>OZ024834.1:77680853-79004718 GCA_964016985.1 Anodontia alba
TATCTGTCTATCCTCGGGTATCTATCTATCGATCAATCGATCCACACTCCCTCCCTCCAGCCATCTATCTATCTATCCTTTTAAATTCATCATTCCATCCATCCATCCGTCTATATAAACCCATTTACTTTATCTCATATTAATCCATCTATCCATCCGTCCGTCGGATGGACGTACGCATGACGCCAGGATATATAGATAGATCTTTCGCGCTTCATTAAAAGAACTGTATGGGAGATATAGTAATGGGTTTTTAAAGATAGACGGACGAAAGGACGGACGAATGGATGGATTGTTTGGAGCTAAAGTAAATGGAGTTATAAAGACGGACGTTCTGACATTCGTCCGTCTGTCCGCCAGAACGTCTGTCCTTACAAACCTATAACTTCCAATACTGGAACACCAGGAACCAAGGCCCCCGTATATCTTCTTGAGCTCATAACATTTTAAGATACAAATATGGGCGTATTTATACTTTTAAGTTCATGGGCGATAGAAAAACAGATTTCTAATAGGAACATCTGTACAATATTGTAACTTTGTACTTTAATTCCAAACCATCCATCCATCCGAATGTATTCATAAACTCATTTACTAGGCCTATATCTCCAAACAATTAATCTAATATAATGAAGGACGAGAGATCTATCTACCTATAACGTTACTGGCATCATTCGTCCGTCCTGAAAAGGAAAAAAAAAATGTCTGTATCCTACCCTATTGTAATAGGGCCGATACAGGGCCGAAAAGACCCACCTTCCGAGGCCAAAACGACCCAACCCAAATTGGCCGAAACGATCCAGGTCGATTCGCCCCAGCAGGCCTTGACCTTTGACCTCACTGTAAACATGGAAGGCGCTTGGAAAGCTGTTATATTTTCACAAAGTTTTCGCCGTTTTGCTTCTCGACAGGTCCACACATCGACAGTAAACAGATTCAGACAATGTAGTTGTTTGATGCAACTGCCCAGGGAACGTTTAGAATTGCGGTATGAGGACTATAAAACAATTTTTCAGCGCTCTATTGAAACTCCGGAAGAATTCTGGGCAGAACAAGCAGAACACATAGTGTGGGATAAGAAATGGACTACAGTATTGGACAACTCCAGGCCTCCATTCACGAAATGGTATGTTTCATGGTATTGCAAAGTATTTCTACCTGCATAAATGCCATACCTCACACTGTGAGACAAAATCTTACAGAATTTGGCTATTTTGCAACCCATTTCCCATATTCCATAAGAATTTCAAATCTCACAGAATTTTCAGACCCTCTAAAAGAAAATTTTATGAAGAAATAATTATAAATTACACAAAATTATACTTTTGATATGCTTAATTCATCAAAATAAAGGCTTTAAACATTTCTGTGAGCTTGAAAATGATTTTTTATGAAAATCTCAGAATTTTGTCAAATCTCCCGTAAAAATTAGCCTGATCTCACAGATTTCTGCCAAGAGCTTATGTCATGTATGCACCAGTTCCAGAAGAAAAGGAACATTAAAAAACAACTGCCCAGTGAGAGAGAATGCCTACAGGCTATACAACTGGAGTATACCTCCCCCATCTGCTCATAGTAAGGATAAAGTACTCCAGATAGAGAATATACAGTGCCAAGCTGCACCAGAAATTATGACACAATTTTCAGTATTATTTCTAAATCTAGGCTGGAGGCAGGGCTGGAAGACCCTCAACAAAGTTCTATCTGTTTTACCAGATTGTATATGGACTACAATCTCTGTCTATCTATGTTCATATAGACCTTTTTAAACACTACGTCGCACAATTAACAACATTTGAAACCTCTCGGTCTTTAACGCAGAGTACGTTCTAGCCTCTTTCCAATTGGATGGCAGAAAGTTGTTGTTTACGTTTACCGGACAGTATAATTGCCAATGTTTATTCAGAAAAATAAAGTAGTTTCATTCATCAAAAGTTTCTTTTCAGAACTTATCAGCTTTTTTCACAAGTAGCAAGTAATGCTACCTAGTCTGAAAGTAGGTAGCAAAATGCATCTACGTGGCAGCAAAAGGTGTTGCCCCCGTGCCATGGGTTAAACCTTCAAGCCCTAAGCATATTTAGCAGACAGCATTTTCAAAGTATTTTTCTTATTTCAGCAAAAATGAGGTTGGGCATTACATGTGAATAGTCTGCTTGGCAGATGATTCACATGAAACGTCGTCTAATATGCACCGAAGACAATCACAACACAGATAGTGTTTGGGGCACTATACCAGGTAGCAACTTTTTGCTACCAACAGTTTGACCAGATAGCAAACTGAATTTTCAGGTAGCAAAGTTGCTACTTGCGAAAAAAGTTAATTTCAACCCTGAAATATTAAAATATATTTGGACTATATAGTAGCTAAAACCCTAAGCATAAAATTGCCACTATAAAGCAGTATTACGGTTGCGCGCCTGCCTGCTGATATCGGAAAAATATCATTGAAACAGTTGTATTTGTCTTAAGAAAAGCAGTCATATATATTGCTTCTTAAAGCTGTTTTTTTTAAACACTAGATAAATTTTACGATTCAGTATGAACCAAAAGTGATTTATTTTCCAAGTAAAATTTGGCTTGAATCAACTGATATCAATGGAACTGGAAATGTTTTTGCCATCCACAATATTTGGCATAACATTGTAATCCCTTGGTCAGTAGCCCGTATGAAAACAATAACATTAAAAAGGTCTATACTGCAGCACCTTCTTTCAAGTATTATGTGCAGTTGCTCTGTCAGTGCAAGAATAAAGTCAGATTTTAGAAGGAATATAAAGTGAGACATAATAAAGATTGAAAAAGCAGGATGAGTCAATTTAAAAGCAGGTTAAAAACAGTGTTTGGGATTTATAGTGATTAGTATGAGATCATCCTGACTTTGAAAGAGTCCTTTTGACAGCTTCTGGAAAGTTTTTAGCTCACGCCAAAGATTCAGGATGAGCTATTGTGATCACTCACCATCCGTCGTCCGTCCATCTGTCCATCCGTCCACACGTTTGAATGACTTCTCCTCTGAAACCCCTGGGCCAAATTTCTTCAAACTTTATGTGGAGCCTTGTGTTAAAGGGGGATGGAATATTTGTAAAAATGGTCACGGTTCGTAATTCAAGTCGTGAACTCCCATAGACTTATAATGGGAAAAACTTAAAAAATCTTCTCCTCTGAAACCATGAGTATTTAGTATGTAGCAATGTTTAGTGGTCCCCTATATAAATCCTGCCAATCAAACCCCTGGGGCCTAAACTGGCCACACCCCGGGGGTCATTAGCTCCCATAGACTTATAATGGGAAAAACTTTAAAAAATCTTCTTCTCTGAAACCATGAGGCCCACAGCTTACATATTTAGTATGTTGCAATGTTTAGTGTTGACCTACATAAATCCTGCCATCAAGCCCCTGGGGCCCAAACTGGCCACGCCCCGGGGGTCATTAGCATCCACAGACAGTCTGACTGATAATAGGAAAAAACTTAAAAAAATCTTCTTCTCTGAAACCATGAGGCCTGGAGCTTATATATTTAGTAGGTAGCAATGTTTAGTGGTCCCCTACATAAATCTTGCCAATCAAACCCCCGGGGTCCAGACTGGCCACGCCCTGGGGATCATTAGGTCCCATAGACTTATAATGGGAAAAAACATCTCTGAAACCATGAGGCCCACAGCTTAAAAATTTAGTATGTAGCAATGTTTAGTCGTCCCCTACATAAATCCTGCCAATCAAGCCCTTGGAGTTCAAACTGGCCATGCCCCGGGGATCATTAGCTCCCATAGACTTATAATGGGAAAAACTTAAAAAAAACTTCTTCTCTGAAACCATGAGGCCCACAGCTTACATATTTAGTATGTAGCAAAGTTTAGTGGTCCCCTACATAAATCCTGCCAATCAAGCCCTTGGGGCCCAAACTGGCCATGCCCCTGGGGTCATTGACTCCCATAGACTTATAATGGGAAAAACTTAAACAATCTTCTTCATTGAAACCATAAGGCCCAGAGCTTATAATATATTTAGTATGTAGCAATGTTTAGTGGTCTCCTACATAAATCCTGCCATTCTAGCCCCTGGGGTCTGAACTGGCCATGCCCCAGGGGTCATTATCTCCCATAGACATAATGAAAAAAACTTAAAAAATCTTCTTCTCAGAAACCATGAGGCCCACAGCTTACATATGTTGTATGTTGCAATGTTTAGTGGTCCCCTACATAAATTCTGCCAATCAAGACCCTGAGGCCCAAACTGGCCATGCCCTGGGGGTCATTAGCTCCCATAGACTTTTAATGGGAAAAACTTAAAAAATCTTCTCTGAAACCATGAGGCCCAGAGCTTATATATTTAGTATGTAGCAATGAGTAGTGGTCCCCTACATAAATCCTGCCAGTCAAGCCCCTGGGGTCCAAATTGGCCATGCCCCAGGGATCATATGATTATATAGAGCTATATAGCTAAAGAACCTTCAAAATCTTCTTCTCTGAAACCATGAGGCCGAAAGCTAATAGATTAAGTATGAAGTGATGTTAAATGGTCTCCTACATTAATGCTGCCAACCCTGCCCTTGGGGTCCAAATTGGCCACATCCCAGGGGTCATTAGCTCCCATAGACTTTTATGGAAAAAACTTAAAAAATCTTCTCCTCTGAAACCATGAGGCCTTAGACTTACAATGGGACCTGGGGCCCAAATTGGCCACGCCCCGGGGGTCATTGGCTCCCATAGACTTATAATGGGAAAAACTTAAAAAATTCTTCTTTTCTGAAACCATGAGGCCCACAGCTTATATATTTAGTATGTATCAATGTGTAGTGGTCCCTTACATAAATGCTGCCAATTAAGGCCCTGGGGGCAGTTAACTCAGGTGAGCGTTGTGGACATGGGCCTCTTGTTTTGTTTTGCCTGGCACTTTACACAGAAGTAAGTCTGCAAACTTTTGTCATGATTTACTGCAAAACCATTTGTCAATGTAACTACCTACATTTATGTACGAAAAGTTTTATTCTAGTCATTGGTTTAAAAAAAAAAATCAAATGTTTTCATTTTTACCAGTATAAAAAATGGTGCTGAAATCTGTAGGGTATATACATTGAAAGCAGATGTTCAACATTCCACAAGTTTATTCAATTTTTCTGAATTTTCAGTATTGTCATGAAACATCAATAATCAAAACTCTGCAAAGAAAAGTAAAAACTATTTTCTTTGATAATTATCAAACTTAAAAAATCACTTTACTATAGAAATTGCATGGCTCGTACCAGTTTTCGGGTCAGCTTCGATGGCTGAGTTGGATGAGCGTCCGACTGATGATCAAGAGGTTGTGGGTTCGACCCCCGCCGGGTCGGCAACTTTCTTTCTTGGTGATTCAGAGCAACAGATAATTTTGGGAGCATTTGGGTATTTAACCCCTTCAAAAGTGGATTCCATTAAATACCTTGGCGTGACCATCACACATGAGATGGAATACTCATGTTAGCAACATGTATACAAAGGCTAATAGCACTTGGCTTCTTGAGACGAAATCTTTATCAGTACCCCCAGGATGTAAAAGAAACAGCATATAAAGGACTTGTTTGCCCGATCTTGGAATATGGTAGTTGTGTCTGGAACCCCCAGGGAGTGGTCCTTCAGGAAGAAATTGAAAAAGTTCAGAATACGGCAGCTAGATTTGTAACTAGCAATTTATACTGCTTTGAAACTGGAAGTATGACTGGAATACTGAAAAACTTAAGATGGGAGTGTCTCAAGAAAAGGAGGAGAGACAGTAGGCTTATACTCTTGTACAAAGGTCCAAAGGGTGCTGTCAGCGTTCCAATTAGAAGCTGAAGAAATCATCACTCTTTGGCATTTCAGATCCCCACTGCAAGAACTGATATTTACAAGGGTTCTTCTTCCCTCAGACCATTAGAGGTTGGAATGCCCTTCCAGATTCGGTAATTTCATCCGCTGAAGGTGCAAAGGATAAAGTAGCTAAGTTTACTTCTTTGGCCAGAGCTAGGGACTAACTTCCCATCTCACAGGTCTTGGTGAATGAATGTCATTTGACATGTCACCATTAACAATTCTGATTCTGATTCATTAAAAAAAAAAAAAATACAATTCACAGACCGTAATTTGACTTAGAATGAAAAAAAGGAGAGAGAAAAAAAGTTGCCGACCAACCGACCCAATGGCAAACTGGTGATGAAATCTGAAACAGAACATTTATTTTTTAGGCCTTAACACAAACAATACTGCAATGTCACTGAGTGATGAAATATTTCAGGTTTGTTGGAGGGGAACTGAAGTTTTACTGAATATGTTACAATGCTGTTGACTACAATGTCACTGAATGATGAAATATTTCGGATTTGTTAGAGGGGAACTGAAGTTTTACTGAATATGTTACAATGCTGTTGACCACAATGTCACTAAGTGATGAAATATTTCAGGTTTGTTGGAGGGGAACTGAACACATGCTACAATGCTGTTGACCGCCATGTAGTGGAAGGTAATGGAGGGCAGCTGGCTATTATACATGACAGTCCTGTTACCAAACAGATACGAAAAATCTCCTACAGAGACTTGCTTCATGAGGTAGTAGCAGAAAGCAATTTATTTATATGTCAGTAGGCTTATACTCTTGTACAAAAGGTCAAAAGGGTGTGGCCAGCATTCCAACTGATGACCTTATTCCCCCAATTAGGAGCTGCAGAAATCATCACTCTTTGGCATTTCAGGTGCAGTTATTTACTTGGTTTTATTTATATGTATTCATTAATTTACATACATGATACATATACAAACATTAAGAGTAATTCTTATATGCAAGATCGCCTGGGTTATTATGTCCCACCACCAATAGGGAGGGGGACATATTGATTTTCGTGCAGATCCGATTGGCGTCCTTGTTGCTGTTGCATGACACTTTCATGTCTGCACAATATCTTGTGAACCAGTAGTTGGTTTCTTACTAAAATTTCATGGATATATAATTTGGATATAACAATGAATATATTAAATTTTGGAGACCTTGACCTAATTTTCAAGGTCACAGCAGTAGAAAAACTGAAAAGTCTCAGTGGGGGACATCTATTTCTCAAAAAAACACTAGTTTATTTATATGTCAAAACTGATGCAGTAGAACAACATGTGTCTTGTCATACAGAAAGTGTTCTTAACCCTTGTCCTGCTGAATCCGGATATGCCTGGCATTTACAAACAGTGTAGATCCAGATCAGTTGGCTTCAAAAGAAGCCAACTGATCTGGTTCTGCACTGTTTGTCATTAAGTATGTATATTTGTATCAAACTCTTGGATCAAGTAATCTGATTGGCTGAAAATTTTAATGAGTGTGGCATCTTTATTTATTCAGCATGACAAGGGTTAAGGGGAATGGATACTCTTTCAGGGGAGGTAATTCTGTCAAATTCATTTTTGTTCCATTTTGAAAAGGGATCTCTTAAAAAAAAGGATTTTCTGACACTGAGAGCAAATTCTTCCCATTTAGAGGAAGCTTCTTTCAGGAAGGTCTTGTGTGCAGGAAAGCAAACAGGTAAACAGTAAAACTAGATGAAGTACATTGTATACCCAGTCCTTCAAGTGAAATGGATGCACCTTTGAGGAAAATATACCTGACATAGAAATATTTACCTTCTTCTTTTTGAGGGTACTCTTAAAAACAATAACTAAAAAATGAAGGCTATGCTTAAAGAAAAGACATGGCTTTGCGATTAACACACTTTTTAGAAGGATTTAGATACGGTAAATGTCCTAAAATTTCGAACACTCTAAAATTTCGAACACCTAATATTTTTGCCCAGAATAATTTCTGGAAGTGTCCTAAAATCTCGAACAGTAGCAGTTTTGCAAAAAGAGGATTTCTAAAATTTCGAACACAGCTTGCTTCAAGTAATTTTTTATCGGCACATTCTAATTTCGGTAACTTTTTTTTTCCGTTACGGAACCGGAAATTAAAGTAGCAGTGTTGAAAGCCATCGCAAAACGTAAATGCACACAGCAGTGTCATAACGAATTTTATGAACATAAATGGCACGGGAACCATATTTTAATTTTATACAAACCCAGGAGATACTGACTGAAAATTCACAAGGAAAAAAAAAAAAAAAGAGACTCCCATCACAATGTTAGCCATTTCCACGTGACAGTCACGTCCGCATGATAAGGGTTAGATTATGTGCAGGCGATGTAGAACTGTTGTTACCTTGTGGCAGACATGATAAATATTTTTAATATATGTGAAAATACAGAAAATGCAGTCACATTCCCTTGTTCCGCATGTAGAAACCGCGTGCTCGTAACGGTAACGTCACGAGAAATCGTGGCGGAAACCGCTAAGAGGGAAAACACACACTTATGTTCGTTAAATTATAGAGCTTTTTTTTTCATCAGAAATCCATATGAAACTGGCAGGTATTATGGCAGGTATTAAAATAGAACCTAAGTATTGACACAGGCAGGCCTATGCAAACTGTAGACTCAGATCAGACGCCGCAGAGAAAGAGGGAATGAAAACTAGTTAGGGGGAACAGGGAACATGCAAATTCGGAAAACACTTTTAGGACAATAAGACGTGTGACCAGTGAAGACTCATCTCATCTTCCGATGCAAGGGAGGAAGTCAGCTTTTGCCGTTTGTGGTAACAAACAAGCATGTAAACTCCAGTTCTTGGAGAGGTTAAATACATCACCGTTTCCGTGAATGTTTTACATGCGTTCTGCGGTGTTTGATCTAGGTCTACACTGTTTGCTCAGGCCTGTCTGTCCGGATACGTAGAGTAAGTACAGAAATTCGATCAAATCGAATCCCTTCGGAAATCATCCTGGATCCGCCCCTGATTCATAAAAAAATGCTGGGTCTGACTCCTAAAATTCATCGTCAACAGTAAAACCTAAAGAATGCATGGGGACCTTACTCCGCATTTACCAGGATGTAAATAAATATAAGTACTGTAATTCTTTTACATTATGTATATATTGAGAACATCATAATTATTAAAATACCCAGAAACTGAACAGTCACAAAGCAACATTTCCTGAGAACATTTCCCTTGCCCCGCATTAAGAAACCACGTGCTCGTAGCGGTACGTCACGTGAAATCGTGGCGGGAAACCTTTTCGGGAGAAAAACAAACTTATTTTTATAGAGCCTTTTCTTGTCAGAAATACATACAAAACTGGCACATATTAAAAAATTAAAAGAACCTAAATATTGGAACAGATAGGCCTATGCAAACAGCGTAGATCCAGATCAGATGCCGCAGAGAACAAGGGAATGGAACTAATTTGGGGGAATCTGGGCTTTTCAAGATCGTCCTCCGAGTATATTCGTTTCTTAATTAAAGCCAGTATTGGTGTCTTCACAGGAATTCCTGTATTTTTCACGGGTATTCCGGTATTTCGGTAAGTCGTGTGCCACTAAACCAGAATTCCAAAATTGATCTGATCATTTCTGCAAAGTGTGATGCACATGCGATATAAAAAAGCGCTACTCGCGAAATTTTAAATTAACATGTGCATCCGCGCATTCTGATCTGGGTCGTTCCTGCTCGTCCGTACCTGTGTCATCGATAATATCTGCCGCTAATATTTAAGTTTAGCATGCCAAAGGTTTCAATAAGCACGCCGAAAACGTTTTCGTCGTGGGGATTAACATTAGCCTCCAGCAAAATATTTCCTGTCTAATCGCGTGATTGTCATGATGCTCAGTGCATCCTATTTGAACAGGTAATGGTCCCAACAGAGATGATAGGTCCCAACATGCCAAAACGAACCTTATCATTTGTTACAAATGTGATCAGTCTGTGCACTTGCTGGAGACTGCGACTCATGTATTACAGTGTTTTATACCAATGACCTAATCAGCGAATTGAGTGGACACCATCCTGCACTAGACTGCGTCTCGCATTCTGATCTAACTTACACATATATACAAAGGGACATTTTCGCCTGAACAGGGATCTAATGAAAGGATTAATATTGCTGACAGATAATTCTTGCAATAAGTTTCGTTACCGAATTCTAAACAATACATTTTTTTTTTAACGAAAGAAATATTGCTAAAAACGATAATGGCAGTTCACAGGTTTGGCATACGTAGTTCAGTTTGGTGTAGAGCTAAAATCTTTGATCTTGATCAGGCTGCATTCAGATCTGGTTGTCTGCACTGTTTCGTTTATGTATGAGTCCTTTCCAACAGAAACGACCTTATGACATCTGAGACCAGCATAGACAGTATCAACATGCGCATCCGCGCAGTCTGTGTATCGGGGCAGTCTGATCTGGGTCTACGCATATCTCTAACAGAATGCATTATGTCAGCAAGCAGTGTGAATACTGCCCTTCAAAATGGCGGAAATTCTAATCAGTCTGCGCTTTTCACATTTAAACTCGGTACACTTCACCTTTGAGGAAAGGGACTTTTGTGTTTCTGTAGTGGCTCAAACAAGAACAAACGTGCGGTAACCTTTTGAAGTATTTTTTGGTCAGCTTGTGTATCTCAGTGCGGTAAAGTGAAGAGGGTTGTTACGTAAGAAGACAGTGGACTAAGCCAGCCTAGTTTAAGAAAGTGGCACATTCCCGCAGTGCCGAACAAACGTATCTGGCGATTAATTAGTGTACCGGATAATTAATTGTTTTGTTATGAGAAACATTATTCGACATGGAATTAATCGGATGGAATTCAAAACAAACATCAGTGTGCTATTTATTTATTTGTTCATACAATTTCACATTCAGTTTACCAATCACACATAAAATAAGAAAACACTTCCGTCGTGTAGGTCCTTGTTTGTCGTTTCGGGTGTCCGAAAGCGTCCGATAGCCAGGTCAATTTTGGCTGTAAGTGAATCTGTCCTAAAATTTCGAACAGTAAATTTTTTAGCAAATCATAATTTCTAAAATTTCAAACAGCAAGAACTGAAATTATTTAATTTTGTTCGAAATTTTAGGACATTTACCGTACTCAGATATTTCTCTGATGTGTAAGTGAATATTTTGCTGGTGTGTAAATGAACATGTTTACATGGAGAACTAAGAAAAAATATCAGACTGTTTCAGTTGGAAAAAGTGCCTATTCTGGTGCACATCAGATTGCAAATAAGTCTGGATCAACTCTGTTCACCCGGCCTCGGTGGCTCGGTTGGATGCGCCGTCCGACTGGAGACCAGGAGGTCACGGGTTCAACCCCCGCCGAGGTCGGCAACATTCTTTCGTGGAGATTGATCATGAAATATTTTCTACGGTCATTCTCTCCCTTCCGCTGATTCAAGAAGGGCAGTTGTCAGTTTCTGGCGAAAGAATGTGCACAATGCTGGTTAACCGATTAGAGGACTAAGCCTGCCCAGTAAAAGTGTGGTTAGGTAAACTGACCGCGCTCGACATGACCCCATTGGGTTGACTGGGCTGTAAAACCTCAACACAAACAACTCTGTTCACCATGCCACCAGCTTTTAAGAAGTCAGGATGACCACATATACATAGATGCTTGAAGTTATACCCATCTATCCATTTACAAACTTGATATAGAAGGTATTCAGAAGCAACATCGATTTTGCTTTTGAACCTCTCAGGTTTCAGATGTCTAAACAGGTTTGTTGAGATGATTGTATACTTTAGCTCAAACTGTGCTTTTCTAATACATCATTAACTGATTAACTTTATAAGCAAAATTAGCAGATGACAAATAAGTTATATTTTTCTTATTTTTCCCAGAAAATAGGGTTTGATGTTTCGTGCAAATTGTCTCCTGAGGAGACAATTTGCATAAAACATGAAATTCTATTGTCTGGAAAAATATTGAGAAAAATATTTTAAAATGTTGCCTGCTGCTAGTTCAGTCCAACAAGAGTTCAATATGTCTTATTTCAGGTCTCATTATTTGCTGGTGTCCTGCAGAAGCATGGGGTAAGGCGGGGAGATCGTGTATTGATCTACATGCCAATGATACCAGAGGCCATCATTGCAATGCTAGCCTCTGCTCGACTGGGTGCTATACACTCACTTGTCTTTGGTGGATTTGCCTCAAGGGAACTTTCAACGAGAATTGATCATGCAAAGGTTTATTACATACCGTAATAACCCTAAATATTGGGACAGACAGGCCTGAGCAAACAGTGTAGACCCATTTGATCAGGATGTACACTGTTTGCCGCTTATCCAGCACTATTATAGACAAACCAATAGGTAGCAAAGAGACTTTTTTCAAATTTTAGGACAAGTATGGTAAGGAGTTAAAGTGTACCAATACTTAGGGTAGATATGGTATTCTTGATATTCAGTCAGTCCTACAGCACTATAATTGTATCTTTATACTTCTCTTACAGTAAGTGCAAGTGCACTTAATTAACCCTCGTCCTGCTGAATAAATTAAGTTGTCACAACCACTTCTAATTTTCAGCCTAGTAGTAATTTTCAGATTACTTGATCCAGGTTGTTGATATAATTTCAAATACTGAATGGTAAACAGTGTAGATCCAGGTCAGTTGGCTTCTTAGAAGCCAACTGATCTGGATCTACTCTGTTTGCAAAGGCAGGGTATATCCGGGTTCAGCAGGACAAGGGTTAAAAACTAGCTGACAACATTTTAAAACATTCTATATTTTCTCCGACATTCTGGGTTGTTGTCCCATGAAATGTTAACCTCTTTTGTCTGGGAAAAATTGGCAAACAGTATTGTTTAATCATTGTCTTTTGTTTTCGGCTGGAGTACATGTATGTTATCATGTAAAGAGTTTCGTTATTCCTTAACCTTTACCACTCTTTTGGCTAATTCAGCAGATGACAGATCGGTGATATTTTTCGTATGTTTCCCAGAAAACAGGAGTTGGCATTATAAAACCTTTTGGGAATGATAAGAAAAATATTTCAGTATGTCATCTGCAGAAAATTTTATCCAGAGTGCTATGCATTATATATATCTGCCAAATGTATATGGTCCCCTTGAATTTTAACCATTACATACTCTCAGAGCTAATTCAGCAGATGACAAATTTGTGATTTGAGACAATTTGCATGACATGCCAAGTCCTGTTTTCTGGAAAAAGTAAGAGAAATATTTTTCCCCTCACTTTTTAAAAAAAACAAAATGATGGGGATATTGTGAATGCCCCCGTCCACTCATCCATCTGTCCGTCTATCACGCTGTCTCCTTTTAAACCACTGGGTGGAATTTAACCAAACTTGCTACATGACTTCCCAACATGGTAAGGGTGTGCAAAATTAACATTATTTTTCTATCCATTGGTCCGTCCATCTGTCTGTCACAGTATCTCCTCCTAAACCACTGGGTGGAATTTAACCAAACTTGGTTTGTAACTTGCCCTTATGGTAAGGGTCCATCCATCATGCAATTAGCAACATTAGCAGGGAGCATGGGGCGCGCCATTGACTGCTCATTCTAGTTCAATATGTCATCGGCTGAAAATTTTACCCAGAGTGCTAAGCATTAATGCTTTCAAATTCATTAGCTCCATTTCTGATTAACTGTAAGACTTGCTGTCTACAAACCTTGCAGTCTACAAACTTACTCCTAAACAGGGACTGAAACAATGGGAATCATTGCTACTCTCCTTTAAACATCTTTCAGGAAATCAATTTTTGCATGACGCTTTTACAATAGGAATCATGGCTACTCTGCTTTTAACATCTTTTTGATTTTTGTATGGCACTTTTTTCAGCCAAAAAGTATTGATATTTTTCTTATTTCTCCATGAAAATATATGTTGTGGTTCTCAACAAAAGAGCTTCATCGGGGTGCTTCTAATGAGTACCCACAACATATATTTTTGTGGGGGAATAAGAAAAAATATTTTCCTGATAACCTCTTGTCTGGAGCTATGGGTGAGAGTCAGTTTTAGAATATATTTTCATGACATCATTGTTATTGTATCATGGCTTTATTACTGATTTAGTAGCATCACAGTGTGACATATAACTTAAAAAAACACACCTTTAAAGTTAAACAAATTCATTATAAGGATTCTTGCCAGGGGACATGGGCGTATGTTCCCTGCTTCAAAAAGCAGCGTCCAGGAGGCAGAGTGGTTAGCGCTCCTGGATCATGAGGTCCCCGGTTCGAACCCCGCTAGAAGCAGAATTTAGCTCATGACTATACAGCGCTTCATTGATCAGAGGCTTTTATTATCATCCTTTCATTGTCTTGATATGACACATAATGTTGAAAGGGGTGTAAAACACCAAACCATCATCATCCTGCTCCAAAATTATGTTCACCCTTGCCAAGTTCCCCTGTCAAAAATCCAGTAACAAATACAGTTACATGTGTTTGCTCCGAAAATTTTCAGGAGAATCAATTACATAGGTCAGACAAAATGTTCAATGTCATTAATGACAAAATTTAAAACCTTAGCACAGAAATTGAAGTCAATGGGTTTTGATTAGATTTTGTCTGTCATATTTATCCCCAGGCTTTAGACAAAAAAAAAAAAAACAATATTGTGAACGTCCCATCCATCCGACTGTCTGTCTGTCCTTCATGCTATCAATTAAACCGTTGGACGAAATTTAACCAAACTTACTACATGACCTAGCAGCATGGTAAGGGTGTGCGAGCGCAACATTAGCACAGATCGTGGAGAATTTACAGTGGCGTGCCGTCAACTGCGATCTATTTAATTTTTTTTTTCTTTTATAATAAAACAACTCCTAACACTGGTAATGGCACCGGCCTCGGTGGCTCAGTTGGATGCGCCGTCCGACTGGAGACCAGGAGGTCGCGGGTTCAACCCCTGCTGAGGTCGGCAACATTCTTTCGTGGAGATTGATCGTGAAATATTTTCTACGGTCATTCTCTCCCTTCCGCTGATTCAAGAAGGGCAGTTGTCAGTTTCTGGAGAAAGAATGTGTACAATACTGGTTAACCGCTTAGAGGACTAAGCCTGCCCAGTAAACGTGTGGTTAGGTAAACTGACCACGCTTGACATGACCCCATTGGGTTGACTGGGCCGTAAAACCTCAACACAAACAAACACTGGTAATGGTATCAGACACTGAAATAAAGTTTTGCAATAATAGCCGGTACATATACCAGTAAAATAATACAGCTAAAATAAATAGGACTACTTGTGTGTCAGTTCTGATGATAGTTAGTGTTTTTGGGTTGATTGTTTACAATCGAGCAATAGTATACATACACCAAAATTTCCTTGAGGTTGTTGTCCACATGATTATCATTGACCAATGAAATTAAACTGCACATTTGTATGAGATCCAGGTAATGGTTATTTATAGCCATGCTATTCTTGTTGCTGTGATGTCAGAGTGCTGTGTAAAAAGGTTTATCTTTAAAACCTGGACTACAGACCCAGATCTGATGCTGCAGAATGCAGCGTCTGATCAGGGTCTGCAGTGTTTGCTTAAATTACAGGAAGTTAAGAGTTAAATGATTAAAATACAGGAAGTTAAGGGTTAAATTAAGCAGTCTTAATTCCCATGTTCAGGACCATTTTACCAGCCTACACTCAGAGACAGTCAACCTCTAGTGCTGTCAGTGCTTTGATTATTGAGTGTGTTATCATGGTTATAGTTTAACTGATATTACTAATTGCTGTATTTCAGCCAAAAGTGGTAGTGAGTGCTAACTGTGGTGTCGAGCCTGGAAAAATAGTTCGGTATAAACCGCTGCTTGATGGTGCTCTGAATATGATCTCATTCCGACCACATAAATGCATAATTTATAACAGACCTGGGGTAAGAAACCAAGACTTAGTGTATTTATTAACTGAGGCATGTTGTGGGTGACCTGTTGTAATTTACCCTCAGTATTTGTATATCAAAGTTGATATCAGGTGCCCGTCCAAAGTAGCTCATGTTTCCTTTTAAAATTTGCTTTAATGCTTGATTTAATAGATATGAAAATATGAATCTAGCAAAATATAGGAAAAGGGAAACTAGATTGTTATAAGTGAACTTTTGTTCATGCTTCATAGTAACATATAAATGTATACATATAGTTTAAATTTCTATGATGCTATATACTTAAAACCCCCCCAAAAAACTGGGGTTGTAAATATACTTGCTTAGTTGACGGGATTGAAATGGCCTTGATAATGTTAAATTTATTTAAGTTTATAGATTGGATGAGCCTTAGGCTGATTTGAGCTTTTGATGTTTTCTTATATTTTTCTTATATTTTTCACTTAAAAATGGTGAATTTACTGTTGAAAAACCACTTTATTGTACTTTATTTTGTAGAAAGCAGTTAAGTTTTGTTATTGTAATTCTAAAGAAATAAAATTTGTGTGTTGTGTGCTGATTTTTGAGAATATTATTTTTGAGTCACATCTTGGGAAAAGGGCATTTGTGGCATATGAAGGCAAAGGAGGCTCAGATAACGTAGCACATTGTGCAGTTTAATTGGGACCTTTATTTTCTGTTTACAGCATTACTGGATACAAAAGTGTATTCAGAGAGAAGGCACTGAACTGGCTACAGATGCACAGACTGATCTAGGCCTTCATTGTTTGCATATGGGATAATGATATCCCAGCGGGCACATGACGTAAATACAACGTCGCCTCAATGTCGATGCAACGTCATGACGTTGCATCGACGTTGAGGCGACGTTGTATTTACGTCATGTGCCTGCCAGGATGGCTCAGTTTTGAATAAAATTTTGTCCTGGAAATGTTTCAGTTTGAGTTTGCCCCTCTACAGAAAGGTCGTGATCTTGATTATGATTTTGAGCTGGCACATTCCAGATTTACTGATTGTGTCCCGGTTTCAGCTACTGATCCCCTGTATATTCTGTACACATCAGGAACCACTGGACTGCCAAAGGTAAGTTGTTTGTTGAGGAAAGTACCATTTTGCATAATCTTTAATGCTCAGCATGGTAGGTAAGAATTTCAGCAGAAGACATTTTTGTTTCAGACAGGCAGTCTGGGAACAATGAGAAAAATATCGTCACTTTGTCATCTGGTGAATTTGCTCGGAGCAAATTAAAAGTTAAAATCTGAGGAACTGCTTTAACCTTTACCACTTGCTATGAAAATTCAGCTGACAAATGGATGAAATATTTCTTGTTTTTCTCAGAAAATAGGGGTTTTATGCATATTGTCTCTTCAGGCAACAATTTTAGTAAATAAGGAAAATATTAAAAATGTTATCTGCTGAATTTTTTACTTGGTATGCTAAATATTAAATACTGCTTTCATAGCACTGTAATGAATGTTATGCTAGTAGGTTTCTTGATAAATAATTGTATTTTATTATATTACTGAAATTTCTTTCATTAATCAAGGAAAAATTAAGGTATGTGATAATATTCTGTCTCAGTTTACAGATTTATAAGAAACCCTGAAATTTGGCTGTTGAAATTCTGCTAACATCAACACAGCGCAAGATTATATGGATCTATCATGGATGTGAGGGGTAGATAGAAAAATCCATTCTGATGATCACTGTCTGGCATCATGAGGCTTGCTGAGTGATGCCAGACTGATTGCGAGAGACAGATTTTTCTATCTACCCCTCACACCCATGATAGATTCTTTTCCTTGCACACCTTTCATTTCTGAATGTAGTTACTTTAATAATGCAGTCACATTGATTTCTGATGTCTGCCATATTACTGTGACATTTAATGACATCATAATTCATTACATTCAGTAACGTAAACCTTCACAATGGCATATGTGATGTCCATTACAACCAGTGCATATCAAGCATGTAAGAATTCTCGATTTTTATCTTACCCTGGGTAGGATAACCTAGCTGGGTAGGATAAGAATTTCTATCCCAGGGTTAAATCCAGAATTTCCTTATCTAGTGTGCAAGAAAAACGGAGATATTTCTCTCATTTCCTCACAAAAATATATATTGTGGATTTTTATCACAAGAACCTTAGCAAGGCACTTCTGATTTCAGATTACTCACAATATGTGTTATTTATGTGTGAAGAAATGAGAGATATGTTGGTATTTTTTTGTGGGTCAATATTCTGTTTTCAAATCATTCGGAATGGGCTCATTGCTTCCAAAGGACCAGAAAGTATAAACTACACTACCGTTTTTACCCTAACTATTCGGGCACCTCAACTCCTTACCGCTGATTCAAGAAGGGCAGTTGTCAGTTTCTGGCGAAAGAATGTGCACAATACTGGTTAACTGCTTAGAGGACTAAGCCTGCCCAGTAAACGTGTGGTTAGGTAAACTGACCGCGCTCGACATGACCCCATTGGGTTGACTGGGCCGTAAAACCTCAACACAAACAAACTCCTTACCATGCTTGTTGTAAAATTTGAATAAGTACAATTTACTACCCGATGTTGTGTCTAAAAATTGCTGGATGAGTGGCAAACAGTGTAGACCCTGATGAGATGTCTACACTTTTTGCTCAGGCCTATCTGTCCAAATACTTATGGCATATATGGTATGTGAGGTACGAGGAGTTACCACACAGCACTTAATACCTGTGTAGTAAACATAAAAAAAAAAAAAAAAAATGATGCCATACGATATGGCATGTTGTTAGGGTCTATATTGTTGGGTACTGATCTAGTAGTTAGTTTTATTTTAAAGAAAGATAGATGTGTTCAAATTTGAGTGCAGGTATGTTAGAGAGATAAGGTGCTGGAATATGTAGGATAAATTCAGTAACATACAAAACCCTTTTATTTGATCAACTGAAACGCTGGTGAGACTGTTGATATGCTGGTCCACTTTCTGTTTTAGGCAGTAGTCCGTCCTTCTGGAGGTCATGCGGTGGTCCTGAAGTGGAGTATGTGGAACATATATGGCATAAGACCACAAGAGGTATATTATCATAGATCAAGATAAGACTGAGGCACACTTCTAATGGGTGCTCATAGCATACAATATGTTTTTGTGGAGAAATCTGAAAATATCAATACTGTTTTGTTGAAAAAAGTGCCCTATGGAGGTATGAGATATTCATGGCTTAGCTTGCTAACCATATATCAGTGTGAGAAATCATCTCTTAAGCTAACAAGGAAGACAGAGCTGGCATGGCAGTTTAGTCAGAAGCTTTATTCTGCTATACAAAACATAACTAATGATCTTGGCCTTTGCTGGTAACATACTTAATGAAAAAAAAAGAAATCTAATCAATTTCTAAGAATAACCTGCCTTGAATGTCCATTAGGGTGTATGGCAGTATATAGAGATAGATACATTTATTATATACTTGACAGTGATCGTAGCAGTTGATCTTTTCATTCATATTAAGTAATAACAAAATCTGATTAATTTTATAGAATATTATATGCCTGAGCCTGACAACTTGTATATGATGAGTTACATTATCGTATATTTGTATATGAGTTATTAACAGTATTTTATCTATATAATATAAGGTTTCTGGAACATTAAAAAAAAAAAAAAAAAAAAAAAAAAAAAAAACATTAACAGCTGCCACCAGGATTTTTCATGTCTGTCAAATGGCTAGAATTTGGTTTTAAACTGTTGGTAAGGTGGCAGGACAAGTTATAAAACAAATGACCTTCACAACATTAAACCCTGACATCCTCTGTTTCAGTCCTAGGCCAGTGTTGAGGACTTCTCTGTACCTTCATTTGCAGTAAGCTGGGGCTAGAATGTATTTTCATGACATAGAATGGTTGATGTACGCTCAGCATTTTGCTTAACCCATGTCCTGCTGAATCCGGATATACCCTGTTTTGCAAACAGTATATATCCAGATCAGTTGGCTTCTTCAGAAGCCAACTGATCTGGATCTACACTGTTTGCCATCAAGTACGCAAAATTATAGCAACAATCTGGATCAAGTAACCTGATGGCTGAAAATTAGAAGTGGGTGTGGCATCTTAATTTATTCAGCAGGACAAGGATTAAGTTTACTTGTGCATTTATAGGTGTGGTGGTCAGCATCTGATCTTGGCTGGATTGTTGGACATTCATACATAGCATATGCTCCACTGCTCAATTGTAATACTACTGTTCTTTTTGAGGTAAGTTTATTTCTTGGCTAGAATTCAAAGTTATACTGGTAATGACTTCTCAGAAATTTACCCATCTCTGTATTTATGACAGATTGTTAACAAGTCACATAGAAGAATTACAAATAACATTTACAGTCAAATCTGTCATAAATCTGTTCTGAGAGGATGGATCCTCTGGAAGCAAGAAACACACAAAAAGAAATGAAAATAGCAGACTCCGTTTTATGGAGTCTGTTCATGACCAGAACTTAAGTATGCCACCTGTTAATCACATGTATTAACACTTCAAGCACAAATCACTACTGCAGCAAACAACATTCTGATATCTTTTTTAGGTTTTTGCTGCCCCTGCTTATAGCAGGGTGTGACACAGGAGTTCCAATTTCTGGTCGTCAGTTCATCCATACAAACAAAATGGGTTTTAGGGGCTACTGTCAACATGTATTTGAATGGGATTTATTCCGTACACACTTAGATTTTTGAAGATTTATTTGGCAAAATGTGTTTGTGTAGCTAATTTCGGCTAATTTTTAGGGCCTGTGTGGCTATCAATACCCACATAACAACCATCTGTACCAAATATAGCCACATAAACCCAATTCGTTATAATGTCCGTCCGTCCATCTGTCAACAATTTACATCGAGTCTAGCATTTAAGTGGACTTCTCTGAAACAGTGATAGCTGCAAGTGTCAAATCTTGCATAGTACTGGTAATTGTCCTCAATATGCTCTTCAAGCACACACTATCACCTAGTGCCTTTGACCTAGATTTCATGCTCGAGTGACTGTCGTGATTTTACGTTGAGTCTAGCATTATTAGCTCACCTGAGCCAAAGGCTCAGGGTGAGCTATTGTGATCACTCCCTGTGCGTCATCCGTCACAGCTTCATTGATGTTTATACAGCTTCGTTGATGTTCATATAGCTTCACTGATGTTCAATATTTATACAGGAATGACATAATGAACTTCACTGGTAGATTTAGGAATGATTTTAAGAGCTTCATTGATAGATGTTTATCATAGTGAGATACAGGGAACTTCACTGACAGACATTTAGGCATTTAGCATAACCACTTTTCTGCACTACAGTCATTATCAGCAGAACTTGTCATTCCTTATGTCTTCTTTATTACAGGGTAAACCTGTGGGAACCCCAGACCCAGGTATCTATTTCAGAATTATCAAAGAACACAATGTTACAGGACTTTTTGTGGCCCCTACTGCTCTAAGGGCTATTAGAAGAGAGGTAAAATTTGAAATTTAAATCTAATTAACTATAATTTACAAGTTATTGCTTGTGTTAAACCAAAGATAAGATTTTACGTGTTTTTAAACCAGTAAAACTCTCCTCTTGAAGTATTAACCTGTAAAAGTATTCAGGCAGACATACCTGAACTAATAAACCAGATGCTGCAGAACACAGCATCTGATCAGGGTCTACACTATTTACAACTCATACAGGATGATATAGATACATCAGCAGGCAGTAAAATAGGCTTGTTCATAGTTTAGAAATATGTTGTCCAAATACTCCAGGGCCCAGTTGTTCAAAGCATCGTTAGCTTAACAAGCTTGTTAGCGGTCAAAATGTTAACTGCTCTAGAATCTAATTCGCAGTTATTTTTGCTGAAAAAATGTGAGTAGCTTTTGCAAATGCAAAAGCTACTCACATTTTTTCAGCAAAAATATTAGCATATATGCCATATTTAATAAAGTTTTAATGATATGTTAATTAACGAATGGTTAGTTTTGAACAACTGGGCCAGATAAATATGCTAATATGTTAAATACTCCTATGAAAGGCAGCTAACCCAAAGCCTACCTTTTTAGCCTTTAGCCTGTTGGACTAAGAACAGCTTTAAAAGATTTTTCTCATTTTCCCCAGAAAAAGAAAAAAACTGAAGACTTATTAAGGAGGATTAGTTAATAATTCTGGAATAATTTTCTCAATTTCTTCATAAATGCCTCATTAGAAATACCTTCCAAAGATGCTTCTAATGAGTACCCACATGTTTTTTTTGATAAATAAGAAAAAATATTTCAGAATTATCACCAAATATTCCTTAAGAAGTCTTCCGAAATCTGTCATTAAATTATCGTCTTCCTACTGATCTACCAGTCCTAGGTTCATATCCCACTCTGACTGGAATTCTTCTCATGGTGTCAGGATCCATAGTGCAGTCATAGCATGTCTGACTGCAGATCCAGAGGTAAGAAGTTTGAATAGCAACTTGGCGCTGGAGATTAATCATGAACTCATTTCTATGGTCATTCTACCCATTTTGCTGATTCAAGATGTGCAGTTGTCAGTTAATGTATGTACACAAGTACTGGTTAACCTCTTAGAGGAAAAATTTGAATAGGTCAACTGACTGGCTCAACATGACCTTAACAGTATTGACTAGGCTGTAAAACTAAACACAATCTCTTCTCATGATGGTTCACCTTTTTACGGAAACTTTAGCATCCTATCATAATTGTCATTCCATAATGACTAAACTATTGTTGATGTGATGTTAAGTAGAATTGATATACTCTCAGGGGAGGCAGCTGTAACAATTATTTTGCCTTCCATCTGAAAAGGAGTCTTCTACTCTGAAAGGAAAGAAATTGTTCCCCTTGAGAGCACATTCTTTCCTTTTAGAGTAGTACGCTTTTCAGAACAGAATTGTTCAGTGAAGACTTACAGGAAATACAAAAGTTATCTCCCTTTTAAAAAGTCTTGCAAGTCCCCTGAAAACAACTCACACAACCACCAAAACAGTTATTTTATAAAAGTTTTGTTAGATTCAAAGTGGCCATTAAAAATAGATCATGTCAAAGTTTTGAAATGTTATATAAATTGGAAACAAACAAGCTGCAGAGTATTAATTTAGCTGCAGAGTATTAATTTAAGCACTCTCTGGGAAAATTACAAAAACAACAAATTGATAGTTTTCTTATTTAAAAAATAAAACAAAAAACACACTCACACAAAACAAACCCCCAAAAAAAACACACAAAAAAAACACTAAACAAACAAAAACTATAAATGTTCAAACAAACAAGAAAACTGGGCTTAATATTTCATGCGACAGCATGAAATGTACAACACTATTTTCTGAGAAAAAATGTATAAAAATGTTGTGTGCTGAAATTTTCCGCAGCATTCTAAGCATAGCAATTTATCTTGTATTTGTTTGAAAGGATCCAGAAGGCGAGTACGGGAAGAAGTACATGCCAATGCATAGTTTCAGGAACATGTTTGTAGCGGGTGAACACTGTGATAAAGAGACAATGGAATGGACAAAGAAAGTATTTGACTGTCCTGTACTTGATAACTGGTGGCAGACAGGTATATGTATAACCACGATGTTACCATATTTACAGTAAATGTCCTAAAATTTCGAACACTTTATGTCATACTAATTTGGCCTAAATTTTGCTTTTTTATGCACCTGTTGTTTAAAATACTTAGTGGAATGGCAAACAGTGTAGATCCTGATCAGACTGCTCCTTCAGGAGCAGTCTGATCTTGGTCTGCACTGTTTGCATGTATCATTTTGTCAGACAGTTTGGTGTTCGAAATTTTAGGACATTTACCATACCCTAAGTATTGGGACACCTTAACTCCTTACCATACTTGTCCTTAAATTTGAAAAAAAGTCTATTTTATTACCTGTTGATGTGTCTGAACTTGTGCTGGGTGAGTAGCAAACAGTGTAGACCCTGATCAGATCACATTCTGTGCATCTAATCTGGGTCTACACTGTTTGCCCAGGCCTGTCTGTCCCACTATTTAGGGTTGGTACACATCTGAAGCTTTTTGTTCCTTGGGAAGTAGAACTTGTAATTCCTTGGTGTAAATACTGTCACCCTATATTTGGGAATTATTTCCTTTATGATGTGTGATGAGTGAAGTCGACATTTCTATTACAAGCTATTAACCTTTACCACTCTCTGGGCATTTTCAGAAGACCACGAATTGATGATACAGTCGAACCTCGATGGCTGGAACACCGATGGCTTGTTTACTATGGCTAATTCGAACCTCGTTTTTGAGTCCCAACAAAATTCTCCCGATAGCTTAAGAAAACAAATATTTAGGGAAATTTTCTTATTTTATCGTGAAATTGTATGTTGTGTGTACTCATTAGAATTGCCTCATCGAGGCAATTCTAATGAGTACACTCAACATACAATTATTATGTAGAAAATCGAAAAAAAAATCCCTAAATTATCGCCATTTGCTTCCTGACTTGGCACCATAATTAACCCTCAGTGGCTCAACCCCCCATGTCTCAAACAATTTTCTATGGTCCCAAAGATGTTCGAGCCATTGAAGTTCGACTGTATTTTTCTTATTTTTCCCAGAAAAGAGGATTTGACATTTCATGCAAATTGTCTCCTTAGAAAAATTAGAAAAATATTTCAAAATGTCATCTGCTGAAAATTTTACCCAGAGTGCTAATTGTTAGGACCAGCTTTTGCCATTACCAATTTTTTTTTTTTCTTATTAGTCTGTATTCAGTATTAAGACCACCCAACTGATAAGACCACTTTTAGTGGGTACTATAGGTGGTCTTATTAGCAGAATTTTACTGTATGGTTTTGGAAATTTTGCAGTTCTCTCTAGAAATAATTCCTGTATTTTAAACTCAAAGTCCATTAACCTTACAGAACTCATTAACTTGCATATCTGCAGGTCTGAAGAATAGTCAAAAGATTCTACAGTATGTAAACATTCTGTAAGCAAACAACAAAAGCCCTAATAAGGCTGTGAAACAGGGTTTTTTACTGTTAACGTGTTATGATCCTGTTTTGCTTGATGGTTTGAATAAGTTCAGCCACATGTTGTAATAGCTAGTTGAGGCTTTTTCAGGAGGATTTAATTCACTAAAATGGCAGATGTATTTAACGCTTAGCACTTTGGGTAAAATTTTCAGCGAACAGCGTTTTGAAATATTTTTCTTTTTTTTCCCAGAAAATTCAGGGAAAAATAAGAAAAAGATATCACCAATTTGTTGTCTGCTGAATTAGCCCGAAGGGTGGTAATGGTTAAGGTGAATGGTTAAGGAAGTTGCACGTTCGACCCCTCATGGGTTGGCAACATTCTTTCATGCAGATTTGGTCATGAAATATTTCCTATGGTCATTCCCTCCCTTCCGCTGATTCAAGAAGGGCAGCTTTCAGTTTCTGGCAAAAGAATATGCACAATACTGGTTAACAGAGGACTAAATCTGCCCAGTAAACGTGTGGTTAGGTAAACTGACCACGCTCGACATGACCCCATTGGGTTGACTGGGCCGTAAAACCTCAACACCAATAAACCATCCCTGTTTAAGAATGGATTCATATCCTAGGTAAGCTGATTCTTTTCTGCTGTAGTGGTCTTCCAATGAAAGGGGGTGGGAGTGGTTTTGTATGTGGCTCTGATACAAGGGAAAATGATACCCTGACAAAAGATGATACCCAGTATCTATTTTTGTCCACTGAGTGTAAAAATGATACTGGGTATCATTTTTTGTACATCACATATGAAAAGTGATAGCAGGTTTTCAGAGTTGTAATTTTTGATTACCAGTAGCCATGAAAACTTATACTAATAGGAAAACGTCTGCAGCAGAAAAACTTATACCAATAAAAAAACATGGAAAACCACTTTTGTCTTTTCTTCCTAATGTGCCCACTGACCGTCTCAATATATATTTGACAGATATACATTAATTAGACAAAATAAGCACCTACCCCTTGGTGCATGTACTCTCCTTTATTATTATACCCCGACATACGAAGTAAGTAGGGGTATATAATTTTCGCTTTTCTGTTCATCCGTTCTTCCATTAGTTCATTCGTTTGTGTGTTGGTTTGTACTTTAGTTTGCTCGTAGGGTCAAAGTTTTTGCGTTAAAGTTTATAAGATCTCAGATTTTGAACAGTCTTTGGTCAAGGTCATAGACTTAGAATTTTCAAAAAAAGTCAAAATTTTTGTGTTAGTTTATATAGCTATATCATCAAGACACTTTGAGGAATTTCATTATATTTTACTTGGTGGTAGATATAGGTCTAGAGTTTTACTCAGCATGATCCCCTCCCCAGGGTGTGACCTGGAGGTCAAGGTCATAGACTTAGAATTTTCATATAAAAGTAAACATTTTTGCATTTAAGTTTATATAGCTATATCAGCAAGACCTTTTGTTGAATTTCGTTATCCTCCAACTGATAGGTTTAGGGGATATAGCTATCAGCATGGAATCCATCCTCCGTCCATCCATCTGTCTGTCCATAGACATTATTGTCCACCCCATAACTCCTATACCCCTTGAGCTATTTCCAGGAAACTTTGTCAGATTAAAGAGGGCATTGGATAGGGGTGTCAGGTACAAGAATGACAACTCTAACTGACTTTGTCCATGAGTTATCTGCCCTAGTCTCCAAAAATAGTAAAATTTTGTGCAAACCATCTTTAAAACCCTTTAAGAGATTTTCATGATACTTCACCAATATGTAGATGACATTGTGTAGGCATTCAAGAATGACAACTCTGTTGGAAACTAAGAACACACAAAAGTACACATTAAATCAGGTTTTGTTATGTCTCTTCATATAATCAATGATAATGTATGTCCATTAACATTGGCTTAAGCAGTATTCAATTTTCAAGGTAACCAGAATGGGGTCGATCACAAAAGAAATATAACCTACACAATGGTGAAGTACAGGGAGCTGTATTATGGCTGCCACAGGGCACTAAACACTAGCTGCAGTGAAGTAAAATAAAAAAAATTAAAAGGTTGCCTTTGGAAGCAAAAAAATACCTAGAAGAACGAAACCCTGTCTCGGTTTTATTCAATCCCTTGATACACAACAATGAGGTTTATGTTTATGTCATTAAAATTGGGTATCAAATGAACAGATTCAGATTTGCCTGTGCACCCATGCCTATATGTCTGCCAAACTGGAGCATGGTCACCATAGGTTACCTCATTGCCTATCTAATAACATGAAACCCACTTTTGGTCAGATTTGGGGAAATTATCAAATTAAGGTGGACCTTAAGATGGTATTGTAATCATGGATCCTGGTCACTGTCTTTATCAAAGGGCAGACCTTCCAATTTATTGCAGGCATTGCATTTCTCAAGCCAAGACAAAGTGCTGAGTGGGGCATGTATACCCCCGACCAGAGCTACTGCCACTTTTTAAAGAGCATAAAGTATGTAGCTTTGACTCCAAGATGGCAGTTGTATGCTATATGTTATAACATTGAAAGAATAAATCACACATTATATGAAGCCCTTGACCTTGACCTCAAAGGTGCAGGGATCGAGCTAAATAAAACTTTAGCCCTATAACTATCACCATACACCAGTGAAATCAATCAGTCTTTATAATATAAGCAAAAGTGACATTTGTATGACAAATCTGTGACCTTGACTTGGGAATGGTGCCCAGAAAAACTTTAGACCTATAGAGTATAACCTCAATGGCTCGAACACGGATGGCTTGTTTACCGTGGATGATTCAAACTCTTTTTTCAGTCCCTACAAAATTCTTCTTATAGCTCAAGAAAACAAATATTTAGGGATTTTTTTCTTATTTTATCATGGAATTGCCTCATTGAGGCAATTCTAATAAGTACACTCAACATGCAATCATTGTGTAGAAAATCGAAAAGATTTCCCTAAATTATCGCTATTGGCTTCCTGAACTGGTGCCATGATTAACCCTCAGTGGCTCGAACTACCCATGTTTCGAACGAATTTCCATGGTCCCAAAGATGTTCGAGCCATTGAGGTTCGACTGTATATACCATCATGCTTAATATTAATGAAACCAACGAAAGGGTCTTGATAATATAGGTATAAAATTTCAATGAAAATTTTAAACTGACATGCCTACTCAATGTCTTCTACATCACAAAAATATCTTAAAGAATTTTTAGAGTTATTGCCCATACAAGATTTAAATAACCAAGGGAGATAACTCCAGAATGAAGTCAGAGTTGTCATTCTTGAATGTGATATGCCTACACAGTGTCATCTACATATTGGTGAAGTATCATGAAAATATCTTAAAGGGTTTTAAAGATGGTTTGCACAAAATTATATGAAGAGACATAACAAAACCTGATTTAATGTGTACTTTTGTGTGTTCTTAGTTTCCAATGGCAACCTTATAGATTTTTCTTGTTCTGACACTTCAAGTTATATAACATTCAGGGATTTAAACTCATATAGAGAACAATGAATATGAACAGATAATACCTAATTGTACTCCGTCAGATGATAGTGGTGGGGATGATGGTTTCACGTTGGCTATTGTGTGTCTGTCCGGATGTCCGTCCAGACATCAGTCCATCAGTCTGTTGTGCATCCATCCATATTTTTGTTTACGAACAATTACTTGAATAAATGTAAACAGATTTTCACCAAACTTGGTATGTGCATTGATATTATTGAGGTCTGGTTTGGGATAGCTTATGCACAAATTTTGTCAATTTTTGACAGTTGTCTGCCCGCGACATGTCCGTATTTTCATTTGCAGAAGATAACTTCAGTAAATATCAATGGATTTTTACAAAATTTGTGCATTAATATTGTGGAGATCTTTAAAGGTGGTTCATTTCAGCTAAGATGGAAATAAAATCTGAAATATCAGCACACAGCAAGCAGGCTGATAACCTCTGTCTTTTTAAAATACATTGTTTCCAGTTATAATTCTGATTATCTGTACATGCCCGTATTGTAACCAAGGCATAGGGAACTCATATCACATATACTAAAGGTAGGTTATCATGCCAAGTACATGTATTGTAATAGATATGGGATAATAGTGATTATCATACATTTACTAGAAAATATGTTCATTTTGCATATGTGATACTAATATGACTTTCAATCACATATCAGTCTTTTGAGTGACAAAGGTGTGATAATGGGTCACATGGGTGATATGGCTTTTTTGCCCGGGCAAAAAACCCATATCACAAGGTCACGTGGGTGATACGGCTTTTTTGCACGGGCAAAAAACCCATATCACCACATTCGGAGCACTCGGCGGTCTTGCCTTTGACTCCGCATACGATATCAAATAGGCAAACTTGTCAGAGAGAAAAGTGTATTATAAATAGATTATGATATGGCAGTTGTCATATCGTACCCCATATCAACCCTGGACTTATATCAGCCCTCAGGCCTTCGGCCCTCGGGCTGATATGAATGTCTGGGGTTGATATGGGGTATGATATGAAAATTGCCGTATAATAATCTCTAGTTACCTGCTCAGATCTAAAATAGATATTACTCTTTGCATTGTATTAGCCTTAGTATATGGCCCCTGCTTATTTTTACATAGTTTAAACATATTTGATCTCAAAACTTGCATCAGTAACAAGTGACAACAGTTCAACAGGATTAGAATGAAAGCTGAAAACCTTTTTAGTTTTTCTCCTTATTTTTACTTATCTGTTTTGAACAGAGACCGGTTGGGCCATTACTGCTAGCTGTGTTGGTCTGGGAATGAATTTAAACCCAACACCAGGAGTCACTGGAAAACCTGTACCAGGTTGGGATGGTAAGAATGCTTTTCTTACATAATTTTTATCTCCAGTTTAGAGGCTGGGAAGTTTAGATTTGTTTTAACCTTTACCCTCTCTGGACTGTTCAACAGATAACGCATTGAGTTTTCTCATTTTGTCTCAAAATAGGCTTTGACATCTCATGCAAATTGTCTCCAAAGGAGGCAATTTGCATGAGATATCTATTCTATTTTCTGGGAAAAATAAGAAAAATATTTTAAAATGTAATCTGAATTTCTTATCAGAGAAAGTAAAGCTTGACATTTTATGTGAATCATCTGCTTGGCAACAAAATGTTAAACCTTATTGTCTCTAGAAATAAAACAAAATAAAAACACCAGTACAAAATGTACTTTTATTATGGGATTGGAAGCACTTGTTAGAATTACAAGGGATTCAATTTTTATGATTTCTTCATAGCGCTAGTTAAGGCGCTTTTTCCAATTAAAAAATATTGATATTTTTCTTATTTCTCCACGAAAACAGATGTTGTGGTACTCATTAGAAGCGCCTCGCCGAGGCGCTTCTAATGAGTACCCACAACATATGTTTTCGTGGAGAAATAAGAAAAATATTTACCGGATACCCTCCCTTATCTAGACTATGTTAAAATTCTTGCTTGCTTTCCTGCACCCTCTCCTTTGAAAATAGACGCCTGTATAGGAGGGAGGTAGAAACAATATTGACAGAGTTGCCTGTCCTGACAGTGTATCCATTTCCCTTAAAAAGCATATTGTCTGGAGTCCCGTATTGTTACTGATGGATCTACCCATTCTGAATTGGGGGAAATTATTACACTCTCAAGAGAGGTAAATCTGTCAAAACCATTTTACCTCCTGTCTGAAATGGGATAAAGAGCAAATTCTTTCTGTTTAGAGTAAACCTGTTTTCAGAAGGGATTTTATGTGCAAGAAAGCAAACAGAAAGTCACAAAAGTTGTCTCCTTTGCAAAAAGTGTCCAAATTTACCAAGTGTATGAAGTCCATCTAATGAGCATCATCAGTTGTTACTGGATGTGAGCCACTCGGCAGTTACTGGATGTGAGCCACTCAGCAGTTACTGGATGTGAGCCACTCAGCAGTTACTGGATGTGAGCCACTCAGCAGTTAATGGATGTGAGCCACTCAGCAGTTAATGGATGTGAGCCACTCAGCAGTTACTGGATGTGAGCCACTCAGCAGTTACTGGATGTGAGCCACTCAGCAGTTACTGGATGTGAGCCACTCAGCAGTTACTGGATGTGAGCCACTCAGCAGTTACTGGATGTGAGGCACTCAGCAGTTACTGGATGTGAGCCACTCAGCAGTTACTGGATGTGAGCCACTCAGCAGTTACTGGATGTGAGCCACTCAGCAGTTACTGGATGTGAGCTACTCAGCAGTTACTGGATGTGAGCCACTCAGCAGTTACTGGATGTGAGCCACTCAGCAGTTACTGGATGTGAGCCACTCGGCAGTTACTGGATGTGAGCCACTCAGCAGTTACTGGATGTGATCCACATCACATGAAAAGATGTCTTCAAGCTTGAAAGGGAAATATAAAAAAATGGGTTCATCCTGTAGTCTCAACAGGACCTGTGTTGTTGGTTTGTGTATTCTGCACTATCCAATGACTGTTAGAAGGGCCTGATTGTACTGTGTGTAAGTGTAGAGTGATGCGGTCTTGGGCTTTCTTTATATGTCTTAAGGTGGTGTCTTTTTGCATGTCAGGACTCATATGATGCACAAAACACATTGCATTATGTATGACTATTTGTACTAAATGTAGAAACCATGGATTATGTCAAGCAATCTGGCAATATAAGACAGATTGAGCCATGTATCTAGTATCTTAATGTCCTTGCCAGTAGTCTATTAGCCAGTACAGCTGTTAAAAACCTGCTTGATGTCACACATATTTAGTGAAGACCCATACCAGTCAAGACATTCTTTTTTTTTTCTTTCTGACTCAACAGCATAAAAACATAGAACAAAATGTTTATATACATAATATTCACATATACGCATTTACATGTATGTTTCTGCATCTGAATGGCAATGACCTAGATCACAGTGTATCCAAAGTTTAAGTTTAAGTTAAGATAGATCAGAATGCACCTCAGTGCACAAGCAAAGAGTTCAGCATTTTATGATTTATGCAGATTACATTGATTTCCATTTGTGAATGGTAATGATGAACAACAGGATGTGCATTAATAAAGTCTGATCAGGGTCTTTTCTAGTTGAAAACAAACAGTTTCCACTGTTAACAGGAAAATAAACCATATTACCCCAAGCATTCAAACACACAGGCTAGATCAGTGTAATCAGGATGTTCTAGTACTCTTAACAGTCAAGGAGACAAGAGGCTTATTTGAGACTTGATCTTTTGTATTTGATATTTATTGTAAATATACAGATACATGTACTTTAATTACTACCATGTTTATTTTAAAGTTTGAACAATGAATTTTACTACCTGTTGAGGAGTTAAAAACTGCCAGATGAATGGCAAACAGTGTGGAACCTGATCATTCTGCAACATTTGATCTGGGTCTACATTATTTGCTCATCTGTTCTAAAACTTAGGGTGGGTACAGTATTGCAGCAGACAGATTTTTGAATGTTTTTCAAAAATTGATACTATTTCAGTGAAGGTGTTGAACAACCAGAAAGAAGAAACCAAGGACAATGAACTAGGACAAATTGTGGTAAAGTAAGTCAGTCCAAGTCATTCGAATGACTTCTCTTTTGTTTTAGCTTGCCTGTATGAAAGTATAGGGAGAGCTGTTGAAGTTACTGTGTCTGTATCTGTGTCATGTTAAAGATTTTAGAAACTTATATCTCTGTAACCACTGAATTGATTTAATTAATAGTTAAACAGATGTTAATTATTAGTCTTTAGATTTACATAGTAACACCCCTGACCCACTCATAACCTTGACATCAAGGTCACAGACTTAGAAATTTTATGAAATATTATTACTCCTCCTATAGATTACATTTGATGTTTTTCAAAATGGAGTTTACCGGTAGTTCTGAAGAAGACGTGAAGTTGAAACATTAAAAAAGCTGTGTTTTGTCTTATTTCTTTGACCATATTATATTAAGCTGAAACTTTGTAAATAGTGCACCATGATGTGGAGCAGTGCATATCATTTCGAGGTAATAGTCCACTAGATAGTAGCAGAGCTATGTCCCTTTGAAAATTTCGGTAAATGTTTGTTTCTGGCTAACTCCTCCTGCAGTTTACATTTGATCAAGCTGAAACTTGATGTATAGTTAGACCATGGTGTGGAGCAGCACATATTGTTTTGAGGTTATAGTCATGTGAAATATTAGCAGTAATGCCCCTTTGAAAATTTCATAAGCTAACTCCTCCTATAGATTACATTAGATAAGCTGAAAAATTGTAAAAAGTTACACAATGATGTGGAGCAGGGCATACCATTTCGAGGTTATAGTCAACCAATATTCCTCCTACAGTTTACATCCCATCAAGGTGAAAGATGATTTAAAGTTAGACTATGATGTGAAGCAGCACATTTTGTTTTGAGGTTCCACTCCACCAAATATTAATAGAGTTATATCTGTCTGTTCATCCATATAAACTTTTCTTTTAGGGCTAACACCTCCTACTCTATGTCGATATAGGTGCTACATCTGATTACTTGTCACAGGTGTATGATGCCCCGCTTGTGAAACTCTCTTATCATGGGAATTGCCTGGGTATGGCAGTTTGAGAGTACATATATGATATATTTTGGTGCAAAAGTAAACATTATCTTTAAAATACTTTCCATCTGGAGCTGTGTGTAATTTAGCATCATTCATAGCTCCCAATAAAAGGGCTTTCCAGGTACGAGGGTTGTGCAAAAAGTTCTGAATAGGCTTCCTAAGTTTTATCCCAGGTATATTTTAAAATGCTTCACTGTACTTGAATGGTGTGTTGAATAGTTAACAATACCCGTTTATTTCGTGCAAATTGCTTTCCAACTGACCGAGTTATTTCAAATTGAAAAAGATGCAGTCATATACACTGACCAATTTACTTGTTACATTGGAACATGGACCAGAAGACTGAAATTCGTAGCTATATTAAATGCCGCATTAGGCTTAATATAGATTCATAGCAGATATTTAATGAATTGTGTGGTATATATGGACCTCAGACCATTTCAATGTGCAGAGTTTTTAGGTGGGTTCAAGCTTTTAAAGCTGGGAAATTTTCTGTTGAAGATGATCCCCGTCCTGGAAGGCCTAAAACCTCTGTTACCAAGGCTAACATCGCAGCTGTAAAGATTGTGGTCGAACAGGATATGCGATTGTCTGTCAAAGATATAGCTAGTTGTACTGGCATATCAGAAGGCACTGTGCAAATAATTCTGAAAAAGCATTTGCACCTGAGAAAGGTTTGCGCTAGGTGGATACCTCATTTGCTCACTGAGGAGCGAAAGACACAACGCCTTAAATGTGCCCAGGAACTTTTGAAAACATACAAAGGCTATAATAGTCGGGTTATTTCTAACTTGCTAACAGGTGATGAAACCTGGGTGCACATGTTTGAGCCACAAAGAAGGGCTGATAATAAGCAATGGAAGCGAAAAGATCAAAAACGCCCATGTATTGCCAAGAGAACCATAAGTTCGAAAAAGATGTTGTACGCAATTTTCTTTAATTCAGATGGGCCATTCGTTCAAGTGCCTTGTCCATCTGGTCATACAGTCACTGGCCGATTCTTCAAGAATTCTGTACTGAAGAAAGTGAAAGAGTTTTACAATAAGAAACGACCAAGCAAAGGATGGCCAGGAGTCCTATTTTTACATGGCAACACCTCCTCTCATAAGTGTGAGGTTGTTAAGTCTTTTTTGGCTTCTGAAAAGGTGAAAGTTTTAAACCATCCACCTTATTCACCTGACATGAGTCCCTGTGATTTCTTTTTATTGCCAAGGCTTAAGAAAATGCTTTCTGGAAATAAGTATACGTCTAGAAGTTCTCTTGGCAGCGCTATTTATGAGTGTCTCCAACAGATACCAAAAGAAGACTATTTATCTGCTTTTTGCGACTGGGTAAAAAGGTTACAAAACTGTGTTTCAGTAAAGGGGGAATACTTTGAAGGTTTGTAATAAAAATATGTGTGATAAAACATAGCACTGAAGTAATCCGAACCCAGTGACAAAACTTTTTGCAGGACCCTTGTATTCCATGAGAATATATGTTGTAGATACTTTACATTAGAAGTGTCCTATGGAGACACATTTAACCCCTAGTCCTGCTGAACCCTGATATACCCTGCTTTGCAAACTGTAGATCCAGATAAGTTGGCTTCTGAAGAAGCCAACTGATCTGGATCGGCACTGTTTGCTATTGCGTATATGAATATATAGCAATAATATGGATGAAATAATCTGATTGAAAATTATAAGTGGGTGTGGCATCTTAATTTATTCAGCATGACAAGGGTTAATTAATAAATGCCCAGAACATATGTTTTCATTGAGAAATAAGAAAAAAATATCAATATTTTTTGGTTGAAAAATACCGCTTATCTGGAGCTTAGCTTAATCCTATCCCACTAGTCTGTCCAACAGCTTCATCTGAATCTTCTTGTTGCAGATTGCCTCTGCCTCCAGGCTCATTTAGTACCTTGTGGGAAAATGATTATAGATTTGAATCCTCCTACTTCAATCTGGAAAAGGTAAGTTTACATGACATGTTAAGTCTTACTGTCTCTGAATAATGATAATAATAATACCAGTAATAATAATAATAATAGTAATAATAATAACAAATAGAATGTCCCCTGCTACAGTTTTGCTTAAATAGCATTTTAAGGGTTAAGAGACCTTATTACTGCATTTAAACATTTGGACACTATAACTCCTTATCATGCTGGGCTTATGAATTTGAACAATTTCATTTTACTACCAGTTAATGTCTAAGAACTTCTGGATGAGTGGAAAACAGTGTAGATCCTAATTAGATACCACATTCTGTGGCATCTGATCTGGGTCTAGACTGTTTACTCCTGCCTGTCTGAATAATTAAAGCAAATATGGTCAGTCATTAATACTATATGTCTTCAGTTGAGTCTTCCACTGCACGCTGGCCTAGGTGGCTCAGTTGGATGCGCCGTCTGACTGGAGACCAGGAGGTCGCAGGTTCAACCCCCGCCGAGGTCAGCAATATTCTTTTGTAGAGATTGATCATGAAATATTTTCTACGGTCATTATCTCCCTTCCGCTGATTCAAGAAGGGCAGTTGTCAGTTTCTGCCGAAAGAATGTGCACAATACTGGTTAACCGCTTAAAGGACTAAGCCTGCCCATTAAATGTGTGGTTAGGTAAACTGACCGCGCTCGACATGACCCCATTAGGTTGACTGGGCCATAAAACCTCAACACAAACAAACTTCCACTGCACAGGGCCATTATAGGAGCCATTATCTTAAAACTGCTTCATTGCTTTTGTTTAACATTGTAAATTGCTTGGCAAACAAGACAAACTCAGATGAGATGCCATCTGATTGATAAATGAGCATTATGTTTTTATTTTACAGTTTCAGCAACAAACTATGGTTGGAAAGCAGGGCATAGAACAGTACATGTACCTGTAGTTTGCTTAAAGAGCATCAAATATACTGTATTTAACCTAATTGCCACACATACCCATTTAAGCACGCAGTCAAACAATTTCGTAGTCTTCAAATTACAGCCTGTGTACTTTTATCTACGTCATTATAAAGGCAAATGCACCACCCCCCTCCCCCACCCCCACCCCCCCCAATACACACACACACACACTTTTTCCATGTATGATGTCCACATGTCTGTTGGTCTGTCTGTCTAATAAGCTCTGCTTAATGGCAATTTCTTGTTTGAATTGCCTCAACAAGTCAAGCCAATTTAAATGAGTACATAAAGTTAGGATAAATATTGCATAAGCAGCATTAAATATACCCATCACGAAGTCCTTTAAAGCTTTACGTAGATATTTTACTACAGGTTTTTCCAGTACTTTTGAAAAATCTAAGAGAATCTAAGAGCAAAGTGTGGTAATTAGGTTGAATTCCGTATATGTATATTTTGGTACATTGTGTATATCCTTTTTGGAGCATATGTGCCAATAGTGGAAAATACTGTATATGTTTGCCATATTGTGTTGCTTATTGGCATCCCAGTAAGCTTGACTTTGTTACAGGGTTACTATGATACGATGGACTCTGGTTTCCGTGACAAGAATGGTTATGTTGCTGTGATGTCTAGAACTGATGATGTCATCAATGTAGCTGGACACCGCTTGTCAACTGGAGCATTGGAGGAGGTTGGTTGCATAAAATTCTCAGCAGACAAGCTGTTGAAATGGTTTTCTTATTTTTCCTTAAAACATCCCACAAAATGGGTATTTTATTCCTCGGGAATTAATTTACATGAAATGTGAAGTTTAAGTCCTATTTCAGGGGAAAATAATAAAAAAAAGTATCAGGTTTCTTATTTTTCTGAAATAGAAGGGCTTGAAAATTTATGTGAATTGTCTCTTTGGAACAGGTTTGCTTGAAATGTCAAGTCCTGTTTTCTGGGAAGAAAAAGAAATAAGAAATACTGCTTATCTTTGTGGTCTGAATTCTAGGCCTTCATACAAAGAGCTGATTGAGTTTTCGCAATATGGCCATGTCACACAAAAAAGTACTTATCATGTAGAAAGAGAAGACCCAGATCAGCCTATTCATGTATAATAAATGTAAATATGGGATATCCAGAAAAGGGTACAATTATGTAACACAACTCTCCCAAGGCACCAGATAAGGATTGAATCACAAAATAGTACTACATTGAAAACAAAAGGATCAAACAAAAATAAAGTAAAGTAGAAATACGATCTTGTAACAGTAAACTGCACAGCTGTTGAGGTGGAGTCAGGGTCTTGTATCAGGTTTAACAGGCACCAGATTTCACCTTTAATTCTGATACAGTTTCAGCTACACATAATTGTTTGGTCTGCATAGGGTTCAACACAGAAAAAACATATCTTTTCAATATAATGTTGAAAAGAAGATGAGAAGAAGAAAGAAAAACATTAGTAAAACCATAATGAAACCAACTACAGACGAGTAAGTTCAGGCAAAAGCCATCAAGAAAAAAGTTAGGATTTAGCTATCATTATACCCTCTAGTAAACAATGTTTGAGTCGGGTGGGGGAGGTGTATATTGTTTTCATGTCCATGCATTTGTCCAAACCATTTTGGTTTTTCCTTCATAACACGCACAGAAATTTCATCATATCTGCATAACTGTTCATATGCATGAGATGCTGCTGATATAAATTTTAGCAGTCACCGGGTCAATATTTTTACACTTCTTTTTGCTGCATATCTTGCCTAATATTTTAAGGAATTTTATCATCCCTTCATAAACGCTGATACTGATGAGGTGTTGCTATAACAGAAAAATATATGTCCAGGATCAATACTTTTAGAGTTATTCCACCTTTGAAATCCTTGAAGAAATTTTCTGATATGAATCTTAATATTTCATGTGTGTGAAATCAACTTATCCCGCAGTATTGTTTAAAACAATGTGACTTTGCATAGTTATTATAGACATGTTGAGCATGTGCATGAAGAACTTTGATGCTGAAAAAAAATATTTTTGACAAAAATACAGCTTTCTGAACTTCTGAAGCTGTTTTTATGCAGTTCTTAATAGATTTGGTATGCACATACATAGTACTTGTACTGTGAAATTAACTTGTAACACAGTATTTTATGAAGCAGTCTTATACTTTGCATACTCATTGTAGACATGTTGAATATCTGGGTCCGGTTGTTCAAAGCGTCGTTAGCTTAACAAGCTCGTTAAGGGTCATTTCGTTAACTGTTTTAGCGGATTCAATACACAATATTCTGATATTTTTTGCTGAAAAAATGTGAGTAGCTTTTGCACTGCAAAAGCTACTCACATTTTTTCAGCAAAAAATTTCAGCATATTTGCGTACCACTCAATGTAAATTTTAACGCATCGTTAACTAACGACGTCGTTAGCTTTGAACAACTGGGCCCTGCATAATAAAGTGATGTTGAAAAATAATTTTTTGACAAAAATCATGTATCAACTTATACCAAGTTTTCATTCACTTAATCTGAAAAAAGAACAACAAAAAAAAAAACAAAAAAACAACAACAACAACAACAAAAAAACAACAACAAAAAATCAACACTAAACAAACAACTTAATTCTAATCTGATAAGGTGTGTATATTAGCACTTCTTGTTGAGTTTGCAACAAGAAGTCTGTTTGGGGCCTTCCCTAATTTGTAAATACATAGTAGTCAACGAAAACAGCAAACACCTTTATTGGACTGAGGCTGCACAGGCTTATCTGGTCCTTCACTGTTTTTGAATATATTAAACACATCTTCTGTTTCCTGTTCTTCAAGGATGCAGGAGCTATTAGTATCATAATGCAGGATCTGTGTTTGTGAATTATCATGTTTTCAGTATTGTTCAACACATGAAACCACTGATGTAAACAGGGCTGATAGAAAATTCTGACTAGTATATAATAATAAACTACACATTTGATCTAATTTTCAAAGTGAGGAAATTAGTTGTTTTTTTCTAAACCATGTTCTCTTGAAACTTGCCAGGGACCTTCTTTTTGGAGTCCAGTTGTGTGTAAACAAAAACAGCTCCTATCCAGCATCCGGTATATCCTCCAGCAACTATCTGACTTTCCTTGTTCTCACATTTCCCAAAGTTTTTGAACGTTTTTGACCTGTAATTCCTTTTTAATGTCAAAAGAATTTTTAAAAAGAGATGACTTGAATATATGTCATCTGTGTCCAGGCATAACAAGACCAGCTCTCTGTTAAGCCAACTTTGGAGCATTCTCTAGAGTGATCTTAACCCTTCTCTTGCTGAACACGACATGCCCTGTCTTAGCAAACAGTGTCGATCCAGATCAGTTGGCTTCTGAAGAGGCCAACTGATCTGGATCTGACTGTTTGCCATTCCATATTTGAATTGGTATCAACAACCTGGATCAAGTAATCTGACTGGCTGAAAATTGGGAGTGAGCATGGCATTTTAATTTATTCAGCATGACAAGGGTTAATATATTCTCTAAGGTGGTCTTAATATTTTCTCTAGAGTGGTCTTAATATTTTCTCTAGAGTGGTCTTAATGAAACTTTACTATCTATTCATAGCTCAAGATAAGGCACTTTAGTCAGCCAAAATATCTCTCTATAAAAACAAATGTTCCTCAAAGAAAACATATGTTGTGGGTTCTCTTAGACCCACAACACGTTTTCTTGGAGAAAAAAGAAATTTATCTGGATACCCCTAGCTGAAGCTATGTATCTTGTTTATTATATTTTATAGTTTTGAAACTGTAGTAATTTCTGTATAGTAATGTAATGTCATATGTCTAGAGAAGGTGATAAATGTGGTGATAATATAGGACATTTGTTGTTAGTTTTGCACCAAAACATTTACTTTCTATGGTATCCCCAAGGCAAGGCAATGTCATTGAGTTCTTGTGAGATACATTATGGTGCAAAAATTAAAAAAAAAAAAAAAAAAAAAAAAGAAGAAAAATTATGTTCTGAGCAGTTCTCTTAGCTGAAGCTTAACCCTTGTCCTGCTGAATAAAGATGCCACACCCACTTATAAATTTCAGCCAATCAGATTACTTGATCCGGATTGTTGCTATAAATTCATATACTCAATGGCAAACAGTGCAGATCTAGATAAGTTGGCTTCTTCAGATCTGGATCTACACTGTTTGCAAAGACAGGATATATCGGGGTTCAGCAGGACAAGGGTTAATATTGGGACACCTTTACTCTTAACCATATAATTGTCCAAAAATAAACAAGTTCATTTTACTGCCGTTGATGTGTCCAAAAAACTGCTAGATGAGTGGCAAACAGTGTAGACCCTGATCAGGTACCAGGTTCTGTGGCATCTCATAGCTACAGATAAGAGGGGGTATCCGCATAATATTTTTCTTATTTATCTATAAAAACATATGTTGTGGATACTTATTAGAAGCGCCTCGTCGAGGCGCTTCTAATGAGTACCCACAACATATGTTTTTGTGCAGAAATAAGAAGATATCAGCATTTTTCGGATGAAAAAAGCACCTTATCTGTTGCTATGGCATCTCATCTATGTCTGCACTGTTTGTTCAAGTCTGTCTGTCCCAATACTTAGGTTTATTAAAGTGTATAACATTCACAGTAAATTGTCTTCCTGTCTGTTTTAGGCGATCATTGAAAGTCCCTATATAGCGGAGGCAGCAGTAATTGGTGTGCCTGATTCACTAAAGGGCCAGATTCCTCTCGGGCTCTGTGTTCCCAAACATGGTAAGTTTAACAGGCTTTCAAAGAGAGGAGAATCTGCCCCACATAATACTAGGTAAGAATCCATTTTTCAGCCAGAAATAATGATATTTTTCTCATTTCTTCATGAAAACATATATTGTGCATATATTCATTTGAAGTGCACAATTTCTGTTTTTGTAGAGAAAGAAAAATTTTTAAAAAAATATAAAAAAATATAAAAAATATTTCAGCCATGACATCTCCACTACTGTAATAAATGGGTCCCTGTGATATATAGAGACAGCTCAGTTCCAGTCAGCTTGGGAAATTATGTAGTCTGATCAGATATTTGTCAGGTAGGGTAGTGCCCTCTTCTGCGGAAACTTTTGTAGGTTAGCCCAGCCATCATTGGCTTTTGGCAGCTGGTTCATACCTCACTTTAAGCAAGATTGGGGGTGGGGGGCTTTTTTCTGTCTCTGGGAGATGGCTCAATATGACAGAATATTGTTAACTAGGCTGTTAAACTTCAGCTCAAACAAACAGCTGTTTGTTAGCATATGTCTTTGTCTAATTATTTTCTTTGTTTGAGCACTGTAAATTTTGATCATGTAATACATTGCATTTATTTCCAAAGTAAGAACATTAAATGAGAGTAGTTTGAGCTGCGTCACCAGAAAAAGGCTCTTCAGTCATTCCAAGCAATCTTTCAGTGCGCATGTCCAGCCCCTTAGCAAGGCAATATATCTAGTTCTTCAGCTGAGTTTCCACTTGCCTACCACTTATGGGAGCAAAGGTTCTGATGAGACTGCACGGATGCACAGGGGAGAGGCTCGCCTGAACCTTTGCTCCTTGCATATGCTATAACAGCTCTTTCCCCAATGACAGGGCTCAGTTTTATTATTTTCTGTCCTAGGTATGGGGAAGTCAGACAAAGAGATACTAGAAGATGTCCTCAAACATGTACGAGATGGCATAGGCCCTGTTGCAAGCTTCAAACTTGCTGTACTTGTACCTAAGTTGCCAAAAACAAGATCAGGAAAAATAGCGAGAAATACCATAGCAGCTATGGCAGCTGGGAAACCTTTCAAGGTTAGCAGTATAATACATTGTACCTACCTTTTCTTAGCTTCAATGTACAATCCTTATATATCTGTCAGTGATACTTGAAAAGTTAATTCTTGCTATAATGAATAAATTATGATGTGACCCCCACTTCTAATTTTCCATCAATCAGATTACTTGATCTACGTTGTTGATACAAATTCACATGCTTCAGAAGCCAACTGATCTGGATCAACACTGTTTGCAAAGGCAGGGCATATCTGGGTTCAGCAGGACTAGGATTAAGTTTCTTGCAATCTGATCTGAAAATCTGGATCTGTAGAGAGTCTTAATTTTTCTAGATCATCACACATCTTCCAGTAAGCTGATAGATCATCTTCCAGTAAGGCTCATATACATTGATGTCATGACATCAAAGTGACATCTATATATAATATTTCCATGTTTTCGAATATGCCAAGTGGCTATTAAAGTGAGGTTCAAAAATTGTTCAAACATTCCGTTAACATCATAATGTGATTTTAAGTGCTAGAAAATATGAGTGACATTTTACTCCAGATTTATTCCCCTGGCTAATTCAGCAGACAACAGATTGATGGTATTTGTCTTATTTTTTCCCACAAGATTGGATTTGACATTTGCTGTAAACTGTCTCCTGTGAAGACTCTTTACTTGTACTGTCAAATGATCTTGGGAATAAAGGACACTATTGAGACTCTTCATAGGAAGCAATGTAATTAGCAAATGCTGCCTAAGAAAATAAGAATAATATCTCAAAATATTGTTTGTTCAGCAGGTTAAACATTAATTATTTCAATCTGTGGACAATTACGGATGCTGATTTGAAACTCCAAGAGGCCACGCCGGACGCCCTGCTGACTTGTGAAAATTAAGCTGTTTTGACAGCAATAGTAAAATATTTAAATTTCCATCCTTCCAAATAAAGCTGCCATATCAAAGCAAGTAGTCAACCCCCTTATTTCTCTTCCATTTTAAATTCAATTCCATTCCAAGCTCTAATTCCTCCTTATATATTCAGATATAAATATGAGAGTTGATTTCCAATTTCCCTCCTCCAAACCAAACAAATTCCTCCAAAAACACTCCTCAAAATATACACACATTTTACAAAATCCAAAATCGGGATTGCACGAGTGATGCTTACAATAAAGTATTCCGAGCAACACTCTCCCCCTTGTAAAAGTTGGACTGGAAACCCACCCAGCAGGTTTCACTCAGGCAGAGAATCCTACTGAATGACCATACCTGAGGGGCCTACCCAGCCCAACATTTGTTCACCATATCACTCCAAGCCTGGTTATCAGCAGATAATTCACCAGATTCCAGAACATGAAGTGAATAGTGAAAATACATTTAGGAGGAAATTCTACAAATCAGCAGGAAGCCCAACCAATCGCCGCTAGAATTCCGCCACAGCAAATTTAAACATAAATTTGTCCCCCATTTGTTCTCCAGGATAGAGAACTAGAACGTGAGGCAGCCTCGCAAATGATGCTTATATATTGCAACAGTTCCTGACATTTACTTGGATACCTTTTAATATAAATTGATGTAAATATCAGGAAAGCATCTGTCCATTTGTCTACAGACGTGACCTTATCTCTGGAGATTTTTGGCCTGGTTTCAACGAGCCCCGTTTCTGTGATATGGACCACCCCTCCTGTATATAGGTCTTGGAGTTCAATATTGCCTTTTAATAACAGTGCAATATTGATGTATTGATGGTCCCAAATGTTTTGACAAAGTTGTATCGGAACATGAGAAGACATGTCTTCCCCACCTAACGTCAGTGTTTCTTCCTCAAGGTATGTAATGTCTTGATGATTTCCAGAAATTTCTGACCTTGGCATTGGTGTTTGTTGTGCCTGTGGTAGCTTGAAGGGCAAAATATTGGACTCGGTAATCAATTGTTAAAAATCAACGTAATGAGACTGTGAAGGTCCTGATGCATTTGTTTTATTATGCCCCCAACTTCAAAGAAGTTGGAGGGGCATATTGCTTCTGGGTTGTTCGTCCGTCCGTCCGTCCGTCCGTCCGTCCTTCCGTCCGTCCGTCCGTCCGTCCGTCCGTCCGTTCGTCACGCTTTTTGATGCATAGCATAACTTTAAAACCGTGAATGCTACTGTTTTGAAATTTCATATATGGATTCCTCATGAAAAAATAGCTGACACGTATTTTTTTTCTTGACAGGATTATGCCCCTTTTCTGAGTTATGGCCCTTTGAAAAAATATGGATGCAATCTTGTCAGCAAAATATCTCAAAAACTATTAAAGCTAGAGCCTTGAAACTTGATGAATAGACTGGTAGTGATGAGTAGACAACCTGATTAACTTTTGAAGAAATTTTGAAAAATACTTCTTGAGTTATGGCCCTTTGTAATTTTGGGCAATTTTACCTTGTCAGCAAAATATCTCAAAAACTGTTAGAGCTAGAGCCTTGAAACTTAGTAAATGGATTTGTAGTGATGAGTAGATGACCTGATTAACTTTTGAAGAAATTCTGAAAAATACTTTATGAGTTATGGCCCTTTGTAATTTTGGGCATTTTTATCTTGTCAGCAAAATATCTCAAAAACCGTTGGAGCTAGAGCCTTGAAACTTAATGAATAGACTGGTAGTGATGAGTAGACAACCTGATTAACTTTTGAAGAAATTTTGAAAAATGCCTTTTGAGTTATGGCCCTTAGTAATTTTGGGCATTTTTACCTTGTCAGCAAAATATCTCAAAAACTGTTAGAGCTTGAGCCTTGAAACTTAGTAAATGGATTTGTAGTGATGTGTAGATGACCTGATTAACTTTTGAAGAAATTCTGAAAAACACTTCATGAGTTATGGCCCTTTGTAATTTAGGGCATTTTTAACGTCAGCAAAATATCTCAAAAACTATTGAAGCTAGAGCCTTGAAACTTGATGAATAGACTGGTAGTGATGAGTAGACAACCTGATAAACTTTTGAAGAAATTTTGAAATATACTTCTTGAGTTATGCCCCTTTGTAATTTTAGGCATTTTTATCTTGTCAGCAAAATATCTCAAAAACTGTTAGAGCTAGAGCCTTGAAACTTAGTAAATGGATTTGTAGTGATGAGTAGATGACCTGATTAATTTTTGAAGAAATTATGAAAAATACTTCATGAGTTATGACCCTTTGTAATTTTGGGCAATTTTACCTTGTTAGCAAAATATCTCAAAAACTGTTGGAACTAGAGCCTTGACACTTGATGAATAGACTGGTAGTGATGAGTAGACAACCTGATTAACTTTTGAAGAAATTTTGAAAAATACTTCTTGAGTTATGCCCCTTTGTAATTTTGGGCAATTTTACCTTGTCAGCAAAATATCTCAAAAACTGTTAGAGCTAGAGCCTTGAAACTTAGTAAATGGATTTGTAGTGATGAGTAGATGACCTGATTAACTTTTGAAGAAATTCTGAAAAATACTTTATGAGTTATGGCCCTTTGTAATTTTGGGCATTTTTATCTTGTCAGCAAAATATCTCAAAAACCGTTGGAGCTAGAGCCTTGAAACTTAATGAATAGACTGGTAGTGATGAGTAGACAACCTGATTAACTTTTGAAGAAATTTTGAAAAATGCCTTTTGAGTTATGGCCCTTAGTAATTTTGGGCATTTTTACCTTGTCAGCAAAATATCTCAAAAACTGTTAGAGCTTGAGCCTTGAAACTTAGTAAATGGATTTGTAGTGATGTGTAGATGACCTGATTAACTTTTGAAGAAATTCTGAAAAACACTTCATGAGTTATGGCCTTTTGTAATTTAGGGCATTTTTAATGTCAGCAAAATATCTCAAAAACTATTGAAGCTAGAGCCTTGAAACTTGATGAATAGACTGGTAGTGATGAGTAGACAACCTGATAAACTTTTGAAGAAATTTTGAAATATACTTCTTGAGTTATGCCCCTTTGTAATTTTAGGCATTTTTATCTTGTCAGCAAAATATCTCAAAAACTGTTAGAGCTAGAGCCTTGAAACTTAGTAAATGGATTTGTAGTGATGAGTAGATGACCTGATTAATTTTTGAAGAAATTATGAAAAATACTTCATGAGTTATGACCCTTTGTAATTTTGGGCAATTTTACCTTGTTAGCAAAATATCTCAAAAACTGTTGGAACTAGAGCCTTGACACTTGATGAATAGACTGGTAGTGATGAGTAGACAACCTGATTAACTTTTGAAGAAATTTTGAAAAATACTTCTTGAGTTATGGCCCTTTGTAATTTTGGGCAATTTTACCTTGTCAGCAAAATATCTCAAAAACTGTTAGAGCTAGAGCCTTGAAACTTAGTAAATGGATTTGTAGTGATGAGTAGATGACCTGATTAACTTTTGAAGAAATTCTGAAAAATACTTTATGAGTTATGGCCCTTTGTAATTTTGGGCATTTTTATCTTGTCAGCAAAATATCTCAAAAACTGTTGGAGCTAGAGCCTTGAAACTTAATGAATAGACTGGTAGTGATGAGTAGACAACCTGATTAACTTTTGAAGAAATTTTGAAAAATGCCTTTTGAGTTATGGCCCTTAGTAATTTTGGGCATTTTTACCTTGTCAGCAAAATATCTCAAAAACTGTTAGAGCTTGAGCCTTGAAACTTAGTAAATGGATTTGTAGTGATGTGTAGATGACCTGATTAACTTTTGAAGAAATTCTGAAAAACACTTCATGAGTTATGGCCCTTTGTAATTTAGGGCATTTTTAACGTCAGCAAAATATCTCAAAAACTATTGAAGCTAGAGCCTTGAAACTTGATGAATAGACTGGTAGTGATGAGTAGACAACCTGATAAACTTTTGAAGAAATTTTGAAATATACTTCTTGAGTTATGCCCCTTTGTAATTTTAGGCATTTTTATCTTGTCAGCAAAATATCTCAAAAACTGTTAGAGCTAGAGCCTTGAAACTTAGTAAATGGATTTGTAGTGATGAGTAGACGACCTGATTAATTTTTGAAGAAATTATGAAAAATACTTCATGAGTTATGACCCTTTGTAATTTTGGGCAATTTTACCTTGTTAGCAAAATATCTCAAAAACTGTTGGAACTAGAGCCTTGACACTTGATGAATAGACTGGTAGTGATGAGTAGACAACCTGATTAACTTTTGAAGAAATTTTGAAATATACTTCTTGAGTTATGCCCCTTTGTTATTTTGGGCATTTTTATCTTGTCAGCAAAATATCTCAAAAACTATTAGAGCTAGAGACTTGAAACTTGGTGAATTGATTGGTAATGATGAGTAGATGACCTGATTAATTTTTTTGTAAATTCTGAAAAATATTTCATAAGTAATGGCCCTTTGTAAATTTGGGCATGTTTCCCTTGTGAACAAAATATCTCAAAAACTATTGCAGCTGGAGCCTTGAAACTTGATGAATAGATTGGTAGTGATGAGTAGATGACCTGGTTATGCCCCCAGTTTCGAATGAAATTGATGGGGCATATTATTTTGCCTTCATTTGTCCATCCGACTGTTTGTCCGTTCATCAAGCTTTTTTTGTGCATGCCATATCTTAAGAACCCTGCACGCTAGGGTTTTGAAATTTTATATTTGGGTTCCCAATGAAAAAATAGCGGACCCGTATTTTGTTTCTTGTCTAGCATGTTTATTTAAAGTTATGCCCCTTTGAAAAAAATCAGAATTAAATCTTGTGAGCAAGATATCTTGAAAAGTATTTAAGCTGGGTTCTTGAAATTCAATACAGTGAGTTGGAATGATGTGTACATTACCCGATTATATTTTGAGAGAATTCCATGAAAATATTGATAAAGTTACGGCCCTTTGCAGTTCTGCTCATTTTGACCTTGTCAGCAAGATTTCTCGAAAAGCACTTAAGCTAGGGTCTTGAAATATTATATGCTGATTGGGGATGATGTGGAGATTACCTGGTTTATTTTTTAGGGAATTCCATGAAAAATTGATGTAGTTATGGCCCTTTGTAGTTCTAGGCATTTTGACTTTTTCAGCAAGATATCTCAAAAAGTATTTAAGTTAGAGCCATGATATTTGGTATACTGATTGGGATTGAGGAGGAGATCACCTGAATAAATTTTGAACCAATTAAATGAAATGTTGGAGTTATGGCCCTTCGCAATTTCGGGCCATTTAATGTCATTGCTTTATTGTGTATAGCATAAGTTTAGAACCATGTATGCTAATGTTTTGAAATTTCATGTTTTGATTCCTCATGAAAAAATAGGTGATCCGTATTTTTTTCTTATCCCAATCATCTCCTATTTTAGAGTTATTTCCCTTTGATAAAATAACATTGAAATCATATATTTGTACTGTTGTTACCGTCATGGCTAAGCAGTGTTGGAATCAAACAGTGTTAGAGTCAGGCAGTTGGGGGCATAGTGTTTTACAAACACCAGCTCTAGTTACCTGTGCTGTTGTGGGGACTGTCACCGGCATCGAATGCAACACTCTTCGTTCAGACCCGAAAGCTGAACGACCTCCCACTCACCACTGGGATCTGCGCCGGGCATTGAACTGCCTCGTCTCCTTTTTGACTGTCTGTTATTCCCGTTGCCTGAACGTTTTTGTGTAGATTTACTACGTCCTCTTAAGGCTTTCTCGATAATCGATAACTATTAAATCAAACTCACAAAAATTATTTGCAGGTGTGTTTACTCAGCATAAACTGTGAAAGAGAGAGGGTACCCGAATTAGCATTGAAAATGCAAGCGTCTGACTGTTCTGATGTGATCATTTATAAACTGAATGCTTAATCCGGAAATGTTCTGAAACAAACATAAAAACATGACCAAAAATGACAAAATAACAGCATTCCTATGTTTTCTCCCGACTATGGAAAAAAGGAAGATGTTATAACACAAAGCACCATTGTTTCATCATGTATTACCAAAGTGCCAGCACCAAAATAAAGTGGATTATTGCGAGGAGCAATAATCCATATTATTTCAAATGAAAAAAATTAAGTGCCCTGTTTGATGTTATTGAATGTTGTTGATCTCACCTGCAGTACCTTAATGGAAACTGGTGTCATTAAACCGCTAGATTTTATGTCCAAATTATAAAAATCCTTGACAAAGATATATTCTGGTATGAATTTAATTCCTAAAAAACCAGTCACACTTGCAGCAGACAACCTTCTTAAAATTATTAATTGATTTTTTAGATAAAATAAGGCTTTAAATGTCATGTGAATTGTATGCTGTCTGAAAAAAATTGTCAGGGCCCAGTTGTTCAAAACTAACAATGTCGTTAGTTAACGTATCAAAACTTTGATCATTAATCATGGCATATACGCTAAAATGTTTGCTGAAAAAATGTGAGTAGCTTTTGCATTTCACATTTTTTTAGCAAAAATACCTGTGAATTGGATATTGTACTTGCTAGAACAGTTAACATTTTGACCACTAACGAGCTCGTTAAGCTAACATTGCTTTGAACAACTGGGCCCAGAATGTCATATGCTACAGTTATTTTCAAGGTTAATAGTGTCTTAAAACTCACAATGCAATATATTAAGTCACTGCCACATACTTTTTAGATCTATAGGTGAATTATTGAACTAAATAGATATTGAAAGTACTCATTTAAAGTACTCGTAGGCAATTTGCAGTTATAAGACCCATGGGATAATCTCAAGAAAAACTGGAACCTCTTAATAAGATGGTTCATTATTATAAGATTGTCGAATATGATGGTTCAAAGGTGAACCACAAAAGTGTTGAACCCCCAAAAATTGTATAGCTTGTATAGATAAATGACAATTTATATGCGTTTGCTTGGATACAACACAGTTGTTCAACTAACATGGTTTTTGCTTTGGATCCCAGCAACAGTGTTATAAAGGGGCTGTGGTGTTTAATGGTCAGTTGCCATCTGTGTGTCCACCTTTACAAAAAATGATCTCCTCTGAATTTTGCACATTCACTGGAAAGGGAATTGGAAATTTGATGTATTATCCATGATGCAGGATGGCCACCATTATTAAATGAAAAAAAAATCTTCTCCAGAAGAGAAAGTGGTATAGTTTTATCTTTCAGTGTGTCCACTATTTTTATTCATCCAGTTTTCAGACAATTACTTTCAGGATAACGTTTGTTCTTGTTAGTACATGCAGCTTCCAGACTTTCATATGATGTTCATTTGTGTTATGAATGATGATTCATTTATGTTATGCCAGCAGTTTAATACTGAACATAGAATAGATTACAGCAATCCTGTATAACTGCATTATCTGTATTGTATGTGTATTCCCTCAACACACATGCATGCATGAACACACACACACACACACACACACACACACACACACATGCACACACATGCACACACACACACACACACACACACACACACACACATTGTTTACGCACCCACATTTAAATTACATGTATTAAAGATAAAATGGGCCACATCAAGATCAAATGTATCTTCAGGCTATATGCAGATAGCAAAAGACCACTTTCAAATTGGATATTGTAGAATGGAGGAGGAAACAATCTCGGCATGAGTGTGTGTGACTTCCAAAGATAATCTTAATCGTCAAGTTTTATATATGTAGTAAGACAGACACATTGTTGATTGGTGCAGCTGAAATGATGTCTGCATGTCATCTTTTGCTGGCTTTGTAAAGATATTTCATAGTTTTTGATAAGAGGCAGTATCAGGTGAATATCTTATTTCTCCATGAAAACATTCTTAATGAGTACACAACATAGGCTTTTGTGGAAAAAAAAATATCCATACTTTTGGTTGAAAAACATTGCCATATCAAAAGCTATGTATATATTTTTGTCTGAAATTTACTTGGCCAACTTTTATGAGGTGAGTGATTACACAGTTAGTTAATCTGTGTCTTAGTAAATCTGTGTCTTGAAAGCTGCAAAATTCTGTTTAATGTTCTAGATCCCAGTCACTATTGAAGACCCAACAGTTTATCCAGCAATGAAGTCTGCTCTACAGACCATTGGCTATGCAAAGGATGCCACAAGTTGATGTATGTCACATGGCTTGGTCACATGATCAAATTATCATGAGTACAGATGTAGCACTAACTGTACAGGTTCTTAATGCTTTTTTCTAGTGTTGTGCTTGGTTCTTAACATTTTTCTAGTGCTGTGGCTATGCATTTTATCAGTGTTTTTGCATGCTTACTTAATTCAGAATCACATTTGTTCAGCTTAACTTAGCCCTAATTAAGAGGTGGTCTCAGGTAAATATTTTTCTTATTACTCCTTGAAAACGTGTTGTGGGTACTCATTAGAGATGCTTTGGCAAGACCCTTTCACCAGTACCCACAATGTATGATTTTTTGTGGAGAAATAAAAAAAATATTAACACTTTTTGACTGAAAAAGTACCTTATCAAGAGCTATGCATAAACCTTTAGCACTGTGTAGGCAAAATCAGCAGATGGCAAATAAATAACATTTCCTTATTTTCCCAGAAAAGTGGCGTTAATATTTCATATGAATCATCTCCATAGCTCTATGGAGAAGGTGAAAAAAAGGCAATATTAGCTGAGAAATATTGAAAAATGTCCTCTGCTGCTGTTTAAGGCAATCAGGTTAAAGGTTAGTAATATTATTCTCACATGAAGGCGAATAGATACACCTGTACTTTGGCTGCCAGCTTTAACAAGGGAGATAACGTTTATGGCTTTCTGATTTCTGTCCTGCACACCAAGTCCTTTCTGAGAAGAAGAAAAAAAAGGGGGAGAAATTTCTTTCCTTTTAGAGTAAACCCCTTTTCAGAAGGGAAGAAAAGCAGTTTTGACAGAGTTTTCTCTCTTGAAAATGTATCTGTTTCCCTAAATAATTAACTGACATTTACCACTTTGCATTATGGGTAAAAAAATCAGCAGACAACATTTTGAAATAGAAAATAGGATTTGACACTTCATACAAATTGTCTCCTTAGGAGACAATTTGCATGAAGTGTCAGATCCTATTTTCTAGGAAAAATAAGAAAAATATCAAGTTTTTATCTGCTGATTTGCCCATAACATGTAAAGAGTTAATTCATGTTTATTTTCCAATAACAATTTTATCATAATTTACTAACAGCATGTATTTTCAGTTTTAGTATGACACTAACATTTACATAGCTCCAGATAAGAATATCCAAACAAAAGTTTTCTTATTTCTCCACAAAAAATATGTTGCGGGTACTCATTAAAAAGATGTTCAGCAAGGTACTTCTAATGAGTAGCCACAATATTTGTTTTCGTGGAATAATAAGAAAATTCTAAGAACTTTTCAGATGAAGGAAATGCCTCATTTGGAGCTATGCATTTATTTTACTGACAGTATATACTTTGAACCTTTAGGCATAAGGCAGGTGATAACTCTCAACTGGTTTGCTTGCTTCCTTTTTCTTGCATTCTCATATTAACTGGGATTTTAATGCTCTGCATGCTGTGTAAAATTTTCAGCAGACAACATTTTGAAATATTTTTATTATTTTTCCCAGAAAATAGGCTTTGACACTTTATGCAAATTGTCTCCTTTATAGGAGACAATTTGCATGAAGTGTCAAAGCCTATTTTCTGGGAAAATTAAGAAAAATCTTGTCAATTTGTTATCTGCTGAATTAGCCCAGATAGTGGTAAAGGTTAATATTTCTTGGGCGTCTGTAGTTATTTCAGCTTAAATTGCTAAAACAGAAAGGACTGCCTTAAGCAGGTTTCACTATTTTTATTAAATACATGTACTTTCACACAAAGTAATGGTTTCTTAACACTCTGCATACTTAGTAAATATTTCAGCAGACAACATTTTGAAATATTTAAGTCTCCCAAAGGAAGTGGGAAGACATTGTTTTGCTCCATTTCTTCTTCTTTTTCTTTCTGCCCAGATGTTGTCTGGATTAGTTCTCAGTAACCAGTGGACAGATTGTTCTGAAATTTGGGGATATGATAGATATGGATATGACGTTTTTAAGAGGGCTCAAAATTCAAAATGACAGACTCAAAAGGCATGCCAATATCTGTCCAAATTTTGTCCAGATGAGTTCTCAGTAACCACTTAACAGATTGTTCTGAAATGTGTCTCTTCCAACCACCTCTCTTTCAAGACAATTGGCCGCGTGTACAGCTCTTGTGTGTGGAGCGCAATGCTCCATGCCAATGAGACTAGGCTATTAACAAAGCCAAACCTCCAACATCTGCAGTGAAATGACAGGGCAATGATTAGACAAGCCACAAGACATTGTCACCACCAGATCCAGTGAGCTACTTGCACGGCTTTGCATTGAGCATCTGGACCTCATTCTGAAGGAGAGAAGGCTACGCTGGTATTGACATGTGGAACGCTCCAATGGTGCAGTCAAGACAGCCTTTGACATACAGGTTGATGGAAAGCGTGGGCCTGGGAGGCCCAAGATGACATGGAAGCAGCTGACAGAGAGGGATTGCAGAGAGTGGAATCTCTTGGCTATCAACCCTCATGATAGACATACCTGGAAAGCTGGTGTGAGATCTGCCATGCGTGCAGCAAGCCAGCTACCTGGAAGGGGGCCCACTGATGTGGCTGTTGTCCCTGTACCTGCGCGTTAATTAAAAATCTAATATTGATGATGATGATGTTAGATATAGATATGAAGTTTTGCAAGGTTTCAAAGGGTCCCCAGTGGGCATCCCCCACCCCCTTTACTTAATAAAAGACCTAATATCTCAGAAACCTTTCTGATCCCCACTCTGAACCATATACTTGTTCCTTATGATAAGATGCATCCAATGACACCAACTGGGGTCCCTCGGGGGTGTGCCCCAGTTCATATAAGGCTTACTATCTCAGAAATCATTCTGAACCCCACCCTAAACCATATATATTGTTGTTCCTTATGATAAGAAACATTCAGAGACACTAACCGGGGTTGCCCCGGGGGTATGACCCACCCCCTTCAGTTCATATAAAGCTTAATATCTCAGAAACCATTCAGAACCCCACCCCTAAATCAAAAATGTTGTTTGTTATGAAATGACGCATTCAGTGACACCCGACTGTGGGTCCCCCAGGAGTATACCCCTCCCCCTTCATTTCATGTAAGTCTTAATGTCTCAGAAACCGTTCAGAATCTCACCCCTAAACCATATATGTTGTTGTTCATTATGATAAGATGCATTCAATGACACCAACCTTGGGTCCCCAGGGGGTATGCCCAACCCCCTCCTGTTCACATAAGACTTAATATCTCAGAACCATTCAGATCCCCACCATTAAACCATATATATTGTTGTTTCTTATGATAAGACGCATTCAGTGACACCGACCCTTGATCCCGTGGGGTATGCTCCACTGTCTCCAGTTCACATAAGGTGTTTCTTTGCACAATATAAAGCAATCAATGGCATTACATTTAACATACCCTAACCACCATTTAAAATAGGGAGTCCACTCATACATGCAGCTTAACACTTTTCAATATATTTTCCTTAGAAACATTTTTTGTTTGTCTTCTGGGGATTGGTATATGCTTAACCTATTTTGGTACTTTGGCAAACAGTGTAGTCCCAGATCAGATGTCACATAATAGTGCCATCTGATGAAGGACTGCACTATTTGTCTTAGAAGTAATGTTTGAATAAAATGATATTGAATAGAAACATACCAGACACCCAAACATTTCAAAATGGACCTTCATAAGGTAGAAGTTCCCACTAGTATATGGCGGTGGTCGGGTGGTGCGAAGGTGTCATGTATCTTATGTCACCGGGGCGTCCAGCTGATATTGGCTTACAGTTGGGCAAGGCCTGCTATCCTTGTAGCAGGTAAGGGTAGGGAGGCGCTGTTTCTATTTCTTCTGTTTCTTCACTTTCATTCCTGTTCCTCTTTCTTCCCTGTCCCTCTCTTTCATCTCTTCTGCTATCTCTTCTGTCTCTTTTCTCCCTTTCTCTGGGAGACGACACAAAATGACCCACAAGGGTTGACGTGTCGTTAAACCCCAACACAATCAAACCCACTAGTATAAATGGAGTATAATGTAAAGTTCTTAAACTATATTATGCCAAGCATAAAGGGTGTGAAAATGCTTTTATCTTCTGATGACGAATTAAAATGGAAACATGGTAGCTCATTTGAGTATTATGGTTTGTTTGGGAGACTTTATAATCCGTAGATTATAGTCCTATCTTGTTTTTACTTATTTTCTCCAGAAAACAGGATTTGACATTTTATGGATATTTTCTAAAGGCCCTTGGTACAAATGCAACCAACAAAGACACAAATTAGTCTGAACAGGCTGTCTAATAATTTCACTTAGAGAAAGCATGGTTAATGCTGAACACAGTTCTAAGTAAGGTTATTTTTTTAACCCAGAATTATTGTATGTTTTTATTGCTATACAATATGTTGTGGGTACTGATTAGAAGCACCTAAAGATGTCATGCCCACTTCTAATTTTCAGCCAATCAGATTACTTGATCTGGATTGTTGCTACAAATTCACATATTTAATGGCAAACAGTGCAGATCCAGATCAGTTGGGATCTCAAGAAGCCAACTGATCTGGATCTGCACTGTTTGCAAAGCAGGGTATATTCGGGTTCAGCAGGACAAGGGTTAATATAAGTTTTCTCATGGAAAAATAAAAACTATAAGTATATATTTCTGGATACTCCTGTAGAACTATGTACAGAAATGACAAAGACTCCATACCTCCTGATACGAGGGTGAATCAATAAGTAATCAGCCTAACTTATTTCCGGTTGAGATCCACCTCTTCTTTTTCGATGTAATTGCCCTCTAGTGTGATACACTTAGACCAACAGTGTTCAAGTGCCATCAGCCCAGAACTAAAAAGGTCAGGGTCCTTTTCATTGACCCACTCCTCAACTGCCATCACGTCTTCTTCATCAGACCGGAAATGAAGTCCACGGATATCCTTTTTCAAGTTTGGGAATAGGAAGAAGTCGCTAGGAGCTAGGTCAGGCAAATAGGCAGGATGTGGTATTAATTCATACCCGTTTCGCTCTACAGCATCCATTGCAACTTTGCAAGTGTGGACTTTCCCGTTGTCCTGTTGCAGCAAAACACCTTTAGAGAGTTTACCTCGGCGTTTTTCATGGATGGCGGTTCTCAGCTGGTCTAACAAGTTTGTATAGTACACTCCAGTTATTGTATTTTTCTTGGGTAAAAAGTCCAACATAATAACACCTTTTGCGTCCCAAAATACTGTGGCCATCACCTTGCCAGCAGATGGTTGTATCTTGAGCTTCTTTGGCCTTGGGGACCCAGGCATCATCTTTTGACCTAAAACGCTTCAACAAGGCACTGCATACTGATCCTCTGGTTGCCATTTGCTCATCGCTAAGGGATTTGGGGACCCAACGGGCTGTTAGCTTGCGCATACCTAAACGATCATGTAAGATTGTTGAAACGCTACCATGTGAAATGTTTAATGCCTGCGCTATTTCTTCCACCTGAATTCGCCTATCAGAGTATACCAGATCCCGAACTTTCTTACACATTTCTTCGTCGGTGGCATCCAATGGGTGTCCAGACCTGGCTTCATCTTCTAAAGACGTTCTACCACGTTTGAATTCCCCTACCCAGAATTTAACTTGAGTATAAGATGGTGCAGAAGACCCATAAACATCGGCTAACTCGCCGTGTATTTCCTTGCCTGTTTTACCTTTTAAATACAAGTACCAAATTACAGCACAGTACTCAGCTTTAGATGAAAAGCATGCCTTTGCATCACTAGCCATGTTTGACATTTGATATCTTATTAAAGAACGACTCGATATGTGTGCAATTTTGTACCCATGTATAAAACATATATTGAAACAAAGCATGAAAATCATGACCGTCTTGGTCCATCAGAAATGGGATATTTATTGACACGCCCTCGTAAGTTAAGCTAAGTGTTAAATACTTTCATACTGGTATGTTTAAGTATACAAAGGAAGTAGTTATTTATATATGTATTATTAACCCATTGTAGACTGAATGAACTCCCCCACACTATATATTGGAAGTCCAATTTTGATTTTAGGTATATCAGGCTTTGTGATTTAGATGTTGCTAGAGAAAAATGGTTGAACTATTTGCAAACAGTGGAGACCCTGATCAGATGCCACATTCTGATCTTAGTCTGCACTGTTTGCCAGTTACCTTTTTAGGGGTCTACCGATTACAATTCAACTCATTTGAAATGAGCTGCTCACTTAATATGAACATATGATGACATTTATATATATATGATCATGTGCACACACATATGAATGTTTGTACAGTGTTATTTTATGTATATATTGGTATGCATGTATGTATAGTAGATGTAGTCTTGACTGATCATGCACACTCTAGTACTAGTTACATGATAAATACCCTAGACTTACATAAAAATTTACTAGTGCATATCAGCTCATGCCAATTTCTTAGTGATTGGGTCATGTTTGTTTTTTGCATCTGATGCTCTAAAATGTATTTGGCAATCATATTAAAATTTTGAATAATATTGAATTGATTACCTATTTACTAACTCACATTTGAGAAAATAAATAATAGACTTATAATGGAGAAAATGATTACATGACATATTTCTTTACCAATGTATGTCTGGCGTCCCATAAAAGGGACATTGACAAACAGTGTATACCCAGATCAGATGCCACAAAATGTGGTGTCTGATCTGGGTCCAAACTGTTTACATTAAGACTGGATTTTCTCTAATAGATGATAATGTTAAAAGCAAAGAAGACACTACTTAAATTGGAAATGAATCTGACCAAAGAGAGAGGTAGAAGGCAACTAGGCATAAATGGGTTAACCAGTGAAGGTGTTTGAACTAAAATTTAGTGGTGATTTTCCTTTGGTGATACTCAACCAAGTTTTATTTTTAAGCACAATGACCATCTTGACTTGTTGTCATGGCAACCATTTGGTTTAAAATTGATAGCTTTCAAATGACCTCCTTAATTGATGTGATTGTAATTATGAAGCTGTATGACTTAAAATGATCCTTTGACATGTTTTGCACATTTAATATTATATCCATAGTTCTAGTAATTTGGTTGCAATGACGGTTCAGGGGTCATCTTAGAGCTTTCAGAGAGGGAGAAGTTTTGCCCCAATTCCAGGATTTCAGGGAGAAGTTTTGGTCCAAATTTTGGATTTCCCTATACATTCTATACATTTTCACTTCTCCCTCAGCTCAAGACAGGGAGAAGTCAGTCAGCTTAGGGAGACTTTTTCTCCCAAATCGCCCTCTAGGATGACCCCTGGTTCAGGGGTCATCTTAGAGCTTTCAGAGAGGGAGAAGTTTTGCCCCAATTCCAGGATTTCAGGGAGAAGTTTTGGTCTAAATTTTGGATTTCCCTATACATTCTATACATTTTCACTTCTCCCTCAGCTCAAGACAGGGAGAAGTCAGTCAGCTTAGGGAGACTTTTTCTCCCAAATCGCCCTCTAGGATGACCCCTGACGGTTAGTGTTTCATAGATTTATAACAAGATATTATTAAATTCAGTAAAACAAACTGTACCAAAATTGACAGTAATGTTCCTTTTAAAGTCATTTGCCAAGTTTTATAGTTTAGTATATGTTATATGCAGTTGTGATTGGTTATGTTCAAACAGAAGCTCCCCCGCCGAGGTCGGCAACATTCTTTCCTGGAGATTGATCATGAAATATTTTCTACGGTCATTCTCTCCCTTCCGCTGATTCAAGAAGGGCAGTTGTCAGTTTCTGGCGAAAGAATGTGCACAATACTGGTTAACCACTTAGAGGACTAAGCCTGCCCAGTAAACGTGTTGATAGGTAAACTGACCACGCTCGACATGACCCCACTGGGTTGACTGGGCCGTAAAACCTCAACACAAAATCAAACAGAAGCTACTGTAATGTCATTTCCTCTGATACCAGGCAAGGGCTTGCTTTGAAATACTGAGGTCATGTTTCTTTATTGGTTTTTTGGCTTTTTGTTGTTATCACCACGCTTTTTTTAAAAAAAGCATTTGGGATATTGTTAATGCCTCCATCCATCCGACCATCCGTCCATCTGTCGGTCATGCTATCTCCTCCTAAACCATTCTGCAGAATTCCACCAAACTTGCTACGTCATGGCTCTGGAAATTCTGAAATCTGAATAGGTCCAGCCGATGACGATGACGTCATCAATGAGCCCATTTCCAAAAACAAATATAATATCACCAGTCACGAAAACTAATGACAATTGGCAGTCCTATAACTCCTTTTAAATATTACTCCTCAACTTCATTATATGACGGAAGTTCGGGTATAACGAGCATGATCAAAGCTGGCGTCATAAATAAATACAGCCAGGTATGTGAAAAGAAAAAAAAGAAAAAAAAAAAAAAAAGAAAAAAAAGGCACGATTTTGTTATTTCCACCTCCGCAGGGTTTTCCTAGATAACTAATAACTATTAATAAACAACTGATTCCCGTCTTGTGTAAGCGCGAAGACGGCAAGAAACAGGAGAGACGGAATGAAACGACTTTCATGGATCTAATTAGGTCTAATAAAAAAAGACCTATGCCATGGGCGGTTTTGCAGTTTTCAATGTTTCAAGATCTGACCAGACTGCTTAAATTTTAAGCACTGACCAATCTTGTCTAGCGCAAGTGGTGCATTACTTATTTTTAGTGTGAGATCTACCTTGAATTATACTCGCGTGTTTTGGCCGTCAACACACAAAAAAAAGGAGACGACACAAAATGACCCACAAGGGTTGACGTGTCGTTAAACCCCAACACAATCAAAAACACAAAAAAAAGAAGCAAACAATAAGACACAGACGCCGTTGTATGCGACATCTGATCAGAACGTACATGGTTTGGGAATTAATTTATCAAATTTGGGACCGACAAACCGTGTTGATCAAAACAAAAAAGAAGAGGAAGAAAACGGGTGTGTTCAAGCGGTGCATTCTTTTATCACTCTCAGTTAAAGCGACCTTTGATCTTTTTGACTGCTCCTGATGTTTTGCAGTCTCAGTGTATTCACATGTGTCACACAAACGGATTAATTATCAGACTACCGTTACTGATGATTCGTGTTTACCGCTTGTTTAACTATCAAAACATCAAACACATCAAGGAGTTTTTAAACTTCAGTTATAGCGCCCAAAGCTAATTACTTTCACACGACCACTGTAATCTCGCGAGATTCAAGATAACCCGATGAACTATGAGATCTCAGGTAATTTGTTTACACAACTTGACTCGAGGCGATTATTGGATTAGTCATATGTAATTAACAGATTGATATCTGAGCTAGGTAAGTTTAGAATTTGAGAATATCCTAAATATCTGACAGAATCGTAGAAAATTTCCTTGGTATTGGACCAGTATGGGACCGATTTTTTGGGCTTTTGGCTGTTTCCAATCGGTCCCAATTTCTGAATTTTGGTCTGGGACCGAAAGAGGTTCGGTTTTCCCGAGCCCTGTGCTACATCACTTCCCCTCATGGTAAGGGTGTGCAAGAGCATGATTATTATTCTGTGCATCTGTCCATGTATCCGTCCATTTGTCTGTCACACTATTTCCTCCTAAACCACTGGGCAGAATACATTTTTCTGTCTCACTATTTCCTAAACCACAGGGCGGAATTCAACCAAACTTGCTATATCACTTCCCCTCATGGTAAGGTTTTGCGAGAGCAACATTATTTTTCCGTGCATGCGTCATCTGTCCATCTGTTCGTCACGCTATCTTCTCTTAAACCACTGGGCGGCATTCAACCAACTTGCTACATAACTTCCCCTCATGGTGAGGTTGTGCGAGAGCAACATTATTTTTCCGTGCATGCCTCATCCGTCCATCTGTCCATCAGGCTATCTCCTGCTAAACCACTGGACGGAATTCAGCCAAACTTGCTACATCACTTCCCCTCATGGTATGGTTGTGTGAGAGCAACATTATTTTTCCGTGCGTGCGTCATCTGTCCATCTGTTCGTCACGCTATCTTCTCCTAAACCACTGGGTGGAATTCAACCAACTTGCTACATGACTTCCCCTCATGGTAAGGTTGTGTGAGAGCAACATTATTTTTCCTTTGGTCCGCTGTCAGTCCATATGTCCATCACCTACCTCCTCCTAAACCACTGAGTGGAGTTCAACCAAACTTGCTACATTACTTCCCCTCATGGTATGGTTGTGTGAGAGCAACATTATTTTTCCTTGGGTCCACTGTCAGTCCATATGTCCATCACCCTACCTCCTCCTAAACCACTGAGTGGAGTTCAACCAAACTTGCTACATTACTTCCCCTCATGGTTAGGATGTGGGAGAGCAACATCATTTTTCTGTCTGTCCGTCTGGCATCTGTTCATCTGTCCGTCATGCTAGCTATTCTTAACCACTGGGCAGAATTTAACCAAACTTGCTTCATGGCCTCCACTCATGGTAAGGGTGTGGGAGAGCAAGTATGTCTGTCTGTCATGCATTTAGAACATTAGCAAAGAGCGTGGGGATTTGTGATGGCGTGCTATCAACTGCGCATTCTAGTTTTTTTATTGCCACACATGGGCAACTTTAGCATGCAAGTTTCTGTCCATTTGTCCATGTACTTACATCCACCCTAATGTCCACCCTAGCATTCACCCTAAATGAAGCGTACAAACTCGACTTAGTTTCACTTCACTGATTGTTTTAACTCATTAAGCTAAACAAGGATGACAGCTCTCACTCTTCTGGTGCTTGTTCATTTTTGTACACAGGTGTGACATAAACTTCAACTAAGTTCTTCCTATTTTTCTTTTTCCTCTTGTAGTGTGTTTGTCTTTTTACTAACAATACAAGAGTGGATCCAGAATTATTCAAAAGGAGGGTAGAAATGTCTTGGGGAGGGGCAATCAATTTGATCAAATTACCATACTTACTCTTAGTATTTGGACAGTCAGGTCTGAGCAAATACATGTAGTTTAAACCCAGATCAGATGCTGCAGAATGTGGCATCTTATCAGGGTCTACACTGATTGCCATACATACAGCAATCTAGACACCTTCACAGATAGTAAAATGGACTTGGTGATATTTTAGAAGTATAAGGTAAAGGGTAAGGTGACAGAATATTTATTAGGGTAAATATGGTATCCAAAATTGATAAAATTCAGAATTTCTGAAAAGGAAATTTTGAGTCAAATGGGGGTTAGACTGAAACCCCACAAACTCCCTCTGGATCTGCCCCTGCAGTAGGAAATTAAAATAACATCACCCATAACTGTATTGCTGAAGCAGATTGAGACGAAATAGGTAGTTTTGTACAAGCATGTCACTAGTTAGCAAACCAAATTCATGTTTGAGACATAAGGGTTATCATATGATCCTGAATTGTGCTTTTGTAACTTAGTGTTTTAACTTTTCGATGTATGTTGAGAGTACCAATAATTATTTTGATATTTATATATTTTCATATTTTACCATGGTGTTTGAAAGAATATGAAATAAGTATATTGGCTATTTTAAAATTTTAATGAATACAATGTACTTTGATAAGATTTCTGTAGTTGTTGTGGGCTGGGTGACCTTTAGTCTGATTCAGAACCATTTTTACACAAAATATTAGCTATTGTGGCTGCACTTAATTCTTTTTTTTTCTACATTTTTTCTATTATATTATACCAATCTATTATTTCAAGGTAATTGAATAATGTCACTGTTCACTTTTGACATCATCAGTGTTAGGCATATGTGACAACATTCAAAAAACAAAATGGTGTCCTCCAAAGTTGAAAATGCCATTCAAAAATTGTTTGGCAATTTTCTGACTGTCACCAGGAAAATTAGAGACAAATTCAAAGTATTATTTTTTCTTTTGTTTATAAATGGTAAATTTGTTATTGAGAACCACATACTTTTTTGTACAATAAGATGAAATGCATGTCCACAAAAATAGTTGTTGACAGTGATATTAAACATAAACTGAAATAAAAAAAATAATGTCTATGATCAGGGTGGGGGTGGTTGGGTGATGCGAAGGTGTCGTGTATCTTATGTCACCGGGTTATCCAACTGAGATTGACTTACAGTTGGGCAAGGCCTGCTATCCTTGCAGTAGGTATGGATAGAGGGGGAATATGTTTATTTCTTCTGTTTTTTCACTTTCATTCATTTTCCTTTTCTCCCCTGTCCCTCTCTTTCATCTCCTCTATTATCTCTTCTATGTCTTTTCTTTCTGTTTTTGGGAGATGACAGAAAATGACCCACAAGGGTTGACATGTCATTAAACCCCAGCACAATCAATCTATGATCAGGGTCTTTGTGTTTTGCCCTTAGAAACACAAGATACTACAGAATGTAAAGGTGGAATACTAACTTTGTAATCTCACAGTTTAGATGAATAGACTGAGCCTTTGCTCTATATAGGTTAAGGTAGAGGGATACACCTGAAAGATTTTGCCACCATTTTTTAAAAGGAGAACTTTTGCAGATTTGAAATTGACTTGAGAATGTTCAGATATTAGACTACTCTTGAAGGAAAGAATCTATAAGGAGCACATTCTTTAAGAGTACCCCACCACATCCCTAATGAGAAGGGAAACAGATATTTCCTTGTGATATTTGTATCTAGTGAAGGTGTATCCATTTACCTTAAGGGGAATTGATACACTATGCAGGGAGGCAACTCTATTAAATTGTTTTTTTCCTCCCTGCTGAAATGAAACCTGCTCTAAAAGGAAAGACTTTACTCCCCTTCATTGGGTGCAGATTCTTTGCTTTTAAAATAGACATGTTTCAGAAGTGTTTTGGAGACCAGAAACACAAACAGGAAGTCACAAAAATTGTCTCTCTTGTGAAAAATGGCGGAAAGGCTACCAGGTGTATCCAGTCCACTTAATCACCTTTTGCTTGATGTAGCTTACTTTGGTGTATGTTCTTTCAGATCCCACCATCAATAGAAGATGCTGCAGTATATGGTCCGATTAGTGATGCTCTAGTGGAAGTAGGCTTTACACCAGGAAGTCCAGAAATAAACAAGACATAAAATAGTTCATGATAAAATAGTTTCACATTATGGAAAGAAAAAGAAAACAAAAATGCAAGTAGTCATACATACATTATCTCATTGGATAAATAGACTTCTGACACATAAAAGTAAAGGATACGTAATTTTATAAAAGGCAGAAATGGGTATTTTTAACTCACCTGAGCCGATGTCTCGTGAGATGAGCTTATAGAATAGGCTCAGTCCATCGTTCGTCATCATTCTTACTTTGAAACAAGAATATCTCTAAGACCAGTAGGTCAGTCTGAAACAAACTTGATATGTAGGATTGTTGGGTGGGGGATTGATTGCCTATTGGTTTGAGGCAGGTCCTTCCAAAACTTTGGTTGCTATGGCATCTGAAAGGTACAGTTGACTTGTAGTAGGGAAAATGGTGTCTCCAACATTTCTCGGCCATTTTTTACTTGCAGGTAACCAGGACAGGCATAAAGTCTCAAACGATTTCAAATTTCAGCCAGATCAGACTACTTATTTCAGAGAGTTATCTACTCTTGAGTTAAAAATAAATCTCCATATGGTGATAATGGAGAAAACACTTTCTCCAACTTTTCTTGGCCACTTTTAATCTGATCTTTATCTTACATCTTACTTCCAGGTAAGTGGGACTGTAATAAAATCTTCAGTATACTGAGTTTGATTTCTGTCCAGATTGGACCACTAACTTATGAGTTGCATGCCCTTAGGCATATAGAAAAGCAGTGTCTACAATTTTTCTTAACCATTTTATAACAAACCTTCCTCAAACTTGCAAGTAACCAGAACAGGGATAAAGTGTTGACTGAATTTGAATTTTTGCAGGATCAGATCATTTAACTTGGGAAAGCCATGTCTGCAACTTTTCTCAGCCATTTATAACTCACCTGAGAAGAAGACTCAATGCCTACATTACATAAAAAATGACTGTTGGCCAACAAAACGTTTTTGTTGCTGTTGATAGGCTGATTACCATCATTTAATTTGGTGACAGGAGCTATTACATTAAAAATATACATCATCAATGGCCTGCAGTAACATCAAAGCTTTCAGTTTCTGTTATTAACTGACCATTGCCTGTTCATCAAGGGACCATCGGCAGACAAAGAAAGACACATCAAGTGACTGGTGGCCGATGACTGATACATTTGGCCAATAGTTACAAATTCTGCCATATTAAACAATTCATGTTGGAGTTATTTGCCCTTGAGTGCCAAAAAGCCCATATTTGCAACTTTTAAGTGTTAGATCAGGTGAAACAGCTAGCCAGATAAGACTTCACTGACTCAGGTGACCAATCGCTACCCACTGGTCTACTTGTTAAAGTACAGACCATTCAAAATATTGTGTAGCTTACAACAGCTGTATTGGGACTGAACCAAACCACATATTTCTGGGAAGAGGAAAATTTATATGCTAGACTTTTGTTACCACAGATGTCACATTTACATAAAGTATTATAAATAGTTCCTTTATCATAAAGAAGAGAGAAATTATATGCCTGTATTTATCCTAAGTATTCAGACACCCCAACCCCTTATCATACTTATCCTAAACTTGGAACAAGTCTGTTTTACCACTGAAAAACTGCTGGATGAGTGGCAAACAGTGTAGACCCTGATCAGATGCTGCATTCTGCAGCATCTGATCAGGGTCTGCACTGTTTTATTCAGGCCTGCCTATCTGACTAAGAGTAAATATGGTAGACATACTGACTATTCTAGAATCATTTAAGTTCAATGAAGTAGTTGGACCAAGAACAGCATCTTCAGTTTGCCATTAACAAGAAAATAAAACAAAAGAAGACTGCAACTGGACATTGTCAGTCAAAAAAAGGTTTTGACATACAGATGGAGCAATCTGTCCACAATGGCCACATTTATGATGTCATTAAACTGGTTATTGTAGAGAGATGGCTATTGTAGAGAGATGGCTATTGTAGAGAGATGGTTATTGTAGAGAGTTGGCTATTGTAGAGAGATGGCTATTGTAGAGAGATGGCTATTGTAGAGAGAGTTAAAACAGATGAACCACTTTATAACATGGTTCATGACTGCATGGTTTTTATATAACATGGTTAAATGGATCCCAGAAGTGTTATATCCAAACAAATGTATAAATTATATCGAAAAAATGATCATTTATGATATTTTTTCTATATAATATATACATTTTCTTTGGATTCAACACAGTTATTTAGCTATTAAACACTACTGTTTTTGCTCTGGATCCAGTAATAATGTTATAAAGAGGTTGTGGTTTATGTAATAAACTTTGGAGTTAAGGTGATGGTTGTTGGGAGGTGGCTGGAAAAACCATGTCCCAATATTATTGTCTTAATGAATAGTTAAATGTCAGCAGTTGCTCAAGATTATGTTGTAGTTATGTTTGTATTAATCAGTTTTCCTTTACAAAAATCAAAGCTCCTGATAAGAGGATAATTTAGACTGATGTTTTGTTGTTAGCTCACCTGTTGTTAGCTCATCTGGAGCTTTGCTCCTTGTTAGCTTATGCCGTGGCCTGTTGTCCGATGTCTGTTGTCCGTCCATTCATCGTGCATCGTTAACTTTTCACATTCTGGACATCTCCTCCTGAACAGTAAGTCATATTGAACTGAAACATGGTGGGAGGCATTGGAGTGACATGGGGATTCAGAATTGTTAAAATCGATCCATTCTGATTTGAAGATGGCCAACATGCAGCCATTTTGAAATTCTTTGAACAACATCTCCCAAACGGTAAGTCGGATTGAGTTGAAACTTGATGGGAGGCATCAAGGGGACATGGACATTAAGAATGTGTAAAATTGGTCTGCTCCGATATCCAAGGTGGCTGCCATGATGGCCATCTTGAAGCTCTTCAAACCACATCTGCCCCCCGAACTGCTTCCGAAACTTGGTGGAAGGCATCAGGGCAGCATGAAGATTGAGATTTGCTGAAGTCATTCCGTTTTGATATCCAAGATGGCCGTCACCCGGGCCATCTTGAAAATCTTCAAACCACATATGTTCTCGAATTCTAAGTTGGGATTTAGCTGAAACTTGGTGAGAGGCATTAGGGTGACATGGAGATACAGAATTGTTAAAACTGTTCCAAGATGGCAGTCAAGGGGGCCATCTTGAAACTCTTCAAACAATATCTGCGCCCAAATAGTAAGTCGTATTGAGCCAAACCAAAGCATCAGGGCAACATGGAGATTCAGAATTACTAAAATTGTTCCATTCTGATATCCAAGATGGTGGCCATCTTGAAATTCTTCAAAACGACATCTCCTCTCAAACCATAAGTCTGAGCTGAAACTTGGTTGGAGGCATCAGGGCGACATGGTGATTCAGAATTGTTAAAATCATCTTGTTCCAATAGCCAATATGGCAGCCTTGGCAGGCATTTTAAAAATCTTCAAACGACATCTCCCAAACGGTATGTTCTATTGAGCCAAAACTTGGTGGGAGTAATTCGAGTGACATGGAGATTCAGGATTTCTTATGATATCTAAGATGGCTGCCCAGATGGCCATCTTGAAAGTCTTCAAATGACAGCTACTCCCGAACAGTAAGTTTGATTGTGCTGAAACTTGGTGGGAGGCAAGGTGTGCCAACCTGGAGATTCAGAATTGATAAAATTAATTGGTTCTGATATCAAAGATAGCTGCCACAGAGGCCTTTTTGAAAAAAAAATAACATATCAATGTCGGCCTAATCCAGGTGAGCAATTTTTGGCCCACTTGGGCCTCAAGTGTTTGGTGGGAAAATTGTCAGGAGTATTTTTTTTTTTTCAATTAAGGGGAATAGATACACTTTAAGGGAGACAACTTTGTCAGAAGTGTTTCACCTCCCTTCAGAAAATGATCTACAGTATTTACCGTAAGTATTGGGACACCTTATCTACTTACCATACTTGTCCTAAAATTTGAAATAGTCCATTCTGCTAACTCTTGATGTGTCTGAAATATTGCTGTATGTATGGCAAACACTGTAGACCCTGATCAGCCCCCATATTCTGAAGCGTCTGATCTGGGTCTACATTGTTTGCAAAGGCCTGTCTGTCCCAACACTTAGGGTTATTACCATAGTCTAAAAGGAAGGAATGTGCTCCCTTTTTAGATAAGACCCTTTTTAGGAGGGTAACAGGAAGCTTTTATTTGGTATGTTTTTGAATTGTGTTGTGTATTAATAGACTCAACAAAAATAAAAAGTTTAAACTTTTTCTCATGCTTATTACTTTTTTTTACAGCAATAAGGCAAACCAAACTAGCTAGGCTAGACATCATGGTGCAAAATTACAGACTCTTAATGATGTATTTTGTGTCCTTTAAGAGTTATGGTTCTTTATCACAAATAAGCATTTTTTAAATCTCTGTATGAATTTTCATAGATGGTATTAAACAGGTAAACAGGACCATTGCTGGAAATTACTGTAACCGAAAATGCACACACTGATGACCATATCTTGAAAGAACAAGAGACTGCACATCTTCAAAACTGTAAGAGTGCATAATTACCTTCCTTGCAATCAACAGTTGTTGGAAATTTTGCCAATTTCTTCTATCATAACAGGGATTTCAGTGGCATTTTAATAGGCAACATTATTTAATAGCGAGCACAGCTTTGCGCGTCGTGAACAAAGTGAGCTCTACGGTAGAGAATATGATCAAGGAAAGTAGCATACAACATTATATACTTTCAGCAGAAATCACTCTGACCAATGTTCTTCCTTTTTCTTCCCGGAAGTTGTCACAGGAAGTTGGCAGAACTGACTGGGGCGGACATGATTATACCTCTATTTACAAAATTTGGGTCTCACTAATAAACGTCACGAAGTAACAAGAAATGAGTGTCAATAAGCGTCACGAACATATTTTGCTGATATTTTTTATTATTTATTATTGATTTACATATATTTTTTATATACTGATATTCATTCTTTAATGATGCTGTGAAGGACTTTTGAAGAGACAACATTTAGGTCTGTGCTGTATTCGCATTTAGGCTAAACCTATTTTCATATTACTTCTATCATTGAAGGCCAGAAATAAATTCCATGAAATATGCAGGAGCTAAAGAATCTCTGAAAAATGCAACATCAAGCATAATTCAGGAAAAAAAATTGGCATTTAAAGGGACTTTAAACACTTGATTGATTTTCTGCCATTTGTACTAGGGAGGCAACATCTAAGACTTTGTGTTTGTTATCCTTTACACCAATCCCTTTCTGAGAAGGGGTATTCTAAGAGGAGCAAATTCTTTCCTTTAAGGGTAGGAGCAAAAACAAGTTTATCTCCCTTGAAAGTGTATCATTTCACCTTAACCTTAAAGCGCCAAGAAAATCTGCATCTGAAAATGTCGTCTGTTTATGTCGTCTGCTGAATATTCTTGCAAACTTTTCAAACCTATTTTTGCATACAGGCAAACAGTGTGGACCCAGATCAGATGGCTCCTAAAGGAGCCGTCTGATCTGGGTCCACACTGTTTGCAGAAATGACTTTTAAAGTAACGGGCAGAAGACAAAGCAGACGACAATAGTCGTGACTGGCGCTTTAAGGGTTAAATTTAAACTGGGTCTGAATGAAATATTGCCAGAATGTGAGATAGTGTATCAGATACATGTTGCCAATAAACACTCAGGCACACATTGCCAATAAACACTCAGACACACATTGCCAATAAACACTCGGACCAGCTTGTACTTCTATGGAGTCTGATCAGCATCTTGGGTACTAAGAGATTGTTCAGTGAAGAATCTGATCAGACTGCATGGATGCACACACAGACTGATCTGAGTCTTTGCTGTGTATGCATTCTCTCATAACCAACATGTTTATTGTTTGTTTGTTTTTTTTTGCAAAAGTAACAAACATCTTCTAAATACCCTTTTTGTGAGGAGCCTTGATTATTTTTGAAGATTATTAGGCATGCCATATTTACACTAAATATTAGGACACAATAATTCCTTACCATACTTATTGTAGAATTTAAACATGCATTTGACTACCTGTTCATGTGGTAAAAAATGCTTGAGGAGTAGCAAACATTGTAGATCCTGATCTGATGCATTCTGCAGCATCTGCTCTAGGTCTGCACTGTTTGCTCTGGTCTGTCTGTTTAAATACTTAGCATAAGTATGGTAGATGTTTGCTCTAGTTGTTATTGTGGCATACTGTCTTAACCATCTGTTTTATGATTACAAATGAGACTCATCATGAGAAAAAAGCTCTTTGGACTTCCCATTGAATCAATCTTTCAGTGTGCATGCCCAGCCCCTTAACAAGGCAACATGTCTAGTTTTTTGGCTGAAGTTTCACCTTGGCCTACATGAGTGAGCAGCATAGGTTCTGTTAAAATTGCACGAATGTGCAGGCTTGCTTGAACCTTTGCGATTTGCAAATGCTATAATGGCTTTTTTCCTGTGATCGGGCTCAAATGATAATGTATTTTTATTTGAATGACATATATTTATTATGGATAGTTTTTGTACATGTTTACCATGGATAACTTGCCTTTTGACGTCATTAATATTATATCACGGAGGACTTGTTGAAGAGGAGTCTTTAATGATAATTCTGAGATAATTTGCTCTAGTTCTCTTAAAAACTTATGTTCTGGGTACTCATTAGAAGTGCCTCACCAGCATAGCTACAGATAAGAGGGGGTATCCACATAATATTTTTCTTATTTCTCAACAAAAACATATGTTGTGGGTATGCATTAGAAGTGCCTTGGTGAGGCGCTTCTAATGAGTACCCACAATGTATGTTTTCTTGAGAAATAAGAAAGATACCAGCAGTTTTCGGATGAAAAAAGTACCTTATCTGTTGCTATGCTCACCAAGGCACTTCTAATGATAACCCACAACATATGTTTTGATGAATAAATGAGAAAAAAAACATCCCATAATTATCACCAGATGCTCCTTGACAACTCCTCTGTCTCTGTATAGTAGTTTAATCACATGAATATTTATAATGCATTGTCTTTCAAGAAGTTGTTATTGTCCACTGGCTGTTCAGATTGAAAATATGTGTAAATTTTCAGGCAATTAGACCTTGATCAGGCTGTGTGGTAGACCAGTCTCACCAAAATCTTTGCTGTTTATTTTTTACTAATAATTTGCTAGTAGATCATGTTAGCAGGTCCTGATTGCTCCATTATTTCTTATGAATTTATTCTTATTCATTTCAGCCCTGCAAACTAATATAAACATATTTATGCTGAGTATTTAATCAGATACCTTTGCAAACTGTGTAGATCCTGATGAGATTACTCATAACCAGGTGTCTCACCAGGATCTACATTGTTTGCCATTCTGTCTTTGGTTTTTTGTCTGACACCCCCATTTGCGACAGGGGACCTGTCCAAATTCAAAGCTGGAAGAATCCACTTCAGAAACTTAGGGATGAAAAGGTTAAGTTTCATAAACCACTTTAGACCAGTTACGTTCCTTAAAGTCTGATCCATAAAGCAGGATCAGTTAAGAGTCTCAGTTTTTCCAACATATCCCATCCTCTCAAGTGAGTTTTATTTACAAAATAAATCAACATTCATGTAATGTTTTTGTGTCTTTAACTACACCAAGTGGCCATTAACATAATAAATGGGTCAGTTTTTGACTTTTTGATGTAACAAGTAATTTTAACCCTCAAGGTGCCATTCAGAATTGTAGCAGACATTCCCTTTTTATGCCATCAACTTCAGAGAAGTTGGAGGCATATTGCTTCTGGGCCATTTGTCTGTCCGTTCTTCAGTCTGTTGGTCACGTTTTTTGATGCATAGCATAACTTTAGAAATGTGCATGCAGCTATTTGAAATTTCTTATATGGTAACCTCATGAAAAAATAGCTGACACATATTTTTTTCTGGACAGGATTATGCCCCTTTCATGAGTTATACTCTGAAAAAATATGGATGAAATCTTGTCTGCAAAATATCTCAAAAACTGTCGAAGCTAGAGCCTTGAACCTTGATGAATAGGTTAGTAGTGATGTGTAGACGATGTGATTAACTTTTGAATAAATTTTGAAAAATACTTCTTTTTGGGCATTTTTTCCTTGTCAATAAAGTATCTCAAAAACTGTTGGTGCTGGAGCCTTGAAACTTGTTGAATTGATTTGAAATGCTGAGTGGAGGCCCTGATTAAATTTTGAATAAATTCAGAAAAATATTTCATGAGCAATGGCTCTTTATAAATTTGGGCATTTTACTCTTGTCAGCAAAATGTCTCAATAACTGTTGGAGCTAGAGTCTCATAACTTGATGAATAGATTGGTAGTGATGAGAAGATGACCTGATTAACCTTGAATAAATTCTAAAAAAATACTTCAAGAGGCATTTTGATCTTGTATTATCTTTAGAGGCAAGCATGTGGTTATGGGCATAGTGTTTTACAAACACAATTCCTATTTGTTTTATTTTTATTATTATTATTATTTTTTTTTTTTTTTTTTTTTTTTGTACAATAAGTATTTTCAAACCTTTATTTGCTTAGAAAAAAAAATAATATTTTTGAAGATAGTTTGCTGCAGAAGTGGTGTTATAATATTTGGTGCAAAATGTCTAAAGACCTGTATGTCTGTTAATGCCTGGTTGTGTTTATTTCACATGCAGGCTAATGTTAAATCTACTTGTACAAAGTTTTGTCCATGACAATACCTACCCTTTGACAGTAACCTTGAATTCAGTGTCACACGTAGAAAAATTTTACTAAAAAAATTTATGAACAATTATGATTGCACCACTGACAAACAAGCTGTCATACATGTGATAGCTTTTTTTATTTGTTTGTTTTTATAAGAAAAAAAAAAATGGTTTGGGCCACAAAGCAAAATCACCCTAAATAAATTAAGTCTTTTGTTTTGTTTTTGCTCCTGCGTTTTTTATTGTTATTACTTCGTTAAATTGTTGAGCAGACTCTAAGATAATCTTTGCTTGTTGTCTGAGAAATTTGTTAACAAGTGTGAATCTCTGTTCATACGTTTGTTGATATATTCGCTGTACAGATGTACATAGTGTGTTACTTTTAGTTTATAGATGTAGATGTATATATTTGATATTTTTATACATTCTTAGTAATAAAAAATACATGCTCTGTTCCATTTTCAAAAAAAATCATGTCATTCTGCATAACTGTTTGTGTGTCTGTCTATTGTTCTGCAGGACTGTTGGATTTCTTTTTATAACCCACCACACAATAGTGGCGGGGTATGTATTCAGTTGGACATCAGTGTGTCCATCCGTATTTCGTTTGATAACTAGAGTACATTTCAATGGATTGTCACCAAACTTTGTGTGTACATTGATATTGTGGAGATCTGGTTTGGGATTGCTAATGGGCAAATTTCCTCAATTTTTGCCCACCACATGTCTGTATTTTTGTTTTCGGGTGATAACTTGTGTAAATGTCAATGGATTTTCATGAAACTTGATATGCGCATTGGTAGTGTGGAGATCTTGTTTGGGATCGCAATGGGCAAACATCATTAATTTTTGAGAGAGTTATCGAGATCTGTCTGCCAAATGTCGGTATTTTCCTTTCTGGATGATAACTTGAGTAAATATCAATTCATTTTTACAAAACTTGGTATGTGCATTGATGTTGTGGACACTTGATTTGGAAATACTAATGGGCAAAGTTTGTCAGTTTTTGACAGGAATATCTGACTGTCACACACATGGTTGGGTACTATTCTTTAACGTTTTTATTTGATATGGTCATGCATTTCAAATTGAATGGCATGAATGGTAGAACAAATGTTTACTGAAAGTTTTGCTCTGTAGTGATTGGGGCTGGGCAAGGAGGTGGGGATGGCTGAGCAAATTACATTTTTTTTCCAAACATGGCCATAGGAGAAGATAAAATTGAATAATTTGATAAAAATAGAAAAAGTGTTCACTATAAATTTTGCATTTGGATGTTTTGGGCTTGGGCAGGGGTGGGGATGGATGTCCAATGTTAATGCATTTTGAACAACTATAAATGTTATTTGAGATTTCCTTTGATAGATTTCCTTAGTCTTGTCCCTTTCATCTAGTGACCATTTCATTATTTTCTTTATTAAATATTCTATGAGAAACATCAGTCAAAATTGGAGCTTAATGTAGTTCGCTCTGAGCTTTTGTTGTTCACTCACAAAATCATTGGATACTGCAGTAGCTGTTGATAGAAAGTGTAGGCCCTGACTAGACTGTATGGATGTACAGAAATATCTTGATATATGCTGTTTGAAGGTATTTTCTGCTGGACCAGATACAGAAAAGAGGAATAGTTGTAGAATTATGACTGATGAAGAATTCAGCTTTCCGAAAATGCCTGTAGTAGATGGCACTTTAATGCTTGTCATGCTGAATAAAGTATGATGCCACTACTAATTCTCAGCCAATCAGATTACATGATCCAGATATTTTATTCAAATTCACATACTGACTGGCAAACAGTGCAGATCCAGATCAGCTGGCTTCTGCAGAAGCCAGCTGATCTGGATCAACACTGTTTACAGGCAGAACATATCCAGGACCAGCTAGACAAGGGTTAAAATTATGTTCTAATAATTCATTGAAAAGAAGATGCGGATATTTAAAATGAAATATCAGACCCTGTTTTAAGAGATCATTTATGCTTTGTTTGTTTTCTTTATTTACCCTTAACATTGGGACAGACAAGCCTGAGCAGACACTGTAGACCCAGATCAGAGTTGATCAGTCTGCTCTGTTTACCTGTCTTTCAGCAGTTTTTAGATTCCTCAACAACTAGTAAAAACAAACTGTTTCAAATGTTAGGACAAGTATGGGAAGGAGTTAAGGTGTCTATGTATTTAGAGTAAATACATCTAGACCAGGATAGGAGTGAAACCTTGGATTGTACCTCTCTGTCAGAACTGTATGATACATGTACATGGTTCTGTGATTTCTATAGCAATTTCTCCAGGGTAATTGTTAAATTATCTTTGACTTTTTACATTCTTTAAGGCAAAATGGGCAGAGGATATGTGATAGTATTCTCAGATTTTATGGCTTAATATTTCATTCTGAAATAACTGGACAGAAATATTGAGTCCTGTTTTCTAGGAAAAATAGTCAAGGATAATAATTCCTCATGCTAAATGTTAAGCCATTTTTATGTTTATAGAGGATATATTTATTTTATTTATATGGGATACTTTTGTAGTAATTTCTTGTATGCACATATTGTATTGAACTGCAAATGGACTGTAAATTGGTGTCAGGGAAGGGCTGCGGTTTGTGATTGTGGCTCCCTGGACTTTTCTCTTACCCTTTTTTTATATGTGCAGCAAAGTGAGAAAATGTACCTTCTGACATGGGCACCCAACAAAGACTCAGCCTGCACTTCCTTGAAGTATGATTGGAGTCTGTTGTCTGCATGAAGAAACTTTGGATCCTTGGCTATCCAAAATATGCCCAGTGAAGGTTCTGACTAGACTGCATGAATGTGCATGCTGATCTGAATCTTTGCTGGGCACACATGTCCAAAGGTACCTTTTTTATTTTGCAACTTGTATGTGTAAGATGTTACCGGTAATAGAGGTGCAGCTATAATTCATACATATTTGTATTTACTCTTTTACATATTTTTGACTATTAGAATGCATTTGTCATCATTTAAACCTCTTGCAGGAAAAAGGGGCCACAGTGTATATGTAAACACTCAGGAACTGTGGAAGCTAGAAATTTGAAACTTTATTGATGACAAAACAATGATGTCATGCATCATTTTATTTTCTTAGCTCACCTGAGACAACATGCTCAAGGTGAGCTATAGTGACCACCATCTGTCCATTGTCCATTATCAGTCATGCATTATCTGTCAACAATGTCTTTAAGTGATATCTCTTAAACCATTGAGTCAGTTTTTACTTTATAGAAATGTTTCACTCATGGCCTAGCTTTAACCAAACCTAATCCACTGCACAAGATGGCCATCAGAGCTAAAAATAGAAAAATCTTGAAACAACATCTCCTCTTAGGCCAGTGGCCTGATTTCACAGAAATGTTCTTTTTATGCCCCTTTACCAAAATTGCTAAAATGGTTTTGCTCCACTGAACTAGATCGCTACCTGAGCTAAACATAGAACAAAAAAACAACAACATTTAAATAACATCTCCTACTAGGCCAGTTGCAGGATTTCAAACCAAGACAAACAACAGAGATGTTTCGTTTCTCTTAGGCCCCTTTACCAAAATTTCTAAAATGGTTTGGCCCCACTGAACAAGATTTCAAAATAATTTCACAGAAATGTTCCTCTTGTGCTCTTTTCTTAAAGTTGCTAAAATTGTGCTGCTATACTTAACAAGATGGCCACCAGACCTAACAGTAGGAAAATTGTGTGTTGTTCGTCATCATCAATTTCTTTAAATGTCATCCCCTCTTAAACAGCTAAACCAGTTTCCACCAAATACCTCCCAGGGTAGTTGCCTGATTGGAAAATTATTTCACAGACATGTTCCTTTTATGCCCCTTTAACAAAATTTCTCCAATATTTTTGCCCCACTGAACAAGATGGCCACTGTAGCTAAAAATTGAAAAACAACATCTCCTCCTTAGCTGGTGGACATTCAAAATTAACTTCACAGAATTAAATGTTCCTCGTGCTTCTTTACTTAAACTGCTAAAATGGTTTTGCTCCATTAAACAAGATTGCCACCAGAATTAAAAACAGAAAAAAAACAAACAAACAAGAAAACTTTTAATGACATCTCCTAGGCCGGTGACCAGATTTCAATATGATTGAAGAAATGATCTGCTTTTGTCTCTTTATCAAAATTGCTAAAACAGTTTGGCTCCACTGAACAAGATGGCCACCAGAGCTATAAATAGAAAAAAAAGAAGTTAAACAAAACCTGCCAGGTCAGTTGCCCAGTGTGAAAATAATTTCATAGACATGTTACTCCTATGCCCCTTTCCCAAAATACTTTAGCTCAGTCAGTTCCGCTCTGTGGAACAAGATGGCCGCAAGAGCTAAAAACAGAAAAATCTTTAAATGATATCTCCTTCTAGGCCAGTGGCCTGATTGCAAAATAATTTCTTAAAAATATTCCTCCTATGCCCCTTTACCAAAATTATTTGAACAGTTTTGCTTCACTGAACAAGGTCACCGCCAGAGCCAAAAACAGAAAAAAACAAACTTTAAGCAACATCTCCTCCTTGGCCAGTCGCCCAATATGATATACATGGCAGTCAGTAGCAGGTGATCCAGTACTGCAAAAGGCATCTACTGATCACCGTGCTCCTTCATCATACATTTCATTTGTCTTCTGGTTTGAAAACAATTGTTCAAAAGCTCCCCTGACTGCTGAGCCAAAGGCTTGGGACCAGCGTTAAAAAAAGCAACAACAAATCAATATCTCTTCTCAAGCCAGTGACGCCATTACTTCTTGTCTTCTGGACCGATTTCAATATAACTTGGCAGAAATGTTTCATTGGTGACCCTTTACCAAGATTGTTCAAGCTGTCATGATTTGTCAAAAAACATGGCTGCTAGCGGGCGGGGCTTATTTTCCCTAAATATCTATATAGAAAACTTTAATGATCTTTTTGTCAGAAACCACTGGACTGATTTCAATATAACATTGCAGAAATGTTTCTTATGTAACCCTCTATCAAGATTGTTCAAGCCGTGATGATTCGTCAAAAAACATGGCCACCGGGGGGCGGGGCTTGTTATCCCAAAATATCTATATAGAAAACTTTAAAAATCTTCTTGTCAGAAACCACAGGACTGATTTCATTATAACTTGGCAAAAATGTTTCCTTGGTGACCCTCTACCAAGATTGTTCATGTAATCGTGATTTGTCAAAAAACATGGCTGCTAGTGGGTGGGGCTTATTTTCCATATATATCTATATAGAAAACTAAAAGATCTTCTTGTCAGAAACCAATGGACCGATTATAACATGGCAGGAATGTTTCTTTGGTGATCCTCTACCAAGGTTGTTCAAGCTGTCATGATTCGGCAAAAAACATGGCCGCTAGGGGGGAGGGGGCGGGGTTTATTTTCCCTATATATCTCTATAAAAAAACTTTAAAAATCTTCTCGTAAGAAACCATTGGATCGAGTTCAATGTAACTTGGGAGGAGTGTTGCTTTGGTGACCCTCTACCAAGATTGTTCAAGCCTTTGTGATACGTCAAAAAGCATGACCCTGAGGGGGCGGGGCTTATTTTCCATATGTATCTGTATAGAAAACTTTAAAATTCTTGTCAAATACCTCCTGACTGATTTCAATAATGCTTTGGTGACCCACTACCAAGAATGTTCAAGCAATCCTGATTTGTCAAAAAACATGGCTACTAGGGGGTGGGGCTTATTTTCCCTATAGATCTAAATAGAAAACTTTAAAAATCTTCTTGTCAGAAACCACTGAACCAATTTCAGTTTAACTTGGCATGAATGTTCCTTTGGTTACCCTCTACCAAGTTTGTTCAAGCTGTCATGATTAAGTCAAGTCGTCATGATGCGTTAAAAAGAAAAAAAACATGGCTTGTGGGGGGTTGGGGGTTGGGCAGGGGGGGGGAAGGGGCAGGGCTATAAAATTTATATATAAATCTTAGAGCAGTGAACTTGGCTGAAATTTCAACAGTAAGTATGCAAATCTGTTTGCTCAGGTGAGCGATATAGAACCATCATGGTCCTCTTGTTTATACACGATATATATATAGATGCATGCTTTATTCGTATTTTATTGTGACATTTGTCAGCAGTGAATTTCAAAACAAAACCTGTGAGTGTTGTGGTCCTCAGAAAAGTTCTAAGTTCAGATCATTCCATACTAGTATGCATGAGATATAAAAGTGGCTCTTAAGCAGGCTACAGTCAGATTTATCCACATTTCTAGTTTAAATATACATATAGGCTGCGATCACTTAATGCATGACTTGCCTTATATATTATAGAGTTATTGCACTGATATTGGTGACTTTTGTCCCAATTTGGGATGTCAGTGGATGCGAGCAAGGTGTCCTTTGATATTATAATGAGGGGCAGTATTCACAGGTATTAGTGCAATAATCCTTTTATTATAAATATTTTATAATAAAGATCGTGGAGATTGATCATGAAATATTTTCTACGGTCATTCTCTCCCTTCCGCTGATTCAAGAAGGGCAGTTGTCAGTTTCTGGCGAAAGAATGTGCACAGTACTGGGTAACCGCTTAGAGGACTAAGCCTGCCCAGTAAAAGTGTGGTTAGGCAAACTGACCGCACTCAACATGACCCCATTGTGTTGACTGGGCCGTAAAACCTCAACACAAACAAAATTTTATAATAAAGAATATTTTGTGTCATTTTCAGTTGTCTGTAGCTTCAAAATAGGCATTTTTATTATCTAAAATTCAGAGCCTGCACAAATGCATGACAAATTTTGGTGTGACATCATTGCCCTAAACAGTCACATTCAAGGGCATCTGAGTAAGTCTGCAATATGAAGTAAGAGTGCCAATGTCAAGTGATATTTGCATGCTTACCCCTCAGATTTTATTGTACATGTACATTGTGTTTTGTTTTCAATATTAATAGCTATATAATAATATACATTATTGCCCTGTGTTTACTTAGCAGAGCTTATTTTAGAATAAAAAAAAAATAACAAATGAAAGGTAACTCTATATCTAGTGCAGAACACAAAGATTAATTAATATTACTATTGTGGCAAAACATTGGGCTAATACACATGACACAACATAGTCTAAATTAAATGTTGATACCTACATGTGTGTCTAATGAAGACTCAAGTTAGCCTGTGTATCTGAACAGTCTGTTCAGAATCTTCACTAGGCTTTTGAACATTTTACATGTATTTCATTGTCAAAAAATAGAGATCAGTGAATTAAAGTAGCATGGGAAAGTAAAATCTTTTAAAGTTCGAATTTGAAGTTTTAAAATGCCTCTAACTATAATATAAAAACCCTCATGAATGTTAAGGATATACATACCAGGATCTACACTGTTTGCCTGCAGTTTTTAGCTCGCCTGAACAACGTTCAGGAAGACTATTGTACTACCCCCGGTGGTGGCGTTGGGGTTGGCGTCGCCGTCCACAAATGTTAAAGTTTTCGTTAAAGTTTTTAAGACCTCATTATTTCCTAACCTTACCACCGATTTGATTCATCTTTGGTATGATGATACATATTGGTCCCAAATTTTGTGCAGTACCATCCCCACCACTCTAGGTCATGTCAAGGTCACAGACTTAGAATTTTCATGTTAAATTTTATGTCTAAGTTTTAGGATCTCATTACTTCTACACTAAGTGATGGATTTTGTTCCTATTTGGTATTATGATAGACACTGGTCAACAGTTTTTATCAGCACCATCAGCACTCATGACCTTGACCTTGAGGTCGAGGTCACAGACTTAGAATTTAAATGTTAAAGTTTTCGGTTAAGTTTTTTAAGACCTCATTATTTCCCAACCTTACCACCGATTTGATTCATCTTTGGTATTATGATACATAGTAGTCCAAAATTTTGCACAGTACCATCCCCACGAACTTAGGTCAAGGTCACAGACTTAGAGTTTTCATGTTAAAATTTTATGTCAAAGTTTTTAGGATCTCATTACTACTAAACTAAATGATGGATTTAGTTCCTATTTGGTATCATGATAGATACTGGTCAAAAGTTTTCATCAGCACCATCAGCACTCATGACCATGACCTTGAGGTCGAGGTCACAGACTTAGAATTTAAATGTTAAAGTTTTCGTAAAAGTTTATAAGACTTCATTAAATCCTAACCTTATCACATATTTGATTCATCTTTTGTATGATGATACATATTGGTCCAAATTTTTATGCAGTACCAATCCCCACCACCCTAGGTCATGTCAAGGTCAAGGTCAAGGTCACAGACTCAGAATTTTGATGTTAAAATTTTACGCCAAAGTTTTTTAGGATCTCATTACTTCTAAACTACATGATTGATTTAGTTTCTATTTGGTATAAAGACAGATACTGCATTATTGTGTATATAGTTTGTCTGTCATTACTGACAATGACCAGTCTTAATCACATGCAAGAAATGCTACTGTTTGTGTGTTCTAAGATGGCTGATTAGACCAATTCTAGCTCTGAACTGTCTGTTGCAGATGGAACAACAGAGGTCAGAGCAAAACAGCTCTGTTGGTGATGCCTTAGCTCTGGCTTTGCGCTGTGCATGTTTCTGCTTGCCTTTGCTGATTCTTTTTGCCTCATATTCACTAGCACCTCTTCTGATGAGGCCTCGCCACAATGCTCGGTCCTGTGCAATTTGTTCCCACAACTCTGCTGGTATGTTGAAGTCCTTGAGGGAGGATTTGAGGGTGTCTTTGTATCGTTTCTTCTGACCACCATAGGAGCGTTTGCCCATTTCTAGTTCTGCATAGAGGATTTTCTTTGGCAAACATTCCTCAGGCATCCTGGTAACATGGCCTTAACTGTGCCAGTCTTAACTGTGCCAGTTTCAGAAGAGTATGTACACTCTGTATCCCTGCCCTTTACAGGACTTCTGTGTCTGGAATCTTGTCTTGCCACTTAATTGTTAAAAATTTCCTAAAACAGCTTGTATGGAAGTGGTTCAGTCTTTTGGCATGCCGTGGGTAAACTGTCCACGTTTCGCATGCATATAATAGTGTTGGCAGCACCACAGCTCTGTAGACTTTCAGCTTTGTGTCAAGTCTGATTCCACTTCGATCCAAAACACTACCAGGTTGTCAGCCAAATGCTGCACTAGCTTTGGCAATCCTGGCATTGATTTCATTATCAATGTGCACGACTCTTGATAATATGCTTCCAAGGTAGATGAACTTGTTTACCACTTGCAGTCTTTGATCTTTCACTGTAACTGTGGGCTCCTTGTAAGGCTTTCCAGGCGCTGGTCACTTCTGTTGGAGCACCTTTTGCCATGTCATCAGCAAAGAGAAACTTGTCTAGCACCTCTGTCTGCCTCTTGGATTTGGCTTGCAACCGTCTTAGGTTGAAAAGCTTCCCATCATATACCTAATAGATATACCATTGTCACCATCCTGGAAAGCATTTGTGAGCATGGCAGAGAACATCATGGCGAACAGAGTTGGGGCTAGTACACAGCCTTGCTTGACATCATTTGTCACAGGGAATGGATCAGAAAACTCACCATCATTTTGGACCCATGCAAGCATACCATCGTGGAACTGCCTCACCATTGCTATGAACTTGGTCGGACAGCCAAACTTGACCATAATTTTCCAAAGACCCTCAGGACTGACTGTGTCAAATGCTTCGGTAAGGTCAACAAAGGTCATGTAGAGGTCCATGTTCTGTTCCTGGCATTTCTCTTAAAGCTGCCTTGCTGTGAAGATCATGTGAATTGTGTGTGTGTCCTTTCTGAATCCACACTGATTTTCTGGTAGAACCCTGACTGTTCAAGGTGTTCATTCAGTCGATTAAGTAGAACTCTTTTTATTGTATTGAATAAATTAAGACTGATTGCTATCTCTGATTGTTTTACCATATTTGCCCTAAATATTTACACACCTTAATTAAACTTTTTACTCCTCACCATATTTGTCTTAAACTTTAAACAAGCCCACTTGTTGATATCAGATCAGACTGCTCCTGAAGGAGCCGTCTGATCAGGGTCTACACTGTTTGTCATTCCACTCAGTATTTTAAGAAACAGCTGCATTAAAAGCAAAATTTAGGCCAGAATAGTATGGAATAAAGTGTTCGAAATTTAAGGACATTTACCGCAAGCCATTTTGATGATGCGTGTCCCAACTGGTGATCAGGCGGTCACATGTTCGATCCCCGCCAAGTCGGGCAACATTCTTTCATGAAGATTGATCATGAAATGTTTTCTACAGTCATTCTCTCCCTTTTCATTTCTACAGTCATTCTCTCCCTTCCACTGATTCAAGAAGGGCAGTTGTCAGTTTCTGGCATAAGAATGTGCACAAGTACTGGTGAATTGTTTAGAGGACTAAGCCTGCCCAGGAAAAGTGTGGTTAGGTAAACTGGCCAGCTCGACATGACCTTACTAGTATTGACTTGGCTGTTAAACTCCAAACCAACCAAAACTTTATGACTTTGGTATAGATTGAAAAGGAAATATTTGATACAGTATATTATTGTAATCTTTATTTTCTTAATAATGAAAAGAACATAGATTGGGGAGTAGCAATTTTCACTGATGTTAATGGCAAAGTTTTTAAAAGTGGCAAGAAATTACAATGTCAGTGGTCAACAAGCACCCAAAACAAACCTATTCTATACTGCCTCCTGTTCACCTTCCTAACCATACCAGCATAATTTTAATAAGATGCATGAAAGTGGCACAGTTAATGCTCTAGACAAGAATAAAAGTAAGCTGATGTCTAAATGAAAATCACATTTTTAGAAGTCAGTTTGAGCCTTGGGTGTACTGTTGACTTCAAACCATGTTGCATTGCATCATGGTGACATAGATAGTGCTTGGACGTTTTAATATATCCTTGTAATAAAATATTTGCTTTATTGCTATGGACAGAATTTGCCTTAGGACTTCGTGAAACCTCAGGTTTGAAACTGAAGGTCACTATAATATCTGTCTGTGCTTCTTTTTATGCCCCTGCCATTCAAAGAATGATGGACAGGCCATATAGTTTAACCCCTGTCCATCCGTCCAAGTCTGAGATAGCATTAGCAATTTGCGTTTAAGTTATTTAGGCGGTGGGCATCCGTGTCCTTGAGACACATTTGTAGTTGTTATGCTGTTATGCAGATATGGCTTGTTTATGTGTGCTAAATTCAAACTTTCCACTCACCTACCCAAGGTTTGATCAGAAATTGATTGACATAGTATCTACCTATTCAGCCAAGTATTCAGACAGACAGGCCTTAACAAATAATGTGGACATCTGATCAGGGTTGACACTATTTGCCACTCATCCAAGAGTTTTCTGACATATCAACAGGTAGTCAAAAGAACATTCAAATTTTAGGATCTGTATGGAAAGGAGTTGAGATGTTTAGGGTAAATATAGTGTTTTCTTGTAAAGTTAAAGGAAAATATCCTGAAAACTGCTTGATGCAAATGACCCTCGCAGGTTTACATGTGATTTTATCTGAACTCATTATCATACAGGAAACTGTTTTTAAAGTGTTGGTCAGCTTCACAAAATTTAATGTATAGGCTGACCTTGCTCTTCACAGTGCACACACTGAGGCTAGACAGGCAGTAAGAACACTTAACATATGGTACATATCACTTAACATATGGTACATATCATATGGACAGCACAGTCTCAGATCAGCCTGGACATGTGCAATCTGAATAGGAAACTGCGCATGGAATCTGCATAAATATGAAACATGCCAGGTTAATAAAAGATATTTTCTGAAAAATATGAGACATGTCAGTAGTGGCTAATAAAAGGTGTCCTTATAAATGTAAGATGCAAAGATATAAGTGAAGATACCCAGGAAATGCCACAATATATATGAAGTATAGCCCTCCCAAGGCACCAGATGAAGGAGAGATGAGGAACAAATAAGGATGCCACAAACACCACATATGAAACCACTGACACACAGAGAAGACCTGCAACAGAGGAACCGCCTTCGTTGGTCAGCAGGAAAACTACTGATGCAAAACCTCACCCTTCTAATAGAGCTCCAAATTACAAATATCTCTGGTCTAAATAGAAATCCTATACCTAAATGTTATCGAATAAATATGCGCATCCAAGTTTTGCACAATGTTTGGATCTTCTAGAAATTAGTCTGACCAATAAAGAACATGACCAGGTCATGCATCCTACACAATGATTGGACCTAAAAGTTACAGCATGGACAATAAAGAACATGACCAGGCTGTGTGCATCCAAGTTTTTGCACAAAGACTGGCCATTCTAGAAATTGTAGTCCAGACAACAAAGAACATGACCAGGCTGTGTGCATTCAAGTTCAACACAATCATTGGCTATTCTCGCAAGTACAGCAAGGACAACAAAGAACATGACCAGGCCATGCACCAAAGTTCTACACAATAATTGGACCTCATAAAAATTACAGCATGAACATTAAAGAACCTGACCAGGCCATGCATCCAAGCTCTACACGAAGATTGGCCCTTCTAGAAATTGCAGTCTAGACAACAAATACATAACCAGGCTGTGCATCCGTTCTACATAATGATTGGCCTTTTTAGAATGTACAGCATGGACAATGAAGAACATGATTAGGCTGTGCATCCAAGTTCTACACAATGATTGGACCTTCAAGAAATTACAGCATGGACAATAAAGAGCCGGACAAGACTGTGCATCCAAGTTCTACACAAAGTTTGGAACTTCTAGAAACTATAGTCTGAACAATAAAGAACATAACCAGGCTGTGCATTCAATGTTATACAATGTTTTGACCTAGAAATTAGTCTAGACTGCAAAGAATGACCAGGCTATGCATCCGTTCTACACAATGATTGGCCCTTCTAGAAATTACGGTGTGGACAACAAAGAACATAACCAAGTCATGTATCCAAGTTCTACACGATGATTGGACCTGGAAATTACAGCATGGACAACAAAGAACATGACCAGGCTGTACATCTACGTATAACACAGTGTTTGGACATAGAAATTACAGTCTTGACAACAGAGAATATGACCAGGCCATGAATCAAAGTTCTACAAAGTTTGGAACTTCTAGAAATTACAGTCTGAACAATAAAGAACATGACCAGGCTGTGCATTCAATGTTACACAATGTTTTGACCTAGAAATTACAGTCTAGACCACAAAGAACATGACCAAGCTGTGCATCCAAGCTCTACACAATGATTGCCCTTCTAGAAATTACAGCATGGACAACAAAGAACATAACCAGGTCATGTATCCAAGTTCTATACAATGATTGGACCTAGAAATTACAGCATGGATAAGAAAGACAAAGGCTGTGCATTTAAGTTTTACACAGTGTTTGGACAGAAATTACAGTCTTGACAACAAAGAATATGAACAGGCCATGCATCAAAGTTTACACAAATATTGGCCCTGCTAGAAATTACAGTCTAAACAACAAAGAGCATGACCAGGCTGTGCATCCAAGTTCTATACAATGATTGGCCTTTTTAGAAATTACAGCATGGACAACAAAGAACAATGTTTGGAGAAATTACAGTCTTGACAACAAAGCATATGACCAGGCCATGCATCAAAATTCTACACAAAGATTGGACGTTTTAGATATTACAATCTGAACAACAAGAACCTGACAAGACTGTGCATACACACAATGTTTGGACCTTCTAGAAATTACAGTCTGAACAATTAAGAACATGACCAGGCTGTGAATTTAAGTTCTACGCAATAATTGGGCCTTGAAACTCAGTCTAGGCAACAAAGAACATGACCATGCCTTGCAGACAAGTTCTACACAAAGATTAGACCTTCTAGAAATTGCAGCATGGACAACAAAGAATATAACCAGGCTACACATACAAGTTCTACACAATGGTTGGACCTAGAACATACAGCATGGACAACAAAGAACATGACCTGGCCATGCATCCAAGTTCTACACAAAGATTGGACCTTCTAGAAATTACAGCACGGACAACAAATAACATAAACAGGCCATGTATCCAAGTTCTACACAATATCTGGCCCTAGAAATTACAGCATAGACAACAAAGAACATGACCAGGCAGTTCATCCAAGTTTTACACAATGTTTGGATCTTCTTGAAATTACAGTCTGGAAACAAAAAAAAAAAAAAAAAATGACCAGGCCATGCATCCAATTTCTACACAAAGAGTCCCTTTTAGAAATTACAGTCTAAAAACAATGAACATGACCAGGCTGTGCATCCAAGTTCTTCACAATGATTAGCCTTTATAGAAATTACAGCCCGAAGAACAAAAACATGACCAGGCCATTCATCCAAGTTCTACACAATGATTGAACCTTCTAAAAATTACAGTCTGAACAACAAAGAACATGACCAGGCTGTGTATCCACGCTCTACACAATGATTGGACCTTCTAAAAATTACAGCCTGAACAACAAAGAACATGACCAAACCATGCAACGAAGTTCTACACATTGATTGGACCTTCTTTAAATTACAGCATGAACAACAAACGACATGACCAGGCTGTGCATCCAAGTGCTACATAATGATTTGACCTTCTTGAAATTACAGCGTGGACAACAAACGACGTGACCAGGCTGTGCACCCAAGTGCTACACAATGTTTGGACCTAGAAATAACGGCATTGACACCAAACGATGTTACCAAGCCATGCATCCAAGTTCTACACAATGACTGTACCTTCTAGAAAGTACAGCATGGTCAACAAAGAACATGTTCAGGCTCTGTATCCAAGTTCTAAACAATGATTGGACCTTCTAGAAATTGTAGCATTGACAACAGACCAGACCCCGCATCCAAGTTCTGCACAATGCTTCTACCAACTAGAAATTACAGCCTGAACAAGAGAGAACCAGACCGGGTCCAGCATCCAAGTTCTGCACAGTTTATGACCTAGAAATTTCAGCCTGAACAACATATAACCTGGCTAGATTGTGCACCCAAGTTCTGCACAAGTTCTGCACAATGATTCGACCTGTAGAAAATTTAGTCTGGACAACAAAGAACATTGCTAAGCTATGCACAAAAGTTCTACATTATATTTGGACATTCTAGAAATATCAGTCGTCTGAACAACAAAGAACATGACTTAGCCATGCACTAAAGTTCTACACAATGTTTGGACATTCTAGAAATTTCAGTCAGAACAACAAAGACCCTGACTAAACTATGCACCAAAGTTCTACGCATTGTTTGGACATTCTAGAAATTTCCGCTGATTCAAGGAGGGCAGTTGTCAGTTTCTGGTGAAAGAATGCACAATACTGGTTACTGCTTAGAGGACTAAGCCTGTCCAGTAAAAATGTGTGGTTAGGTAAACTGACCATGCTCAACATGACCCCATTTGGTTGATTGGGCCATCAATCTCAACACAAAATCTGCCTTAACAACAAAGAACATGACTAAGCTCCTAAGTTCTACACAAAGTTTGGACCTTCTAGAAATTACATTCTGGATAACAAAGAACATGAACAGGCCATGCATACATGTTCTTCACGAAGATTGGCTCTTCCAGAAATCATAATCTAGACGACAAAGAACATGACCAGGTTGTGCATCCAAGTTCAACACAGTGATTGGCTTTTCTAGCAAATATAGCATAGACAACAAAGAACATGACCAAGCCGTGCATCCAAGTTTTACACAATAATTGGACCTACTAGAAATTACAGCATAGACATTAAAGAACCTGACCAGACCAAGCATCCATAATGTTTGGACCTTCTAGAAATTACAGTCTGAACAATCAAGAATATGACTACGCTGAGCATCCAAGTTCTACACATTCTTTGATCCTAGAAATTATAATCTAGACAACCTAGAACATGACCAGGTCATGCATCCAAGTTCTACTCAAAGAGGGACCTAGAAATTACAGCATGGACAACAAAGAACTTAACCAGGCCGTCCAAGTTCTATACAAGGACTGGAATTAGAAATTACAGCATGGACATTAATGATTATGACCAGGCTGTGCATCTGTTTTACACAATGTTTGGACCTTCTAGAAATAACAGTCTGTATAACAAAGAATTTGACCAGGCCATGCATTCAAGTTCTACACAAAGATTGGCCTCTCTAGAAATTATAGCGTGGACAACAAAGAACATGACCAGGCCATGCATTCAAGTTCTACACAATGATTGGACCTTCTAAAAATAACAGCATGGACAACAATGACCCCGAGCGGGCTGTGCATCCAAGTGCTTATCAGTGATTGGACCTTCTAGAAATTAGAACATGGACAACAAAGAAAATGACCAGGCTGTGCATCCAAGTGTTACACAATGATCGGGGCCTCAAGAAATTACAGCATGGACAACAAAGAACCTGACCGAACTGTGCATCTAAGTGCTACACAGTGATCGGACATTCAACAAAGTACATGCCCAGGGCTGTGCATCCAAGTGCTACACAATGATTAGACCTTCTAGAAGTAACAGCATGGACAACAAAGAACATGACCAGGCCGTGCATCCAAGTTCTACCCAATGACTGGACCTTCTAGAAAATACAGCATGGTCAACAAAGAACATGACCGGACTCTGCCTCCAAGTGCTACACAATGATTGGACCTTCTGAAAATAACAAGATGGATAAGAAAGAACATGACCGGTCTATATCTAAGTTCTACACAATGATTGGACCTTCTAGTATAGTAGCATGTACAACAAAAAACATGACCAGGCGTACATCGAAGTTCTACGCAATGTTTATACCAACTAGAAATTACAGCCAGTACAAGAAATAAGCTGACCCAGTTCAGCGTGGTTCTGCACAGTATTTAGACATTCTTGAAATCTCAGCCTGAATAACGTATAACTGATAAGATTTTGCACCCAAGTTCTACACAATGTTTCGATCTTCTAGAAAATCCAGTGTAAACTATAAAGAACATTGCTAAGCTATGCACAAAATTTTTTCACAATGTTTTGACATTCTAGAAATTTCAGCCGAAACAACAACAAATAACATGACTAAGTTATGCACCAAAGTACTACACAAAGTTTGGACATTCTAGAAATTTCAGCCTGAAATAGCAAAGAACATGACTAAGCTATGCTATGCACCAAAGTTCTACACAATGTTGGACATTCTAGAAATTACAGTATGGTCAACAAAGAACATGTCAGGCTGCGCCTCTAAGTGCTACACAATGATTGGACCTTCTAGAAATAACAGCTTGGACAACAAAGAACATGACCAAGCCATGCTTCCAAGTTCTATACATTGATTAGAACTTCTAGAACATAGCAGCATGGACAACAAAGAACATGACCAGGCCGTGCATCCATGTTCTACACAATGTTTCTACCAACTAGAAAAAAAAAGCTTGAATGAAAAAGAACCTGACCAGGTTCAGTATTCAAGTTCTACACTGTGTTTGGACATTCTATAGAGTTCAGCCTGAACAACATATAACCTGACCAGATTGTGAACTAAACTTCTATATAATGTTTCGACTTTCCAGTAATTTTAGTCTAAACAACAAAGAACTCTGCTAAGCTATGCACCAAAGCTCTACACAATGTTTGGATATTCTAGAAATTTCAGCTTGACCTTATTAATGTTAGATTTGGTAACTGCAGACCAATGTTCAATTCGAACATGACTAAGCCATGCATCAAAGCTCTATACAATGTTTGAATATTCTAGAAATTTCAGCAGGAACAACAAAGAACATGACAAAGCTATGCATCAAAGTTCTACACAAGGTTTAGACATTCTAGAAATTTCAGTCTGAACAACACATAACCTGACCAGGCTGTCCATAAAATTTCTACGCAATGTTTCGACCTTCTAGAAATTAGAGACTGAACAACAAAGAACAAGACTAAGATATGCACCAAATTCTACACAGTGGTTCAGACATTCTAGAAATTTCAGTCTGAACAACATATAACTTGACCAGACCGTGCATCAACGTTCTACACAGTGTTTCTTCCAACTAGACATTGCAGCCTGAACAAGAAAGAACCTGACCAGGTTCAGCATTCAAGTTCTTCACAATAGTTCGACCCTCTAGAAATCACAGTCTGAACAATGAAAAACCTGATCAGACTGTGCATCAAAGTTCTAAAAGAATATTAGTACGAGGGATCATGACAATCACGGGATTTACCTGTACAAAACCAATACGAAACGGATGATGATCATTACTGTACATTGTGTGTAAATATACTTGAAATCCACTAACCGGTTCATTCGAATTTCGATTCCTTTCAGGTGTATTCATAGACACTGTTTAAAGTGGTTAGAAAACGAATAGAAAATATTGCTGAAATCAGGGTTATATAAAAGCCCGCTGAAAGTCCGGAGTGTCAAAGCACACACGATATGATATGTGTTGTTTATGGGGATAAACAAATGTCATTTTCCACAGTTTATAGGCGGTTTACAAAATTAAGTTCCGGTAAGGACTCAGTCAAAAATGCCCTTATTCAGGAAGACTCAGGTCTGCAGTTACCAAATCTAACATTAATAAGATCAAGTCCGTTATTGAGACAGATGCGCGTTTCACTGTCAGACAGCTGGCACAAATTACAAACTTGGGTTTGGCATCTGTCCATTTTGAAGAAAATTCTTAAGGTTGCGAAGATGAGTGCTCGCTGGATCCCCCATTTGCTCACCGAGGAGCAGAAATGTACAAGGATGAAAATGGCAAAGCAACTGCTGAAGAAGTACCCAAAATATCAGAAAAAGGTGTTTGATAGTCTCATAACTAGTGATGAGACATTGGTCCATTTTTATGAGCCCAAAAAGAAAGTTGATAACAGGATATGGGCTCTGAAACATGCAAAAGGCCAAATATTGCTAAACGAACACTGACAGCAAAAAGGTGTTGTACGCCATTTTCTTCAGAAGTTCTGGGTCACTTATGCAAGTTGTTGTTCCAAAAGGTAGGGGTGTGTCTGATAGCTTCTATAAGAATGTAGTTCTGAAAAAAAAATGCGAACAAAAATGAGTAAAGTACGCCCCAAAACCGGTCTCCAGCATGTCCATTTCTTCATGACAATGCTCCAGTCCACAAATCCTCAACTGTAACACAGTGTTTGAAGTCTAAAAAGGCCAATGTATTGTCGCATCCTCCCTACAGCCCATACCTGGCTCTGTGCGATGTTTTCCTTTTCTTTTTCCGAAACTGAAAAATGTCAGGGGGGGGGGGAGTGGGGGTGAGGATCTGCAAAGTCAATGAGTGATGATTTCTGCTGCGCCTTATTGACCAGGGGTGAAGGAGGGGTGGGGGTGGGTGGGAATAAGGTCATCTGTTGGAATGCTGGCAGAACCCTTTAGACCCTTGTACAAAAAGATCAGTCTACTTCTCTCCTCCTTTTCTTGAGAGACTCCCAGCGTAGTTTTTTCCAGTATTCTGGTCATACTCCCAGTTTCAAAGCAGTAGTCTTGAACCTTTTCGATTTCTTCTTGAAAACCCACACCTTGGGATCCTAAACACAACTGCCATATTCCAAAACTCCAAAAAACGGGACGAACAAGTCCTTTATGTGCTGCTTTTGCATTCTGAGGACATTGATAAAGCTTTCATCTCAGGAAACCAAGTGTTGTATTTGCTAATATGTGTATTTCATCTCAAATCATGTGTGAGTGTTATTCCTAGGTATTTGTCGACGACCGTTCCTTCTAAAGTGTAAGAAGCTTCAATTTTATTTGTTCTTTTCCTAGTTATCTGCATTATATTGCATTTAACTGGCTGGAATCTCATATCCCTGTTTCTTCCCCAACATCTGTCTTTATCCTTCTGAAGTTTCAATGAGTCCTCTGTATCTCTAAATACGCGATGGCAAACATAGACATCTGCGAAAAGTCTTCTTTTTGAGTCAATGTCTATGGAAATATCATTAATGTACAGAGAGAACAACAATGGACCAAGAACAGTCCCCTGTGGGACACCAAACAAAACTGGAGCCCACTCCGAAGTTTCACTATTCACAACAGCTCATTGTGTTCTATAACAAAGAAACGAGTATATCCACCTTATTGTCTTTCCGCATAACCCAACAATTTGCTTCCAAGTAGCTCATGAGGGGAGGGGGTGGGGTCAGAAGCATTCTCGAAGTCCAGAATAAACGTATAAGCCTGTCCTCCTTTGTCCAAGATTTTTACCCAATCATTTATAACAGTGGTCAGCTGAGTTTCACAACTGCGCCTTTTCCTAAAGTCTGACAAAATTTGGTATCCATCCAAGTGAGCCATGATATATGAACATACTATATGTTCAAGCAGCTTACATGGCACGCATGTCAGGAACACAGAGTGATAATTACAAGAAAGAGCTCTATCCCCCTTTTTATAAAGAGGGAACAAATGTTTGCAAGAAGCAAACGCCCTGCTCTCATATGCAAAAATACGTCATGCGGTGGTGATCCTCTATCGGGTGGGGTTCCTACAAAAGTAAGAAAGAAGATTAACTTCATCCCTGTCGAGTGTCATTTTTTTTCTTTTTCGAGCAGGGATCGAACCCGAATTCTGCAAATTCACGGGAACGTCGTGACGTCACAGCAAGCCGGTTACCTAGCAACCAATGACAGCTAGTGAAAGCCAACCGTTACTTTGCATTACCGAAAACGCACACCAATGAAAATATGCTGTATTTGTGAGATTTTAGCTCACCTGATCCGAAAGCTCACAGGGTGAGCTTATAATATACCAGTGTTCCGTCGCCGGTCGTCGTCATCCGTCCACATTTTCAGACATCTCCTCAGACACCACTGGACCGATTGAAGTCAGATATTATATGGAACATATATGCCTCGCTGGATCAATAGCTTATATAATTGGTCCTGGTCACATGACCCAAATGACCGCCATGCCCGTATATGTTAAAAATTCATTAAGAATCTTCTTCTCCAGAACCATATGTCAAATGACCTTGAAACTTGTCACACAGTAAAAGGGATTAGAGCCCTACAAAAATTATATAACTGATGACCATGGGTCTACCTTGGCCTATTTTACAACACGGTCAACTCTGTTTATTTACATATAAATATAATCAAAGTCCAATAAGATGTTTTTGAAACTTACAACAAATGGATAAAGTGATGAGGCCTTTCTGTTAGCATCGTTTTCCACCACAGGTTGTCTGTTCCTGCCTTTAGGTTATTGTCCGTCCTGCCTTCAGGTTATCATCCATCCACACCTTCAAACATCTTTTTCTCAGAAACCATTGAGCCAACTGAAGTCAAATTTCATGTGGAACATCTATAGCTCGCAGGAACTTGGCAGGAAGCAGCTGGGTGACCTGTAGATCAAAAGTAGCTAAAATCGTTCCGAAATCCAAGATAGCCGCCATGACCGCCATCTTGAAACTCTTTTTTGCGCTTCTTCTCCTGAACCGAAAGACTAATTGATTAGAAACTTGTTAGTAAGTACCAGGGCAACTTGCAGATAAAAAATAGCTAAATTCGTTCCGATCGGAAATCCAAGAGGGCAGCGGCCATCCTGAAAGTCTATTTTGCGCTTCTTCACCTGAACCCAAAGGCCAATTGACTTGAAACTTGGTAGGAAGTATTGAGGCAACTTGCAGATCAAAAATAGCTAAAATCCTTCCGATCGGAAATCCAAGATCTATTTTGCGCTTCTTCTTCTAAACCATAAGGCCAATCGACTCGAAACTTGGTAGCAGGTGTCTGGCAACTTGTAGACAGCTAAAAAAAAACTAAAATAATTCAGATTGGAAATCCAAGATGGTCACCCTGGTGGCCATCTTGAAAATCTAATTGCTCTTCTTCTGGCCAACTGACTCGAAACTTGGTAGGAAATATCAGGGCAACTTGTAGATCAAAAATAGCTAGTTCCGATTGGAAATCCAAAATCGCCACCTAGTCCGCTATCTTGAAAATCTATTTTGTGCTTCACCTCCTGAACCGATAGGCCAATCGACTCGAAACTTGTTACGAAGTATCGGGGGAACTTGTAGATCATAAATAGCTTATTTTTTTTTCCATCGGAAATCCTAGCTGGCCGCCATCTTAAAAATCTATTCTGCCCTTCTATTGTACCGAAAGGCCAATTGGCAATAAACTTAATTGGAAGTATCGGGGCAACTTGTAGATCAAAAATAGCTAAAATCTCTCAGATTGGAAATCCAAAATGGCCACATTATTGAATATCTATTTTGTATTTGTTCTCCTGAGCGCATTAAAAGTATGGTTAGGTAAACTCGATATGACCCCATTGTGTTAATTGGGCCGTAAAATTTGTCGAAAGGAGAGAAGGCCAGTGCACTTGAACATTGCGGTCCTTTTGGTATTTCTAGTATTAAGCCGCTTTTATTTTATGTTTGTCAAGTAAAACCCCATAGAGGCTTATGTGAATGTTATTTACTATTCGATTAAAATAAAGTTTCTGCCTTGTCTCCGAAGAAATGCTAGTGGAGTTAGAGTTCAGCAGACATTTTGGTTCTGTACAGGGGTCTCACTATTTGGTGACAAGAAGTGTCAAGGGGTGACAAGAGATGTTTTTATGGTGTCAAAAAACATACAGCAAGTACTACAGAAATACCGAGGCAGACTAATAGTACGCAAACGACATCCGACAAGAAGGTGTCCAGAAACTTTTAAACACAGACAGAATGGTTTTAAACTTGGAATGATTAATAATGCATGTATATTTTATCGAACAGTAGAAATATGACCCATTCATGATATAAAATGCAAATGTAGGTTTCTTTTATTCTCAAAGATGAAAGGAGTGAATATTATTTTTGAAGTTTCTTGTCATCATAAAACATCTCAGTGTTGTTAAATCTTTTGACGGTCAAGGCGGTTATTTTAATATGGTCGAAATATGTACACAAGAAAGTTTCTTGTCACCATGAAGCAGTCTCTTGTCACCCGTTAATCGTTGTCGGTAAATCTACACCGTTTTCCCTGAAAATGTGTTTCAGATTTGTTGAAAATGGACATTTTTACTTTGTAGTGCACGATTAACACCCAAAAATATTTTCCAAAATTAATTCGATCGAAATAGTAACTAACAAGAAAGTTTCTTGTCGCCATACAACTACGAGCGTATCACCTGTCTATCTCATCACGAAAAAAATCCTACATAATTTTGACCACCTTAAACCCCACTTTTATAAAGTAAAACTGGGGTTTACAGGGGTATACATTATTCTTCTTATTTCTGCTCAAAAACATAGATTATGGGCACTCGTTAGAACCGCCTCGTCGAGGCGATTCTAACGAGTACCCACAATTAATGTTTTGAGAGAGATATGAAAAATGTCAAAGTTTTTTATCTGAAAATTTTCCGTTTTTTTTTTTTAGGTGAAATTTCTATATATTTGAATAGGCGTGTTCTCGTAATGTCTTGTCGGTAAATGCGGTAAATCCACTGAAGAAATCCTTTCACCATTTTCCCTGGAAATGAGCTTTAGATTTGTCCAAAATGGATTTCTAGTGCACGATAAACAGCAACAAAAACATGTCCAACATTAATACAGTCGATATGATAGCTAGAAAGCTGCCTGTCATCATACATCTCTTGTCACCCGTTTATCTCTTGTCGGTAATCGCGGTTAATCCCCGAGGACATCATGTCACTATTTTCCATGAAAATATGCTTTAGATTCGTCAAAAAATTGACTTCCAGTGCAAGTTAGAGTTAAAAATATTTTTAGAACAACAATATGGTCGAAATAAAATCAAGAATGTTTCTAGACACCATAAAAATATCTCTTGTCACCTCTTTTCACCACAAAGTGAAACCCCGGGACCATAGAAACACTCACCCCCCCCCCCCCCCCAAAAAAAAAACCAAAAAACAAAAAAAAAAAAACATCCCAAATCACCCCAAGCCCCTTAAACTACCGCAAACCACCCTAAAGGGGTAGGGCAGGGTTGAATAGAGTGGGTGGGGTAGAATATCATCTCAGGCAGGGAGGAAAGAGTGGGGGTAGAATACAGTACCCCAAACCGCCAAGCAAATCACCCCGAATCACACAATATTGTTCGTTTAATACCACAAAACAGCCCAAACCACTTGCAGTATGCTTGTAAGATAGGTGTAGCGTGTGATATGGTTAGGGTACACAATTATGCATATCACCCTGTCATGTTAGCCTAAGGAAAAAAATTATCCTTAGTTTCCAGCTGGTACCGCACGAGAGCATTGTTTTACATGGTATCTGTTCATGTGACGCGTGGCGGTGTGACTAGGACTTGCTGTCACAGATACATGTAAATACCGATCTTAAACATATTGAAATGATTTTTATCGTATATCTGAATCAATCTAGGCAACATTAATTCAGAGGTAAAATAAAAATCATTTCATTTTGATCCAGTTAAAGAACGAGAGACTAACTGAAATTTTACAGGCTGTCAGGTGCCACAATTTATTATTGTATTAATACATTTGTGTACTGCATATCAATTTATTAAAACTCTCTTGGATATAAAATGTCTTATTTTTAGGAATATTGAGTCTTTAGTTAGGTTTATGTAATTTATAACACATATACTGAAAGGAAAAAGAAACGCAGGGTAAATTTTATTCCTAAATTTCATTCAAGTTTGAAAAAGTTTGTTAAATATTTTACTATGATTACAAAACGGTACATGTATGGAACAAAAGTTCCAAATTTCATTGGTTTGTGATCAACAAGTCTCGAGTTATTGAAGTTCATTGGTAGCTACCCCCCAAATCTTGAAATCAAAATCAAACTGCAAATCAATATCGGGTGTGCCCCCCTCTTGCTACCGTTGCTGCCCTAATTCTCCTTTGGATAGAGTTAACCAAAGCATTGACAGTTCGCATCGGGATGTTATTCCATTCATCGATAAACGCATTCCTTAGTTGTGCGAGAGTTGCGGTGGGATTTCGGCGCTTCCTAACCCTTCTGTCCAGCTCATCCCACATGTGTTCTATTGGGGTCAAATCTGGACTGTACGGTGGCCATGCTAGTGGTGCGATGTTATTGTTTGCCAGGAAATCCTGACAAACTCGGGCAACATGTGGTCGGGCATTGTCCTGCTGCAGAATCAGATTACGTTGTTGCACAAGCGGGACTGCAACAGGACGCAAGATCTCATCCCTATACTTTACTGCGGTCATATTGCCCGCAACAATAATCAACTGTGATTGTATCCCGTGAGCAATGCCTCCCCAGACCATAACGGAGCCACCCCCAAATCGATCCCGTTCGACAACACAGGCGTCGGCAAAGCGTTCTCCGCGACGTCGGTACACACGACGTCGACCAGCTGCGCGATAGAGAGTGAACCTAGACTCGTCCGTAAAAAGAACTCGTCTCCACTGCCTCATCGGAAATAGCCTGTGCGCATGCGCCGTCAACCACGCCATACGACGCAACCTACGTGCCTGGGTCAAAGGCAGACCAACGTATGGACGACGAGCTCGAAGACCAATCTCACGCAATCGACTTCCAACAGTCTTCGGAGAAATTTGTCGATTATGCGTACCTACTGTATTAAGGGCAGTTTCGGTAGCAGTGAGATGACGATTCCGCAAATGTGCCAGACGGATTGTCCTGTCTTGACGTCGCGACGTCACGCGTGGACGCCCAGACCGCGGTCGGTCTCCTAAATGCCCTGTCTCCCTTAAACGTCTAACAAGACGTTCAATTGTTGAGACGTTAACCCCAAAATGATTGGCAACTTGCTGTTGCCTCTGACCCTGCATCAGCAACGCAATTGCCCTACCCCTCTGAACATCAGCCAATCGTACCATGATTGAAAAAAAGTTCAAAGTAGCGTAAAAATGAAAAGAAAAATCGTTATAAGAATCGAAGAGCGTTGTGTATCGTTGAAGTGTACCAAATGGTGTGAGGAAATCTTGTGCTGAAGGTTTAAACATGCTTGTTTTGCACGAAAGTTTGGCTTTCCATATGCACTGTGTAGTGCACGGTTGAATGATTTCACACACTGGGTAGACAGCACATCGACCAAAGACTCGTATACCCACGGTTCACATTCACAGGACAATCTGTAAAAGTGTATGGCTATAGTAAACACCGTAAAAAATGGTTTAAATAAGAAGGAAAAAACTCTACCCTGCGTTTCTTTTTCCTTTCAGTATACTTAAACCGATTTCAGTTTTATAGTTTCTATGAAATAAATTTAAAATGTAAAAAGAAAAAAAAAATCGACTGCTTTGGAATACTCTGCTCTGCATCAAGACACCAGACCATATCATACTTTTCATTCTTATTTCCTTCTCCTTCCATTCTTTCTGTTTTCTACATTTCTTCGTTCTTTCATCTCTATTGGTTTGGGGTATTTGTATAGGTCGGTTCATAAGGATTCTATGACTATATCTACATTAACCGAACTATACCGTGTGGTTAGGGGTAGGTTTGGATGCATGGCAGCGTGAGCTACCCTGCTCTTCCAAAACTCACCCTCGGGTCACCTCACCCCTTACAGCCCTACCTCACAAAGCTCCAGCTACCAGAGACGTCACCACCCTATCCATCCTACTCTTTTCAACCCTAACATACCCTACGATGGTGATTTGGTGTATTTTAAGGGTGTTTTAGGGTGGTTCGGGGTTGTTGATGCAGCTTACTAGGAAGCGGATAAAAAAGATCAATGCAGTTTACTCCTTAGAAGGAACAGTCCTCGAAAATGTGGAAAATATTAAATACCTTGGTGTGACAATTTCTAAGGATTTGAAATGGAATACTCATGTAAGCTATGTTTTCACAAAGGCAAACAGAACTCTTGGTTTCTTCAGACGTAACCTATCGACATGCCCCCCAAGATAGGAAATGGCTTACAAGGGTTTGGTGCGACCAATCCTGGAGTATGCTAGCCCTGTTTGGGACCCACATGGAGTAGTAGTCCAGGAAATATTAGAAAAGGTTCAGAATCGTGCAGCTAGGTTTGTGACTGGAAACTATAACTTTGAAACTGGAAGTATGACCAGTAGTCTTGAACAATTAGGGTGGGAGTCTCTTCACAAGAGACGCAAAGGTAGTAAACTCATATTGCTATTCAAAGGTCTGAAAGGTACCCAGATAGCATGACAACGTTGGCCCAACGTTGGCATTGGGTTGTATCGTTGGCTGATGGTTATCCGTTGGCTGTCCAAGGCTAGTCCAACGTTGGGCCAACCATGATATCAATCTAATGAATTATTTTTAAGTCAGTAAAATAATGTCATAGTTGGCACAATAATGGGCCAACATTATGCAAAATACTGGAAATAAACAGTTTTATTTGATATGTGGTGTAAGGTTGGCCCAACGTTGGCCCAAGGTTACCAAAATATGCAAATCATGCACTCCTTTGTATAATGTTGGGCCAACGTTGGGCCAACGTCAGCAATTTGTTTATTGTTGATTCTGCTAAAGTGACAAAAATGTTGCCAAAATATGATTTCATATATCAACCGGTATGCATAATTTTGATTTCCATTTTTAAATCCAAATTAAGTTGGTGGTGTGGATCAATGACTAAAGCTGTAAATCCAAAGAATTAAACGTTGGATCGACGGTGTGCCAACGTTGGTCTAACATACCCGGAATAATAGGAATACAGAGAAGATCTTGTATGAATGCTCATGTATTACTGAATTTATTAAATCCGTTGGAGAAAAAGATAAGATGTATATATTTGTATCATAAAAAATATGTAAAAATAAATCTTTTATCAAACAAATTGCAGGTCAGTTAATACAAGATACCAATTTAATTAGCATATTAAAGCACCATTTGTTGTTCCATAAAGCTCAAACACAGCATGAAGTAATCTTTATTACTGGCTTCCTGGTCCAGCGCCAATTAAGGTGACCATTAAAACTTTCTATATTAATTTGTAATTCAATACCTTGGAGTAATCTTGTTCATTATTGTTACCACCTACCAAAAGTTTTATAACACTTTAAATAGGCTACTCATAAAGCTAGCTTTTATACCATTTGAATTCGAACTCCCTGATTAAAAGCACCAATAAAGGTCTCAAGATGTGATTTAAAGAGAAGGATTAAGATTTTTAAACAGTGAGTATAATTATATTATATACTCGTTTCTAATTTAGGCAGAAATAATGAACTGCATGCGGCGGATATGAGAACCTCTTATCAGACTGTGCAGTTGTATAAGTTGATCTGAGTCTTTGTTGGAGGCTCCTGTGACATTGTAGGTTTTACTATGCTCTGGCTCATTTGTGATTTTGACATTCTTACAGCACAAACATTGTTTTACTAGCGTAATGGGTCCAAAACACGCTCACGAAAAACAGTGTAGACCCTGATCAGACTCTTTCTAGAGGACTCAGGAGAGAAAAAAAGCTATGTCAGTTTATAAGAAAATTATATATTTTTTATTGTAAAATCACTGCTTTTTAGTGAAATACTGTTTTACAGTCATAAATGTAGTACTGTGCTGTTAGAATGTAAAACTCACAAATGAGCCAGAGCCAGAGCACAGCAAAACCTACAATGTCACATGTGCACCCAGCAAAGACTCAGATCAGCATAACTGCACAGTGATAAGAGGCTTTCATATCCGCCTCATGCAATTCATTATTGCTGCCTAAATTAGAAACGAATATATAATATAATTATACTCACATGTTGATTTGCTGTCGGGACAGCCCCTTTTCAGTGGAAAAAAAAAAAAATCAAAAAAAAATCGGTTGGTATCATGCATAATTTCTACATTTGCCCAACGTTAAAATAGTGCAGGGCTAACATTGGCCCAACGTTGGCCCAACATTGTGATTAACATTGACATACGTTGGCCCAACGTAATGCCTACATGTTGGCTCAACGAGCAGACTTACGTTGGGCCAACGCTGAATGTTTATATTGGGCCTTTCTTTGTCTTTCTCTGTATACTGTATCACGCCCTCACGGGCATTCTAGGCAGGTGGGCTCTGTCGTGCTGAAAGAAGAAGGAAAATATAGACAAAAGAATAAAGAGGGGATAGTGAGAGGATAAAAGGTGATAGGGTTAAAATAGTTGGTGAGGTAGAAGGCTTAAAAACAAAAATTAAAAACATTACTTTTGGGACCTAGGGGCGGGAGTGGTGCAGTTTACCAACTTCTTCCTTGAACGCATCAAGGGTTGGCAAACATACAACCGATTCAGGGAGGGCATTCCACTGAACTATGGCTAGTGGAAAGAATGAGTATTTATAGAAGTTTCTGTGGGTGTGAATCTGACGGAAAGTCATTGAGTGGCAATTTTTAGAAGTCCAAGTTTTGGGTTGAATATAGTCTGGGATAGGAGCCCATAGACGATCCGGTAAAACAGGCATAAGCGGGCGTCTGACCTTCTTTGTTCGAGGGTCTGCCATCCTAAGTTTTCTATCATGGATGTGACACTGGACCTATAGTCGTAGTTGGTGGTCCATCGTGCGGCTCGGCGCTGAACTTTTTCTATTTGGGAAATCTTATCCTTTGTATGAGGGTCCCATATGGGAGAGGCATACTCTAGTTTGGGACGTACTATTGTGTCTCTCTGACTTTGGGGAGTTTTGTCTTTATGTTCCTCTTGAGGAAGCCCAGTGTACTGTTTGCGTTTCCGGTTATTCTGTCTATGTGGGAGTTCCAAGACAGGCCAGAAGAGATGTCAACCCCCAAGTATCTAGCGCTGGTCACAGCCTCCAGGACCTGACCATGTAGGTAATACAAGGTATTAATAGGTCTCCTAGAGGCTGTCACCCTCACCACCTGGCACTTTGAGGGGTTGAACTCCATGTCCCATCTGGACTCCCACCCAGAGAGTGTCAAGATCCTTCTGAAGCACTTGTCCATCACTCGCGCTCTCAACCGTCAGATAAACGGCCGTGTCGTCAGCAAACGTACGGACTTTGGAAGTGATAATTAAGGTCTGGCAAGTCATTTATATAGATGAGGAATAGAATCGGCCCCAGCACAGAACTCTGGGGCACTCCTGATGTGACAGGAACCGAGGACTCCTCACCATCTAGGACAACTGACTGCGAGAAAAGCAGAAAAATATATTTGCACAAAAGGCTCTTATCCAGCCAAGTGCTTTTCCTCTGATCACATATTTTCCAATTAAAATTGGCCATTTGACGATGTAAGGAGGCAAAGATAATGATTTTCATTTCTAAGTTTCTTCCCAGACACAATTGGGGATTGGAATGCACTCCCTGCATCTATAATATCCTTTGCTAAAAACTGTGAGATGTACTCCAGTATATTCTGATTCTGTTTAGAATGTACCGGTGAGACTTCGGTATAGTGTTTTACCCATTCCATGCATCTGTTCACAGCGACGAAAGCAAGCGCCAAGTTCAAAATAAATAGAAGATGTCGAATCAAGTTATATTTGGGTATTTGATTTGGTTTACATTATATATGCTATTTTTGTTTGATCAAGTCGCATTATGTCTTTGATTAGATAAAAAATAAATGAATTTATTCAGTGATAAATGGGAAGCAATTGCGATGTCATATGTTTTCGTGTTTCTTTTTCTGTCACTTAGTGATGTAGGCTTATTTAACTTTCTGTAGATAAAGGTTAAGATTTGTCTAGAAGGATCAGAATATTTTTTCAAGTGATATACCAATAGACATTCATTCTACAGGATCAACATGTACATAGTAAATGAGATTTAGAACATTAAAATGATTTAAATGTGTTGTTTTTCTTTCTACCAAAGCGTTCAGTTGCAGTGAGCACAAATGATAAATAACTGTCCTGGAGTACTCAGTTCACGATAGTTTATCAATGCGAAAGTCGCTAAAATGCATTACGGCAAGGGCTCAAATACCTGCTACAATTATGAGATACTTGCATCATTTTTCCATTCACAATAAATTTCAGTCATCTTGACATATTTATAGTTGATCGGATATGATAAAGTTTATGAGGTCACACTGAACCAATGAAAAATACCATATTATGTTCTCGATAGGAATTTTCCATGATGTCATAATCTCGCGTAGAACCTTTAAGTTAGAAACAAGGTATGGTGGCTTACGTGTGAATTCTGCTGTACATTACCGATGCAGAAAAGATAGATAAAATGTTGGGTGCATGGCAGATGTCTTTGACGGTAGCTTTACATAAAAAAAAAACTTACAATTATAAAACACTAACAGCTTACCCTTTTTATGACAATTGCTGTAAAAATAAATAAAATTGATACAGAACCAAACAAAAATGATGATTTCAAAGCATTTAATATTAGCAACAATTACCTTTGAATTCCAGGTCGATTCCTGCAGATTCTGTTATGTGACAAGCTTTATTCTACCCAGCCAATCCATCATGAATGCATTCTGTGGTTTCTAATCTGGACATGATTTTTTACAAAAAATAAACATTTATCCAAACAGTGCACAAGACATTTGTCAAGTTCATGGCCATTTAGCTTGTTAAAGTAAAAAACCCAAAAAAAACCTCTTTTCTTTTAAATATAATACTGCTACTCCCTCATGACTGTATATAAATTGTGCCTTTCTGCGTAAATGCTCAATTTTAAGTTTGTACACTTGAGGCTGTTCATGGAAATATATGTAGAAAATTAACGAAAATTAAAATTGTTAACATAGAAATTGTAAGAACTAGGGTACTTTGAAGCTTCCGTATTTTTTTCCGAGCGTAATCCCGCCAAAATGTCATCGACTATTTTTAGTAATGGGAAGCTTCTGCAAACACAGAGTAGCATCGGTAGCAATATATATTTCTAAATGAAAATATAGACAATAGAAGTCAAAGAAAATTTGGTAATAGTAAAAAACTGGTAGAAAGACATGAAAATAAAGTATGGATTAATTTCTTACATTTACTCGGAACATTTTTGTCAACAAATCTTTGATAATCACTAGCTGTCAAACAGTCGACACTTCCGTATTTACATCCGGCTGTGTTGCGTCAAAATCTTGGAAAAAGCATGTGACACAGAAAACTATCGAGGATAAGGGTATGTTGAGAAAATAATACGGAACGATATGGTTAAATGAGTTGATAAAAGCAGTTTATCACTGGTCAGGCTGATCACCCCAGGATACACAGAACACCCCAGGATACTTTTATGTATTGTTTAATATGATTAAATAAAAAATAAAAATGCCCTACAATCATGACAATACATAAAATTATAAAATAAACAAAATGTAGAAGTTATTTTTCTTATATTTATAATAGCTGTATACATGTAGTACACATTACGTGCATGGATACTTATTATTGAAGCCAGTCCTACTGGTAATTTACATCCAGAACACATTTATCACCGCTCATCATGGTTTATGGTCATAAAATAGTAGAAATCAAAAGCTTAAGAAGATTAATGTCTGTTCAATAAAAATAATTTATAGATAAATTGGATTACTACATCCAGAGCTCTTTTTTGTTTATTCATTTCAACCAGATTATTGTTTCCAGTGTTAAAAAATCAGAGCTCAATACCCCAGTACATTCTATCATTGCTAAGCATTGTTTATCGTCGCAAAATCGTGGTGCCAGCTGGAAACTATAGGTTAAAATTTTATCCATAGGCTAATGTGACAGGGCGTCGCATAAGATATAAATTTGAATCTAATTGGGTAATAACGAGCCATTCAAAACAAACAAAACAATTTCAAATGTTCAATACTATGTTGAACATGGTATTCATACTAAGACAAAACCTTACCATGTCAACTGCCTATTTTAACTAAGTTGTATGAAAACTGCTATCATAGAGGCCAAGAACGCATTTCCAGCTCAAATTGTATTAAATTATAAGAAATGTGTCCTGGGGTGATCCATAGGCTAATGTTACAGGGCGGAGCATAAGATATAAATTTGAATCTAATTGGGTAATAACGAGCCATTCAAAACAATTTTCAATGTTCAACACTATGTTGAACATGGTATTCATACTAAGACAAAACCTTACCATGTCAACTGCCTATTTTAACTAATTTGTATGAAAACTGCTATCAACTGCTATCATAGAGGCCAAGAACTCATTTCCAGCTCAAATTATATTAAAATATAAAAAATGTGTCCTGGGGTGATCCATAGGCTAATGTGACAGGGCGGCGCATAAGATATAAATTTGAATCTAATTGGGTAATAACGAGCCATTCAAAACAATTTCCAATGTTCAACACTATGTTGAACATGGTATTCATACTAAGACAAAACCTTACCATGTCAACTGCCTATTTTAACTAATTTGTTTGAAAACTGCTATCAACTGCTATCATAGAGGCCAAGAACGCATTTCCAGCTCAAATTGTATTAAAATATAAAAAATGTGTCCTGGGGTGTCAATAAAGGCATCCGGGAGTGTCCTGGGGTGATAGACTGACCTGTTTATCACATTAAACTTTGGATTTGAATTTAGAAAATTGGGCTTAGGTGCCAGCACCCTCACCCATGATATCACATCACCAAAAGTTTCTGATTTTAAAAGCTATGGATAGCCCATAAAGCCATATGGCTTATTTTCCGCTGATTCAAGAAGGGCAGTTGTCAGTTTCTGGCGAAAGACTGTGCACAATACTGGTTAACCGCCTAGAGGACTAAGCCTGCCAAGTAAACGTGTGGTTAGGTAAACAGTGCTTACACTAACTGTCAAAATCAGGAAGTCCCAGCACTTCCTAGCTCCAATATCTGGAAGTCCTGGTGATAAAATTTTTTCACTCACTTTCAGAAATTCAACCTTAATATTCTTAAACTCTCATTTATGGAGTAAAACCACTGTTCTTAAGCTAAATAACAATAACTTCATTCTAAATTTTTGTTGTAAATGACCAAATATCTTTCAAAGTTGGGAGTCCCAGACTTCCTGGCATTGATTTTTGGAAGTCCAAGGGCAATTTTTGGGAGTCCCTGACTCCAAGACTTCCATTAATGCAAGCACTGGGTAAACTGACCGCACTCGAAATGACCCCATTGGGTTGACTGGACCGTAAAACCTCAACACAAACAAACATAGGCTTATTTAATGGGGTCCATATTATTAAGTCAAGACTTTGGCACGAGAAAAGCAGAAAAATATATTTGCACAAAAAATAGACATTAAACATCACAGAAGAGTGCTCTAAATCAACATTTAACCAGATACTTCAGAAGTAAAACATCTTTCATTTCTGGTGCTGGTTAATGGATCACTGTGTCACCTTTACCTTGAAGGCTCATCAATGACCCCAAGGACTTGTTTGAGCAGTTCAAATACATTTTGTAAATCTTCACAGTTGAAGAGGATGGCCCCACACTACCTGACACCCAAAAAGAGAGTGAGAAACCCTATAGGCGGTTTTTGGGATTCCCATTATGACATCAAATTTGCGCATGCACACATTCATGGCCATCAATTCATCTGCCAGCACTGTGTTTCACAATGTAAAAATGTAGATTTTAATCATGATAAAGATCAGGTTCTAGTTGTAGTTAAATAAGTTAATCATAATTTTTGAAAAATGTTTTAGTACACTGTTATCTTAAAATGTACCTTCACTCAGTTTCTTTATATTTCAACAGGAAATCACAGAATTTGCATTTAATAAAATTTTTAATTCTAACACAGCGCATGACAAATGATGGAAGAAAAAGTCCATTGGAAAATAACTATCAAGATCAACATGGCACATGGACCAGACCTAATCCCTAATGTCATGCTGAAAACTTGTGCACACCAACTTGCATCAGCACTATGTTCAGTCTACTGTAACAGATGAAGAAAAATTTCTCTGTCCAGCCCTGCTGGGATTCGAACAGGGGTTGCTTGCGTGACAATCAAGCACTCTACCACGTCACTTTAAAAGCCAGTTTGTACTGCTTAGTACAAGGCAGTACAAGTGTCGTATAACCAGGTGACTACAGAAAGCTTCCCAGCGACTGGTTGAGTACTAATATAGCTCAATTTTTAAAGAAAGGCAATGTCCACCAACATGAAAACTAGTGACCAGTATCCTTGCAGAGATTTTCTCACCTTCGAACTTAGGGCCAGGGGCCAATGACTTTTGGAAATATTGCCCACAAATCTTTAAAATTGGGAAATCGGAAGTATAAGAAATTTAGAGGATATTTGTTATAATCAATTAAAAATGTACTAGTAATTCAGTCTTGTGTTTTTTTTTTTTTTTACTACTGAGTTTTCACTAAAATTGAAAGGATTATTATTCAGTTAATAAACTAATACAAAATGATGATTCTGGTTTCCTGTAAAAGCTGGCAAAGGAAAATTGGGAATTATTTTTAAATTTTGGAAATTTTTCTAGCTAAATTGGGAAAACTTTGGAACTGATTACTGGCCCAAAATTTGGGCTAGGAAAATCTCTGCCTTGGCATGTGGTTCCTGCAAGCTACGTGTACTGCAACATATTATCTGTAAACATATCCTAGACCACCTTGAAAGAAACAAGATCCTTACTTCTCTAAGTAACACATAGCAACAGATAAGGCGCTTTTTTCATCCGAAAAATGTTGATATCTTTCTTATTTCTCCATGAAAACATATGTTGTGGGTACTCATTAGAAGTGCCTCGCTGAGGCGCTTCTAATGAGTACCCACAACATATGTTTTCGTGGAGAAATAAGAAAAATATTATGTGGATACCCCCTCTTATCTGTAGCTCTGGACTAACAGCTTTAGATCTGGCTACTCTTGCTAATCTCAACTGATAACCATAGTGCATTTCCTTGGGAAGTTCAATGCAGATGCCCAAATCGACATGGTGATCCTAGACTTCTCACAGGCCTTTGATACAGTCCCTCACAAGAAGCTCCTCCATAAGGCCTAAAATAAAAAAGTGTGTGTTTCAGATTACCTGATCATGTCTAATTTTTCACAGCCCACCCTAAAGTTTTTTTAAGGATTTTAAGGTGTTTTCCCAGTTCTGCCATATTTTTTTCCTGTTGACAATATAAAAATATAAAACAATCTAAAAACTTATAATAAAATAAAAATATTTTCCAACCTGCTGTCCCTATTTTAAAATTCCATGTATCCTGAAACACACTTATAATTTTATTTGGCCTAAGATGAAACTATACTGGGTAGATGGCAATGACTTCCTCGCAAACGGAAAGGTGATGGTAGTTGTGGGTGGAGAGGAATCCAAAGCTATCACAGACTCGCAGTCGACTCTGGAGCCTCACAGGACACAGTCCTTGGCCCACTGTTATTTTCTGCCATATCAGTGACCTTCCTGGTGCAGTACAATCAACAGTTAAGCTATTTGCAGATGACTGCCTTTTGTGTCGCTCCATTAGAAATGCCAATGTCAGCATAGCACTACAGAGGGTCCTACAGCAGCTCTAGATCTGGGCCAAAACAAAGGGAATGTGATTCAATGCCAAAAGGTGCTGCGTCATGAGCATCAACAGCAAATCATCGCATATCTACCAGCTGGATGAACACATTGTACAGCAAGTTCCAGAAAACCCATAATCTCGGCATTACACTCACTGAAGATTTGAAGTAGGGGTTCCATATTTACCCAAAAAATCACCAAAAATGCAAATTCAACCTTTTGCTTTCTAACCCTTAAACTGCCAATCACAACAGTTGTTGTCTGCCTTGTCATCTGCTTGTGATTTTAAAAGTCTTTTTTGCAAACAGTGTGGACCCAGATCAGACTGCTCCTCTAGGAGCAGTCTGATCTGGGTCCACACTGTTTTCCTGTAGGCAAAAATATACAGCAGACAACATAAACAGACAACATTTTTTGATGCAGGTTTTCTTGGCATTTTAAGGGTAAGATGGATCCTAGAACACAACCCACCTGCCTTCAGGACAACTGCCTACCTCTCTTTAATTCATTCTATTTTAGAGTATAGTTCAATTGTTTGTGGTACCCACATTTGCAAAAAAACATTGGCAAACTAAAGAAAGTTTAACAACATGCAGCTAAAGTGATCATGGGGGATTACAGCTCGTGAGACCAAGGCTGTGTGACTTGAATCCTGCAGCACCAATGATGCTAATCAGTGCCTTAGATAAGATTTTAACCAACTGGGTATTTTGGGCTATTTTATTCACTAATCAGACTGACAGTCCATCCAGTCTCCACACGCCTCCTGCTAACCTTTGAGAAATCAGCTGGTCCCTTATCCACAGAAGTATAGCCTGTTCTGCTGCTAGAAAGTGACCAAGTGGTTAGCATTCCTGAGTTTTAAACACAAGGTTCCTAGTTCAAATCCTACTAGAGGTAGAATTTAACCCATTGCAGAAAGCCTTTTTTTATCACCTCCTTGTCATCTCTACATGACGTAAATAATGTTGACAGAGAATTGTCATCTTTGATGTTGCTCTTTGGGCTTAGGCAAACTAGGAAGTTCTAGCCTCACCATGCACCTACCAAATTACCTCATTGCCAACAAAGTACACTTCAGCCTCTTTATAACACGGTTCGTTATAACAGGGTTTTGGATATAACACGCTTCAAAGATGGATCCCAAAAATGTATAGATTATATTGAAAAATTACCATAAATGGTCATTTTTCAATATAATCTATACATTTTTGTTTGGATATAACACGGTTGTTTAACTAACACGGTTTATGCTAACAATAGTGTTATAAAGAGGTCGTGGTGTAATTATAATTGAGCCAGGGCACAGCATTTCCTACAAGATTACCTATTTGCCCAATGAATGCTAAGATCAGTCTGCACATCTACACAGTCTGATTTGAGTCATCACCGTTGACTTCAAGGTGCTGTGGGTCATTGGCTACTGACTGAGTTCCCTCTGAGGACGGAGCAGACTGTGCAGACAAGCAGGCTGATCTGAGTCTTTGCTGGGCACACATGCAATCTTGTATGGAATGTTGTGCTCCAGCTCAATTATAGGGAGGAATTGTGTTCTCAATGCATGACTTGAAAATGCAAGCCCTTGTTTCTGGATTTCGAGCTGTCAGTGTTAAAGGATATAATCTCTACTGAAATTGTGACAAGTGGGATAACTTTTGATTTTGCTATTGTAAACTTTCTGTTTTTAGATGGTGACGTCCCTCATACTACTTCCACTGGTGTATATATTCCCCAGCTTATTCATTTTGCTAGAACATCTAGTAAAGTCAATAGTATAATCAGCAAAAAAAAAAAAAAAAAAAAAAAAAAACTTTCAGCTGTGGAACTTCTCAAATTAGGATATCAGTATCATAAACTGTGTAAAACATACTTCTAGGGTTTGATCATTATCATTCTGAATTTATTTCCAAACATAACATTGTCTCGAAAATGCTTCTGCTGGATATTTTTTGAGAATCTGAATTTTATGGCTACTTAGTCAAAAAAATTCAGGATTGTTGGGTAATACTGACTTTTCAGTACAATTAAAAGAGATTATCAGTTGTAATAGAAAGGAAAGCATTTTTCCCAGTATTACTTATTATGTACATGTCTTAGAAGACAAATTACTACTTTTTCCAGGTTCATAGATGAGGTGTTACAGAAGAGATATGGTGATATTCCAAAAGTGAATGAAACTAATGAGAACAACCTTGCTTTAATACAGGTACATGTATGTTATCTTTATATAGTAAGAAGCTTTGGGCTTCAGAAATGATAATCTGTTATTGTTGTAATATTGGGGAAAAACCCTATTATTATTGCATTATTGAAACAACCTGTATAAAGGAAAGTTTGGTATATTAACCCTTAAACGCCAATCACAACAATTGTCCTCTGCTTTGTCATCATCTTGTGATTTTAGAAGTCATTTTTGCAAACAGTGTCAACCCAGATCAGACTGCTCATCTAGGAGCAGTCTGATCTGGGTTCACACTGTTTGCCTGTATGCAAAAATAGGTTTGAAAAGTTTTTAAGAATGTTCAGCAGACAACATAAACAGACGGCATTTTCAGATGCTGGCTTTTTTGGCGTTTTAAGGGTTAAAATGCCAAATAGTTTACTGCTCAGTACTTCATTTGTTAAAGTTTTAGCTAAAAAATTCAGGAACAAATATTGCTTTCATCATATAAACCATCACCAAGATTTTATGACTCGCTGGGCAAATTCAGCAGATGGCAAATTTGTGATGTGCGTATTTCTCTTTATTTTTCCAGAAAACAGGATTTGACATTTCAGGCAAATTTTCTCCTTTTGAGACAGTTTGCATGAAATATCAAATCCTGTTTTCTGAGAAAAATATTTCAATATAAAAAATAAGAAGAATATTTCAATATGTCTGCTGAAAATTGGATTTATTTGTTGAGTATATATTACTTGCTGTGTTTAAATGTAAAAAGAAAAATCACATGGCAATTTATAGCTTGTTTGGCACTGCTCACAACTTACTCATGTAATATAGCTTTCCTTTCTTGAATTTCTGTAGGAGAAAGAACAAGTGAAGAATGAACTGATTTCTAAAGAAAATGAGAAGCTATTTGTAGAATACCTTGGCAAAGATTCTGAAAAGTGGCCATCCTCAGCTGATGTAGGTCAGTGAGTATACAGATTACGGAATATATCATTCAAAAAGTATATAATGTATTGTGCAAAAAGTATAAAATACATCATGCTAAATGTATATGACTCATGCAAAAAATTATGATTTGTCATACAAAACAGTGTATGATATGTCATGCAAAAGCTATATGACTCATGAAAATAGTATATGAAGTCTCATGCAAACAGTATATGATACATCAAAAAGTACATGACATCATGCAAATAGTATCTGAATCATCATACAAACAGTAAATAATACATCATGCAAAAAGTATATGCAATTAGTATATGATCATGCAAACAGTATATGATCATGCTAAATGTAAAGCACTTGTGCAAAAAAACAACTTGGCATCATGCAAAATTATATGACTGGTGCAATTACGTGTAGTACATGACTCTTTATACAAACAGCATATGATACATCATGTTAATGTAAAGCACTTGTGCAAAAAACAACTTGGCATCATGCAAAAAGTATATGATGCATCATGCATGTTCAGACTGTTGGGGAATACATTGTTGCACATTGCATCACATTTGCGAAGGTCCCTGTTTTGAAGTGTTGGAAGAAGATTGTATTTTGTCTGCTGAGGTCCCTTTTTGCAATGTCAGGATTACGTTTTCTTAAAGCTGTTTTTATCGCACCTGCTTGTAGCAGGGTGCGATATAGGCGTCCGATTTTCCGTCCGTCCGTCCATCTGTCAACATTTATGTCGACGTACGACATTTATGTCAAAGTTAGTATTCTAATCAACTACAAGACTAAACAACCATCAAACCTTGCATGAAACATCTCCCTGACCTCCTGACTTTGCGACATAGGCATCCGCTTTTTAGCTCACCTGAGCTGAAAGCTCAAGGTGAGCTTTTGTGATCACTCACCGTCCGTCGTCGTCGTCGTCATCGTCGTCCGTATGTCCGTCCGTCCATCCGTCCACAATCTTTAACCAACATCTCCTCCTAAACCACTGATTGGATTTTGACCAAACTTCACAGGAATGATCCTTGGTTGGTCCTCTTTCAAAGTTGTTCAAATGGTTCCGGTCCGTTGCATATCTAGGTCACAGGAGCTAAAAATAGATTTTTTAACTAAAAACTTAAAAAATCGGATTCGTCAAAAAACATGGCCGCCAGGGGGCGGGGCTTATTTTCCCTATATATCTATATAGAAAACTTTAAAAATCTTCTTGTCAGAAACCACTGGACAGATTTCAATATAATTTTGCAGAAATGTTCCTTTGGTGATCCTCTACCAAGATTGTTCAAGCCATTTGGATTCGTCAAAAAACATGGCCGCCAGGGGGCGGGGCTTATTTTCCCTATATATCTATATAGAAAACTTTAAAAATCTCCTTGTCAGAAACCACTGGACAGATTTCAATATAATTTTGCAGAAATGTTCCTTTGGTGATCCTCTACCAAGATTGTTCAAGCCATTTGGATTCGTCCAAAAACATGGCCACCAGGGGGCAGGGCTTATTTTCCCTATATATCTATATAGAAAACTTTAAAAATCATCTTGTCCGAAACCACTGGACCGATTTCAATATAATTTTGCAGAAATGTTCCTTTGGTGATCCTCTACCAAGATTGTTCAAGACATTTGGATTCGTCAAAAAACATGTCCGCCAGGGGGCGGGGCTTATTTTCCCTATATAATCTATATAGAAAACTTTTAAAAATCTTCTTGTCCGAAACCACTGGACCGATTTCAATATAATTTTGCAGAAATGTTCCTTTGGTGATCCTCTACCAAGATTGTTCAAGCCATTTGGATTCGTCAAAAAACATGGCCGCCAGGGGCCGGGGCTTATTTTCCCTATATATCTATATAGAAAACTTTAAAAATCTTCTTGTCCGAAACCACTGGACCGATTTCAATATTATTTTGCAGAAATGTTCCTTTGGTGATCCTCTACCAAGATTGTTCAAGACATTTGGATTCGTCAAAAAACATGGCCGCCAGGGGGCGGGGCTTATTTTCCCTATATAATCTATATAGAAAACTTTTAAAAATCTTCTTGTCCGAAACCACTGGACTGATTTCAATATAATTTTGCAAAAATGTTCCTTTGGTGATCCTCTACCAAGATTGTTCAAGCTATTTGGATTCGTCAAAAAACATGGCCGCCAGGGGGTGGGGCTTATTTTCCCTATATTTCTATATAGAAAATTTTAAAAATCTTCTTGTCTGAAACCACAGGACCGATTTCCATATAATTTTGCAGAAATGTTCCTTTGGTGATCCTGTACCAAGATTGTTCAAGCCATTTGGATTTGTCAAAAAACATGGCTGCCAGGGGGCGGGGCTTATTTTCACTGTATATCTGTATAGAAAACTTTAAAAATCTTCTTGTCAAAAACCACTTGACCGATTTCCATATGATTTTGCAGAAATGTTCCTTTGGTGATCCTGTTGCAAGATTGTTCAAGCCGCCATTATTCGTTAAAAAACATGGCCGCTAGGGGGCTGGGTTAATTTTCCCTATATAGAAAACTTTAAAAATCTTCTTGTCATAAACGACAGAACCGATTTCAATATAACTTGGCAGAAATGTTTCCTTAGTGACCCTCTATCAAGATTGTTCTAGCCGACATGATTTGTCAAAAAACATGGCCGCTAGGGGGTGCGGGGCTTATTTTCGATATAATTCTATATAGAAAACTTGAAAAAATCTTGTCGTCAGAAACCACAGGACTGATTTCAATATAACTTCACAGAAATGTTTCCTTGGTGACCCTTTACCAAGATTGTTCAAGCCGTTATGATTTGTCAAAAAACATGGCCGCTAGGGGGCGGGGCTTATTTTCCTATATAATTTATCTGTACAGAAAATTTTAATAGTCTTTTCAGAAAGCACTTGACCGATTTCAGTGTAACTTTGCAGGAATGTTTCTTATGTAACCCTCTATCAAGATTGTTCAAGCCGTCATGATTCGTCAAAAAACATGGCCGCCAGGAGTCGGGGCTTATTTTCCTTATATATCTATATAGAAAACTTTAAAACTCTTCTTGTTAGAAACCACTGAACCGATTTCATTATAACTGCAGAAATTTTTCCTTGGTGACCCTCTACTAAGATTGTTCAAGTAATCATGATTCATCAAAAACATGGCTGCCTGGGGCAGGGCTTATTTTCCCTATATATCTATATATAAAACTTTAAAAATCTTCTTTTCAGAAACCAATGGACCGATTTCAATACAACTTGGCAGGAATGTTTCTTTGGTGACCCTCTACAAAGATTGTTCAGGCCGTCATGATTCATCAAAAATCATGGCCGCTAGGGGGCGGGGCTTATTTTCCCTATATAGAAAACTTTAAAAATCTTCTCGTAAGAAACAGTTGGACCGAGTTCAATGTAACTTGGCAGGAATGTTGCTTTGGTGACCTTCTACCAAGATTGTTCAAGCCTTCATGATACGTCAAAAACCATGGCCCACAGGGGGGTGGGGCTTATTTTTCATATATATCTGCATAGAAAATTTTAAAATTCTTCTTGTCACATACCCCATGACTGATTTCAATATTACTTGGCTAGAATGTTGCTTTGGTGAACCTCTATCAAGATTGTACAAGCAATCATGATTCATCAAAAAACATGGCTGCCATGGGATGGGGCTTGTTTTCCCTATATATCTAAATAGAAAACTTTAAAAATCTTCTTGTCAGAAACCACTGAACAGATTTCAATATAACTTGGTAGGAATGTTCCTTTGGTGACCCTCTACCAAGTTTGTTCAAGCTGTCATGATTCGTCAAAAAACATGGCCGTTAGGGCGTAGGGCTTTATAGCTATATAAAACTTTTTAAACCACTGGACCAATTTCAATATAACTTGGCAGAAATGTTCCTTTGGTGACCCTCTTTTAAGATTCAGTTCAGGTCATCAAGATTTGTAAAAAAAAACATGGCCAGGGGTGTGGTGGAGGGGGGTGGGGGTGGTTAGTGCTATAAAGTTTATACAAAAATCCTAGAGCAGTGAACTTAGCTGAAATTTCAACAGTAAATATGCAAATCTGTTTGGTCAGGTGAGCGATATAGGACCATCATGGTCCTCTTGTCTGTATGTCTGTCCATTCATCCGTCCATCTGTCAACATTTATGTCGAAGTTTGACATTTATGTCAAAGTTAGTATTTTAATCAACAACAAGACTAAACAACCATCAAACCTTGCATGAAACATCTCCCTGACCTCCCGACTTTGTGACATAGATGCCCACTTTTCCATTCGTCTGTCCGTTTGTCCGTCCGTCTGTCCGTCTGTTAACAGTTCTGTTATGTAGAAGTTCGACATTTATGTCAAAGTTAGTATTCTAATCAACTACAAGACTAAACAACCATCAAACCTTGTATGAAACATCTCCCTGACCTCCTGACTTTGCAACATAGGTGCCTGCTTTCCATTTGTCTGTCCGTTTGTCCTTCCGTCTGTCTGTCTGTTAACAGTTCTGTTATGTTGAAGTTGGACGTTTACGTCAAAGTTAGTATTCTAATCAACTACAAGTCTACAAAAACCATCATACCTTGCATGACACATCTCCTGACCTCCTGACTTGGCAGGTATGTTGACCCAGTGACCTTGACCTATATTTTGCGCTTCATCGACTTTGACACAATTTACATGGATGTTCCAGATCTTCTCAACTATAAGGCGTACAACTACCAAATCTTGCATAGTGCTTCTCCTAGATGTACTGACTTGGCAGGTACCTTGACCCGGTGACCTTGACCTATATTTTGCGCTCCAGTGACTGACATATTTTGCGTCGACGTTCAATATCTCCTCAACTATAAGGCCTACAACCATCAAACCTTGCAAAGTGCTTCTTCTCAATGTACTGACTTGGCAGATACCTTGACTTGGTGACATTGACCTATATTTTGGCTGCAGTGACTTTGACATAATTTACGTCAAAGTTCCAGATCTCCTCAAGTGTAAATCCTCTAGCCACCAAACCTTGCATAGTGCTTCTCCTTGATGTACTGACTCGGCAGGTATCTTGACCCGGTGACCTTGACTTATATTTTGCGCTCCAGTGCCTGTTACACATTTTATGTCAACATTCAGTATCTCCTCAACTATAAGGCCTACAACCATCAAACCTTGCATAGTGCTTCTCCTCAATGTACAGACTCGGCAGGTATGTTGACTGGGTGACCTTGACCAATATTTCGCGCTCCATTGACTTTTACACCTTTTACGTCACCCTTCCATATGTCCTCAACTGTAAGGCCTTCAACCACCAAACCTTATAAAGCACTTCTTCTCGATGTACTGACTCGGCAGGTACCTTGACCTGGTGACCTTGACCTATATTGTGCACTCCAGTGACTTTGACACATTTTATGTTGATGTTCGGTATCTCCTCAAATATAAGACCTACAACCACTAAACCTTGCATAGTACTTCACCTCATTGCACTGGCTTGGCAGGTACCTTGACCCAGTGACCTTGATCTATATTTGACACATTTTACGTTGATGTTTGATAACTCCTCAACTGTAAGGCCTACAACCACCATACCTTGCATTGTGCTTCTCCTTGATGTACTGAATTAGCAGGTACCTTGACCCGTGACCTTGACCTATATTTCATGCTCCAGTGACTTTTACACATTTTACGTCAACGTTCCATTATCATGGGCTGTATGATACGAAAAGTCAGTGCTGTAGATATAGCCATTAGAGGGAATGGGACTGGCCTGGAATATATGTGCCCCACTAGGCACTTTGTCTACATTTTTTTCAACCCAGTTTTCCAAGTAAGCACTGCTAAGAATGAAATAAACTTATTTAATAACCACGTTCTGATTGTAGCTCCTGTGACTTTTGCCCCAGCAGGTGCGATGACGCCTTCCGCGGAATTCTTGTTAAAGTGTTGGAAGGTACATTTTCTCAGATTGTCTTTTATTTGCTTATATTCATTATTGCAGTTTTGGAGGTAGCATTTTCTCAGATTATATCTCATATAGTAAGGACTGTTTTTGCATTTTGGGAAAGTACAAAAATGTAGAGTTTCTTAGGTTTCAGATCATAGGCTGAGGTCTCTTTTTGCAGTTTTGGAAGGTGCATTTTTTCAGATTCATTTCATCTGCTAAGGTCTGTTTTTGCCATGTTGGAAGGTGCATTTCTTAGATGGCATCGCTAAAAAATTGTGCTTTGGGTGCTGTCTGCCCTACCCAATGGCTACAGCCATTTATATATAAGATCATGAAAAAAAATCTTCATAAAATCAGTCAAGTGATTTTATTGAATGGTACACTGAATGATTGCTGTTACAAAAATGTATCCCCTTTGGATCGTTCACCTTTCCAGGCATCTATCCTTTGTTGGTATACATCTGCAGAATCATGAAAAATATGTATTCAGTCAGACTTGTAAGTTATGGCAGCAGCTGTAGTAAGAAAACTTCCTGTCACAGTCATTGCTATCTTAACTATGTCCTCTGTGTGTTGTCTACCCATACCCCATGTATACATGTCAAAAATAAAAAGTATAAAAAAAAGTAAGAAGTAAGGACGAAAACATTTTCTTGAAACTGTGCTTAGAGGTTTATCGAGTAAAGACCTCTTGAGCACCAGAATCGTTCACTCTGGGACACATGTAGCCCTGCCCTAAAGACTTATATATGTCAGAAACTGTACAAGAAATGGCATATAAAATCAGGGCTGAAGCTTTGCAGGAGGGATTACTGGGAATATATAGAGGATATTTACTCTTTTGCTGTGAATACCATAATATTGTCATCGAGTGTAATGAAAACATCAGTATTTTCACGAGTGCGAAGCACGAGTGAAAATTTGAATGTTTTCATTACCCGAGATAAAAATTTTTTATGGTATTCACTGAAAAAGAGTAAATTTTCTTTTTATTTTTTTGTTTACATGCCAGTGCGCGTTTCTGACGTCATAAATAACGTCACCAAACAAAACATGAACGTCATGGCGTTGACGCTCAGTGCTTAACATGTGAAACGCTGGAGAGACGACAAAAAAAAAAAAAAAAAAAAAATCGGCAAATCGAAATAATTTTGATACCAAAATGTTCCTTACTTTCTAAATAAGAAAATGCATACCAACACTTGATACTTTAGTTAAGAAACAAAGAAGTTAGAGGTGTTCAAAAATCTGAAGTGGAGGTAAGATCCACATCTGAAACAATGAAGAAAACCGAAGTCGCCCAAAGCGAGGAGTGAAAATATAAATCGTATCAGTCACTATAGTGAAATGATACGATATCATAACGAAAATAACGATATCATAACGAAAATAAAAGTGGTACCAATCACTAGTGAAATGGTATCGTATCATTTCACTAGTGATTGGTACCACTTTTATTTTCACCAGATATACATTGATACGATATCATTTCACTAGTGATTGGTACCACTTTTATTTTCACCAGATATTCATTGATTTCACAGCTAACAATAAAATAAAAGAGTTTGACTCATTAGGACATAGGGATATATACTGTGCATAGAAAAAAAAAACAACAAAAAAAAAACAAAAACAACATAAAATAAAAACCTAAAAGGTTGCTTTCAGAAACAAAGAACACACAAAGAACAAAAATCAGAGACTTGAAATTATTAAGTCTCTTCACATGCAGTAATGTGATTTGCGAGGCTGAATACATCCTTCAGCCTTCAAAATCAGCCTTTTTTTTTTTTTTTTGCTCAAATGGCCCAAAATATTGTTGCTCAAAAACAGAGTAAACTTTATCTCATCCATTTCACACTTGAATCATTTAGCAAACTGCTCATTTAGTGTGTAAACCAGGTTAAATTACATATACCCGGTACACATGCTCTTGTGTGTTGATTTTTGACCGGGACACTAAAAATTAAATAGGCTCAAATAATATGCCACATTCACAGTTTCTTCTTGTAAAAAGGCCCTGAAGTGAACTGAAATCTAAGTTAGGTGGGATTTGCTTTACAAATAACTATACATTAGAAGTGAATAAAAACATAATTTTTGAGGAGAAATACTGTTTTAAAGCCACTTTGTTAAAACTTTGGATGAATGCTTAGAGGAACAACGGCTTTGCTTAAGCATCAGAAGTTATTACTCTGCTTTTAAAGACCATCCACTATTGATTAGTTGCCGTGGCAGTATTGGAAAATTGATACATTCATTGCGCCTGCAGAATTGCAATGGCTGTTTTGTTCAGGTGAATGAATCAAGTTCCAGGGGCCTCTTGTATTAATAAGCCCGTGTAAATATGACTTTACTATGAAAAATTGGGTTAAAGGTGTCCATGTATATGCATGAATTAGATAGCTGGGAATAGGAACAGTCTTGTGGTCAGTCTGTTTGATAAACTTTCAGGGGAGGCAACTATTTCAAAATTGTTTTGCCTCCCTTCTCTGAAAGGATAAAAGGAAAGGAAGCAAATTCTTTCCTTTTAGAATACGGTCTTGATGTGCAGAAAAGCAAACTGGAAGTCACTAAAGTTGTCCCCCTTGTAAAAATTGGCAGAAAATCTACCTGGTATATCCCCTTAACAAAAGTCTTGTCAGATAGTCTTCTGATTGATATTAACCCTTGTCATGCTGAATAAATTAAGATGCCACGCCCACTTCTAATTTCCAGCCAGTCAGATTACTTGATCCATGTTTTTAACAGAAATTCACATATTTAATGACAAACAGTGCAGATCCAGATCAGTTGGCTTCTTCAGAAGCCAACTGATCTGGATCTACACTGTTTGCTAAGACAGGGCATGGTGTGTTCAGCAAGAGAAGGGATAAATTACTCTTAGTAACATCTTGCAGAATCAGAACTCAAATTAAAGAAGGAAGAAAGAAGGAAAGTTAAGGAGCAGTTAGAAGAAGAAAAAGAGAAAATAGAAGAGGCCTTGAAAGTTGTAGTAGAGGGTAAAGTATTGTTATATTTTTCACACATGGACAAAATGCAGAAAAAATAGTCAGAAAATAAATAGTTTAGAGCCTCTCTATTCACAGGCATTAATTAATGTTGCTGCTTTTAATGATAGTTTTACTTATTAATAAATTATGTCCATGGGTATACGAGGGATGTTCGAAATGAATTGCTTATTGTCCTCTAGCTCGATATCCACATGGGGCACGATAAAAACCAATACATATCTGAATAGGGCTATTAAATATCTACACAATGGTGTATAAATGTACATGTTAGACTTAGTGTAAGACATAAAATTTGCCATTTGAATACACGCAGTCATTGACCACTGCAGTAAAAATGGTTGGTAGAAGCGTCGACAAAAAAGATGAAATACGGGCTTACATCAAAGCTCGCTCAAAACTTGGTTGTTCTTTGGAGAAGCTGATGACTGAAATTTCTACTGCTTTTGGACCTTCTTGTGTGTCTTATGACACAGTTCAGTGGTGGAAAAAGAAATTTGAGTCTGGTGTAGAGTCCATCAAAGATGCACCGAAATCAGGTAGGCCAAAATCTGCATCTCGTAAAGAAATCGTTTCCAAAATAAAAGAAATCATTGAAGGAGATGCCAGATTTACAGTTCGTGATATTGCACGAAAGGTAGGCATATCACTATCAACGGTTCACCTTATTTTGAAGAAGCATTTGAAAGTCAGAAAGATTTCTGCTAGATGGGTGTTACATCTGTTGACTGACGAGCAAAAGAGGCAACGGGTTAAAGTGGCCAAAAAGCTGCTTCAGATGTTTCCAAAATATGACAAAAAGCAGTTTGCCAATGTCGTCACATGTGATAAAACCTGGGTCCATTATTTTGAGCCCGTCAGAAAGGTTAGCAATAAGATCTGGACCACTAAACACAGCAAATGCCCAATAATTGCCAAATGTTCTTTGAATACAAAGGAGGTTTTGTATGCAATCTTCTTCTCTGGTGAAGGAATCGCAATAAAAGTGCCAGTGAAAAAGGGCAAAAGCATCACCGGAAAGTACTACAAAGACGTAGTACTGAAGAAACTGAAAAAGTATTATCAGAAACGACGCCCTGCCACTGGTTTTAAACATGTCCGTCTTCTACATGACAATGCCCCAGCTCATACCTCCGCAATAGTTACGGCGTTTTTGAAGAAAGAAAAAGTAACTGTTTTGCCCCACCCCCCGTATTCCCCAGACCTTGCCCCATGTGATTTCTTTTTGTTTCTGAAATTGAAAGCATTCCTTGCTGGGCGGAAATACCAGTCCCGACAGGCACTTGGATCTGCCATTCAACAGTACCTTATTACTGTGCCCAAATCAGCATACCGTGACGTCTTCAAGAAGTGGATACATCGGCTGAAACTTTGCATTTCTAGCCACGGGGAGTACTTCGAGGTCATGAAATGAGTACTTTTGGGCTAACTTGAAATTTGAAGTCTCCAGATAGAAATAAGCAATTCATTTCGAACATCCCTAGTATTGTACATTTGTATTCTAACTTTTGTGATTTATGGCAACTGTAAAACTGGCAAACATTAAGCTCTGTGGTTTATTTTTTCAAACTGGTTTTTTGATATAACAGCTGAATGTAAGTTGGATAGCTAGATGAGTGTGGTTTAACTTTGAAATCTGAAAGCAGGCAATAAGCTCCAGACAGTGTTTACAGACATGTGATTGAGCTTTTTATGTCATGACTACTATTGAATAGCAAGCAGGAGCGACACAGGGATCAGTTTCTGACATCATCGTTGGCTTCGACACCAACAATGTTAAGTCTGTACATTTAGCTCCATTTCTCAAATACCAATACTTCTAGGCTAATGAAACGTGATACACACATCCTTCATGAGGCATCCTGCCCACTGCCATCAGCCGTTACTGACCTTGACCTACGTTTCATACTTGGCTGAACAATGTTTAGTCTGTGCATTTCGTTCTGTGTCTTGAACACCACCAGCAGTTGGGACCAAGCCATTCGGGGGATTTCTTGTTTTAATTAGTAGGATACATTAATAGTTTTAGAACAAATAGAGGAGGAAAATGCTGTTTCTTGTGTAATTGTTATGATGATACAGTGACCAGTGATGATAGTCTTATTATTATTACAATAAATTAATTCTTGCAGACTTTGCTGTATTATAAATAGAAAGAATGGTGAGTGAAGACAGCAATCTAAATTATAACATGCCGAATTTAATGTATTGTATGTTGAGGGTAGTCTAATAGTTACAATAAATTATCTTTCAAAATTTATTATATTACAAAGAAAAGGGATGGTTGTTAAAGAAAGCAGTCTAAATTAAAGTATGCAGACTTTTCTCTATTGCACGGTGACAAGTAAAGATACATGATAGTTTCAATAAATTATATCTTTCAAAATTTATTATATTACAAAGACAAAGGATAGTTGTTGAAGAATTCAGTCTAAATAGAGGATCTTATTCGAATGGTCATTTCATATGAAATTTATGAAACGAGCCTTCGGCGAGTTTCATAAATTTCATATGAAATAACCACGAGTGTAAGATTGTGTTTTATCATATGACCATTTTAAATTGGATTTTATTGCCTTTAAAGTACAGAATTGTTCAACAGAAAATGCTTGGTTGACATGGATGTCGTCATGACATTACTTCTTCCCGCGAAAGTGTTATTTAACGTCTTGTCATACGAATTTTATGACATGATGTTATCAAGAATGTGCACAACACTGGTTAACTGCTTAGAGGACTGAGTCTGCCCAGTAAACGTGTGGTTAGGTAAACTGACCGTGCTTGACATAACCCCATCGGGTTGACTGGGCCATAAAACTTCAACACAAACAAATATCCACTGAATAACAGTGATGCCATATGATAAATTATAGTATGCAGAATTTTCTGTGTTGTATGGTGACAAGTAAGGATAACATGTAGTCTGATAGTTACAATAAATTATTGTTAAAGAAAGCAGTCTAAATTATGGTATACGCAGAATTTTCTGTATTACGAAGACAAGTTAGGGTTGTCTAATACTTGTGGTTGCAGTTAGATATATCTAATAGAATTTTCTGTATTACGAAGACAAGTTAGGGTTGTCTAATACTCGTGGTTGCAGTTAGATATATCTAATAGAATTTTCTGTATTACAAAGACAAGTTAGCGTTGTCTAATACTCGTGGTTGCAGTTAGATATATCCTGTAGAATTTACTGTATTACAAAGACAAGTTAGCCTTGTCTAATACCTGTGGTTGCAGTTAAATATATTCTGTAGAATTTACTGTATTACAAAGACAAGTTAGGGTTGTCTAATACTTGTGGTTGCAGTTAGATATATCTAATAGAATTTTCTGTATTACAAAGACAAGTTAGCGTTGTCTAATACTCGTGGTTGCAGTTAGATATATCCTGTAGAATTTACTGTATTACAAAGACAAGTTAGCCTTGTCTAATACCCGTGGTTGCAGTTAGATATATCCTGTAGAATTTACTGTATTACAAAGACAAGTTAGCCTTGTCTAATACCCGTGGTTGCAGTTAGATATATCCTGTAGAATTTACTGTATTACAAAGACAAGTTATCTAATACTTGTGAAACAGTTAGATAGATCCTGCAGAATTTACTACATATCACAAAGAGAATAGAGGGTCATTGACGAAAACAGTGTAGTAGTTACAATAAATTATCATTTGCAGAATTAACTGTATTACAAAGACAAGCAAATATCTTTGACAGAAGCAGTCTGATAGTTACAACAACTGAGGTCTTGTAGAATGTACTTAATGAGCAGCAATTTAAGAAACTATACCTTCTGATATATACATCCAAGGAAGACTCAGCCTGCCCATCTATACAGTCTGATCATCAAACTGCCCATGTTGATCTGAATATTTCCTGGGCACACACACATCTGAAGAATTGTTTTCTCACTTTGTGACTCAAATTGTAAAGTCATAGCTCTTGATAAGGCTGTATTCATATAATTTCCTTATTTCTCCTGGAAAGCATATGTTGTGGATACTCATTAGAAGCACCTCAGAGGTGCTTCTAATGAGTACCACAACATATGTTTTCATGCTGTGGGTACTCATCAGAAGCACCTCAAAGAGGTGTTCTGATGAGTACCACAGCATATGTTTTCACATGGAGAAATAAGAAAAATATCAGTACTTTTTGGTTGAAAAAAACTGCTTTATCTTAAGTTATGACAAAGACAAGTAAGAGTCCTTGAAGTAAGCAGTCTGATAATCATAATGACATATCTTGCAGAATATACTGTTTTACAAAGACAAGTGAAAGTGCTTGAAGAAAAGCTGATTCTCCTGGAAGATAAGGTAATTAATAGTTTTGTGACAAGTGACAAAAACATTCTTAAGTGTTAAAAATTTTATCAATTATATTTTCGAATAATTTTAGTGTTCATATATTAAAAAGTCATTTTCTCACTATTGAAATCATAAATATTGAAAAGTCTTTTCCTTACTAAATGTAGAGAAGTCATTTTCTACTATATAATGTAATAAAGACAAATGATTGAAACTTTCAATATATGATCGAAGTAGCAAAATCCTTCACTTGCAATCAAAATTTATGCCCCAGATGGCTGGCCTCGGTGGCTCAGTTGGATGCGCCGTCTGACTGGAGACCAGGAGGTCGCGGGTTCAACCCCCGCCGAGGTCCGCAACATTCCTTCGTGGAGATTGATCATGAAATATTTTCTACGGTCATTCTCTCCCTTCCGCTGCTTCAAGAAGGGCAGTTGTCAGTTTCTGGTGAAAGAATGTGCACAATACTGGTTAACCGCTTAGAGGACTAAGCCTGCCCAGTTAATGTGTGGTTAGGTAAACTGACCGCGCTCGACATGACCCCATTGGGTTGACTGGGCCGTAAAATCTCAACACAAAAAAAAAAAAAAAAAAAAAATGCCCCAGATGTTATCTGAAACTGATTTTCACCAAATTTCATGTGGAACCTTCTCTCAGATTGAGAGTTTGTTCAGTTGGTCTCTCTTGCCTTATCAAAATGCCATCAGCTGATTCAGTCCATAAATGGTAAAAATGCTTAAAAAATGTTTTATCCACCATAGGTTATATGCCACCTGCCTCTGAGCTATATACATGTACATGTATAAAATCATGAAACTTTTGAACAACTCTCTGAAACCACTGGACTAATCTTCACAAAATTTCATGTGGAGTCTTGTGAAAATAAAACTACCTTTTGTTATAGCATAGGTCTAGATAAAGGAAAATTCAGAAGGCTATTTTCTTTTAAATTATTTTTGCATCAAAATATTTTTGTGGGTACTCACTGGAATGTTTTCGGTGTATTTTTATGAGGCAGTTGGACTGTTCCAATGAACGTCAACAAGATATATGAGCAAAGAAGTTCTAGTGAACACTCACAAGATTTGGTTTGTGCAAAATTAAAAAAAATTATCACCTTATTGGAAGTTGTGAAGTCCATATGAAAAGAAGAATGGTACCTCATTTGTGAGAGCCTATGCTTTAGCTAAATGTTACAAAATATTAAGTGGAATGGATACATGTCCAAGAGAAATAACAGGGAATTGTTTGCCTCCTTTCTTATTTGGGGCTACTCTTTAAAGGAAACAAACCCATATCTGGGGGCAAATTCTTTCCTTTAAAGGGAAAGGCAGTGTTGATGAAAATTTGTCTGTGATGCAAGATCTTGTCAAATTGTGCATTTTGATGCAAATTTAAACAAAATTAATGAAAAATAAGTTATCCAGGCTTGATATCAAAACTGATTTTATGAGTGCTGCCATTTTGAATATTTAATGAAAATTTATGATGTCATAAAGCCTAAATCAAATATGCAAAACCTAAATAAATAATATTTGCAACAATATCCAATACCTATATTTGTGTATTTGTGTAAAATTTTTATTTCATAAATTGAAATGTTTAGAACCTTATCAAATATCCAAAATGGTGTTACCGTTGATAATGGCTTTAAAATCTTTAAATGTCTGTAACTTAAGTTTTTTTTCTTTTTTTTTTAATCTGATTTTAACCAAAAGATACATTAAAAGGTATAAGTTGTAAAGATGTTTCATCTAATTCTTAGGTACATTCTTAGGTACATTCTTCTCCAACAAGGTTGGAGAAGAATGTACCTGAGATGAAACATCTTGAAAAAATTATACCTTTTGATGTAAATTTGATCACTCTTTAATTCTAATTTTGCAAGGTTTTAAATTCTAGGGAGTTCTGTCTGTTTAATGCTTAGCATTGATGGGTAAAATTTTCAGCAGATGAAATTTTGAAATATTTTTCTTATTTTCTCCAGAAATAAGATTTGACATTTGAAATGTCAGATACTGTTTCCTGAGAAAATAAAAAAGATGCATCAATTTGTTGTCTGCTGAATTTGCCCATAGAGTGATAAAACTTAAGTTGTCTTTGTTTGTAAATTGGCAGCAAAATCTTTCATTACACCCTAATAGAAGAGATGACCAGACTGTACGGAATGGCTTAGCACTTCAGTGTTTGCACATAGTGTATGATGAGTTGTCTTGTAATGTGGTTCATTTATTTGTAGTTTTATATATTTCTAGAAACACAAGTTTGAGGCTGCAAAACAAATTGACCCCGAGACTGTTGATATTTCCCTTGAGAAATGTGAGAGATGTATTCAGAAACTAGAAGCTGAAATACAACAGCAGAAACCACTGCTCCAGAATCTCAAGACCACTATTGTCGATCTTAAATCTCAGCTCACAACAACAGGAAAGCTGTCATCACACAGAGCTGGGAGCCAGGCAAGACATGCACATGGAAACCAGTCAGTTGACAGGTAACAGTGATTTCGGTGAATGGGTACTATTTCAGAGACAATTCTCAGAACTGTGTTTGCTTCCCTTCTGAGAACAAATTCTTTATTTTTCAGAAGAGGCTTCATATGTATGCAAATAAAATAGTGAATCATAAAAGTTGTTTACCTTGTGAGAAAAGGCAGAAAAGGATATCAAATCCCCTTTAGGTTATGGGATCTGTATCAGATGTTTTTCTTCAGATTTATTTAGACAAAATATAGTGGCAGTTGTAGTTTTGCCACTGATGATGAATTATAATCGATCATCAATCACTTTTGCCTCTTGTGACTGATGATCGGAAAGATTTTTTATAGTTGAATAATCGGAAAATTCTATTTTTAGAAATATATTTCTCTCACATTTTTTTTCATGGGCAAGTTATAAAGAAATGAAATTCAAAGATGTCTATTTGGGTCAGTCTAGATTTGAGGACAGTAAATGATGATCAGCTATGAAATTCTGGCCGATTCCCAACACTACGCAGTTGGCAGATGTAGATTGTGAATAGAATCTTAGCAACAGCCTTAGATACTGTCCTACTGTGTGGTTTTGGAGTTTTAATAAGGAAGTTTTTGATAGATAAAAGGTCCTTTCTGTCTTAAACAATGTCTTAGAATATGTGGGCTTACATCTTCCAGAGTATTCATTTGAAAATTTGTAGATTTGATCTTCCTGTGATATAAGATATAAATGTGTTTTTGGCTATTTTGACATGGCCTTTGTATACCGGCCTCGGTGGCTCAATTGGATGCGCATCCGACTGGAGACCAGGAGGTCATGGGTTCGACCCCCGCCGAGGGCAGCAACATTCTTTCATAGAGATTGATCATGAAATATTTTCTACGGTCATTCTCTCCCTTCCACTGATTCAAGAAGGGCAGTTGTCAGTTTCTGGCGAAAGAATGTGCTCAATACTGGTTAACCGCTTAGAGGACTAAGCCTGCCCAGTTAATGTGTGGTTAGGTAAACTGACCATGCTCGAATGACCCCATTGGGTTGGCTGGCTCGAATGACCCCATTGGGTTGACTGGGCCGTAAAACCTCAATACAAACAAAGATATGGCCTTTGAAGACATATTCTTGTGGCCAAACTCCTTTAATTTTGTAGATTGACATGTCCAGTCATCCTCACCTCTCCATCTTTAGACATTCACCCAAATGCTTACACATTCCATTTACATCACACAACCACTGCAAAATGCCTCACACCAATTTCATTATTTTCATACCATCCCATCCACCATATGAGGTGTTAGTTCATCAACCAACTCAGTTGTTATACCCTGCCACACGATAGTGGTGGGACATTATGATTTCATGTTGGTCCATCTGTCATCCGTCCGTATTTTTGTTTCTAGATGATCTGGAATAAATTCAATGGCTTTTCACCAAACTTGGTATGTGCGTTGATATTGTGGAGATCTGGTTTGGGATTGCTAATGGGCAAATTTTGTCAGTTTTAACAATTATGTGCCCACCACATATCTTTATTTTCATTTCCAGAAGATAAATTGAGCAAATATCCATTGGCTTTAACCAAACTTGGTATGTACATTGATATTGTGGAGTTCTGGTTTAGGATTGATAATGGACAAATTTTGTGAATTTTTGACAGTGTTATCTGCCCACCACACATCCGTATTTTCATTTCCAGACAGATAATTTGAGTAAATAGTGATGGATTTTCACCAAACTTGGTATGTGCTTTGATATCGTGGAGATCTGGGCCCAGTTGTTCAAAGCTAACGATGTTGTTAGTTAACGATTCGTTAAAATTTACATCCAGTGATACGCAAATATACTGAAATTTTTTGCTGAAAAAATGTGAGTAGCTTTTGCAGTGCAAAAGCTGCTCACATTTTTTCAGCAAAAAATATCAGAATATTGTATATTGAATCCGCTAAAATAGTTAACGGAATGACCCTTAACGAGCTCGTTAAGCTAATGACGCTTTGAACAACCGGACCCTGGTTTGCTATTGCTAATGGGCAAATTTTGTCAATTTTTGACAGAGATAGTGGCAGGGTATTATTGTTTCACATTTTTATTTACTTTTTGCTCTCTTGTAGGACAAAGAAGATTTTGTCATTTGTTCAGACAGTGGCTGGTGTTCATGTTCACACTGTGCAACCAAATAAAATCCAGATTCACTTTCTGAAAGGAAACGAAGAACTGAAGTTAGTTTTGACTCTAACATTGAAGGATGATAACCAAGGGAATCCTGTTCTTTGTGATGTGAAGGTAGGGTGAATACTGTAGGGATGGCTAATCAGGGCTAAAAAGATAATCGATTATCAGTCCTGCCATTTTGATCGATAATCGATTAGTAATCAGTGAAGATTTGATCATAATCTTACCTGTCTGGCTTACTATCTGAACATGACTCTTACCATTTGTTATACTTTACTGTATGTATTCTTACCGACAGGCCTGAGCAAACATTGTAGACCCAGATGAGACACTGCAGAACATGGCATCTCATCAGGTTCTACACTGCCAGTCATCCAGCTGTTTTCAGATACAACATTGGGTGGTAAATTGTATTGGTTCAAATTTTAGATAAAGTATGGTAAGGAGTTGAAGTGTCTGAATTCGAAGGGTATATACAGTGAAGTAACAGACTCTGAAACCAAATAATCGATTGTTAGTAAATCAGTAACGATAATTCTTTTTGTGGAATTTTTTGATCAATTAATCAATTATCTGATTAATTGTACCAGCCTTAGTGAATAGAATAGATATGGGGATACCTAGGAATGGCTACAACCATGGAACACAGCCGTCCCAAGGCACCAAATAAGGTTAGAATGACATGAAACAACATCCCAAAACAACACATAAAGAAAACAAAATGAACAAAACAAAGGAACTGCAACAGAAATACTACCTTCAAACAGTGAACAGTTGAGGGGCTTAAACCTGGTTTTACAACATCTCAACCCTTGCCTTAATCCTGATAACAATTCCAACTACAGTATAACCTCAGTGGCTCGAACAAGGATGGCTTGTTTACCATGGATGATTTGAACTCGTTTTTCAGTACCTACAAAATTCTTCCAATAGCTCAAGGAAACTAATATTTAGGGATTTTTTCATATTTTATCATGGAATTGTATATTGAGTGTACTCATTAGAATCCCCTCGATGAGGTGATTCTAATGAGTACACTCAACATACTGTCGTTGTGTAGAAAATAGAAAAGATTTCCCTCAATTATCGCTATTTGCTTCCTGAACTGGTACCATGATTAACCCCCATGTCTCGAACAAATTTCCATGGTCCTTAAGATGTTTGAGCCATTGAGGTTCCACTGTACATGTTATTGTTGGATCCTCAGCAGTTTCCTATCTCATCAGCAGATCAACTGAATAACAACATATTCTGTAGTAACCTTAGTATTGGGACACCTTAACTGCTTTCCATACTTGTCCTAAAATTTGAAAACGTCCATTCTACTACCTGTTGATGTGTGTTTAAAATATTGCTACATGTATGGCAAACAGTGTAGACCCTGATCAGACATCACATTATGTGGCATCTGATCTGGGTCTATACTGTTTGCAAAGGCCTATCTGTCCCATTACATTAGCTCACCTGAGCCAAAGGCTCAAGGTGAGTTTCTGTGACCGGTCTTCGTCTGTCGTCCATCGTCCGTCTTGCGTCGTCCGTCTGTCAACAATTTACTTAAAAGACATCTCCTCCTAAACCGGTGAATGGATTTTGAAATATTTTTACAGGAATGTTCTTTGGGTGACCCTCTACAGAAATTGCCTAAATGGTTCCGCTCCGCTAATCAAAATGGCCGCCAGAGCTAAAAATAGAAAAACCTTTAAATGACATCTCCTCCCAGTCCAATGGCCCGATTTCAGAATAATTTCACAGAAATGTTCCTCTCATGCCCTTTACCAAAATTGCCTAAATGGTTCTGCTCCGCTAAACAAAATGGCCACTAGAGCTAAAAATAGAAAAAAACGACATCTCTTCCTAGGCCACTGAATGGATTTTGAAATAATTTCACAGGAATGTTCCTTAGATGACCCCCTACCAATATTGCCTAAATGGTTCCTCTGCACTAAACAAAATGGCCGCTAGAGCTAAAAATAGAAAACCTTTAAATGACATCTCCTCCCAGTCCAATGGCCCGATTTCAAAATAATTTCACAGAAATGTTCCTCTCCTGCCCCTTTACCAGAATTGCTAAAATGGTTCTGCTCCGCTAAACAAAATGGCCACTAGAGCTAAAAATAGAAAAAAACGACATCTCTTCCTAGGCCACTGAATGGATTTTGAAATAATTTCACAGGAATGTTCCTTAGATGACCCCCTACCAATATTGCCTAAATGGTTCCTCTGCACTAAACAAAATGGCCGCTAGAGCTAAAAATAGAAAACCTTTAAATGACATCTCCTCCCAGTCCAATGGCCCGATTTCAAAATAATTTCACAGAAATGTTCCTCTCCTGCCCCTTTACCAGAATTGCTAAAATGGTTCCGCTCCGCTAAACAAAATGGCCGCCAGAGCTAAAAATAGAAAAACCTTTAAATGGCATCTCCTTCCAGGCCATTGGCCGATTTCAAAATAATTTCACTGAAATGTTCCTCTCATGCCCCTTTACCAAAATTGCTAGAATGGTTCCACTCCGCTAAACAATATGGCCACCAGAGCTAAAAATAGAAAAACCCTTTTAAACAACATCTTCTTCTAGGCCAAGGGCCGGACTTCAAATTAATTTTACTGAAATGTTCCTCTAATGCCCCTTTACCAAAATTTCTAAAATGGTTCCACTCTGCTAAACAAAATGGCCGTCATAGCTAAAAATAGAAAAACCTGTAAATGACATCTCCTCTTAGGCCTATGACCGGATTTCAAAATAATTTCACAGAAATGTTCCTCTTATGACCCTTTACCAAAATTGCTAAAATGATTCCATTTGGCTGAACAAAATGGCCACCAGAGCTAAAAAAAGAAAAAGGGCATAGACTGTCATGCATCTATCAACAATCTACTTAAGAGACATCTCTTCCTAAATAGGTTAATGGATTTTGAAATAATTTTACAGGAATGTTCCTTGAGTGACCCTCTACCAAAATTGCTAAAATGGTTCTGCTCGGCTGAACAAAATGGCCGCCAGAGCTAAAAATAGAAAAAAAAACTTTTAAAGGACATCTCCTCCCAGGCTTATGGCCCGATTTCAAAATAATTTCACAGAAATGTTCCACTAATACCCTTTTACCAAAATTGCTTAAATGGTTCTGCTCCGCTGAACAAAATGGCTGCCAGAGCTAACAATGGAAAAACCTTTAAACATCTCCTCTTAGGTCTAGGACCGGATTTCAAAATAATTTCACAGAAATGTTCCTCTTATGTCCCTTGACCAAAATTGCTAAAATGGTTGCCTTTGGCTTAACAAAATGGCCACCAGAGCTAGAAATAGAAAAAGGGCATAGACTGTCATGGGTCTGTCAACAATTTACTTAAAAGACATCTCCTCCTAAACTGGTTAATGGATTTTGAAATAATTTTACAGGAATGTTTCTTGAGTGACCCTCTACCAAAATTACTAAAATGGTGCCGTTCCACGGAACAAAATGGCATCCAGAGCAAAAATCTTTAAACGACATCTCCTCCTAGGCGAAGGGCCCGATTTCAAAATAATTTCACAGAAATGTTTCTCTAATACCCATTTACCAAAATTTCTAAAATGGTTCTGCTCTGCTGAATGAAATAGCCACCAGAGCTAAAAATAGAAAAACCTTTAAACAACATCTCCTAGGCCTATGGCCTGATTTCAAAATAATTTCGCAGAAATGTTCCTCTGATTAAGTCATATTCTCCTTGAGTGCTATGATACTCAGGTGAGCGATATAGGACCATCATGGCCCTCTTGTTATGTAAATTAACTTCTTAAACTCTTGATGAAACCCACATGATGGCTCGACTACAAAGTGAAAGGCAGAGTAAAAGAAACCCACTAGTAGAACCAGGATATGCACAACCTCAGATGAGTAAGGACGGGCACAAGCTATTTATAAAAGATTTAGAATTGAGCTGCCATTGAGTACATGGCAGGACCCACTGTCATGCAGTTAAGCAAAGTTGTTAGCCTTGATTGGGTTTACCACTGAGCGTGCAGTCTGTCACATAATATTTATATTATATCCTATCTTTTTATACTGATTAATAATATTTTTAAATTGTTCATAAAAATTAGAATTACCAATAATTTGTCTGGGTTTATCAACTAAATCATCACAAAACTTGAGTTTCTATAGCTACTGCTGAAGCATTTTTTTCAAGTTAAAGGCTCCATATTATCCAAGAAAGGTTTACAAAATATTAATACAATCATAAAATGTGGCACCTGACAGCCTGTAAGATTTCTGTTAGCCTCTCGTTCTTGAACTGGATCAAAAATGAAATAATTTTTTATTATATCACTGAATTAAGGTTGCCAACATTAATTCAGAGATACGATTAAAAAAAAACTTTCATTTTTGATCCAGTTCAAAAATGCGAGACTAACTGAATTTTTACAGGCTGTCAGATGACACATTTTATGATCATATTAATACCATAAATCAATTTATTAAACCTTTCTTGGATAAAAAATGTTTATTTTTGAGGAATATGGCGCTTTTAACATTATATTTAGAAATTGATTTGGTGTGTCAGTGATAAAATAGAAAACGTTCAACAAAGTTTATGATACTGATAGAAGTTTAGCAGTCAAAAGTTCATTTATGTCATTAAAGTCTCTAACATTACTAGATGCTTTGGCAAATGAAGGAGCTGAGATAAATATGCCACCCTTCATGTAGATTATATGAGATGTTGCCTTCTAAAAATGGAAAACTTACAATGTCAAAGTTAAAATCATCTCATTTGTCAAAAATTCTAGATGTATTTATACTATTAGATAAATTTAAATCCAGAAATAGAGCTTCAGTATCAGAAGACTGTGCTTTATTAATCCTTACATTTGAAGCAGACAACATTCTAAATTTTATATTTTTTTTTTATTTTTCAGAGAAAACAAGTCTTGACTTTTCATGCGAATCGTCTGCCCAGCAGACGATTCACATGAAAAGTCAAGACGGCAGACGATTCGCATGAAAAGTCAAGACTTGTTTTCTCTGAAAAATGAGAAAAAAATCAAATTGTTGTCTGCTGCAGTTGTGATTGGTGTTTTAAGGGTTAAGTTGTGCTTTAGGATAAAATAAAATTTATCAACCATGTCTTTAACCTTTATCACTTTTGGACAACAAAAGTGATGATATTTTTCTTAATTTTCCCCCAAAATAGGCTTCGTCATTTCATACCAATTGTCTCCTTAGGAGACAATTTGCCTAAGGAGACAATTTGCATGAAATGACAAAGCCTATTTTCTGGGAAAAATAAGAAAAATATTTAGAAATGTCATCTGCTGAAAATTTTACCCAGAGTGCTAAGCGTTAAAATACATATTGTCAATATGAAGCAAGTTATAGAAACACCTAATTAAATGCCTCAGTAACATTGGCTTAAGTTTCTGCAGAATGAGACAAATGATATCTCTCGCTTAACAAAACAGAAAAACATCAGAAACAAGTGGTGCACAGTTGGAACCCATTGAAACAGTATCAAATATAATTATCATTGAGAAGAATGATAAGACAGTTGGAAATTTGACAGTAACTTTGAATGATGATAACAGAGGGAATCTTGTCCTTTGTGATGTGAAGGTTGACAGTAGCATTGAATGATGATATACACAGTTTCTTTATAGCACAGTGTTGGATATAACACCAGTTATGGTTTTTTTCTGTATAACTTATACAGTTTTTGTTTAGACAAAAATGTATAAATTATATAGGAAAATGACCCTTTTGGGTTATTTATCTATAACGTGTGCATTTTTGTTTGTATGCAATATGGTTGCGTTCATATGGTTATGATTCTTTGGATCACAGCAAGATTGTTGTGTACAGGTTGAATTTTATAGGAATGTGAAGCAAGTGGACAGCAGCTTTTGTACATAATTTACATGGTTTCATAACTGACAGGGTTGAAAGCAGACATGTTTCACTGTACGTGCTTTGGAAGAACAGATATTAAGGGGAATTGATACATTTTTTAAGGGAAACAACTCTTTCAGAATTTACTTCTCCGCAGAACTGATTGACTGCCAATGAAAGCAAAGGCACATGTGAAGATCTAATGGGGGTAAAGGTTAGACAAACACTGAATACATGTTTTACATTTTATTTAAAAAGTAAAATTGTAATGTTTGTCTAAGAAAAATTAACTTATTTATGTGGGCATAGTTAAGTATGCTGTATGGAGGAGTTGTTTTTGTCACCTTCAAAAAATAAGTCTATAAGGAAATAATTTGTTTCCTTTTCTGAAGGGGTTAATGCAGTAAAACAAACAGGAAGTCATAAAAATTTATGGTTATCTCCCTGCAAGAAATGGTAAAGTTGTCTCCCTTTGCAGAAAAGGTGAAAAATCCACCAGTTGTATCCATTTCCCTTAAATGTCAATACATATTTTCAGACTGATGTAGATGGTTTCAGCATTGATGATATTATACATATTGCCATGGTTACCAACGATATTCCATATCTGGTGACAAAGACACAAGAAAGATGGTTGCACCACTTCCCTTTACTGTCAGAAATGGATATTTTAATTAAACAGTAAGTTAGTTCATATCTCAAGATAAATATTTTTCTTATTTCTCCTAAATGAAGTGTATAAACTGTAAACTTTAAGTAATTTTCACTTCACTGATTGTTTAATCTCAAGGATGACAATTCTTCTGGTGCTTGTTTTTTACATTTCATTATGCAAGTGCAACATAAACTTCAATGAAGTTCTTTATATATTTAAAACAACAACAACAACAAAATATCTCATCTGTAATTACTGGAAAAACACACAAAATGGGATGAAAAAACCCCTACCATTCTATGCTTCTGTACAATCTGATCAGGATCTTTGAATTGCCATGTGTACACTAAGTATTCAGACATTTTACCTCTGTAGCTATACCATACTTGTCTTAACCCTTAAACTGCCAATCACAACAATTTTCGTCTGCTTTGTCATCTGCTTCTGATTTTAAAAGTCATTTCTGCAAACAGTGTGGACCCAGATCAGACTGCTTCTTTAGGAGCAGTCTGATCTGGGTCCACACTGTTTGCCTGTATGCAAAAATAGGTTTGAAAAGTTTGCAAGAATATTCAGCAGACGACATAAACAGAAGACATTTTCAGATGCAGGTTTTCTTGGCGTTTTAAGGGTTAAAATTGGAATAAGTCCCTTATTAGGAATAATACCTCTCGATTCCTTTTTATCAAAATTTATCCAAGAGGGATATGGTATACTTCTATATTAAAAACTACCTCTGTTTGGTTAAACTACTGCTGGATTTTATTATGAGCTGGGGGACATCATTTGATTAAACTATACATGTATTTGGGTTTCAACTGGCATGAACGAAAGTACGGGTAGAACTATAGCAGTCATCAGGGTGTCTGTTGAAGTTTTTGGTTAAAGTTTTTGAAAGGTTATGTTTCCTGAACCTCTGGATGGAAGTAGTTCATACTTGCCATGATGTTAGATACTAGTCTATTCTGTGCTATACCATCTTGATCCACTGTGCAGTGATATTTTTACAAATTTGAAAATGTGAGTCCCAGGACTCGCTAGTCTCAACTTTTATGAGTCCTGATCAGAATTTATGAGTCCCACTTGGAGACTCTCAGAAATCATGCTGTGCGGTTACTGAGAATCGCTGTACTGGATTTAAATATGTTCTGTCTACTCAAATTCAATGGTGATGAAATGTAATAAAATTAAACAACTAGTTCTAGTGTTTTATATCTTTGTATTACCAAATCCTAGACCTTGACTAGCTGAACACAAGACTAGCACATGGCTTCTAGACTAGAGAACATGCAAAAAGAAAACTTAATGGAAATAAGCTCAGTTTGAACTATTCTTTCCAGACTAGAACTTTAAAGTCTGACACCACTGGCACTCACTGAATGTGCTCAAAGTAAGAATGAAAAGTTCAGGAATACCACAATAAAGGCCTCAGTAGAAGAAGTCTGGCACAGGTTTTAAAAAAAAAAAACTGTTAATACTGATAAGACTCAGCACAGATAGAAAAATGTATGAAGTCAGCCTCAAACTCAGTGGATAGGCTTAAAAGTTTACTTCAGTTTTTTTTTTCAGTTCATATATTCTTCTATCTTTGGACTTCTTCCACTTCAGCACTGACTTTTTTTAGCCAGACTGACCAGAATCTGTCGAGCATGACTTTTCAGCAGCCTCCGAGTCCGACTGGGAATTATCTTGGGCCTGGGAATCCTGGGTCTCTGAAACGGGTTCACTTGCGCGATCCTTGTTAAGGAGCTTAAACAGAGTTGGCTGAGTCTTATCAGTATTAATAGTTTTTTTTTTTTTTTTTTTTTTTTTTTTTGTTTGTTTTTTCTTGGGTGGCATCGCTGAGTAAACCTTAAACAATTTTAAATCGGCTTTAAACTGACTCAAGTAACGGCTACGAAACGAGAAACGTCTACTTTCGTTTTCAACACGTGCGACGCTCTTTTCGTAACCCTGCCGCTGATTGGTTGAAAAACGTCCAATCAAAATCCATTTGACTCTCAGTGCGACTGGCACTCAGTAGTCAATATTTTCGCGAATAGTCTCGAAGCCGAAGCAGGGTACCAGTAAGCCGGTGTTATAGTAAACAATTCAGGTGCGGTGAAATCCCGTGATAAAAGACGGAACAGGAGTATTTTTTTTTGGAAACGGGACTCGGTACCCGGAAAGAACATGCGTCCGGGGGTCTCACGTCTTTCAAAACTTTGCGTCCTCGGCGAATTTTATGCGAGATTCTCGCAGGACGCGCAGGTAAATGAAACACTGACTGTGTGAGATCAAGGTCACAGACTTAGGAAAAAAATATGTTTTTGAGAGACAAAGCATGATTCAGGTGAGCGATGGGGCTGTCCTCTGACAGCTCTTATTAATATACCTGTTGATGTTTCTGAAACGTGGTGGATGAGTGGTGAACAGTTATAAGTGATGACATAGGTAAGAGGCTGTTCTATACAGCATCTGATCTAGGTCTACATTGTTTGCTGAGACCTGTCTGTCAGAATACCTGAGGTAAATACGGTATTCACTGTAGCTCTTAACTGGCTTTTGGAAAGTAGCTTCTTGCTTGTCTCAAAGCAAGTTCAAGTGTTGAGGCCTCTTTCTTATCTATCCCATTCCTCTTTTCTGTCTCCCTCTCTCTGGAAGACAGCTTCACTTGATAAGAATATTGTTGATAGGGCCGTAAACCTCAACTCCAACAAACTGTAGAGCCTTCAGAGTTTTAGAAGTTAACCAATATCTTATAAAACATCACATTATGCAAGAGCACTTTTAAATTATCTCATTTGATATATAGTTTTTTAACCTTTAGCACTCTCTAGGCTAATTAGTCAGATGACGAAATATTTTTCTTATTTTTGAAAGAAAATGGAGTTTTTCATTTCATGCAAACTATCTCCTGAGAAGACAGTTTGAATGAATTTCCAAACTGTTTTTCTAGGAAAATTAAGAAAAGTATTCAAAAGTTGTCTACTGAATTTTTTATGTTAAGTATGTAAATGCAAATGTAACTAGAATGTGCAGTTGATGGCCCGCCATTGCAAATCCCCACGCTCTGTGCTACTGTTGCTAATAGCATGATGGACAGATGGACCGACTCGCTCTCGCACACCCTTACCATGAAAGGAAGTCATGTAGCAAGTTTGAATAAATTCAGCCCAGATGTTTGGGAGATAGCATGACGGAAGCGGCATGGAAAAATGATATTGCTCTCGCACATCCTTACCATGAGGGGAAGTCATAAAGCAAGTTTGGTTAAATTCTGCCCAGAGGTTTAGGAGGAGATAGCACGACGGACAGATGGATGGGCACATGACAGATGGAAAAATAATGTTGCTCTGGCACACCTTTAACATGAGGGGAAGTCATGTAGAAAGTTTGGATAAAATCTGCCCAGTGGTTTGGGAGGAGATATGTGATGGACGGACGGATGGAGATGTCACAATTAAGTCACAGAATACTGTGACTTTTAAATCTTAATGTGCCAAGCAAAATTATGCAGTTGACAGTTTAATTTTTCAAAGAAAATAAGGCTTTTCATTTCATGTGAATTGTTTGCCAACTGAAGTGGCTTGGTTTATAATGAAAGGTTGGCACAGAGGATGAGTAATGAAATATAATATTTTTATTTGATCAGACATGCTGTTGACTGGATACAGGAGGAAAACAAACTGAGAGTGCTAATTGGAAAATGTGGCAAAATAATGTTTACACTGAATATACCAAAAGATTATCCCAACTCAAGAGACATTACTCTAGATAATGCCTGTGGACTCGAGGATATTACAGAACATGATATACAGGTAAGAACTACTTTTAAGCTCAGCTGGGTAAAGCTCAGACTGTGCTGTATTATCACTTCATCTGCTATGATTCCATCTCTCCGTACTTTTAAAGCTGGACTTCATAGCGCATTCGGTAACCTGTCTGACTGCAGATCCAGGGGAGTTGCAAGCTTGAATCCCACCTCGGCCACATAACTTTTGTGGAGATTGGTCATGAAATAATTTCTACAGTCATTCTCCTCCTTCTGCTGATTCAAGAAGGGCAGTTGTCAGTTACTGTGAAAGTATGTGTACAAGTACTACTGGTTAACCACTTAGAGGACTAAGTCTGCCCAGGAAAAGTGTGGGTTAACTGACTGGCTCAACATGACCTTAACGGCATTGACTGGGCCATAAAACTCCAAATCAGCTCAACACATGTTTAAATGTCACCTCTTGAAAACTGTTGAATGAATTGAACCAGTTTTTAGCTCGCCTGTACGAAGTACAAGGAGAGCTATTGTAGTCACCCCGGTCGTTTGCGTTTGCGTTCCCGTTACACTGCGTTAAAGTTTTTCAAATGCTTATATCTCAACAGTCACTCCTCACAGAGGCATCAAATTTGGAACTTAGGTACCTTGGAGGGTCTTCTGAGATTCCAAGAGAATAAACCCCTGGGTTCATGCCCCTGGGTGGGGCTAGGGGTCAGAATCTAGGACACCTTTGTAATACTGTGTTAAAGTTTTTCAAATTCTTATATCTTGACTTTTACTCCTCATAGAGCATTCATATTTAGAATTTGGGAACCTGGAGGAGTCTTCTGAGATTCCAAAAGAACATACCCCTGGGTTCATACCTCAGGGTGGGCCTTGGAGTGGGGCTAGGGGTCAAAATCTAGGACACATTTGTAAAATCTTATATGCCTACAGGTTATAGACACAACTGGTTATACATCAGCTAACTATGTGACATCGGTTTAAGTGTAAGAGAGTGAAGGTCATGGTAACCTACATTTTACGGTCCAGGTCACCTAGATTTCACGGTCCAGTGATTTTGCCTTATATCTTGAATACTATTTGTTGGATAAATGTCACACCTGGGATATTACTTCCATGTGACCCAATGAATGACCACTTACTATATCTAGGTCATTGTGACCTATATTTCATGGTTCAGTGATTTTGCCTTATATCTTGAATACTATTTGTTGGATAAATGTCACACCTGGGATATTAGTTCCTTGTGACCCGATTATTGACGTCAAAATATATCTCTGTTGGTGTGACCTATATTTCATGGTTCAGTGATTTTGCCATATATATCTTGAATACTATTTGTTGAATAAATGTCACACCTGGGATATTATTTCCATGTGACCCAATGAATGACCACTTACTATATCTAGGTCATTGTGACCTATATTTCATGGTTCAGTGATTTTGCCTTATATCTTGAATACTATTTGTTGGATAAATGTCACACCTGGGATATTAGTTCCTTGTGACCCGATTATTGACGACAAAATATATCTCTGTTGGTGTGACCTATATTTCATGGTTCAGTGATTTTGCCTTATATCTTGAATACTATTTGTTGGATAAATGTCACACCTGGGATATTACTTCCATGTGACCCAATGAATGACCACTTACTATATCTAGGTCATTGTGACCTATATTTCATGGTTCAGTGATTTTGCCTTATATCTTGAATACTATTTGTTGGATAAATGTCACACCTGGGATATTAGTTCCTTGTGACCCGATTATTGACGTCAAAATATATCTCTGTTGGTGTGACCTATATTTCATGGTTCAGTGATTTTGCCTTATATCTTGAATACTATTTGTTGGATAAATGTCACACCTGGGATATTAGTTCCTTGTGACCCGATTATTGACGTCAAAATATATCTCTGTTGGTGTGACCTATATTTCATGGTTCAGTGATTTTGCCTTATATCTTTTTTTTGGATAAATGTCACACCTGGGATATTACTTACATGTGACCCAATGAATGACCACTTACTATATCTAGGTCATTGTGACCTATATTTCATGGTTCACTGATTTTGCCTTATATCATGAATACTATTTGTTGGATAAATGTCACACCTGGGATATTAGTTCCTTGTGACCCGATTATTGACGTCAAAATATATCTCTGTTGGTGTGACCTGTATTTCATGGTTCAGTGATTTTGCCTTATATCTTGAATGCTATTTGTTGGATAAATGTCACACCTGGGATATTATTTCCATGTGACCCAATGAATGACCACTTACTATATCTAGGTCATTGTGACCTATATTTCATGCTTCAGTGATTTTGCCTTATATCTTGAATACTATTTGTTGGATAAATGTCACACCTGGGACATTAGTTCCTTGTGACCCGATTATTGACGTCAAAATATATCTCTGTTGGTGTGACCTATATTTCATGGTTCAGTGATTTTGCCTTATATCTTGAATACTATTTGTTGGATAAATGTCACACCTGGGATATTACTTCCATGTGACCCAATGAATGACCACTTACTATATCTAGGTCATTGTGACCTATATTTCATGCTTCAGTGATTTTGCCTTATATCTTGAATACTATTTGTTGGATAAATGTTGAATACTATTTGTTGGATAAATGTCACACCTGGGATATTAGTTCCTTGTGACCCGATTATTGACGTCAAAATATATATGTTGGTGTGACCTATATTTCATGGTTCAGTGATTTTGCCTTATATCTTGAATACTATTTGTTGGATAAATGTCACACCTGGGATATTAGTTCCTTGTGACCGGATTATTGACGTCAAAATATATCTCTGTTGGTGTGACCTATATTTCATGGTTCAGTGATTTTGCCTTGTATCTTGAATACTATTTGTTGGATAAATGTCACACCTGGGATATTAGTTCCATGTGACCCAATGAATGACCACTTACTATATCTAGGTCATTGTGACCTATATTTCATGCTTCAGTGATTTTGCCTTTTATTTTTATTACTATTTCATGGAGAATTGTCATACCTGGATTATTATATCTATGTGACAAAATGATTTACATACAAATACATCTAGGTCAGTGTGACCTATATTATATGGCTTAATGATAAAAATGTTACAATATAAAATGTACCCAGCAGGCGAGCTCGCTGTCCTACGACAGCTCTTGTTTAGAAATGCAGCTTTATTAGAGGGAATTCAAAATTACAATGGCTTGCAAATTATCATACTCTACTACCAGAGGTTGACCTATAATTAATTTTTATTTACATTTATGCATTTTCCTGCTTTCTGACTGGTGGAAAAATTTCATTTATTTCTGGATGAAACAAAAACATCTGAATTGGCCTCGGTGGCTCAGTTGGATGAGCATCCGACTGGTGATCAGTAGGTCGATCCAGGCTGGGTCCTTGTTTGTTTGTGTTGAGGTTTTACGGCCCAGTCAACCCAATGGGGTCATGTCGAACGCGGTCAGTTTACCTAACCACACGTTTACTGGGCAGGCTTAATCCTCTAAGCGGTTAACCAGTATTGTGCACATTCTTTCGCCAGAAACTGACAACTGCCCTTCTTGAATCAGCGGAAGGGAGAGAATGACCGTAGAAAATATTTCACGATCAATCTCCACGAAAGAATGTTGCCGACCTTGGCAGGGGTTGAACCCGCGACCTCCTGGTCTCCAGTCGGACGGCGCATCCAACTGAGCCACCAAGGGCTGGGTCCAGCAACATTCTTTCGTGGAGATTGATCATGGAATATTTTCTACGGTCATTCTTTCCCTTCCGCTGATTTAAGAAGGGCAGTTGTCAGTTTTTGGCAAAAGAATGTGCACAAATACAAATGTACTGGTTAACTGCTTAGAGGACTTGGCCTGCCCAGGAAGAAGTGTGGTTAGGTTTACTTGATCAATCAATCAAAAACATCTGATAATCACCTCTTGCGGTAAAACCCAACACCAGAGGTATGACAATTTTGCCAATAATCTTGCTCACAGTCGAAAGAATAAAACTAAGAAAATAATTATTTCTGGGCTTTATTCCCACTGTTGTTTTAATCTGACAATTTGCCGGCCTCGGTGGCTCAGTTGGATGCGCCATCCCACTGGAGACCAGGAGGTTGCGGGTTCAACCCCCACTGAGGTCGGCAACATTCTTTCGTGGAGATTGATCATGAATTATTTTCTACGGTCATTCTCTCCCTTCCGCTGATTCAAGAAGGACAGTTGTCAGTTTCTGGCGAAAGAATGTGCACAATACTGCTTAACCACTTAAAGGACTAAGCCTGCCCAGTAAATGTGTGGTTAGGTAAACTGTCCGCACTCGACATGACCCCATTGGGTTGACTGGGCCGTAAAACCTCAATACAAACAAACAAACAATCTGACAATTTATGTAAATTGTCAAGGATGTGTTTTATCATCTATCACTGTCATGGCTTCTTCTGGCAGGTAAAAACCAGAACTGAATTAAATGTTCTTGCACACACTGACCTGCCGCTTTAATGGCAAAAAACATCACCTTAGCGCAAAAAGTCAATAACTCCATTAAAATATATAAGGAGTTATTGACTTTTTGCGCTTAGATGAGGAAATATGACGCTTTTACAATTTATGAAAGGAAGCGCCTTATCTCGAGTTATGTTTTCTCTTTTCAGCTGCCTCAGCCACCAGCCAGTCTTTTACAGTGGGTGAGATTTCTAGAGGATAAATATGGAGACAGCTGATTGGTTCTAGCAGACAGTAAATCAGTCATTCATCTGAACTCTTTATAGACTGTTGATGCTGAAATTAACAGGACACTAAACAGTGATACTTTTCTCTTTTTTTTTTCCTAAAAATAGGGCTAGACATACCATGCAAATTGTCTCTTGGCTTTCAAGCCTTATTTTCTGGAAGAAATAGAACATTTCAAAGTTTCTGCTAATATTTAACTTCTGTATATCATGGTTAATCACTGGATTGATGCAATAATTTAGATGCAACTGGCATATTCAGAAGTGACTTCACACTAACTACTGTAGGATTCTTTCATATCACTATAAAAGAGACATCCAGATACAAGCTCCAGAGAGAAGTGTCTGGACGGTCAAGTAGTTAGTGCTCCCAACTTCAGATCATGAGGTCCCAGGTTAGAATTCTGCTGGAACTAGATGAAAGGGACATAAAATATCAAATCATCATCATAGTTCCAGATAAGTGGGATATCAACTGAATAATTTTCTTATTTCTCCACAAAAGCATATGTTGTGGGGTACTCATTAGAAGTGCCTCACTGAGGCACTTCAAATGAGTACCCACAACATATGTTTTCTTGGAAATATAAGAAAATATCAGACTTTTTCGTTAAACCACACACCCCACCCCCTGTCATACCTGGGGCTATGGCCTGTAATTACTTTGTCTTCTAGTTTAGAAATTGTCACTGTTAACATCACTGGAAGAATGATTTTGCTGTGTCAGAACAGTTACATTGTATTTCATGATGTATATTTGTACCAGATCACATCTAGTAATAAAGTAATTTCATTATACCCCCTGCAAACTGTGTACCTTGGAAATACAATAAAAGTCCTTGGAAATAGGACAAAAGCCCTTGGAAATAGGACAAAAGCCCTTGGAAATACTACAAAAGCCCTTGGAAATAAGACAAAAACTCTTGGAAATATGACAAAAGCCCTTATAAATACGACAAAAACCCTTGGAAATATGACAAAAGCCCTTGGAAATACAACAAAATCCCTTGGAAATATGACAAAAGCCCATGGAAATACAATGAAAGCTCTTAGAAATATGATAAAAGTCCTTGGAAATAAGACAAAAGCCCTTGGAAATATGACAAAAGCTCTTGGAAATACAACAAAAATTCTTGGAAATATGACAAAACCCCTTGGAAATACAACAAAAGCCCTTGGAAATAAAAAAAAGCCCTTGGAAATACAACAAAAGCCCTTGGAAATACAACAAAAGCCCTTGGAAATATGACAAAAGCTCTAGGAAATAGGACAAAAGCTGATTTAAAATTTGTTTTATTTCCATTTACTGCAACTGTTACATTGAATGATGAAATCCTGACCAAAAGGATACAAAGAAGATCCAGTTTATATGTTTGATGAAGGGGCTGCAAAAAGTTTTGTCACCAATGGGATTCCACAGTTTTATCCCAGGTATGTTTTAAAGTGCTTCCTGTTTTCAATAACTGAAATAACTAGATCGCGCAGTCGATGGCATGTCATTACAAAATCCCCATGCTTTCATTACAGGTCAGGAGACCTTTTGACCCTACCAGAAGGTCACAGTAGGCAGAGTGAAAAATAATGTTGCTCTCACACACTTTATTATGCAGGGAAGTCATGCAGTAAGTTTGGTTAAATTCTGCCTAGTGGTTTAGGAGGAGGTAGCATGATGGATAGACAGATGGATGGACTGAGGAGCATGATGGACAGACAGATGATCGGACTGAGGAGTTCACAATATCCCCATCGCTTTTTATGCCCCGCCACAAAAAGTGGCGAGGTATAATGTTATACCCTCCGAAATTTTGATACTGTTGAGATATTTTCATAAAACTTCACACCAATGTGAAGCACTATAAGACGATGTGCAGAACATAAGAACCGTAACTATGATTGGCCTACTTATGGAGTAATTACCCTTTGAAAATTGAACTCTGATTAGCCTACATTCGGAGATAAGGCCCCTTGAAGATCGTAAATATTGAAAATAGCCATTTCTACCATGTACTAGTGTCTGCTCTGTAAGTTGGAAATGGTTTCAGATATTTTGAGACACATAGCACAAATTTAAAGATGGTGACATGCAGAACTCATGAACCATAACTCTGGTTTGCCTACTTTTGGAGTTATTGCCCTTTGAACATTGAACATAGCCATTTCTACCATGTACTTATGTCCACTTTGTAAGTTGGAATTCGTTTGAGATAGTTTCATGAATTTTTTCACAAATGTGAAGCACCCTGAGAGGATGAGCAGAACACAAGAACTGTAGCTCTGGTCAACCGACTTTTGGGGTTACCACCTGTTGAACATAATAAATATTGAAAATAGCCATTTCTACCATGTTCTCGTGTCAGCTCAGTAAGTTGGAAACCATTTCATATATTTTGATAAAACTTCATACAGATGTAAAGCATCATGAGATGAGGTGCAGAACACACAAACCTTCTGCTTAACCTACTTTTGCAGTTATGGCCCTTCGAACATTGAAAATAGTGATTTCTGCAATATATGTGTCCGCTCTGTAATTTGAAAACTGTTTTTAGATATTTCTTGAAACTTTATGCAAATGTATATCACCATGATATGATGTGCAGAACACAAGAACCATAACTCTGAATTACCTACTTTTGGAGTTACAGCTCTTTGGATATTGTAAATTGTGATCCCAGTCATATACATGTGCCCTTTCTATAACTTGAAAATGGTTTCAGAGATTTTCTTTAAGCCTTTCAAAAAATGTACAGCAACATAAGATGACATGTAGAACACAAGAACCATAAGTCTGGCATAACTACTTTTTGAGTTATGGGTCTTTGAACATTGAAAATAACAGTTTCTCTGATATACTTGTAAACTTTACATGAATGTGAAGCACCATAAGGGGATCTGCAGAAAACAAGAACTGTAAGTCTGGTTTATTTACTTTTTGAGCTATGGCCCTTTGAACATTGAAAATAGTCATCTCAATCATATATTCATGTCAACTTTATTTAGGGAAAGATTAATGTACCTTCCTTTCGATTTCATTTTTGACAGAGTTATGGCACTTGAGGTAATTGCAGTGGCGGGACATGGTGCAGTGCTTGCAGCGCTTCTGTTTTAAAAAAATGAGGGGATAATGATAGCCATTGATTTCATGCACATTGTTTTCAAATGACCAAGATATTCAAGTTTGAAATATATGCAGTCATATACATGGACCATTTTATAAGTTGTAATATGGACAAAAAGACAAAAAGAAATTTGTTTCTATGTACAATGCCACACTATGCTTGATAATGATGCAAAGCAGATATGATGGACTATGAGGTACAGTCGACTCTCGTTATCTGGAAGCCCAAGGAACTCTCTGAAACACTTCGAGACATCCGTACCTCGACATATCAGATTTGTGGAACTGAGGAAAACAGTAAAGCGAACAACCACATTTAATAAAATAAATATATAATTTGACTCCTGAAGTTAGGCATATATTCAAAATATTGCGGAAAAGAGGAGAAATTGCTACTTAGGAGCAATTTCTCTTCTTTTTCACAATATTTTGTTACCTGTTGTTAGATTTCCATGTTAAAACAGGGACGAGATTTTCACTTCAAGATAAGCGGTTATTTGAGATAAGCGAGGTCGAGATAACGAGAGTCGACTGTATATAGTAAAACTTCAAAGACTTGAGCACCGATGACTCATTACCATGGCTGATTCAAACTTGTTTTTGAATCACCTCAAAAAAAAATCGTCTGATAGCTCAAGAAAACAATTGCCTCATTGAAGTGATTCTAATGAGTATGCTCAACATACCATTATTTTATAGAAGTTAGAAAAGGCATCCCTAAATTGTCCCCATTTGCCTCTTAAATTGGCTCTATGATTAACCGTCAGTGGCTCAAACTTCCCATTTCTAGAACAAATTTCCAAGGACTTAAAGATATTTGAGCCATTGAAGTTCAACTGTATATGGACCTCAGTCCATTTCTGTGCACAGAGAAACACTCCCAACTTTGAATTACTAGGTCTAGGGTTGGAATCCCCCTGGTGGCAGAATTCAGCTCATGACTGTATGGCATTTCATTGCACAGGGCCTTTCATTATCACCCTTCTATCATCTTGATATGATTTAAATAATGTTGAAAGGGATGTAAAACACCAAGTCATCGTCCTGTGCACAGTATTTATTTAGGTTAAAGCTTTTAAAACTGTTAAATTGTCCATGAGACCCTTGGTAGACCTCTGTTAGCAAGGCAAACATCGCTGCAGTAAAGGATATGTGGAACAGGATGAAAGGTATAGCGAGTAGTACTGGATTATTAGAAGGCAGGGTGCAAATGATTATGAAGAAGCATCTGCACCTGAGAAAGATTTGTGCTAGGTGGGTACCTCATTTGCACACTGTGGGGCAAAAGAATGCATCTTATAGATCTTATAGACACAATTTCTTTTCCTTCTCAATGAGCACATGCCTGGAAGGACATCTGAGAAAATACAAAAACTGTAATGGGTTAATAGCTAACTTGCTAAAAGGTGACAAAACCTGAGTTTATTGTAATAACCCTAAGGATTAGCACACACAGGCCTGTGCAAACAGTGTAGACCCACATCAGATGCCACAGAACATGTAATCTGATCAGTCTTCACTGTTTGCCACTCGTCCAGCAATACTTTAAATACATCAACAGGTAGTGGAACAGATTTTTACAAATCATAGGACAAGTATGGTAAGGAGTGAAAGTGTCCCAATACTTAGAGTAAATGCAGAGTAAATATGGTATTTGAGCCCCAGAGAAGGGCTGATAAAAGCAATGTAAAAAAATAAAAAGATTAAGGATGTCCATATATTACTAAGAGAGCCATCAGTATCAAGAAAATATGTGCTATTTCTTCAATTCTGGAAGGCCAGTTGTTGAAATGCCTCGTCCATCTGGTCATACAGTCACTAGAGACTTCTGTAAAAACTCTGTGCTGAAGAAAATTAAAAGGGTTTACAGTAAGAAGCAACTGAGGAAAGGATATGGTTAGAGTCAGTCTGATTCATGACAATGGCTCCACTGATAGGTGTAAGGATGTTAAGGCTTTCTTGACATCTGAAAATGTGCATGTTGTAAATTATCTGCCTTATTCACTGGAACTGAGTCCTTGTGACTTTTTTCTTATTTCCCAGGCCTAAGAAAATGCTTTCTGGGAAGAAATATGGAATGTAAGTCCAGAAGTTCTGTTGACAGCACTATGTACCAGTATAACAGATAACAAAAGAAAACTAACTGTATTTTACGACTGCATATGAAGGTTACAATTATGTATTTCGGTAAAGTGGAATATTTTGAAAGCTTGCATTAAAATATTTTTGATAAAACTCTGCACTTCAGAAATCAATCTGCAACTAAAATCATTTTGCAGGACCCTTGTAGGCTTTTTACTATCCTTCAGAAAGCTTCCGTTTTACTAGTGAGAAGCTAATGACAGGGTAAGTCATGTAGGAATGTATGGCATGTCTTCAATGTGGAATATGATTGCAATTTTCAGGCCTCCAGTTAAGATGTTCTTTTGTGTTTTGTGTTTTTAAATATTTTTTTTTTACCATAATTATCCGAAGCATATAAGCAGTCTATTTCCTTACTCTTCTTCTCCTTAAATTGAAACAGGCCTGAGCAAACAGTGTAGACCCAGATCAGATGCTGCAGAATGCAGCATCTGATCAGTGACTACAATGTTTGCCACTCATCCAGCAATATTTCAAACACATCATTTGTTCCTTGGAGCAAATGAATGCATCTTATAGATCTTACACATACAGTTTCTTTTCCTTCTCCGTGAGCAAATGCCTGGGAGGACTTCTGAGAAAATTAAAAAACTAATGGGTTTAAAGTTAACTTTGCTAACAGGTGACAAAACCTGGGTATACTGTAATACCCCCAAGTATTGGGACACGCAGGCATGTGCAAACAGTGTAGATCCAGATTAGACACTGCAGAATATAGCATGTGATCAGAGTCTACACTGTTTGCCACTCATCCAGCAATATGTTTAACACAACAGGTAGTGGAACAAACTTTTACAAATCACAGGACAAGTATGGTAAGGAGTTATGGTGTCCCAATACCAAGGGTAAATACAGTATCTAAGTTTTGCTGGCTGAAACTTTGTATGGTTGATCTTGATGAAACAAGAGCAGTTGGATCTGGGTCTGCAGTTTCATAGCTCCAGATAGGCTGCTTTTTTTTCATCACAAAAATATACTTAATCTTAGTAAGCATTCTATATAAATCTATAGCAGGCCGTTATCGGCCCGTTAGGGTAGCTGACGGGCCGATAACGGCCCGCTATAGATTTATGTAGAATGCCAGCTGGGGTGTTATATTTCTCCATAAAAAAACATCTATTTTGAGTACTCATTAGAATGATGATGAGTTGAGTGTTTTATGTCCCATTCAACATGATTTAGTTCATATTGAGATGATGGAAGTGTGATAATGAAAGGTTCTGTGGAGAGAAGTGCCACAAAGTTTTGAGCTGAATTCTACCTTCAGAAGGATTCAAACCCAGGACCTTATGATACAAATTTGGGAGCACTAATTACTCGCCCACCTGGATGTGTCGCAAGCATTAGAAGCAGCTTGACAAGGAGCCTCTAATGTTTATCAACAATGTAGGTTTTTGTGGAGAAACAAAAATATTTAACAGGATACTCCTTTAATCTGGAGCTATGTTATCAGTTGTTCAAAGCATAGTTAGCTGAACAAGCTTGTTAATGACAAACTTGTGAACTGTTGTAGCTAAGGTATTTTCAAATACATTGATATCTTTGCTGCAAAAATGTGAGAAGCTTTTGAAATGCAAAAGCTACCCACATTTTTTCAGCAAAATAATATCAATGTATTTGCCATATTTCTAGATAGAAAATTTAATGACACGTTAGCTAACAACTTTGTTAAGTTTTGAACAACTGGGCCATGGTGTTTATTCAGGTGTGCAAGCACATGTATTTAGAGTAAAATAGAGTGTCCCATGTAAACATATGTTGTTGGTATGCATGATGTCCCAAACTTCTGGAAGTTTAGAGGGGAGCTGTGTATAGTAATTATACTCCCCCGCAAACTTTGTTTGTGGGTGGGGGGGGGGGGGGGGGGGGTGGTATTCTGTTTTCACGTTGTCCATCTGTCTGTCCGTCCATCCGTCTATCGGTCCGTCCGCGACGCTGGTTTTTTCCTAATATCTTGAAAATGCAGCAATGGATATTCATCAATTTCTGCAAAAACATTGATATAAATAAGATGTACCTACATAAGAGAAACTAAGGGCTAGGGGCCAATTCTCTTGGAGTTACCGCCCTTTGTAAAAAGTTTTCTAAAGGCAGACAAAAGTTTGTGTGCACATTATCTCTTTAACCAGTGGCTGGAATTTGACTAAACTAGCACAAATACATCCTCAGGAATGGGGGAAGAAGTTAGATTTTGGTGACCTTGACCTTATTTTCAAGGTCACTACATTATAAATACTCAAAAAGGAGCCTAAAGGATCCTTGTTAATGAAGTAAAAAGTTTGTGTGCACAGTATCTCTTTAACCAATGGCTGGAATTTGACCTAACTAGCACAGATACATCATAAGGATGGGGCAAAGAAGTGATTAGATTTTGGTGACCTTGACCTTATTTTCAAGGTCACTACACTATAAATACTCAAAAAAGTGAGCCTTGTTAATGCGGTAAAAAGTTTGTGTGCACATTATCTCTTTAACCAATGGCTGGAATTTGACCTAACTAGCACAGATACATCATAAGGATGGGGCAAAGAAGTGATTAGATTTTGGTGACCTTGACCTTATTTTCAAGGTCACTACACTATAAATACTCAAAAAAGTGAGCCTTGTTAATGCGGTAAAAAGTTTGTGTGCACATTATCTCTTTAACCAATGGATGGAATTTGACCAACTAGCACAGATACATCATCAGTATGGGGAAAAGAAGTGTTTAGATTTTGGTGACCTTGACCTTATTTTCAGGTCACTACATTATAAAAACTCAAAAAGGAGCCTAAAGGAGCCTTGTTAATGAAGTAAAAAGTTTGTGTGCACACTATCTCTTTAACCAATTGTTGGTTTTATTAGATTTTGGTGACCTTGACTTTATTTTCAAGGTCATGCTGGCACTTTGAAACTTAAATTTTGTTAGAAAAAGGTTTTATGCTTTAAGCGGGGGTGGGGTGGGGAGGGGAGGGGGTGGGTATCGAATAAGCTCTGCTTATTGACAATTTTCATTTGGTCTTGTATGTTTTATCTACAGTTTGATCAGCAATGATTGAGACATTGTGGAGCAGTTTCAGAACTTTTTCTAAGCAACTTTGACGCAAACAAACTTACTCTTTAACTATTATAAACATCACATTTACACTAAAATCTGTCAGCTGAGGCACTGACCAATGTTCTTTTGTCATTAGATTATCTCTTCTTTAATTGAACACATGCAAAATTTGGGAGAAAATACCAAAAAGTTTCCAAAGAAACAGTCTAGAAGTGAAATGGAACGATGTACGATCAAGAAGTTTTTGGCCAGATATGTAGCGTGAAACCGGGTCTTCTACGAAGTCAAGCACCATGGTCACCCATCCAGGTACTAACTACGATCTCCGTTGCTTAACTTCGTAAAAAAGCCAATCACTCTACCAGTGTCGCCATAAAAGCCGGCTCCCACAGTGAGGCTGTAGAAGTGATATATATATCTATTCCGTTACATTTCTCCCCCTCTTCTTTTGACTTCGTCCTGAAGTCACACACGCCTCACAAGGCAAATCCGAGGGCGGAGCCTATGCAACACACTAAGGACACTGTCCTTCCTCCCACCGCTGCCACCAATGTAGCATGAAACCGGGTCTTCCACGAAGTCAAGCACAGCGGTCACCCATCCAGGTACTAACTGCGATCTCCTTTGCTTAACTTAGTAAAACAGCCAATCACTCTACCAGTGTCGCCATAAAAGCCGGCCCCCACAGCGAGGCTGTAGAAGTTAGATATATATCTATTCCGTTACACTTAGAATGAATAAATTGAAATGAAACCTCAATCAGTTGATAATTTTATCTTATTCAACATCTTTGGTAGAAAGAATACAATTTCAAAGCTTATGATTTCAGAAGAACTTCGCTGCAAGCAGGGGAAGGGCATGTTAACAGTTAAAGTTAGAGCAGTCATAAAATACTTCTGTAAGAAGGGCATGTTCCCGAATGAAATTCCTGACGAGTTCATTAAACCCTTGAGTTGGAGTCTCCTTCTAACAACACAATGAAGAAATGGGCTGCAGAATTTAGGAGAGGGAGGCAGAGCGTGGAGGATTATGAATGGTCTTGGGGCCCTAAAGTGGCTACAATAGTTGAAAATGTTGAGCTTCTACACAGCCTGATCATGTGTGACGGGAGAAGAAGTCTGCGTGATATAGCTAGACAATAGGCATAAGTTTTGGGGCAGTTCAGTCTGTCTTCACAAATATCTTAGGGATGTCGAAAGTCTCAGCTAGATGGGTCCCCAGAATGATGACCAAAGATCAGCAGAAAAGCAGGCTTGATATTACTAACTTTCTCCTTGGGTCCATCACTTTCAACCCGAGGCCAAAAAGCAGAGTATGCAATGGAAGCACCCTGGCTCACCCCCTACTGAAAAAAATTAAAGAGAGTTTCTTCAACAGGGAAGGTGATGGCCTCTGTCTTTTGGGATACTCAGGGCATTATCATGATGGATTATCTTGGGGGAAGGTTGCACGATAAATGGTGCATATTATGTTGAAGAACTAAGGCGGCTATATCAGGAGATTGTGAAGAAAAGAAGAGGATAGTTGACTCAAAGTTTCTGCTGTTGCAAGATGATGCACCAGCCCTCATCTCTCAAGTTGCTATGGCTGCTGTGACTAAATGCAGATTCGAGGTTCTTCCTCATCCCCACCACCCAGTTTTCCAGATTTAGCCCCTTAGGACTTCTATCTGTTTCCAAATCTGAAAACTAACCTTTGTGGCAGGAGTTCTGGAAGCAATGAAGGCGTCATAGATGCTGTTGATGAGTACTTGGGAGACCAAGACTTCTTTTTTGAAGGGATAAGCAAACTGAAACAGCATTGGAGAAAGTGCATTGCTCATCAAGGCAAAGGGAGATTATTTGGAGGAATAATGGGACAATTTCTGCTCTTGGTCATTCCCAAAGTAAATGTACAGGGGCTGAGAACTTGTTGATTGTCCCTCATATTTTACTTTTTATGAATATACAGATACATACAACCATTTTAAGATATTCAGTTTGCACATGGAAACCATCTGACTGATCAGCATTTGTGAATTGTAGTTTTCTTGGCGAAAGAATGCGCACAATACTGGTTAACTGCTTAGAAGACTAAGCCTGCCCAGTAAACGTGTGGTTAGGTAAACTGACCACACTCGACATGACCCCATTGGGTTGACTGGGCCATAAAACCTCAACACAAAAAGTTTTGACAAGATTTGATGAAATGGCCTATTTATGGGAGTGTTGACTGATTAAAATTGCTATTTGATCATAACAGGATTTCCAGCTCGATAATTGTAACTTCTGAATACTGCCAGCATGCAAGTAAAGTACTACAGTCGACTCTCGTTATCTCGAATTCCAAGGGACTCTCTGAAATACTTCGAGATATCCGTAGTTCGACATATCAGGTTTGCAGAATTGTGGAAAAAAATAATTTGATTAACTACATTTAACAAACTAATAGGTAATTGGACTTTTGAAGTTAGAGATATATTGAAAATATTGTGGAAAAGAGGAGAAATTGCTCCTTAGGAGCAATTTCTCCTCTTTTCTACAATATTTTCCATCTGTTGTTAGGTTTTCATATATAGGCAGGGACCAGATTCTCACTTCGAGATAAGCGGTTATTCGAGATAAGCGAGGTCGAGATAACGAGAGTCAACTGTATTTCAAAGTGTCATCATTCTTGACAGGTGTTTTTCTTAGATGGTTCCCCTGTTGTAGTTCTCTTTGTTCGTGCATCAGTGTTTTTATATGTGGCATTGTGTTTTGTTTGTTCCTAATCTCTTCTTTCTGCATCTGGAAGGCTGTGCTTTGTGATTGTGCCATTTTCTGGGTATCGTCACATATTTTTCCTTATTTGGTTTCTATGTTCTTTTAATCATTTATAACATTATTTGAGCCATGTCATTGGAAAAAGAGCCATTGCAACATGTGCAAATAGGACAGGTTCAGGCAAGCCTGCACATTCGGGCATTCTTGCCAGAATCTTCCACTGCTCGTTCACGTAACAGGTAAGCCAAGGGGAACTTCAGCCAAAGGACTAGACATGTTGCCTCACTAAGCAAATAAAAACTAAATCCATCAAATGATTTGGAAAATTAATTTAATGCAATTCTTCGACATAAAATTTCAAAGTCCATGACCTTGACTTAAAAGTCATTGCCTTGGAAGTGAGGGTATTTGTGAACCTTAATCTATCATAGCAAGTATGCACCAAAATGCACGATATGGTTTGGGAAAATAAAGGTCTTTTCACAGACCACCTTGATCTTAAGGCTATTGACAGGGACGTAGGTATTGCTAAATTATACAATGCATCAATGGCTATCATCATACCAAATATAAACTAAAACCAACATTTGTTTTGGAAAATAAGACCTTTAAACTTTACTAAAATCTTGTAAAACAATATTTCTAAGTTCATGTCCTTGACCTTGAGGTCATTGGCAGGAGCGGGGATATTGCTTAATAAAACCTTGGACCTCTATTAACCATGTGGCTTGGAAAATATGAGGTCTTAAAAACTTTAATATAAGACTTTATCAGTGTGGACACCAACGCCGCCGTAGTGCAATAGCTCCTCCTGGACTTTATGTTAGCGAGCTAAAAACGATTCTTATAAAATTTAACACACACTTTAACAGAATGTAAGCTCTTAGTCTGTGACTTGTACCTTCAGTCACCTTGGAAAATAAGAGCTGTTAAAACTTTAACGCCAAACTTAAAATTCAAACTTCTTAATTATGACAAGGGCAGGGTTATTGCTTAATTAAACCTATATCTATCATAATACCAAATATAAACCAATTCCATTGGGACTGGCAAATATGACCTATTCAAAATGTTAACATAAAACTTCCATGACCTTGGTCTTAAGGTCGTTGGAAAGGGCAGGGGTATTGTTGAATTTAACCTTGAACCTATATCTATCAGCATACCAAATATAAAGCAAATCCACTTTATGGTCTGGAAAATATGCACTGTTAAAACCCTCTACACAAAACTTTGACATAAACGTTCTAAGTCCGTGACCTTGACCTCAGTGTCATAGGTGTGGATGAGGGTATTACTGAATAGAACTTCTGACTGATATCTATCATCATACCAATTATAAACCAAATCCATCATATAGTCTGGAATATATGAGTTGTTGGAAACTTTAATGTAAGGTGGGGTATTGCTGACTAAAACTTTGGACCTATATCTATCGTCATACAAAATATAAGCCAAATCCACCATACGGTTTGGAAAAATGTTCAATACTTTTATGCAAAACTTTAACATAAGTCCGTGACCTTGATCTTAAGGCGTGGTTGAGGGTATTTTTAATAAAACTTTGGACATATATCTATCATATTTAAAACCAAATCCATAATATGGTTTTTGAAAATATGAGCTGTTAAAACCTTTACCGCAAAACTTTAACATAATACAACTTCTAAGTCTATGACCTTCACCTTAAGGTCATAGTTTTGGATGGAGGTAGTGCTGAATAAACAGAATAGAACAGAACATATACTTTATTCACTCAGGTCACTTATGACATCTGAGGATATAAACAAGTAACTATAGGACAAGGTGGCAAATACCTAGCACATATTTCCCGAAAAAGGAGAAAAAATATATTTACTGTAACACTGGTCCATTACTAAAATTGTTCATAGGGAGGGGTGATGATGACAATGATTATAATAATTACAACAAACATACCAGTTTGGTCATTGCAAAGTAAAGGAGTCAACCGCAGTAGGGACGGTCTGTCTTCAGATAAATGCTTTTGTTAAACACTACGCTTAGCTAAGCGGCTGAAGGCTGAATAAAACTTTGGACCTATATCTATCATCATACAAACTATACTGGGCAAATCATCTAGCCGTCCACTTTTGTTTTCTTGGTAAATCCTATGATTGAAATAACCTGGTCTAAAATAATTTTTAGACGTTCTAATGTGATTAGCTGGCAAAGATTAAGGCAATTTTGAGATTAAAACGCAGTTTTCTAGGAAAATGTAAAAAAACAAAAACAAAAAAAAAAAAAACATTAAATGCGCATGCGCAATCCTAATTCTATGAATTTCAATTCGAAAAAAATAAACAGCCACAGTTGAAACTTCATCACTAGCAATAAGAACATTATAAAACCGCAGCTCTGTCGAAGTGCAAAGCAACAAAATGACAATGAACTTTCACATTTCTGAATTTTGTAATTTTCCATTCACCTCAATGGAAACTTAGTCAGTCCGAACGCAAGAACAATTCAGCCATTCCATTTCCGGTCTGCTCTTTTGAGTATTGCTATCCTGATGAGTTATTCAATGAAAAATTTTAAAAGTTTGTCGGCTACTTTTTTTGAATAGAAAACGTCAAATACCGTTTATTGAGATTTTAGCCAAATGGTCGCCGGTTAGAACTTTTGACTAGTATATAAACCAAATCAATCATATGGTTTGTAAATATGAGTTGTTAAAAACTTTGAAGCAAAACTTTAACATAAACTTTCTTAGTCGTGTCTTTGACCGGCCATAATTGTGGTTGGAGGTATTGCTGAATAAGCAAACAGTGTAGACCCAGATCAGAACCCGGCGTCTGAACAGGGTTCTACATTGTTCGTCACTCACTAGAGCGATGACAGTTTTTCTTAAAAAAAAAAAAAAAAAAAAAAAAAAAAAAAAAGCCACAGTGACCTTGACCTTAAGCCCAGCACTCTGACAGTTGAATTTGCTGTCACTTAGGAACTGTTGATAGCTTCCATAAAAATTGCATCAAGTGGATGAAAGGAATTCAAACTTAGTATATATATATATATATATATATATATATATATATATATATATATATATATATATATATATATATATATAAATATATATATATATATATATATTTAGACCCTGTATATGTGTGTATATTTTGTACATATCCATGTAATCTGGTTTCAGGACTTGTGTTTCGCTTTCGGCAAGACTGTTTTCTGGGGATATTACTGCATTTTTATTTTTTTTTTTTATCTAGTGACTGATGTCAGATATGTCTTGTTTCAGTGAAATAAGACAACTCTACATCAGCTCACAGTGTATATTCAAACTTGATCATCTCTCTTATTAGTGTGTGAGTGTGTATGTGTGTTTCTAGCCTATGCATTTTCTTTTCGTTGTATATAATGTAAATAATAGAGGCCCTCATGGACGATTAGCCTGTATTGTTGCTAAATGTGTAATCCTCTGAAAATAAAGACCATTATTATTATTATTATTTGCTCGAGATATTATCATACCCAACATTTGTGTGAACTTACATTGAAATCCATCAATAAATGTAGGCACTAGAGCGATGACAAAGTTTTCAACAAAAAAAAAAATGTCACAGTGACTTTGACCTTGAGCCCAGGACCCTGAAAGTCGAACTCACTCGAGATATTATAATACCCAACATTTGTGAGAAGTTTAAAATCCATCAATAAATGTAGGCGCTAGAGCGAAGACAGTTTTTTTTTTCTGAAAATAGCCACAGTGACCTTGACCTTGAGCCCAGGACCCTGAAAGTCGAACTTGCTCGCGATCGTGATATTATCATACCCAACATTTGTGCGGTTATATTAAAATCCATCAATAAATGTAGGCGGTAGAGCGATGACAAAAAGTGAACATACGTACGTAACGTACAGACGGGACAAACCCTATAGCCCCTCCACAACTGTTGTGCGAGGGGATTAAAATAGCTAAGAAGTTAATTTATACATTCTAAACAATTAATCCACATTTATTTTCAAACAAACAGTGAACATATCCCTAAGCATGCTGTAAATAAAAAAGTACTGATCCCAGCTAGCATTTTTTCTAAATATAAACGGCCCGCTATAGATTTACATGTATATAGAATGCTTACTGGGATCCTGTTGTAGAATTATACTGGGAGTAATCTGGTTTGTTTCTGGGCGCTATTTGTCAGCAGATAGCTTCATTTGATGCTAATAAACGTCAGACACAACAGCAATCTCCTCTCAGAAAAAGCTCAAAATGCTAGTCTGATAATACTTAGCCAAGGTATGTATCGGAGACGCTACCAAATAGACTTGCCATTGTAACAAGTTGACAATCTTTTAATAATGAACAAAATGATTAGACTTTTATTATCAGACTAGCAGCTAGTCAGGTATGTAAACTCACCAGATCGGGCCGGATCTGGCGTAATCACCGGATCGGACCCGAATTTTACAGTTTTTTTAGCCTGTTTATAATAACTTCTTATAGTGTAATTGTTTTATTTTGCAATAGGTAGTCTGTCTAAAAGATAAATAAATTACAGTGATTTTTTTTTTTTAATTAATGATCTTAGAAAGCTGTAGCTCCAGAAATACCACGAGAGGTAGACAGGATCGGACCTGGTGCATCCAGGTCGGGTTGCTTTTGTTTAGCGTGTTCATTGTAATACTGACAGTTCTCTGAGAGAGACACAGTATCCAGGAGCCATTTAAGTAATAAGAGAACTATTATGGATTTAGAAAAAAAAATCTTGTTCTGAAGACGGGATCGGAAAAGAAGTTTACATGCTTATCAGCACTCCTGTCAGTATTGTAAACGTAATGATTTAAAAGAGTGAACACAAAGCAGTTGATTATTATAATTTTCACAAACACGCATATAAAACAACAAATTTCACAGAAACACATGAGCTGGGGCACAGCGATTCCTATATTGTAATATACATGTGCATCCAGTGAAGACTCGGATTAGCCTTTGCATCCGCGCTGTCTGATCATATTGAGCCTTCGCTATGTGCATTCTTTTTATAGTTAAACCTTATGTCCCTTCTTCATGCCTCGAGGGGTAACTTGGGGGTAATTTTGGTACGGGTGTGCGAGCCAGTATTTCAAAACCTACCCCATTCATATACCTGGCCTTTGAAAAAACGGACCCATTCATGTACTTGATTATCCGAAATGTTGTCCTATTTATATGCTGCCCTTTGATTTTTTTGTACCCATTTATTGCTGGTAGTTAGACAAATATCACACTGAATTCATTGAATACCAAGAGAACAAGCGCCTCGAAAAATCTCCGAGCAAAAAATATGTGCATATACCAGGATATCAGAAAATCATATACCTGGCAGCGCTGAAAAAGGGGACCATTCGGCACGCACGTTAGTACTATGCCAAATACATGCCCACCACCCCGAGCTTCATGCAGCCATTGAAGACTGCTTACGGCAATTTATTTGTTGGACAGACTATCTATTGCAAAATAAAACATTGACACTCAAAGAAGTTATAAACGGTAAAATCGGGTCCGATCCGCTGATTACGCCCGATCCGGCGAATTTACGCACCGTAACTAGTCCAGTCGAGCCCATAGGGTCGCGTCACAGGATCTCATCACAGGTATCTGGTCGACTTAGCTCTGCTGGACACAGTGTATTTCTGTGATATGAACGGAAGAGATTAGTGGTCGTGCATTATATATATATATATATAAAAAAAAAAAAAGAACAAGAAAGCTCAACTGTAACCGTAAGTCTGTTTCTACCCGGAAGTAATCTATAATTAGCGCGAGATTGACCTAATTTTCTTCGATTGGCTGGCTACTTTATAGGTCAATTTGGGTATTCCCCTTTTCACTTGCAGGATCCCTGCTCAAATTTAAAATTTTATATAAGCAGAGAACCAATAAGTATTTTGTTTCCCCGCATTATCAGGATGAATGAAAATTCGGACAAAAGAGCCGAGCACCATCAATTATCTATCAACAAACGAGGAAGCTGCCGTAATTACCCATTATTGTTTTGACAGAGTGATTTTAATTGATTAAATTTTTCAGAGGTAAACAATGTGTATTCTTTTATCTAATCTGATTGAATTTATTGCGATGTATTTATGTTATTTTTATTGTCATTAGTTTTCGTGGGTAAAGTTTTAAGGTTCAATGCCACTGGGCGGGATTCCAGGCCACTATCCTTGGTAGTCGCTTCTTTGTCTGTTTATTACATTTTTATTCTGACAATTACAGTTTAATTGCTTTCAGTTAAACATACGATTCAAATGATAACATGTAAATAGCATACTAACTGTCAAAGGCTTGTGCCATCCCACCATAACAGGCTCTGCTGTTGGAATTTCCAGTTCCATTTAGGTTCTACATTGTACATTTTCAAATTTAGATATTGCTCCAGTCTAAATTAGGTACCAATGATGACATACCATCAACAGGGAAAAAAGACTAACAGGGGCTCAGTTGCCTATGGCTCCTAAATGTTTGGCTGGGCCCCTAACTTTTTCGAGAAAGTACACCTTAATGTTAAATATGTATTTTTGGCAGTCTGGGCACCTAAATCAAAAGTGTTAGTCTTTATCCCTGGTCAGTCAGCCATCACCAACAATTTACAACCAACAATCATAGAATAGCAGGACAGTGACTTTTTTGTCCAGTGGCCCCTGGGATTCTGAAAAGCTGCTATCATTTTCTCTTATTTTCCATGAAGTCATAGCCCCAGTACTAACACATCATAGTGGAGACAATGTATAAGTAAAAACCCTGGGGAAAGGGCAGTAGTTATGACTGACATATGAATTTAAAAAAAATATACAAAAAAATAACATCAAACAACTAGACTATTTCAAATTTACTGGGATATTTATTGTTGATTGGCAAGAAATGATGATATTTGCTCTATCTGAAGAAGCCAACTGATCTGGATCTGCACTGTTTGTCATTCAGTATGTGAAGTTCATTACGAAAACACGCCTATTCAAATATATTGAGAATTTTACCACCAAAAAGATTGAATATTTTCAGATAAAAAACCCTGATATTTTTCATATTTCTGTTCAAAATATAGATTGTGGATACTCGTTAGAACTGCCTTTATGAGGCAGTTTGAATGAGTACCACAATCTATGTTTTGAACAGAAATAAGAAAAAAATAAATACCCCTGTAAACCCCAGTTTTACTATATAAAAATGGGGTTTAAGGGCGTCAAAATTATATAGGCATGTTTTCGTGATGCATCAGGAAAACATGCCTATATATTTTTTACCCCCTTAAACCCCACTTTTATATAGTAAAACTGGGGTTTACAAGGGTATTCATTATTTTTCTTATTTCTGTTCAAAACATAGATTGTGGGTACTCGTTAGAATCGCCTTGTCGAGGCAGTTCTAACGAGTACTCACAATCTATGTTTTGAGCAGAATCATGAAAAATATCAGAATTTTTTATCTGAAAATTTTCATTTTTTGGTGTTAAAATTTTCAGTATATTTGAATAGGCATGTTTTCGTAATGGTATCAAAAATCTGAATCAAGTAATCTGATTGACTGACAATTAGAAAGGGGTGTGGTATCTCAGTTTATTCAGCATGTCAAGGGTTAATAATCAGAAGGTTAAACTCAGACGTTTAACAAATTTTTTACCATAGATACAATATAATGTTAAGAAATGACCAAACAAGTAGATGTATCACCAAACTTGCAACTATTTGGTCAATTTATACCTGGAGCTTAGAAAAAAAACCAAAAAAACTGTACATCACAGAAATATAGGATTATGCTTTCAAATAGAGTTTGTTATTTGTTTTGGAAAGGTAAGACACTGATTGGATATTGATCTGCTGTTTCCATGTACTTTGTTTAGATGTGTGTTTAGCTCATCTCTACAAAAGTACAGAGAGAGCTGTCACGGTCACCATGGCGTTGGCATTGACTTCGGTGTTGTTTAAAGTTTTTGAACGGTTATATCTCTTGAACCTTTGGATGGAAGTAGTTCATATTTGCAAGCACGATATAGGTGAGCTCTGCTGAAAATTTTACCCATCATGCTAAGTGTAAAGAATGTGAACTGAACATGTTCCGAACAGATTGCACTTGCATGGTCAGGTATGGGCATACCTAATTAGCATATGTCTGAAGGCAGGCTTTGTTATAATGTGGCTTTTGAGAAAAACTATGGTTGAACTAAATGCAAACAGTGGAGACCCTGATCAGATGCTGCATTCTGCAGTGTTTGATCAGGGTCTGCACTGTTTGCAAGTTACCTTTTTAGGGGTCTCCAGACTACAATGGGTTAATGTTTGATAAACCAGGATAGCAACAACAAAATACAAGTTCAAAATGACTGAAAATTGGAAGTATATAAAAATAAATGTCCAACTTTTCAAATCGCAAAACATAGCCATAATAGCTCATGGGCCAACTAAGAAGCTTTTGCCCCAGTGTCACCAGGGTCAAAGTTAGAGTTGACCACAAGATTAAATACAGATATAAATGTATTGGCTGCAATCTTGCCACAACGTTCATTTGCATTTTAAACTTCACTGCAGCCTTACACTACAGCAATACTGCACTACATGATGGCCATCTTGAAAATCTATTTTGAATTTCTTCTCCTGAAGTATCTGGGTGACTTGTAGATAAAAAATAGCTAAAATTGTTCTGATAGGAAATCCAGTATGGCCCAACAGTCACCATCTTGAAAATCTATTTTAGAACTATTTCTTCTGAACAGAATGGCTAACTAACTTGAAACTTGATAGAGATAGAAAGTATCAGGATGACTTGTAGATCAAAAGTAGCTAAAACGGTTTTGATCTGTAATTCAAGATGGTCCCCTAACAGCCATGTTGAAAATCTATTTTGAACTTTTTCTCCTGAACCGAAAGGACTCGAAACTTCATTTCAAGTATTCAGGTGAAATGTAAATCCTAAAGTCCCTAAAATTGTTCTGATTGGATATCCAGGATTGCAATCATGGCTGCCAATTCTTGGAAATCTATATTGAGCTTCTTCTCTTGAACCAAAAGGCCAACTGACTCGAAATTTGTTTGGTAATCAGGTGAGCAATACAGGGCCATCTTGGTCCTCTTGTTTGGAGAACTAGAGAAAATTATCCCAGAATTATCATCAAATACTCTTTCTTAACAAGTCCTCTGTCTATAATATACTTGCCCTAAAGTTTCTAAAAGTTCACTACCTGTTGATATGTTGAAAAACTGTTGAATGAGTGCCAAACAGTGTAGACCCTGATCAGAAGCAGCATTCTGAAATGTCTGATCTGGGTCTATACTATTTACTCAGGCCTGTTTGTCCGATTACTTTAGGTTATTAGTAGTACAATAAATGTCCTTTAAATTTCCTACACCAAAGTTTCTGATAAAATGGCATATACAAACAGTGCAGACCCAGCTCAGACTGGTCCTGCCGTTCCACTAAGTATATTTACCCTTGTCATGCTGAATACATTGTTGCCATACCCCCTTCTAATTTTCAGTCAATCAGATTGCTTGATCCAGGGATACAAACACAATACAAATTCACATAGTGACAAACAGTGCAGTTCCAGATCAGCTGGCTTCTTCAGAAGCCAGCTGATCTGGATCTACACTGTTTGCAAAGGTAGGGAATATGAGGGTTAAGTAGGACAAGGGTTGAGAAATATCTGTATAAAAAGCAAATTTCAGCCACAAGAAGTAGGGAATAAAGTGTTCAGAATTTTAGGACATTTACTGTATATGGTATTCTATCTAGTTCCAACACTATGTGCTTAGATTTTTCAAAATTACTGGAAAAACTTGTTGTAAAATATCCATATTCCTCAAAAATAGACATTTTTTGTCCAAGAAAAGTTTCATAAATTGATATATGGGGTTAATACGATCATAAGACGTGGCATCTGACAACATGTAAAAATTTAGTTAGTCTCGCGTTTTTGAACTGGATGAAAAATGAAATGATTTTTTATTGTATCTCTGAATTAATGTTGACAACATTAATTCAGAGATATGATAAAAAAATCATTTCCTTAATAAGGGCACACTTTACAGAAAGTGAGCAGAGCCTTTCAAGCAGGACTTCATGAGGGGGCATATTTAATATTACTTGTGCGATATTGTTTTTTTTTTTTTTTTGATTTTCTATATAAAGATTATGTTATTGGTACTCATTTGAATTGCTTCAACCACATTATATATGCTTTTATACAGAATTAGATAAAAGCACTTAGGCTGTTATCTCAAGACTACAAAATTACTTGACTGTGCTTATAGGAGCATGTGTGATAATTTGGTTGAATATAGTATCATCAGAGTTTTCCCTCAGGGTTTTAAAATGAGGATCCCAAGGACTGCCTTATGAGGAGTTCAGGGGTCCTTAAAGGCTTTAATATTAGATTTAGGGATTTGTTTTAAAGACATTTGCACTTAAAGTGCTAAATGCAACAACTGCAGATGACATTTTGAAGTGCTAGTATTAATTTTTTAGAGAAAATAAGGCTTGCCATTTTATGTAACTTGTCTGCCTAGTAAACAACTCATGTGAATGTCAAGTCTTATTTTCTCTGACGAACAAAATCAATTTTTGAACATGGTCGCTACAATTTTTTTTTTTTTTTTTTAATTGCTACAAGTTGTGTTTTAAGGATTAACTATTGCCCAAATATTGATAATTCTTGCCTTTTAAGTCACAAATAGATTCAAATAGATTCAAATACAAAGCCATAGACGAATGAAATTAATTTTTGATTGATCATATACAGTAAAGCCTCAATGACTCGAACACCGATGGCTCTTTACCATGGCTAATTGGAACTCGTTTTTGAGTCCCTAGGAAATTCTCTTGATAGCCAAAGAAAGCAAATATTTATGGATATTTTAGTGATTTTTTTTATTTTATCTTAGAGTTAGAATTGCCTAATTGAGTCGATTCAAATGAGTACACTCAACATACCATTATTTTATAGAAGATAAAAAGACATTTTCTAAATTTTCCCTATCTACCCCACTGAACATGCGCCATTATTAACCCTCAGTGGCTCGAACTACGCATGTATCAAATAAATTTCCATGGCTCCAAAGCTGATCGAGTCATCAGGGTTTAACTGTATGCATCACTCTGACTCAGGACCCTTGCCTCTAATTTTTAAGAGCCCAGAACAAGGTAAAAACTACCAAAATGTGAGCTGGGGAAAACCCTGTACATGTATTATATTAGAAGGGGGAAATTTCTTGTTACTGTAATACAACCTCTTCTAAGAAGGCAATACTATATAGGGGAAACATAGCTCTAGATAAAAGGGGTATCAGAAAAATATTTTTCTTATATTTTCACTAAAACATGTTATGGGTACACATTAGAAGCACCCTACCAAGACACTACCAATGAGTACTGCAACATGTTTTTGTGGAGAAATAAGAAAAATATCAACAATTTTTGGTTTAACCCTTGTCCTGCTGAATCTGGATATGTCCTGGTTTTGCAAACAGTGTAGTTGTTTTACAAACAGTGTAGATCCAGATCAGTTGGCTTCTTCAGAAGCCAACTAATCTGGATCAGCACTGTTTGCCAATCAGTATTTGAATTCGTATCAACAACCTGGATAAAGTAATCAGATTGGCTGAAAATTAGAAGTGGGTATGGCATCTTAATTTTATTCAGCATGGCAAGGGTTAAAAAAGTGCCTTATCTGGAGTTAAGGGATGTTTATAAAGTATCATCTATGTTAACAAAAAATTATGTTAAGGGTTACCATATACTATGACATATTGTCTATAATTTCAACATTGTCAGTCTCATACACATAGCTCATTGTCCCCATGATATTTCATATTTTATTTGCATCTGTAATGGATTACTCACAATACATGTAAGGTACTTACTTTAATTTAGAATTGTACCAAAACCTTTTTATAACCTATTGCTGGGATCCAAAGCCAAAAACCATGTTAGCTGAACAACCATATTATATGCAAATAAAAATGTATAGATTAATAGAAAAAATGGTCAAAAAAGGTATAGATTATATAGAAAAATGGCTGTGTTAGCCAAATAACCATGTTGTATGCAAACCAAAATGTATAGATTATATATATATAAAAAATGACCATAAATGGTCTATATACATTTTTGTTTGTCTATAACTTGGGTGTACCATTAAACTTTCTTGTATCCAAGTCTGTCTTATAAATTATAATGAGCCATCTTAGAAAGAGGTTCCAGGCTATTAGGATGGACGGACCTTAGCAAACAGTGTAGATCTAGATCAGATGCCATCTGTTGAGAGTCTACCAGAGCCCTAGATAAGAGGAGTAAAGGGTATTTCAGCAGTGATTTTTTGAAAATCAGCATTGAAATTGGAGTTGAGGGGGTAAAAATACTCAATGAAATTTTGTGTTTCAGCCTTGAAATCAGATTTAGGGGGTATTTTTGTCAGTGAACTTTACAGCTTCTAAATAAAAAAGCAATTTCCCTCACATTGATTCTTTTTTGAGCATTAGCAGTACAATAGATAAGAAAGGGTTTAACCCTTAAAGCACTGATGACAAATACATTTCTAGGTGTTTTTTTTTTTTTTTTCAGAGAAAATAAAGCTTGGCATTAGATGTGAATTGTCTGTATAGCAGACAATTCACATCAAATGCCAAGCTTTTTTTTTCTGAAAAAAATTAGGATTTTGTATGCTACACTTATGCTTATTGCTTTAAGAGTTAAGAATTGCAAACTGGCATTTAAGCATTGACCTTAAAAGCAGGGGGTAAAATACTCTTTGCATCAAACCCTTATCTAGAGCACTGGTCTGCACTGTTTGCCACATTCAATAGATTGACGATGGAGATTAGATATCAACAGGCAGTAAAGTTGATTAAAATTTTAGAACAATTATGGTAAGAAGATAAGGTGTCCAATATTTAGGATTTAGGATAAATATTGTAGTTATTTATGCATTGGTTTTCATACTCTTTTTATGCCCTGCCATAAAAAATAGCAAGGGTATTATGTTATACCCTCTGAAATTTAGATTGACCCTCCATCCCTCTGTGCTTCAATCATAATCATTCGTGTCCGCTTCATAACTCTGATACAATCCAAGATATTTTCACGAAACATCACACAAATGTAAGGCACCATGAGACCACATGCAAAACACATGAACCTTAACTCTGGTTTGCCTACTTTTGGATTTATTGCCCTTTGAACATAGCCATTTCTACCATGTTGAAAACCCTTCGAGATATTATTATGAAATTTCTCACAAATGCAAAGCACTATGAGACAATATGCAGAACTCCAAAATCGTAACTGGTTAACCTACTTTTGGAGTTGTGACCCTTTGAACATAGTTGATATTGAAAATAAGCCATTTCTACTCTGTACTCGTGTCCACTCTATAGTTTCACCAAACTTCTCACAAATGTAAAGCACTATGTGACAACTTCAGAACACATGAACCGTAACTCTGGTTAACCTACTTTTGGAGTTATTGCCATTTGAACATTGAACATGGCCATTCCTACCATGTACTCATGTCCGCTCTATTAGTTGAAAACTGTTCGAGATATTATCATGAAATTTCTCAGAAATGTAAAACACCATGAGACAACATGCAGAATTTAAAAACTGTAGCTCTGGTTAAACTGCTTTTGAATTTGCTGCCCTTTGAATATAGTAAATATTGAAAATAGCCATTTCTACTATGTACTCATGTCCACTCTATATTATTATGAAATTTCTCACAAATGTAAAGCACCATGAGACAATGTGCAGAACATAAGAACCGTAACGCTGGTTAACCTATTTATGGAGTTGCGACCCTTTGAACATAGTAGATATTGAAAATAGCCATTTCTACTATGTTCTCATGTTCTCTCTGTAGGTTGAAAACCATTCCAGATATTTTGATGAAACTTCACATAAATGTTAAACATCATGAGACAGGGTGCAGAACACAAGAAACATAACTTTGATTAACCTTTTTTTGGAGTTATGACCTTTTTGAACTTTGTAAATAGTGATTTCTATAATTAAATGTATTTGTGTCCTTTCTGTAACTTGACAACTGTTTGAGATATTTTCTAAACTTTATGCAAATGTATATCACCATTATACAATGTGCAAAAACACAAGAACCAAATTACACACCTCTTGTAAACTTCACTTTTCACTATATAATCTCTCTAGCTAAAGAAGTGTTTGTAAAGTAGTGTTTACAGTGTATTCATTTCACAGACTTGTTAATGTGATAAAGGAAAAAAGGAAACAATCACGTTTAACATTTTAATCTAATTTAACACATGTACATTAATGTTGATAATATTTAGGGAAAGACTAATGCACCTTCCCTTTGATTTTATTTTTGACAGAGTTATGGCACTTTCTTGATGTAAATGCCATGGCTGGCATGGTGCAGTGTTTGCAGCACATTTATTATATACTGATAAACAAAATTAACAGGCACCAAAAACATTTACTCATACATATAACTGAATTTTTGGACAGGTTTTTCAAAAAATCTGTCCTTTAAATTAGCGATGATGTCCGGGCGGGCCAGCATCGGACGTCGTCCCAGGTTAACCTTTTGGTTAACTTTTTTTCAAAGTTATATGCTACCTTTATTTTCAGTGGATTGCTTTCATATTGGTAGGGATGAAAAGGAGGACCACTAGGTGTTTCACATGCAAGAGAGGCAACTCTCACTTTCTTCGTTATTTTAAAAACCTTTCCATAATGCCATTAGGCATTTTTCTTTTTTTTTTTTTTCTCCCTGTAAAACATTTCATTATTTGCTTGAAATGTTAATGCTAATCCTATACTAAAAAACCGGATTTGCCCTGCCTTTGCAAACATGCATGTCCAGATCAGTTGGCTTTTGAAGGAGTCAACTGAACTGGATCTGTCCTGTCTGTCATTCAGTATATGACTTTGTATAACAACCTCGATCAAGTAATCTGATTGGCTGTATAACAACCTCGATCAAGTAATCTGATTGGCTGACAATTAGAAATTTTTGTGGTATCCTAATTTATTCAGCATGACAAGGAAAAATAGAATTTTGCAGGAAAATAAAATCTTGAATATATTGATAGATCAATATATTGATAGTCCTGGCAGGCACATGACGTAAATATAACGTCGCCTCAGCGTCGATGCAACGTCATGATGTTGCATCAACGTTGAGGCGACGTTATATTTACGTCATGTGCCCGCTGGGGTATGTATTGAAATACGAAAAATATTTATCTGGATAGCCCACTTATTTGGAGTTATGCAGACTCAAGAACCTCCTCTTGAGAGGTCTGCATTGTTTCTGGAGATCGTGACACTGAAGTGGGCCTAATATTAACCCTTAAAGTGCCAAGCAGAATTTGAACCAGACGACATTCTATTTTTCTTTTTTTTTTTTTTTTTTTCCAGAGAAAATAGTCTTGAATTTCATGTGAATGATTGGCTCGGCAAAACTTATTTTCTATAAAATAAAAAAAAATTAAATGTCCTCTGTTGAAGTTGTAATTGGCGCTTTAAGAGTTAAATGTCCGGTTACATTCTATATTCTCTGACCTTTCAAGATCTTGTACTTCCTTGTTCACGTGGATGAACTTACTGAATGCTTTATGTTATTGGACAGATACTGGCCAATTATCTGTTTTGTCTGGTCCTAATGGGGCATATCATTTACAGTTACATTTTAACACTTTGCATGCTGGGTAAAAATTTCAGCTGACAACATTTTGAAATATTTTTCTTATTTGTCCTAGAAAATAGGATTTGACATTTCATGCAAATTGTCTCCTTAGGAGAAACTTTGCATGATATGTCAGAATCTATTTTCTAGGAAAAATAAGAAAAATATCATCAGTTTGTCACCTGCTGAATTTGTCCGTTGCATGTTAAGTTTTAACAATTGAACTTTGACTGCTGTAGAAGACTTTGAACATTGTTTTTCAAGTTGAATTTTAAGTACTTCAGTGTTGCACATAACTTTGAAAAGGATCTGTAATTAAAAAATCAGTTTTAAATTTTCACTGTTTATTATAAAATTTAACATGTTTTTAAACTTTGATTAGTAATCATTTTCGTACATTTTATGATATTTTATGATAAAGATAATACAATATATTTTTATGACATGTTTTCAATAAATTTTGAGGAAAAAAAAAAGTTTGCATTTAAAGTTCATCCTAAGTATGTGAACAGACAGGCTTGAACAGACAGAGTACTTCCAGATCAGATCCCTCAGGATACAGCATCTGATCAGTGTACGAGTACATTGTTTGCCACTCTTCAGTAGTTTTTAGACACATTGGCAATAGCAATAAGTCAAATGGGGATGGGGAGGGGGAGGGAGGGGGGGGGCATGGGGGGGGGGTGGTGATCAGGTGTGGCGAAGGTGTCATGTATCTTACGTGACCGTGGCGTCCACCAGGTGTTGGCTTATAGTTGGGCAAGGCCTGCTATCCTTGTAGTAGTTAAGGGTAGAGGGGAATGTTTTTTTATTTCTTCTGTTTCTTCACTTTTGTTCCTATTCTTCTATCTTCCCTTTTCTCTCTTTCATCTCCTCTACTACCTCTACTGTCTCTTTTCTCCCTTTCTCTGGGAGACTACACAAAATGACCCACAAGGATTGATGTGTCCTTAAACCCCAACTCAATCAAAGGTCAAATGGACTTATTCAAATCTTAGTATGAGTACAGTAAAGACCTAGTTTTGAGCAGGAGTGGTAAAATTTTCAGCAGACAACATTTTGAAATATTTTTTCACATTTTTACCAGAAAAAAAAAAGGATTTGACATTTTATGCAAATTGTCTTCTCAGAGACAGTTTGCATGAAAATGTCATATTGTATTTTCAGAGCTACTTTTTGTGAAAAATAAGAGAAAATGTCATTAATTTGTCATCTGTTGAATTTGCCCATAGAGTGGTAAAGGAAAAGGTTTTCCAATTTTCAATATTTTAATCAATATGGTAGCTGATAGACAATTGTATTTTGTGAATAAAACTTTTGGTAACCCACAGTATGCTGATGACAAACTAGCAGACGGCAGTCAAGTAATTGTTTTCTAGGAATTTAGGGAAATGGATAAGCAACCCACGACAAATTATTTTTGCCTCTCAACTGAAAAAAGTCTACTCTAAAATGAAAGCATGCTTCCCATTTAGAGCTGTCGCCTTTTTACAAATGGCTCGGTGTGCGGAAAAGGAACAGGAATTCACAAATGTTTCCCTGGTAAAACTTGACTGAAAATCTATCAAGAGTCTTGACATCTCAAGTGAATAGTCTCCCAAAGAATTCACACAAAACTTCAATTGTGTTTTCATGGAAATATAAGAAATATCATCTATTAATATTAAAATTTATGATTACCCTTTAGCAGCTGTGGGCAAAATCTGCAGATGACAAATTGACAATATTTTAAATATTTTCTCAAGACTATATGTTTTTGATGTTTCATACAAGACAAAAGGCATAAAACATCAAGACCTTTTATTTTCTGGAAAAAAATAAGAAAAAATATTTTAAAATGTTATCTGTTGCAATTTCAGCATGACATATTAAAAGTTAATATGATAAAATGGCTTTAATAAAACTTAGTTTGTTTTCTTTTGCATTTTAATTTTGTAGGCTTTTACATGTTATAATTACCCTAAAGCTTTGACAGACCTGCCTCAGCAAACAGTGTAGCCCTCGATCAGATTGCTTCTATGGTCAGGGTTCAAATATGCTGTTTGTCATTAAGGATATCACCAGATACATGAGTGGAGTTACTCATATATTAGTATACGAGGGATGTTCGAAATGAATTGCTTATTTCTATCTGGAGACTTCAAATTTCAAGTTAGCCCAAAAGTACTCATTTCATGCCCTCGAAGTACTCCCTGTGGCTAGAAATGCAAAGTTTCAGCCGATGTATCCACTTCTTGAAGGCGTCACGGTACTCTGATTTGGGCACAGTAATAAGGTACTGATAAATGGCAGATCCAAGTGCCTGTCAGGACTGGTATTTCCGCCCAGCAAGGAATGCTTTCAATTTCGGAAACAAAAAGAAATCACATGGGGCAAGGTCTGGGGAATACGGGGGGTGAGGCAAAACAGTTACTTTTTCTTTCTTCAAAAACACCGTAACTATTGCGGAGGTATGAGCTGGGGCATTGTCATGTAGAAGATGGACATGTTTAAAACCAGTGGCACAGCGTCGTTTCTGATAATACTTTTTCAGTTTCTTCAGTACTACGTCTTTGTAGTACTTACCGGTGATGCTTTTGCCCTTTTTCACTGGCACTTTTATTGCGACTCCTTCACCAGAGAAGATTGCATACAAAACCTTCTTTGTACTCAAAGAACGTTTGGCAATTATTGGGCGTTTGCTGTGTTTAGTGGCCCAGATCTTATTGCTAACCTTTCTGATGGGCTCAAAATAATGGACCCAGGTTTCGTCACCTGTGACGACATTGGCAAACTGCTTTTTGTCATATTTTGGAAACATTTGAAGCAGCTTTTTGGCCACTTTAACCCGTTACCTCTTTTGCTCGTCAGTCAACAGATGTGGCACCCATCTAGCAGAAATCTTTCTGACTTTCAAATGCTTCTTCAAAATAAGGTGAACCGTTGAAAGTGATATGCCTACCTTTCGTGCAGTATCACAAACTGTAAATCTGGCATCTCCTTCAATGATTTCCTTTATTTTGGAAACGATTTCTTTACGAGATGCAGATTTTGGCCTACCTGATTTCGGTGCATCTTTGATGGACTCTACACCAGACTCAAATATCTTTTTCCACCGCCGAACTGTGTCATAAGAAGGTCCAAAAGCAGTAGAAATTTCAGTCATCACCTTCTTCAAAGAACAACCAAGTTTTGAGCGAGCTTTGATGTAAGCCCGTATTTCATCTTTTTTGTTGACACTTCTACCAACCATTTTTACTGCAGTGGTCAATGACTGCGTGTATTCAAATGGCAAATTTTATGTTTTACACTTAGTCTAACATGTACATTTATACACCATTGTGTAGATATTGAATAACCCTATACAGGTATGTATTGATTTTTATCGTGCCCCACGTGGATATCGAGCTAGAGGACAAAAAGCAATTCATTTCGAACATCCCTCGTAAGTACAGTAAGTGGCTGAGAACATTTAGGATATAAATATGGTGCAATTTTACTACACTGAATCTGGGATCAGTATCCATGTTGTGGATATTCTTAGTATCCATGTTGCGGATATTCTTAATATTATATTTCATGGCCCAGGGGCTGGTGGGAAGATATGGTAGTGGTGGTGGTAGGGGGTGGGGGTGGGGGGAGCTGTGTTAATAAATTTTGTTTTCGGTTTGTAAAATAGTTTTAAGGGCCTAAAATACAAATTTCCTAATCTCATAGATTATAATTAATAAGAAATAGCTTCTGTATTGAACGATTTTGGTAACTCTGCTTGCCATCTGTTCTTTTTGCTCTTTACTGTAATTTTGTTTGTCTTTCCCTTTGATGTGGATATATGTTTCTGAGTTCACATACAGTCAACCTTTTTATACCGACATTCGGCACAATGACAAAATTCACTACAATGACAATTTGAATGTCACAAACCCTTTGCTCAAGAGGTGACAATTGATGAGATTAAGCAAGAATACTGCATTAAACTTCAAGCAACACATGTTTTGGATATTTGTTAGAATTGCCTCACTGAGGCAATTCTAACAAATATCCAAAACATATGTTCTATGAGTAAACAAGAACAAAACAAGGTATTTCTTACGTATCATTGCGTCCATTAAGGATTCTTCAGTTTAATGGCAACATCTTTTGGGAACAAATGCTGTTGTTGTAACGAGGGTTCACTGTATTTACTTTGAATGGTTTGACTTTGGTTTGTGGCTCTTCCTGCACAGCTTCATTTATTTTTGTACAGTACAACTGATCAGTATTCTGTATTTATCTTTCAGAGTTCTGAAATAGGTCATTAAACTGTCGATCGACTTCTATGTGCACTCCCTTCTGCTGGGAACTTTTACTATCAGATTCAAGCACCTTGCCTAGTATGTGGGTGATCTCTTTCTTTGGATTGTTTCTTATTTCTTTACCTGCTCTAACAATGACCAACCAAGGGTACTTAGCTTTCCAACTACTGATAGTTTTATCAATGAATTTATCATCCATATGTTTCAAGCTATTTTCACTTCCAATACTATTTACAGGTCTGTCATGATTGCAGATGGGATTTTGTATGGATTCATTGATGACTTCATCAAATATATTGCGCATTGAAGATGCTGAAACAAATAATAATGACAGGCTAAAATAACCCATCATTTTATTTGATGCGGTTCTGCAATCACTTTCCTCTTTGTTCCTTTTCATGAGGACATTTTTCTGCAGTCTTTCAAAAAAACCCAACATGGAATGGTTACCTTTGATTCTTTGCCGTTAACACTAATCTAGACAATGACACAGAGAACATACAGAAATATGTGCTGGAATAACCACAGTGTCTATTGGGATGAAATTTTCGCGGTTTTTAAAGTGGGAATATGCACCCAAAAATTATTGTTTTGCATACGAAGGACTTTGTTTACATTTTGATACACTATAAGTAGATCTAAGAACGATTCAGGCTAGTTTATCTGAATGCAGACAGGACATTGCGGCCTTATGGGTTACTAGAAAAGCTGTACCATACAAATGAAAATGCGTCTGTATTCTGTACTGACCATTTTTTCAAACTGATCAGTATTTGGAGCAAAACGATCCATAATCAACGGCTGTACAGACACTATCTGGAGTACTGGTAAATTACTAAATATGTTATTTGTTAATTTTCTTTTCAGGAGTGTGAGGGGCCAGCAAGCCAGAAACTGGATATTAGCTAGCTACTATATCAGGTTTTACAAAATATATGAGTGAAGCCGGTATGCATGAAACTGAAGACGGCTTGGGTTAGTGACAGCGAGGTTTTTTTTTAATATATCATGTTTTACAAGAGGTTCAAATGGCAGCTGGCATGTATGAAACACCAGATGGCTCCAGCTTGAGTGATCGCCATAGTAACAGTAAGATATACCATTACCTGTTAGAGAATGAAGAGGATCTTGTTTTTATACCAAAGCGGGATGGGAAATATGACTGTCCTATTTGTCTGTTGGTGCTACGAGAACCTATGCAGACAAAGTGTGGACACAGATTTTGTAAAAGATGTATTGAAAAATGGATAAGGTGAGTTTGTCATAGCTACAGATAAGATGATTTTTTTTCAACCCAAAAGTATTGATATTTTTCTTATTTCTGCATGAAAACATATCATGAGTACTAATTAGAAGTGTCTCAGTGAGGTACTTCTAATGAGTACCCACAACATATGAATTAAGAAAAAATATTTATATGATATCCCTCCTGTCTTGAGTTGTGATTTATTATCTACTTTTTCAACTAGTATTCCACCTTTGACTATGGTCAAGTCCATTAATATCCCATCAAAGGAAACTTAAGGGGAATTAATACACTTTCATCAGAGGTTATTCTTTCAGCAAAGGTTTTGTCCCCCTACTAAAAAGGGGCCTATTTTAAAGAAAAAAATAAAAAAAAATGGAAAAATGTGATTTTGCATTTTTTGTGTCAAATTCAACCCCAAAATGTCAAATTAGGGCTAAAATGTTGGATTCTAATTTTACTTCGCCTTTCTGTTAACCCTTAGGCTGCGGAATAAACCGTAAATCAGGCCTGTTAGATGGGGTATCCCTACTTGAGAAGCCATTATTCCCTTGATTTTGCCTAGATTTTAATGACATTTTCACACATATTTTACCGATTGTATGTGGCCATTTTACTTAAAAAGTGACTGTCACATGACTTCCAGTTACATGACACTTAAAAAAAAAAATTGCAAGAGACCAATGCTAATTACTAAGTGCAGTGCAGAAAGAAATGGGTGACATATGTAGGTTCTATTGTTGTTCCTACTGCTTCCTCACTGGAAATAATTTAGGTGTCATGGGTGTTTTTTTTCCAGAAGATAAAATTGATGAAGTTTGTGCCAAAATTGCTGGCAGCTTGAAATTTTATATACTGGGTCTTTATTAGCATGGGTAAAATCCAGCTGGGTGGCTCAGTTGGATGCGCCGTCCGGCTGGAAACCAGGAGGTCGCAGGTTCAATCCTCACCGAGGTCGGCAACATTCTTTCATGGAGAGTGATCATGAAATATTTTCTACCGTCATTCTCTCCCTTCCGCTGATTCAAAAAGGGCAGTTGTCAGTTTCTGGCGAAAGAATGTGCACAGTACTGGTTAACTGCTTAGAGGACTAATTAAGCCTGCCCAGTAAATGTGTGGCTAGGTAAACTGACTGTGCTCGACATGACCCCATTGGGTTGACTGGGCCGTAAAACCTCAACACAAAACAAATGACTTTCTAATGAAGAGCGGCGTGTTTGTATGAAAGTAGGTTCCTTCCTGTATAGGAGCACTTGGTCTGAATGGTTGCATCTGATGTATAGTAAGTAGGACAGGTTTTAGAATTGGCATACCTCTCCAAAACAACAATAGACACCCTAAGCAGCTTAAGGGTTAATGGTTAAGAATTTGCGCACCTTGGGAGCAAATTCTTTACTTTTAAAGTAGAACCCATTTCAGTAGGAGCATAATGTGCAGGAAAGCAAACAGGAAGTCACAAACATTGTCTCCCTTTTAAAAAATGGTGGCAAATCTACCAAATGTATCATATTCCCTTTAAAGGACATAAATAGGCATTATTTGTGAGTTATCTTGAGTTGGTGACATAAACTTCTAGTTGCATGACCTGCAGAAAAGTCAACCAATTGAAAGGTTGACTTTTGAAGAGTGCCCTGTAAGCACGATGTTGAGTCTATCTGTTCGTCAGTGGTCACTTAGTAAAAATGGCCAAAATGCTTAAACTGTTGGGAATATTTCGATAATTTTCGGCATACTGATAAATACAGACAAGATATAGTATATTTACTTGCCAAATGCCACTATTTCTTAACCAAGGCAATGCCAAAGCAAAAAAATGTGAAATATTAAAATTGTCGTGGATGATTTCGATCATATGGGATATTTTAATTTTATATACACATTAATGTTGACAAGATCCAGAAAAAGTAATTGCTAAATACCATTTTTCCATGACAGAGGCAGTGCTGAGGCCAAAATGTGATAGTTAGTAAAAATACCCACAACTCTTGAAACCTTAGGAATACTAAGATAATTTTTTGCACACAGATTGATACCGATGAGATCTAGCCAAAGGATTTGACAAATGCCAATTTTCACTGACTGAGGCATTGTCGAGGCCAAAATATGGAAATGCCGTAGGTCTTAAAGAAAATGGAATGTTTTCATAAAATGTTGTATGCACATTAATATTGACAATATTGACAAGGTCTAGCCAAAGGAATCACCAAAAGCCCGAGGCTAAGTGGAAGCACAGGCAAGAATGAGGCAGGTCATGCACCTTAGCTATAGTTGATTTTTTTGTGAAATTTTCATAAAACTTTACAGAAATGATAAGCTGATGCAGGCTTTTAAACTTTCAATAATTTTTGTAGGGTTATTTGCCTCTTGCACTTTAGACTGTCTTTGTTTGCAAAATTTTCATAAAAACTTAGCAGAAATCAACAGCACTGTGTATAGTAATCTGTGACCTTAACAGGGCTACTGGTAGATACTCATGATAGATTTTTTGCCATTTTTTTCAAGGAAGACAACATTCGTGACTTTCTGTTTGCTTTACTGCACACCAAGCCCCAAGGTTATAAACTATTTTCATGCTCAGCTCAACTGAGCATGAAAGTTTCTCTGCTAATAAATATGAAAATGCCAACAATAATTGGCATTTTCATATTTATTAGCAGAGAAATTTTCATCCTCAGCAATGTTTAGCAAGAAAGAATTTGCAATTGTTAGTAATTTTAGATTTATTAGCAGGACAAATTTCATGCTCAGCTGAGTTGAGCATGAAAAGTTCTATAACCTCGGGGCCAAGTCTCTTCTGAAAAGTGGTCTACTCTAACTGAAAAGAATTTGCTTCCAAGGGGAGCATTTTTTTCTTTTTAGGGGAGACTTCTTTTTATATAGAAGGAAACATAAACAATGTAGACATTTAGACAGAGTTACCCCACACCCCACCCCTGAAAGTGTATACATTCTCCTGAGAGTTTTTTCCTAGCAGGGTGTGTTGCCCTGGTCTGTGTTTCAAAGAGTCACAAACTGCAACTGTAGTTTTTTTAGCTCACCTGAGTCAGGATGAGCTATAGTGGTTCTTTTTATCCGTCGCCTGTCCATCCATCTGTCAGTCTGCTAATACTTTAAAATGACAACTCCTCTAAAGCCTCTGAAGTGATTTGTTCCTAATTTAGTAGAAATGTTGCTTGGGTGGGGAGTCGGGGTTGGGGTGAATGTGAGTGTGTGTGTGTGTGTGTGGGGGGGGGGGGGGGGCAGGGGGGGGGGCAGTTACAAATAGGTAAAATTATGGTAATCTGCCATTTTGTTTGGTTGCTATGACAATTGAAAGGTCCCATAGGGTTTCACAATTGGTTTTCACATTTGCATTTTCTCCATAACATGTGAAGTGATGTGAACCATATCTGGCAGTTATGATCATTTGATGATGGTCAACCCAGTTTATGTGTTTTATGATCAGTTGCCGTTTTGTTTGGTTGCCATGGCAAACTTTTAAAGTAGGAAATTTGTGAAGCACAAGCAGGGAAAGAAGACCATGTGAAGCATTAGCAGCGAAAGAAGACCTTTTGCACACCAGCAGGGACAGGAGACCCTGTTGCACACCTGCAGGAAAAGAAGACCCTGTCATGCACCAACAGGGAAAGAAGACTCTGTTGTGCTTGTTTCTTGTTTGGCCTTGTAAAGATACATAGGATGTGTAGCATAGGTGGGAGTGGCAACATGCAATTGAAATACCTCTTCTCCCATCATTTCTTTACTTATTCAATGAAGATCAGTGCTTGGCAAGTCCCTGCATTCTGTCAAAGTTAATTAGGTAATTGAAAGAATGACCCTTGAGAGCAGTGGAGACACACACAAAGACAAATATAGCTGAAGTGTCTAAAAGTTACAATATATGGTTTAAGTAGCAAAAGCTTTAACCCTTGTCCTGCTGAAATAAGATGCCATGCCCACTTCTAATTTTCAGCCAATCAGATTACTTGATCCAGATTTTTGTTATAAATTAGCATACTTGATGGCAAATAGTGCAGATCCAGATCAGTTGGCTTCTTCAGAAGCCAACTGATCTGGATCTACACTGTTTGCCAAGGGTATATCTGGGTTCAGCAGGACAAGGGTTAAGTTACAGTCAAAATTTTATTCTGTGATGGTTATCTTTCCCTGCTCCTGTGCTGTATACATGTATAAAATCATGATATTGTTAAACAACTTCTCTTTAGAAACCACATGGCCAATTTCCACCAAATCATGTTGATCCTATTGTTGAAACAGGATTGAGGGTTTGTTCATATGGTCACACTCCATTGATTGTCATGCCTGTATATGGTAAAATAAATAAGTTATAGATAAGCATGATTATTGTCAGGTTTTGGGTATACTGTAAATTATACCATAGCTTGGTGACCTTGCACTGTCTGACCCCAAACGAGGTGGAGCGGAGTTTGGATCAGACAGTGAAAGGTCACCAAATTATGATATAATTTACAGTATTCACAAAACCGAAACAATAACATGGTTTATCTGTTTTAACCAATGTATGGGACTTCTTGTTTTCTTACAAAAATTACGCTTTTATTTATTTAGTATATCTTTTTTTACTTTTTTTTATTTTTGTTTTTTTTTTTATATATTTTTATGGTAAAGTGGTAACACCTGGTCTGATGCAGTGCTGGACCTGTTGACCTTGTGTACTTAAAATGATGTAACACCCACCTTTTTTGAATTAAACTGACTGAGGCACTACTGCTAAAATCTGACTGGTTGCAATCATGTCAGTCAAAAGAAATTACATCAGCATCTTAATTTGGTCAAATTTTGGTGCAATCTGGTTGGTCAGCTGCAGCTTTGGTCATTTTAATATACTCCAGACAGACTCTCTGGTATTATGTGTTTTATTCAACAAAAAATGAATGTGTCATTTTTAAGAAAGTTGCTCAGTGCAGAAGTATTTTGACGTTCCTCTAACCTTTTCCACTCTCTGGGCAATTTCAGCAGACAATATATTTGATGATACTTTAGACAATTTTCATGAAGTATCAAATCCATTTTCCTGGGAAAAAATAAGAAAACTATTTCAAAATGTTTTCTGCTGAAAATTGATGTTTAGCATTCTCTAGGCAATTTCAGCAGACAACATATTGATGAGACATTTATTTTTTCCAGGAAACAATATGACATTTGTAGACAGTTTGCATGAAATGTCAAATCCTGTTTCCTTAGAAAAAAGAAAATATTTCAAAATGTCTGCTGAAAACTGATGCTTAGCACTCTGGGTACAATTTCAACATAGAACATTTTGACCAGAAAACAACAAACTGTTTTTTGAGAAAAAATATGAATTTGTCATCATGTGTGGAATTAGCCCAGAGAGTAATAAAGGTTAAGGTACACTGATGGGTTGACAGTCATTCTAAAGTATGCATGTGAGATCTATAAATAAACCATGGGTTAACTTACAAAACTGAAAATTATCCTATGGTCCAGCTATGGTATAATTTTCCGTTATTGAAAATTAACTTTAGTTTTATTTACATAGAGACAATGGAACAGCCATTGGTTAATAATAAAGTAAAGTCATTTTTCTTCTTCAAAACCAAGAACTGCTCAAATGATGATCCTTTCATTACTTGCAATGACAGGATTAGAAAAAGTTTGCATAACATCTGCATATCAGCAGTGGCTATTTCACTCAGGTGAGTGAGGCATGACCCGTCAGTCTCTTGTGTCAGATTTTCATTTGACAGAAATGACCAGCATGATGAGTAGCAGAGTGACATTCAAATTCTTCTACTTGTGGGTTATCCACCCAAAGCATATTAACCCATTGTAGACTGAATGAACTTCCCCATGCTATCCCTATTGAAAATCAACACTTAAATTTCAGTGAAAGAATTCTCCAGCATTTCAGTGATATTCAGTGAATATCACTGAAATTTCAATGAACTCTCATTGAAATTTCACTGAAATTTCAATGAGAGTTCATTGAAATTTCAGTGATATTCATTGAAATTTCAGGGAAATTTCAGTTGAAATTTCAGTGAAATTTCACTGAAATTTCCCATATTTGCATGCAAATAATATAAACCAAAAAGTACATTGTATATTTTGGCATTTAAAAAGTTTTATTAACTGCAGATTAACATGTTCTCCAAAAGCTAAATATATGTATCTTTTATACTGGGCCAACGATGGATGTTAGATAATCCATAAAATTTCATAAGGAACAAATATCTTTAATATCTTTTACTATGAATGGTCACATAATAAAGAATTCCAAGAGTTCAGTCTCTGTCATGCCACAATGTACTGTACATGTACCCCACCCATTTGAAATGACTCTTATTAAATTTTTAAGAAGAATAGAAATCAACAGCCCCTTATATGTCTGATATATCTAAATTCTAGCTTCTAGTTAAATTTGTGTATATGAGGGATGTTCGAAATGAATTGCTTATTTCTATCTGGAGACTTCAAATTTCAAGTTAGCCCAAAAGTACTCATTTCATGCCCTCAAAGTACTCCCCGTGACTAGAAATGCAAAGTTTCAGCCGATGTATCCACTTCTTGAAGGCGTCACGGTACGCTGATTTGGGCACAGTAATAAGGTACTGATGAATGGCAGATCCAAGTGCCTGTCGGGACTGGTATTTCCGCCCAGCAAGGAATGCTTTCAATTTCGGAAACAAAAAGAAATCACATGGGGCAAGGTCTGAGGAATATGGGGGGTGAAGCAAAACAGTTACTTTTTCTTTCTTCAAAAACGCCGTAACAATTGCAGAGGTATGAGCTGGGGCATTGTCATGTAGAAGACGGACATGTTTAAAACCAGTGGCAGGGCGTCGTTTCTGATAATTTTTCAATTTCTTCAGTACTACGTCTTTGTAGTACTTTCTGGTGATGCTTTTGCCCTTTTTCACTGGCACTTTTATTGCGACTCCTTCACCAGAGTAGAAGATTGCATACAAAACCTTCTTTGTACTCAAAGAACGTTTGGCAATTATTGGGCGTTTGCTGTGTTTTGTGGCCCTGGTCTTATTGCTAACCTTTCTGATGGGCTCAAAATAATGGACCCAGGTTTCATCACCTGTGTTGACATTGGCAAACTGCTTTTTGTCATATTTTGGAAATATTTGAAGCAGCTTTTTGGCCACTTTAATTCTTTCGTAGAGATTGGTGATGAAATATTGTCTACAGTCATTCTTCCTTTCTGCCAATTCAAGAAGGGCAGTTGCCTCTTTTGCTCGTCAGTCAACAGATGTGGCACCCATCTAGCAGAAATCTTTCTGACTTTCAAATGCTTCTTCAAAATAATGTGAACCGTTGCCTACCTTTCGTGCAATATCAGGAACTGTAAATCTGGTATCTCCTTCAATGATTTCCCTTATTTTGGAAAAGATTTCTTTACGAGATGCAGATTTTGGCCTACCTGATTTCGGTGCATTTTTGATGGACTCTACACCAGATTCAAATTTCTTTTTCCACCGCCGAACTGTGTCATAAGACACACAAGAAGGTCCAAAAGCAGTAGAAATTTCAGTCATCAGCTTCTTTAAAGAACAACCAAGTTTTGAGCGAGCTTTGATGTAAGCCCGTATTTCATCTTTTTTGTCGACACTTCTACCAGCCATTTTTACTGCAGTGGTCAATGACTGCATGTATTCAAATGGCAAATTTTATGTCTTACGCTTAGTCTAACATGTACATTTATACACCATTGTGTAGATATTGAATAGCCCTATACAGGCATGTATTGGTTTTTATCATCCCCTCGTGGATATCGAGCTAGAGGACAATAAGCAATTCATTTGAACATCCCTCGTAGAAATGCCTGGCAGCATGCTTGTTTAATTTAACACAGACTTTGATCATCAGAAACTACTTACATGTATTATTGACCTTCAAAAAACACATGCTTCTACAAACTTGTGTGACTACCACCATATTGCTTCATTTCTGAACAGTTTTCCTTCAAAACCTTTCAAACTGTAGTTTCATGTGTACTCACTATATCTGCTTATGTTCTGTAATGTTTGCTACCTAGAAATCACCTCCCAGTTATTTTTTGCCACTGCTTTGAAAATCCCTCAATTATTGGCAGCCATTATTATTTCCTGTCATGCATCTGAGTGACATCATCAATCACATGATCACTGAAATTTCATTGAAATTTTAGAATTTCATTGAAATTTCAGTGGAATACCAAAGTTCAGAGACATTTCAGTGAAATTCAGTGAAATTTCAGTGATATTTAGAGCTTCATTGAAAAACATTGAAATTTCGTTGAAATTTCACTGAAAATTCAGAGACTTTTTCAGTTGGAATATATCGGATGATTTTAATTTCAAATTCAGGTATGTCAGGCTACGTGATTTAGATATTCCAAGAGAAAAAAGGTTGAACTATTTGCAGACAATGGAGACCATGATCAGATGCTGTGTTCTGCAGCATCTGATTTGGGTCTGCACTCTTTGCCTATTACCCTTTTAGGGGTCTCCAGACTTCAATGGGTTAATCAGTCTCTCTGAATTTTTGATAAAGTTTTTGCTAGATTTTCATAAATTTTCACATGACACTTCCAAATGGTACACTTTAAAAAACATATCACACAAAATTGCAGAGTTTATGTGTGAACTTTGTTTAAAAATTTAGACAACACAACTATAATACAGGTCATATGTAAACCTATATTGGTCCTCTCCTTAAAAATTGCAAACATAACTAAAAAAAATACCAGTATTTGATAAATGAGATGACATATTTTCTGCAATTTGAGCTCAGAAACTGCTGAAAATTTGAAATTCTTGATTTTTTATTTATTTTTTTTATTTTAAACCTTGTGCTGACTCAGATATTGAAGTAGCACAGAATTTGATAATTTTAATGAAACTTCTCATATTCATAGCTCCAGATAAGGCACTTTTTTTGAATAAAAAGGAATTGATATCTCTTTTTCATGAAAACATATAGTGGATACTCACTAGAAGCACCTCACTGAGGTCAGTGAGGTGCTTCTAATGAGTACCCACAACCTACATTTTCGTGGAGAAATAAGAAAAAATATTTACCAAATACCCTTTCTTATCTGGAGCTATGCATATATTGTAAAGACATCTTGTTGCATTCTCATAAACAGATCAGTTCATTAAATAGCTGTGTTATATTACATGCATGGAAAAAATACTAAAATATAATATCTTCTCTAATAATTCATCACCACTTTGGGCTAATTCAGCAGATGACATATTAATGATATTTTCCTTATTTTTTTCTGGGAAAAATAAGAGAAAAATATTTCAAAATGTTGTCCACTGAAATTATTACCCAGAATGCTAAAGCATTAAGTTTTTTTTAGAAATGTAGTAAACAAACTATGATGGGCAGTACATATTACAAACAAATGAAAAAAAAACAAAAACAAAAAAACATTCAGCTCCCTCTTCCCCAATGAAGTGATCACCATGCTAGATAGGACCCACCAAACACAATAAGACAAACACAAACAATCTGATTGGCTGACTGTTAGAAGTGGGAGTGGCATCTTAATTTATTCAGCATGGCAAGGGTTAAAAAGCCCAGTAACAAGTGCTGTAGAATGGTCACTAGTAAAATGGGGTTTAAATCAACTTTACTATCATTAAATAAGTTTTAACACTTGTCATGCTGAATAAATGAAGATGCCACGCCCATTTCTAATGTCAGCCAATCATATTACTAAGTCCAGATTTTTGGTATAAATTCACATACTGAATGATGAACAGTGCAGATCCAGATCAGTTGGCTTCTTCAGAAGCCAACTTATCTGGATCTACACTGTTTTCAAAAGCATGACATATCTGGGTTCAGGCAAGGGTATTAAGTTGGTTTCGATTTTGGGATGGATGGGGTATAAAAAGTCATAGAAAACTACAGTGTGAAAGTAATGTTGTGGGTACTCATTTGAATTGTTTCAACAAGTCAAAGCAATTCAAGTCATCAGTACCAACAACATGTGATTTTATAGAGAAAATTTGAAAAAAAGTTATATAATAAGCATCATTAAATAATCTTCTCATGTCTGACTGCTGACCAGGAGTCTGCAAATTTGACCCTTGCCGGATCTGGCAACATTCTTTCGTGGAGATTGGTGATGAAATATTGTCTACAGTCATTCTTCCTTTCTGCCAATTCAAGAAGGGCAGTTGTCAGTTTCTGGTGAAAGAATGTGCTCAATGCTCAATACTGGTTAAACGCCAAGAGGACTAAGCCTGCCCAATAAAAGTGTGGTTAGGTAAACTGACGGGCTCAATATGACCCCATTGGGTTGATCGGGCCATAAAACCTCAACACAAACAAATCATGAAGTTGTCTGCTGTTTGCCACTCATCCAGCAGTTTTAAGGCACATCATCTAGTAGGAAAATGGACTAGTTCATTGAGGTGAGGAATTAACCCATTAAAGACTGAATAAACTCTCCCACACTATATATTGGAAGAGTCCATTTTCAATTTTAGATATGTCAGTCTATATGATACAGATAAACTGACCGCGCTCGACATGACCCCATTGGGTTGACTGGGCCGTAAAACCTCAACACAAACAAACAAACAGATATTCCTAGGGAAAAATGGTTGAATTATTGGCAAACAGTGGAGACCCTGATCAGCTGCTGCATTCTGCGGTGTCTGCACTGTTGACCAGTTACTGGTTAAGGGTCTCCAGTCTTCAATGGTTAAGGTGTAAATATGGTCTAGGTAAAATATTGGTACGTTTTGTTAGAAAAACAGTGTTATCAAGAGCTCTGTCAGGAGGAAGTGTGGTGTTTATTCTTTCATTTTCAGAAACTTAATCGGTATGGTTTACATTTCATCTGTTTTTTCTCTCGGCCTCTTTCATGACATAGGCAACGTTAACATATGACGAAAGGTGTTTTGTAAAAAATACCATATTTATGATAAGTACTCGTATTAGGACAGACGGACCTAAACAAGCATTGTGGAACCAGATCAGATGTTGCAGAATACAATCTCTGACCAGGGTCAAAACTGTTTACCACTCATCTAGCACTTTTTATAAAGCCTGACATACCTAAAATTGAAAATGGACTCTTATAATATATAAAATGGAAGAGTTTATTCAGTCTTTAATGGGGAAAAAGGTTCTACCATTTTGTACAAAGGAGACAACTTTATGACTGTTTTGCTTTTCTGCATACCAAGCCCCTTCTGAAAAGGTTGTTAGGGGATGTGGAATTGGAGGTGGGGTGGGGTGGGGTAGGGTGGGGGTGGGGACAGGTTGGGTAGAGTAAATCACTTTTGAGAAGGGAGGCAAAAGTACTTTTTAATTGAGCTGCCTCCCCTAAAAGTGTATCCATACACTTTCAGGATGGGAGACAACTCTGTAAAAATTGTTTGTCCTGTTCTGAAAATGGGTCTACTGTATAAGGACATAAATTGCTTTCTGAGGCAAGAATTTGCCCCCACATGGAGCAAGTTCTTTTCTTGTAGCATAGACCCCTCTTGCAGAGTCTACTCTATAAGGGAAGAATTTGCATCTGCATGGAGCAAATTGTTTTCCCATTGAGTAGACCCCTGTTTCAGAAGTGGATTGGACTTCCCATTTGTTGAGCAGTAAAGCAAACGGGAAGTCAAAAAATTGTCTCCCTTGTAAAAAATGGCAGAAAGTAGACCTGGGCCCAGTTGTTCAAAACATCGTTAGTTTATTGAGCTCGTTAGTGGTCAAAATGTTAGCTGTTCTAGTATGGATAATACTAAATTCACAGGTATTTTTGCTGAAAAATGAAATGCAAAAGCTACTCACATTTTTCAGCAAAAATATTGGCATATAATATGCCATATATAATGACCAAAGTTTTAACGATTCCTTAACTAACGACATCCTTAGTTTTGAACAACTGGGCCCTGGTGTATCCCTTTAGAGGTATGTCGGTACAGCAGGTAACATTATATCTTGTAACGTCTGTAAGAAGAGAGTGATTATTTAGTAACAGAAGTTAACATAAAAGAAATGAAACTTCTCAAAGACACGCCCAACCTGTCATTCTCAGATTTCTCACTTATCATACCAGGATGTAGAAACTCAGGTGTCAGGTGATGTTTCATTTGATGGTTTTTTAGCAAACCTTAGATTATTGCAAGGTCAAGTAGCAGGCTTAAAACAAGGCCTACCTTAAGACAGCATAGCTCAATGTTCATCAAATGAAAAAATGAGTCAGATCTCAAGGTCAGTGAGCATGTGTTGGGCTTGCAAGGAACAAAAATTTTTTAAGGATATCAGATAAAGCCATACAGGCATTCAGAAGACAAGAGCTTCAAACATTTAACAATTTTGCATCTTTACATTATCAATGCACCCCTAAAATTATTATATATTATCCAACCATTGGTTCATGACTAAGCACTTCTTTCAAATCTTTTTTTCAAGATATAAACGAGTTGCTTTGATTTTATTTTTCATTTTGATGTTTTAAAATTGACTGGCTTCTGGGCAGCAAGCTCCCCTCAGTTCCCCCTCATTATTAAGATTTGAACCTTCCACTGAACATTCCTCCCTTTTTATATGCCCATTTGAAAAACGGGATGTATTATGTTACGGGGTATGGCGTCCGTCCGTCCGTTTGTAAACTTTTTTGTTTCCGGCTAACTCCTCTTACAGTTTACATCCAATCAAGCTGAAACTTGGTATACAGTTAGACCATGATGTAGTGCAGTGCATATTTTTTCAGGGTTACAGTCCACCAAATGTTTGCAGAGTTATGCCCCTTTGAAAATTTTTGTAAACTTTTCATTTCCGGTTAACTCCTCCTACATTTTACATCCGATCAAGCTGAAACTTCATTTATATTTAGACCTTGATGTGGAGCAGCACATATTATTTCGAGGTTACAGTCCACGAAATATTAGCAGAGTTATGCCCCTTTGAAAATTTCTGGAAACTTTTCGTTTCCGGCTAACTCCTCCTACAGTTTACATCCGATCAAGCTGAAACTTGATTTGTAGTTAGACCATGATATGGAGCAGCGCATATTGTTTCAAGGTTACAGTCCACCAAATATTAGCATACAAATCAGCCAAAGGCTCATATGAGTGTATAATATAGCCATGCTTCTGTCATGTGTCCTCCGTCCATAAGCACTTCTCCCTAGACGCAGCAAACTTCTCCCTATTTCGCAGGAGGGAGAAGTCACTTCTCCCTTAATTTCTGGGCCAGCTTGGACCCTTAGGTTACAGTTCACCATATATCAGCAGAGCTATGTCCCGATGAAAATTTTTAATTTTTTTTTTTTTTTTTGTAATTCCACTTAGAGTTTATATCCGGAGCACTGAATTATAAAGGAGCCAGTTTATGTGCTACATCTTTTTACTTGCCACGGGCGTATAATGCCCCGCTTGGCGGAGCTCTTGTTAGATATTTAGCGGTATGAAAAAACAGGAAAGGGTGCCTCTGTGTTGTAATGCTAAAGCTGCTCACCTTGTAACCCAGGGGTCATGAGTTTGCTCCTAGGCTTCTCCATTCTTTCATATTAGACTTTAAACCAAGGTCCCCCTCTCTGTTTGACAGCTGTTAGTGGGATGTAAAATATTCACTTACTCATTTGAAAAAAAAAAAAAAAAAATGTTCTAGATTTGTCACCCCCCACCCCTCCCCCCCTTTACCACATTTCGTTTCTGGATAATCCTCATACAGTTTTCATTGGATCATGTTGAAACTTGGTGGATAGTTAGACCATAAGGTGGTACAGCATATATTGTTTTGAGGTTATGGTACACCAAATTTTGATACAGCTATTATGCTGCTCTCACACCTGAGCAAATATGTTGCAAATGGGCTTACAAATGCAATTCTCTGCCAATCCACAATGATCGCAAGGTGATTGCCGGACATTTGTAAGTGTTTGTAAGCAGTGGCAATTGTTAACGGGTATTAGAAACATGCTCCTAAAATTCGCAAGGAAAGCATATTTTCATTGCTTTTGCCACACATTTGTAAGAAATTGCAAGCCATTCTTATTGATGGCAAGGCATTTGTAGTGATGGCAAGACACTTGTTCAGATTTGCTAGCATTTGTCTTGACATGGCAGGTGTCTGTTCCAACCATTTGAACAAGGTGTCTTGCTTGGCCTATCAGCTTGGCACTATGCCTGTCTTGCTTATTGGCCTTTGAAGGAGGACTCTCTCACTCATTTGAAAAAAAAAGGAAGGACGGACATGTAGTCTGAGAGCATGGGGGGGGGGGGGGTGAATGGGGGAATGAGGGGTCTGACTGAATGTCTGATATCTCATACCACTGGGATTCTGTATTCTCTGGCCTGGGCTTCCCGGCAGACGACCTTGGCCTTATTCTATGCCTTCAGAAGCAGTCGTTATGTTCAGGAGTGGGATGGTCAGACTTTCCCTTGCTCTTGCCTCTGCCACAACCGCCTTTTCTTCCCCTCCTGGGCATGATGAAGGATAACAATTTGACTTTTTGATACTAGAAGTTTACTCGGTGGATGCTGGCAATTTAGTGACAAAGGGAAAACATTGGCAAGAACACATTGTGCAGTCGTTTCATTCATAAGGCGTTTGGAAGCATTAGCAAAATTTGCAATGGCAAATGTAAGTATTCGTAACATCGGAAAGGATTTGCAAGAAATTCGGCAATACTTAATCATAAGGTTTGTAAGAATTCGTAAGGATTGGTAAGAATTCATTAGAATTTGGCAAGCATTCATAAGGCCTCATTTTTTATACCCCACCACAAAATGGTGGCAGGGTATTATAGTTTCACGTTGGACATCCCTGTGTTCATCTGTCCGTCGTCCACCCATCCATCTGTATTTCGTTTCGGATGATAACTTGAGTAAACTTCAATGGATTTTCACCAAACTTGGTGTGTGCATTGATATTGTGGAGATTTGGTTTGGGATTGCTAATGGGGAAAATTCATCAAATTTTGACAGAGTTATCTGCCCAAGACATGCCCATGTTTTCATTTCTGGATGATAACTTGAATAAATATCAATGGATTTTCACCAAACTTGGTATGTGCATTGATACTATTGAGATCTGGTATGGGATTGCTAATGGGCAACTTTCGTCAAATTTTAATGGAGTTATCTGCCCAAGGCACGCCCATATTTTTGTTTCCGGATGATAACTTGAGTAAATGTCAAGGGATTTTAATCAAACTTGGTACATGCATTGATATGAAGGACATCTTGTTTGGGATTGCTAATGGGCAAATTTCATCAATGTTTGACAGTTATATGCCCATAGCACGGTTATGGAGGGGTATTATAGTTTAACGTTTTTATTAAGCTCCCGCCTTTTTGAAGAATAGTGGAAGGGCATTAAGTGTTACCCCTGTCCGTCCGTCCCAATTTGTGTCCGGGCCATAACTCCTAAACTGTATGGAATATATTTATGAAACTTTACAGGTGCATGCATGACACTGAGACAATTTGTCATGAACAAGGAAGACAACTCTTGCTTGTTTGGTTTTTGAATTATCTGCCCTTGACTTAGTTACATATAGTAAACATGACTTTACAGGTGCATGCATGACATTGAGACAATTTGTCATGAACAAGGAAGACAACTCTTGCTTGTTTGGTTTTTGAATTATCTGCCCTTGACTTAGTTCCATATAGTAAACTGTGTCCGGGCCATAACTCCTTACTGTATGGAATATATTTATGTATGAAACTTTACAGGTGCATGCATGACATTGAGACGATGTGTCATGAAAAAAGAAGACAACATCTTGCTTATTTGGTTTTTGAATGATCTGCCCTTGACTTAGTTCCATATAGTAAACCGTGTGTGGGCCATAACTCCTAAGCCATATTGAATATATTAATGAAACTTTACAGGTGCATGCATGACATTGAGACGATGTGTTATGAACAAGGAAGACAACTCTTACTTGTTTGGTTTTTGAATTATCTGCCCTTGACATAGTTCCATATAGTAAACCGTGTCCAGGCCATAACTCCTTAACTGCATGGAATGTATTTTTGAACTTTTACAGGTGCATGCATGACACTGAGACGATGTGTCGTGAAAAAGGAAGACAACTTTTGCTTGTTTGGTTTTTGAATTATCTGACCTTGACTTAGTTCTATATAGTAAACCGTGTTTGGGCCATAACTCCTAAACCATATGGAATATGTTTATGAAAATTTACAGATGCATGCATGACATTGAGGCGATGTGTAATGAACATGGAAGACAACTCTTGCTTATTTGGTTTATGAATTATCTGCCCTTGACTAAGTTCCATATGGTAAACCATGTGTGGGCCATAACTCCTAAACCTTATGAAATACATTTATGAAAATTTACAGATGCATGCATGTCATTGAGGCGATATGTAATGAACATGGAAGACAACTCTTGCTTATTTGGTTTATGAATTATCTGCCCTTGACTAGTTCCATATAATAAACAGTGTGTGGGCCATAACTCCTAAACTGTATGGAATATATCTATGAAAATTTACAGATGCATGCCTGACATTGAGGCAGTGTGTAATGAACATGGAAGACAAGTTTTGCTTATTTGGTTTATGAATTATCTGCCCTTGACTTAGTAATCTGTGTCTGAAATCTTGGTCTGACATAGACACAATTACATATGTAACCTTTTTCTGATTGGCATTTTGGCGAGGGCATCCGTGTCCTATGGACACTTTTTCTAGTTCCATTATATCTTCCAGCGAGTCATAGCATATTTGGCAATTTTGCTGGGAATTTCAAATTTTCATATTTGCAAGGATATTCACCCAGGTGTGAGAGTAGCATAACACTTTTTAAAGATTTTTCAGACTTGTTTTTGTGGTTAACTCCTACAGTTTTTGTCAGATCACATTGAAACTAGATGTACCATAAGACCCTGAGAGGGTACAGTGCACACTTTTTCAGGCTGTGGTACACAAAATTATGATAGCATCATTACACTGTAAGATTTTTCATACTTGACTTTGTTAGTGGATAAATCCTCATACAATTTTCATTTGATCCGGTTGAAACATGGTGTACAGCTAGACTATGAGGTGATGCAGTGCATATTATTTCAAGGTTACAGTACACCAAGCTTTGATAGAGTTATAGCTCTTTAAATATTGTTCAAGCATGATTTCATTTCCAGCTCACTTCTCCTATAGTTTTCATCTGATCAAGCTGTTATTTGTTGGACAGAGAGGAGACAGAAGATGGGGAGAGCTGCAGTTAGGTTACAGTATACCAAATTTTCATATACTTTCAAGGTTACAGTTCTCAAAATTTTCATTTTGATAAAGTTATAAGTCTTTAAATATTGTTCAGACATAATTTCATTTCCAGCTAACTCCTATATTTTTCATTTAATCTAGCTGTAATTTGTTGGACAGAGAGAAGAGGATGTGGAGAACTGCAGCCGGGTTACAATATGCCAATTATTTTTATACTTTCAAGGTTACAGTTCACAAAATTTTCATGGAGTTATTACTGATATTACACTTTTTGAAAATTTTTCAGACACGACTTCATTTCTTGATAAATCCTCCTAACAATTTTCTTCAGATGGTTAAAACTTATTGAGGTTGACTGTGAGGTTTTGAGGGTACATTACACAAAATTTTGTTAAGTTGTTATTATGTAAAGATTGTTCAGACAGGACTTCATTTCTGGCTCACTCCTCCTACAGGTTTTGTCTTGTCAATTGTATGTAGTTGGATAGAAAGAAGATTTGGAGAATTGCAGCCAGGTCATATTCTTTCAAGGTTACGGAACACCAAGTTTTCATAGAGTTATCTTATTAAAGCATCTTCACTTACTTTCAGGCTAATTCCTCCTACAGTTTGAAATTGTTTACCCAGGTGTATTCATCAAATGTTTGTGGCTTCAAGTTCTCATGGTAACTTACAATCTATTAAGTACCACTTCAAACACAGCCATCTTCTATACATGTTTTGTTACCCTGCAGTGGCATGGTGTATCATGCAGTGACAGGGGTATCATGCAGTGTCTGCGATGCTTTTATTTTTCATAGAAGATAAGTTATTACACGTCAGTTGACTCATCTGCTTGGTAGATGATTCACATGATATGTCATGATTTATTTTGTATCAAAGTAAAAAGTAAAATAAAAATTGTGTCTGTTGCTGTTGTGATTGGCGCTTTAAGAGTTAATGTTTAGCCTGGTTCCCATGAAAATTAATGCATGACATCAGCATGCCTCTACAAAATGTGGCATTATGTGTGTTACATTAGCCATAGCTCTATTATAAGCCAATTTTTAACCAAACATCTTATATTTTTTTCTCATTTCTTCTGAAAAAACATATGTTGTGGGTACTCATTAGAATTGCCTCACAGACACACCTCTAATGAGTTCCCACAGAATGTTTTTTTTTTTGTTTTTTTTTTTGCAGAGAAGTAAGTAATATTTATTTTTAGCTCACCTGAGCAAAAGCTCAGGGTGAGCTATTGTCATCACCCTATGTCCGTCGTCCGTCGTTGTCCGTCGTTCGTCGTCAACTATTAGTTTGTTAACACTATAGCGGTCACAGTTTTGACCCAATCTTAATGAAACTTGGTCAGAATGTTTGCCTCTATGAAATCTAGGAAATTCGATACTGGGTTACTTGGGGTCAAAAAGTGGGTCACCAGGTCAAATCAAAGGGAAAACTTGTTAACACTCTAGAGGTTATAGTTTTGACCCAATCTTGATGAAACTTGCTCAAAATGTTAAGTTTGAAAGTGGGTCACTTGGGATCAAAAACTAGGTCACCAGGCCAGATCAACAGAAAACCTTGTTAACACTCTAGCCGTCACATTTTTGAAGCAATCATCATGAATCTTGCTCAATAAGTTTGTCTTGATGATTTCTAGGCCAAGTTCAAAACTGGGTCACCTGCGATCAAAAACTAGGTCACCGGGCCAAATCAGCAGAGAACCTTGTTAACACTCTAGCGGTCACATTTTTGAAGCAATCATCATGAATCTTGCTCAAAATTTTTGTCTTGATGATTTCTAGATCAAGTTTGAAACTGGGTCACTTGGAGTCAAAAACTAGGTCACCGGGCCAAATCAGCAGAAAACCTTGTTAACACTCTAGCGGTCACATTTTTGAAGCAATCATCATGAATCTTGCTCAAAATGTTTGTCTTGATGATTTCTAGGTTGTTTAAAACTGGGTCACGTGGTGTCAAAAACTAGGTCACCATGTCAAACCAGCAGAAAACCTTGTTAACACTCTAGCGGTCACATTTTTGAAGCAATAATCATGAATCTTGCTCAAAATGTTTGTCTTGATGAGGTCTAGGATATGTTTGAAACTGGGTCACGTGGGATCAAAATTAGGTCACTGGGCCAAATCAGCAGAAAACCTTGTTAACACTCTAGCGGTCACATTTTTTAAGCAATCATCATGAATCTTGCTCAAAATGTTTGTCTTGATGATTTTTCTAGGTCAAGTTTGAAACTGGAACACCTGGGGTCAAAAACTAGGTCACCTGGCCAAATCAGCGTAAAATCTTGTTATCACTCTAGCGGTCACATTTTTCAAGCAATCATCATGAATCTTGCTCGAAATGTTTGTCTTGATGAGTTCTAGGTCAAGTTCGAAACTGTCTCACTTGGAGTCAAAAACTAAGTCACCGGGGCCAAATCAGCAGAAAACTTTATTAACACTCTAGCGGTCACATATTTTAAGCAATCATCATGAATCTTGCTCAAAATGTTTGTCTTGATGATTTTTAGGCCAGGTTCGAAACTGGGTCACCTGGGTGAAAAACTAGGTCACCTGGCCAGATCAGCAGAAAACCTTGTTAACACTCTAGTGTCACATTTTTCAAGCAATCATCATGAACCTTGCTCAACATGTTTGTCTTGATGATTTCTAGGTCAAGTTTGAAACTGGGTCACTTGGGGTCAAAAACTAGGTCACCTGGCCAAATCAGCAGAAAACCTTGTTAACACTCTAGTGGTCACATTTTTGAAGCAATGATCATGAATCTTGCTCAGAATATTTGTCTTGATGATTTCTAGGTCAAGTTTGAAACTGGGTCACATGGGGTCAAAAACTAGGTGACCTGGCCAAATCAGCAGAAAACTGTTAACACTCCAGAGGTCACATTTTTGAAATAATCATCATAAATATTGCTCAAAATGTTTGTCTTGATGATTTCTAGGTCTAGTTTAAAACTGGGTCACTTGATATCAAAAACTAGTTCACCTGGTCAAATCAAAGGAAAACCTTGTTGATGTTCTAGAGGTCACATTTTTGAAGTGATCATCATGAATCTTGCTCAAAATGTTTGTCTTGGTGTATAGTTGTCTGTCCAGTGACTCTCTTAAGTTTTTCCATTTAGGTCAGTTTCTCAGTAATTATTGGTCCTACAGAGTGATATTTGGTACTTGTGAAGTGTTTGTGTTTAGGTCAGTTTCTCAATAACTATTGCTCCTACAGCCAGTGATACTTAGTACATGCATACATCTTAGCATAGCCTCTTCAGTGCAGTCATCCATATTTGACCTTGACCTTTATTTCACAGTCTATTAGACATGCTACATTGTCTTACTTGTTAATATAATCATTTTGAACTTTGATCAGAATGTTTGCCTTAATCATTCTAGATCAGGCTCTCAAAGTGCTATGTTGCTCAGGTGAGTGTTACAGGGCCATCATGGCCCTCTTGTTACACAATTCCTATCAAGAGCTGTGTAAGCATTTCCCTATATAATATAGGAAAGGAGGAAGAGTACTAAGACATTTTAGATTCATTTATGAAGCAAAAAGAGTTGCTAAAAAGTAAACAACAAATTTATTCAGCATGACAAGGGTTAACAGATGATAATGAATGATTTTTTTTTTCTTATTTTTCCCTGGCACTAGGGCTTGATATTTTATGTGAATCTGCTCCCACGAAATAACAGACCTTATTTTCTGCAAAGTCAAGAAACTTCTTTGATAATGTCTCTTGCTAATATTGTAATTAAGTATATAAAGTAAATAAATATTTATCTTAGATATTTGGACACCTAAACTCCTTAGCATACAGTCGACTCTAGTTATCTTGAATTCCCAGGGACTTTCTGAAATACTTCGAGATATCCGTACTTCGACATATCAGAATTGCAGAATTGAAGAAAAAATAAATCAAACAACCACATTTAACAAATGTATATGTAATTGGACTCTTGAAATTCGAGATATATTGAAAATATATTTTGTTACCTGTTGTTAGATTTTCATGTTTAGGCAGGGACTAGATTTTCACTTCGAGATAAGCGGTTATTCAAGATAAGTGAGGTCGAGATAACGAGAGTCAACTGTACTTGTCCTACAATGTGAACAAATCTATTTTACTGCCTGTTAATGTGTTTAAAATGTGCTAGATGAGTTGCAGTCAGTATAGACCATGGTCATGACACACTATGATCTTTGGCATATATGAACTTGGTCTACACTGTCTGCCCAGGCCTGTATAAGGTCAATATGGTTGACTGCGTTTTCAGATGTTTTTCAATTCCTGTAACCCAGTTTTGATGTTGTTTTTCATTTATTTATTTTCAGTGAGTCAGATCCTAGATGCCCTGTTGACAATCAATCATTGAACAAATATGAACTGTTTCCAGACAATTACGCCAAGAGAGAAATCCTTAATTTAACTGTTAAATGTCCCAACTACAAAAAAGGCTGTGATTTAGTTGTTAGTCTCAGTGATGTACAGGTAAAACAACTTTATTGGTCATTAACCTTCATGGTGTACAGATAAACCTATTTTTATTGATCAGATAAACCCTCAGTGATGAAAAGTAAACCAACTTTATTAGTCAGATACCCTCAGTGCTTTACAGGTAAACCAAATTTATTGGTCAGATACCCTCGTAGATATACAGAGAAATCATTTTTTTTTTGTCAGATAACCTCAGTGCTGTTCAGGTTAAACAACTTTATTGGTCAGCTACCCTCAGTCATGTACAGGTAAAGCAACTTTCTTGGTAAAGTACCCTCAGTCATGTACAGGTTATAAAACCAACTTTATTGGTCAGATACACTCAGTGATGTACAGGCAAACCAACTTTATTAGTCAGATACACTCAGTCATGTACAGGTAAAGCAACTTTCTTGGTAAAGTACCCTCAGTCATGTACAGGATCTAAAACCAACTTTATTGGTCAGATACCCTCAGTGATGTACAGGTAACCCAACTTTATTGGTCAGATACCCTCAGTGATGTACAGGTAACCCAACTTTATTGGTCAGATACCCTCAGTGATGTACAGGTAAACCAACTTTATTAGTCAGATACCCTCAGTGATGTACAGGTAACCCATCTTTATTGGTCAGATACCCTCAGTGATGTACAGGTAACCCAACTTTATTGGTCAGATACCCTCAGTGATGTACAGGTAAACCAACTTTATTGGTCAGATACCCTCAGTGATGTACAGGTAACCCATCTTTATTGGTCAGTTACCCTCAGTGACGTACAGGTAAACCAACTTTATTGGTCAGATACCCTCAGTGATGTACAGGCAAACCAACTTTATTGGTCAGATACCCTCATAGATAACAAAGAAATCATTTTTTTTTTTGGTCAGAAAACCTCAGTGCTGTTCAGGTTAAACAACTTTTATTGGTAAGCTACCCTCAGTGATGTACAGGTAAAGTAACTTTCTTGGTAAAATACTCTCAGTCATGATCAGATACCCTGAGTAATGTATGGGTAAACCAATTTTACTGGTCAGATAGCAGAAGTGATGTACAGGTAACCCAACTTTATTGGTCAGATACCCTCAGTGATGTACAGGTAAACCAACTTTATTAGTCAGATATCCTTAGTAATGTACAGGTAAAATAACTTATAGGTCTGGCAGTCTCAGTAATGTACAGGTAAACCATTTTATTGGTCAGTTACCCTCTTATTTCTCCATATTTTTACTCTTATATAGTATATCCATACTCTTTAGAATTGTAATTAGAGTTGATTAGATATACCCTCAGTGATGTATAGGTAACCCAACTTTATGTGTTCCAATGATTGTGTAAATCGGCAATGAATGCCTTTAGCTGGCTGTGTGGATATGCAGACTGATCTAGGCCTTTGTTGCCTATGTATGCAATATTTGTTGCCCTTGTTGTGATTCTATGGCTTATTATATCTACCCTCAGTTTTTGGACACCTTAACTCCTTGCCATATTTGTCCTAAATTTTAACAAGTCCATTCTGGTGCCTGTTGAAAAATTACTGTTAGATGAGTGGCAAATATTGTAGACACTTGTCAGACAACACATTCTGTGGCATCTGACCTCAGTCTGCACTGTTTGCTTAGGCCTGTATTTACAGATACTAAAACTCAAATAAACATTATACAGTCGAACTTCAATGGCTCGAACATCTTTGGGACCATAGAAAATTATTCAAGACATGGTTAGTTTGAGCCACTGAGGGTTAATCATGGTGCCAGGTCAGGAAGCAAATAGTGATAATTTAGGGATTTTTTTTTACTTCCTTCAAAATAATTGTATGTTGAGTGTACTCATTAAAGTTGCCTTGATGAGGCTATTCTAATGAGTATACACAACATACGATTTCATGATGAAATAAGAAAATTTCCCTAAATATTTGTTTTCTGAGCAAGCGGAAGAATTTCGAAGGGACTCAAAAATGAGTTTTAATTAGCCATGGTAAACAAGCCATCGGTTTTCGAGCTATTGAGGTTTTCTTTGACATTGGTAATTGGGTCATGTCAAGCAGAAAATGCCTTTGAACATGTGCAGGTTCAGATCATCCTGCACATGTGCAAAGTAATATCTGGGCCTTTGCTCTCCATTCATACATTCAGAATCCAATGATTCTGTTAGCAGACAGTGAAGGGCCTGCTCAGAATGCGCAGATGACCAAACTGATCAGGGCCTTTGCTGTCAACATATGCCTGAAGATAGTTTTTGCATGGCATGGTCCATTGAAGTTGAATTTCTCTTTGCCAGCTGAATGTTTCAAGTGCGAAATCTCTTTTTGCTAGCTGAATGTTTCAAGTGCGAAAGAGAATTCACCCATGTTACATGCATGATTGCTTGGCTATTTTTATGATAGATAGATTGCCACTTTGTATTGCCACTTGTAGCTGTTAGTCTGTGCTTTCTTGTGTTCATTGTTCAGGTTCTTGTCATACATTTTATATGTCTGTGTTTATACAAAGGAGCCACTTTATAATACAGTTCATTATAGCACTGTTTTGGATATATAAACAACTGATCTCCAAAATTTTGTAGACGGACAAAAATACATAGATTACATAGAAAAATGACCATAAATGGTCATTTTTCAATGTAATTTATATATTTTATATGGATACAACAAAATATATTGATTATATTGAAAAATGGTTATAAAGAGTCATTTTTCTATATAATCTCTATATTTTTGTTTAACTCCAACACAGCTGCTTAGCTAACACGGTTTTTATTTTGGAGCCCAGTAATAATGTGATAAAGAGGTTGTGGTGTAAATTTCATTTAAATTAAATATTTGATTGAATTCACTTTCAGAACCATTTTGAGAGCTGTGATTTCTCTTATGTACCGTGTCCCTTACTATGTGCCAATATCTTCTCACGTCGAGATTTAGAATCTCACATGTTGAACGAATGTCCAAAAAGAGAAGTGCAGTGTAATCTGTGTAAAAGCAACATTACAGCTGAAGATAAAGAGGTAGGTTTGGATAAATTATCATATTTACCATAAGATATGAGGCAGTCAGGCTTCAGTAGACAGTGTAGACCAAGATCACACACTGCAGAACAAGGTATCTGATCCTGATCTACAATATTTGTTACTCATCAGGCTGTGTTTAAATGTCAACAAGAACTTGCCAGAAAGTGAAATGGATGTCGTCGAAATTTAGGGCAAGTATGGTAAGGTGTTCAGGTATCCAAATACTAAGGGTAAATGTGGTAGGTTCTGTTGTGTCCCAGTTTCCTCCAGGCCTGCTTACACGGGCCTGTCAGGTAAAAAGATGCCTTGGAACATGCACAGAATGTGCAGATTCAGATCATCCTGCACATGCACAAAGTATCATCTGAGCCTTTGCTCTCCATTCATACATTCTGTAGTATCCAAGATTCTCTTGGCAGACAGTGAAGGCCCTGATCAGACTGCGTAAATGTGCAGACTGATCTGGGCCTTTGATGTCCACATATCCCAGAAGAACATGTTTTTGCCTGACATAACATTATTCTTAGGGGGAAATGATTCACTTTCAAGGGAGAGGGAGACAATTTGTTAAAATTATTTTTTCTTCTGAAAGGAGGTGTATTCTAAAAGGGAAGAATTTACTCCCAATGGCATGGTGCTGCCATTGCAAACTTTGCTTTTTGGCCTCAGATCAAAGTGATGGACTTGTCTAAGCTTGGGCCATTACCTGACACATAATTCCTCAGAGTCATCTTCATACTGTAAAACATTTACCATATTCGACCTAATTACCGCACCGTGCGCTTGGGTTTTTCAAAATTACTGGGAAAACCTGTGGTAAACTATGTATCCACCTATATTAAGGGTACACTTAAAAAAAGATCAGCGAAGGACTTATCTAATGATGCTTATGCAATGTTTTTTTGGGTTTGGTTTTCGACAAGTCGACGCAATTTTAATGGGTACCCACAACATATGCTTTTATAAAGAAGTAGACAAAATGTACACGGGTTGTAATCTGAAGACTATGGAACTGCTTGACTGTGCGCTTATGGGAGTATGTGCGGTAATTAGGTCGAATACGGTAAATTTGGCAGCAGATTTCTGACATAGCCCTGTGTGACTTGTGGGGGTTGTACATGGTGATTTGCAAGTGATTAATGGTGATTTTAAGCTGTTTGCCACATTGCATTATTCTTGGTGTGTGAGCGAATACAAATCAGTTCTGTTGTTATTTAATAAAACAGAATTTGAGTTATTATCAGTTGTAGTTGTCTCTCTTGGTAAAGCTGTCAATCAGTTACCAAGATTGTTATCTTTCTTAATTTTAGGTGCTAAACAAGTGCAAAAGAAGTAAACACATTTATTCTTTTGTCAGGGGTAATGTCCTTGACTGATTGATGCTGTATTGTTCAACATCATACTTGCCATGTGTATTGGGAATATAATTTCTGTCAGTTGTTATTCTTCTTTTGCGCTCTTTGATCTTTATTGGCATTTTTTTATTATGGCGTTTTTTTTTACTTGACCGTCAATGGCACCAAAATAAAATGACTGCCAAATATGAGTGTTTTACAGTAGAGAGACAGGAGATACTTAGAAATATCAAGTCTGCTCTTCTTCTGATTTTTGGTCAACATTATATCACAGATGTTGAATAAGATAAAGTTATCAACAGATTTGGATTTCATTTCAATTATTCATTCTAAGTATGTCAGGCTGAGAATTTCTTGATTGTACCTATGCTGAAAATAGGAATAGCTAAAATAATGTAAATGTCAAAAAGTAAAAGAGCCAGTATAATAAATGTCAGAAAACACAGGGCTTTAGTATTCTGGACTACATTATAGAATTAATTTGATATAAAGCTACCAAGCCATGACTCCCTGTGGTTTCCCTAGACATCTATTGTGGGGCTCCATTGTGCAGTCAGTAACACATGTGCGCAGATCCAGGGATTACAAGTTGGAATCCCAGCTCTGCCACATAACTTCTGTGGAGATTGATCATGGAATAATTTCTGTGGTCTTCCTCCCCCTTCTGCTGATTCAAGAAGGGCATTTATCAATTACTGGCAAAAGTATGTGCACAGAGTACTGGTTAATTGCTTTGAGGTTAATTGCTTTGCCTGCACAGAAAAAAGTGTGAGTACGTTAACTGACCAGCTCGTCAAGACCTTAACAGTGTTGGCTTGGCTGTAAAACTCCAAATAAAAAAACAAAATCTAAACACATCACGAAAACATGCCTATATAATTTTGACCCCCTTAAACCCCACTGTAGTAAAACTGGGGTTCACAGAGGTATACATTATTTTTCTTCTTTTTGCTCAAAAACATAGATTGTGGGTACTCATTAGAACTGCCTCATCGAGGTGGTTCTAACAAGTACATACAATCTATGTTTGAGCAGAAATATGAAAAATATCAGAATTTTTTATCTAAACATTTTCATTTTTTTTGTGGTAAAATTGTCAGTATAATTGAATAGGCGTATTTTCGCTATGTTTTACATAGCTGTGGATAAGAGTGGTGTCCAGATAAAAATTTTTCTAATGTCCTTCTAATGATTATCCACAACCATAATTATGTTTTCATGGAGAAATGAGAAAAAATCTTATCAGTTACTCATCTTATCTGGAAATAAGCAAGCCAGCTGAAGAATGGATTTTGATTGGAGCAGATTTAGAAATGCAATGCAAGCTTATTCTCTCCTCCATTTCAACTTCCTTGTTCTATCACCCTTGCCAGTCAGCTTAACACTTTGCATGGTGGGTAAAAAGTTCAACATTTTTGAAATATTTTCCTTATTTTTCTCAGAAAACTGGATTTAACATTACATGCAAATTGTCTCCATTGGAAATGTCAAATCCAGTTTTCTGAAAAAAAAATAAGAAAAAAAAATATTTCAAAATGTCGTCTGCTGAATTTTTTATCCAGAGTGCTAAGCGTTATTTTTTTTTTTTTTTTTTTTTTTTACAAATGTAGTACTACCCATAGATTTTTGAATGTTGACACTTAGCATGGTAGGTAAAAATTTCAGCAGTCAACAGTTTGAAGTATTTTCCTTTTTTTCTCCCAGAAAATAAGGTTTGTTATTTTATGCAAATTGTCTCCAATTTACATGAAATGTCAGCCATATTTTCTGGGAATAAAAAACAACAATATCAATTTGTTGTCTCTGAATTTGCTTAGAGAGTGCTAAAGGATAAACTTTGAGCTGCCATGCAGAATTGTAGCAGACAACATTCTCATTTTTGTTTTTATTTATTGGAGAAAAATAAGACTTGACATGTGAATTGGCTGCCTTGCAGAAGAATAACATGTAATCTCAAGCCTTATTTTCTCTGAAAAGGGAAACAAATATTTCAAAATCTTAGTTTTAAAGGGTAAACTCTTTAATTTGTATCAGTGTTCCGTCAGGTTTCTAGGAAGTCTCTCGCTGGCTCATTGACAAATTAACTTATACCCTCTCTGGGATAATTCAGCAGATGACAAATTGGTGATTTTTATTTTTCCCAGAAAACAGGATTTGACATTTCATGCAAATTGTCTCCAATGCATACAGTTTGCATGAAATATCGAAGCCTGTTTTCTGGGAAAAATAAGAAAAAATATTTCCAAATGTCCTCTGCTGAAAATTTTACCCAGAGTGCTAAACCTTAAAAGTGCTAATTTTGTGTTGTTTGTATGTTTTTTGTGTTTTACTTTTCTAGAAAGGGGACTTATTCATTTGCTAGCAAGTAAGATTTATTTTTGTGTATTAATTTAGGTTTATTAGAAGAAAAAATTGATGAACCGTGTTCATTGAAAAGGAGAATGGTGTCATGACATTGTGTCCTTTTTTAATCTAAATAGTTGAGCATCATAACAATTTCGCATGTTTATTTTAAAAATTTGAACAAGTCAATTGACTACCTGGTATAATGTTTAACCCATTTATGCAGAGTGGGATCTTCCACTTCAACTCTTTGGTAGGTCCATTTTCAATAGAAGGGGTATCTAGTTAGCTTTTATTATTACCATGTTTTATAGAAGAATTCCTATATTAAATACAAACAGTGTAGGTCCTGATCAGATGCCACATTCTGTGGCATCTGATCTGGGTCTACACTGTTTGCCAAAATCCCTTTTGGGCAGATGTTAGGCATTAGTGGGTACAAACTGTTTTGTCTGAATAGTCAGGACAAATATGGTAGGTAGCGATAGACAGCTCTTTGCAGTTTGATCAGGGTCTTTACAGTTACCAGTCTGTTTTACAGTATTCTGTCTTTCTGTTGGTGAGCTGAAAAATCCTTGTTTGGCCTCTGCTGACTTGCAGGTGAAATGTTCTACAATATGTGGTATCTTTATAAGAAACAAAATATTCCTGTTCTGCCTCTGTTTAACACTTGTCATGCTGAATAAATTAAGATGCCACACCCACTTCTAATTCTCAGCCAGTCAGATTACTTGATCTGGATTGTTGCTAAAAATCCACATACTTAACAGCAAACAGTGCAGATCCAGATCAGTTGGCTTCTTCAGAAGCCAACTGATCTGAATGTACACTGTTTGCAAAGGCAGGGTATATCCAGGTTCAGCATGACAAGGGTTAAATTTACCGGCTCTTTTATTTTGCTGTTTGTATCAGTATATCAGTGCTCATCTAATAAATATGAAAATGCCAACTATTGTTGGCATTTTCATATTTGTTAATAGAGAAATTTCCTGCTTAGCTGAGTGGAGCATGAAAAAAAGTTTTTATAACCATGTGGCCAAACTATGTAGATGTATGAACAAACTGATCTGGTTTGTTTGTTGTAAGACGTATGTTCCTTGGTATAGATATTGCAACATTTACATAGCTCTAGATAAATCCTATTTTCTAGGAAAACAGAGAAAAATATTTAAAAACGTCGTCTGCTGAAAGTTTTACACCGCATGCAATATGTTAAGTAGCTAGATATAGGAGAGTATTAACCCTTGTCCTGCTGAACCCAGATATACCCTGCCTTTGCAAACAGTGTAGATCCAGATCAGTTGGCTTCTGAAGAAGCCAACTGATCTGGATCTGCACTGTTTGCCATTAAGTATGTGAATTTACAGCAAAAATCGGGATCAAGTAATCTGATTGGCTGAAAATTAGAAGTAGGCGTGTCATCTTTATTTATTCAGCAGGACAAGGTTAAGAAGATAGTTTAGTTGTTTCTGCACCAGAACACATATTGAGGATATGCATAAGAAAAACTAATAGAAACTCTGGGCTCTACTCTCATAAGACCAGGATGAAAGTTATAGGATAGTAAAGACACTTATGTCTCAAAGGCATTTCTAGTTTGAACATTCTTAGTTTTGACTATAATCAGATGGATATTTAATGACTTTCTGATTTTGAAGTTGAAAAGCACTATCCCTTTGTACATCAGTGATACCTAGACCCAAGATAAAACTTGTGAGCTGGAGATAAAATAAATGGATACTATCATTTTCTTTGTGAAAAAAGTCACACTTCAACCATATTTGCCCTAAATATTGCCCTAAATATTGGGATGGACAGGCCTGAGCAAAGTGTAGACCAAGATTAGAAGCTGCAGAATATGGCATCTTATCAGGGTCTACATATATCAATAGGTAGTAAAATTAACTTGTTCAGGGTTTAGGATCAGTATGGTAAGGACTTAAGGTGTCCCATTATTTAGGTGAATACTGAACTTGAATCTCGTAGTGGTTGAGTGGTTGAGTATGCAAAATAATTTTGAAGGGCTGGACATCAGTTCATATTATGTTCTTGAAGAGTAAGAAGAAAAATGCTGCTGAGTGCTCTGCATATCTGCTCAACTGAATACTAGACTGTTTATTTAACCCTGGTCCTGCTGAACCCGGATATACCCTGACTTTGCAAACAGTGTAGATCCAGATTAGTTGACTTCTAAAGAAGCCATCTGAGCTGGATCTGCACTGTTTGTCATTAAGTATGTGAATTTGTATCAACAACTTGGCCCAAGTGATCTTACTGGCTGAAAATTAGAAATGGGCGTGGCTGAAAATTAGAAGTGGGCGTGGTCTCTTTAATTTATTCAGCAGGACAAGGGTTAAAATTAAGGGGTCTGGATACACTTGGGAGTGTTTTCTAGAATGTTTGAAAAGGGAGACAAATTTTGTGACTTCCTGTCGGCTTTTCTGCATCTTTAGAGGAGACTCAAGCTTTTCAGAATGGAGGATAAAGCAATGTTGACTGAGTTTCCTCTCGTGAAAGTGTATCCATTGCCTGTAAAGCCAAGATTGATGCAATGCCTATGAATAGAGGCAATGATTGGCTGTTGGTTGTGTATAGACTGATCGTCGTCTTGTCATAAGGATATCATTAGCTTGGAGGGACTTACATGTATAATTGTAGCATCCAAGGACAAGTATTGTGTGAGCTATTGCCTTGATGAACAGGACTATAAAATGTTTAGAAGGAAGTGGTAAACCACAATTAGCAATGCATGTATTAGGAAGACAAGTGAAAAGAACATATGGGCCACCTAAATGAAAACTTTCCCTCAAATATGGTTAACCCTTAAAACGCCAAGAAGCATCTGAAAATGTCGTCCGTTTATGTCGTCTGCTGAATATTCTTGCAAACTTTTCAAACCTACTTTTGCATACAGGCAAACAGTGTGGACCCAGATCAGACTGCTCCTAAAGGAGCAGTCTGATCTGGGTCCACACTGTTTGCAGAAATGACTTTTAAAGTAACCGGCAGAAGACAAAGCAGACGACAATAGTTGTGATTGGCGCTTTAAGGGTTAAAATGTGCAGTCACATCATCCTGTGCGTGTGTAAATGTATCATCTGGGCCTTTGCTCTGTATTCATATATTCTATAGTAGCCAATAATTCTGTTAGCAGACAGTGAAGGCCCTGATTAGACTGTGCAGATATGCAGGCTGATCTGGGCCTTTGCTGTCCACATTTGACTGAAGACACATATTCTCTTGAGGGGGCCCGTGTAATCTCTCCAAACAGAAATCAACCTTATGGCATATGCAACTAGCCTACACCCAGATTTGCATTCATATCAACTCAGTGTGATCAGGGTCTACATTGTTTGGCAATCGAATCTTTGATATCTGTACCTTATGTTAGTCAACAGTGCAGACCCTAACCAGACTGTGTTCATTCTCAGAACAGCAGACTGCATTCTGAATGTTGTTCTTTTTTTGCAGACAAATCAAAGCTTCATGTGAAACATCTGTATAGCAGGCAATTCACATGAAATGTCAAGGGTTATTTTTCTCTGAAAAGTAAAAAAAAAATACAAGTGAGAATGTTGTCTGCTACATTTATTTGGTGCCTTTAATCATATCTATAGACCTGTAAATAAACACTGATATTTCTGGATCACATTTTACTAGTTTTATTAACCAATGATATAGAGCCATTGTTAATTATCTCATGAGAAAATTCAGATATTTTATCCATTAATTTCTTCCACTCTCTGGGCTAATACAGCAGATGACAAACCGATGATCTTTTTATTTTCTTTCCCAGAAAATAGGCTTTGGCAGTTCATGCAAATTGTCTCCTTAGTTTACAAGAAATATCAAAACCTATTTTCTGAAAAAAAAAATGAGAAAAAACTATTTTAAAATGTCATCTGCTGAAATTTTTACCCAGCATGCTGCGCGTTAAATTTTGAAGTGAAATAAAATCTTAACTTCCTGAATGATAACCTGATGATGACTTCCTGGTTAGTTAATGCTCAGCATGCTGGGGGAAAAATATGACATTTTGAAATATTTCTCTTATTTTTATCCCTGAAAAAGGCTTTGACATTCCATGCAAATTTTCTCCTGGGAAGACAATTTGCATGAAATGTCAGAGCCCATTTTCTGGGAAAAATGAGAAAAAAATATCATCAAGTTGCTATCTGTCTGCCAAAAGAGTGGTATAGGTTAAAACCTAGATAGGTTATATGTCAGTAAGTGATCAAAGGCTACACCTGGGTAGATGGATCTTAAGGGGAAGGGATATACTTTCAAGGGATGTTACTCTGTCAAAATGGGTTTTGCCTCCCTTCTGAAAAGGGTCTACACTGAATGGAAAGAATTTGCCCCTCTTGTGAGTAAATTCTTTCAGTTTAGAATAGATCCCTTTTCAGAAGGGCATTGATGTGTAGGAAAGAAACTAAAGTTGTCTCCCTTGTAAAAAGAGGCAGAAAAATTACCAGATGTATCAAGCCCCCTTAAAGTCAGGGAGTGCAATTTATTCAGTGTTCTGTTGTCAATCACCGTAAAATTAAGTATGTTTGTACTTTCTGATTTCTGACGCAGTCTGGTGCAAGATGTGTAGAATATATTTAGTTACTGTGGACAAATTACTGTACTTTTGAATTATCTCTTAATGCTTAAAGCACTTAGCAGAATTGCAGCAGACAACATTCTAAACTTTTTAATAATTATTTTCAGAGAAAATTCTCTGAAGAATATAAAGCAAATTTTTTTTGTTCATCTGCTGCAGTTGAGATTAGCATTTTAAAGGGAAGCATAAGCTTGGGGGAGAATGTATTGGAGATGAAAGAACTTGACAATTCAGGCATTTTGGTGTAAATTTGATCAAAATTGGATAAAAACTAAGGAAGTTAAAGAGGTTTAAAGATTTAAAAAGCCATTAGCAAGGCTGTTCCATTTTCAATATTTATGAGGTTCTAACAATTTCAAAATATTAAATAAAATCTTCTTTCTGATGGAAATTAATGCTGTTTCAAGCATAATTCATTAAATACCTGCAGAAGAAGTTATATACAATGTACACAAATATTGTTGTAAATCTTTTTTATTTATGTTTTGCATATTGAATTAAGGCTTTGTGACATCATAAAGCAGCATTAAATATTCAAAATGGAGGCACACATATAGCTGTTTTGATAACTTCAGACGTTAGTAATGTACTTAGATTGCATCCCATTTTGATAAACTTTGCATCAAAATGCACAGTTTGTTATGATCTTGCATCTCAGATATATTCTTTATCAACATTGCTATTCCTTTTAAGGGTTAATCAGAAGTGCTACCTAGAAAACTAAGAGTGGTGGCCCTAGACACTCACTGGACATCACTGGCTTCAAGGGAAGGCCCCGAGGTTATAAAACTTTTTTTCATGCTCACCTCAGCCAAGCATGAAATTTTCTCTGCAAATAAATATGAAAATACCAACTGTAGTTAGCATTTTCATATTTATTTGCTCAGCTATGTATAGCAAGAAAGTATTTGCAATTTTTAATAATTTGAGATTCATTAGCAGGACAAATTTCATGCTCAGCTGAGTTGAGCATGGAAAAAGTTTTATAACCTCAAGTCCTGGATTTAAAGATGCAGTGAGGTGTCTGCAGTGACTGAAGTTTTTGCCTATGGACTTCTGGTTTGACAAGAAATCGCACCAGGCATGAAAATTTAATAGTGACAGGGAAAAATGTTGTAGGCACAATAGACATTTTTGTAAAGGTTGGGTATGTTGAATGAGGTGAAATAAGACATATTGATGGTTCTAGAAGTAATTTGAGATTTGAAAAGAATGTGAAAAGGTTATAAGATAGTGGATGTGTGAGCCAGTCATTGTAAACAAATACCCCACCCACCGAGAATCCATTTTAAGCTGATAGAGCTGATAGAGATTAACACTGATGGAACTTATTGAAGGGTGATAAGTTCAGATATCATATGTTGAGATTTTCACAAGTGAAAGATTCAGAAAAAGTAAAAGAATCTAAAAAGATGACATCAGAGACAGGAAAACAGGATAAGACTGGAACAAAGGGTACTAGAGCAGCCCTCAAAGCACTGGACAATCCAAAACCTGAAAAAAACTGAGAAAATAGAAGAAACTAAGATAGATGGAGTAGCTGGGGGGAAATCTGGTGATACAGATTTCGATAAATTTAGGACAGATATACAAAAAATGTTTTACAACTTTGGATGGTAAAATGGCAGTTTGCATTGATGAACTCGATAAGAAGTTCACAGGTATGTTTGAGAAATTTAGTAAAGAACTTTCTGACTTTAGGAGTGAAGTTGCAGAATCAAAAACCTCAATAGATAATGTTTACAAGAAGGTAGATGAAATAGAGACAAGTTTAGAATTTCAAAGTAAGAGGCTATCTGAAAGTGAAGAGAAGCAAACAGCACATCTGAAGAGAGCTAAGGCAGATATGGATAGGAAAATAGAAGAATTAAACCAGACGCTATTGTTACTGGAAAAAACAAAACAGGAAATATAATTTGATTTTCAAAGGTTTTCTGGAAGAAAGCAATGAAAATGTGGTTGAAAAACTGAAGTTGATATTTATTAAAGATCTTAATATTCTCCCATTCAGACTCACTTGGAGAGGATGCAGTTTAACCATGGTCACAGAATTGCCTCTGAAGCTACGGGTCCACCAGAGCACATTATCCTGAGATGTTCATCATATGCGGATAGAGATTTGGTCCTGATAAACTTTGCATCAAAATGCACAGTTTGTTAGATTTTGCATCTCAGATATATTCTTTACCAACATTGCTTTTCCTATAAGGGTTAATTAGGAGTGCTACCTAGAAAACTAAGGGTGATGAGTGGGCCTAGACACTCAATGGGCATCACTGGCTTCAAAGATAGGCCCCAAGGTTATAAAACTTTTTTTCATGCTCACCTCGGCTGAGCATGAAATTTTCTCTGCCAATAAATATGAAAATGCTAACTACTAGTTAGCATTTTCATATTTATTGGCAGAGAAATTTTCATGCTCAGCGATGTTTAGCAAGAAAGTATTTGCAATTTTTAATAATTTGAGATTCATTAGCAGGACAAATTTCATGCTCAGCTGAGTTGAGCATGGAAAAAGTTTTATAACCTCAGGTCCTAGATTAAAAGATGCAGTGAGGTGTCTACAGTGACTGAAGTTTTTGTCTACATCTTGCATTAGGCCATTCATTGATGTGTTAACATAATTACAACTTTATGAAGTCTTTATGAAACTGAAAAAACAGTTGACTCTTGTATACAGTCAATTTCTCCACTTTTCCACAATATTTTCAATATTTCTCTATCTTCAGGAGTCAAATTGTATATTCATTTGTGAAATGTGGTTGTTTGATTTATTTTTTCCTCAATTCTGCAAATCTGATATGTTGAGGTACGGATATCTCGAAGTATTTCAGAGATAACAAGAGTCATCTGTAGTAGACTACAAAACATGGAATTGCTTGCACCCAATGTAAAGTACAACATAAACCTTTTTTCCACTCTCTGGTCAGATGACAAATTAATATTTTTCTTATCTTTTTTTTTCCAGAAAAAAGACTTTGACATTTAATGCAAATTTTTATCCTTAGATGACAATTTGCTATCCTATTTTCTAGAAAATATAAGAAAAATATTTCAAAATATCATCTGCTGAAATTTTTACCCAGCATGCTAAACTGTTTAAAACTGTATGTGTGTACAGATAGTCCATAGCCATAGATAAAAGAATTATCCTGATAAATAGTTTTTTCTTATTCCTCCACAAGCAAACATATATTGTGGGTACTGATTAATACTAATTAGTACTTTCAACATATAATTAATAGAGAAACAAGAAAAAAACACTGATACATTGTATTTTTTGTGGCCTTATATGGTGCTGTGTTAATAAAGATTTCTCTTTAATTTCAGTCCCATTTCTCCCAGTGCCCTCTGAGTATTGTGCAATGTACGAGTTGTAGTGCTCAATTTCAACGGCAACACAGTGACCGGCACATGTCTGAGTGCCCGAAACTTAAGATTAAATGCCAGTATAAGTTTCTTGGATGTACTTTTGAGGTAAGCAAGTTTACTTTATCTGTTTAGCTCGTTCCCCGCTAGTGGCGACTTTTGTCATCTGCTGATAACCTTTGCAAACAGTTTGGACCCAGATCAGGCCAACAAAACGTCGGGCCTGATCTGGATAAGAACTGTTTGACACTCTGATGGTATTCCTGAAAGATTTTTTTGAAAAAGTTAATTCTGAAAAAAATCCTCAGACAACAAAAAAAACAAACATTCAAAATTACCCAGCATGCAAAGATTGATACTCTTTCACAAAGAGGCAGTTCTGTCAGAATGTTTGTCGTTTACATTTGTACCATATTTGCATTGCCTTGACAAGTGCTTTAGACAGATGAAAACAATTTGCAAAGTTTTGTCATGATATAGTGCAAAGCCTTTGTCTTAACTTTGCACTAACAGTTTTATTTTATTCATTGAATATTTAATTATTCCCTCTGACAGTAAAAATGGCTGCAAATTAAGCAAAAATCAATGGGGTAAGTTGTTTTGCAACACTTTTTATAAAGGTTCCATTTGTTCAATGTTTCTGAATTTATCACAGTGTTATTAGCACACCTGAGCACAAAGTGCTCAAGGTGAGCTATTGTGATTGGTCAATGTCCGTCATGCGTCGTCTGTTGTGTGATGTCAACAGTTTGATTTAAAAGCCTACTTCTCCTACACCCCCTAGCCAATTGACTCCAAACTTGGTAGGAAGCATCGGGGTGACTTGTAGATCAAAAATAGCTCAAATTGTACCAATCTGAAATCCAAGATGGCCGCCATAGCAGCCCTCTTGAAAATCTATTTTTTGCTTCTTCTCCTGAACCGAAAGGCCAATTGACTCGAAACTTGGTAGGAGGCATCAGTGTGACTTGTATATCAAAAATAGCTAAAAACATTTCGATCAGAATTCCAGGATGGTTGCCATGGCTGCCATCTTGAAAATCTATTTTTTCTTTTCTTCTCCTGAACCGAAAGGCCAATTGACTTGAAACGGTAGGAAGCATTGGGGTGACTTGTAGATCAAAAATAGATAAAATTGTTCTGATTGGAAATCCAAGATGGCAGCCATGGCGGCCATCTTGAAAATCTATTTTTCACTTCTTCTCCTTAACCAAAAGGCCAATTGACTTGAAACTTGGTAGGAAGCATCAGGGTGACTTGTAGACCAAAAATAGGTAAAATCATTCCGATCAGAAATCCAAGATGGCTGCCTTGGCAGCCATTTTGAAAATCTATTTTTCGCTTCTTCTCCTGAACCAAAAGGCCAATTGACTTGAAATTGTAGGAAGCATCGGGGTGACATGTATGTCAAAAACAGCTAAAATTGTTCCGATGGGATATCCAAAATGGCAGCCATGGCCGCCATCTCAAAAATCTATTTTTAGCTTCTTCTGAACTGAAAGGCCAATTGACATGAAACTTGGTAGGAAGCATCAGGGTGACTTGTAGATCAAAAGTAGCTAAAATTGTTCCGATAGGAAATCCAAGAAGGCCACCATGGCCGCCATCTTGAAAATCTAGTTTTTGTTTATTCTCCTGAAACAAAAGGCCGATTGTCTTGAAACTTGATCAGAAGCATCGGGGTGACTAGTAGATCAAAATAACTAAAATCATTCTGATCGGAAATCCAAGATGGCTGCCATCTTAAAAATCTATTTTTCGCTTCTCCTGAACCAAAAGGCCAACTGACTCCAAACTTGGTAGGAAGCGTCAGGGTGACTTATAGATAAAAAAGAGCTAAAATCATTCTGATCAGAAATCCAAGATGGTGCCATAGTCGCTGTCTTGGAAATCTGTTTGGCACCTTCTCCTGAATCAAAAGGCCAGTTTATCTGGTATTTACACCAAATATCCAGACAGGCATGCCTGAGCAGATAGAGTAGACTAAAAGAGCAAGGTCTGCACAATAAGCCTTGACACCAACACTTTTGAGATACACATTTTGTAGTCAGTCAAAACGACCAATTCAAATTGTAAGTCATGCACTGTTAGGGCTACTATATTTATTCAAAATACTTTGATGCATTAATTCCTCAGGCCATACTTAAAAATAGTTGGTTTGTCATGTTCCTACCTACCTGCCCACTTAACCCCCTACCCAAACGTTTTTTAAGGTATTTGACAAAACATTTCGGACAACCATTTTGGAAACCATATTATATGTATTTGCTCATTAAGTACTGTCTTTATGACACTGGCATATAAAAGTAGAATTTCATCTATCTCAGGTTCTTTAGATTGATATACTCTTCTGAAAAAAAAAAAAAAAAAACTATTTAGAAAACATTAAAACTCTTCTTGCCAAAAACCAGTCAGTGAATTTTCTAATAATTTTGCAAAATGTTCCTTGGATGACCTTTATAAAAGTTGTTCAAGCATATTTTGATCTGTTAAAAAGAACATGCAGCCAGGTGGTGAGACTGTTGTGGACACTCATTGCCTTGGCCACGTCTTTTCATGGAGAAATAAGAAAAATATTTATCTCTAGACACCACTTATCTGGAGCTGCGATTATTTGGGCACTTTTATTCCTCATTAACTTTTCGCACTCTCTGGGCAGACCTGACAAATGACAGATTTATGATATTTGTCTTATTTTCTCAGAAAATAAGAATTGCCAGTGTCAAACCCAATTTTCTGAAAAAAAAAAAAAGAGAAAATATTTCAAGATATTTTATTCAAACTTTTTCCTAGCATGCTAAAAATTTAAACAAAAACATTGACTGCTTAGTGAACTCATGGTCCACTTGCTTGCTAAATGGCAGAGCCGATCCAGATCATTACCATCTTGAAGCCATATGATATAGATCTGCCTGGTCTCCTCAAGCATCTCTGTCCGAACTCGTATTTAATGCTGTGCATGCTGATTAATAATTTCAGCATATGACATTTTGGAATAATCTTATTTTTTCCAGGAAACAAGCTTTGACATTTCATGCAAATTGTCGAGACAATTTGCATGAAATATCAAAGCCTGTTTTCTGAGAAAAATAAGAAAATATCAATTTGTCGTCGGATGAATTTGGCTGAAGAGTGGTATGATAATTGTATTTTGTCACACTCATATTTAATGCTGTACATGCTGATTAATAATTTCAGCATATGACATTTTGGAATAATCTTATTTTTCCCAGAAAACAAGCTTTGATATTTCATGCAAATTGTCAAGACAATTTGCATGAAATATCAAAGCCTGTTTTCTGAGGAAATAAGCAAAATTTCATCAGTTTGTCATTTGCTAAATTTCCTCAGGAAGTGGTAATGTTAAGGTAAATATAATAATTGTATTTTGTTCCACAGAGTGAGAGACAACAGATGGCAGACCATGAACAACAAGCGATGACTCACCACATGAGTCTGATAAACAGAGGCTTACAGTTACTCTTTGCTGCCCTGAGAATACATCCGCTGACAGCCCAGCATACCTCTATCACCTCAGTTCACAGACCATCATCTCTTGGCTTCTTGCCGACTGAACGTACTGCCAGTCTTGAGTCTGTTACGTCAGGAGCAGCAAGTTATCCACTGATGTCGGACAATGTCTTGGAACAGTCAAACTTTGCCATGGTACAACACCTGTTTCAACATTTAAATGTTCAAGATATTTCTGAGGTACAAGCAGATAGACATGGACCTTTCACTAGTGTTGTTGTTCCAGCTCAGGTGGACAGGTTACAGACAGAATCGGTCCAATGCGTGGATGTGGAAGAACCTGCAAGTACAGACAGGAAAGGTTTGGAAAGGATATCAAGTACTCGAACCCAGGAAGGACCAGACTTGCAGTATTCTGGAAAGCCTTCTTTTTCACAGGATAATTTGGCTACAGTGTCACTATTGGATGATTCTCAATTTCAGTCTTTTAAGAGCCAGAATGACCTGCAGGATGAAAGCTTGGCACGGCACGATCAGCTCATAATGGAACTGAAACAAAGACATGATTACCACGATAAAACAGTCAAGGATTTGAAAATAAAGGTACGTGAACTAGAAAGAACTGTATCAGAATTTGAAGGAAGAAGTGCTAATGGTATTTATATCTGGAAAATTAAAAATTATCACAAATTAAGACAGGAGGCAGAAAGTGGAGAAGTTAGTGCCATTCATAGTGCATCCTTCTATTCAGGTGTCTATGGTTATAAACTCTGTATTCGTGTAAACCTCAATGGAGTTGATACTGCAAGAGGTACTCATCTTTCTTTATTTATTCATTTTATGCAGGGAGAATTTGATGATATACTTGACTGGCCATTCAGCGGAAAAATCATTCTGACAGTAATGGATCAGAATCCAATCTGTGAACTACGCAATCATGTTTCGGAGACATTAGTCGCCAAACCAAATTTAGCGGCATTCCAGAGACCACAGACTCCTAGAAATCATAAAGGTTTCGGATACATGGAGTTTCTTCCTCTTCAAGTTATGGATAAAATGACTTATATTAGTAATGACACATTGATTATCAAAGCTCAGATAATTACGAGCTCCAGCCAGACATGATAGTCCTAGACAACAATAATGTATGTTAATCCTTAGCACTTAGCACTGTGGGTAAAATTTTCAGCAGACGACTTATTGAAATATTTCTCTTATTTTTTCCTAGAAAACAGATTTTGACAATGGAAACAATTTGCATGAAGTGTTTTTTTATGCCCCCGCCATTTTCACTGGGATGTGGGGGGGGGGGGGGGGGGGGAGGGTGGGTGGGGCATATAGTATCACCGCTGTCCGTTCATCCGTTCATCCCGTCCGTCCTGTACATAACACAAATGGGTTCCGTTTGATATCTTTTGAAAAGATTAGTATATTGGATTGACATTTTATACACAGGTATATAATTATAAAATGTAGGTCAGATTCGATTTAGGGTAAAATCCACCAATTCTTTTGGGAGTTATGGCCCTTTTTCAACTTTGCAAATGGTTTCTGTTCGATATCTTTTGAAAAGATTAGTGTATTGGATTCAAATTTTATACACAGGTATATAACCATAAAATGTAGGTCAAGTTCAATTTTGGGTAAAATCCACCAGTTATTTTGGGAGTTGGCCCTTTTTCAACTTTGAAAAATGGTTTCTGTTCGATAACTTTTGAAAAGATTAGTGTATTGGATTCATATTTTATACACAGGTATATAATTATAAAATATAGGTCAGGTTCGATTTAGGGTAAAATCCACAAGTTATTTTTGGAGTTATGGCCCTTTTTTCAATGTTGAAATATAGTTTCTGTTTGATATCATTTGAAAACTTTAGTGTATTGGATTCATATTTAATACACAGGTATATAATAGAGGTCAAGTTCGATTTAGGGTATAATCCACCCATTATTATGGGAGTTATGGCCCTTTTTCACCTTCAAAAAATGATTATCTTTTGACATTTTTTTAAAAAGATTGGTGTATTGGATTCATATTTTATACACAGGTATATAATCATAAAATATAGGTCAAGTATGTTTTAGGGTAAAATCCCCCAATTACTTTGAGAGTTATGGCCCATTTTTCAACTCCATTTTTTTGCAAAATGCCTGCGTTCGGGTGTGGCTGGCCCCTGGGCAGGGGCATCTGTGTCATATTGACACATTTCTAGTATTTTTTTTTTTTTCTGAGAAGATAAGTCTTAATGCTTGTCATGCTGAATAAATTAAGATGCCATGCCCACTTCTAATTTCCAGCCAATCAGATTACTTGATCCGGGTTTTTGATACAAAATAACATATTTAATGACAAACAGTGCAGATCCAGATCAGTTGGCTTCTTCAGAAGCCATCTGATCTGGATCTACACTGTTTGCTAAAACAGGGCACGTCATGTTCAGCATGAGAAGGTTTAACATTTCATGTGAATCATCTGCTTCTCTGTTAAGCAGATGATTCACATGAAATGTCAAAACGTCAGTTGTGATTGGCACTTTAAGGGTTAATAGTATGAAATGACCAGAGGAGATTTTATATCTCCAGATAAATGTCCTCAAAGGTCAAATTTCGTTAGAAAAATTTTGTTTTATGTGATGGGTCACATATGAAATAGAGTCACTTAACCAAAAAAAAGTCACATAACCATCATAACTGCAAACATCTGTCTATTTGTACGTCTGTCTGTTGTACATCCATCTGTCCATCTGTATTTTCGTTTCCGGATGATAATTTGAGTAAACATAAATGGATTTTCACCAAACTTGGTATGTGCATTGATATTGTGAAGATCTGGTTTGGAATTGCTAATGTCCAATTTTTGTCAATTTTTGACAGAGTTATCTGCCCATGACAAGTTTTGGCGCAAAAATAACAAAAATAAAAACCCCCAAAAACAAACAACAACAACTTAAAAAAACAAACAAACTATAAATTTAAACAGTAAATGCTGAAACATTAAAACTATTTTTTTTAAATGCTAAGCATGCTGGAGAAAATTTCCAGCAAACAACATATTTAAGTATTTTTCTTATTTTCCCAGAAAACAGGATTTGACATTCCATGCAAATTGTCTCCATTGGAGACAATTTGCATGGAATGTCAAATCCTGTTTTCTGGGAAAATAAGAAAAATATCATTTCTTATTTTCCCAATGGTGACAATTTGCATGGAATGTCAAATCCTGTTTTCTGGGAAAATAAGAAAAATATCATCAATTTGCTGTCTGTTGAATTAGCTCAGAAAGTGTTAAAGCTCAATAGTAAAAAAACAAACAAACAAAAACGAAATGAACACTTGGTCTGGAGCTATGAGCAGACAGAACTTGTAGGAAAATAAATATCTGGGAGCTATGGTTTAACCCTTAAAGCACTAACCACAACTGCAACTTGATTTTTATTTCATTATTTTTCAGAGAAAATAAGTCTTAATATTTCAAGTGAATTGTCTGTCTGGCATAATTCACATAAAATGTGAAGCCTTTTTTTCTCAGAAAAATAATAATAAAAAAAAAAAAAAAAGTAGAATTTGGTCTCAGCACTTTAAGGAAATAATGTTATAATGAATAGTGTTATAACAGGGCTTCAGTTTATTAATGAACCAGTCACAACTGCAGAAGATGACATTTTGATTTTTTTTTTTGTCAGAGAAAATAAGGCATGACATTTCATGTGAATCATCTGCTTAGCAGACAATTCACATGAAATGTGAAACCTTACTCTATCTGAAAAATGATAATAAAAAGAAGTTAGACCGTCATCTGCTATAATTCTGCTCAGCACTTTAAGAGCTAAGACTGAATCATTGCTATGGTACTAGTTTTGTGACATACTAGTTTTGTGACAATTTTTTGTAAGAAAACAAAGGCTACAGTGGCACTAGTATAGTTACTGGTACATTTACATGTTGAAGGAAAAGGTAAGGTTTGTGTAGGATATATTTTAAATAAAAGAGCTTTTTTGGTCCAAATTTGATCATAATTATATGAAAAATAAGAATTTTGAATATCTAATGAGGCTTAATTAGATAAAACTTAGATGAATAGTATTTGCAACAATATTTTACTGTATATATCTTCTTATCTAGAGGCGTATTAATTTTATTCAAAACCTGCACTATTTTCTGTCAGAAAGAAGATTTTATTTAATAATTTGATTTGATTGGATTTGAAATATTTAGAATCTCACTTAATATTCCAAATGGTTGTGCTCTTGACAATACTTTTAAAAAAATTTAAACAAAAATAGCTTTCTAAGAATTTATCCAATTTTCAATCAAATTTGCAACAAAATGCATAGTTTGTCAAGATCTTTTATCTCAGATTCATTCTTTACCAACATTGCTTTCTGCAAAACTAAACTAACAGAAAAATTGAAAAGTATTAGTTTGTGCAATAGGCTATCATATGTATATAAGCCATCTCATGACAAAACCAACAAAATGGCATGTGTGCCCAGCGAAGACGCAGATCAACCTGGGCACCCATCCAGTCTGATTAGAGTCTTTACTATGCACTCAATGGGTAGCTAAGGACCCAAGCTTTCTTCATGTGGACATTGAAGACTTTGATCAGACTGGGTGGATGCCCAGGCTGATCTGAGTCTTTGCTGGTGGCACATGCCATTTTGTGTGAATGAGAGGTGCTTAAGGGGTAAAAATAAAATTTCCAAAACAAGTATGCACTCCTGTGGCAGGAGAAAATTGTCTTCTGTATGGAAGGTAATAAATTAACCGTTAAAGTATCAAGCAAAACTGCAGCAGACGACAGTATATATCATTCTTTTATTATTTTCAAAAGAAAATAAGGATTGATATTTCATGCAGGTGATCCACATGAAATGTCAAGTCTTATTTTCGCTGAAAAATAGGATAAAAAAATCAAAATGTCGTTTGCCTGCAGCAGAAGACATTTTGAATTTTTTGGTTCAATCTTATTTTATTTATTTGTTTTTCAGCTTTACATAGTCCTGGGCAAGGTGCTTTTTTTTTTTAACCAAAACATATTGATATTTTTCTTAAGTTTTTATAAAAGAGTATGGTGTAGGTACTCATTTGAAATACCTCAGGCAATTCTGTTGAATAGCAGATTAGCCACAACATACATTTGTTTGAAGAAATAGAATAATATTTATCTACTGTGCTTTGGACATCCTTCAGAAAGATGTTTTTTATTCAGCGTTTTATTTTAAATGGAAAAATTGATTTGTGATTGACATATTGTCAATCACAAATCAATTTTTCCATTTAAAATAAAGAAGAAATAGCTGTGGCGTAAAAAAGAAATAGCTGTGTTTCCACTAACATGCTGAAAAAAATTTGGTTGGTAGGTAGGAGAAACTTTTTTTTATTTTCCTATTTTTTCTCCAGAAAAGAACAGGGTTGGGCCTGTAATTTTATGAAAATACAAGTATTTTGTTGAGGGTCGATGCTTTACTTTTTTATTTTGCATTTTACTGGTAAAAATAGCAGAGTCAGGTGTTTGAAACAGGGTCAGTCGGGTTAGTGGAAAAACTGATTTTGAATTATTGATGTTCCATAACAATACTGTGGATATTTCAGAAATTTTGAACAAGTGGAACTTGTTGAAAACTTGCATCCAAGCTATCTAGCATCCACACTACCTACTCTATGGATAAAGTTTTGCATATTTTGCAGTCATTTTTACAATGGGAAAAGTGGAAATATTAGATTTTTTAAAACCATTGACTACAATAAAACTGTTTGTGGATAGATACTTAAGACAAAAATGTTTTTGCATTAAATCCTACTAAAAGTTTGCAAATTTACTTCTTCTGAGTAAAGTGGCAGGCAAAAATTGACTCTCAGAAAGATGTCGAAAGATGTCGAAAGGAGAGTAGATACCCACTAATACAGAGCTATATATATTTCCTTGATAAGTTTGTGTTTATGAACAGACGGTCTTTGTGACTTAAACCTTAAAGAGTCATGTTATTCAAAGTTGTAGCAGATGACATTTTCATTTTTTTTTTTATTTTTCAGAGAAAAATAGGCTTGACATTTTGTGAGAGTTGTCTGCTAGATATACAATTCACATGAAATGCCATGCCTTATTTTCTCTAAAAAATTACCAGAAATCAGGTCGTCTGCTGCAGTCATGAACCAGGCTGGTGCTTTAACTCTTTACATGTTGGGTAATTTTGCATGCTTTTTTGTCGTCTGGATTTTTTTTTTTTTAATTAAATTTTACAACAACAAAAAAAAAATCAGGAATACCATCAGAGTGTTAAACAGTTTGGATCCAGATCAGTTCCAAACTGTTTGTAAAGGTTATCAGCAGACGACAAAAGACGCCACAAGCTGGGAAAGAGTTAAGGATTAAAATGTATCTTTCGTTGATTGTCTTCCCATAAGCATTAAAGCAGACTTTCTCATGACATTGCCCATGAACAGTGTCTTCACCAGAGACAGAGAACAAAGATAATCCTTCTGCAAGATGCAGAACATGCCTAAGGCTCCACTATGTTCTTGGTGGGCAGTGAAAGTAAAGGGCCCTTATGCCCTATGCAGGAAATGAAAGCCCAGATCAGACTGCACATTTGTGAAGTCTGACCTGGGCTTTCATTGCCTGTTTACAGAATCAATGGATACCATAGACTATACTGACAAGCAGATAAGTCTCTGATCAAACTACACAGTTGTATAAATTGATCTGGGGTCATGCGGTTCCTAAATGGCCCAGGGTCACTTTTCCCACTTTGTGCATAATTGGAGTACAGTTCATAAATTATAGAAAAGACAAACAGAAATAAAAATCTTCATTATTAGAAAATGAATTTTTCAGTAAATTCTTACTGGTTTCTCAAAACCAAAAATGTATATTGTATTTTTCAGCTTCAGTCAGTGGTGTGAATTGTAAAACATAGTTTCAGCCACATGTGAGCCAGGGCATAGCATTTCCTACAAGACTGAATGTATGCCCAGCTAAAAAAACTCAAATCAACCTCTGCCAGTCTTCACTGCCTATCTAAAGATGCTTTGGATGCATGGAACCCACAGAGAGCCCTGCAAAGACTGATCAGACTGCCCTGATGGGCACACATGTAATCTTGTAGGAACTGCTGTGCCCTGGCTCAAGTATGAGAAAGTTAACTGTGGATCATTGCTATTATGATCCCCTAGAAGTAGAAGATGCCAGAAGGTTGCGATTTGGATAGTGTGAACTCAGAATATCAACTACATGTATTTTAGGATAAAGGTCCCCTTTTTGTTGCAATTGCTTTAGCATGCAGGAGTGCCATAGGGATCTGACACTTCCCAGTATGAAATATTTTCTATGCAATCTACGGTCATTCTCTCCCTTCTGGTCATTCTCTCTTTTCGAGCTGATTCAAGATGGGCAGTTGTCAGTTTCTGGTGAAAGAATGTGCACAAGTACTGGTTAAGCGTTTAGAGAAATAAGTCTGTCCTGGAAAGTGTGGTTAGGTAAACTGATGGGCTAAACATGACCTTAGTTGGGTTGACTGGGCCATAAAACCTCAGCGCAATCAATCAATCCAGCATCCCCGTGGCCTCATCATCAACAATGTTTGCATGTTTAGCTCCGTTTCTCAGCTTTGAACACCAAGGGTTCTATGTCATAGAAACTTCATACACACATCCACCATGATTGACCCTGCCCACTGCCATCTACCGTTACTGACCTTGACCTACTTTTCATGCTTGGCTGAACAATGTTTAGTCTGTACATTTTGCTGCTTAACAGTTGCCACATAGCCATTCGATGGAGTTCTTGTTTCCATACTGTATCACAAATGAGCCAGAACACAGCATTTCTTACAGGATTAATTATGTGCCAAGCAAAGACTCAGATCAGCCTGTATATCCATACATTCTAAGTAGAACCTCTGCCATCGGTCTAAAGAAAGCTAGAAATGTCATGTCCCGACTCAGTTCTGTTTGTACTAGTAAGGAATGTAGGTTTACAATAATCCCTATCATAGTTTCAACTGTATTTCAAAGAAATATGAACCACTGTATGAGAAAATGGTTTTCTTAAGGGCATATGGGAACAGTGAAGGCCTAGATTAGCCAGTCAGATCTGTGCAGTCGTGAGTGCTAATCAGTATACCATATTTAATACTGGGACACCTAAACACCCTGCCACTGGCAGGGTGTTTAGATGTCCCAGTATTAGAGAAATTATGGTATGTTGATTAGCCATATTTGTCACAAAATTTCAACAAGTCCCTTTTACTACCTGTAACTGCGTCTGTGAAATCACAAAATGAGTGGTAAACAGTGTAGACCCTGATCAGATACTGCATTCTGCAGTGTCTGGTCAGGCTCTACACTGTTTGCGCAGGCCTAACTCCCACAGTAATGCTGTATGATTTGCAATATTCAGTGATTCTGTATGTGGTCACTGAAGGCCCTGCACTGAATGTATGGGCCAGTCTGGGATTTTATTATTCATATATGCCCTAATGATCCTTTTCTCAGGATTTTCTTCATATTTCTTGTAGTAATACTTAGCAGTCTGGGTAAAAATTTCAGCAGATGACAGTTATACCATTTTTTCCTTATTTTTTCCCAGAAAATAGATTGTTACATTTCATGCAAATCCGAGAGAACAAATAAAAAAGAAAAATACTACCAAGTCGTCATTTACCTGTTTTGCCTAGAGACTGCTAAAGGTGAAGCTTGTGTTGGAAAATAAATGTTATATTTAAAAGAAGTTTTGGTCTTGTTTCTTTTAGTGTCTGTTATACACTGGTTATAGTAAATAATCTTTACCACACTATGGGAAAATTCAGCAGACGACAAATTAACAATGTTTTTCTTATTTTTTCCAAGAAAATAGGATTTAACATTTCATGTCAACTCTTATTTTCTGGAAAAAAAGAAATTATATTTCAATATGTCTGCTGAAATGTTTACGCAGAAAGCATTAACAGTCTACATGTTATGAGGTACCATAGTTAATTTGGTTCGCTGTGTGTGACCAGGTCTTAGCACATATGTGAAAAAATGTAAAATGATTAGCCTGCAATCTATGTGGGGCTTTGCTTTTCCTCAGAAGACTTTTCTGTAATACAGGATCAACCTTCAACTTCGGATTTGGAGGTTGTAGGTTCAATCCCCTGCAGAGCCATACTAAGATCTTCTGAAACTGATATTATTGCATAAAAAGCAGTGTCGCACGTTACTAACAGCCGTGCATTATCAGGCGAAAAGCCGTGTATTAACAAGGCAATTCACGCGCTGTTAATGCACGGCTAAGCGACTTTCAATATGATCATATCGGGGCCACCGATTTGCTGCCGTTACCAGATATGTACTGCCCGGCCCTAGAACGAGCATAGTCCGTGGAAATTACATTCGCGAGACATCTGTGAAAAGGTGAAACAAAATAGTGCAAGAAATAATGCGAAATGTAGTAAATGTTTTCAGTTTTATGCAATAATAGCGATCGAACATAGTTTTTCAATGCATTAGCATTCGCCAGGTCCCTTGGGAGGTGTTGAAAACCGCGGCCTTTGGCCTCGGTTTTCAACACCTCCCGAGGGACCTGGTGAATGTTAATGCATGAAAAACCATGTTTGATCCCTTTATTCACAGGCTGCCTAGCATAAGGGACTTGGTACGTAGCATAAGGAAGAGCTAATCTTGGTTGCATTGGTGTCAGTTTACCTTTTCCACTCTGTGGGCTGCTATAGCAGATGACAAATTTATGATATATTTCTTATTTTCCCCGGAAAACAGGACTTGACACTTCATGCAAATTGTCTCCATTGGAGACAATTTGCATGAAATGTCAAAATCTGTTTTCTGAGAAAGATGTTTCAAAATGTGGAAAAAATTAATAGTGATTCCTACCGTCACTTCCAGACACTTTCATGGTGTGCCTGAAAGATAGTTGGCAGTGATGTTAAACTGCAAGTGAAACAAATACTCTGTAGTGGTCATCATCAGACTAACATATACAAGTTTCCTTACCGCTCTATAGGGTAATTCAGCAGATGACAAAGTGACAGTATTTTTAGCTCACCTGAGCTATGCTCAAGATGAGCTATTGTGATCACTTTTTGTCCGTCCGTGCGTGCGTGCGTCTGTCCGTTAACATTTTCAAACAACTTCTCCTCTGAAGCCGCTGAGCCAATTTTGCTCAAATTTTATATGGAGCCTCCTTAGATTGGGGGAACGAAAGATTGCTAAAATGGTCGCGGTCTGTTGACCAAGATGGCCGCCATGTCCATATATGGTAAAAACCTTTAAAAATCTTCTACTCCTGAACCGAGGACGCCTTGGGGCTGAATCTTTGCACAAATCATCGGGGACGAGAGGTCTACCAAAATTGCTAAAATAATTGTTGTACATTGATATTTGACCTTTATACGGCGAGGTCAAGTTTGCTTCCCTTTGCATTTGTATGGGAAAAATGTTGAGGATTTCAAACAACTTCTCCTCTGAAGCCTCTGGGTCAATGTTGCTCAAATTTTATGTGGAGCCTCCTTAGGTTGGGGGAACGAAAGATTGTTAAAATGGTCGCAGTCCACTGACCAAGATGGCCGTCATGCCCATATATGGTAAAAACCTTTAAAAATCTTCTTCTCCAGAACCGAGGATGCCTTTGGGCTGAATCTTTGCACAAATCATCAGGGATGGGAGATCTACCAAACTGCTAAAATGATGGTTGTACATTGATGTTTGACCTTTTTACAGTGAGGTCAAGTTTGCTTCCATATGCATTTGTATGGGCCCCATACATTTGTATGGAAAAAAAATGTTGATAGTTTCAAAAGACTTCTCCTATGAAGCATCTGGGCCAATGTTGCTCAAATTTCATGTGGAGCCTCCTTGGGACAGGAGCACAAACGATTGCTAAATGGTCATGATCCATTGACCAAGATGGCTGCCATGCCCATATATTGTAAAAACCTTTAAAAGTGTAGATGACCCAATTAACTTCTAAAAAAATTGATTTTCTTTTTTTTTTTTGCTTATGGCCTTTGAAAATTTCAGCATTTTAAACAACAGGCTGATAGGGAATGATGAGTAAAGGACCTGATTAACTTATAGCTGTTAACTCTGGTGAGCGTTGTGGCCCATGGGCCTCGTCTTATTTTTATCAGAAAATAGGCTTTGACATTTCTCCTAAGAAGACAATTTGCATGAAATGTCAAAGCCTGTTTTCTGGTTAATAGAAGAAAAATAGTTCCAAATTTTGTCTTCTGAAATTTTTTATCCAGCATTCTATGCAGAGTGTTAAACCATGGACCTTCACTGATCTCATAGCATTGGAATGAATGAGCAGTCACTCTGACTAGAAAATATTTTTCTCCCTTCTTAAAGGAAAGAATTTGAAAGAATTACCCCACCCACATGTCCCAGTCCTAGCCTGGCTTCATAACACAATTGGTAGAGCGTTTTACTGCAGATCCAGGGATTGCGTTTGAATCCCAGCTAAGCCACATAACCGTGGAGATTGATTTTGAAATATTTTCTACCGTCGCTCTCCCCCTGCCTTAAGAAGGATATTTGTCTGTTACTGGGGAGAGAATGTGCACTTAGAGGACCATTCCTGTCTAGGAAAAGTGTGAGCAGGTTAACTGACCAGCTCAACATGACCTTAACAGTTTTGACTGGGGCGTAAAGCTCCAACTCAGAACAAACAAAATGTCCTTATCCTCATCGAGAATGGAACATGCATTTTAATGGTGCCAATATTTGGTGTGTGTGTGTGTGTGTGTGTGTTTTGATGCCAACTCAGTGCTCTAGATAAGATTTTAGTACAATTAGTATTTTACCCCTGCTTTAAAGCTTAATACTCAAATGCTCCCCCCCCCCCCCCCCCTCCCCTCCCCTTATTTACACGAAAGCCGTAGAACACGCATGAATTATTTCTCTGTAATCGATCAAAACATACAAATAAACTATTTATTACATTTTCATTCATGTTTTACCTTTGAATTTTCACATTCAGCCATTATGATTTCCTACCAAAATAGTTCTAGTCAGTGCATGAATTTCAGGAGGCCTGGTTTAGTTTGAAAATCAGTCGCCATCTTGTTTTCACTTTAATGTAAAAATGATCATGTGCTTGAAATACAGACACAAAAATGTCACGAAAGTTGAACTGGATTATCAAGAAAATCATACTTTATATTTTCGTTGCAGGTCTTTCCTCAAAAACGCCAACTGGAGGTGAAAATTGCAGTCTGATCTCCATGATTTTATCAAATTTTCCGCGAAACGTCAACTATTGTTATTGTTGTTACCAACCATGTCAGCAACGTCGCCTAGCAATTATGACGTCAAAACGTTCGAAATGAAATAATTCACTTAGTTAATTATTGAGTATTATGATAATTCAATGAGAAATCTCAGTAAACCACTGCTGAAAATGCATTTCTTACGTCGTTGACGCGAAAAACGACGTTATACCGTCAAACGTCGTGGAAATGAAGACTGACGTCAGTAAAACTATCAAAATGAGGTCAGAAAGGCACCAGATAGCGTCGTGCGCCTCCGCCCCGTGATTTGTTACAGAATAAATCACGGGTTTTCTGCATTTCCTATACAGGTGCGCCGTGTTAGAATAATTTTTAGAATTTTACGCACAACGCAATTTATATTTTGTATATTATGTACAAAAGTACACTATTAATATTGTCACACCTGCATAAGTAGACAGGTGCGTCCTGTTTTCCGTCCGTTTGGACGTCAACATTTTTGACCACCCTGGTGTTCCAGTCCTTATCTAAGCAACTATCACACATATCACTCATCTTATCTGACATACACTTTCACTATACTAAGGACTCAAACAGTGCGGCTTCTTTTGTAGGAGCATGACCTATTTTTCACGGTCTAACGACTTTGGCATTTAACGTCATTATTTTCGACTACCCTAGCATTCAAGTCCATTTCTGGACAACTGTTACATCTAGAATTATTTTATCTGGCCCCGGACAGCAATTAATTTCCATAGCTTTCCATACAAGCATCTCTGAGACTAACTCTGCTCACAACATGTAGTTCATGGTCGAAAAATTATACCACAGTGTTTGAATCCCTGTTAGGCAGGAAGTGTATGTCAGGTTTGATGACTGTAGACCATATGCTTAAACAGAAATGAACTAAAAGCTGGGGTTGATGCAAAAACTGACTGCCCAGCAAACGGAACGTCGTTACAACGTCTGCTGCAGCGACGTTGTAACGACGTTGTTGCGATGTTGTGTGTTTGCTGGGTGTGAAATAAAGGTCAGGGTCATAAAATGATACTACAGTGTTTGAATCAGGTGAGAAGCGTATGCCAGATTTGATGACAGTAGGTCGTACATATCTCGGTTCAATGACTTTGTCATTCTTTAAATGATTTTTTCTATTTATTTATAATAATGCCAGGATGCCGGCCTCGGTGGCTCAGTTCGGATACACCTCGGACTGGTGATCAGGACCCCCACCAGGTCGGCAACATTATTTCGTAGAGATTGATCATGAAATATTTTCTAGGATCATTATCTCTCTTCTGCTGATTCAAGAAGGGCAGTTGTCAGTGTCTGGCAAAAGAATGTGCACAATACTGGTTAACCACTAGAAGAATAAGCATGCCAAGTAAATATGTATAGGTAATCTGACCGCGCTCGACGTGATCCTATTGGGTTGACTGAGAAGTAAAACCTCAACACAAAAATAAACAAACAAACAAACAAAAATAATGCCAGGCGCTCCATACAAACAAAAACAATGCCAGGCGCCAGCAGATGCGACACTTTCTTCCGCGGAATTATTGTTATATTCAAATACATGTTGCTCTGCTATTAGAATTTGAGCGGGAAACAGCGTTTCTTACGCCCAGCGAAGACTCAGCTTGAAGATGCTTTAGGTCCTTAGCTACCTGCAGAGTGAAGGCCCCGACCAGATTGCGAGAATGCACAGGCTGATCAGGGACTTGATTGTCCATACATGACACAATGGTTCATACTAAGCATAGTAAATTGCGACATCTCTACATCTAATATCACGAATATGTAACTCCTCATATATTGTGTCAAGTACTCTGACAACTCCAAGACAGACACTTGCAGAAAACCTGCCTGAACAGTATTTGTAATTATTATATATAGCTATAAATATTGAATAATTAAAATGTACGATAAAAGCCGAGGAGCTAGCGTGCCGATATCACACGATATCGGCACACCTACCCGATATTGCACACTTACTCGGATGCAGACCTGTTACCGATTACATACAAATGTATTCGATTACAATTACAATTACTTTGTAATTTCATGATTACAGATTACAATTACAATTACATCTTTCCTGAATGTAATCAATTACAATTACATTGCAATGTAATTGATTACAATTACAATTACTTGTTGTTCCGTGTTTAAAAAAATTCTAGTTTAAATTAATAATCTGTTTTATTGTTCTTTCAAAGCTTCATGCATGGCATGCTATATCTTCTGACAAGATGTTATTCATATTCTTTATACCATATATTCATTTTTTTATGATATTCCATTTACTATACATGTTCTATGACGTATGGTTATTTTTCACTCTTCCTCTTGGTACCATGAGCTGGTTCAAAGACTTATAGTGCCTGGCTTTTGTTGTACTCCCTGGGGTGCAATATAATTCTGTCAGGCTTTTCATCTTAAGCACTGATATATAAAAATGAAAACAACAGTGGAATTAAATCAAGTTTTCATCTGTTATAAATAAGTTTAATTTGCATGAGCAGCATTATTAAGCTTCATGGAACAAAGGAAATAACAATCCCTTCTCTATCTAAAAATGTAGTGTGGTGGTTGATTGGGGTGGGGGGGGGGGGGGGGGGGCAAAAAAAATCAATCTTGGTCCGGGGCTGTACAGTTTAAAATTTGCAGTGAATAAGTTTTGTTAGGACATTGCTTTACCTGTCAGTAGACCAGATAAGAGGAGTAAATTGCTGATAACTGAAGGATAATTTTCCTTATCTTTCCATGAAAACATATGTTGTGGGTACTCATTTGAACCGTCTTGTCGAGATGATTCAAATGAGTACCCACAACATATGTTTTCATTGAGAGATAAGAAAAAATATCCCTGAATTATCACTAATTTACTCCTCTTATTTGGTCCTCTGCCTATGAAAGAACCAGCTCAAAACCTGTCAATGTCCTCAGGCAATGTCAAAACTTAACACAGGTACTTTACAGAAGGGTATAATTGGGCCAGTTTTAGTAAATGCCATAAATAATTCAAGTATATGGATACTTGATAAATAGGCCTGTGCAATTAATGAAGAAAAAGTACATCAGGGTCTACAGCCTTTCAAATTCAAATGTCATTGTTTTGATGCAGAAATATATGACAAGACCACACTCCAACTATAAATTATGACAGGTCAACTTTAGCCACCTAACAATTGTCCAAATGTATATAACTTTTTACAGTAGGTCATCTGACATGAGGGACATTGTTGACAACATGCACACAATAAACATGAAATTATATAAGTCAGAAAGTTACTGTAAAAACACTAAAATTTTCATTTTCCATATTACATGTTTGGAGACAGTGAAGGCTCTAGTGGGACTGCACAAATTCAAAGCTGCACCTGAAATGCCTCTTGGCACATGCCGTTGCCATTATCACATGGATTAGTCAATTCTGAACTGGATCTGCAATGTTTGCCTTGATCTGTCTGTCCGAAAGTATAATACACCGTTAAACAACCATGTTATATCCAAACAAAAACGTAGAGATATATAGATAACAGACTATAAATGTTTGCCAATTTAATTACTTTATTTGCTAATCCATATCAGCTAATCCATGTGTGAAACTTCAATTTCCTTTGATCTCGAAGATGTATTTTTTAAATTTTCTTTTATCTCAAAGATGTATTGATTGTTTTAAACAAACCAATACAGAGTCATTAGGTCATTAAATGTATACAAATCAAAATAATTATCTCCAATATTCTTGTTTCTTGTCAAGTTGTCATACCAGAAATGAATTTTTTTTTTCAATTCTATTCCTTCTGACTTATTTTATTTAAATATCCATATTGTAATCGTATTGTAATCGTCAAAGTAATCATGATTACAGGCTGTTTTGCAATGTATTCGATTACAATTACAATTACTTGTAATCATAAAAATCAATGATTACAGATTACATTTCGATTACTCAAAACTTGTAATCAATTACATGTAATAATGATTAAGAAATAGATAAGCTCTAGCAGTGATTTGTTGAGTAATAAATCACTGTTTGGAGGTCAGTTGTAAAGTAGATCAAATCACGAGCGCGAAGCGCGAGTGATATATCTACTTACAACTGACCGACAAACAGTGATTTATTACTCAACAAATCACGCACAAGAGCTGATCTATTTCGATTCTAACACATAGAAAACGACGAAAAAGTAATTGTATCCTTCAGATTCTTCCAACTGTCCGCCATCACATGAAGAAATCCCGCCAACAGTTTTGACTGTAACGCTGTTGTTTACATGCATTTCTTACGTTGCTGACGCGAGAAAAACGACGTTACACCGTCTAACGCCGTGGAAACGATGACTGACATCAGCAAAGCGTCAACATGACGTCGGAATGGCGCCAGATAGCGTCGCGCGCTTCCGCCCAGTGATTTATTGCAGAATAAATCACTGAGTTTAACCATTGGCTATATAGGCGAGGTGTGTTAGAATTACTGATTACAATTACAGCAGGTCTGCTCGGATGCCTTCTCATATTACCGTTACATTACGTTGCTTTTGATAACGCCGTAATGCAGTGACGTCGCGCCAAACCTTATCACGCACATTGATAGAATTCACATTTTTGTTATTAAAACAGCGTTTTAAAGGTTAGAAACACCGGGAAACGAAATAAATATTTATAGCTATATAATAAAAGGGTTATTACACTGATATTGGTGAATATTGTCCCTCGATGGGATATCGAAGGACGCGAGCTGCAATAACCCTATAATACAAGACAAAATATTTAGACGTAAACGTCTAAGTACCGGCGCAAATTTTGTTCATGTTTACTTAGAAATATAGGACATGGGTATACTAAAGTTTAATAAATTTTCAATGTAACAGGTATAAAAGAATAACAATGTGATTCTTTAATGTATGCTTTATTAAGCTTTATGAATTTCCTTGATCAAGCAATATGCGAATCCTAGTCATATTGGGATCTTCCACGAGATTTAGTTTGTACATTATTATTAGGAAAACATGCCAGAACTTAAATAAGTTACCAGATCTTATCTAGAAGCTTATTTTAGTATGCGTCAGATATGTATGTTTGAACTTTTTAAGTATGGACCACAGGTCATAGTCAAACTTACCAAAGATGGACTGCAAGTCATATTCAAACTTACCAAACTGCGCTCTGCGTTAGTCGAACACTTCTCCATACATAAAAATCAAAAGCTATACAAGAAAACATTGATGCAAAGCATCAATACGCCGGGAAACTAATATGCCATGCATTACTTAGCTCCCTATAGATCGTAGTATAGTGAAAAAATGTTTTAATATATGAAAGGTTGTAATTATATAAATTATCGCAATACTCAACGATAAAAACATAATAGACGTTATCAGAGTTATGTAAAAAAAATCAACTATGATCGTCTGTTTTCTAGCCCGCATACATAATAACATGTCGCCATCCATAGCCTAGGCCGAACATACTATATCCGAAATCATCTATGTAGCAGTGTTTCGTCCTTTTCTCCACTCAAAACGTTTTCTTTCGGCCCAAATCTTTCCATGCTTGAATATCAAATTAAACTGTATTATTAAAGCAGCTTATAAACCGTTCGATTTGAGAATGCATATTTCCAGCCGTAAACAAAGATAAATATCTTTTGTTTCTTCTTCGTAGTACGACGAAAAAAACGAAATGAAAAAATTCAAACGTGTACGAATATTGACAGCAACAAGCTCATTTCAGGTCGAATAGTCAAATTGGGGCTCCTACAGGAAAACTGCTCATTTCTCTTTTAAATGAGCAAAACCCACATCGCTATATTCATTCTACACAGTACTTCCCATTTTTTTATTTCACTATGTTACCAATAGCACAGTTCTCTGCTGCAAAAGTGTGACTTTGAATAATAATAATAAAAAAAAGTGGGGGGTGAATAGTTATATATAACCCCACTAAGAACCCCATAAAACTAGAAGAAAACCGATGTTCTCCAAATGCATATTGTACACATTTTACAAAAACAACCTCAAATAGATACGCCGGGCTCCAGCCCGGCGTAAATTAAGAGACCGGCGCGATTCTCGCGCCGGCCAATAAACATTGTAAAATGAGCCGGGACACAGCATTTCCTACAAGATTGCATGTGCGCCCAGCGAAGACTCAGATCAGCCCGCGGATCCGCGCAGTCTGATCAGTCTTCACAGGGCACTGCGGGTACCGAAGCGTCTTCACGCGCGGACACTGCGGGTACCGAAGCGTCTTCACGCGCGGATACGCAGTCTGATCTTAGTCATCGCGGGGCGCGCTTGCAGTGTCGTGGGAAATGCTGTGTCCCGGCTTATATGTCAAATCTTTCACGGGGAGGCCATAAAATTCATTGATAATATGTCAAATGTTTTAGGAGAGGCTTCTACTAGTCATTAAAAAACAATTGAGGTCAATGACCCACATTTTTATGCTTAGCACTCTGGGTAAATTTTTCAGCAGACGACATATCGAATTATTTTTCTTAATTTTTCCAGAAAAAAAAGAGTTGACATTCATGCGAATTGTCTCCATTTTCCCCAGAAAGCAGGATTCGACATTTCATGCTAATTGTCTCCAATTTTCCCAGAAACTGACAAGATTTCAAATCCAAAAAAAAAAAAAAAAAACAAAAAAAAAAAAAAAAAAAAACAACAACAACAAAAAACATCACTAATTTGTCTTCTGATGATATTTTGTTTTTATTATTTTTTTTTCTAGATTTGAGGTTGGCATTTCATGCAGATGTGTCTATTTGTATGCAGTGTCAACCCCTATTGACTTTGATACAACAGAGGCCCCATTTTCGAGCAATCTTCTTCAAACCTCTACTTGTTCGTTTCTACTTCTTTTCTATTTCGTCTTCCGAGTCGTTCTTAAGAAGAGGATGATTACCTTTGTTCTTCTTGCTACATCCTTCTCACTTTTTACCGCAATGATCTTTCTTGATAAAACTGCATTATTTCTATCTTTGTTTTCTTCTAACCTTGCAGGTTCAATTTTCCTGGTATTTGTTTTAATAATATATTCTGTACAATATTAACTTGAACTTAATTCCTCCGGCGCCAAATTTCAGACAAGATTTGTCGTCTTGTTTTTTTAATAAACTATTAACTGGGAACATGTTTATGTGTAAAGTTGAGAGACTGACTGACAAACAGCGTAGATCCTGATGAGACGGCTCATAATTCATTATGAGCTGTCTCATCTGGATCTACGCTGTTTGCAAAAGCCTATTGTTATCGCCTGTGGCAGTGAAAGTGTTATGGTCAAAATTAGCTGCTTGTTTAGACGTTTGATCATTTTTGAAAACGTGTTTTGGGAGGCAGATTTAAATAAGTTTTTTATTTTCTATGCTGTTCACTTTTGTGTTTAACTCTTTCAACCCTGTTTCAACCCTGCAGACCAAAACCAAAACCTGTGTAAACAGCCGTCTCATCAGGATCTACACTGTTTGCCATTCTGTTCTTAATTGTAGACTGAAGTCACTATTTGCATCAGTGGACACGTCCAATTTTCACATAAAAAATCGGGGTAAAAATGGTACACGCCTCTAATTGTAATGGTACACGCCTCTAATTGTATTTATGAACCTTTTTTGTTTTATAGGTACTGTTTATTAAATGAAATGCTATGTTCACCAAGCCTGTACAGACTCTATAAAAGGTAAAGGTGTCCCATACCTCGCGGCCGAAGGGGTGACACGAGTGAGCCCACCATATATGAAAGGCAGGGCCCAATTTTCTCCTTTCTCTAGCTATAATCTTCATTCGAAGTGCGGCCGTCCACTGCAAGGTGGACAAGTTATAAATCAACCAAGTCGTAAGTGGTCATATGCGAACAGTGGTTACTACGATAATCCTGCACATCACATTCACCTGTTTGTCCGTATATCCAACGAATCGGTAAGTGAAATGCACTGATCAGACACTACGCTTGCGCAGACTGATCTAGTACCTGAGTTTCGATCGTTAACTCATGGCAATACACCCAGCAAACACACAACGTCGCAACAACGTCGCTGCAACGTCACGACGTTGCAGCGACGTTGTTTGGACGTTGTGTGTGTGCTGGGCTGATGTGAGAAGACAGGACGCAATAGTGTAGAGTGTCTCAGCGGGTGGGGTAATAAATTCAGGCTAGACAGATAAGAGAAGGTCTTCAAATGAGAGAAGAGGCCATTTAAACATTTTGAGGGCCACTTTCAAATGTTTACCGTGGTCGGTAGGAATAGGTGCAATGTTAGCTCGTTCTAGAGTTCTACTACCACACTGATATATTTTAGCCGTAACTTGAGAAAATTTACCTTCGGATATCTGCGCCCTGCGGACTCAGATCAGACTGCTCATCTGCGCAGTCTGACCAGAGTTTGCTCTGGACCCACTTTGGATAGCCAGGCTCCAAGTTTTCTTCAGGCAGACAGAAATGACTCTGATCAGATTGCTCGGATGCTTACGCTGATCTGATCTTTTGCTGTGCGCACATGTTTGAAGGTACAGTTTCCCAATTTTCGGTCCATTTGTTGTATAAAATACAAAACTCATCACGTAAAAAGGAGATTTAAAACATATGCAAAGAGGGCATCCAAAATCCGCCCAGACATCGGACCCTTCGCTGTTTGCATAAAGAACTTGCGGCTAATTGTGTGAAAAGCGATGACTGTGACATCTGCACGTATGCACAGGCTGCCCTGGCTTTTCACTGTTCGCATTACATAAAAACACCCATTTTTCGGAGGTGCGATGTGGCTTAAGATTCAGTGCTTACTGGACAAATTCAACAGACGAGAAATTGGTTATATATTTATTTTTTCCTTGTCGCAGATAATAGGGCTTGATGGTTCTCAAACAGCAACATCTGGTCCCGGTCTACATTGCTTGCCACTTATTAAGCAGTTTTTAGACCTATTAATAGGTAGTAAACAGGACTTTTTGAAATTCTGTAATTTGAGTTATGGTGACTGAACACGACCTAATGGTACGATGAGCGATGCACTTAGATACTTTGAGAATCAAGTGTTCGATTATCGCCTTGGTCGAAGATATTTTCACTAATCGCATACTGGGCCGGCGTGCCCTGCGTTGAGTGAACAGGATGGTCTTACGACAGGAAAGTCCTAACAAAGGAATGAAGCATAGCTGAAAAAATTACCACCTATCGTGGGGTTCGAACCAGGTCTGCCCGGATAAAAATCCAATGCTTTAACCACTGAGCCAAAGAGTCAACTCCCTGACGCAGTTGGCAGAGATTGAATAAATATCTACAAGCTATGCCAACGCAGGTGATTGACGGTAGGAGTGCTAGGTAGTAACAATCCCCTTTTTCAAGGAAGCCATTATTTATGATGACGCGATGATGACGCGAAACCATTTTCGGCGAAGTAAAGTCCAATCCCGGACGAACCTCCACTCCATCTTACGACAGGGAAGTAACAAAGGAATGAAGCATGGCTGTAGCCTTTGCGAAAAACACCATTTTACACAAGTTTTGTGGTAAAGGATTAATGTTGCCCAGACGGCAAAGATTTAATCCATTTATACGGAATTTCTTGAGCTCTTCTAAACACTCATCTTTAGACAATGTTGCGTACGCTTGCCATCCAAAAGACCCATATCTGGGTCTTCAATGTCCCTATACCTCTCTAGAATTTGTAACATTGCTGAATCCATGTTATATATTAATATAATTTGAACACTGAAGCTTATCTGTACCCATGCGCTCTTTATGACAGTGTAGTGTAAATTTTGTTTGTGTTGGGGGTTTACGGGCCAGTTAACCCAACGGGGTCATGTCGAGCGCGGTCAGTTTACCTACCCAGTGCACACGTTTACTGGGCAGGCTTAGTCCTCTAAGCGGTTAACCAGTATTGTGCACATTCTTTCGCCAGTGTAGTGTAAAATCACGCAGCAAATATATATACCCGCTCCATTCGGGGCCACTTGTGGGGACTTGGAATAGTTATCAGAGATTGAATATATATATATACCTACAAGCTATGCGAAATCTGCCAAGGCAGATAATTGAAGGTACAATGGGTACTAAGAGACTAACTGCATGCGAGGGATAGGTGTGGGGAGTCTACGAAAGAAATGTACGTAAAAAGATGCTCGAAACTGACTCGTGCTGCGTAAACCACTGTCGTAAACATCCAAATCACAATGACACCATTCCGTTTCTGCAATATATCTTTGGTTGAGGTTTGCTTTGGAAAGGAGGGACTGTAGACACACACAAGGCAACTGACTCACATGGAAATATTTGCCGCAACACTAGCCCTCAATTTCGAAAAGTTTCAAAAACAAAGGATGTAACTTCATGTCTGCGGAAGTTGTCTCCCCTTTTGCAAAATAGCGCCAAAATCTTGTAAGTTTATCCACAGACCTTATTTAAATTTTCCCACCAAATGGGAAAATTCAAAAGGCGACAAGTTGATGATATTTTTATTATTTTGGGAGATGAAACATCAAAGCCTATTTTCTGGGAAAAGTAAAAAAAAAAAAAAAAAAAAAAAATCAAGATGTCATCTGCTGAATTTTTTACCCAGCATGCTAAATGTTAAACTATGACACTTAATCTATGACCCGAGTCTCTCTGGAAGAATGCTTGGATACATACATGTATTCCGCTTACGAAGGGACTGGAAATAAATTACATGTACAGAAACCCACCCTAACATTTTGTGTCATTTTAATGGAACAAGTTGAAGCGCTATTTAACAACCTTTTTCCTAGGTACACACAATCAACCCTTGTACAGTACACACAGTATGCACAGAGGGTCAGAATATCGTCGGTTCGACGTCGCTGACGTCGGCCTCGGTGGCTCAGCCGGATGCACATCTGACGAGTGATCAGGAGGTCACGGGTTTGATCCCCATTTTTTTTTTCGAGGAAACCGATAATGAAATATTATCAACGGTCATTCTTTCTATTCCACCGATTCAAGCAGGACCGTTGTTAGTTTCTGGCGAAAAGTACTGATTAACCGCTTAAGAGACTAATCCTGACCAGAAAAAAGTGTGGTTAGGTAAATTGACCAGCTCGATATGACCTCATTAGTGTTGACGGGATCATTTAACTCCAAACCAACCCAAAGTCGACGTTGCTGGAACGTTACGTTCAGGCGATGCTATGTGTTTGCTGATCAATGCTTCATATAGCCTAATGTTCATTGATGTTTGTGTTGTAGACAACACTAACCGAACTAACTTTATTTTATTAATTCTATCCAGTCTTACGGCTTTATTATTATTCTTGTTATTATTACAAATATTATTATTTATTTTTATTATTATTATTATCGATATAATTCGCATAAAACTAATTTCTAGGGGTGCCCAGGGAATAGTTGATAACATAAACTGAGGTCGATCCCTTGAAAGGGGATCCTATCTCGTATTCACATGACAAGATTTATTTTAAAAGGTATAGTGTTACCTAGAAGAATTTTCACCAAAAATTCCCTAGATTTCATGTGTCTTCCCTACTATAATATAATATACTAAATATTCAGTATCCATTTACAGTTTGAGCCGGGGTACAGCATTTCCTAAAAGATTGCATGTGCGCTCAGCAAAGACCAGCTTGCGCATCTGCGCTGTCTGATCAAAGTTCTCGCTGTCCATCTGAAGACGCTTTGAATCCTTGGCTAACCAAAGAGTGCCCAGCGAAGACTTTGATCAAACTGCGGATGAATGGGCTGATTTGAATATTCTCTGGGCGCACATGCAATCGTGTAAAATAATGCTGTGCCCCGGCTCACTGGGACAAGAGTCTCTATTCCGAACTGTTGCAACTTTTATTATATAATGCGAAAAATACCACTGCATACTAACAACTTTCTGACACAAAAGTACCATTTCCTGTATTTTCCGATTCCGTATCACTAGCCTAGCGTACGCCGGTTCCCTTGTTTTGCAGTGACGTTATCAAAAGTCATTTTATGCAATGGAACCAAGCATATGACATCGGCCACCAATGACGTCAATATTTGAATAGTAACGTCAGTAGTTCGCGCGTTTTGGCGTAATATGAGTAAAATCATGAACAAAAATGAGAGATACGGTAAATAATAAAAAAAAACATCATTACTGTAGTAACTTGATCTGGTGTACTGTATCACGTCTCATGGATGGATCAAACTCGACGCTGCTTCGCGTCGAATGTGATCCGATGACATCAGCACATCCATGAGACATGATACCGTCCGCCAGATCAAGTTGCTACAGTAACTTGTGTGCATGTATCACATATCTGAGTATTTTACCACAATAATAATAATAATAATAATAATAATCGACTTTATTTATAGAGGGTAACACATTTAGTAATCTAGTACTAATCTTCCATGTGGCCCTCTTTTTTCCTGGGTAGAAACCAGTACTAAGCAATGTGGATAAAGTCTCTTGCTCAAGGAAACAACACTTGCAGTTAGTGGGGATCGAACCCGGTACCTCTCGATCTCGAGTCCGACGCTTTACCACTGCACCACAGCGCTCCACAATGAATAAAGAATGCATGAGCCACAACGTCAGAATACGTGTCCTAACCCATTGTAGACTGACTAGACTCTACCACACTATATATTTCAATTTTAGTATGTCCGATTATGAGATTTAGATATTCCTAGAGAAAAATGGCGGAATTGTTTGCAGACAGTGTAGACCCTGATCAGACGCCTGACATCTGAAAAATGTACCTGCGGACATGTGCGCTGAGCGAAAATTCAGATCAGCCTGCATATTTGTGCAGTCTGATCAGAATGTTCACAGGTGTGTTTTGGATAGCCAAAAATGTGGATAACGAAGACTGATCAGGCTGCGTGGATGCGCAGGCTGATTTGAATCTCATTTGGGTGCAAATATCAGAAGGTACGTGTTCTCTCGTTACGTCTCACATAATATAATGTACAACGCGAGAAAATGCCACGAAAATTATCCTTATGTCAGGAAAAATATCCTTATGCTAGAAAAATTATCCTTATGCCATGAAAATTACCCTTTTACCGTGAAAATTACCCTTATGTCAGGAAAATAAACCTTATGTCAGGTAAAATTATCATATGTCAGGAAAAGTCCCCTGATGCCATCAAAATTACCCTTATGCCACAACGGAAATTAGTGTACGCCATGAAAATTTCCTTTATACCACGAATAGTATCCTTATGCCACGAAAACCATCATTTTGCCATAAAAATTACCCTTATATCACGAAAAATTACCATTTTGCCGAGAAAATTACCCTCGTGCCACAAAAAATTCTCTTGTGCCACGAAAATTAACCTTATGCCCAGGTATGTAGGGTAAATTACTCTTATGCCATGAAAATTACCCTTATGCCATGAAAATGACCCTTATGCCATGAAAATTACCCTTATGCTACGTAAATTACCATTATGCCGAGAAAAAGTATCCTTATGCCACGAAAATTACCTTTATGCCACGAAAATTATCCTTTTGTCAAGAAAATTACCCTTATGCCACACGCTGAAAAATGGACGTATCTGCGATGTCTGATCAGCCTGCGTCGTCTGCTTGCAGAATTAACAGATACTGCAGAATATATCAACGAGCAGTGTCCTTGATAAGACTGCTTGAAGAAGCTTTTCGAATGTTCGGCATCAAAATGTATATAGTGAATTACCCTATGTATATGGTGAATTACCCTATGTGAATTGTGTATTACCCTATGTTATTGGTGAATTACCCTATGTACATGGTGTATTACCCTATGTATATGGTGAATTACCCTATGTATATGGTGAATTACCCTATGTATATGGTGAATTACCCTATGTATATGGTGAATTACCCTATGTGAATGGTGAATTACCATATATATATATATGGTGTATTACCCTATGTAAATGGTGAATTACCCTATGTATATGGTGAATTACCCTATGTACATGATGAATTACCCTATGTATATGGTGAATTACCCTATGTAATGGTGAATTACCCTATGTATATGGTGAATTACCCTATGTTATTGGTGAATTACCCTATGTTATTGGTGAATTACCCTATGTACATGGTGTATTACCCTATGTATATGGTGAATTACCCTATTTTATGGTGAATTACCCTTTGTATATGGTGAATTACCCTATGTATATGGTGAATTACCCTATGTGAATGGTGAATTACCCTATATATATGGTGAATTACCCTATGTATATGGTGAATTACCCTATGTATATGGTGAATTACCCTATGTGAATGGTGAATTACCCTTTATATATATGGTGTATTATCCTATGTATATGGTGAATTACCCTATGTATATGGTGAATTACCCTATGTACATGATGATTTACCCTATGTATATGGTGAATTACCCTATGTATATGGTGAATTACCCTATGTATATGGTGAATTACCCTGTGTGAATGGTGAATTACCCTATATATATATATATATGGTTAATTACCCTATTTATATGGTGAATTACCCTATGTATATGGTGAATTACCCTATGTATATGGTGAATTACCCTATGTATATGGTGAATTACCCTATGTGAATGGTGAATTACCCTATATATATGGTGAATTACCCTATGTATATGGTGAATTACCCTATGTATATGGTGAATTACCCTATGTGAATGGTGAATTACCCTTTATATATATGGTGTATTATCCTTTGTATATGGTGAATTACCCTATGTATATGGTGAATTACCCTATGTACATGATGATTTACCCTATGTATATGGTGAATTACCCTATGTATATGGTGAATTACCCTATGTATATGGTGAATTACCCTGTGTGAATGGTGAATTACCCTATATATATATATATATGGTTAATTACCCTATTTATATGGTGAATTACCCTATGTATATGGTGAATTACCCTATGTATATGGTGAATTACCCTGTGTGAATGGTGAATTACCCTATGTATATAGTGAATTACCCTGTGTATATGGTGTATTACCCTATGTATATAGTGAATTACCCTATGGATATGGCGACTTACCCTATGTATATGGTGTATTACCCTATGTATATAGTGAACTACCCTATGTATATGGTTAATTACCCTATGTATATGGTGAATTACCCTTTTCACAATCGTAATTTCCGATAATTGCCGAGCGGAAAATTTCCGGAAATGTATCGAGATCGAGGCTGGCGGTGTATTGACAATGCGGAAATGAAAAACACTCGCTACAACCTGTGATAACTTTAGGATTCTCGAGGACGCAGAATCCTGCGTCCCTGGACGCATAAATCCGGGTCCGGATTCCTAAAAGTCCCCAAAGCCGAGCCGGACACATGTTTTTCCCCTAGGGATTACTTCTAATTATGATTGGATTATTTGACTGATGTCTGCAACGTGTTATTCTTACCGTCGGTAGCATCTTAAAAGAACAAGAGGACCATGATGGTCCTATACCGCTCACCTGAGTAGATTTGCATACTTACTGTTGAAGATTTTTGTATAAATTTTATAGTCTTAAAGACTCCCTCCCCCTCACCCTCCCCCGTCCCCAACCCCAACAGCCATGTTTCTTAACGCATCATGATGACGAACTGAATCTTGAAAGAAGGTCAACAAACATTTCTGCCAAGTTATATTGAAATTGACTCCTCCGTCAAGTCACTTGACCATTTAACTGACAACCGCAACCGACCATTCAAAACATAAGGTAATTGTCAATGTTTTTAGTTAGACAAATAAATCAACACGTGCTTTTTACAGGTAAGCACAGGTATCAATACAAAGTTTGTCTAAGGAAATTCGCGTGGGCGTGGTTATAACTGCCTGACGGAGGAGTCAATTGGTCCAGTGGTCTCTGACAAAAAGATTTTAAAGTGTTTTATATAGCTATAAAACCCTACCCCCTAACGGCCATGTTTTTTGACGAACCATGACAGCTTGAACTAACTTGGTAGAGGGTCACCAAAGGAACATTCCTGCCAAGTTATATTGAAATCTGTTCAGTGGTTTCTGAAAAGAAGATTTTTAAAGTTTTCTATTTAGATATATAGGGAAAATAAGCCCCACCCCTAGCAGCCGTGTTCTTTTGACGAATCATGATTGCTTGAACAATCTTGGTAGAGGGTCACCAAAGCAACATTCCAGCCAAGTTATATTGAAATCAGTCAGGGGGTATTTGACAAGAAGAATTTTAAAGTTTTCTATGCAGATATATACGAAATATATTGGAGCCATGTTTTTTGACGTGTCATAAAGGGTTGAACAATATAGATATATAGGGAAAATATGCCGCACCCCCTAGCGCCCATGCTTTTTGACGAATCATGACGGCTTGAACAACCTTGGTAGAGGATTACCAAAGAAATATTCCAGCCGAGTAATATTGAAATCGGTCTCGTGGTTTCTGACAAGAAGATTTTTAAAGTTTTCTATATAGATATATAGGGAAAATAAGCCCTGCCCCCTGGCAGCTATGTTTTTTCACGAATCACGTTTACTTGAACAATCTTGGTAGAGGGTCACCTAGGAAACATTTCTGCCAAGTTATAATGAAATCGGTCCAGTGGTTTCTGACAAGAAGATTTTTTAAATTTTTCTATATAGATATATAGGGAAAATAAGCCCCGCCCCCTGGCGGCCATGTTTTTTGACGAATCATGACGGCTTGAACAAACTTGATAGAGGGTTACATAAGAAACATTTCTGCAATTGTTATATTGAAATCGGTCCAGTCGTTTCTGACAAGAAGATCATTAAAGTTTTCTATATAGGGAAAATAAGCCCCGCCCCCTAGCGACCATGTTTTCGACAAATCATAACGGCTTGAACAATCTTGGTAAAGGGTCACCAATGAAACATTTCTGCCAAGTTATATTGAAATCCGTCCAGTGGTTTCTGACAAGAAGATTTTTTCAAGTTTTCTATATAGACATTGGGAAAATAAAGCCCCGTGCCCCCTTCCCCACCCCCCAGGCCCCATGTTTTTTGACAAACCATGACGGCTTGAACAATCTTGGTAGAGGATCACCAAGGAAACATTTTTGCCAAGTTATATTGAAATCTGACCAATCGTTTCTGACAAGAAGATTTTTAAAATTTACTATATAGACAATATAGGTAAAATAAGCCCCGCCCCTGGCGGTCATGTTTTTTGACGAATCATAACGGCTTGAATAATCTTGGTAGAACATCACCAAAGGAACATTTCTGCAAAATTACATTGAAATTGGTCCAGTGGTTTCTGACAAGAAGATTTTTAAAGTTTTCTATATAGATATATAGGCAAAATAAGCTCCGCCCCATGGCGGCCATGTTTTTTTAACGAATCCTAATGGCTTGAACAATCTTAATAGAGGATCATCAAAGGAACATTTCTGCAAAATTATATTGAAATCGGTCCAGTGGTTTCTGACAAGAAGATTTTTTTAAAGTTTTTAATTAAAAAATCTATTTTTTGCTCCTGTGACCTAGATCTGCAATGGACCGGAACCATTTGAACAACTTTGAAAGAGGACCAACCAATGATCATTCCTCTGAAGTTTGCTCAAAATCCTATCAGTGGTTTAGGAGGAGATGTTGTTTAAAGATTGTGGACGGACGGACAGACGGACGACGACGACAACGACGGATGGTGAGTGATCACAATAGCTCACCTGGAGCCTTCGGCTTAGGTGAGCTAATAATCCGTCGCGTGTTTTTCACACCTGCGACGTACAGTACCGTTATCTACATACTAAGCAAGCGGTAGTTAAACAGGTGTTGGCAGTCAACACCTCAGCGACTGTTAACTGGTCGAGCAATTAAAGCATGCGACTGACACCATTATGCACCCATTCCCTCATTGTGTATTGCCTCTACCGATCGACTGATTCATCGAGATGCACACGCGGGTGTCATGTCTTTTATCCTCTGAGGCTGGCATTTATTTTTATTTTATTTTTTTTTTGTTGCTTTTTTTTACTTGATCTTTTCTCCGATTCAAAATTTTCGGGTGGTGAATTTTTGTCACTGACTTCAGAGACGCACGCTTACCTTTTTCTGCTGAAAGACGACAAGCACCCAAGCAAAATAGTACCCTTGGCATCTTCGCAGTCGGCTGAGTCTTTGCTATTCACCAATATACTTTAGAGGAATCTTAGCAAGCACGAAACGGCTCTGATATGGTTGCACAGATGTCCTCGGTAAATCTAGACGTTCACATTTTGTGGTGTTTTAATATTCTTGTTTGCTTGACACTGTCCACATAACTAAGACATTTAACCTATTTTACGCCTAGCGTCCCTTTAAGACATTGGCAAACTGTGTCGATCCAGATCAGACGCCACAGAACGCGGCGTCTGATAAGGGTTTACGCTGTTGGCATTAAATAAAAAAAAATCTTTAAAACATTTGAATACAATATATAATAAAACATATCCAGACACCACTTCCGCAGGAAATGGATCGATCCAAAGTGTTAATGTAGAAGAGTCCACTTTGCATAAATGGGTGAATATCTGCGACATCAAACTTTAGCAGTTTTAAGATAAGAGGGGTCATCTTTGATTGACTATTTCTGTATTTAACCTAAGTAGTCACACACCATATCTTCTTATACTGCCCACTTTTCTTAACTTTGAATAGGTCTATTCTACTACATGTACCTACTGACGTGCCTAAAGCACTGTTGTGTGAGTGGCAAACATTGTAGACCCTGATCAGACGCCAATTTTGCGGCGTCTGATCTGGATCTTCACGGTTTGTTCTGGTCTGTTTGTCCGAATTTTTAGGGTAAATACGGTCCCCCTATACCTAATCAACGTTAATGAGCTTAAATGTTTACTTGGCTAATGTAATTATTATAAAAGTCAATAGTATTTTTATTATTAATTAAACATAGATATTACGACCTTCTCAAAAAATCAGTTTTTATCGCATGAACAAAAATGCCCGTCTGTTGAGTTAGGCATCAAAACGCAATACAATAATATTAATCAAAGATTTATGTTGAAGTTTCTCAACAAGTAACATATCTCTTTATTTTCTGTAACACAGAAAACAAGACAACTCATTTAAACACACATCGAGTTAGACATGAAAATTTGGTTTCTCAGGAACCGATATACTAAACTTATGTAGTCTGGAAATAAATAAAGGATTAAATCACTTGGAAAACCACCATCTTTACAAAAGTTAAATTTCGACGAAATGCCAAGGAAAAGTTCTTTCATTAAGAAAGACAGAGATGACACAGTAGTTCCTTTCCCAGGCGCGATCAGTATTTTGCAAACGTTCATAAATGTTCACTTTAGGTGGGGGTTTCCGTCTTAAAATATAGATTTTTAACATATTTCACTAATGATGACACACAAATAACATACAGGAAATTATTTACCATGATTAAGCATTACGCCCAATGACTCCCATAAATGATTCAAGATGAAATGAAGTTTTTATGGCAATTACCCACACCTGGAGGTCTGTTGTTAGTTTTACATTTCTTTGATTGTAAGCTCATTAAACAAGACGGGAAGTATGATTTTAGAAGGAAATATGCCAAACATACAAAACTGTTAGAAAAAAGCATTTTTTTTTGTGAAAAAAAAAGTGTAAAATCCACATCTACCCTTTATGTTATGTACTTTCATGATTAACTGGGCCAAGATACACTTGGTACATTTTGCGCCCTTTTTAGACAACTTTTGTGCTTTCCTGTTTGTTTTCCTGCACAACAAGCTCCTAACAACGTATCTTCTCCTAAAGTAAATGGCCGGCTTCGGAGGCTCTGTTGGATACGCGTCTGGTGCTCAAGAAGTTGCGGGTTCGACCTCCGCGGGGTCGGCAACATTCTTTCGTGGAGATTGATCATGAAATATTTTCTACGGTCATTCTCTCTCTTCCGCTGATTCAAGAAGGGCAGTTGTCAGTTTCTGGCGAAAGAATGTGCAGAATACTGGTTAACCGCTTAGAGGACTAAGTCTGTCCAGTAAGTGTCGTTAGGTAAACAGACCGCGCTCGACATGGCCCCATAGGGTTGACTGGGCCGTAAAATCTCAACACACACACACACACACACACACACACACACACACACACACACACACACACACACACACACACACGAAAGAATTTGCTCCCTGTTAATCGATATCATTAGATGTGCAACGCACGAAAAGGGGCCCTTATGGAATTTGCGGCCAACGCAGACCCGGATCAGCCTGCGCTAATGCGTAAGCTGATCAGGCCTTCGTTGTCCACTTATAAAATCAATGGTTACTGTACTTTATGTTGACGAACAGAGAATGTGCAATCAGACTGCACGGATGCGCACACTCATCTGGACTTTCGTTGTTCGCATATAGAATAAGGGTCTGTTTCCCATGTTTGTATCATTACGTTAATAAGTCTATGTAGTGTTTACCCTTTGTTTCCCCATAATTGGGACATGTAAGGATTTTCATAATTTTGTAGTTTCTAAACCAGTTTGAATGTGTTTTTACTTCTGGCAACCTTTCCTTACTGCATAAACTTGACTTGGATCTACTCAATAACCAAAATCGTCTTCATTTTCCATGTTGACATACCATTACCCCTAAATTAATACCATGTTCGAAACAATGGGAATTACATTTAGTAACCTTTCTCTTTGGGAAATGTTTCTTACATCAGAATTACGAGAACATAACACTTCAGCAATCGTTAAATTATGGTCAAATGCGCGTGTCTGGTATATCTGACTTTAATTTTCTTTCTCATTTCCGGTTAAAATGCAAATTGAAAGTGTTTCATAAAAATCATTATAAAAATATGCTTCCCCCTCCTCTCACCCCAACCCCCACCCACAAACACACACACACTAGACCCAAGATGCCATTTGGCGGAGATATTTCCCTGACATACTTAGGCGTAAAAAAATAGCTGTGTTTCCGCTAACATGCTGAAAAAAATTTGGTCGGTAGGTAGGAGAACTTTTTTTTTTTATTTTTGTTTTTTTTTTTTTCTCCAGAAAAGAGCAGGGTCAGGCCTGTAATTTTATGAAAATACAGGTATTTTGTTGCATTTTTACTGATAAAAAATAGTCGGTCGCGTTAGTGGAAACACAGCTATTTTTTTTGTTTTTACGCCTTAGTATACTGAAAGGAAAAAGAAACGCAGGGTAGAGTTTTTTCCTTCTTATTTAACCATTTTTTACGGTGTTTACTATAGCCATACACTTTTACAGATTGTCCTGTGAATGTGAACCGCGGGTATACGAGTCTTTGGTCGATGTGCTATCTACCCAGTGTGTGAAATCATTCAACCGTGCACTACACAGTGCATTGCACGGACAATACAGAAAGCCAAAATTTCGTGCAAATCAAGCATGTTTGAACCTTCAGCACAAGATTTTCTCACACCATTTGGTACACTTCAACGATACACAACGCTCTTCGATTCTTTTACCGATTTTTCTTTTCATTTTTACGCTACTTTGAACTTTTTTTCAATCATGGTACGATTGACTGATGTTCAGAGGGGTAGGGCAATTGCGTTGCTGATGCAGGGTCAGAGGCAACAGCAAGTTGCCAATCATTTTGGGGTTAACGTCTCAACAATTGAACGTCTTGTTAGACGTTTAAGGGAGACAGGGCATTTAGCAGACCGACCGGTCTGGGCGTCCACGCGTGACTTCGCGACGTCAAGACAGGACAATCCGTCTGGCACATTTGCGGAATCGTCATCTCACTGCTACCGAAACCGCCCTTAATACACAGTAGGTACGCATAATCGACAAATTTCTCCGAAGACTGTTGGAAGTCGATTGCTTGAGATTGGTCTTCGAGCTCGTCGTCCATACGTTGGTCTGCCTCTGACCCAGGCACGTAGGTTGCGTCGTATGGCGTGGTTGACGGCGCATGCGCCCAGGCTATTTTCGATGAGGCAGTAGAGACGAGTTCTTTTTACGGACGAGTCTAGGTTCACTCTCTATCGCGCAGATGGTCGACGTCGTGTGTACCGACGTCGCGGAGAGCGCTTTGCCGACGCCTGTGTTGTCGAACGGGATCGGTTTGGGGGTGGCTCCGTTATGGTCTGGGGAGGCATTGCTCACGGGATAAAATCACAGTTGATTATTGTTGACCGCAGTAAGGTACAGGGATGAGATCTTGCGTCCTGTTGCAGTCCCGCTTGTGCAACAACGTAATCTGATTCTGCAGCAGGACAATGCCCGACCACATGTTGCCCGAGTTTGTCAGGATTTCCTGGCAAACAATAACATCGCACCACTAGCATGGCCACCGTACAGTCCAGATTTGACCCCAATAGAGCATATGTGGGATGAGCTGGACAGAAGGGTTAGGAAGCGCCGAAATCCCCCCGCAACTCTCGCACAACTAAGGAATGCGTTGATCGATGAATGGAATAACATCCCGATGCAAACTGTCAATGCTTTGGTTAACTCTATCCAAAGGAGAATTAGGGCAGCAACGGCAGCAAGAGGGGGGGGGGGGGGGGGTGGGGAGGGGGGGGGGCACACCCGATATTGATTTTCAGTTTGATTTTGAAGATTTGGGGGGTAGCTACCAATGAACTTCAATAACTCGAGACTTGTTGATCACAAACCAATGAAATTTGGAACTTTTGTTCCATACATGTACCGTTTTGTAATCATAGTAGAATATTTAACAAACTTTTTCAAACTTGAATGAAATTTAGGAATAAAATTTACCCTGCGTTTCTTTTTCCTTTCAGTATATATATGAATGGAAGCTTGGGTCTATGGGAGAAACAGTATTCAGTGATGCTTTGAAGTTGCATGGTGGGACACTCACAGGCTTACCCAGGAAACGAGTAACAAAACAAAGTCTGATGAATGCTGCGGATGCAAAAGCATAGCGAAAATGAAGACGTCACGTCATTACGAAAACATGCCTATTCAAATGTATAGAAAATTTCATCTCCAAAAACTGAAAAAATTCAGATAAAAATCTCTGCTATTTTTCGTATTTCTGCTGAAAACATAGATTGTAGGTACTCGTTAGAACCGCCTCGGCGAGGCGGTTCTAACGAGTACCCACAATCTATATTTTTGAGCAGAAATAAGAAAAAATAATGTATACCCCTGTAAACCCCAGTTTTACTATATAAAAGTGGGGTTTAAGGGGGTCAAAATTATATAGGCATGTTTTCGTGACGGAATGCTATTACGTTGATCTACCGCTGGATTATACAAAATATAGGACAGAGACACCCATTTGAAGACGTACACTAAAAAGTTTAATCCCTAAAATTATAAAGATTTACCGAAAAACAAACCGATGGGCAATTTCCATGCACCAGGTTGTATACCATGTCTTAACTGTTCAAATGAGTAAAATGAAATGCAAAATATTCAATTTTCATGAAAAAATTTAACAATTAGGGAAAATACGAGCCTTATTGCAAGATGTTTATTACATGCGTGCAACCTTGAAATTATTATTCGTACAGTGAACTATCTTTATGTCGACCTCGCTTATCTCGAAAAAACGCTTATCTCGAAGTGAAAGTCTGGTCCCTGTTTTAACATTGAAACCTAACAACAGATAACAAAATATTGTGGAAAAGAAGAGAATTTGCTTCTAAGGAGCAATTTCTCCTTTTTTCCACATTTTATTATATCTCTAACTTAAGGAATTACATATTCATTTGTTAAATGTGGTTGTTCGATTTATTGTTTTCCTCAATTCCGCAAATCTGATATGTCGAGGTATGGATATCTCGAAGTGTTTCAAAGAGTCCATTGGATTTCGACATATCGAGAGTCGACTGTATATGTAAATTGTACATGTATACTTCGTATAGTCATAGCTCTACTGTGCTTTCGACATCTTTCAGAAACTCGTTTTTAGCTGGACGCTTTACACAGAAGAAGAAAATTTGCAAATTTTTGTCATGATTTAATGCAAAACCATTTGTCGTAACTACCTATGTACAAAAAGTTTTATTCTAGTTATTGGTTTTTAAAAAATCAAATATTTTCACTTTTTCCGATAGTAAAAATGAAGCCAAATTATGCAGAAATCTGTAGGGTAGGTAACTTGGAGCCAAATTTTCAGCAACTTCCACTTGTTCAATTTTTTTGAAATTTTCACAATATTGTTGTAAAACGTCAACATTTCAAATTCAGCAAAGAAAGGTAAAAATTAATTTCTTAAACAAAAATTCCAAAAAATCACTTAACTATAGAAATTGCATAGGTCAGACCAACGTTTGGCTGTAACTTTAATTTTTGTGTAAATATTTGAGAACAAAACACAGAAACATAAAAGACAAATGGTTTCTGACAAGATATGGTCAACCAGAACAAAATATTTTTATTTAAAATAAAATGCCAGGCAAAAAACGTCTTTCCAAGAGATGTCGAAAGGACAATAGATAAGCGAATATAAATAAGAATATTACATTTTTGCTCTGATTTCTCCATAAAACATATGTCGTGGGCACTCATTAGAAGCGTCTCTGTGATTCTTTTTTTTTTTTTTTATCTTGTTACCTCTCATATCTAGAGTTATACAAGCCATGACATTTTCACCATTAAATTTTGAGAATAAGGAATATTTTGGTTTATTAAGCAAATTAAAACAGACTGACCCAGTAAAACAGGGTCCAGTTGTTCAAAACTTAACGAAGTTATTAACTAACGTGACGTTAAAATTTCTATCAAGAAATATGGCGAATACATTTAATCGATTTTTTCTGCTGAAAAAATGTGAGTAGCTTTTGCATTGCAAAAGCTACTCACATTTTTGCAGCAAAAATATCAATGTATTTAAAAATACTTAAGCAACAACAGTTGTCATTAACGAGCTCGTTAAGCTAACGATGCTTTGAACTACTGGGCTCAGGTAGATAGAAGTTAATTAAAAAAAAAAAAAAAAAAACACTGAAAAAGTGGTATTAAAAACGAAGTCAGTCATATAATGTAAACAACTCTACACTCCAGTTATTACTATGTATTATGGAGAGACATGGGGTATTTATTAGAGCCGAAACGTCAGATAACCTACCTTCGGACCTGTGTGCCCAGCGAAAACTCAGATCAGCCTGTGCATTCAGTCTGATAGTATTCTTCACTGGGCACATTTTGGGCAGACAAGGAGGCAAAGTTTCTCCATGCGGACAACGAAACTGTAATCAGATTTCGCGGATGCGCAGGTTGATTTGAGTCTTCGTTGAGCGCACATGTCAGAAGGTACGTTTTCTCACATTGCGCTCATTTCATTTGAGCCAGCGCACGATAAAATAAAAATCTAAAAGATTGCCTTTGGAATCGAAGAGAACATTCCAGATAGAAAATGGGAGTCTCGGTTTTATTGAGACTCTTCATAAGCAGTAATGAAGTTTGCAACACTGCTTACGCCCCTCTATATAGCGTATACATGAGCAGAACTCCATGGATTTGTAAAACCTACAATAAGACCTGTGTGACCAGCAAAAACTCAGATCAGCCTGTCCATCCACACAGTATGGCAAGGGTTCTCGTTTAGGCCGGAGGCTGTAGAAGACACAAGCGATCAGCGAAGACTCTGATCAGACGGCGGGGATGCGCAGGCTGATATGAGTCTTTGCTGGTCGCACAAGTCTTATTGTAGGTTTTGGCGTGCGCTGACTCATTTCATAGACTTATTACAGTCTTGTTGCAGTTTCATATACTCTTGTGAATAAAATGAATAGCATCTAAGTTTAGAACAGCTGGGCAAATGGCTACACTTTCAAGGGAGACAGCTCTTTCAGTTCCTTTTTTTGCTCCCTTCTGAAAAGGGATCTACTATTTTAGAGCAGACCCCTTTCAAGAATGAACTTGGTATGTGGGAAGGTAAACAGTAAATTCAAAAAGTTGTGTGAAAGGTTCTGGACTAGCAACGTTGGTGATATATCACATGTCCTCTTTAGACTGAATGAACCTCTGCGTATCAATGAAGAGAAATATATTGCCAAAATATTTACAAAAGCTCTCGGTCATGGGTACTCATTAGATATAAATGTTAAGACGTGTCATTTCCCACAAATGTATTCGAGATGTTAAAACTTATGGTTTTGTTGGTTTTGTTGGAAATATTTCCATCGGGTATTGTTATTTTTTTTAAATATATATTGTAATTCTGGAAAAAAGTAAACATTATGTTCAGTCGAATCTCGTTATCTCAAAGTACAAGGGACTCTCTGAAATACTTCTAGATGTCCGTACCTCTCCATATCAGATTTGTAGAATTGATGGAAAAAAAAAATCGAACCACATTTCACGTATAAATCCTGAGGTTAGAGATGAAATGGAAATTTTGTGGAAAAGAGGTGAAATAGCTCCTTCTTAGGAGCAATTTCTCCACTTTGCCACAATATATTGTTACCTGTTGATAGATTTCTAGGTTAAAACAGGGACCAGATTTTCACTTCGAGATAAGCGGTAATTCGAGATAAGCGAAGACGAGAGTCGACTGTATGTATGCTTCGTACATTGCAAAAATTATCGAAACAGATGTATTGTAGAATCTCCAAAAATTAGCTGATTGAAATTAGTTCTCAGATGATTTGGTAAGGAAGAGATTTTGACGACAATTCTGGGATAACTTTTTCCAGTTCTCCATAAAATTTATGTTTTGGCTACTCATTAGAAGCACCTCGGTGAGGCGCTTTTAATGAGTAGCACAGCATATGTTTTTATGGAGGAATGAGAAAAATAATCTAGAATTATCACCAAATACTCCTCCTATTTGTTCTGGTGAATCTACTGATTGTAGTTTTGCTCTTGAAGATTCTTTCGGCAATGCGTCACGAAAACATGCCTATATAATATTGACCCCCTTAAACCACACTTTTATACAGTAAAACTGGGGTTTACAGGGGTATACATTATTTTTCTTATTTCTGCTCAAAAACATAGATTGTGGGTACTCGTTAGAACCGCCTCGGCGAGGCGGTTCTAACGAGTACGTACAATCTATGTTTTGAGCAGAAATGTGAAAAATATTAGAATTTTTGTCTGAAAATTTTCAGTTTTTGGAGGTAAAATTTTCTATATTTTTGAATAGGCGTGTTTTCGTAATGTCTTCTCACTTATGGAGAAGTAACTGTTTAATTTTCTAAGGTTTTTTAATGAAAAAAACGAGTGAGCGATAGGAACGAGGTTTTCTTTTCTACACAAAAGCCTTTGAACAAGTGAGAAACGGTATAGCTAAAAGGAGAAATCAACTTGAATTTCGCGAAATCAAGCTTTTTTTTTTTTTTTTTTTTTTTCTTTTTGACGAAATCAGCCTATAAAAATAAATTTTCAGGACACATGCATAATTTCTTTTTACTATATGACTAAATATATATTTATACACTAATGTGCAAATTTCATGAAAAAATGTGTTTTAGGGTTGATTTTAAGCAAAATGTCGAATTTTTGCCAAGTCCGTATACCGCGAAATCAATTTCAGTATTTTTTTTTCTTTCATGAAATTTTGCAAATTAGTGTATAAATACATACTGAGTAATATAATAAAAAGAAAACTATGCGTGTATTTTTATTTTTTATTTTAATAGGCTGATTTTTTGGCAAAGAAATTGATTTCGCGGCATACGGACTTGGCAGAAAGTCGACATTTAGCTTAAAATCAACCCCTAAATACAATATATATATATTTTTTAAGAAATTTTCCTCAGTAGTATATAAATACATACTGAGTAATATAGTTAAAGAAATTATGCGTGTGTCCAGAAATTTAATTTTATAGGCTGATTTCTTCAAAGAAATTGATTTCGCGGTGTCAGGACTTGACAAAAATTCGTCATTTTGCCTATAATCAACCCCAAAACGCAACGTTTTTCATTAAATTTTGAACAGCAGTGTAAAAATATATATTAAATCATATAGTAAGAAGAAGTTATGCATGTGCCCCGAAATCTTATTTTTATAGGCTGATTTAAAACAAAAAAACCAAAAAAAAAAAAAAAAAAAAAAAAAAATTTGATTTCGCGAAATCAAGTTGATTTCTCTTTTTAGCTATACCCCATGAGAAATGTTTGTCCGTGGTCGATCAAAGCAACCAAATTAATTGCTTATAACATTGATATCTAAGCCTTTACCTTTGAAATGGTTAAAAGCTCTGACTGTTACAACTAGCGCTTGAATTTCTGAGGGTGTGATTTTGTTTCTAAAACCAGTCGCCATTTTGATTTAGCTTCAAGACAAAAAACGAGCCCGTAGGTCCTTCTTGAAATAGGCCTGCTTAATTGTCTTGAACCTTAGACACATTCTTAGAAAAATCAAACTGCATCATTGTAATAAAGGTCTTTCCTCGAAAAAAAAAAAAAAACAAAAACAAAAAAAAAAACAACACCCCCCCCCCCCCCCCCCCACACACACACAAAAGCAACAACAACAACAAAACAACAAAAAAAACATAACTTCAGTTGCAATCGCAGTTAAATTTACTAACATTTGCCAATTTTACCGCCAAACATCATCCATTGTTATTGTCGTTGTTCAAGATGTCTGCAGCGTCGCACTGGAATAATGACGTCAACGTTCGAAAAAGATGAAATAATTCAGTCAAGCAAGTATCGGGCTTTCTTTCAAAAACTCACAGCAGGATTTTCGAATAGCTTTGCATATTTTGTTTTCTAATATATGATTCAGATAAATAGAATAGAATAGCATTTATTGCCCAGATATACCCTGTAAGGGTTAATGGTAAGCAAATATAAATTTCATACACATACATTCATATAAATATGAAAAGAAAACAAAAATAAAATAAACGAATAATAATAATAATAATAATGCATGATAGTCCGGAGACACCAGAGTCATGTTATGAAATACTGCATGCACTAATAAATAACCTAAAGATTTCAAACATCAGCATCTGTTGATGTCATAAGACTGATGAAACTATCTTTATCACAGATAACACTACTAATATTTTAGCCATTGAAAATTTGCAAAAACTAATTACGAGGTGTGAGGTACTTAATACAATCACAAAATAAATGGATTTCCTCCTCAATAACATTACATGCACTACATCTATCTTCTAAAGTTTGACCTAAATATCTCCCACATTTAAATGCTATCAAAGCTGTCTGAGTCTCTTTGAGTAAATGCAAACTGCACATGCTGAGATGAGGCTGCAGATATGCACCCCCTAATATAAGCATGCACAGTTCGCTTTTAAATATCTCGCCCAAATATTGTCTGGACGAAGGCCAATATCAGTCTGTATACCATGTCCTTTGATTCTGTAAGCAAACAACGAAGGCCCAGATCGGACTGCGCATTTGCGCAGTCCGATCTAGACCTTTGTTGCTCACATATGACATACTAACCCTTTTGTTTGATGTGCACTTGTTTGAATGTAGACTTTGTTATAACTGGGCTTATTTCCTGTTTTGTCCCCAGATGTGGCGCCAGAGAAGGCAACTATAAAGAGAAAAGTACTTGTAAAGGATGTGATTCTCGGAACTAGAGAAAATTATTCAGATAAAGATTTACAAGCGGAATTGCCGATCTGGCCACCGTCAAACAACAACGGTCGTGGAAATGATCGAAGCAGAGAAGACCTAAATAATAGTAAGGTATACGAACAACACACACCAAATAGTAAAGAAATAAACAAGAATAAACATGGCATAATCATCGACCCAGGAGGTAGCAGGGAGAGAGTTAAACGCCCCAAACGTGGCAAGAAATCCCTTTGGCAGTTCATAAAAGGGGGATTTGAAAAGAAAACCTCAGAAGAGGACAAAACAGTGGCAGAACCTGGTGACAACAATACAGATACTCCTGAGCAGACGGATACTAACAAAGAGATATTACCTCTGAGTCCACCCCTGGCCAGCACGTATATAGTCGGAGGCGTCCATTCTTATCGAGGGAGCTGGCCGTGGCAGGCCTCAATACAATACCTGGGTTCAGACGGAGGCTGGCATCATTTCTGTGGTGGTAGTTTAATACATTCCAGATGGGTTGTTACAGCGGCCCATTGTGTCACACAGCTAGAGTAAGTTTCCTCTTTATAGTTTAATTTTAGAGTCAACCAGTTTCATTCCAGTCGTCTAAGACAATAGACCTAGCTCTGTCCCACAACAGACATCGCTGAAACACACTCGGTGTAAGTTTCCTCTAAGCAATTCTACTTGTGCAAGCGGTATAATACATTTTTGCAGGTTATAATAACAATAAAAAAAAAAACACGAAAAAAAAAAAAAAAAAAAAAAATTCGAGTGACTTTCATCTTTGTATATCTGTTATTTTTACAGGCTTCTGTTATTTTTACAGGCTTCTGGTTATTTTTACAGGCTTCTGTTATTTTTACAGGCTTCTGTTATTTGTACTTGTTATGTTTGCAGGCTTACATTCCGACTGGTTATAACATTATAACTGACGTCTGTGGAACGAACTTATTTCCCTCTGTGTTTAACCGTTACATGTGCTGACAGTTTAAAACATTTCTGCTAGTTATCAGAACACACACCTCTGTGAATACAGTTGGGCTAAGCACTCACCTATTGTATTTCCGTTACATGAGCAAGTAGTTTCATACATTCCAGCTGGTTATATCAATAAACCTCTCTGGAACACGTTTGGACCACAACGTGAGACACCTTATAACATGTGCGTCCAATGAAGACAAATCAGTTTGAGCATTCGCGCAGTCTGATAAGAGTCTTTGCTGGCCGCATGAAAAAAGTATGCATCCTTGGTTGTCCAAAATGTGCCCAGTAGAGGCCCTGATCAGACTGCACGAATGCGCAGGCTTATCGGATTCTTCTCAGCACGTATATGTCAGAAGGTCACGAAAATATACCTGTATAATTTTGACCCCCTTAAACCCCTTTTATATAGTAAAACCGGGGTTTACAGGGGTATACGTTATCTTTCCTATTTTGCTCAAAAACATAAATTGTGGGTACTCGTTAGAACGCCTCACCTAGGCGGTTCTAACGAATGCCCACAATCTATGTTTTGAACAGAAATTTGAAAAATATCAGAGTTTGTTATCTGCAAACTTTCAGTTTTTTTTTTAGGTGAAATTTTCCAAATATTTGAATAGGCGTGTTTTCATTGAATAAGCATCATAAAATCGGGTTAGATTTCGTATTTTGAGTAAAAATATTTGTGAAAACACCCTCGAAATGCTGCAATCACGAAACACAGCCCTCCAGAGACAAATAAAAATGAAAGATGAGGAACAAATAAGAACAAAACAAACATCAGAAATAAAACCACAGACACACTTACTGGTTTAACCCTTTGAGTACTGGTAACCCCTAAACTGGTAACTGGCAAGCAGTGCAGACCCAGATCAGACGCCGCGTTCTCCGATCTCCACTGTTTGCAAATAGTTCAACCATTTTTCTGTAGGAATAGCTACATAATATAGCCTGATATACCTAAAATCGAAAATGAACTCTTCTAATATATAGTGTGAGAGAATTTATTCAGTCTTTAATGAGTTAAAATTCCCAGTAGTTTTTCTACTGACTGTTCCAAGACGATTTCTCTGTTGCAATTCTTCTCTGTTCGTGCGTCTGTGGTTTCAAGCGTGAGTTTGTTTTATCTTAACCCTTATCCTGCTGAATAATTTAATTAGCCACACCCATTTCTGATTATCAGCCAATCAGATTACATCACATAATGTTTTCGTTCAAATTCACAAACTGAATGACAAACAGTGTAGAGCCTGATCAGATGGCTTCTTCAGAAGCCATCTGATCTGGATCTACACTGTTTGCAAAGGTAGGGGTTGTCGTGAACAGCAGGTTAATTTATTCCTCATCTCTTCTACTGTTGGTGTCTCGCTAAATGCTTCATAATTATGGCATTACCTACTATGCTTTCGACATCTTTCAGAAAGTCGTTTTTTTTTTTTTTTTTTTTTTTTTGCATGGCTCTTTAAACAGAAGAAGTAAATTTGCAAATTTTTTGTTATGATTTAATGCAAAACCATTTGTCGTAACTACCTATGAACAAAAACATTTATTCTAATCATTTTTTAATCAAATATTTTCACTTTTTCCCATAATAAAAATGAATGCAAATTTTGCAGAAATTAGTAGGGTAGGTAACTTGGAGGCAGTATTTTTAAACACATTCCGCTTGTTCAATTTTTCTGAAATTTTCACAGTTTCATCGTGAAACATCAATAAATCAAATTCAGCAAAGAAAAGTAAAAATATTTTCTGAGACAAAATTTCCAAAAAATCACTTTACTGTAGAAATTATCATAGGTCGGATCAACTTTTGGCCATAAATTTAATTTTAAGGTACATATTCTGAAAACAAAACACAGAGAAAGAAAAGACAAATGGTTTCTGATAAGATATGGTCAATTAGAACAAAATAGTTTCATTTAAAATAAAACGCCAAGCAAAAAACGTCTTTCTGAGTGATGTCGACAGAACAGTAAGTATAGAATAAACTCACTTATTTTTTTTTTCTAAACTGACTGCGGGTACATAACCAGATTTGACAGAATTATACATCATGGAATGATGGCATGCATAGAGGGTCACTGATGGGTCTAATTGACCGATTGTGTCCAGCATCTCCAGAGTTATGGTGCATGTTACGAACTTTCTGTCAGAGGAGAAATGTTTTGGCGGGACATATGTGTCATTATGATAATTTTTAGTTTTCATTGAGGTATCACATTGTTAGAATCGTAATCGTTGGGTACGACATACTTGTAATGTATTTTTACTTTTTTGTCTCCTTACAGACACCACATCGTTCGTGTTGCTTTTGGTGAGTATGACTTGAGCCGGACTTCAAACAATGAACAATATATCAATCCAACAAGAATATTGAAGGTAAATTCAATTACTTATTTCAGTCTCTTCATTCTCCGTACTCAAGATAATTATTACCTAATTAACCAGTTAAATAATGTCGTGCATATACTTAACCCTGGTCCTGCTGAACCCGGATATGCTCTGCCTTTGCAACAGTGTAGATCCAGATCAGTTGGCTTCTGAAGAAACCAACTGATCTGGATCTGCACCGTTTGCCATTAACCATTTGAATTTGTATCAACAACCTCGATCATGTAATCTGATTGGCTAAAAATTAGAAGTGGGCGTGGTATCATAATTTATTCAGCATGACCAGGGTTAAGATACACCTATTAATTTCGTTGAAAGCTAATAAGACCAAAACACGGTTTTAGATCATTGAGCCTGTTCCTGGATGTTTGAAACAGAGGATCACTGATGGGTCTAATTGGCCGTCGTGCTAATTTGGCCCTTGAACATAGTTACTTCAGCTGTTTGCAGATGATGAGTGTGTCCATTACTCTCAAGGGTCATTCCTCTTAGAACCTATTTAGTATAGCCTCTTGAATATTCCACAGTACAAAAATTTAAGCAAGAAACTACACGGGTCTCTTATTAACTGATTTCCTCTGTAGCAAGGTTTCAGACTTTGTAAGAATGGAAATATGTCTCATTTACTCCCTGTGTTACCTACCTCACGTAGTATTTCCACTTAGTTTAATATATGTCGAGAAAGTAAATTAAACATTGTGTCTTCTTTATTCATTTTATGTAAATAAATGAAAAAATAAAGTCTGAATTTGCCTACATATTTTCCTTCATACATTCATACATATTTTGCCTTTTTTTCAGCATGCTTACTTCGAAACTTCCACTTCTTATTACGATATTGCTATGGTGAAGTTAGAGCACAATGTCAGTATCACAACGTTTGTTAATAAGATTACCATGGCAACAGCAGGGATTTTCTTTGATTCCCAAAGCACCTGTTACATCACAGGCTGGGGAAAAACAATAGGTAAGCAACTGCAAATCTCTCATGCAGTGCGGAAACATCTAATTGTTTACTAATCATTTACTTTAAGCTTATTACTCGTATTTTGCTATGTCTTTATCGTTATAAAGTCACAAAAGGACTCTAAGATTACAAATCAAGCAAACTTCTATTTCAATATGATCTTATAATGGCACAAGGACCGCGTTATACGCACTTTCATTTTCATGCGAACGCACAAGTATTCACAGAGTTCCATACAACATTAACTTGACAACAAAATATATGGAAGATTTTTTTTTGCCATATGAACACACTAGGCTTAAAAAGCTCCATATTATAGTCAATTATCTTGCCAAGTTAGCTTATATTGAATGAAATGTTTTATCACAGTTACTGTCAAATACTCATTACAAGATTCAGTGGTCTATATTATTCAAACTTCTGCTAAATAACCTTTTAAAAGAGTTCAGTATTATTTTAGTGGCATCTCAGTGCTATATGATCAAGAAAACATGGCGACAACATGTTTCAAAGAGCTTCATGAAAGTTGACATTTAATTGTCATATAATCAGGAAAGGTTTCTAAATGCACAATACAGTTATTTCTGTTGCTATCATTAAAATGCTCCATAGAGCTCCATATTATAGTTACCTCCTTTGCTACACGGCCACACAAGTCTGAAATCAAAGCGACCCACTGTCATTCACATATGTTCACAAGAAGAGTCACAGAGTTCAGTATTATAGTCACTACTTTTGCTATATGATCACAAAACTATCAATATCGCAGATTTGGTTATGGAGTTTGGGTTACTACACACCGAATCAGTTCCTAGCCCCTGCTGGTTGACTTGAATAACGACGCCATAGTCTGCAAATACAATATATATATATATATATATATATATATATATATATATATATATATATATATATATATATATATATATATATATATATATTGTGGTGATATATACACACAAATAGTTATGTAGAACCCTGTAGTGCAAAAACTATGTGATGAGTGCGCCGAAGAAACGGCGTGAATCAATAAAACTAAATACTACAGAATTTAAACACATGAATGGAGTAAATGAAGAGATGGCCATGGACCATGAAACCGGTATAATAAGTGTTTGTAGATATATTTATTACACTGATGGCAATGCAAAGATTCTATACCTTATCAAAGCAGCTTATGGTTATTGCACTCTTTTATTGTTCATTGAAATAATATATATATATATAAAGGTTGCCCAAGGACGCAAAAATACATAAAATGATAAAAATCGGAGTCCAGGTTTTGTGGTTTTGTATCACAAGACAGCAATGTCCCGTTTACAGGGTTACATATTATCCCGGCTTCAGCGGAACTCGTTTTTCTAAGCTACCAAAATGAGATCAATGATCCCAAGAAAATAAAAATAACAACTACACTATTATGAAGTACAGGGAGACTTTTTACGGCGCCACATGGAACTTAATACCAATCGCTGAGAAGTCAAATTAAATCCTACAAAAGTTGTCTTTGGAAACAAGGAACACATAAAACAATAAAATTTAGAGTTTCGTATGTTTTGGTCCTTCATATGACAGCAATGTAGTTTGCAGGGATGCCCTCTAGCAACCACTAAACCAGAATTCGATTTTCTGAGATGGGCTCAATTATTCCAAGGAAATTAAAACTAAAAAAATGCATTATGACTAAGCACGAGGAAGCTGTTTATGCCCCGCCATTCAAAGAATGGTGGAAAGGGGATATAGTGTTACATCTGTCCGACCGTCCGTCTCCGTCCACGTCAGAGATGGGGTAAGCAATTTGCGTTTAAAATTTTCAGGCGTAAGCAATTTGCGTTTAAGTTTTTCAGCGAGGGTATCCGTGACACATTTCTACTTTACTTTTTATTAGCTTACCTGGAGCTTTGCTCCAGGTCAGCTTATGCAATGGCCTGTTGTCCGTTGTCCGTCCGTCCGTCGTTAGCTTTTTGCATTTTCGACATCTCCTCCAGAACCATGTTGGATTGAGCTGAAACTTAGTAGGAGACATTCTGGGAACATGGAGATTCAGAATTGCTAAAATCGTTCCTTTCCGATATCCAAGATGGCCGCTATGGCGGCCCTCGAAATTCTTCAAACAACATCTACTCCCAAACTCTAAGTCCGATTGAGCTGAAACTTGATGGGAGGCATCACAGTGACACAGAGATTAAAAATTGCTAAAATCGTTCCATTCCGATATCCAAGATGGCTGCCACGGCGGCCATCTTGATATTCTTCAAATGACATCTCCTCCCAAACCGTAAGTCGGATTGAGCCAAAAACTTGATGGGAGGCATGGCAGTGACATAGAGATGCAGAATTGCTAAAATCGTTCCGTTCCGATCACAGAGGCCATCTTGAAATTCTTCAAACGACATCTCCTTCAAAACCATAAGTCAGATTGAGCCGAAACTTTAAGGGCGGCATCGGAGCGACATAGAGATTTAGAATTGCTAAAATTGTTCCGTTGCAATATCCAAGATGGCCGCCATCTTGAAATTCTTCAAACGACATCTCCTCCCAAACCGTAAGTTGGAATTGAGCCAAAACTTGATAGGAAGCATCACAGTTACACAGAGATTCAGAATTGCTAAAATCGTTCCGTTCCAATATCCAAGGTGGCGGCCATCTTGAAATTCTTCAAACGATATCTAATCCCAAACAATAAGTCAGATTGAGCTGAAACTTGATGGGAGGCTTTGGAGAGTTATAGAGATTCAGAATGGCTAAAATAGTTCTGTCCCGATATCCAAGATGGCCGCCATGGCGACCATCTTGAAAGTCTTCAAATGACATCTCCTCCCAAACCATATCAGATTGAGCCAAAACTTGATGGGAGGCATTGGAACAATATAAAGATTCAGAATTGCTAAAGTTGTTCCGTTCCGATATCCAAGATGGCGGTCAGCTTTAAATTCTTCAAATGACATCTCCTCCCAAACCGTAAGTCGGATTGAGCCTAAACTTGATGAGAAGCATCACAGTGACACAGAGATTCAGAATTGCTAAAATCATTTTGTTCAGATGTCCAAGACGGCCGCCATCTCGAAATTCTTCAAACGACATCTCCTCCCAAACCATAGGTCCGATAGAGCCAAAACTTGATGGGAGGCATCGGAGCGACACAGAAATTCAGAATTGCTAAAATTGTCAGCCTTCTTGAAACTCTTCGAACAACATCTCCTCCGGCTACCTTTTAAGTTTTCAATTATTATCTGCTCCTGAACAGTAAGTGGGATGGAAGGGGAAACTTGATGGAAGGCATCAGTGCAGCTTAGAGATTTAGAATGATCTGATATCCAAGATGGCCACCATGGCAGGCATCTTGAAAATTTTCAAATCACATCTGCTACCGAAGGGTAAGTCTGATTGAGCTTAAACATGATGGGAGGCATTGAGTGTTATGGAAATTCAGAATTGCTAAAATCTTTCTGTTACAATGTCCAAGATGACCGCCATCTTGAAATTCTTCAGATCACATTTCCTCCCAAACAGTAAGTCAGGTTGAGCTAAAACTTGACTGGAGGCATCAGGGTGAAATGGCGATTCAGAATTGCTAAACCATTCAGTTCCAATATCCAAGATGATGGCCATGGTGGCAATCTTGAAACTCTTCAAACAACATCAGATTCTGAATTGCTAAAGGCAATCTGATCTGATAGCCAAGATGGCCACCATGGCACGATGTAACATATCATGATCAGCTTTAAACAGGTAAGCAATTTCTGGCCCACTTGTGCCTCTAGTTTCTAAAATGTCGTTCACGAGTACGTCTCATTTGTCTTTTACGAGATAACGTTTGTTTTGTTTCAGGCACATCTTCTGCAATGTCTGATATCTTAGAAGAGAGTGCTATGACTGTAATAAGTTATAACGAATGTCGTCAGACCTACAGTTCCATCATCGATACACAGATCTGTATCAAGAACTCACACGCCTCCGCTTGTACGGTAAATAGTTGTATTCTATTGGTGTAAGTTATGAAGTACATCGCCACAACACTGCGACCATCTATGTGACTGAAGGGAAAACGATGCATTGTCAGACTAGGGACTCTCTGTCAGTTTTGCTGTATACCATTCTGAAAAAGTAGTCTACTCGAAATAGGAAGAATTTGCTCCCTGTAGGAACAAATTCTTTCTTTTTTGAATAGACATCCTTTCAGTATGGATTTAATGTACACCAACAAGAAGTCATAAAAATAAATGTGTGTGTTATTTATGGCAGAAATCGACCAGGTGTATCCAGTCATCTAAAGTGTACTTAAGACTGTTTTTCTTATGTATTTACCATCCCCCAGACACCGAGCAAGATAGTGATGCACTGCGGCGCCAAAATCCGCCTGATTTTGCTCATAGGAAAAATAGGTTGAAGCAATGTGTAAGATATGAATGATGTAAATAAACTTACATAGAGTAATAGTATAGCTCATGCCCAAGAAGTGTCATAGTCACATAATATAACCTTTCAATGACACCAAGGCGGATAGCACACACGCAAGCAAACAATGGAAAGCAAAGCAGCCAGTTCCCAGCAAACACACAATGTCGCAACAACGTCGTTACAACGTCGCTGCAACGTCACGACGTTGCAGCGACGTTGTAACGGCGTTGTTTGGATGTTGTGTGTTTGCTGGGTTCTCCCTTCCCAAAGGAGGTGATCATAATGCTAGACAGGACCTAACTAACACAGCAATAGATACTAACAACAAAAAATGTCACAATCACGAAGCACACCAAAAAAAATTAGGAGCAGTGACCAAAGAAAACACTATAATAACCGGCGCGTACAAAGAAAGAAGAACTGTAACAGGTGAACCACCTTGGAACGACCAGCAGGAAAACTACTGAGGACTGAAAATGGTTTTATTTAGTTCCAAATAATAGTATATATAATTCGCTACACAATGATGCATTTTTGTCTTTGTATATTCAGCAGTTTAAAAGTTACAAAAGTTTAACGCCTATAATAATCTTGTTTTTCCATTAACATATTATGTAAGTGAACGGTAAAGATCAACTTGTGAAACAATAGAGTCTGAGTTGTAATCTTGCTAGTTATTTTAGAGATGAACTTCAGTTTTGTGGAATTTATCGATGTGTAAACGCCAGTGAATCACTCACAAACCGAATGTTAAGTTTGTGCGATACGCCAGCGTTACACATCGATAAACCCAACAAAAATAAAATTTATTTCTTATAATTCAAACTAGGTCATATTTACATCATATGCAGTTGACTCTTGTTATATCAAACACTGACAGCTTAAACAACTGCTTAAGTCAAACTAAAATATGGACCGTATTAGTTTAGGTATCGGTTTAGTTTCAGATGTTCCTTGTATTTCAACTAGGCTGAAAATTTGGATAAAATTTTAGAAATTTGTTAATAATAACGTATAGGGCATAATTTCGGGATTCCTACTAACTGAATTTATAGAAGTATAAATCCCATTGTCCAATTGTAAGCCTGTTGAGTTGGAACAATATATCTGTTTTCTACATTACCCAATAATTCTGTCAACGGACAGCCAATAGCCTGATCAGAGTAGGTGGATGCTACGTGCGCCATGAAGCCAATTTCATGCAAGGCATGGTGGAAAGTATTTATATTGCTAACCCTCTTGAGCTATGACATTATCACCATATAATATGGAAAATGAGGAAGACTTCGGTTGTAAAGCATATTAAGACACATTATGCAGAAAAAAGGTTGTTAGAAATAATAAACAAATTGCAAAACTGGTTTAAAATCAGCATAGTTCTGAATCCCTCCACTTAAAATGTAAAACTACATACCCTGTTTTCACAATATAATGTGGAGAACATTGGGTAAACATTACATAAATTTGTTAATGTAATGCCTTTTAAATATATTTTCAGGGAGACAGTGGAAGTCCTTTAGTATGTTACCATGGTAATAATTGGCTTTTAGCGGGTGTTGCCTCATGGGTAGGAAGTAGAATTTGTGAACCCACATACCCTAATGTATACACTCGAATCTCCAGCTATGAAGACTGGGCGGCAACCGTTATCATTAACTATTGACTATACACAAAAGTACATTTGGTTTAAGGGCCAAATTGCTAGATGTGAGCTATTGCTACGATTCTGTAAAATACATAAATATTGTTTTTGTACCATATACCGGAAAAAAATTCCTGTCATGAGTCAGATATGTGCTTGGGGAACTTGGAAACCGTGTTGTAGTAAGTACCCTGAGTTCATTCTTCTGTTATCCGTCTGTTAAATACAATACCCCGAATAATTTACATAAGTAAAGTCAACTATAAAATCTTATGTAAAACCTATTTAGATCCTGCAATTATCATATTTCTGTTTAAACAAATAACAAAATGCAAGTGTTGATATTTATAAAGTTCATTTTGACTTTAAGTGATATTATTTACGTTACATTATACACGGTATCGTATAGTAATTATGAGAAAAATTTTCATATACTAAACTCTATTTTAAAGATCTGGCCCTAAATTTCCATTTTTAGGAATGGGAATTGATTATTCACTTAAAACATGAAATGGAAAAATGACTTGAAAAAAAAACTTCACTGGTTATGCTGTGTAAAACACAGTATATGTAGTAGTAAAATGTCACATATAGACATATAGAAAATAGGTTTTTGCACATTATAAAACTTAGAAAACTGTCCTGAACCAGTTTTCATGATGTAAAGGCCACATAGTTGAAGGTAATTTAGCACTTCCAGTCTCTACCTGCCTGTAGGACTCCAGCATATTTATCAAATCGCATTTGCTTTCTGTTGTGAACCACCGATCAGTTAGGGAATACAACACGCTGACCGAACAATTACAGTCGGACTTCAATGGCTCGAGTATCTTTGGGACCATAGAAATTTGTTCGATATATGGGTAGTTCGAGCCACTGATGGTTAATCATGGCGTCAGGACAGGAAGCAAATGGCGATAGTTTAGGGAAATCTTTTCGATCTTCAACACAATAATGGTATGTTAATGCAATTCTAATGAGTTTATGCAATATACAATTCAAGGTAAAATAAGAAAATTTCCTTAAATATTTGTTTTTGGAGCCTTCAGAAGAATTTTGTAGGGACACAAAAACAAGTTTGAATAAGACATGTTAAACGAGCCATCGGTGTTCGAGCTATTGAGGTTCGACTGTTTGTGTGGCTGGATCGGTGTCAGGATTTAGGGCGAGGTTTGAGCACAGCCTTGTCCGGCCTTCACTGTTCGCATGTCACAAAATGCCATTTTCCCTCGGTGCATATCATATCTTTATCATATCATAATCATTCAGTTTCTCGTCTGGGCCTGTTATATTAATGTTCTTTAACCAAAGAATCATTTAATAAAGTAAAACATTAATATTCTAAATAATGAATTCATGATTCGTTTAAATATTTAAAAATAACGACAAAATATTCTAGCTTTATGTTAATTTTGTGGATTTTTCGATGTGTAAACGCCGGCGAATCTCTCACAAACTTAACGTAAAGCCTTTTCCCGTCGGGCTCTATGCTATGTTAGGTTTGTGAGTGAATTAATTCGGCTTTATGTTAAGTTATGAGTGATTCTATTCGGCTCTATGTTAAGTTTGTGAGTGATTCAATTCGGCTTTATGTTAGGTTTGTGAGTGATTCAATTCGGCATTATGTCAGGTTTGCAATTGATTCAATTCGGCTTTATGTTAAGTTTGTGAGTGCTTCAATTCGGCTTTAAGTTAGTGAGTTGTTCGATTCAGTTTATGTTAAGTTTGTGAGTGATTCACAGGCGTTTAGACATCGATAAAAATAAAATTCATTTCTATAACGGCATTCCCTTCAAAGAGTGTTGCGTTATTTCTATGTCACCGTCCCGAATGGACAGCAATACCGTCGACTGGACAGTCATACAATGAAACATCAAATGTCATATCATTCATAAAGAGTGAAACATATATTCAAGTTATATTTAAAGACAAGACCGAGAATGTCTCGGTTGCTTTTTCACTTGTCTGCGACTGCAAAGTTTAGACACAGCATATTGGTCCTACACTCTGTTTCCGTGCATTCTGATTCTGTCTTCATCTAGTCCTCTATGGACAGTTTATCTGACGGACGAAGAAGATAAACCATACAGCGCTATGTGAGGACTGAAATGTTACCAAGTACGATTTCTCACTTAATGGCTCATTCACTGTAAAAAGATCCCGTAGATTTTACGGTAAATACTGGCAAATGACTGCCAGTACATGTACCGTAAATTTTACGGGCGACTGTACATTATTTACAGTAATAATTGCGCATGGTAGGGCAGTGTAGGGCAAGGTAGGTAACGTATAGGGCATAGTAGGGATGTGAGCTAACGCACCGTATCTTAAGCTTACACATCCTTACACCATCCTAATTCCTGCAAAAGTTCTACGGAACCCCGTAAAAATTTACGGTAAAGGCGCTAGCAGCTAGTTGCCAGTATTTACCGTAAAATCTACGGGACTTTTTTTTTACAGTGTAATTTAAAAGCTGTCATAAATAAAACCATATATTCATTCTCAATTCCTGAAAAAGTAAAATTCAATTGATACACGTATGAAACATTTTTGTTTGTTTATTGTAAGCTGTATTAGTTTGAAACACTATAACAAATAACCAAACTGTGTTTTAGTGTTTCTTTTTGTGTACTGCTTCAAAGTACAGTAAAACCTGTGTAAGAGAGCCACCTTCGAGACAGTGGTTGATGTGGAAAAAGTTGTCTGTCTTATAAAGGTACATGTCATGTAATTTTGCTAGCAAAATTACATGACATGTACCTTTATAAGACAACCATCTTTCCACATCAACCACTAAGGTCAATTTCATAGGTGGCTGTCTTACACAGGTTTTACTGTTTTCTTATTTTGTTTCGGTATTGAATATTCAGAGTATCTGAGCCACAACAGGAAAACATGTACCTTCTCACATATGTGCCCAACGAAGACTCAAATGGGCCTACACAGCCACAGTTTCATCAAAGACTTCGTTGTCAATATGAAATTTTGCATCCTTGGCTATCCTAAATGCATCTAGTGAAGATACTGATCAGACAGCGTGAATGCGCAAGCTGATCTGAATCTTCACATGGCGGACATGTTTGAAGGTTTTCTCGTAGTAATGTGCTTGTATTTATTCTGTGTGTAGTCTACCCCTTGAGATACCATCAACAAGTCTGAAGGTTGCGATGTTCATTTCTTCATGCGCATTCATTTGCATGAAAACAACGTGAGCCCTGTTGCAAATACGAGTAACATCATCATGCATTATTTAGTGTCTTCTTTGCTTTCAAAAGTTCCTCCTCAGAATTTATTGTCTTTGTGTATGTACTATTTGAACCGACCGGCCAGAAATCGTACCTCCAGATGAGTGCGCCCGGCGGCGACTCAGAACATGCTACGCTTTAGCGCTGTCTGATCAGAATCTTCACAAGGCGCATTTTGGATAGACAAGACTACAAAAATTCTTCATGCAGACAATGAAGACTCGGATCACACAGCGTGGATGTGCAGGCTGATTTGAGTCTTCGATGGACGCATGTGTCAGAAGGTACGTTTTCTCACGTTGTGGACCATTTAGCAAAGCATGGAAAACATTATTTTAACCCATTAAAGAATGAATAGACTCTCCCACACTATTTATTGGAAAAGTCCATTTTCGATTTTAGGTATGTCAGGCTATATGATGTAGATATTCCTAAAGAAAAATGGTTGAACTATTTGCAAACAGTGGAGACTCTGATCAGGCGCCGCGTTCTCCGGCGTCTGATCTGAGTCTGCACTGTTTGTCAGTTACCCGTTAGGGATCTCTAGTTTTCAATGGTATGTCAGGCTATATCATGTAGATATTCCTAAAGAAAAATGGTTGAGCTATTTGCAAACAGCGGAGACCCTGATCAGACGCCGCGTTCTGGATGAACTATTTGCAAACAGTGGATACCCTGATCAGACGCCGCGTTCTGGATGAACTATTTGCAAACAGTGGATACCCTGATCAGACGCCGCGTTCTGGATGAACTATTTGCAAACAGTGGATACCCTGATCAGACGCCGCGTTCTGGATGAACTATTTGCAAACAGTGGATACCCTGATCAGACGCCGCGTTCTGGATGAACTATTTGCAAACAGTGGATACCCTGATCAGACGCTGCGTTCTGCGGCGTCTGATCTCGGTCTGCACTGTTTGCCACTTACCCGTTTGGGGTCACCAGTTGACTGGAGACCAGGAGGTCGCGGGTTCAACCCCCGCCGAGGTCGGCAACATTCTTTCGTGGAGATTGATCATGAAATATTTTCTACGGTCATTCTCTCCCTTCCGCTGATTCAAGATGGGCAGTTATCAGTTTCTGGCGAAAGAATGTGCACAATACTGGTTAACCGCTTAGAGGACTAAGCCTACCCAGTAAACGTGTGATTAGGTAAACTGACCGCGCTCGACATGACCCCATTGGGTTGACTGGGCCGTAAAACCTCAACACAAACAAACAAGTTTTCAATGGGTAAACACGGCTACACTTCTTAGTCATTGCTCAAACTACGACAATTAGCTTGATCCCGCCTTTTATCTGGAGCTATGTTGGCCATAGGATTTCACCATATAGTACGGAGAATAAGGAAGAATTTGGTTAGTAAGCGCATTAAGACATATTTATGCAGTAAAAAGGTTGCTAAAAATACCAACAAATTCAAACGCTGGTTTAAAAACTGCAAAAGTCTAAAACCCCGCTAAAAATGCAGTCTCCTACATGTCCCTTTCTTGGGGACCATTTTGGTACACAATTTGGCTTGTTTAGAGAACCTAAAAAGGGTAACTGGCAAACAGTGCATTCTGCGGCGTCTGATCAGGGTCTCTAACGTTTGCATATAGTTTAGCCATTTTTCTCTAGGAATATCGAAATCACATAGCCTGACATACCTAAAATTGAAATCGGACTCTTCTAATATACGGAATGGGGGAATTTATTCAGTCTAGAATTAATTAACGTAATGTATTTTCCAGAGGCCCGCGCCACAGCCAACGCCATGTTCGTTTACAATGGACCTGCGCAGTCAGTGAACACCTGTGCAATCTTGCCTAAGCAAGCATGCAGACTTCGCAAAGACAAGGTTTATCAGAGTGTGGTTGGTTCAATATTGTACCAAAGTATGTAGCTAATTAAAATGATAGTGGTTATTTTCAATAAACTGTACCAGAAATCTCCAGTTTGTATTTTTCTAGCTTTAAAGATTAAAACTAATTGAGGTGTTTTGTTTGTTCTTGTACGTACACTTTCTATGCTAGGGGCAAAATCAACAGAGCACAAATTGATATTTTTCTTATTTTTCCTATAAAATAGGTTTTGACATTTCATGCAAATGATAAAATTTGCATGAAATGTCAAATCCGATTTTCTGGGAAAATGGGTATTTTTTTTTCCAAAATGTCGTCTGCTGAAATCTTTATCTAACATGCTAAGCGTTAACATGCATCATTGCTGTGCGACAACCTACCTGGCTTTGGCTTTTTAAAGGTTCCATATTCCACAAAAATCGACAATTTTAAGAAAGGTTTAATAAATTGATATATACATATAGTATTAATACGATCACAAAATGTGGTATCTGACAGACTGTAAAATTTCAGTTAGTCTCGTTCTTTAACTCGATCAAAAATAAATTTAGTCGTATCTCTGTTTTAATGTTGGCAACATTAATGCAGAGATACGTTAAAAACCATTTCATTCCAAGAAAGAGAGACTTACTGAAATTTTACAGGCTGTCAGGTGCCACATTTTATGATTGTATTAATACCATATATCTATTAATTAAACCTTACTTGGATATTAAATGTCTATTTTAGAGGAATATGGAACCTTTAAGGACTACATGTCCAAATCAAATGATAGAACAATCAGAATATGTGCAACGCAGGGTTTTAAAACGGCAACGATACAAATAGTACTTTGGATGATCGCGTATGAACTGTCTACACGTACAGTCTGGCGCCAGTGTGGTCATGTGCAGTTTATATACACCTTAAGGTGACCAGATAAACTTAAAAGATTTTGCTGGTATTTTGGAAAGGGGGACAATTATTACAGATAGGAAGTCGCCTCCCTAGTAATTTAAACCGTTCACTATTGCGGGAAAACGGAAAGAATTGACTCTCTCACTGGGAGCGGATTCCTTCCTTTAGGAGTAGCCCCCAATGAGAAGGAAGGCACATATTTCATTATTTGAGTTATTTCCCCCTGATGCTGCATTCATTCCTTAAGAAGGTTTTCTTATGAAATGAGGCCCAACGTCAGAAAACGTATCTTGGTACATGTGCGCCTAGCGAAGATTCAGATCAGACTGCGCATTCGCGCAGTCTGATCAGAATCTTCACTGGGCATGTTATAGATAAACCATGATTATTATCGAGGTTTAGGGTATACGTCTTAGTTACAGCATTATACGTGCGCATCGCATGTATGATGCAATAATGCACGAGCGTCAGCGAGTACATTTGCGCACGCACATGCGCAGAACCATGGTATAACTGATTTATCATATTTGCATGCATGTAGATCACCTACATTGCGAAATATTTCATGCTCAGTGCTGGGAATTTCGGTTACTAAATGACAAGTTTGGATAGTCAAGGATGCAGTATCTTCTTGCAGAGAACGAAGACTCTAATCAGACAGCGCGGTGGTGCAGGCTAATTTCTGTCTCCCTTGGGCGCGCATGTCAGAGGGTATGTTTTCTCACGTTGATGGTCACGTAGCTTATCAGTTCTGGATTGTGTCATACTGCTTCTTTTAAATTTATATCCAATTATGAACATATATGAAATCAATCAGATCAGTATTTGGTTTATTTAAAGAAAAAAAAAATAGACAACAGTTAAAACATTGAAGTATTGAGTTAGTCCTATAACCTGGGCTCGGAATGTAGATGACGTCTTAGGAGCGGTAGCAGCACGTTTGTGGCGTGGGGTGATCAAAGAATAAAAACAAAGGACAGAGACTGTTACATAAATACCCACGCATATGCCAGTTTGAAGCTTGGGTCATATGGGCAGATTCACGCTGTTTGAACACGGTTTCTGCTTAAAAAATCCTCAAAACGAGCCACAACGTTTTTACGTAACGTTACGTGAGACAAGGTCACCCCTGACCACTCCCCCTCCCCCACTGGAATAAACATTTTGTATAGTCTGTTGACGTCAACGGTGTTTTTGTTTTCGCAGAATAACGTCATTACACATACACAACGTTCTAAATGTGACGTTTGTTTTTATGATTTTTTTTTTTTTAAAAAAGGAATCATACAAAAATGCAAGAACAGCGAGCGCATATGTTTTTTTCATTGCCTTAACATTTGCCGGGTCTCTCGTCTGACGAAACAAACATTTGGTCCCTCTAATAAACATCATGTCTTTGGATTGAAAATAGGAATTATCAAACCGGAAAACAAACATAAATTTTGGTGCACCCCCGAGTTTTAAATTCATTGATAGATATATAAAGTGTTAACATGTCAGATGTACACTACGAAACGCTCCAAACACACACGCGCACGCGCGCAACTCTTCTAGTGGGTTTTGAACACCAAATATTCGTCTGCACTGATCATACTACTTTGCATTACATTTATAAAGAATTAAAAACCCAGGCAATAATGTCAGAAATTATGAGGTTCATAAATTTTATATACCGTATTCACCTTTATAAATATTCGCTCACCTTTCTCTTTACCTTATACTTCTAAAATTTCAACAAGTCCATTTTACTATCTATAAACATGTCTTAATTGCAGGATGAGTTAAAAACCGTACAGACCCTGATCAGACGTCTCATCTGGGCCTGAACTGTTTGCTTGTGTCTGTCAGTCCGAATACATAGAGTAAGTAAGTATGGTAACTCGATCAAATCTACACCTAAAAAATCCTGGACCCGGTCCTGATTCTTTTTTATTTCCTTTGGTTTTCTTTTTTTGAATGATCAGTCATCCAATATGTACTTGTATAATACTTCAGTTGTTCTGGTTATTTTTGTTATCATATCAGTTGATCATTTGACCAACCTAAGATATTGGTTGTGTCACATTTTTGTCACATTAGTACAGATGATCAACAAAAGTATATAGACACAATGAAACCTACTAATGACACTTTCAGTGTCTTTTATAACACACCAGTTTCGCGTAGTTTTATTCACTTTCAGAAGGTTTTATAGAACATTACGTGAACTACTTTACTGTAGCGTAGTTTATATTTTCTTGTATTTTGTGATCCTTGAACCAATTACGGGATTTTTTACTTATATGCGGCCTAATTGGTCGAAACTAGCTAATCTGGCCCAGAAAACCGCCACCAGATATATACAATCCAACCTCAATAGCTCGGACACCGAAGATTCGTTTACCATGGCTAATTCAAACTCGTTTTTAGCATCACGAAAACATACCTATATAATCTGACCCCCATAAACCCAACTTTTATATAATAAAACTGGGGTTTACAGAGGTGTACATTATTTTTCTTATTTCTGCTCAAAAACATAGATTGTGGATACTCGTTAGAACCGCCTCGGTTCTAACGACTATCCACAATCTATGTTTTGAGCAGAAATATGAAAAATATTAGAATTTTTATCTGAAAACTTTCAGTTTTTGGTGGTGAAATTTTCAATATATTTGAATAGGCGTGTTTTCGTAATGGTCCCCACGAAATTTAGTTTAAACATATTTTATTCAGAGTTAACGGCACATCAATAAATATAACAATATACAAAATACTAGGATTGGAACGAAAGCAAATTGCTTATGAAGTTCCTCTCCTCATGCATATAATTGAATAAATCCGATAACGGCACTAGGTTGTAAATATGTTAACGTATTCATGTGACATATCTACCAATATATACTAATTATAACATTAGATTACTATATAGCGAAAGTAGAACCTTATATGTTCAAACCTAACAAACATGAAGAAGAGCAGAAAAAAAAACACAAACAAAAAAGAAAAACGTAATAATAGTCTACTTAATCAATGATAAGGAGGAAAAAATGAAAGAAGTGACATGTGGAAGAGCGAAAGAGCAGAAAGAAAGACAAAAGAAGAGAAACAAAGTGTGTTAGAAGAGTAGGGACCGCTTTCTGCGCCGCGAGAACAAAAAAAATGGCCAAATACACTATGATCCTGTTATAATCCTGTTGTCCTGCTGTATACTAAATGTATTTATAATTCCTCTGGCCTATCTCACCGGTATCATAATACATTGTATTCGCATCACTCAACAATGAGGAAAACTGTGCCATGAAAAGGTAAGATTAAAAACGTTTACTTTTTTTTAATGTAATTATGAACTGCCTCGAAAATTTTTACGTTATTTTCATAAATTACAGTGCTGTTGCCAAACAATAGAACGAAATTTTTACGATAGCTCCAGCAAACAAATGTTTAGGTAATTTTTCTTATTTTATGATGAACTTGTATGTTGTGTGTACTCATTAGAATCGCATCACCGAGACGAATCTAATGAGTGCATTCAATATACCATTAGTGTGTAGACGATCGAAAATATTTCCCTATATTATCGCCATTTGCTTTCTGACCTGGAGCCAAGATTAACGCTCAATTGCTAGAATACCCATATCTCGAACAAAGTCCATGGTCCCAAAGATGTTCGAGTCATGGAGGTTTGACTGTACATTCATTCCTCTTTAGCAGCAACAACAAAGGCAAATGATTCGCAACGCACGAAAAGAATCCTAATGTAATTTGCGGACAATGCAGTCCCTGATGTCCAGATCAGACCTTCATCTGGGCTTTCGCTGTTCGCATCTGGCATACGGGCACTTTTCCCACATCGTGCATCAAAGAGCACTAATGACTTCATGACATGTTTAACCACCATGTGCAGCGACGGGAGGTTTACCATTAAAGCACCCAATTTAAATATGAGCAGACAACATTTCAAATATTTTCTTGTTTTACGGGAACAAAAGATTTTGACATCTTCATAGAATATGATTTAAGTAAAATGTAAAATCCTACTTTCTCCGGAAAAATCAGAAAACAAACAATACAAAACAAAAACAAAAAAAAAAAAACAACAAAAAACAAACAAACAAACAAACAAAAAAAAAAAAAAAAAAAAACTCACAAAACTGTCGTCAGGTAAAATCGCGACAGTCGTTTCAAACGTTAGCATGGACAGATATTGAAATGCATTAAATTTATACAAGACGGCTTAAGATATAAATTAGATCAGACCGACAACCTAACTTCAGTAATGACGTCATTACAGTCAAGAAAACTACTTTTCTACATGCAATGTAATCTGACCCCAAATTTGGGAAAAACAGTCCGTTTCTGCTATTGAAATGCATGGAAATTGGAACGGCTTTCTTTCGTTTTTCTTTTTAAATTTAAAGTAGTGTTACCACCATCCCAAACCCCTCTTGCCCCAGCTAATCATTTTGTATGCTTAAAGGGAGCAAATGCTTCCCTTTTAGAGTAGACCACTTTTCAGAAGAGAGGAAAAACACTTTTGGTAGAGTTGTCGATCCTGAAAGTGTATACATTCATGTTGCCGGTCCTAAAAGTGTATACATTCATGTTGCCGTTCCTGAAAGTGTATACATTCATGTTGCCGTTCCTGAAAGTGTATACATTCATGTTGCCGTTCCTGAAAGTATACCCCTTAAGTTAGAGATCGGAGGTGGTAATGGACGAACAAACACCGAGCAGCACAGCATAATACACAATCATCATCACCTATCATCATCATCATAGTGAGTTAATCCATGTTTAGGGGATCCATATTCGAGCGGACACTTGCTTGTAGTCGTATACCAAGGACGAAACATGATGACCGGTAACTCTTTTCGTAGACATGGTAGACTACAAACCAAAACTGATACCAGTGTTCCATAATTGCAATTATCGAATACGAACAGCCACGAAAAATGCTACTTTAACAAGAGAACGTCTACATACATGAAAACCGTTAGACTGGCTCCAGTCTCCAGTGACTAAATATTACAACCCACTAAAATAAAACCCAAATAATATCATGACTATAAAGGCTGGTTACTAGGACTGGCTCCAGTCTCCAGTGACTAAACATTTTTTTTTATAATTCTGTTCAATAATCCACTGAAATAAAACCAAAATAATATCATGACTATAAAGAGTGGTCACTAATACACTTCCTGCCATTTTTCTCACACCTTTGCCTATATGAGATAGGCTTTTTTGCCCATGTGAGAAACTTCTATCTCACATGACCTAGGAACAATCCACTTAAAGATGTGAGAAAAAGAGAACACTCCGCTTAAAGGTGGGAGAAAAAGAATCCATTATGAGCCAGCCCATGCAGGATAGGGAAATCTCATCCTCGGGGTAGGAATTTCAACCAGTCCCTGTAGTCTACTGGTTGAAATTCCTACCCCGAGGGTGAGATTTCCTAGCCTGCATGGACACTCATGATTGATTCTCATAATCTCTGTTTAGCATGAATAATCCAAATGAAGTCGGCGGTTTTGTAGGTTGTCAAGGGTGTTGGGTGTTTAGACGCATCATAATTTGGGCAGTTCGTGTTTCCTCATCTAATTCATCCATGAGTTCTTATCCCATATGTTCAGACCCCAGCACCTACAAAATTGCAAAAATTATCTACTATTCATCGTCGCTTTAATATCCTCTTTTTTTTTTTTAAAGATGCTTCTTGTATGATGTTCCCCACGTCAATCAATCGCAAGTAACATTAGCAGGTTATAAAAGTTAACCAAAGACTTACCAAGCAAGCTTGAACGGTACCAAGATATTTAACCGAATGTCGGGTATCATTTTTCGTCAGGGTATGAATTTCCGTCGTGTCACAGATCCTCAGTCACCCAATATAGATCCCGGAGATATAAACGTATTTGAAGAGCTAACACAGCTGGCACATGACGTTTATACAACGTCGCCTCAACGCCAATGCAACGTCATGAAGTTGCATCGACGTTGAGGCGACGTCGTATCAGCTGGGAATTTAAAATAAGAGAGACAGCGCCAGCCATATATCTTTTTCGTAGATGAAAAATACGTTGATATCTCTTAATCCTAACTGCAGGCCATATTGGGCGGTACATGTGACCTCCAACTGTACATAATCGGGTAGATATTTTTCAGCGAGATTTTTCGTTATATAATCTTACCATATTATATTGTCCAGTTATTTATGTTAGTGGGCAGTTGTTGAGGACACATTTCTGTTGATGTGTGATCTGCCTCATAAAATATCATGTCGGGAATAAAAAATGGCTCTGTACAGTGTCCTGTCTGCATGGCAAGGTAGGTGGTCCAGTCCTTTAATCTACACCAGCAGGTCACCCCTCCCCCTGGTAATCGCTTTTACTGCATTATGTTTCTTTCTGTCGCTCTAAAATCTTTTCCGCAGCTCGAAATATGTCAAAAGGATTTGAAAAAAATAAAAATAAAATAAAATAAATAAAAAATAAAAATAAATAAATAAAACTAAGTAAATGATACTAAATATGAAATAAAAATGTGATATAAATTTGTGCATATAAATTAGATTCGATTAAAGTATTGGTAGAGTAATATTGTAAATAAATATCATGTGACCGCCCTGAAGTATACACGGTGTTAGAATATTTCTTTCTTCGGCTTAATTCAGTTGGGGTAAAGAGAGAGAGAGAGAGAGAGAGAGAGAGAGAGAGAGAGAGAGAGAGAGAGAGACAGACAGACAGACAGAGCTTATACCCAGAGAAATGATTTTTTGATTGATGATTTAAGTTTGCCAAATTTACCGAACTCCCCATTTCTTAATTATCCTTATTGTCAGATGTATTAAATACTGCGGGATGAGTGACATACAGTGTAAACCCTGATCAATGCCGCGTTCTGTGGATCTGATCTGGGTGTAGACTGTTTGCCCTGTCTCAGTACCCCAAACTTAGGGTACAAACGGTAATTGCGTCGCCGTTTTTGTTAGTTATTTTTATGCAGAAGTGGGGACTCTGAACAGACGTCACGTTCTAGCGTTCTGAAGCGGTCTTGGCCTATGCTGTTTGCACAGATCCATCTTTATAGCCCGCCACACTATAGGGGCGGGGTATCATGGTTTCACGTTGGACGTGCGTGTGTCTGTCTGTCCGTCCGTCCGTCAGTCGTCCGTCCTTTTTTCGTTTCCGGATGATAATTTGAGTAAATATCAATGGATTTTTCCCAAACTTGGTATGTGCATTGATATTGTGGAGATCTGGTTTGACAGAGTTATCTGCCTGAGACACTCCACTATTTTCGTTTTCCGGACGATAATTTGCGTAAATGTCAAGGGATTTTAACCAAACTGTACATGCATTGATATGAAGACAATCTGTGTTTGGGATTACTTATGGGCATATTTCGTCAATGTTTGACAGAGATATCTGCCCGCGACACGATAATGGTGGAGTATTATAATTTAACATTTTTATTTGGAATTAGTGTTTTTTTTTTAATTTGTGATTTGAAATGTCAAACCTTAAGTTGGAAAAATAAGAAAAATGTCGTCAATTTGTCGCCTGCTGAATCTGCCGAAAGTGGTACAGGTTAACACATTTATGCCGAGTGTCCAATAAAAATGACATTGGAAACACCGGAGGTCGCGGCGTCTAATCAGGTCTAAACTGCTTACATTTAGGACGGGATTTTCTATAAGAAAACATGGTATCACTAAAACTAACCAGACACTTCTTATATTGAAATGAAATGCCAAAGGAGTTAAGGTGGAAAAGTCCACTAAGTATAAACGGGTTGTATGTATAACTCCACGGATAAAAGGCCCTTATCGTCTATACAGGACATTCGCGCAGTCCTGCCATTGTCTTGTCCATTCTCGTCCAGTATATACATCAACAGGTTGTAAAATGCATGAAAACTTTTTCAACCTTTAGGGCACGTATGGTAACTAGTTAAGATGTCCTTGTATTTAGAGTAGCTACGGTAATGTAATTAAATATGACATTTCACTCGAGACATCTAAGATTCAACCGGTCATCGTTTGAACAATCTTGTTTAGACATCTGAATCCGGGCGGTTCAAAAGCTTCTGAATACCTTCTATACAGTTAATTTTAGGATGATGGCAGAACGTCAAGCGCTTGTGTGATTTCGCAAGCTCATAGTGCAATTCAATGCAGGTGAAGATGAGGTGAAGTAATCTCAAAAGTTATCAATGGTGTCTGTTCCATTGGCCGACAAGATTCAGGGGCTGAAGTGAAATGAACACTTTAATCTTTACCACTGTTGGGGCTAATTCGGCAGATGACACATTGATGACATTTGTATCACCAGAAAACAGGATTTGACATTTCATGATCTGCCAAAACCTATTTTCTGGGAAAACTAAGAAAACATATTTCAAAATATCGTCCGTAGAATTTTTTACCCAGAGTTGCTAAGCGTTGAGAAAAGATAAACTTCTCGCCATTCCAGACATCATAGATTAAAGTATCACCCTAAGTCCCATCCAGACCAAGTTCATTATCCGCACTGTTGACCTGTTCAGCAGATAACTTAATTGGTGACCCTCTCCAGATAGAAAACGACCTTATGGCATATGCGCGCAATCTATTTTTTTTTTTTTTTTTTGGGGGGGGGGGGGGGGGGGGGGAGGGGGCAGAAATAAGAAATATAATGTATACCCCTGTAAACCCCATTTACTATACATGTATTAAAGTGGTGTTTAAGGGAGTCAAAATTATATAGGCGTGTTTTCGTGATGTAACATATAATGAAACCTCTGTGTAAGCGCCATGCAGTCATTAGCTTAATACCTTATCCACTAGGACTTGAATCGAAACATCGTGATCCAAAATCGGGAAGGCTAATGATCGCACGACGGGGCCGACGGTTCTTGGTCCGATATTAAAATAAATTCAATGTCATCTTACAGAACCATTGGATATTGTATAATATATCGAATAACAGTGGCGTAGCCAAAACGAAATTATTTTTACGCACACTCAGGAAAAATCTTGAAAACTATGCCTAGAATCGCTTCCAAAATAGGGGTTAGTCTTAAAGGAAAGGATTTGCTCCCAGAAGGAGCAAATTCTTTTCTCTAAGAGCAGCCCCTGTGGTTATGAAGCAAAGCATTTTATGTAAATGACACTTTATTATAAATATGTTTTTTTTACGCAATTTATGTACATGCATAATATGCGTAATGACCGCTTCGCCTATGAAATAATATACAAAGGTCCTGCACAGTGCGATCAGAAGAATGTCGATTTACAGCTTGTCTTCTTTCTAACGCGGTGTTAAGGTCCCTTTTTTAATACGATAGCTATCTGCTAGCTATCTTAACCGATTTACGTCGAGCGTCTATGTACTGGTCTATTTCCAATAGTAGGGTGTTAGTTTTATCATTACTATGTTTTATAGAAATTTCTTGTAGTTAATGCAAACTGAAGATCCTGATCAGACGCCGCGTTCTGATCTGGGTCTGCACTGTTTGTCGGTTACAATTTTGGGGTCTCCACACTAAATTAGGTTAAAGAACTGAAGTGACACCACAGAGTGAGCTTGTTGTCCAAGCATGCGACCAGTGTCTGTTACAAGAAACATTGGACACTTCTCGGACGGCAACTAACGTGTACTTACAATATTAAGAGTTTTGTAAATGGCAGTATTTTGTTTTTATGCTCCCCGAAGGAAAAGCATATATTCGCCGTCCGTCTAACCGTCCGTCCGTCCATCCGTCACACTTTTGTACGGAGCATATCTCTAAAAGTATATAAAATGTAATTCAATGGACCTTTATACACAGACAGAGGGCCGTGAGGGGACTTGCGGAATCAAGAACCATAACCCTGTCACCAGTATTTATGGAGTTACTTCCTTTCTTAATTTTTGCAGTAAAAACTTGTCCAGAGCATAGCTTTGAAAGTATAGAAGGGAATTAAATGAAACTTGATATTGATAGACGGCCATCAGAAAAAGTGCAGAGTGCAGGCAAAGGTGCCTGAGCGTCTGTCTGTCCGGCCATCTGTCTGTTTGGATCACTTACTAGGGAACACAAAACTGACTTTCTAAGTCTTATGGTTTAAGAGATACAGGCCTTGCAGGGAAAGGGCCTTACATTTCCCCTTAGTGTTGCATTCTTTGTTGAAAATCACTTACTAGGGAACACAAAACTGAATTTCTTAGTCTTATGGTTAAAGTGTTACAGGCCTTGTATGCAAAGGGCCTTACATTTCTCATTATTTTTGGATTCTTTGTTGAAAATAACTTCCTGGAGAACACGAAATTGATTTTCTTAGTCTCATGGATGAAGAGTTACGTCCGTCCGTCACACTTTTGTACGGAGCATATCTCTAAATATATTGAAGATAATTCAATTAAACTAAATACACTGATAGAGAGCCATAAGGAAAATTGCAAAGTGGAAGAAACATAACCATGTCACCAGTATTTATGGAGTTACTTCCTTCTTAATTTTTGCAGTAAAAGCCTATCCGGAGCATATCTCTGAAAGTATTGAAGGGAATTAAATAAAACTTAATACATTGATAGGCGGCCATCAGAGGAAGCGCAGAGTGCAAGAACCGTAACTCGATCACAAGAAATTGCAGAGTTATCTCCCTTTCTAATTTTTGCAATAGTAAGCTTGTCCGGAGCATATCTCTAGAAGTATTGAAGATAAATAAATGAAACTTGATACACTGATAGAGGACTATAAAGTAAATTGCAGAATGCAAAAAAAAACAACAACAAAAAAAAAACAAAACAAAACATATCCCTCCACAAGTATTCACGGAGTTACTTCCCTTCTTAATTTTTGCAATAAAAAGCTTGTCCGGATCATATCTCTGAAAGTATAGAAAGGCATTAAATGAAACTTGATATATTGATAGACGGCCATCAGAGAAGTGCAAAGTGCAGGCAAAGGTGCCTGAGCGTCCGCCTGTTCGGCCATCTGTCCGTCTGGAGTTATCTCCCTTACTTATACTCTGGATGTATGCCTTATTTTTTTCATGATCTTTGCATTCTTTGTTGAAAATCACTAACTAGGGAACACAAAACTGAGTTTCTTAGTCTTGTTTTTTAAGAGTTACAGGCCTTGCAGGGAAAGGGCCCTACATTTCTCCTTATTTTTGCATTTTTTATTGAAAATCACTTACTAGGGAACACAAAATTGACGTTGAAGTTCTTAGTCTTATGGTTTAAGAGTTACAGGCCTTCATTTTTGGATTCTTTGTTGAAAATCACTTACCAGAGAACACAAAATTGAGTTTCTTAGTCTCATGGTTTAAGAGTTACTGACCTTGCAGGCAAAGGGCCTTATATTTCTCATTATGTTTGGATTCTTTGTCAACTAGAAATATGTCCAAAGTACACAGATGCCCCTGCATTGGCGTAGGCTAATTTAGCAAGGTTTGCAATTTTATAGAGGTATCCAAAGCGGGGGCATCCGTGTACTGTGGACACATTTCTATTTTTTGTACATTTTACAGGCTTTCAAACGGATCTCTAGTCATTTGTCATTTGGGCCGTCTAATGCCAAGGGCACCAGCACCTACAGCGCTTTGATTGCAATAATAAGCTTGTCCACAGCATATCTCCTAAAGTATTTTACTCTTTCACTAACATAACCCTTCCACTCGTACTGCGCATCTTCGGGGAGCATTCTTCAGTTTCACCGATGCTCTTGTTTATAAAGTAAGTGTCGTTGTACACAGCATAGCAATCGAAATATGCTTACTAACAACAATCTGTCTTCGGTGAAGAATACTGTAGGTTAATGGTAAAAGAGGCCAAACAAAAATGATAATAAAAGAAAAATAACAAAGTACTAAAACAACAAACAAACAAACAAACAGAAAAAAAGTGTAGACGAACTTCATGCTTCAACGGTCTCTTATTTTGTTTGAACATCAGAACACCGCGACTGTTTGCAGACGACATATCATTGTTCTTATATTTTCCATGAGAAAGTGTTTCGTTTCGACAAACAATAATCGGAATTTCAGTCAAGTCGTTTGAGATGGTCAAGTCAGTTGACTCAGAAGAAAATGTCGGACAGTTATCGTCTGTATTAGTTTAAATAGTAACCCTTCTTGAGTTTCTAAAGTGCATTCTTCCATTTTTAAATTCCGACACAACCATTATGGCAGATTCGGGTGCCGTCATAAATTAAGATCAGAAGAACAAACAGTGTAGATCCAGTTAAGATGATCTTACGAGCCGTCTCATCAGGATATATTCTGTTTACAAGAAACACATTCAGTACAAAACACGCCTATTCAAATATATAGAAACTTTCACCTTCAAAAACTGAAAATTTTCAGATAAAAACTCTAATATTGTTTTCATATTTCTGCTCAAACAATAGATTGTGGGTACTCGTTAGAACCGAGTACCCACAATTTTTGTGTTTGAGCAGAAATAAGAAAAATAATGTATACCCCAGTTGTACTATATAAAAATGGGTTTAAGGGGGTCAAAATTATATACGCATGTTTTCGTGATGTTTTGACCTTCAGGGCGTCCAACTGATATTGGCTTACAGTTGGGCAAGGCCAGCTATCCTCGTAGCAGGTAAGGGTAGAGGAGGAATGTTTTTATTTCTTCTGTTTCTTCACTTTCGTTCCTGTTTCTCTTTTTTCTCTGTCCCTCTCTTTCATCTCTTCTACTGTCTCTTCTATCCTCTGGGAGACGACACAAAATGACCCACAAAGGTTGACGTGTCGTTTAACTCCAACACAACAACTTGAGAAAGGGTTAAAGACCAGACCTAAAGGTTTGATACCTGAACTGCCTTCGCAATAACCTTATATTTTGGTATTAGAAAACTCAAGATCAAAATGAAAAGCTGTTGTTCCTGCTTTGATTTAAATACCGTTGAGAACTGGATATAAGAGTATTATTGGAGAAAACATTGTCTGAATAGGTAGTTTTCTAACTAGATTACGTAGCCAAGTTAGATCCAGAGAGGTAATTATGTTAGCAAGTAAGTACTGATTATAACGCAGACAGCTATAAACCTTGTGGTATAAATTCGTAGTTTATGTATTTTAGTGATTAACAAGTATATTTATTTCGCAAGTGTACAGAACCTTCAGAATAACATTGAGAACATCAACTTTTGGCTAAATTGTACGACCCACATTTAATGGCAGCTTTAATGAAATAAAACAGCAACAACAACAACAGCAACAACAACAACAACAACAAAACAAAAAACAAAAAACAAACTCTTATTATACCCCCAGAAAACTGATTTTGTGGGGATGGGGTGTGGGTATACTATTTTCACGTTGTCCGCGCGTCCGGACAAACGAAATTAGTGTTATTCGACTGTTGGCTGTACATTTATTTGACTTGCAGTCATACAACTCTCAAATGGGTCATTTATTCCGTCTAAGTTGGTGTTATGTGACACAATTTTCGTTTTTTTTTTTTTTTTTTTTTTTTTTTTTTTTTTTTTTTGTAACGTGTTATGTAAAAAAGAGTCATATAATTATCAGTTGTGCTATAAATGGTCACAAATACCCATTTCGTTAGAATCCGTACCTCTGTCAGTCAGTCTGGTATGTTTTGGTCCCAACAGGGGTTATCTAATAAGCATTGCTCATTGACTTTTCTTGTCTTATGATGGGGGACTCCACTGGCTAGACTTTATATTCGTATCTATCAGTATGCCAAAAACATCGAAATATTTCCAGCGGTTTAAGCGCCATGGCCTTTTTCACTAACTGATCATATATTTATTCTAACTGACTACGAATGGAGGAAATGAAGGTACTTTCAGGGCACCCCCTCGTGTCGTGCAGTATATTATATTTCATTTTTATATTCTTCATTGTTTTTGTCAGAACACTTTTTCTAATTACTTCTACGGTTAATATATTATATCAAAACAACAATCGCTGTAAAATCATTTTAACAAAATTGCAGTTTCTGTAAATTTTGATAATTCTAAAGTAGCTGAGGTATCAACCTTTAAAGTGCTGTGGAACTTTCTCTTTCTATGAACAGCCATGTACCATCTGGTATTAATAAGGACAGGAATGGAGTGTACGCTGCAACGTGTGTTCATTGTGGCCATTTCTTCAAGTTCCGGTCAATTCAGCCATTCACCTCAACCATCACTCTCACTGTCAATGGACAAGAATACACAGGTAAGATCAATATTGTAGTTGTTGAACTATATATCATGCACTAAAAATGCCTGAAATTTGACTGCTGCAAGGAGATAACTGTTGTTGCAAGCTTTTATACATATTGCATAAAAAGCAATGTCGCAACATTATTAACAGCCGTGCATTAACCGGCGAAAAGCCATGTATCAACAAAGCAATTCACGCGCTGTTAATGCACGGCTACGCAACTTTCAATATGATCGTAGCGGGGCCACAGATTTGCTGCCGTTACGAGACGTGTACTGCCTGGCCCTAGAACGAGCATAGTCCGTGGAAATTACGTTCGCGAGACATCAGTGAAAAAGGCGAAACAAAATAGCGCAAGAAATTACGCGAAATATAGCAAATGTTTTCACTTTTTATGTAATAATAACCTTCGAACATGGATTCAATGCAATAACATTCGCCAGGTTCCTTGGGAGGTGTTGAAAACCGCGGCCTTCGAACATGGTTTTTCAATGCTTTAACATTCACCAGGTTCCTTGGGAGGTGTTGAAAACCGCGGCCTTCGGCCTCGGTTTTCAACACCTCCCACGGGAACTGTCGATTGTTAATGCATGAAAAACCATATTTGATCCCTATAATAAAATGACACAAGAGAAGAGGCGCCGTACCCGAGAATGTAGAGCTTTAGACTGCAGTGCTGAAGGTTGTGGGTTTCAGTCCAGATCAGATCATCGACTAAAAATTTTCTCAGTTCACCCGGAAGTGAATGTTACCCTTCAGGGGAAGGATGAAAGTAACGTTAGAAGGGGATTGGACGCCGTCTTTCAAATGTTGTAGCCTAAGCCACAAGACTATGGGGCACTTTTAGAATGACAATTTGGAGAATCAGAATCGTGGGTAATAGGGAGGTGCGCGTTATTGTGCAGTGAGGCTCCCTTGTATAATTCCTAAAGATAAAATTGGAAGTGTATTTGGAATTAGTATCAGTGGAGTTGGTAAACATTTGAAACGTTGGAGTTTTGTAAGCGGACAACGACAACAAAGATCAGACTACACGTATGCGCAAGCTCCTCTGGGCAATCATTAGATGTGCAATCACGTCCAGTTTCTCATGTTATAACTCATTTTGCCCGAGTGTTTTAAGGGGTCGATTATCCGCCAGTTTTTACAAGAGACAACATTTGTTACTTCCGGTTAGCTTTCCTACACATCATTTCCCTTCTAAAAAGGAGTCTACTCTACAAAGGAAATAATTTGCTCCTTTCAGAGTAGATCCCTTTTTAGAAGAGAGGAAAAGCAGTTTTGGTTGAGTTTCCTCCTTTGAAAGTGTACAAGTTCCTTATAATTTGTTTCTTTTGTTTTTCATTAGTTGGTAATGAGTACGGTCCTAGCACGGCACTGAACACGTTCCTCAGAGAGAAAAGAATTTCTGTGGGTACGAAGCATATGTGTTTTCAAGGAGGATGTGGAGCATGCCTTGTAGAAGTCAAACTGTTTGAACCAATCACCGAACAGAAGCTCAGCTACGCTGTTAACTCGGTCAGTATATCTGAGACCATTTATTGAACAAAATCGATTAATCGAAGAAAGAAAATGATTAAGGGACCAAGGTGGGTCATTGCAGTTAAAAGGGCTGTCTAACTTAAAATGCGATGCTTCGTCTTTCAGAAAAGAGACTTTACTTCGAAGGTACGCGGATCCCTTGTCAAAGGGGTCACTCTTAAAAGAAAGAATTCGCTTCCTCTTTGGGAGCGAATTTTGTCTTTTTAGAGTAACCCTTGAGCTTTGGAAGTTATGCAGAGAGATCGCCTAACAGAGAATATTTTCCTCTTTTAATATAGGACTTAACGGAAGATTGTGCTCTCGTTGGAAGCAATTTCCATTAAGAATAGCCATCATTTGAGAAGCGATACTAGGGAGATTTTGTAGACATTTCCTGAGTGTGCGTAAAATAATTACGTTCTGGTTACGCCACTGTTATAATAAGGAAAAAACTCAGTGATATGTTATATGACAATATGAAATACATAAAGAAGTACAATTAAGTTCATGCCTCAATTATCTGTTTAAGAAAATGTTCCCAGTACCATATTTAATACTTTCTTGTGCATACTTCCGTCCATACACAATAGTTCTACCTGGTGCCCCGGTGGTGCCCGAACAATCGACAAGGTGAAGTGACTGAAGTAAAGTGACTACTTAGTATAGGCCGAGTGGGGATAAATCATCTCTGTTTAGACAACTAATACTGCCACATAAGATGTTTTGCCCTTTTGCTAAACATAGTTGAAAAATTTCAGTGTCTAACTCCGCTGTATGCTTGTGATGGGTGGGATATCACGACGGTTGAACATATCGGTAACCTGAGGTCCGGACTTCACCCTATACAGAAACAGATTGCTGATTACAACGGCTCGCAGTGTGGGTACTGTACCCCGGGACAGGTCATGAATATGTATGCGTAAGTTATCGAATTACAATTACAGTAAGCGTAAGTTATCAAATAACAATTACAGTAAGCGTAAGTTATCAAAGTACAATTACAGTAAGCGTAAGTTATCAAAGTACAATTACAGTAAGCGTAAGTTATCAAATAACAATTACAGTAAGCGTAAGTTATCAGAGTACAATTACAGTAAGTGTATGTTATCAAATTACAATAACAGTAAGCGTAAGTTATCAAATTACAATTACAGTAAGAAAAAAAGAAACTACTATTACAGTGAGAAAAAGAATATTACAGTAAAGAAAGGAAATCACATTAAGAAAAAGGAAACTAATTACATCTATTATATTTACTCTAAGTATTCGGACAGACAGGTCTGGGCAAACAGTGTAGACTATGATCCGACGCCGCACGCGGCGTCGGATCATGTTCTACACTGTTTGCTACTCAATCAGCAGTTTTCAGACACAAAACATGTAGGAATAAGGACTTGTTCAAACTTTAGGACAAGTATGGTAAGGAGTTAAGGTGTCCGAATATTAATGGTTAAATATGGTAATCACGGTGCGGGCATTGTTGTTCTAGACAGGCCAATGGTAAGAATGTGTAATTAATTAGATCACAATCATCATTACCAAATAAAAGATATAAAAAAGGACAAAATGTGGGTTTTAGATGTTATAATTTCTGGTCCTTTGTGATCAGTGAACCCACTCCAGTTTTTTTTAAATTATATGAGGATCACTGATGATGCCTCTTTGGCCGAAAGCAGCTGGTCTGGACCAGAAAATTTGATATTTAAGCTATTTTTAATTGTGTGAGTGTGTCCATTGCTGTCAAAGGTCTCTCCTTTTGGAATCTGTATTTATAAAAACATACATACGGCTAGCGTAGCTGGTCTCAGTCTCTATCCGCTCTCTGTATTCTTCTTACTTCTGTAAACGGTTCACTGTCTCAATTTCAGACCGTTATATATAAATATCATTGGTGAGTTTTACTTTGAAATATATTGTCTGATAACATAGTGATATTGTATTCCTGTATGTACTTGTACATTACCCAGTTGTCTCATATGCCATCATGTATGTTTTCTTTTACCCTTGCACCCTTTAAATGCTTTGGAATGTTGAATTCTATTCTATTATATTCTATTCTATTCTACACATAAGTAGTAAGGAAACAAATGAGAAGTAAACAAGTGAACTCAGGAAGTTATTCAATCACATCCACATCAAGTTGCCAAAGGGAAAGACAGACAAAATAGCCACAAAGGAACAGATGGAAAGCGGAGTGGGCAGCCCTTTTCCTTCCAAAATGGCAGCTCTGTTACCAAAACTTAACTGAATGTATTTTTCACTTACAAAATTGTTACAAGAAAAACATAAAACATTTGTAAGTGAAACACTCTAGAGCATTTAATAAAAAGTACCACAGCGAAAGTACCGCCTTAGAAGGGTCAGTAATAAATTGCTGAGGGCTAGGTGGGGTGGGGGTGGGGGTGCGGTGGGGGTGGGGGGTAAGCTTTTACGGGATCTCAACTTTCCCTCTCATATTTGTTCGGTCCGCGTGAAATTCTTCCACTCATCCATTAATGACTACGGGCAACAAAATAGATCACAGATAACGCTTATACAGACGCAAAGATAAGGACTTAACAGAAACAACGTTTTGAGACACTTGGAGATCCCTGGGATATCAAGCAACACCAATGGAATACTAGAGCAGAGGAAAATCAACAGTTAAACCCCAGTGAGCGGAGAAATAGACATAAAAAGTTCCGACCCAGAGAATAGACTAGTACCATACGTAGGAATTTGTAATGCTCCTGTCTGTGAACTCTCTCACTATTCCTTCCTGTGATATACTTTTGGACGTCCTCAAACCTCTATGATGAGATTAGCAAACGGAGAAAAGACCAGTAGGCTAGAGATGTGATTTAGAAAAAGATATTGTGATTTAGGTACGAATCAGAACAGAATTATATTATCACGTCAGGCATTATAGATGTGATTCGTAGTGTGTATGCTATCTAACAACACTTGAACCGAAGATTATAAACATTGGTAATATGAAGTTAATAGGTGCTACCTATATCCGTTATCACATGCTTCATAGTTGGGTTGGCCACATCTAACTGAATTTGATTTCAGACCAGGCTTGACTTCTGAATCCACTGCATGAATTGCGATATAACGTCCAAGTCAACAATATTTCAGTAGTTCAGAGACATTGCCTCCAAATTTGTGGGACTTTTACCCAACCTGGTCACATGAATTCGGGTCCTGCTTAGTTACTAGCAGCTCTGCCATGGATGCTTTAGGCAGCCCATCTATTTCGCGGGCCCCGATGGGCGGGGGCCATGCTTTCCGAATACCGAAAACTAGTGTATGCCGATGACAGGTACAACAACACTATCGTTCGCTTATCTGAAATCCATTTTACTGCTTCAGGATTTTCCTAAAGATTTTTGACCGTTTGTGCGTTTTTTGTCTTTGCTTCTTTTTGGTCTTGTTTTTTAAGCGAGTCTGCACATTATGAAAAGCAGGAAACCCCCCCCCCCCCCCAAAAAAAAAAAAAAAAAAAAAACCAAAACCAAAACCAAAACAAAAAAAGAAAAAAAAACAAAAAAAGAAAAAAATAAAAAAGAAAAAAAAAAAAACAAAGATGAAAATAACAACAGTTTACAAACCGTTCGAACAAACACATTATCGAGTGTCGAGGCTTTTTTAAGATTATCGCGTGAAAAGAGCGTAAAGTCTATGTGTTATCTAAAAATCTACACCAAAGTGTACCTTATGCACAAAACGAATCATGCTTAGCTTGTATATAGACGGAGATAGAAATAAAATTCGAAGCGGAGATAAAATTCAAAATGGCTGCGATCGTAAATATTGTAGGCTGACGTTATAAGTCTCGTGATTCAACCCCTTGCAATTGGAATACTTGGCGTTATTGGCTGTTTTGTTGCTATTTTCGGCACGGCCGCCGTATTAATAGTACCTGCCAAATCACGGAACGCTTATTGTTTTTCAGGATAAGCACCGAGCCGGCCAAGCGTTTGTTGGACCGGTACATTTTTTGGTCACACACATCACTGGTCACATAGTTAATCTATAGTAGTGCGTCTGCACGCCGAACCGCTCCGCGGTTCGGAGGAACTGCTTCGCAGTTCCCGTTGGACGCACTTATTACTTTATGGTACACACTGGTATTCTAATAATAATTACATACTTAATCACCAGTATTCAAACAATTATGGCATCTGTTTTTGTATATATCATCGTCACTTTTGACTCAATCATTCGTACTTGTGGAGGTTTTTATTTTACTGCAATCAGTTTCATGTCTTTCTTGTAAAGTTCCTTATGGTGAAAATGATATTAAGAAAAATATCATCATTTTACCGGCTGCTAGTTTTGACCAGAGAATACTGAAGGTGAAATGTCCGGTCTGTAGTCATTATCAGATCAAGATACATGTAGGATTTTCTGATGCTCACTCTTGTGATATTATAGGCTGTCAAAATATTACGGGACTGCTTTAACTAAGAAAGATGTGGAAGACTCATTTGACGGCGTTATCTGTCGGTGCACGGGTAAGTCGATCCTGTACTTATTACTGGGTACATGGGCTATCTTCAATCCTCAAAATTATAGCAGACAACACAATGATAATTTGTTTTATTTTCAGAGACAAGGCCGATTTTTGTGTGGGATGATTCACAGGAAGTGTAACGCTTATTTTCTCTGAAAAACATTTTTAGAATGTCATCTGCTGCTGTTGTAATTCGCATTTTAATGATAAATTGTAATATTCAGTATATTTCGGCGGAATATAATAAGTACCATTTAATTTGTTTTGATTATACAAAATGTACGTAAACATATGTTAGCAGACACGGAAGTTGGGAGTCATTGATAAATGAGTCACAAAGAGGAAATATTGTTCGCAAACATATGCGACCGGCGCACATTCACTTGGGCTGCGTCAAGTGAGAAAATTGTCTGCGATCATACGCAAAATACGCAGATTCGGATCATCTTGCGCATGCGCACAGTATTATCACGACCTTTGCTATTCATTCATACTTTCTGTAGAATCTAATGATTCTGTTAGCGAACATTAAAGGCCCTGATCAGACTGCGCGCATGCGCAGTCTGATGAGGGCCATTGCTGTCCGCATATGCCCGAAGGCACGTTTTTGGATGACACGGCCCGTTTAATCCTGGACATCTGCATAGTCTTAACAGGCCTTTGCTTCTACTCATGCACTCTGTAGACGGGTAACAAAGCTCCTGATGCACATATGTGCAGGCTGATTTGGAACTTTGTTACCCTCACGCTGCTTCAGTTAGTCTGTTTATATTATAAGGTGTTAGTTTTATTTTGAACTGCCTTTAGGATACAGACCAATTCTGGCAGCATTCAAAGATATGGCGAGTCCGTCCAGCAAATGTTCCAGTTCCACAGAAGATATTGAAGTAAGTTGTGTGGTGTTTGTATTTATCTGAACGGATAGACATTACACATGCTATTTAACATTTTCCATCCTGAGTTTCTGAAATGGACTCTTCCATCCCTGATTTGGTACACATCCATTGTTGCAAATAGGGGTTTCAGTCAAACGTCAATAACAGAACGGCAAACAATGCAGGTTCTGACGAGACGGTTCGTTACGAGCCGTCTCATCTGGATCTGCCCTGTATACAATGATATCTGTATTGGTCTGTATGGTTATAATGGTTAAGCAAAACTGCCAAGCCTTAAGTACGCAAATATTATACAGTTGAACTTCAATGGCACGAACATCTTTGGGACCATGGAAGTTGTTCGAGACATGGATAATTCGAGCCACTGAAGGTTAATCAGGACGTCAGTCAGGAAGCAAATACGAAAATTTAAGGAAATCTTTTTTATTTTCTACAGAATAATTGTATGTTAAGTGTACGCATTAGAATCGCATCGATGAGGTGATTCTAATGAGTACACACAACATACAAGTTCATATTAAAATAGGAAAATTTCCCTAAATATTTTTCGTGGGCTGTCGGAAGAATTTCGAAGGGACTCAAAAACGAGTTCGAATAAGCCACGGTAAACAAGCCATCGATGTTCGAGCGAGGTATTGCGGTTCGACTGTAATATAAAAGGGAAATGAAAAGGTACAGCAAGGATATACGTCCATGCATTTCATCGCTTCTACACATAAATCATAGACTTAAAGATTGTAATAAGAAGCGGTGATCATTGAAGCATCAACACACCAGTATTTACTTCATTTCCTCGTTCTCTTCGAATTTGAAAATATTTTGAATTAACTTCATATGTGTGCTGGAGAATTAAGAAAAAGATAAATTTTAATCGTAATGCATATTTTACATCCTTAAATGTCGGAAATGTTCTCCCAGATTATTCTCCATCATATCCCAAAAGAGGACAATCACCAGGTATTAGTTATACCAAGTTTAGCAGACATAAAGACTGCTGTTTTTTTTGACATTACGTAAACTACCATCATGCGAATACATTCATCTCAGCGTAACGTTCCCGCATCTTTAACTTCTCCAAATTAAAATGAATAAGTATACCAGTTTTGACGACAAAAAATTACATAAGAAGTTCTTAAGTGGTCCTTAAGGAGCAAGTAAGACATCAAATAGACGAAAATAGCAATCTTGGTTTTATTTAAACCTAGTCCTGCGGAACCCGGACATACCCTGTCTTTGTAATCAGTGCAGATCCAGGTCAGTTGGCTTCTGAAGAAGCCACAGATTTGGATCTGCATTGTTTGTCATTGAGTCTGTGAATTTGTATCAAAAACCTGAATCAAGTAATCCGATTGGCTGAACATTGTGTGGGCATGGCATCTTTATTTATTCAGCACGACAAGGGTTAAATATATATGAAGTTACCCAGGAAAAGATACAACCACGAAGCACAATCGCCCCGAGGGACCAAAAGAAGAATGGATGAGGACAAAACGATGACAAGCTACAGCAGTACAGTTGTAATAATCGTCATACAAAAAAAAAAAAAACCAAAAAAAAAAAAAAAAAAAAAAAACCCAAAGAAACAAACAAACAATGAAGCGCTGCAACTTAAGAACTGCTTTGGAACGGTCTGCATAAATAAGCATAGGGAGTGTTTAACCCATTAAAGACTAAAAAAACTCTCCCACATTTATATTTGTAGAGTCCATTTTCAATTTTAGGTATGTCAGGCTATATGATGTAGATATTCCGAAAGAAAAAAATGGTTGAACTATTTGCAAACAGCGGAGACCCTGATCAGACGCCGCCTTCTGCGGCTTCTGATCTGGGTCTGCACCGTTTGCCAGTTACCCGTTCGTTTAGAGGTCTCCAGTCTTCAATTTGATGCAGAAAATGTCGATCTACGTCTTCAGTAAAATACCACTGTAAAATACAGATAATCACAAAACTACAATGAAACAAACTAAAGATGTTAACCCTTAAAGCGCCAAGAAAAACTGCATCTGAAAATGTCGTCTGTTTATGTCGTCTGCTGAATATTCTTGCAGACTTTTCAAACCTAGTTTTGCATACAGGCAAACAGTGTGGACCCAGATCAGACTGCTCCTAAAGGAGCAGTCTGATCTGGGTCCACACTGTTTGCAAAAATGACTTTTAAAATCACAAGCAGATGACAAAGCAGACGACAATAGTTGTGACTGGCGCTTTAAGGGTTAATCTGAAACCGGAGCTAAAGAAAACCAGAAGTTGGACCACAATGGGCCGACCACAGGCAACAATAGTCAGGCACCAACAAATTGAGCCAGACCACAGATAGCAATATGATCCTTCTGAAACAGACTGAGGATCGGACCGTACATTGCATTTCAGCCTTAGGCCCGACTCACCGTCGTGCAATTAGATAGGGGAGCAAAGTTATTAATCATAATTGGGTTGCAAACCATGCGTGCACTTCTTCTGCATGAAAATCATGTTTTAACCGATCTTTTTGTAACGACTGACACTCTTTTAATTGTTTCGAAAAATTATTATTCTCAACAATCCTTCTGAAGTTTTAGACTAAATCGCCCTAACATTCGGGTTCCGATAGACCTGTTTGCAGATCTTGTTTTCAAGAAATGAATTCAGAATTACAGTGATCTGTAAAAACGTTTAACATGGTTTATGATACCAACACGCCTGTTTTAGAAATTTTGCAGTTAAAAGTTTATTTGGTTTATAAAAGTCACAGAATTGACTATATATATATATATATATATATATATATATATATATATATATATATATATATATATATATATATATATATATATATATATATATATATATATATGTTCTAAGGAATAAAAACGTTGAGAATACACTATAGGATTTAGCGCGAGGAACGTCAAAGCAGAAAAACGGAACTATTAAAATATCAAAATAAAAAGTTCGTCATAAAGTTTAGTACAGCTTATAACATTAGATATTGATAAATTTAATTCCAGGAACAGGGCCTCTAAAGCATCGTCTGAAGTTCTTTCGGATAAATTTACCTGTCAAATTAATCATAATCAATAATAAGTCATCTAAGTATCGAGAAAGCAGTTGAATTGAATGCTTCAATGCAAATTGGAAGGATCCATTGCATAGCAACAGCATCATGTATGGTAAGCTTATAAAACAACATCTTATAAGTAAAGATAATTGTGTTCATATTGTAGGATATCAAAGGCAAGCTATGCAAGAAAACAGGGAAAGCATGTAGCGGCCAATGTTCGTCTTCTAGAATGTTACATATAGTGATGGCAGACACTCAGTGGTTCAGGCCAACAACTCAGAAGGAACTGACGGATACAATTGACAAGAACAAGGGCAAAAACATAAGATTTCTAGCTGGAAATACATCCACAGGTTTCTTATGTTAATCTTTACCACTCTGTGTGCGAGTTCAGCAGAAAACAAATTGATATATATATATATATATATATATTTTTTTTTTTCTTTTTTTTTAATTTTTCCCCAGAAAATTGGCTTTGACATATTTCATGCAAATTGTCTCCTCAGGTCAATTGACAAAGCCTAATTTCTGGTAGAAATACAATAGAAACATAGTTCAAATTGTCGTCTGCTGAAATGTATACTTAGCATGCTAAGTATTAACATAAATTCCATATATCCGATGTTTAACAAATATATTCGTGACTGAACAATCACTTAATTATGACATTTATCTATTTAAAGTTGTACAGTAAGGCAATGCAGATGTCAACAATCAAAAAAATACCCATAATTTAAATAATATCGATAAAATAGTTGCAATGAAATAAATGATTATAGACGAGCTTTTAATTTTGTACAGTGTAATTAAATGTTTGATGTAAGCGGCCCAAACGCTAAGCGAACAAGGGGCGTTCAAGTTTACTTCACTCCACTGTGTCGATAATATACAGAATTATCATGTGCCTTATATTATGTGCAAAAAAGGGATGTAAAATCGCATGGTTTAATTTTATATAATAAATAAACAGGAACTATGCCTTAAGCTTGATAGAAATGTTGGTAACATAAATATTGTTCATTCTTAACTAGGAAATAGGTTTGTTGAACACCCCTTTTATTTGTTTTTCGCGGTATAAGGGCCTATTGTGTCGGAGCGTAAACGACAGGAAGAAATATTACTATTTTTAGCTCCGCTTCAGGTAGGATTTTTTAGAATAGCTCTATTCATACCGAATGGAATTTGTTCAAATAAGCGCAGAGTACGCGGAAAATCAAGTTCTTTCTGGTGGTGTAAGCGCTATTCTGCGATCTGGTCTAATTCTCGAGAACATTCGAAGAATGTTTTTGCTGTCAATCTGGGTCACCGGGACAATGTACATGAATTTTGACGAAAAACATTCTCCGAATGTTCTCGAGAATCCGACCAGATTGCAGAATAGCACTGACCACCAGAAAGAGCTTGATTTTCCGCATACTCTGTGCTTTATTTGAAAACAATTCCTTCAGGTATAAATCGAGATATTCTAAAACATTCTACCTGAAGCGGAGCCAAAAATAGTAACAAACTCTGTGCACCTAGTCATTTGGTCACGTGGATTCCCCATTGCAATCAAACTGTCTGAAACATCAATATGAAGGAGGGTCGAATGATTGTTCAAAGTTTATGAATAGAGTTATCCCTCGTATTGCTATAGCAATCTTTCAAAATCTCCTCAGTACGAGCTGGTTGGATTATTTTTTGTTGTTGTTTTTTGTCACAGAAATGTTTCTTCAATAGAAGGTCTTTAAATCTTGTTAAAAGAATTCTGTTCCGTCTTAAAATATGACTTCCAGTTGGCTTGGTTAGGAATTATGTAGAGCAGACTTGACAGTTCTTCTTCTGCACAAACTATGGTCCAATTTCAAAATTTTTGCACAAACGTTCCATAGGTGAATGTCTATCAAATTTGTTCAAATTATTTTTGTTGGTTCCTCATATGTCTGTCAAGAACACTTCGAACATTTTGTAATCAACAGCTAACTAGATTTCAACAATACTCACAAACATCACTGGATTGACCATCCATCAAAATTTTTCAAATTAATTTGTATTACCAAAAAAATAAAATAAATAAATAAATAAATAAATAACCAACAAAGGGCAGGGTCTGATATATATATATATATATATATATATATATATATATATATATATATATATATATATATATATGCAGAAAACTTTGAAAATATCCCTCCACCAGGTTAAAAAAAAATCTGCTTCCCAGGTGAGCAATCCAGGGCCATCATGACCCTCTATTACAAATTAAATATGTTTTTTTTTTTTTTTTTTTTTACAGTTTTTGCCAATCTTCATGGCCAGTGTTACACTTTGCTTACTCTTTATCAAAAAGGTGCATGGTTGGCAAGGATTTTTCAAATACTGGTATAGTAGACAAAGTAACACACAAAAATTACATGCTTTACATTTATATGCTAAATTGCTTTTCATAATTTAGCACAGATATTTACACATCTGAGTACACTCCCTTTCCTGCCAACACTTGCAATATATATAATGTCTTACAGTATTAAAACTTTCTTGATAGTTTGAATTCGTAATAAAGTTTATATTTTAGAAGCCTTCTTCTTTTCATATTGAACCACAAAGTAGTTTCAATATTCATATTCCAGTACCTCTTACGCCGTTTTTCTTTTTTAAAGATATTTCTTGTTAGGCATTGCTACTTCATTTGGTTTAAACGTATTAAATTTCGAATTCATGTTCATACAACAATACAATGCAATGTACAAACTTATCAGGATTAGAAAGGAAGCATAAGCTTATAAGTTCTTCTATACTTCATTTCGCTTATCACAAATACGGACCTGCATGTAAATATGACAGGTTGTTGGTACAGTCGAACATCAATGGCTCAAACATCTTTGGGACCATGGAAATTTCTTCGAAATATGGGTAGTTCGAGCCACTGAGGATTAATCCCTGAGGCCGGATCAGGAAGCAAATGGCGATAATTCAATGTTTTTTCGATCTTCTAGACATGAATGGTATGTTGAGTATACCCATTAGAATCGCCTCGATGATGCGATTCTAATGAGTACACACAACATACAATTTCATGATAGAATAAGAAAACTTTCTGAAATATTTGTTTTCTTGAGCTTTTGGAAGAATTTCGTAGAGAATCAAAAACGAGTTCGAATATAAAAAACAATATTCCTGCTAAATTTGTGACTAATTGTCACCTCTTTAGCAAAGGTTTCGTGACAGTCAAATTGACATAACGAATTTTGTCGTTGTATCGAGTGTCGGTATAAAGAGGGTTGTCTGTAGAGGACTCAATGACGATCTGGAGCAAGAGTAAAAGAAAACCACAAATCAGGTTAAAAAGGCTAAATATTCGAGGTACATATTGTTAATGTGAATTATTTCTTTGTTCCTATATAGCTAAAATTAGATCATACATATATGATGACAATGTTCGAGATGCCGTATGGGTACAGCGAAAGCACAGATCAGCTGTGCCGCGACACGAGTAAAGAGCTTTTCGATTTAAATGCAAACTGTAAAGATCCAGATCAGCCAGCAGAGATATATCGTCTGATCAGGAACTTTTCATACTTGATAATATTCTACAGTACCCGATGATTCTATAAGCGGACAGTGAAGGTCCAGATCAGACTGCGCGGATGCGCAGTCTGATCTGGGCCTACGCTGTCCGCATATGTCCGAACACGCGTTTTCGCCTGACGCCCCTCAGCTAAGAGTTTGGAACTCGTGACAACACGAGCTGATTATCGTGTCATGCATATTCAAAGGATAGCGCGTCATGTTAAAAAATACTGACCTTTAATTAGAGGTTTCTGGCACGCCAGACTGCGGACATATAGTTGAGCCTGGGCGCAGCACTTCCTACAGGATTGCATGTGCACCAGCGTAGACTCAGATCTGCCTGCGCATTCGCACAGTCTGGTCAATGAGCCTTCGTGGGGCACTTTGTGGGTAACCAAGAATTCAAAGCGTCTTCAGGTAGACAGCGAAGATTGATCAGCCTGCGCTCACACACACAAACAGAGGAAGAAACTAGCTAAGTGGCTAACAATGCAGACCCTGATCACACGACATGGCTCTGGTATAGAAATATAGAATTATTTGATAAGATCTGTTAACGAATGTGCGGGGTAAATACGGTATATAAATTATTTAATGAAGTAATCCTAATCTCTTCCAGGTGTTTACAGTGACCAGGGTCCGGATAATTTTGACGTCGTTATTGACATCGCAGGGGTCAGAGAACTTTATGGCATCTCCGTAAGTGTTACGGTAGGGGAACAAATATGTAAAGAAACATCCAATCGAGTGCCCCGACCGGGGCTCGAACCCAAGACACATGGATTACAAAGAGACCACACAGCCACTAGGCTAAAAGACCAAGACTGCTCAGTTATACACTCTGTGTATCTATATACATATTGTAACATTTATTGGTCGTTCTCTACATAAGTACGCTGTAAGCTGATCGGGAACGTTTTAAATACAACATTGGTATTTTTTGTTTGTGTTAATGTTTTACGGCCCAGTCAACCCAATGGAGTCATGTCGAGCGCGGTCAGTTTACCTAACCAGACGTTTACTGGGCAGGCTTAGTCCTCTAAGCGGTTAACCAGTATTGTGCACATTCTTTCGCCAGAAACTGACAACATTGGTATACAATTATGTAAAACAATCGCACTAAAACACTTTTGTTTTCAACCTAATTTCCTTGCAGTCTGATCCATATAAAACCATCGTTTAGTCCTGAGGAGCATATGTACGAAGAAGTTAATTTACTCTTTGTCAGTAATTGAGTCATACTTTAAACCTAAAAGCGCCAATCACAAGTGCAGCAGACGGCATCGTGATTTTTTTTCAAGCCATTGTAAAACTTGATGTTTTTTTTATCTTGATCGTCTGTCCGTTTTCCTTTTTCATTTACCCAAGAAACTAAGGCTTGGCTTTTTATGTGAATCGCCTGCTAAGAAGAAGATTCACGTGAAATATTAAGTCTTATTTTCTTTGAAAAGAAAAAAAAAATAGAACGTCGTCTGCTATAATTTTGTATGACGACTTTGTCTTCGCCAATGGGCGTAGGCAATCTTAGAGTTTGCAATTGCCGTGGAAGCACTTTATGAAAGACCATGTTGTCCAATACTATTTTCTATGGACTGCTCAAGGCTATTAAAACCAAGTATTGGCTTAAAAAAATCTGTGTTTATGCTAAGCGTAGACCAAGCTTTTTTGTGAAAGCAAATACTTGTAAATATTAAACTGTCAGTTCGAGAGAAAACATATTGTCAAAGGTCTTGGTCAGAGATGGCTTAAGGTACAAGATACACCGGAATAATTTTGTCGCCATTTTGCAAAGGAAGGCCAATGTCGCAGACAGTTGTCTTCCTAGCATTTGATTTCTTTTTTTGGAAAAATAAAAATAAAAATAAAAACAACAAAAAACTGGGAGCTTCCCTTACCAGAAAGGATTTGCTCTCTAATCTCAGTGTTAACTCTTACCTAAAAGAGTATCCCCAAAAGAGAATAGCGGCAACTGTTTTCTCAGGTCAGTCTGTCCGAATGTATAAGATTAATACGGTAAAATTTATATTAACAATGTGCCATTTTGAAGGTTAAACCCAGTTATGACAAGTGGATTCTTCTACCTTAACCCTTTGTGCCAGTCCATTCCTATATATAAGGGTTCTCTGGTTAGTTTAAATCATTACCATATTGAAAAAAATATCTTGTAATTAATGCGAACAGTGTAGACCCATATCAGATCTGGGTCTACACTGTTTGCAAAATGTCCCTTTTATGGGACTCTAGTCATAATTAGGTTAATTTCATTTTATGTTTGTAGTTTGATACGGATATTATATTCGGATCAGCTTTGTCTTTATCCAACTTGGTGGACATCTTCAACAGAGTATCTAAGGAGGCAGATTTAGTCTATTTGGAAGAATGTGCGAAACTGTTATCACGTGTGGGCAATTTACCTATCAGAAATGTGAGTTTTTAAAAGTTCATTTTGAATTTTAAATAAAACTAACATATTCGTGCATGATTTCTTCATTTATACTGTTCATGAATAGCGTACAGCTATTTCCTCTGAACAAATAGTTCTAATGAAGTATACCCACCGATATCTTGGAAAACATTAGCGAGAATTCTCGCTGTTTGGTTAAGTCACAGTGTAAGACAGATAGATATGCTTGGTAGACTTTCCGCCATTTTTACATGGGAGCCAACTTCTGTGACTTCCTGCACACCACTCCCCTACTGAAAAATGTTTACACTAAAAGGAATGAAAAACTCTGTCCTTTTTAAAGTAGACATAGGGTGGATGCCTTATCAGAAAAAAAAGACAAAACAGTTTTGAAAGTTGCATCCCCTTAAATTGTATCTTAACCCTTAAAACGCCAAGAAAACCTGCATCTGAACATGTCGTCTGTTTTTTTTGCATACAGGGAAACCTATTTTTGCATACAGGGAAACAGTTTGGACCCTGATCAGACGTTCCTAGAGGAGCAGTCTGATCTGGGTCCACATTGTTTGCAAAAATGACTTTTAAAATCACAAGCAGATGACAAAGCAGACGACAATTGTTGTGATCGGCGCTTTAAGGGTTTATATATGTAAACGGAGATTAATATTGATGTATAATCAAAGTACTGACAGCACTGGTGGGTCGATTGTCTCTGAATGTAGGCTGGGAAATTGGTCCTGAACAGGGATTTAAGATTGTTTCATTTAATTCTTATCTTCATGTTATTTAAGCAAACAGTGCAGATCCTGATCAGACGCCGCGTTCTGCGGCATCTGATCTGGGTATGCGCTATTTGCCAATGTTCCAGCACTAAGCCCAGTCCAGGTTTTACAGATAACCCTCTTTACACAGCACTCTGACATCACAGCGACAAGAATAGCGCGGCTGTAACGCGCGGTTTGATTTCATTGGTCAATGATAATCACATGGATAACAACTTTAAGGAAAATTTGGTGTATGTATACTTTGAGTCATCGACCCAAAAAGTTCATATTGCCTCTACCACGTTCGTTAGAGTCGGCTTGCCCTCTTATTTTCTATACTATTGTTACCACTGAATCACTATTGAACAGATCAGATTAATGCCTGATCCATGCAAGGAAACGACTGCGTCCATATTGCGGAATCTCAGATCAGACTAATATCTGATCCACTGAGGACTATTGCGGAATTTTTATATCAGACAAATGCCTGACTTGAATATGTAAAATGATTGGTCCTAATGAATGTGTTGGGAGTTCAACGACACGTCAACTCTTGCGGGTCATTTTATGTCGTCTCCCAGAGAAAGGGAGAAAAGAGATAGAAGAGAAAGTAGAAGAGATGAAAGAGAGGGACAGGGAAGAAAGAGGAACAGGAATGAAAGTGAAGAAACAGAAGAAATAAAAACATTCCCCCTCTACCCTTACCTGCTACAAGGATAGCAGGCCTTGCCACCTCCAATATTTTCAAGTATTTTTATTAATAAATATATTACGGACATTTCGACATCTAAAACATTTTTCCGACTTCAAGGGGAAAAACCGTAAACATTAGCAAAATCAACAGTGCGTGACATAGCTTTGAAGTACAGTTGGGTGTAAAAAAAAAAAGTGACCGAAAGTGGGCAAAATTTGCAAAATTTGCAAAACTCTAAACTCTGCATATCACAGCTAATGGCGATTTCCTTACACTCAATTTCCTTACACTTCCTTACACTCAATCGTCAATTAAAAAACATAGTCTAATGGTCTTGCAGCAGTAAACCATCTCACTTTAAATTTTATGCAGTCTATGTACTGAAAGGCCAGAATTCACCTCAAATGCATGATTTTTCATTGTATCCAAGGCAGCAGTTTGACGAAGGTTTCATGCATTTCCTGCATTTCTAAAAAGAACTAACTTTAATAATCATGCAAATCATATTCTTAGAAAATTTAAAGTTTAAACCCCAGTTTCTACACAATACAGCGTGTTCAGTAACAAGATGCCTGCGAGGGGACACTACAATAAGCTAAGTGAAACCGACCGGGCACGAGTATTAGGTTGCTTAGACGCGATATGGGAAGCCGGGAAGTAGCAAGAAGGTTCCAGACAAGCCATCAGACCATTAACAGGATGAGACAGCGCTACAGGCAAATAGGACTGTTTAAGAATAGACCACGCTCGGGGCGACCAAAGGTTACTACGAGGCCTGAAGATCGCTGTGTCACCAACATTGTAGCGAGAAACCGCTTCGTGACTAGACCAGAAACTCGCCACCAACTTTATGCTGCTAGGGGTCCGGGAGCCCGGCCTGTGTCAGTTCAGACCTTGCGGAATCGCATTCATGCAGGTGGTTTCAAGTCAAGAGTGCCTGCAAAGAAGCCAGAACTCAGCCAGTGCCACAAGAATGCTCGTATGGCCTTCAGCCATGCCCATGTAGGCTGAAACAACCCACAATGGAGAAGGGTTATGTTCTTCGACGAGTCAAGGTTTCATCTGAAGCGAATGGATGGCAGGAAATGAGTCTGGAGACGACGCAGAGAGAGAGACATGTTCCAGCCACAGTTATCCCGACAGTAGCCTTTCAAGGTGGCGGAGTTATGTTGTGGGCCGGGATTTCAGCGACTGCAAAGACAGACCTGGTCTTCATCGAAGGAAACCTGAATGCACAACATTACATCAACGAAGTCCTTACGCCACAGGTGCTGCAGTTTCTGCGTCAGATGCCTTTCGCCTATACAATTTTCCAGGATGACAACCCCATATCTCATCGAGCGCGCATTGTCGATCGAACCACGTGAACAGAAATGACTGGCCCGCGATGTCTCCCGATTTATCATGTGTAGAGCATGTTTGGGATGTTCTCGGTAGAGCTGTTTCGGTACGTCTGGAGCACAACAGCACACTGCAGGATCTTCGGCGGTTCCTGAGAGAAGACTGGGCCTGAATTTTACAACACACTATCCGAAAACTCGTGTACTCTTCAAATAATGGTGGTTACATACACTATTGAACATTATTGACTTTTGAGACACTGTTTTGGAAGACCTCTGTAGGGTTTAGGAGATTCTGACAGGATATGAGTGATACTTCTGAATGAAAGTTCCATTTATTCTTATCAGGAGTAAATTGCAAAAACGAGAGTTGTTAATATTTTTGTGTTTGAACGCCAAATAACTGAACAAAGGATTAAAATTGTAGGTGGTCCAAAACTTTTTGGCCGAGTACATTTCCTCCAGTTAATTCGTTTTGCTAGAGCATCTTGTCAAGTCAGTGGCTTTAAAATTTGAAATAAAAATTTAATTGCAAGGATACTGTTATAATAAACTGCGTTAAAGATTTTGCAAAGTTTTATCGCCGTTAATAAAAAAAATATATATGAACAGAGACGTTATTTAACAACTTGCAAATAGTTGATTAGTATAATAATACTGAAGTAAATATAGTTAACAGTAATATCTTAAGATAGATACAGGACGTATATTTTGTGAAAAATAAGGTCTCTGAATCAGATTATATTATATCATCTACCTATTTCAGAGAGCCAGCTGGGCCGGTAACATAGTGATGAAGTATAAACACCGAGATTTCCCTTCTGATGTCTTCGTTATGATGCACGTGCTGAACGCAAACATTTGGCTTGGTAAGTTACACAATATTGTTTTAAGGAATTTATACACCATTCTTACTAGGGAGATAGCTTTTTGTGCCTTTTGTGTTTGCTTTTCTGCACACCAAACCCCTTCTAACATGGAGGTTTACTCTTAAAGGAAAGAATTTGCTCCCCCTGGGAGCAAATTCTTTCCTTTAAGATTAGACCTCTTTTCAGAGCGGAAACTAAAATAATAAGTAAGAAAATTGCCTCCCCTGAAAGTATCTGCTCTCCTTAAGCACCGTTTTTTTTTGTTTTGACTTGCAGACAATTCTCCTATGATATAATCTATATATGTAGTGTCATAAGACATCTATTTTTATGGGGATGGACGTCACCATTTTCTTCACTTTCACAGAGGGTGAAGGCTTGGCAAAACCGCGTTACAAGATATTACCATTTGAAATTGAAATTTACAAATATTCTTTCGAACAGTAAAATATATATATCACACCTTTCTAACTGTATTTTTTATTTCCAAGCTATTTTCATGTATTTAGTTTGAATATATACATTTGGCCTGATGATTTTGGTATATTTACACATTCAAATTACATATATTTACATTAAATGTAATGCGTGTTTTGGCTATTTACCATATTTACATTCAGCATATATATATATAGAGAGAGACCTGAGCAAACAGTGCAAATCCAGATCAGAAACCGCAGAACCTCGGCATCTGATCAGATTGCTCTCTGTTTGCAACTCATCGAGCAGTTTTGGTGCACTAGTGCAAATGTTAGGACAAGTAAGTTAACGTGCCGAATATATAGGGTAAACACGATAGTATCAATAATACAATAAAATGTTATTTAAAGGGTGTTAGAACACTAAATAACGGCAAGCCACTGTTATCACAGTTGTTCCATAGATACTCAATCCACAGTAGTAGTAACCCATTGAAGACTGGAAACCCCTAAACGGGTAATTGGCAAACAGTGCAGATCCAGATCAGACACCGCAGAACGCGGCGTCTGATCAGGGTCTCCACTGTTTGCAAACCTTTTTTTCTTTAGGAATATCTACATCATATAGGCTGACATATCTAAAATCGAAAATGAACTCTTCCAATATATAGTGTGGGAGAGTTTATCCAGTCTTGAATGGGTTAATGTTGACCTTTCTAAAGCGGTTCCGGTACTTCTTTTGCAGTTTCTCTTCAAACATATCTATGTCTTTATATCTAAACATGCCTTGTTTCTCTTAGATTTCCATTAACGCTCTGGTGACCTCGGTTATTACAGCCATCAACTCTTGTCTGTCTATTTATGCCATCAGAGTGAATCCGCTCCGCAACACGAACCGCTTGAAACAGTGATGAGCACACGCTTAAAGGCCCCATATTCCTCAAATAATAGACATATATTTTATCCAAAAAAGTTTAATAAATTGATATGTGGTATTAATACGTTCATAAAATGTGGCATCTGACAGCCTGTAAAATATCAGTTAGTGTCTCGATTTGAACTGGATCAAAAATAAAATTATTTTTATCGTATCTCTGAATTAATGTTGGCAATAGTAATTCAGAGATATGATAAAAAATCATTTCATTTCAAGAAAGAGAGACTAACTGAAATTTTACAAGCTGTCACATTTTATGATTGTATTAATGCCATATATCTTTTTATCAAACCTTTCTTGGATAATGAAACGTCTAATTTTGAGGAATATGGAGCCTTTAAAATGGAACAGAAAATAAAAAAAAGGATAAAAAGCGAAAGTGTCTACATTCTTCAAGGCTGCTTTGAAACAATGATTTCATGACCATACCATCTTTTCATCTGCAGTTCGTAATTGCGTACTTTAAAGTCAACAAAAGATAAAAAAAAAATGTTATGTATTTATGACTGATACAAATGGTTTCCACTGTTTCCATTGTCAGCTTCATATCGGGGAACAGTGGCTGTCTTGAGCGGACTGTATTGATGCGCAAACCATTGTGGCCCTGTGTCGCTGACGTATGAGATGTATGGCCAATTTCTTTATGTTCTGCACCACACCACACACCCGTTTGATTCCTAATGTAACATGAACTGTATTTGAAAGTAGCTTGATTTCAGTCTCCACTTAAAGTTTATGTGAATGTCTCGCCAACTACATTGCAATGAAAAGACTCAATAAAATCGAGTGTTCGATTGTCGTTTTTTGTATCATCTTTGTTTCCAAAGGCAACCCTATTTTTTATTTATGTTTTAGGTTTCGATGCCGAGTCGGTTAACATTAGTAAGTTTCTTGGCTATGATATTAAAGATAAAGTGATCATAGCTTTCTCCTTCACCACACTAGACCTTGATGAGGTCATCAAGTTCTACAAGGTCACACCAAGGGCACAGGTAAGATCTTTATCTGAAGTACACAAGAGAAGACAGTATGTTTCTCTCAGCACGGAAGGGCCCTTGCCTAATATGCGGGCAATGTAAGTCCAATGACGTCTGCGCATTTGTACAATATACTCTTCAGTAGTATCCCTTGAACAAACCAAATGTAAATAAGCCCATCGAAGACTGATCAACCTACGCATCCGTGCGGGCTCATCAGAATCTTCGCTGGGCGCACATAGTCTTGGAGAAAACTCTCTGCCCCGGCTCAACACTTATTTCCAAGTCGTGGGTAAATTATATAATTAAAAACTGAGATCGAGTAGAGTGGCGGCCAGATGGTGGAGAAGGGTAGGGGATCAGAAACAATGCAGTTTACGCAATATTTTAAGCCGCCAATAAAGGCCAACTGTGCGAATGCTTAAGCTGATCTTGATCTTCGTAGACCGAATTTGGCCGAAAAGGTCCTTTCCTATGTTATGCAATTTGTATTTTTTTTTATTTTATTTAAATATCCCCGGCATGGGTATTTATTGTTTTCTCTTTTCCGTTCGTTCGTACGTATGTACTTACGTACATGTTCATTTGAGTCGGCCTCGGTGGTTCAGTCGGATGCGCGTCCGACTGGTGATCAGGAGGTTGCGGGTCGGCATAATTATTTCCTGGAGATTGATCATGAAATATTTCCTACGGTCATTATCTCCCTTCCGCTGATTCAAGAAGGGCAGTTGTCAGTTTCTGGCGAAAGAATGTACACAATACTAGTTAACCGCTTAGAGGACTAAGTCTGCCCAGTAAACGTGTGGTTAGGTAAACTGACCGCGCTCGACATGACCCCATTGGGTTGACTGGGCCGTAAAACCTCAACACTAACAAACAATGTTCGTTTGCCTTTCCGTAGCGTTAGTGGACATGTGCGTCAAAGTTTTAAAGACTGCTTCATATAGTTACCAACCTTTATTAGGGTATACAGCTCTAAATGTTACTTATAAATGAAAGATCAAAGTCATGGGGGAGATATTGATAATGTTGGTAATGGCGGAGGCCGGGACTATACATGACCCACTGGTCATTTTGTCTAATTGTATATAACATTCAAATAGTAAAAAATGTAAGTTCAAGCTTTGCAGCTGGGTAAAAACTTTACAAACTGAATTTCGAAATTTTTTTGTTGTTGTTTATCCGAGAAAATAGGGTTTTACAATTCATGCAAGTTGTCTCAGTTACGAGACCATTTTCATGCAATATCAGCTTCTGTTTTCTGGGAAAGATAAGAAAAACCTTATGACTTTGTCGTCTGTTGAGTTTGCCCAGAAAGTACAATGGTTTAGTACCTAACTTTATCAGTGTTGGGATGGGAAGTTATATTAATTCTTTCTCCGCTAGTGGCGACTTTTGTCGTCTGCTGTTTGTCGTCTACTTTTGTCGATAACCTTTGCAAGCCTGATCTTGATCCAAACTGTTTGACACTCTGATGGTATTCCGGAAAGTTTTTTTTAAAAAAAAAAGTTAATTTAAAAAAAAATCCAAGAGGACAAAAAAGCATGCAAAATTACCCAGCATGATAATTTCCCCCCCAAACCATCTATACATTGATTAAAAAACGATTGCGTTACACTTCTTTTTTCAAGTCAAATCAAGTAGTATAAATTTAAAGTCAATTCATATATATATATATATATATATATATATATATATATATATATATATATATATATATATATATATATATATATATATATATATATATATATATATATATATATTATTTCAAGACAGGGTCTTAGGGGTTTTTATTCTGACTGATAGGATTCTTTTCTTTTCAGAATGCTCATTGCTATGTTACCGGAGGTTTTCGTGCGAGAGTGGACAAGGACAACAACTTCCAATTGAAAGCACAACCTGTATTAGCGTATGCTGGAATAGGTGCAAACTTCGTGAGTTTTTTTTTCATACTCACAATTCGCGCTCGATGACATACTGAAACAAAACCATAGTTTAGTGAATCGTCTTGAAATACACAAAAATGATCATATCATACCATATTTACTTAATATTTTATTATTGGGACAGACAGGCCAGATGAGACGCCACAAAACGCGACATCTGATCAAGGTCTACGCTGTTTGCCACTCGGCCAACATTTTTTGAGAGAGGTCAGTGGTTACTTGTTCTGTTGAGGCCGTAAAACGTCACCCCGTACTTCGATAGACTGCTGATATTATTAGATTTTCTGGTCTTTTGCGGCTACCTGGCTCAAACAGAATTCGCTCAAGGCTGCTAGTGTGCGTGAGGGATGTTGCAATTGTCATTACTTTTTATGTCTGCTATTTGCTGACAGTAAAGGTCCAGCTGCACAGACTGATTTGGACATTTAGTTCGCGAATCGAATGAGCTGCGTCAAGCAAAAAAGTTTCTTCGAAAATGCGCAAAATGCACAGATTCAAATCATTCTGCGTATACGCAAAGTATCATCCGGGCCTTTGCTCTTCATTCATGCATTCTGCAGTATCCAATGATTCTGTTAGCATACTGTTAAATCCCTGATTAGACTTCGCGGATGCGCAGGCTGATCTGGGCCTTTACTGTCCTCATATGCCCGGAGACATATTTTCGAAAGGCGCGGCCAATATAGTTTTTGTTACAAAAAGTAATGGTCTGACAGTGACAGAAGATTACCGTACAAACCCTAAGTATTGTGGCAGAAAAACCTTAGCAAACAGTGTAGATCCTGATCAGACGCCGCAGAACGCAGTTTTGGACAGGTTGGAAGGTAGAAAGATGGACGCAAATTTCAGGAAAAGGATGGTAAAGAGTTAACCCAGCTAACACACAAGATCGTAACAATGTCGCTCCGACGTCGCAGCGACGTCGGGGCGACATTGCTACGACGTTGTGTATTTACTGGGAAGATGTCTCAGTATTTAATGTAAATAACAACTACTATAATTAATGTATTGTAGAGCCGAGCCACACAGACAGAAACTTATTTGAACGGAAAACAACTTGGAGATCCAAATGTTATTAAGAGTAAGTTATTAGACTTAACAAATATAGTATTTTATTTTTTATTCTTATTTTATTTTTGATTTTGATACAAACATTCTGATTCATGTGAGCCACCACGTAATAGAATGTACCTTAAGAAATGTGCGTCCAGGGAAGACTAAGATCAGCTTGTACACCCGCGCAGTTTAATCAGCGTCTTCACAGAGCGGGCTTCTTAAAATCTGATCAGACCACGAAGACTTCGGATGCACAGGCAGGCTGATCGGACTCTTCACTGGATACATAAATGTACAGTTGAGTCTCGATATCTCAAACTCCAAGGGACCAGAATGTTTGTCTTGAGATAACAGTTGTTTGAGATCAACGTTGACAGGTAAAGAACATATAGCAAACTAAACCAGTATTGTCATTTATTTACTTTGACATGAGTAGTAGTTGGAGATGTCAATGTTTGAGATACTGAGATGAGAGTGAACTGTATGTCATGCTGTACATTTACACCCGTTTTCGCTCAATTATACTGGTCTAAAGTATACAACAGAAAAATAATCAACTGTACTATACTATAATAAACTGTCCTCAGTCGCTGATTGTGATGAGTTGTTCTTTTTTCTTTGAAACTTGCTGTGATCAAATTCCGCTCAAGTTTTACATCATTACATACATGTCACGTGACGATAAAGCCTGTCGTCCTGGTACATCGAAGAACAGGACACAGGCATTTCGCCTACATATTTACACGGTTGAACTATAATAAAAAACGCACTGCGCATGCTCTGAAGAGACTGCACACGCGCAGTCTCGTCTAAGCATGCACAGTTTGCATTTAGCGCGAAGGCAAAACGCTAACTGTTTCATCTTTTCCTTCTCCTTCATTTTTTAACTTCTAGTCAGCACATTTTGTCTTTTTATTCTTTAACTCTCGTACTAACACACCATGTGTAGAAATTCTATTTTAATAATATTCGACAGAGGAATTAAAATATACGAAGGTATACACATAGACAAATTTTGTAATGGTGCGGGTCGTGGTACTATCTTTTTGTGGTATAAATTGTTGAGGTCCTGCTTAGCATGACATTGTGTGAGTTCCCCTTTATTTCACATTTGCACAACTTCAACAACATCTTACGTAAAGAGCGCCCAGCAAACACCGATCAAGCTGCGAAGATGCTTAGGGCATGTGCGACCAGCGTAGACTAAGATCAGCTCATGGGCATATGCAGTCTGATCAGTGTCATAACTGTCTGGCAGATACTTAGTTATATACAGAGCACTGAGCGACGACTGTCACATTATGTGGTTGTGCTGGCTGATCGAAATATGAGATATGGGAAGACTGGTCATACTGCATGCTTGCGCCGGATGACCGAAATATGAGGTATTCAAAGACTGGTAACACCATGCTTGTGCCAGCTGACCCAAATATGAGGTATGCGAAGTCAGATTACACTGTGTGGTTGTGCCGGCTGACGAAAGTATGAGGTATGTAAAGACTGATCCCACTTTGTGGTTGTGCCGGCTGATCGAAATATGAGATATGCGAGGACAGATCCAACTGTGTAGTTGTGCTGGCTGACCGAAATATGAGCTATGCGAAGACTGATCCCACTGCTGTGTGCTTGTGCTGGCTGACTGAAACATGAGCTATGCGAGGACAGATCACAGTGTGGTTGTGCCGGCTGACCGAAATATGAGGTATGCAAGGACAGATCACACTGTGTGGTTGTGCTGGCTGACCGAAATATGAGGTATGCAAGGACATCACACTGTGTGGTTGTGCCGGCTGACCGTAATATGAGGTATGCAAGGACAGACCACACTGTGTGGTTGTGCCGGCTGACCGAAATATGAGGTATGCAAGGACAGATCACACTGTGTGGTTGTGCCGGCTGATCGAAATATGAGGTATGCAAGGACAGATCACACTGTGTGGTTGTGCCAGCTGACCGAAATATGTGGTATGCAAGGACAGATCACACTGTGTGGCTGACCGTAATATGAGGTATGCGAGGACAGATCCAACTGTGTGGTTGTGCTTGCTGACCGAAATATGAGCTATGCGAAGACTGATCGCACTGCTGTGTGGTTGTGCTGAGGTATGCGAAGTCAGATTGCACTGTGTGGTTGTGCCGGCTGACGAAAGTATGAGGTATGTAAAGACTGATCTCACTTTGTGGTTGTGCCGGCTGACCGTAATATGCGGTATGCGAGGACAAATCACAATGTATGGTTGTGCCGGCTGACCGAAATAAGAGGTATGCAAGGACAGATCACACTGTGTGGTTGTGCTGGCTGACCGACATATGAGGTATGCAAGGACAGATCACACTGTGTGGTTGTGCCGGCTGACCGAAATATGAGGTATGCAAGGACAGATCACACTGTGTGGTTGTGCCGGCTGACCGAAATTTGAGGTATGCAAGGACAGATCACACTGTGTGGTTGTGCCGGCTGACGAAAGTATGAGGTATGCAAGGACAGATCACACTGTGTGGTTGTGCCGGCTTACCGAAATACGAGGTATGCAAGGACAGATCACACTGTGTGGTTGTGCTGGCTGACTGAAATATGAGGTATGCGAAGAATTGATCACGCTCTGTGGTTGTGCCGACTGACCGAATTATGGTGTGTGCGAAGGCTGATCACACTGTGTGGTTGTGCCGGCTGACGAAAGTGTGAGGTATGCGAAGACTGATCACACTGTGTGGTTATGCCGGCGGACCGAGAAGATCACACTGTAGGCTTGCACCCGCTAACCGAAATATGAGGTTTGCGAAGACTGACCACAATGTGTGGTTGTGCTTGTTGACTGAAATATGAAGTATTCGAAGACTGATCACACTATGCTTGCGCCGGCTGATCCAAAGCTGAGATATGCCAAGACGTATCACACTGTGTGGTTGTGCCGGCTGACCGAAATTTGAGGTATGCGAAGATTGACCACTCTGTGCGGTTGTGCCGCTGACCGAAATATGAGGTATGCGAAGACTTGTCACACTGTGCGGTTGCGCAGGCTGACCGAAAGATAAGGCAAGCAGACAGGGAAGGAATCTATCTGAATGCAAAAATGCCCTGAAGATATTGTTTCATAATGTGGCTCATTTAAGTGATACGCCCACAAGAAATCAAACAAAATCTATCCGCTGATGCCTGGGCAAAACAATTTGGCAAGTTAGTAAAATATAATAAGACATTTCAGCTTGAACATCAGAAAACGTACCTTCGGACTTGTTCGCCCGGTGAAGATTCAAATCAGTCTGCGCATCCGCGCAGTCCGAAAAGACACTTCACTGGGCGCAGAGAACGCAGAGCCTCTTCATGCGACATTGAAGAATCTGTTTAGACTGCATGGATGCGCAGGCTGATTTGAGTCTTCGTTGGGCACATATGTCAGAAGATACGTTTTCTGTCGTTGAGGCTTAATGTACAAAGCTGGTAAAATCTCCTACAGTTACAATCAAACCTGTGTTAAGCAAGCACATATGGGAAAGCCAACAATTGGTTGCTTAAGACAGGTGCTTGCTTAATACAGGTAAATTTCTACTTCTTTGCCTTTAATTGGATCTGAAACAGTGGCTTTTCAAGGCAGGTAATTGCTTAATACGTGGCCTTTAGGACAGGATTGACTGTAAATAATCTTTATTTTACAGCTGCTCTCACAACTTTAAAATCAGAAATAATTCCCGATGAAGCCCCAGTGTTGTCCAGCCCAGACTACAGAACAAGAACGGCACTAGGACTGTTTTACAAAGTAAGTTAAACATGCATAGTTGTAAAGAAGATGTCTAGGCAGAGACGCAGTGACAGAATATTGCCTGCCTGCCAGTTACACCGATAGGAAGAGTAACCTAACCATCACATTAACATGACTATATAATCTTGACCCACTAAACCGCACTTTTATTCAGAAAACTGGGGTTTACAGGTGTATACATTACTTTTCTTCTTTCTGCTCAAAAACATAGATTGTGGGTACTCGTTAGAACCGTCTTGTCGAGGTGGTTCTAACGAATAATCGCAATCTATGTTTTGAGCAGAAATATGAAAAATATCAGATTATTTATCTGATTTTTTTTAAATTTTTTGTTGGTAAAATTTTCAGTATATTCGAATAGGCTTGTTTTCGTAATGTATGACAGATAGCACACATATCACAGAACAAAGAAAAGCCAACTGTCAGTTCTAGCTTCCCTCATGAGGTGATTACAGTGTCCGACAGTTCCACAAAATACAACAGGAAGACAATACACGGGACAAAACATAAAAAAGGCGCCGAAACGAAAAATACGAGTACCGCTGACTTAGATCAGCCAGTAGTAAAAATTACCTGGAGGTTTAACCCTTGTCATGCTGAATGAATTGAAATATCACACCCACTTCTAATTTTCAACCAATCAGATTACTTGATTTTGGTTGTTGATACAGATTCACATACTTAATGACAAACAGTGCAGATCCAGATCAGTTGGCTTCTGAAGCCAACTGATCTGGATCGACACTGTTTGCAAAGTCAGGGCATATCCGGGTTCAGCAGGACTATGATTAAATCGAATTAATGGTACTAAATCTTCATCCTAGGTTCAAGAGTTGTAAAAAAATACAGAACAATTGCCCGGCTCGCGTAGAGTCTCCCTAACTCAATCATTGAAACATTACAGAAAAAATGTAAACCAAACTTAATTGCTGTGAAGAAACGAGATTGAGGGCTCGTGGCAAACACCTCAGACACTGACGACCAGAGCTAAAGAAAACTACTGGTTGAATCATGGAGGGTCGGATCAGTGATCAACCCTCTGATGAAATATTGAGGTCGGCGCCATCAAAGAGTCTTAGTCTCCACACACCGTCTTGCAATTTGAGGAAAGCATTGATATCAGCCATGATTGGGTTAAAAAGTATGCAGGGTTTAGATTTGTTTGCTCTTCCTTTGGTGTCATTGGTGGGCTGTGTTTTGTGATTGTGACTCTTCTTAGTCATCTTCTATACTATCATTAATCCCTCTTGGGCCTTGGTAAACTTTCTCGTAACCATACTTACATGTAGCAGAGGCGGATCCCGGATGATTTCTGAGGGAGTTCGATTTGATCAAATTACCACTCTTACTCAACATATTCGAAAAGATAGGTCTGAACAAACAGTGTAGAGCCAAATACGGTGTCTGATCAGGATCTACACTGTTTGCCACTCATCCAACAATTTTCATATATTCATAGGTTAATATGGACTTCTTGAAAAGAAGTATAAAAGGGACGTGAACTTGTGAGTCAAAATGTAGTTCGACTGACACCCCACCTCCTCCCAAATCCCCTCTGAATCTGTCCCTATATAGCTCATCTTCAAGCGGCCTTTTCTAATAATTACGAGTAAAGGGTAACACTTGTTGATATGCAAATACGGGCGGTTGAAGAAAACAATGTCTCAAGTACACATCACCGATCCGACATAACTGAAATACAGTTGAAAGGACCGACACAACACAAAATAACGTCAACAATTTTCTTGTTTACAGTTTGTCCTGCATGTGATCGGTGATAAAGCTGGTTCTCGGCTCAGAAGTGCGTCGACACAGCTGTATCTGGAGCGGCCGATATCTTCCGGAAAACAGTCTTATGACACCAACAAGATGGAATGGCCAGTCACTGAACCCTTGAAGAAACTCGAAGCAAATGCTCAGGTCAGTTTGTTCTAAAGATGGGCCGCGTCATGCGAAAACGTGTCTATGGGCATATGCGGACAGCGAAGGCCCAGATCAGCCTGCGCATCCGCGCAGTCTGATCTGGGCCTTCACTGTCCGCAAACAGAATTGTTTGATACTAAAGAATGTTTCAATGGAGAGCAAATGCCCGGATGGGACTTTGCGCATGCGCAGGATGATGTGAATCCGTATGTTTTGCGCATGTACGAAGGCACCTTTTCGCTTTATACGGCCCTGGTAATAGTTACAATAGTAACAATATCTCACCAGCTTTCTTGTTATTTTCCTTGCATTAAGGCGGGCGGGATTGTGTTGAGGGCGTCCACGAACTTTTTTTTTTTTTTGCTTGTTTTCGGGTTGTACCACCTGTGCCCTTTGGAATATGTCTGCCATTATTTTGTGGCAACTTTTGTGTCTGCATTGTAATTTGAACACTATTTGAGATATTCAACTATATTTGTGGTAGGAATGTAGAGTAGGTCATGCGCTGTGTCATGCTTAGAAGTGACATTTCTGGCTTCCTACGTTGTTTTGTCTTCCTGTATTTTGCGACATATAGCAAAACCAAGGTTCCTTAGAATTTCTACCTCCCTTGCTGCTATAACCATCCGTGTAAAGGTATTAGCCCTTCTCTTGCTGAATCGACATGCAAACAGTGTAGAGCCAGCTCAGTTGGCTTCTGAATAAGCCAACTGATCTGAATCTGCATTGTTTGTCATTACATTTGTGAATTTCTATCAAAAACCCAGATCAAGTAATCTGATTGGCTGGAAATTAGATGTGGGCGTGGCATCTTAATTTATTCAGCAAGACAAGGGTTGTCATGCGCAAGTACTCCCCCATTTTATAAAATGATCAGAGGCACAATATTTCCTACATTACATGAGCGCCCAGCGAAGACTCAGATCAGGCAGATCAGTCTTCTCTGTGAGCCTAAAGACGCTCTGGACTTAGCTACCCGCAGAATGTCCTGCGAAGACCCTGACCAGACTGCGTGGATACACAGGCTGATCTGAGTCTTCGCTTGGCGCATATGCAATTTTGTCATAGTAGGAATGCTGTATCCGGCTTACATGGTTATTTGCGTTTCAGGCGACAGGAGAGGCGATGTATGTAGATGATATTCCTGAATTTCCAGGTCAACTGGAGGCAGCCTTCGTGCTGAGTACTGTAGGCAATGCCAAACTTGCATCCATTGATGCTTCAGAAGCACTGGTAAGAAGCATACTCTCTTCAGTACTACAGTATTAAAGGGAATAGATCCCAGCGGGCACACAGCGTTAAAATAACGTCATATTAACGTCGATGCGACGTGATCACGTCGCGTCGACGTTGATACGACGTCATTTTAATGTTGTGTGCATGCTGGGGATATATATTCAGGGGAGGCAACATTGTCAAAATTTTTCTTCCTCACTTCTGAAAAGGGTCCAACATGGAAGGGGAGGCAACATTATCAAAATAGTTTCTTACTCCCTTCTGAAAAGGGTTCTAACCTGAAAGAATTCGCTCCCAAGGAGAGCAAATTCGGATATTCTGCACTTTACAGGTCTCTTATCCGCCATATTGACTTTACCGTGTGCTCATTAGCGATCTGTTGCATAGTGGGCGGAGCCAAATTTTGTTTACATTTCTTGGCCATCTTGGATTTTATATATCGCGATTCGTTTCAGTTTTAGCGAGTGTGTAGGGGTGGCAGGCCCCATTGGCATTTGAAGTTCAACAAAAATAAATTACCTGTCATTAGTCATCAATAAGGTCCAAGAGACAGTTGTTCACTGGTTCGTCATCAAAACAGTCCTGAAAACTTGAATATACTGCCGCTGATACTTCTTCCTCGTCCACATTCACTTGAATTTCAGACAAGGGCTTCCTTCTTTTCTTTCCAGGGTACACTTTCTTTTTCAAATTCAAGGACTCCAAGAATTTGTCCCCAGCAACATTCAAGTACTTTTTCCTGATGACATATTCCACCAAATAAGTCATAGAATTGCTTCTGAGCTCCATATTTTGGGAAAGATTTCTTTACGGCATGCCATGTACATTTTGTTAGGATAGTACAAGCTCCCATTTCCTTGTTTTTGAAAGTCACATAATGATTTACTGTGAGGTGTGTGTAGCCTTCTTATTTCAGTAAACTGTAAGCTTTCCAACAGTCAGGAAGTATGACAGAACCCGATTTAACGTACCTCTTAATAATTCGAATTAAGGTTGCAGCTGATCGGTCCTCAACAATGTCAAAGAAGCATTCCTTGCTTTCTCTCTCGATACCACCGGAAACCCACACGCCTTCTACCCGCTGTGATATTTACGGTTTCCAAACTTTGGCTCATCAATTTCTATTTCTTTTCCAACCCCTCCTATTTGCTCATTTTCAGACTAAATTATTTCCACACAAACTTCCTTTGCAAAGTAATAGCAGTCTGCAATAGTGTGTGGACTTCCAATTTTTAATTCTCTGACCACATAGTCACTTGGTGTTTTATAGACCCAGTAGTAGGTGAGTTTGATAGCTTGGTCAAGCAACAGATGAGAACCAGAAAACCAGCTACCTTCCCTGATAGATGTCTTTTTATTACACTTGCTGTTGCTGCATCTCCAAACCAATTTGTCTTTGCTGTAGGATTTGTCAGTTTTCAAGTTCACATTTCCCTTCAAACACTTGTCGCACAGACCACCAAAATCACTTAGAACCTCCTTTTCTTGAAGCCAAGATATTAAATTTCTTTTATCCGCACAAATTACAGCCAAATCATCGTCAACAAATGGCAGTATTTACAAAATCACTTTTGACAGCTCAAATGTGATTTTGTTTACAAGCAAAAACTTCGAACGCTGCCTGGACGTTGCGCGTGACGAGGTCAACGGAATAAATTAGCGCTCGACCAGTGAAAACCAAGAAACTTGACTCCGCCTACTTTGCATACTTTCCTGTTCTGGCTGGCCTAGCTTGAAAATAAATGAGCCACGACGGCTATGACTTTTTCATTTTTGACATTATTTTCACGATTTTTTTATATATTTTTATTTCACGCGCTCATCTTATAGAGGCCTTAGTTACCTACCTCAACGTGGATTTTCCTTGATTTGGTTTGAGAGTTTTGTTAGGTTTTCCATTACAGGGTTTCAAAGGAGTCTATTATGACTATTCGTGAACACGCATATAAAATATGAAATGTATACGTCTTCCAGATCCGAAAAATTTAAAATTTATGCAAAAATATTGTATTTTCTTTTCTTCACAAAAACATATGTTATGGCTACTCACGAGGCGAGGCGCTTCTCGTGAGTGGCCACAACATATGTTTTTAAGAAAAAAATATAATAATTTTGATATCTCTATTATCAAGAGCTGTATAAGTCACGGTATTTCACTATGTAATATGGGAAATTGTGACGATTATCGTTTTAGCACATTCAGACAGATGCACACTGTAAAAAAAAATACTAGAATATCAAATCGAAAACAAGTATTGTGAAAAAGCGCCCCTCAGCCCCACCACCCCCACAAACACATAACACCCTTGTTTTGAATATATGGGGTATCATAGGGGTCCAAAGGACCAGAATGTTTTGTTTGAGATAAAAGTAAAAAAAAAGACCCAGATCAGACACCACAGAACGCAGCGGGTCTACACTGTTTGCATCAGATACAGAAATTTCTATCAAAATGGTATTGATAAAAACTACATGTAACTAGACATCCCTTGATATGGACCCGTCCAAAGAGTTGAGGTGGAAGGTTTTATTCGGAATAAATGAGTTAAGGGGTATTGATACATTTTCAGAGGAGTGGACGCAACTCTGTCATATTAATTTTGTATTTATCTCCCTTCTGAAAAGGGGCCCACTCTAAAAGGAAAGAATTCGCCCCCACCTCCCTTGGGAATATATTTTTTCTTTGAGTGTAGGCATGAGACAAAAAGATGTCTATGTAATTTTGACCCCCTCAAACCCCACTTTTATACAGAGAAAATTTGGGGTTTGCAGGGGTACACATTATTTCTCTTATTTCTGCTATAAAACATAGACTGTGGGTACTCGTCAGAACAGTCTCGATGAGGCGGTTCTAACGAGTACCTACAATCTCTGTTTCTAGCAAAAATAACAAAAAGATCACATTTTTTCATCTGAAACTTTTCGTTTTTGCAGCCATAAAAAAGTGCCACTACATTGAACGGGCGTGTTTTCGTAATGCAAATGAGGCGTAAAAAATAGCTGTGTTTCCACTAACCCGACCGACCCTGTTTCAAACACACGACTCTGCTATTTTTTATCAGTAAAATTGCAAAATAAAAAAGGACCGACCCTCAACAAAATACTTGTATTTTCATAAAATTACAAGCCCGACCCTGTTCTTTTCTGGAAAAAAAAATAAAAGAAAGTTTCTCATACTTACCGACCAAATTTTTTTTCAGCATGTTAGTGGAAATACAGCTATTTTTTTTTTTTTCTTTTTTTTTGTTTCACGCCTGATTCAGGTGATGGGCTTCAACAGTTCATAACAAGTCTATTGAAAAATACCGCATAGTACGAGTATGCTGGATACATGTACAAATTTCAGCAGGCGATATTTTTGAAATAATCGTCTTTTTTTCCGGAAATAAGATTTAAGAGACAGTTTTCATAAGATTTCAAATCTTATTTTCTGGGAAAATTACAAATACGCTTGTATCATCAATATGTCGTCTGCTGAATTTGCACAGAGCATCTGGCATGATAGATTAGTATCTGGTACTGATACGATTGATAAAAATGTATTTGTTTTGGATTTTGCGACATTCATACCGTTAGCCAATGTATCTTAGCTAATAGTGTAGGCCCAGATCAGACGCACACAGAATGCGATGTCTAATCAAGGTCTACATTAATTGTCACTCATTCAGCATTTTAGACACAGCAACAGGTAGTAAAGTGGACTTGCCCAAATTTAACCCATTTTAGTCTTGCGTACCCAAAAAAGGACATTGGCAAACAGTGTAGACCCAGATCAGACGCTCAGGGTCTACACTGTTTATTTTAGATACAGGAATTTCTTTAACTAAAAGTAACCAGACAACCCTTAAATTGGAAATGAATTTGTAATGATAGAATAATCCATTAGGCATAAATGGGTTAGGGACAAGTAGAGTAAGGATATGTGATGTCTCAATATTTAGGGCAATTATGATACTTTTTCTTCTGTAGAAAATCCCGGGGGTGGTTAAAGTAATAACAGCCAAGGACATTCCGGGCGTAAATAATTTTTCAATGGCTCCAATTCCACCAGAAGAGGTAAGATCGTTTCTTCTTATTATTATATAGCTATACCCTTTGGAAAACCGACTTGAAAACTTGGAGTGGGCTGCGATGAAGAGAACGAGGAGAGCGTATATTGGTTTATATCTGTCGACCCGTTCTTCCATGTTTCCATGTTTCTGTCCTTCCATCCTATTTAATATCCAGAATTTGTCAGCCACGATAGAAACCAAGAATTTGACTTGCAAGCCTAATTTGACATGCCCTACTTGGTGAAAGAACAATGGACTCCCGTTTTCATAAACTCAAAAGGAGCGGAATGTTTTGTTTGAGATAATAGTAATTTGAAAAAAAAGGAATTGAAAATTTCAGAACAGAAACCAAACTAAACCGATTCTGCTCTTCCTTTGGACTTAAACTGTAGTTTGAGTTACCAGTGTTTGAGATAATGACTGTAAACTGTAAACTGTAGTCAGCTGTAAATGTCAGCGGCTACTGTATCTGTCTTCGTTCATCTTATATTTCCTTCTTTTATTCCTTCATTCTTTCAGTACAGGATGTTTAAGTTTATTTTAGACCATATGGTTACTCATTTTTTTCTTTATTTAGTTTATTTTTTTTTTTTTGCTCGCGGTATTTGTCTCAGTTTTCCTAGTAGAAATTAAGATTGTGGCGTCGCCAGAAAAAAATATTTTTTATGGACGCCGAGAAAATTTCTACTTAGTATACCTTCTAAAATAGAAGCTACTCTTAAAGGAAAGAATTTGCTCCCAAAGGGAGCAAATTCTTTCCTTTAAGAGTAGCCCTATTTTGAAAGCCCCCAGAGGGAGCGTATTTTTTTTTTCCTTTGAGAGTAGCCCCTATTTTGGAAGCCCCTAGAGGGAGAAAATTCTTTCCTGTAAGAGTAACCCCAATATTTGGAAGCGATAAATTCTCTCCTTTAAGAGCAGCCCCTGTGGTGTAGAAGCAAACCATTTTATGTTAGTTGGCGTCTTTTTATTGCAGATTTGTTTCTAATACATGTTATGCACATGCGTAGTGTTTCTTATGCATGATGCACACATGCTACGCCAATGATGAACTGGCATACTTACGCAGTAATGTCAAAATAATAATAATAACAGATTAGTGTCTCAGCTGTTGTAGTTTTCGTCACAGGTCAACCCGCGTAAAGAAAAACCGTTAAATAGAATATCATTGCAGAAGAAAATATAATTCAGTGGTAAACATTTAAAATAAAAAGGTCGGGCTCGTCCGGGATTTGAACCCGGGACCTCTCGCACCCTAAGCGAGAATCATACCCCTAGACCAACGAGCCATTGGCGTTTAGGGAATATCAGTCAATTACAGATTGTTTGAGGTATTTTGCAATTCCGTCACAAAAACTGGATAATAAATGAAGTGTAAGAAATCTTTAGGGGACTTTCTACACTTGGCAGATTTTCCGCATTTTTTCTTCAAGGGAGACAACTTTTGTGACTTCCAGTTTGCTTTCCTCCACACTGAGTCCCTTCTGAAAGGGGGTCTACCCTGAAAGATAAGAATTTAGGGAGTAAATTCTTTACTTTTAGTGCAGACTACTTTTCAGAAGGGTGACAAAAGAATTTTGAAAGAGTTATCTCCCCTGAAAATATACACTCCCCATCATATAAAACATGTCTGTGTTGGGGAATGACACCAGGTTTTCTCCAACCCCATTTTCCTGATATACTAGAATTCAGTTTGTGTAACCTACCATGTTAAGCCTTTTATAGTATTCCCCGTGGTACCTATTAATCAGTAACCATGCATTTGTTTATACTGAAAATTGCTCTAAAAAGTATTTTCACAATGTAAGAATTTGCGCTCAGGTTTGAAAAAATAAGAGAATTGAATTTAGGTTCTGACCATGTACATTTGTAGATTATATTGAGAGAGGTTTCTATTTGCCGAAAGAGAAGACAAAAAGAACAAAACATGGGCTCGTCCGGGATTTGAACCCGGGACCTCTCGCACCCAAAGCGAGAATCATACCCCTAGACCAACGAGCCACATAGGTAGACGACTGAAACATATCTATAAATCTATAGACGTATTCGCCAGCTGTCGCCTAAATAGGTCATAGCAAATATCAATATCTTATACCTATATAAAGAAATCAGTGTGCACCATGATAAAAAGGCCAATCATAACTCCTGCAACCGACATTTGGATTTTTATTGGAGTTTTTGTGAATGACAGGACTTGATATTTAATGTAAATCGTCTGCCTACGATTCACACGAAATGACAAGTTTTATTTTCTTAATAAAATATTTAAAAACAGACATTATGTCGTCTGTTACAATTTTGCTTAGCGCTTTAAGGGTTAATTGCAGAAGAAAGTAGAAAGAAAAATAATAAAAATACAACTTCCGTTAAAAAAGAAGAATGTAGCCTACAGTAACTTTGATTAAATATTTGTTTCTTCATCACGGAAACATTCCTATATAATTTTGACCCCTCAAACCCCACTTTTATATAGTAAAACTGAAGATTACAGACTGAGGTATACATCATGTTTTTTATTTCTGCTCAAAAATAGATTGTGGGTATTCGTTAGAACCGCCACGGCGAGGCGGGTCTAACGGGTACTCACAATCTTTGTTTTGAGCAGAAATAAGAAAAATATCAGTTTTTTTTTATCTTAAAACTTTCAGTTTTTGGTGGTGAAATTTTCAAAATATTTGAGTAGGCGTGTTTTCGTAATGTGCTTTTTATTTGATAAATTTATTATTATCATTTGAACCTTGTCGGGTGAGAGAGAGAGAAAAAAAAAAAAAAAAACCTCTTCGGACTTCAAATCCATTTTCAGTGCCCATGCCTGACCCTTTAGCAAAACTACCTATCTAGTTCTTTGACTGAAGTTTTCCCTAGCCCTGCCGCTTAAGTGAGCGAACAAAATACTCGATTCTGGCGAGACTGTGCGGATGGGCAGGCTCGTCTGAACCGTAGCTGTTCGTATATGCTATAACGATTCTTTTCCTATGAGGCCTTACATTTGTTTTGTGGTTATGTCGTGTTAGAGGTTGTATAACATCTATGTTGTAAACAACTATTATGTGTAATACTAATACGGCATATACAGACGGATAGACAGAAGACAGTGACAAAAACAATACATGTCCAAGATAGGGAGACATAATTCAACCACATTCACAGAGGGAAAAATTCTCTACCATCACGAAAACTTGCCTATATAATTTTGACCCCCTTAAACCCAACTTTTATATAGTAAAACTGGGGTTTGCAGGGGTATAAGTTATTTTTCTTATTTCTGCTCAAAACATAGATTGTTGGTACTCGTTAGAACCGCCTCACCGAGGCGGTTCTAACGAGTACCCACAATCTATGTTTTGAGCAGAAATATGAAAAATAGCACAGTTTTTTATCTGAAAATTTTTAATTTTTGGAGGAGAAATTTTCTATATATTTTAATAGGCGTGTTTTTGTAATTATTTCTACATTATACATCGATATTGACCATATCGACGCAATGTAGAAAAGGTAAATTTGCACATTTTCCGTTAGTCTCAACACAAAATAGAGATCTGTCTATATTTCTGCATTTTGCTTTATAACAAGCTGTTTCTCATTTGAGCCTGTTTTCGAAGTATAAATATGCATACAGCAAAGACCTATGACAGCCTGCGCATCCGCGCAATCAGAATTTGGCCTTGGTTGTCTTAAAAGGGGTCTATTTTAAAAGGAAAGAATCTGCTCCATTATGGAGCAAATTCTTTCCTTTTAGAATGGACCTCTTTTCAGAAGGGGTTGGTGTGCCGGATAGAAAACAGGAAGTCACAGAAGTTGTCTCCCGTGTTAAAAATGGCAGAAAATGTATCAGTTGAATTCATTAATCGTCACTCCTCAATGTCTCATAGATATAAACCAAAGCGCATTTAACCTTTACTACTCTCTTGGCTAATTCAGCAGATGACAAATTGATGATATTTCTCTTATTATTCCTAGAAAACAGGATTTGATTTTTTCATGCATTGTAGACAATTTGCATGAAATGTCAAAACCCTGTTTTCTGGAAAACGTCAGAAAAATATTTCAATATGTCGTCTGCTGAAAATATTACCCAGAGTGCAAAGCGTTAAGATATAAAACACTCCGCGAGTCCAGAAATGTGTTGTATGTGTGTGTTTGTGCGTAATCTTTCCGTTTTAAAGTCTCAAAATAAGATAATAATAAAATGAAATAAAAATAAAATGAACTAAATTGGGCTCGTCCGGGATTTGAACCCGGGACCTCTCGCACCCGAAGCGAGAATCATACCCCTAGACCAACGAGCCGATGCAATTGAAATACAGTTGTCATTATTTATTTGTTTAGGATAATTATATTAATGAACAAATGAAAGTACAGTTTGTTTTCATTTACTTTAATACTTGGTTACTAAGACTTTACTGTCCCTCCTTCTGTCTGTCTGTTTGTCTCTGTCCATCTGTCTATCTGTCTGTCACGGCAGGTAATAAATCTGTTGAGGGCGTATACCTTTGAAGAGAATGTCGGTGGGTGGGTGGCTGGGCTGCCTCTCCCCATCCCCCTCTGTCCCTCACACACACACACACACACACACACACACACACACACACACACACACACACACACACACACACACACACACACACACACACTTTCTGACGCATCGATTAATATTAAAACACTTACTGGACCCTGATGATCTTCTTGATAATGTAGGGCAATGTAAGCCGTGCTTTATTGTCAGTGGGTGTGTCATCCATTTCAACGATGTTAATTTTAGTATTTTTTTTTTTTTGTAATTTTAGCCTAGCAGACGATTCACATAAAATGCCAAGTCTTATTTTCCTTCAAAACTAATAATAAAACAAAAGATAGAATATCGTCTACTACAAGTTTGCTTAGCGCGTTGAAGTGGCTAGAATTATTTACAGGGTTGTTTAATGCACTAGGCATTTGTATTCACTGCCCCCCTCCCCTCCCCCCCCCCCCCACACACACACATCCCATCCCCACCCCATAAGCTCGGGCTTGTTATTACTTAAATATACCCAGGGGTTAACTTAACCACCTGTGCGTTGATCCCCGACGTGCAATGTTTGGGCAGAACCAGCTTATTAAAAGATAACTGGCCCTCCAGAGAAGTTAATTTTTATGTTTATCACGAACAGGTGATAATTAAAACCCGAGGACCAGTTAAAACATGGGAAAGCTGGTCCTAACCTGTGGTTTATTCTTTAGCAAAATCCCAGTAATAATACCCAAGTAAAATTTAATATTATAAAATGCGGGGCTATGACTGTCATTAGGTGCACTGCTTTTAGCAAGGGACAAAAAGTTATTGTCCCCGATATTCCCCGTAGTTGAGGGGGTCGGGGTGGGGTAGGGTAGGGTAGGGTAGGGTGTGGGCAGTGGATACAAATGACTGGTGCATAATACGACCGGCCTATAACTGTACGCATTGTTGACAGGTGACACGCTAAGACAGTGACGATTTGAGAACGTACATTCGGACATGTATACCTAGTAAAGCTTCAGATCAGCCTGCGCATTCGCGCAGTCTGATCAGAATCTTCACTAGACGCATTTTGGATAGCCAAGAATGAAAAGTTTCTTCATGCAAACAACGATGACTGATCAGACTGCGTGGGTGCGTAGGCTTATTTAAGTCTTCGTTGGTAGCACATGTCAGAAAGGTACGTTTTCTCACGTTGGTCGTGGCTATTTTGATAAAGATAAATTATGACAGCAGTTCAGTATAATTGGTCAGCAAACCGCGAAAAGGCCGCTTATGCTGTATGCAGGGAAAGACACGGCGGAACCAGCCTGTGCAATCGCATTGTTTGATCAGAGCTTTCAAAACCACTGTAGAAATATCGACGAACAAAGAAGACAAAGATTAGATTGAACAGAGGCACATGCTGATATGGATATTCGATGTCAGCATATGTTTTAAGGGCCTTTTTGAGTTGCTCATCATATATGCATTTTAATGCCTTATGCGACACAAGTCTGCGTGTGCTCGTAGTCTGATCAGTCAGGACACTCTCTACGTTTGTATACCTGATGGTGGTGGTTAAAATGTTTCACCGCCCTCTCAGCAATGTATGAATTATTTTAGCCCGACCAGCATCCCTTGTTTCTGTTAGCTGACATTAAAGTTTCTGATCAGACAGCTCGAATTAACAGGCTGCACTAGGCCTCTGATGGCTGTATATATGCGATAGGGCTCTTTTTTTTTTTTGGTTGTGTTACACCTATTTAAAACTTTAACCCTCGGCATGCTGAATAATAAAAAAAAAAATCAGTAAACGATGTTTTGAAATATTTTCCTTGGGAACAGGTTTTTATACCCCACGCATATTGTCTCCGGAGATAAATGAGAAACTAAAACAAATGTGTTTGTAAAATATATACATACTTTCCCTTACACCTGCACTGACCGTAATTCTTAAGTACCAAAATCAAAAAATAGCTTAGTTCAAAAGCTGAAAAAAATAATAAAATTAAATTGACGATAATGTCAAAATCACATGCACATCTTCAGACCACCATCATGAAAACAGGCCTGTATAATTTTGACCCCCTTAAACCCCACTGTTATATAGTAAAACTGGGGTTTACAGGGGCATCATCATTTTTCTTCATTTGCTAAAAAACAACATAGATTGTGGGTACTCGTTAGAACCGCCTCGCTGAGTACCCACAATCTATGTTTTGAGCAGAAATATGAAAAACATCAATATTTTTATCTGAAAATTTTCAGTTTTTGGAGGTGAAATTTTCTATGAATAGGCGTGTTTTCGTAATAACGACAAAAAAGTCTGCAAAGTTTCCAATTGACTGGTTAAAACCGTGTGAAGAGTTGTGCACACAAGGTACCCAACGTCTGTCGGCAAATGCCTAAGTCAAAAAAGGGAATAACTCCGCAAACAGAATCCCAACGGAAAGACGAAAAAAATATGGCCGGTCGTACTATGCTACATATAAAATGTCAGGAATCTAGCTCTAACCATTCCTGACCTCATACAAAGCATAACGGATAGACGTACAGAAAAGGCTAAGTTCAGAAGTCGAAAAAAGAGACAAAAAATAAATAGACATAATACCAAAACCTCATGCATATCTGCAGCCCTTGACAAAAGAGCCTGCAGACTTAAGAGTTATCAGCTTTAACAGGGAACTATTTGTTGGGTAGCAATTAGGCTGGTAATAACAGGAAATCGAACTGCCGAAATGCGGTATGTTGAATTTTTTTTTTTTTGCAACGGTCCCGAAAAAAGCAAATATTTCAGTGTCAGAGTTATTTCCCCTGGTAGTGTGTTTATTCCCAGTTAAAGTTCAAAAATAGGTAAACATACCGTGATTTAGTTTGATGTTTTCTCTTTAGGTTCTTGCAAGTGACGTCATATCCTACTGTGGACAGCCGGTCGCCATTGTTGTTGCAGGTACGTTTAACTCATTTTAGAGCGAATAAACTCCCCCACATAATGTACCGGAAGACTCGAATTTCAATTTTAAGCATGTCAGGCTATGTGATTTAGATATATCTAGAGAAAAATAAAAAAAGTGAAACGATAATACACCGCCATTATCGTGTGGTAGGCAGATAACTCTGTCAAAAGTTGGCGTAATTTGCGCATTTGCAACCCAAACGAGATCTCCACAATATCGGTGCATATACCAAGTTTAGTGAAAGTCCATTGATATTTACTCAAGTCTTTGTCCGGAAACGAAAATACGGACGTGTGGCGGGCAGATTACTCTATCAAAAATTGACGAAATATGCCCATCAGTAATCCCAAACCAGATCTCCACAATATCAATGCACACACGAAGTTTGGTCAAGATCCATTCATGTTTACTCAAGTTATACGGACAAAAGAACGGACGGACGGACACACGGACGTCCAACGTGAAACCATAAGTGTGTGGCGGGGAATAAAAATGGCTAAACTATTTGCAAACATCGGAGACCTTGGTCAGATTCTAATCTGGATCAGCACTATATGCAAATAACCGTTTTGGGGGTATTCAGACTAAAATGGGTCAAACTACATTCTTGGTGTAATTGGATGCGTGAACGTTATGTGGGGTACAAGCTAATGGCAAAAATTAATGATGGTCTGATCAGTATGTGCGAACGCATAGCCTGATCTCCGCCTTCTCAGTTCGCAAGTGCATCAAGCATCCTTAACCTTTACCACTCTGTGCTTATTCAGCAGACGACAAATTGATGACATTGTCCTATTTTTCCTAGAAAACAGGATTTGACATTTCATGCAAATTGTCTCCATCGGAGACAATTTGCATGAAATGTCAAGATTTGTTTTCTGGGAAAAATAAGAATATTTCATTACGATGTCGTTTGCTGTAAATTTTACCCAGAATACTAAGCGGTAACGCGGATGCTGATTATTTACATTACTGTTAAGATTTAAAATACGACAGGTCTTGGGTACTGTACTACATATAGATAATGTAATACCGCCTAACCCAGCTAGCATTCTTTATAAATCTATAGCGGGCCTTTATAAGCCCGTCAGCTACCCTGACGGGCGGATAACGGCCCGCTATAGATTTATAAAGAATGCTCACCGGGTAACCCGTACGTCTGCGCAGTGAGTATAGTATTTTCCCTGTCTGTTTGTTCCTTTGGAAAGTTCGAAGTTGTATTTATCTTAGTGAAGAAGGAAGATAAGTGATAAGAGAGTGCAAAATTCGATATGGACATAATTGCTGACCACATGGGCCTCTCATTGACTGCCTTTGTCTCGAATACCTGGAATGTTTTATTTGCTGAACGTAAACAACACCAGAAGATATCTTAAAATAGTTTATATATATATATATTTTGAACAGAAAATATGGTTTAATGTTTCCTTCAAATTTGTAGAAAAATTGAATGAAATGTCTTATTTTTAAAAACTTTTATTTTCACAATATTTCTAAAATGGCATCTACTGAAATCTGAAGCGTAATTGTCTGTAAAAGATAAGGGAAATTTGGTATGCTAGCTGCTCATATTTCAGCTATCGGAGTTATACTGTTGTTCTGTTTTGAAACATCAATTTCATGGCACTTTACCAAAGACGTCTGAAACTGTCTTGTTGTCCATCTTGGTTTTCAGATTCCTACGGTACAGCACTTGGTGCGGTTTACGCTGTCAAGGTGACGTACACTGACATCCAACCACCTGTACTGACAATAGAAGAGGCCATCCAGAAGCAGTCTTTCTTTCCGAAACCATGTGATGATCTAATCGTTGGAAATCCTGAGCGTTAGTACATCTAACCAGTTTATCCCAAGTGGGATACCTGAACTCTTTGGTCAGGTTCAGTTCCTATACAGGGGGTGTCTAGTTTGGTTTTATTATTACCATGTTTTATAGGATTGTTTTAACAATGCGAACAGTGTAGACAGTGATCAGACGCCTCGTTCTGCGTGCTTGGCCCAGTTGTTCAAAACTTAATGTCAGCGGTTGTTAGCTAACGTGACGTTAAAATTTCCATCACTATATTGATATTTTTGCAGCAGTAAACGAGTTTGTCATTAAGGAGCTCGTTAAGCCAACTACATGCTTTAAACAACTAAGCCCTTTTTGCCGATGTTCCTTTGTGGGATGCAAGGCATAAATAGGTTATAGGGACAGGATACGCTTAACAATTTTTTTTTCATTTCCGCCAGGGGAGACAACTTTTGTGACCTGTTTGCGTTACTGTGCACAATCCCTTACTTGAAAGGGGTCTACTGTATAAGAAAAGACTTTGAATCACCTGAGAGCAGATTCGTTCCTTATAGAATGCGCTAAATGCAAACAGTGAAGGCTCAGATCAGCCTGCGCATTCACACAGTCTGATCAAGCCCTTCGCTATTCATCGATCCATCTATGGTATGAAAAGATTCTGTAAGCGGACGGCTAAGGTGTTGATTAGTTCACAGGACACTGACGTTTTATCACAAACCCTAAAAGCACTCCCCAGAATACAGTTTACTACAATAAGCAAGCGAAGCTTCGCTTGCTTATGATACTAAAGGTGGATTAGGAACGTTGTGAGTGCTTTGTTAGGGTTTGTGATGAAAAGTCAACGTCCTGTGATTAGTTTCACGCATGTTTTATTAGGGCTCTTTTCTTACATTTGAGGATAAACCTCTATTTTTTTTTTTTTTTTTTTTTTTTTTTTTTTTTTTTGGTAAATCTCGCGAGGTTCTGAGCAAAATTAGATTTAGATATTTCCTAGCGTCTCTGCGATTTTCTGTACTTTAAACGTAAACTGGTTAAATACAAATTTCTTGATCTTATTGAAATAATCATTAAGCGGGGGACTCCGTTTACTTCGCTTAAAATGAAAATCATTTGTTGTTTTTCTTTTCACTTCAGAGATATAAAACGTAATACTTTATGGTTTTGTCCTTTGTTATCACTTTCAAAAGGCTCTAGACAGCATCATTCCGAACTATCGTGACTTTTAGGAACAAAGGTACCTGCAGAAATCAGTTTCTCATTAACAGTCAAATTATGCTTTCGCTTATTTTTCATATGTTAAACTAATACATGCTGACCTCAGAATCATAAAGTTTTTCCCAATAACATGCATTTTGATAATCAAGGTAAGAAAATGTTAGACGCCGGCTAGCATATAAACATTAGTTATATTTGTGTACGCTAAGTGTGACGTCCGTGAAATATATATTTATGATATATTTGTTTCTTCAATATAACTTTAAATTATATACGAACCTATTTTCAGAGGTAATCAGGGAATCTCCGAAGAAGATCACGGGGGTCATCTCTATGGGAACGCAGTATCACTTTCACATGGAAACACAGGTACTTTCCGAAGTTCATACTAATTTAAATTTACTTCTTTATCACTACCCTCCATTACGAAAACATGCCTATTCAAACATACTGAAAAATTTACCACCAAAAAAAAAATGAAAATTTTCAGATAAAAATTCTGATTTTTTTTTATATTTCTGCTCAAAACATAGATTGTGGGTACTCGTTAGAGCCGCCGCCGAGGCGGTTCTAACGAGTACCCACAATCTATGTTTTTAAGCAGAAATAAGAAAAATAATGTATACCCACGTAAACCCCAGTTTTGCTATATTAAAGTGGGGTTTAAGGGGGTCAAAATTACATAGGCGTGTTTTTGTGATGCTGAGTTGTTTTTACCTTATAATTACTGAGTAGAAAGTAATTCGTCAAATTCCCTGTACCGAGACAGCTTAACTTGTACATTATTTTCTAGATTTGTACATTTTTATATTAACCTTAAGTATTCGGAGAGAGAGGCTGAGCAAACAGTGTAGACTTATATCAGAATACGGCGTTCGATTAGTGTCTACATTATTAGACGCTCATGCGGCAGTTTTTGGAAACATTAACAGATAGCAAAATTGATTCTAATTTTCTTCCCGCTGTCTGTATAATAAAATACAATTATTATAGCCCCGCTTTAAAAAAAAGTGGGGCAATTTGTCCTGTCCGACATCGCGTAATTCCGAAATTCCATCACGCTTTGTTGTGGTTAGTTTGTGAAACCATCTCCTCTAACACCTTTGTACCAATTGTTTTGAAATTTGTAGATGTTTTCAGCATGAAGTAAACATGTGCATGTTAGTTTTTCATGCTTGTCTAATAATTTTTCTCACTTTTTTCCGTTTTGCCAACTCGGCCATTTTTCACCAAAAATTTTATTACTTTGTATAGACAGGGGTACTTTGTAAAACTTTGTAAAATCAATTCCTGTTACACCTTTACACCAATTGTTTTGGAACTTTGCATATATTTTCTGCATGGAGTGAAGATGTGCATGTCGTTTTTGTATGCTTTTCTGATTATTTATCTTCCACATTTTCAGCTTTGTTAACTGAGTTGTGTTTTGGCTAAAATGTTATCAAATTGTATAAACAGTGGGTACTTTGTGAAATACAATTCCTTTTACAGCATTGCACTGATTGTTTTGAAACTTAGCAGACGTTTTCTACATGAGTAAAAGGTGCATGCGGTGATTTCATGCTTGTCTTATAATTTGTTCTTACTTTTTCAGCTTTGTTATCTTAATCATTATTTCACTAAAATGTTATTATATTATTTTGTGAAATCAACTCCTGTGACAACTTTCATCACGAAAACATGCCTATATAATTTTGACCCCCTTAAACCCCACTTTTATATAGTAAAACTGGGGTTTACAGGAGTATACATTAATTTTCTTATTTCTGCTCAAAACATAGATTATGGGTACTCGTTAGAACCGCCTCGACGAGGCGGTTCTAACGAATACCCATAATCTATGTTTTGAGCAGAAATATGAAAAAATATTAGAGTTTTTTATCTGAAAATTTTCGGTTTTTGGAGGTGAAATTTTCTCTATATTTGAATAGGCGTGTTTTCGTAATGTGCACTAATTGTTTTGAAACTTTACATATGTCTTTTTGCATGGAGTGAAGATGTGCATGTGGTTATTCTATGCTTTTCATTTTATTTTTTCACACTTTTTCAGCTTTGTTAACTCAGTTGTGTTTTTGGCCATTTTTAATATATATTGCTTAGATAGTTGACACCTTGTGAAAGAAACTCCTCTTACAGCTTTGCACTGATTGATTTGAAACTTTGAAGATCATTACTAAATGGTATGAATTTGTGCATTTGGTTCTCGTAAAATCTTTCATTGATTTTTTTCTCATTTTTTCACTGTTCAGATGTGGTCACATTTCAGCCTGAAAAGCGATGGTCAACTACAGATAGTGGATACTTTTTGATATCAATTTCTACAGTTTTGCATTGATCAATTTGAAACCTTGTAGTCATCTTGTGTATGGATTGAAGATATGCATGTGGAGTTTGTACAAACTTTCAATTTTGTTTTCTCACTTGTTTGGCTGTCTGGACTTTGTCAATTTTTAGCCTGAAGTTCTATGTTCAGCTACACTCAGTGGGATACTTTGTGTAACAAACTCCTCTTACAGCCTTGCACGTATCATTTTTAAAGTTTTCAAATATATCCCGTATGGTATGAAGATGTGCATGTGCGTTTTATGTTGTGTTTTATGTTGTGTTTTAAAAATATTCGCACGTTTTTCTGTAGATATTTAGATATTATTCGTCCTGAACTTTACCGCACTTTTTGTCATTACGAAAACACGCCTATTTAAATATACCGAAAATTTTACCACCAAAAAATGAAAATTTTCAGATGAAAAATTCCGATATTTTTCATATTTCTGCTCAAAACATAGATTGAGGGTACTCGTTAGAACCGCCTCGACGAGGCAGTTCTAACGAGTACCACAATCTATGTTTTAGAGCAGAAATAAGAAAAATAATGTATACCCCTGTAAACCCCAGTTTTACTATATAAAAGTGGGGTTTAAGGGGGTCAAAATTATATAGGTATGTTTTCGTGATGCTTTTTCCTCTGATAGCGCTATAGCGGGGCTATAGTCAGATCCTCTGCAGCGCTAGTTGCTCTTTTGCGAGGGTATTATGACATATATGTTCATCCGAGGCAGATAATGTTACCCGAAGGCTTGTTTGCCCGCGATCAATATTAACTTTCAAGGGTGAGCAAATCGTCGTGTATCCTTGTTGTTTGATTTTACCGAATTCTTACAGTTGCAACTGCGTTGACAACAATGACTTCACTAGAGGGAATATTACTTGCGAGAGTTATATTGTAAGGAAACTAATAGAATTTTACCCTCCACTTGAAATACGCTGAACAAGTAACGTCAGAGGGTAATGTACATCTTCGTTAATGATAATCCGTTTTGTAGGCGAGTTTATGCGTGCCCACAGAAGATGGTATGAATGTCTACACAAGCACACAGTGGATACACTATTGCCAGAACTCGATTTCTAACGTCACAGGAAGACCAGTTAGCAGGTAAAAAGCCTTGTCTAACCTTATGTCTGGTCTGTTAGTAGCTTGAATAACTATTATCAAAATGCCACTGTAAGTATTACTGGCAGATATATTTCATGTTGTCACCAAATGGAACATGCATTCGAACACGGAGCGGAATGGAACACGGAACTGCATGAGGAAATATGGCATTTCGTGCTTCGCATAACCATGCGGAGCTTTCCTAAAAAAACCTTCATCGCCTATATGGTGGACTACTGCTACATTGTTTGGGTTGTAAGTTGGGAAGTAGACCTCGCGTCGAAATCCTTTATCGCATTTCCCGGATTCAGTTTTTATATAGAAGTGACTTTTCAGATAATTGCACTCCGATTTCAGGAGAGCTTTCTTTGATCCCTGGTTTATCCATCTGTAAAAAAATTAAAGATGATTGTATATATTCATTTTAGTAATTCTTGATATAATTTGAACCAATGATAAGGCAAAACACCAACTTCCGTTCCGAGAAAATTAGTGTACTTCCATTTCGTATTTTAGCAAATTTCGTTCTGGACCGATTTCAATATAACATTGCAGGAATGTTTCTTTTGTAACCCTTTACCAAGATTGTTCAAGTCGTCATGATTCATCAAAAAACGTGGGGGGGTGTGGGGGGGGGGGGGAGGGGGGGGCTTAATTTCCCTATATATCTATATAGAAAACTTTAAGAATCTTCTTGTCAGAAACCACTGGACTGATTTCATTATAACCTGGCAGTAATGTTTCCTTGTTGACCCTCTACCAAGATTGTTCAAGTCATCATGATTCGTTAAAAAACCTGGCCGCTAGAGGCGGTGCTTATTTTCACTATATATCTATATAGAAAAGATTAAAAATCTCTTCTTGTCAGAAACCAATGGACCAATTTCAATATCACTTGGCAGGAATGTTTCTTTGGTGACCCTCTACCAAGATTGTTCAAGCCGTCATGATTTATCAAAAACATGGCCGCCAGGGGGCGCGGCATATTTTCCCTATATATCTATATAGAAAACTTTAAAAATCTTCTCTTAAGAAACCGTTTGATCGAGTTCAATGTAACTTGGCAGGAATGTTGCTTTGTTGACCTTCTACCAAGATTGTTCACGCCCACATAATACGTCAAAAATATGGCCGCCAGGGGGCGGGGCTTATTTTTCGTGTATATCTGTATAGAAAATTTTAAAATTCTTCTTGTCAGAAACCACCTGACTGATTTCAATATAACTTGGCAGGAATGTTGCTTTGGTGACCCTCTACCAAGATTGTTCAAGCAATCATGCTTCGTCAAAAAACATGGCTGCTAGGGGTGGGGCTTATTTTCCCTGTATATCTAAATAGAAAACTTTAAAAATCTTCTTGTCAGAAACCATTGAACCGATTTCAATATAACTTGGCAACTTTAATATAGTGTTCCCGATCTGGGTCTGCACTGTTTGCTCTTTACACTTCCTGACCAAACTGAGGTATGCAGTATATGGAATTTTTATTGAGATAATCTGCCTTAATAAATGTTCGACCAATATGGGTGGGGCCCGGACTGCGCGACCGTGCCGTCCGATCGGCACCCATGTTGATTCGTTCGTATTTATATTGCGTTTGAGCAACACACAGTTCAAGAATAAGTAAAGGAAATTTGGCGTATCGTCCTTTAATTACGCTGGTTTTTAACCCGCTTATATCCAGTGACAATGGCAAGCAGTGTGGATCCGGATCAGACAATAAATAGGGTGACTGATGGGGGTTTACACTGTTTGCTAGAAGGCTACAGTAACGTCTACATATTTTTATATAATTTAAGTTGATAGAACACATGAGGAATAAAACTGGTTAAATGCGACGCAGTGTCTACTTGTAAATTGGAATAGTGACAGCATAAAGTTAACTTGTATTTTATAAAGAATCATATACGAAAGTAGACTCTTCCATATACCAAATTGTGATGTATCTTACCTCATGTCAGTCAGGCATTGTTATGAAGTATTTCTTTTTCTGCATGTTGTATCATATTTGTTTCTTTTGTATGTGCATTATTACTTCATTTTTTCACTCATTGTCGATCGACATTACCATGATAAGACTTAGAAATGTCCACTACACATCTCTTGAAATGCAACCAAATTATTTCAAAATCACCATGGCGGCCGACAGGACCCTCTGTGATCCTACTTGAGCTCTTACTTTGTAAAACCTGAAACCTGAAAGGATCGGGTCAGATGGTCTTGGCGGCTTCTATGGTGTATCCAAAACTTTAAAACTGGGTGCCGATAAACGACTAAGTTACAATAGATGTCACCTGCTTTTGATTTTGGTACTCGTAACATGGATTCACAATCTCCATACACATAACATATCAAGTCTAAGTATAATTATTTCTCTGCAGCAGAGTAACGAAACTTACAAACACATCAAATCGTGTCAGCATTACATTAAAAAAAAGTCTCTGCCCATTCGAAACATTATCTTTACGTACAGATGCATCAGGATGTTGTTCACAGTCTGTTTTCTTGCATGGCTAATAAGATTACTGCTCTTAAGTGGTGACATCCAACCAAACCCCGGCCCTACTTCAGCGAGTTCCGCAAATGATACAAGCTTTTCCAGTTCAGATTCTCAGGAAATCTTCGCAAATCATCTCAGCATTTTACACCTCAATGTTCAAAGTCTGCTACCTAAAATAGATCTAATAAGAGCTGAAACAGTGACATATGATATAGCTGTTTTCACGGAAAGCTGGCTCAAACCCAATATCACTGACGATCTCATATCGCTACAAAACTTCTTGCCACCCTTTCGGACAGACAGAAATGACCGACCCGGAGGCGGTGTTGTGATAATATGCGCGCGATACACTCTCGTGCAAGCGCCGTAAAGACATTGAAATCAATGGACTTGAAGCTGTCTGGCTAGAAACAGCAATAAAGTCGAAGAAAGTCCTAATCGGCGGTATTTACAGGCCCCCAAATAGTAGTTTCGAGTATTTCAATTTAATTTTGGAGAGTATCGACCGCGCATACAATACTAATATTCAAGATATCATTATCACAGGCGACTTCAATTACAATATGTTTTCTGATAGTAATAATAAAATGAAAGACTTGCTGCAGCATTTCAGTTTAAGGCAACTAATAGATGAGGCCACACACTTTACGGAACAATCCATGTCTCTAATTGATCTAATCATCGTTAGAAATACAAACAATATCTTAAGTTGGGGTGTGGCGGATCCTTTCATTCCCGATCTTACGAGGTACCACTGTCCAGTATTTGTCTTCTTAAAATTCATCCGCCCAAAAGCCAGAACATACAAAAGAAAAATATGGAACTATCAAAGAGCTGATTTTGTAAAATACCGACAACTTCTAAGCGAGCACGACCTTGTAACTCAAATCAGAGACCATGACCTGGATACCGGTGTGCAAATCATTGCTGATGCAATATTTGATGCAGCCGAAAAATCAATTCCAAATAAAGTTGTTAGTATTCGTCCTAATGATTATCCCTGGATAACATGCAACATAAAATTACTTATACGTAGACGACGAAGAATTTACAACAAATTCAAGAAAACAAAGAACTTATATTTCTGGAATCGGTTTAAAAAAATACGAAACACAGTCACAAACCTAATCCGGAATTCAAAGCAAGACTATTTTAACAAGCTTGAAAGTATACTCACCGATGAAACTCCTAACTCTAAACTTTTCTGGAAAACTTCCAAGCAAATCTTAAAACTCGAAAAATCCTCACAAGCGATACCTACCCTTAACCTCAACAATAAATGTGCGGAAACTGACCTCCAAAAAGCAAACATGTTGAATGAATACTTTTCCTCCCAATCTGTAGTTGATGATCACAATACACCGTTGCCACCTCCGAACACCTTTTCACATGAATGTCTGGAACTCTTCGAGATCAGTCCACAGACTGTTAAAGACGTCTTCGACGGGCTTAACACGAGTAAAGCTAGTGGGCCTGATCTTATGAGTCCTCGATTGCTCAAAGAAGGTTCGTCTATTCTTGCAGAGCCTTACTCAATCTTATATACTTCTTCTCTTCGGCTAGGTCACTTTCCATCCTCTTGGAAGGACGGAAATGTTACAGCAATTCACAAAAAAGATGATCGGTCAAAACCTTCGAATTATAGGCCGATATCATTACTTTGTCAACCAGGCAAAAGCATGGAACGATGCATACATAAAGTACTGTATAATTACATTAGCAAACACAAACTCTTAACCCCCTTTCAGTCCGGCTTTATCCCAGGGGACTCCACGACCTTCCAACTCTTCCATACTTACCATATGTTTTGCGAAGCTGTCGATAACGGTAAGGAAGTTCGTGTGGTTTTCTGTGATATAAGCAAGGCTTTTGATAGGGTTTGGCACCAGGGTCTTATACACAAACTACGAGATATGGGCTGCTGCGATGAACTTCTAAACTGGTTCTCTAGCTATTTATCCAACAGACGACAAAGAGTTGTCATAAACGGTCAGACATCTGAGTGGACATATGTCCTAGCCGGTGTGCCCCAGGGATCTATCTTGGGGCCGTTATTATTTCTCATCTACATCAATGACATCGTAAACGAGCTCCAAGCATCAGTTAGATTGTTCGCAGACGATACAAGCCTTTATATAATAGTTGAAAATCCAAACACTGCAGCCACCATTTTAAATCATGACCTGAACCGTATCGATACATGGGCTGCGCAGTGGCTGGTTGATTTCAACGCTGCTAAAACTATTTCCCAAATCTTATCATTGAAACGTAACCCGCCCCTGCATCCACCCCTGTATATGAACGGAATACATATCACTGATGCTTCATCGCACAAGCACTTAGGCTTGACGTTCACCAATAACTGCAATTGGACTGAACACATCAACAATATCACAGCAGCCGCCTGGACTAGACTAAATTTGTTACGTTCACTGAAATTTAAAATTAACAGACATGCCCTCGAAAAAATCTATATCTCATTTATTAGACCCTTGCTTGAATATAGTGACGCAGTTTGGGACAACGCCTCTGTAGAAAGTAAAAAGCAACTAGAAGCAGTACACAACGAAGCAGCGCGAATTATAACGGGTGGAACAAAACTTTGTAGCATAAAGAACCTCCTTGATGACCTCGGCTGGGAATCTCTACAAGCTAGGCGCGAGAAGCACAAACTAATTATCTTTTATAAAATGGTAAACGGCCTTACACCTGAATATCTCCAATCCCTTATCCCACCAATTGTTCAAAATACTACTACATATAACTTGAGAAATTCCAGCGATCTTCGCAATGTTCATGCGCGAACAAACTTGTTTTATAACTCATTCATTCCATCAACAATACGTGCCTGGAATGATCTGTCTGACGAGATTAAGACCGCACCATCTGTTGCTTCGTTCAAATATCGACTTAATAATAATCTTAAAAAATCTCCGAAATATTACGATACTGGCTCTCGTATTGGCCAGATCTTGCATGCAAGACTCAGAATGGAATGCAGTTCCTTAAATGCGCATCTCTACAGGAAAAATATCGTCCCTAGCCCAATATGTTCATGTGGGGGATTCGAAAGTACCTATCACTTTTTTTTCCAATGCCCAAACTATGCAGTCACCAGAAGAAGGTATCTTTCGAACTATCTTCCTACCCTGAACACTAATCAGGCTCTTTATGGTATAGCTGATGCTTCTGTGGTAGAGAATGAAGTTTTATTTTCTCAGGTCCAACAATTCATAATACACTCTAAACGTTTCGTTTGATCTTTTAACAAAAATACACATCAAGCGGCACCAAATGATAAACTAAATACACTTTAAATAAATATGCAACGTTATTCAAAATGAAACTTTAACGGGTATTGTCGATCGACAGTGTAGAATGCTACATCGTATATGTTGAGCGAGGACAAAATTGTCGTAATTGTAACATAAATACCCTTATGAGCATTCTCCCAGTAAGCATTCTGCATAATTCTGAATCTGGCCGTTATCGGCCGATAGTGGCCGATTTGGATTTGTGAGGAATGGCTGGGCTAAGAACAAATGTGCACGCTCTTCTCAAAGAAATTCTCGATATATGTACCGATGTAAATAACTAAAATATCACTATAACTATGGCATGTCCTCGCATCATCATCATCATCATCATCATCGTCGTCGTCGTCGTCGCCGTCGATATCATCATAATTATCATTATCATCATCATTATAGTCGTTTCTTTCAAGTCAATGTAGTAGATGGTATCATTAATATTATTGGTAGTTGTAGTGGTAATGGTAATGGCAACAATAATAATCGCAATGATTATTATTGTTGTGTTGTTATTATTACTGCTTTTAGTGGATTATTATTATTATTATTAGGAGTTGCAATAATGATGGTGATTGGGACGACGGTATGGCATTATTATTATTATCATCATCATTACTATTATTATTATTATTATCATTATTATTATTGTGTACTTCATAAACATACATCATTATTATCTACCATTCACGTATTGTAAATATGCCTTTATTTCTATTTCAGGAGATGATTTATATAAGCTTTTAGCTTTTTATCAAATCCTGTACCATATAACATTATGCGATGTATTTATGTGAACTTAAATGAATAAAATATTGTTTAAACCAACTTGGCAGGAATGTTCCTATGGTGACCCTCTACCAAGTTTGTTCAAGCAATCATGATTTGTCGGCTTATTTACCTTATATAGCTATATAAAACATTTTAAAAATCTTTTTGTCAGAAACCACTTGGCCAATTTCAATCTTGGCAGAATTGTTCCTTTGGTGATCCTCTTTCACGATTCAGTTCAAGCCATCATGATGAATGAAAAAAAAAACAAACAAAAAAAAACATGGCCGCTGGGGAGCAGGGCTATAAAATTTATACAAAAATCTTAGAGCAGTGAACTTGGCTGAAACTTCAACAGTAAGTATGCAAAGCTGTTTGCTCAGGTGAGCGATATAGGACCATCATGGTCCTCTTGTTTATAGCATCGGGTCCAGGTTTAAACCTCAAAACAGTTTTACTGTCGACCGTGCAAAGATGGCACTTCTGTTATAGTTCCACTTTATTTGTCTATTCTGTCTGCGCTTGTTCGTTCTGTTTTCGGCAATGTGCTGGTTATATGGCCATTGCATGCGGTTAATCATTTACCCATTTGCCTTTGGGAGGTTCGTGTTCCATAATTATGGCTTTTCCTGGCCAAGGGATTGTTTTGTTGTTATTCTTGTGTAGTTGATGTTATTTCTCTAGGATATATTTCACCTACTATTTTGCAAAGTAAAGCTTGTCAGTAGTTAGTTAGACATGTAAGTATCGAGAAGTTGAATTGACTGCTTAGATAACCTCAGCTTGAGCTTGATTTAAATAACTGAACTAAAGGTTAAAAAGTTGAATTTAATGCTTCAGCTAAGTAAGTCTCCTAAATATCAGAAAGTTGAATTGACAACTTCTTGATTCGCTGTGCCTTTATTCACCGTCATTGTCACACCCGTCGGCAGCCGGTAATGTTGACTTATGTTTTAACGCCGAGTCTAACGTCAGGGAAGATCGGTTAGCTTTAGTATTTGTTCAATCAATATAAACTATAATAATTACAATCCTCCCAAAACATTAAAAATAGATAATGCAAATTAAATTTCACAGCCAACGAACGACACCACCGAAAGCGTTGTCTGAAGATAGAATGTACAATCCATGTTACATCTCGAAAACATACCTATATAATTTTGACCCCCTTCAACCCCACTTTTATATAGTAAAACTGGGGTTTACAGGGGTATACATTATTTTTCTTATTTCTGCTCAAAAACATATATTGTGGATACACGTTAGAACCGCCTCGGCGAGGTGGTTCTAACGAGTACCCACAATTTATGTTTTGTGCAGAAATATGAAAAAAAATATTAGAATTTCTATCTGAAAACTTTCAGTTTTTGGTGGTAAAATTTACAATATATTTGAATAGGCGTGATTTCGTAATGGTTGTTTTTCAATGTGGAATTCTAAACTACATATACTCATGGTAATGCCAATCGCAACACCATCATGACATTCCGGATATTTTTGAGAGAAAAAAGAATGGCATTTTATGTGAATTATTTTCTGGGCAGATGGTTGACGTGAAATTCCAAAAATTATTTTATCGAGAATGTCGGCTGCCTCAGCTTTGCATGGCTGTTCAAATGTTTATTTTCATTAACACTTGTGTAAAATATTTTAAGTATCAATATTGAAGTAAAGAGACTAGGTGGTGCGTATGGCGCTAAGATAACCAGAAACTGCTGGATGGCTGCAGCTTGTGGACTGTGTGCTCATCTCACAAACAAGTAAGTACATTACCGCATTTGTTCTAAGTATTGGGCACCTTACCTCCTTATCATACTTGTCCTAAAATGTGAACAAATCAATTTTGCTATCTGTTGTTGTGTGTAAAAGCTACTGGATAGGTGACAAACAGTGTAGCCCCTGATATTGATCTACACTATTTGCTCAGGCCTGTCTGTCCCAATACTTAGGGTAATTACGATTCTTCTACATAATCGCATACTGTTTGGTTATATATATATATATATATATATATATATATATATATATACACATATATATATATATATATATATATATATATATATATATATATATATATATATATATATATATATATATATATATATATATATATATATCATGGAACTCCTGAAGTGATTATCAGTGGAGCTATCCTTCCTGTTTACTGCGGGAAATCATATTTGGATTGTTTCCCATTACGAAAACGGGCCTATTCGAATATGTAGAAAATTTCACCTCCAAAAAACTGAAAATTTTTAAATAAAAATTCTGATATTTTTCATATTTCTGCTCAAAACATATATGTTTTTGAGCAGAAATAAGAAAAAATAATGTACAGCCCTGGAAACCCCAGTTTTACTATATAAAGGTGGGGTTTAAGGGGGTCAAATTTATATAGGCGCGTTTTCGTGATGCCTTCCAGTTAATCTGTCTGTACCTTGTTGATAGATAATCAATATGTGTGATACTGCTCTAGGTTATATATGGAAGAGGCCAATACACAGGTATCAGAATACGGGGACTCGCTTAGGCAGATTTTGTGTCAAATAGTGCGTTTTGATCTTTTTTTTTGTGATAAAAATGACATAAGAAATCTGTAATTAATCTTAACAGAATTTATATCTCTGTAAACAGAGAGAACTAGGGTTTTTATTTATAACTTATAAAAAGTGGTATCATTAACATCGTATATCATAATCGGATTTTTGATTAACGTGCAGGTACAGGGCAACATCCACATCAGTGAGCCCCCTTCCAGAAAGCTGGCTTGCTGCACGCATGGCAGATCTCACACCAGATCTCCAGGTTCGTCTTTCATGAGGGTTGATAGCCGAGAGCTACCACTCTCTGTAATCCCTCTCTGTCAGCTGCTTCCATGTCATTTTGGGCCTCCCAGGCCCATGCTTTCCATCAACCCGTATGTCAAAGGCTATCTCGACTGCACCATTGGAGCGTTCCACATGCCCATACCATCGGAGTCTTCTCTCCTTCAGAATGAGGTCCAGATCCTCAATGCCAAGCCGCACACGTAGCTCACGGGACCTGGTGGTGACAATGTCTTGCGGCCTGACATTGCAGATCTGTCTGATCATTGCCCTGTCATTTCGCTGGAGACGCTGGAGGTTCGGCTTTGTCAATGGCCAAGTCTCGCTGGCATGGAGCATTACGCTCCGCACACAAGAGCTGTACACACGGCCACTTGTTTTGAAAGAGAGGTGGCGTGAAGAGAGAACTGGTAGCAGATCCTTGAACTTCTTCCAGGCTGTTTTCACACGTGTTGTGGTTGAGAGTTCACAGCCACCTGCTGCTGAGAGCAGAAATCGTGACTATTAATATCTGAACAGTGAAGGCCCAGATCAGCATGTACATCTGTGCAGTCTGATTAGGACCTACTATATTTCATTATTCTGTATTATCATACTAGAAAATATGTTCATTTTGCATATGCGATACTAACATAGCCTTCAAGCACATATCACTATTGTGGAGCGCAAAAGGTGTGAAAATGGGTCACGTGGGTGATACGGCTTTCTTGCACGGGCAAAAAACCCATATCTCCAGGTCACGTGGGTGATACGGCTTTTTTGCCCGGGCAAAAAAAAACATATCACCGCATTCGGAGCACTCGGCGGTCTTGCCTTTGACTCCGCATACGATATCAATTAGGCAAACTTCTCAGAAAGAAAAAATGTATGATAAATAGATTATGATATGGCAATTTTCATATCCTACCCCATATCACCCTCGACTCATATCAGCCCTCGGGCTGATATGGGTGTCTCGGCTTGATATGGGGTATGATATGAAAATTGCTATATAAGAATCTCTATGTATAAAATGATTCTGTAGGCCGACTAAGAAGCCCTGATCAGACTGAGTGGATGTACATGGTGATCTGGGTTTTACTTGCCCACATATGTACTGTGGGCCATTTTCTCCTGACATATCTTATTAAACGCTAAGAATACTCGGTATTTTTTTTCTTGTTATTCCCAGAAAACAGGTCTTGACATGTCTCCTTTAGAAACAATTTGCATGAAAAGTCAAAAGCTGTTTTCTGGAGAAAAAAAATCAAAACATCGTCTGCTGAATTTTTGACCCGGCGTTTTTAGTGTTAACAAAGCATATCACCATATAAATGTACCCTTTTGACATCATCCCATAATTTTCGAAAGCTGCCATTCGAACTGATGTTATATATTTGCTTCTATTTTCCAGGCCGGTGAAGTTTCGACTCACCTTGGGCGATAACATGAAAATGATGGGAAAACGATTCCCTTTCCTAGCCACATATGAGGTAATGTACCATAAGTATTAGGACTGACAGGTTTTATCAAGCAGGTCCAGATCAGATGCAACAAAATGCCAATTTTGATCATGGTCTATATTTTTTCAGTCATCAGCTGTTCTAGACACATCAACAGGTAGCCAAATGTACCTGTTCAAATTTCAGGAAAGGTATGATAAGGACCTCAGTTGTCCCAATATATAGGGTATATACGGTTGGGAATAATATCGGCTCCATATTCCTAAAAAAATAGACAGTTTAGTATCCAAGAAAGGTTTAAATGAAATTAATATATGATATTAATACAATCATAAAATGTGACACCTGACATCCTGTAAAATTTCAGTTAGTTTCTCTTTCTTGAAATGAAATGAGTTTTTATTGTATCTCTGAATTAATGTTGCCAACATTAATTCAGAGATACGATAAAAAATCGTTTCATTTTTGATCCAGTTCAAAAACGAGAGACTAACGGAAATTTTAGAGGCTGTCAGATGCCACATTTTATGATCGTATTAATCCTATAGATCAATTTATTAAACTTTTCTTGGATAAAATAAATGTCTATATTTCTGGACTATGGAGCCTTTACATTTATCGAACAAAATGACAAACGGTTTCTGACATTTTAGACCCTGTTTATGCTAAATATTGGGACACTTTAAGTTATTGAGTACCATACTTGTATGAAAAATTTTACAAGCTTATTTTACTTCCTGTGGATATGTTTAAACTGGCAAACTGTGCAGGCCCTGATCAGACACTGGGTACTGCGATGTCTAATTTTGATCGACACTGTTTGCTCCTGCTAGTTTGTACCAATATTTAGAGTATATCTGGTTTATCGTCACACAGGAAAAATGCATTCGAATCTTGGTCAGGCAGACATATACCTAAAGACATCGCAGTATTATTATCATTTTTAGCATGACTTTGATGTATAATATTGATCTTTGTAAACGATAAACTTAAATAACATTATTTTGTAATTTTAAATTCCAGTTAAGTTATGGTAATTTGGATTAAATTCAAATATCATGGTTATGCCAACGGTCACCTGGGCGGAACGGGATAGGCCATCACTATGTTAAGATGTGGACTCAACATACACAGTCAGATAACTATGTGGACTCAGCATACACAGTCAGCATACTGTGTAGACTTTACATACACAGCAAAGCATATTGGCTCAGCATACTAAGTCAGCAAACCATGTGGACAGCATACGCAGTCAGCATACTATGTGGACTCAGTATACACTGTCAGCGGTCTATGCAGATGGCATACAAAGCATAATCACCTTGCTATGCAGACAGTATACACAGTCAGCAAACTATGCCGACTCAGCTTCCACGCTCAGAATTCTATGTGGACTCAGCATACATAGTCAACATACTGTGTGGAAAATTTAAACAATCATTTTACTATGAGGACTCGGCTTACAAAGCGCACTATATTTGTGGATTCAACATACACAATCGGTATTATATGTGAACTCAATATACCTACACAGTCATCATATTAAGTGAACTCAGGATACAGTCAGAATACTATGTAGACTCAGCATATACAGACAGCATACTATATTAACACAACATACACAATGAGCATATTATGTGGGTTCAACATTCACAGCTAGCATACTGTGTGGACTCAACATACACAGTCCGGATAATATCTGTTTTCATCCTACACACTCAGCAAAGACACCCACACAACAGTAAATCCGAGAAAAGATGGTCTTAAATTGCATTTTTCAACCGTATACATTTCACAGAAATGTGTTAACGTTATGTTGTATCTTTTTAAGCACATTAAGACCTTTTTTCTTGTCTAGGTTTTTGGTATTGATATACTTGGAAGAAGAATTAAACATATTAATACTAAAGATCAATGGAAACACCTGGGCCCTGGTTTACAATCGTTCATTTGAGTAAAGATATATCTTAAGGTCCGTAATGTTGACAAGTAAATGTGGTATTTAAAGTCGGATGAAATGAATTAGTTTATTTTTTGTTCAAAAGAATGTTTTGAAAAATATTTATTGGCATAATTGTTCAAAATCAGATTTACTTGAGAGCTCAAAAATAAAAAAAAGTGCAAACCTCAGCCATTACATTTAAGATAGATCTTAACTTGAGGAATGGTTTATACTTAGGCTCTGGTAGTTATTTGGAAGCAACTTATTTGACTTCCTGTTTACTTTCCTGATCACCCTCTGAAAAGACATCTACTCTAAAAGGAAAGAGTTTGCTCTCAAGGGGCATATTCATTTCTTTTAGAATAGATTCCTTTTAGAAGGGAAACCAATCAATGTTGACAGAATTGCCTCCCCTAATGATGAACCCATCTCCCTTAAAGCATTAGTTTGTTAATGCATACCTCTAGATTAGGCACGATTTTCAGCTAAAATATTTGGGTATTCCGATTTCTCCACGAAACACATACTTGTGGGTATACATTGCAATATATGTTTCGTGGAGAGATCAGGAAAATAATGACCTAATACCCCTCTTGTCTGGAGATATGTTAATGTACAAAATTTTCTGGACAGGTTGGATTTACCGAGGTTGGCCAGCTAAATGCTATTAAACTGACGTATTACGGAGATTGTGGAATGAACCCCAATGATAATTCTCTGCCACTTATGCAAACATGGGCAGATAACGGTAGGCGGGTTTTATTTCAATTCATAATTAAAGTATGGCACAGTGGGAACACCTAGTTCGTGTATTGTCAGTTATTCTTATGTTAACTAGACGGTCTGCATGCTGGGAAAAAATATCAGCAGACGGCATTTAGAATTATGTTTCTAATTTATTACAGAAATGCATATAGTCTTCTTAGGACAATTTGCATGGAATGTCAAAGCCTATTTTCTGGAGAAAAATATAAAACAATATCAGTTTGTCGTCTGCTGAATAAGCCCAGAGTGTGGTGAAGGTTAACCAACACCAAAACAATATCCGGTATGAAAGTTTAACAGAACGTCTGCATTATATTTTCTACCATAATTAGTTATTTACTGATCGCAAATGTCTATTTTCGATAACAAAAATGACAAAGTTTAGACTGTCTGTATATATAACACTGAGATGAGCTCAATGGAATAGTTATTCTGTCCAGATGTTTGGACCACCTCAGTCGCGGGTGTTCGCAGTGGTGGGCAGCCCTACCTGATGCCTGCATGGATAAAAACAGCCGATGATGTGCCCGGCTATATAGCGGAGGCGTTTCCTGTCGGCAGTCTGCAGCGACTGTGTTTAACCCTTATACTGCCAATCACAACAATTGTCGTCTGTTTTGTTATCTGCTTGTGATTTTAAAAGTCATTTCTGCAAACCGTGTGGACCCAGATCAGACTGCACCTTTGATCTGGGGCCACACTGTTTGCCTGTATGTATAAATAGGTTTGAAAAGTTCGAAGAATATTCAGAAGACGACATAGACAGACGACATTTTCAGATGCAGGTTTTCTTGACGTTTTAGGGGTTAACTCGCTCCGAATTATTAGTTTTATACCATATAAGTTTACGACAGGTAAATAAATTTGATTTTACTGTTGACAAGCAAGCATCCCAAAATGTGTTTTAATATTGTAAATATACTCTAAGAAAATAATCCCACCAAAGATAATTCCCTAAAGGCGACGACGATTTCGATTGAGATTGCTTCAAATTATACCTCTGTGAAAAGCTCTCAAAGAAGGGTTTTCGCACTGAAACTCATTTGTACATTTTCTGTCACCTTAAAAACATCGGTTTCCCTAAGAAGTTTTCCGTAACCATGGCATACGATGAGAAATTACTGTTGAGACTAATCACCTGATTCATATACATGAAAAGCGAAAACACCTGCGCCGGTTAACAGTGCATGTTTGTTTGTTCACACGCCATTTGAAACTATTTATACTTCCTGCATTTGAAAAAACAAACAGATGAAAAAAGGAATTACTTTTGAGAGCAATGAACAAACTCATAAAACTGAAAATAACTTAAGTGTCCGTTTGGCTAGTTTTGACCAATTAAGCCTCATCAGTGAACCTCATAAACATTTCAAAAATCCCGGAATGATGTCTTTTAGCGGAATAAGGTCATTATAGAAAGTCGTTTTCGCAGATGCTTTAAGGCGAAGTTTTTTTTGTGTATGTTTTTTTTTTAAATCCTAGTCACAGCTTCTTTTGCGCATGCTATTTCAATCCCAGTCACGGCTTCTTTTGCGCATGTCACTTTACAGTAGACATAGTACACATATTCTTAGGATACAGTTGTGTGAGCTGTCACTAACCCCTCCGTAATCTGTTACGGGACTCATAAATTCAACTTCATGAAGCCAGAGGCATGTGCGTCATTGATTTGCAACTGTGACTCGCAAACAGGACCTTCCCCAACTCCATTCTCGGGTGTATGGGTGTATGTTTTTGTTTAAGAGCCCTTTAAGAATTTGTGATTGGTCTTTTTGGAAGTGATTTTAAGAACAAGCGAGCACTGGAATTAATGTTTGGAGAGGGAACATTAGCCTTGCAAAATATATGGGAGAGAGCAAAGCAATGTTGGATAACTTTGGTTCATTGTTCTTTCAAGGAATCTGTCATTTCCTCCTCTCATGACCCTTACCCTAGCACACATCAAGGAGCACCACATGAAATCCCTGATCTCCAGGGACAGAAAACGCAAACAGGAAAACGTTAAAAGCCTACCTAGATATTCACCATTCTCTGCAATGAACGTTTATGTATATAATTCTGCAAATAATATAGCTCCTGTTGAACATCCGACATTATAAGATGTTATTTCAAGTTTTTATATATTCGTTAGCGTGGACGGGGGAGAGTTGTAGTTGGTGCTAATTTACAATCCATCTGCCAGCCAGATCTACAAAACAACATAAAATATACATGTAAGACTGACCCTTCCAGTGGCTATGGAAAACAAGGGAGCATGGTCATTTTTTAGTTTTAGGTAATAAAGCATCAGTCACAATTATTTTTATGGAGAAGGGAGTCTCTTAAATCTTCTGTAATCTTTAGTGAATAAGGTACAATTTGGTACCATTCGCAAAAACAACAACAACAACAACAACAACAACAAAAACAACCTTCTGGAGAAGAAGGGACTAAAACGCATTATTTTATCCATTATTTTTAGGGAACAAAGGACCATGGTCCAGCCCCGCCCCCACCTGGGAGGACCTCAAACCTAACCCAAACCTATCTAACTGAAACCTTACCTTAGCTTCAGCTCTTAACCCCAAACATTAGTCTCCTTCTGAAAAGGGGTCTATTCTAAAATAATAAGAAAATACTCCAAAAGGAGAGCGCATTCTTTCCGTTTGAAGTAAATCCCTTTTCAGAAGAAATCAAAATAATTTTAACAGTTTCTACCTCCTTATTAAAGTGTACCCGTTCCCGATAATGGTATGTGAAAATAGTTTAGAGTTTTCGGGTTAGAGATATATTTCTTGTGTATTGTGGTCCTTTCAGTGTATCCTAATGGGTCAATTAGCTGTTTTTTCCTTTCGGCACACGATGGTCCCAATGACTAAACAGCTGTTTTACGTTCAGCATATTATTGCCCTAAATATTAAGTCGTCTGTTTTCAGCTCACCTGCAGGAAGTTCCAAGGTGAGCTATTGTCATCACACTTTGTCCGTCGTACGTGCGTCGTGCATCTTTAACATTTACCTTGTTAACACTCTAGAGCCCACAGTTTTACTTCAGTATTCATAAACTATATCAGAATGTCTAGATGATATCTTGGTCAAATTTGTAAATGGGACACGTCGGATTAAAAACTAGGTCATTGTGTCAGATTTGTTCAAAACTTTGTATACCCTCTAGAGGCCACAGTTTTGCATTAATCTTTTTAAACTTTAACCAGATTGTTTCTCTTGATAATATCTGGGTAAAGTATGAATATGGTTCATGTCGGGTCAAAAACTATGTCGCTAGGTCAGATTTCTTTAAAACCTTATTTACCCTCTAGAAGGCCACAGTTTTGCTTCAAGCTTCATGACACCATACCAGAATGTTTGGCTCGATCTTGGTCAAAGTTGAATATGGATCATGTCGGATCAAAACTAGATCACTTAGTCAGATTTGTTCAAAACCTTGTTCATCCTCTAGAGACCACATTTATATTTGTCTATATACATTTTTGCCAGAATGTTACTCTTGGTGATATCTCGGTCGTTCGAACATGGGTCATGTTGGGTCAAAAACTAGGTCACTTTGTTTTTAAAAACCTTGTTTACACTCTAGAGGTCACAGTTTGCTTTAATCGTCATGAAACTTTATCAGAAAGTTTGTTCTGATGATAACTTGGTAAAGTTTGAATATGGGTCATGTTTGGTTAAAAGTAGGTCACTACTACAGCGATGCATATGAAGAGACTTCAACCGAGTCTCCAATTTTCTTGATTTTGTGTTCTTTGTTTCCAAAGGCAATGCTTTTTTACTTTTGTTTAAAACCTTGTTCATCCTCTAGAGGACTAAGCTTGCGCCAATCTTAATAGAATTTTACCAGAATGTTTGTCTTGGTGATATCTTGGACAATTTTGAATTTGGGTCATGTTGCGTCAAAAAACTAGATCACTAGGTTGAATTTCTTTAAAACCTTGTTCACTTTCTCGAGGCCACAGTTTTCTTCCATCTTCATGGAATTGTACCAGAATGTTTGACTTGATGATATCTCGGCCAAGTTTCAATTAAAGGAAATTATCAACCAATGTTTCTTCCACAAGAATGGTAACCGTCGATTTCAGTATGTTGTCAATGGCTATAAAGACACATACTTCGTTCGGGATCACTCTGATGCACCACAAAAATACTCAGATGCAGATGTCATAAAGATGTTGGAATATCTAATCGACAATATTTATGTGGAATTCGGATATTTCAGCGAACAATCGCCATACCGATGGGTACTAACTGTGCACCGTTACTTGCCGACTTGTTTTTTTATACTCGTATGAGGCGGAGTTTGTACAAAATCTCTTCCAAGCAGGCAAGAAACACCTCGCACAACAATTCAATTTCACCTACAGATATAAAGATGATGTATTGTCTCTGAAAAACACAAAATTTGCAGAGTGTTTGGAATTCATCTATCCACGAGAACTTGAAATAAAGGAAACAACGGAGACTGCAGCCTCCTCCTCATACTTGGATTGTTATCTCTACATTGACAATGGAAAGCTTACTACCAGGCTTTACGACAAACGGGATGACTTCAATTTTCCCATTGTTAACTTTCCATTCCTGAGCAGTAATATCCCTTCAGCACCAGCATACGACGTTTACGTTTCACGGTTAATCCGTTATGCCAGAGCCTGTTCAAATTATCAGGACTTCATACAGATATATAGATGATGTATTGTCTCTGAAAAACACAAAATTTGCAGAGTGTTTGGAATTCATCCATCCACGAGAACTTGAAATAAAGGAAACAACGGAGACTGCAGCCTCCTCCTCATACTTGGATTGTTATCTCTACATTGACAATGGAAAGCTTACTACCAGGCTTTACGACAAACGGGATGACTTCAATTTTCCCATTGTTAACTTTCCATTCCTGAGCGGTAATATCCCTTCTGCACCAGCATACGACGTTTACGTTTCACGGTTAATCCGTTATGCCAGAGCCTGTTCAAATTATCAGGACTTCATGGAGCGTGGGAAAGTGCTCACTACAAAGCTGTTAAGCCAGGGGTATCAAAAAACCAAACTGGTAGCAACACTTAAGAAGTCCTATGGGAGACATCATAATTTGGTCAATCCCTACAGTTTCAAGAATTGTTTCTGATGTTTTTGCCAATGGCGCGCCATAAGTAGACTTATTACTGCTAAGTTTGCAGTGAGTATTAAAGAAAAGCAAGACAGACTTCCTACGTTATATTGGTTACCGAAACTTCATAAACGACCTTATAAAGCACGTTTCATTGCTAATTCTAGTTCATGTACGACTACTGTTTTGTCCAAACTGCTAACTTCATGCCTTACTGCTGTTAAAAAACATTGGATTAGATACTATGATACTGTTTACGAAAGGGACGGAATTAACTATTTTTGGTTAATTAAAAATTCTAATGATGTTCTCAATAAATTTAAATCTAAAACCTTTCAGGCTTCTAAATTGTCAACATATGATTTTTCTACACTGTATACTACGTTACCTCATCATCTTATAAAAGATAAACTTATTGATTTAATAAACCGAACGTTTATTCGGGAGAATACCCAATATTTGGCTTGCAACGAAGAATGTGCTTTTTTCACTTCTGATGTTTACAATAATCACAATTTATGGTCGTGTCAAAAAGTCTGTGATGCCCTTGTTTATCTTTTGGATAATATTTTTATTAGATTTGGAACTAAACTTTATAGGCAAACAATTGGTATTCCGATGGGAGCTAATTGTTGTGCTCCTCTTATTGCAGATTTGTTTCTTTTTTGTTATGAGATAGATTTCATGAAGTCTCTCTCACGTGAAAATCAGGCTGACATTATTAAGGCTTTCAATTCAACTTCAAGAAACCTTGATGATTTATTGAATATTGACAATATTTACTTTGATCAAATGATGGACCGGATATACCCTACAGAACTCCAATTAAATAGAGCAAATTCTTCCGCTACCGAGGCACCTTTTATGGATTTGAATCTATGTATATCTAATGGTACAGTTTCCATCAAAATTTATAATAAACGGGACGATTTTGATTTTGATATAGTCAATTTCCCTTTTCTGGATGGCGATGTCCCCCGGCGAACCTCATATGGGGTAAACATATCTCAGCTTATTAGATTCGCCAGAGCTTCTTCAAATCTTAATGACTTTAACTACCGTAATAAAGCCCTTACTGCCAAACTTCTTAGGCAGGGCTATCGTTATTTTAAACTTCGTAAGGCGTTTTCGAAATTTTATCTCAGACACAGTGCCTTGGTAGAATAATATAGCGTCTGTCTGAAAACACTTCTGCAACAAGGTATATCGGAACAAGAATTTTACGATGACTTAGTGTACAGATTTAGAAAAAAAAATGTAGGTAAATTTAACTTTTCGGAGCAATTCAGAAAACTTATTAACCGTTATAAAAGAATTGGCTATAGCCTGGATAGTATGAGGTAGACTGCATGCCTAGTTGTCAACACAATCATTGTTGATGGCTATGCTTCACTCTTTAATTGCACGACGGCGGTTCGGGCCTCAGACTCATTGACGGCCTCTTCGTAAAACTTTAACCAGTGGGTTGGGGCTTGACGATATGTCTTTGGTTTGGCCCGCCGTGGTTCAACTATTGGTTTTCATTTACTCTGGCATACTATAAAATTAGCCATGAGTACTCGTCTTTGTTTATTATTTGGATTTATTTGATTTTTATGTTTTCGCTTTGATGCATTGACTGAGTTGGGAGCCTTTATGCGAACCGAATTTTTATGTATTTCTGTATTAAGAGTAGCATCGGGACCCAGGGTGAAGTTAGCTAGCTGTCAAGGTGCTTTAAACCCCCCCCCCCCCCCCCCCGAGTGATTTACTCTACTAACCGTTCTAAGGCGGTGGTCTCGGTATTAGTCTTACTCTTTGTTGCTTTGTGGTTTATTCTACGAGGCGATTTGTTGTATGTCTTACCATGTGTCATTTTGTTCTTGTGTTTTTCAGTCCTTTTGGTGTTGCGATTACCTCGCTTGGGGAGGAGAGGGCTGATCTTGGTGCTTTTAGTACGTTTGTTCGATTTGTACTTGTTTGGGTTTGTCAGTTTCCTCTTCCTCTTGGTGTCTGGGAAGGGCTGCGGTTTGTGACTGTGGCACTCCCTGGACTTTTCTCTTACCCTTTTTTTCCCCTAAATCCCGGACGTACGCTTCTACCGACATTTCCTTCGTTCAGACCTATGGGCATAGTGGGCGAAGCTTGCTTACCAAGTAATGCTTACTATCCGTGAACGCCTGATTACACCCTTTATTCTGAGGTCCATGTTTGTTGGTCTGAACATTCTGATTCGTCATTCGATTACGGATTTATGACTTTGTATTATGGCTTAGGTACCATGACCGCAACTACTTTGGGCCATGTGCAGAATAGTTCTTATAGCCCCTCTTTGGTCGCAATAAGCATGGTTCTCAGAGGTTCTACAACTACTTGTCTCAGCTCCAGTTCGTCTTCCTCTCTTTCCAATTCTATTAACACAAGCAAAGGGAAAGTTTCAACATCAAAACCTCCCAGCTCTCAATCTTCACGCCTGGGAATTATCAAGCAATCAGTTAGAGATAGAAAATTTTCGCAAAACGTTGCAGATTTTGTCTCCAAATCAAGACGAACATCAACTCAGAAAGTCTATGATGCGAAATGGATCGTATATACCGTTGGTGTCATAGAAAGAAGGTTAATCCGGTCTCGGACCCTCTTACCGTTATAGCCGATTTCCTCATTTACCTTTTCTCTGAGAAAAATTATCAAATTAGCACTATTAAAGGCTATAGATCTATGATATCTAATATTCTTAAATTAAAGGCTGGTAATAGAATCGGATCTAACCCTGTCTTGTCAGAATTAATAAGATCTTTTGAGTTGCAACGACCTGTACAAAGATCTCTTACTCCGAAATGGGACTTACCTTGGGTCTTAGTCTGTCTACAGAAAGCTCCATATGAACCTTTACATAAGGCTTCTAAACTTCACTTTACGTTAAAAATAGCCTCTCTTCTAGCTCTTGCCACTGCCAAAAGATGTTGCGAGATTTATACCCTGGCAATGGATTCAAATCATTTAGGATTCAATCAGTCTAATGGACCAGTATCTCTGATAGTTCAAACTGGGTTTTTGGCTAAGAATCAGCTTCCGTCCATTTGCCCAGATCCTATTGTGATCCCCAGTTTAGCCGTGTATGTAAAAAGGGAACACTCGGATAGACTTTTATGCCTGATAAGAGCCTTAAAATTCTAACTCAAAATGACTAGACATTACCGTCAAAATAAAACTAGACTGTTTCTACCAATTATAGGCAAACAAGATATTTCTAAATCCTCTGGAGATGGATATCTTATACTATTAAACTTGCCTATAGGAAACTCACCCTAAAGACTTTCCCTTCTTAAAGATAAAAGCCCATGAAGTTAGGGCTCTATCTTCCTCTAGGGCCTTTTTCGATAAAGTTCCGCTCAGTGAGATTCTGAAAGTAGCAGTATGGAGTCAATCTTCTACTTCCCTTCCGCTGATTCAAGAAGGGCAGTTGTCAGTTTCTGGCGAAAGAATGTGCACAATACTGGTTAACCGCTTAGAGGACTAAGCCTGCCCAGTAAACGTGTGGTTAGGTAAACTGACCGCGCTTGACCCCATTGGGTTGATTGGGCCGTAAAACCTCAACACAAACAAACAAACAATCTTCTACTTTTGCTAAGTTCTACCTAAGGGATATGTCTCAGCAATTTCAAAACCTATATGATTTGGGCCCATTGTTGTGTGGCCCAAACAGTGGTGGGGCCAAGTTAACAGTGCCTTGGATGCCTATAGAAGATTAACAGCCTCCAAACACTACATACATATATTAAGGTAATTAATATCTTATATATATGTTGGAATGAGCTTACGCTTAGGATTTATATCAAAACTGAGCTTGTTCTAAGAGGTTCCTGAGCCTTAATCCAAAAGAGGAGGGATCTACTTGTTTTTTATGTTAGAATTGGGAGCTCCTTCCCACCTAATCTGCGAATTCAAGCACATTATCTATAGTTTAATGTATTGTGCAGTTAAAATGAAGTTGTTTTTTTTTAAAATTAAAACATATTTTAACAAGCAATACTTAACCAATAGATAAAATAATCCCACCTCTCTAACCTCGCTCAGCTCTATCCTTTTAGGGCTTTACATCAAAGAAACTGACACTTGATCAAAAGAGCGGGAGGAATGACGTCACACAGGTGACTGCCTAAGGAAATTTAGGATTAAGACTGCATGAGACGACGTTGCTATCGTTTTTTTTTCTGTTGAAGATATGAGCAGAATAGCACATTATCTATAGGTTAAGTATTTCTTGTTAAAATATGTTTTACTTTAAAAAACTTCAGTTTTAGATCGAGTTCAAAACGTGGTCACTAGAGGTAAAAAAAACTAGGTCACCAGGCCCAAATTAAAAGAATATCTTGTTAACACCAGAGTTCACATTTTTGAAGTGATTATTATGAATCTTGCTCAAAATGTTTGTCTTGATGATTTCTAGGTCAAGTTTGGAACTGGGTCACTTATGACCTGTATGTCATTGTCCAGTGACTTACTTAAGTGTTTCCGTTTAAGTCAGTTGCTCAGTAACTATTGGTTCTACAACGGTGACACTTGGCATTTGCATACATTTTAGCATGGCCTCTTGAATGCAGTCATCCATATTTCACCTTGACCTATATTTCGCGGTTCACTGACTTTATTAAGATTTTGGGTTTAAGTCAGTTTCTCAGTAACTATTGGTCCAACAGCTAATAACACTTAGCACATGCATAAGGTTTAGAATGTTTCCCTTGATCATTTTTAGGTCAGAAAATGTAAGTGATATGATATTCAGGTGAGCGGTACAGGGCCGTCCGAGCCCTCTTTGTTCAGCGTATTATTATCCTAAATTGTAATTTATCTATTTTTGTTTCAGCGTACTATTGTCCTATCTGGTGAATTAACTGTTTTTCTTTTTGCATATTATTGTCCTAACTGGTGAGGTAGCTGTTTCCCTTTCAGTGTACTATTGTCCTACGATTCAATTAACTGTTTTTCTTTCAGCGTATTATTGTCCTAACTGGTCAATTAACTGTTTTGCTTTCAGCGTATTATTGTCTTAACTGATCAATTAGCCGTTTTCATTTCAGCGCAATACAACCCCAATAAGCTGTTTTCCTTTTTCCATTCAGCGTATTGTCCCAACTGTCCCAACTATGTTCCTTTCAGTGTATTATTGTCACAACCAGTCAGTTTGTCGTTTTCCTTTTCAGTGTATTATTGTCCTGACTGGTCAGTTAACTGTTTCCATTCAGTTCAGTTAGCTGTTTCCTGCCAGCGTTTTATTGTCCTAATTGGTCAATTATCTGTTTTTCTTTCAGCATATTATTGTCCTTTTTTGTCAGTTAACTGTTTTCCTGTCAGCGTATCATTGCCCAAAGTGATCCGTTTACTGTTTTCCTATCAGCGTATTATTGTCCTAACTGGTCAGTTAACTGCTTTCCTGTCAGAGTAGTATTGTCTCAACTGGTCACTTACCTGTTTTCCATTTAGCGTATTAATATCTCAACTAGTCGGCTAGCTTGTTTTTTTTTTTTTTTTCAGAATATTATTTTCCTAACTGATCAATTAGCTGTTTCCTTTAGCGTGTTATTATCCATACTGGTCAGTTAGCGCTTTTCAATCAACGTATCATCGTCTTAATTGAACATTTACTTTCTTCCTTTCAGCATATTACTGTCCTAACTGGTCAATTAGCTGTGTCGCTGTAAAGACCAACACGGCCACCAATACAGCTTGCAGATCTCCAGGTAAGAATTGATAAAGAGATCAAAGAAAAGTGCAGGGAGTGCCACAATCACAAGCCGCAGCCCCTCCCAGACACCAAGAGGAAGAGGAAACACACAAAACCAAACAAGCGCAAATCGAACAAACATACGAAAAGCACTAAGATCAGCTCTCTCTTCCCCAAGCTAAGTAATCGCAATGCTAAAAGGACTGAAAAACACAAGAACAAAATAACACAAGGCACGACTTAAAACCAATCGTCTCGTAGAATAAACGGAAAAAAGATTGCCTTTGGAAACGAAGAACACACTACAGATCAGAAAATGGGAATCTCGGTTTTATTGAGACTCTTCATAAGCAGTAATGAAGTTTGCAACATTGCTTACGCCCTCTAACGTATACATGAGCAAAAGAGCAGAACTCATTTTAAAATGTACCATAATGGGCCTAATGATCCCAAAGGAAATTAAATTTAATCTGCACTATGGTAAAACAACAAAGCAACAAAGAGTAAGACTAACACCGGGACCACCGCCTTAGAACGGTCGGTAGAATAAACCGATCGTAAGAGCACTACATTACCACAAAGCAACAAAGGGTAAGATTAACACCGGGACCACCGCCTTAAAACGTCGGTAGGATAAACCACCGCGGGGGTGGTGGTGGGGAGGGGGGAGGGGGGCGGGTGCGTGGTGTTAAAGCACTTTTACAGCCGCCGCGGCTCCCACAGTAGTTTTTGTAGTAACCGTTTCAAGTTGGTTCCTCTACTGCAGTTCTTTGTGCGTCAGTGGTTTTTATATTTCATTTCCTTTGGGATCATCGGGCCCATTGTGGAATCTTTGAAAATTGATTCTGCTCATGTATACGCTAGAGGGCGTAAGCAGTGTTGCAAACTTCATTACTGCTTATGAAGAGTCTCAATAAAACCGAAACTCCCATTTTCTTATCTGTAGTGTGTTCTTTGTTTCCAAAGGCAATCTTTTTTACGTTTATTTTACTATACTGCAGCTGGTATTAGTGCCGTGTGGCGGCGGTAGACCGTCTCCCCGCACTTTACCATAGTGCAGATTATATTTCATTTCCTTCAGGATCATATGGCACATTGTGGAAGTTTTGAAAATGGAGTTCTGCTCATGTATACGCTAGAGGGCGTAAGCAGTGTTGCAGACTTCATTACTGCTTATGAAGAGTCTCAATAAAACCGAGACTCCTATTTTCTTATTTGTAGTGTGTTTTTGTTTCCAAAGGCAATATCTTTTATGTTTATTTATATGTGACATTTGTTTTGTCATTATTTAGTCCTACTTTTTATAAATGGGGAAGACTGTGCTACGTAATTGTGGCATTTTCTGGATATCTTCACCTATATTTTGATATTTTGTAGTCCAGTGCAAAATAAATCTAAAACGGTGGAGACAGTTCTAAAGAGTACCCACCATCTATTGTTTTGAGCAGAAATAAGAAAAATAACGTATACCCCTGTAAACCCCAGTATTACTATATAAAAGTGAGGTTTAAGGGGGTCAAAATTATAAAGGCGTGTTTTCGTGATGATTTAATGGAGTCAATTCATGAATAGCAGTATCAGCTTTTAGGCAGCTCACATTCCCTAACACAGAATTCAGAGGGACTCTATCTTAAAATTTACCAAACTCAATCCCGCAGTCTCAAAGATAGAAAAATAGTGAAGCTAAAGGAGACCTTTACAGTCAACACAGGTCGGTGTCATATTTTATGAATATCCTTTTAGCGTGTGGTTGAATTCCTGTTGTCCCTATCTGTATATCTGTAGTTGTTCGATCCTCATTTTCCGCAGATGTGTAGGCCGAGTATATTGTTGTTGCATATATATGTACCTTTTGTATATAAACGTTTAAATGAGTGATAGTTTTACAGACAACATGTATGTGGGAAAAGAGAGAAAATCGTGGTGTCTAAAGCATAGTTCTGGAATGGTTATTCGTTCAATTAATTTGTACCCAGTTTGCACCATATCGTTTAAAATTCGTTGTTAACAATCCTAAGGTAGACAAAATAAATTAATTTTAGCGACAAAGCTAAACGTATGCCATCAACACGTTGTTTCTGTTGAGTCCTCTTCTTTGCTTAATCATAGGTTTTATATGTGATTTATTTGTGGTCCGTAATGATTCATGGATGAGTTAGAAGACCTCCACACGGACTGAACAAATATGTTTTTACTACTATGAAAGCTGAGGGCAAGGGTTGGGACCCTGTAAAGTACCCCTCAAGCACCCCCTCCAGCAATTCATTATTGACCGTTCCAAAGCGATACTTTTAATGTTGTACTTTTTGTTAATTCTTTTGTAGTGTTTCGCTTTCTAATGTTTTTCTTTTAACAATTATGTAAAACTTTAAGATATATTCAGGTAAGTTTGGGTAACAAAATTGCCACCTTTTAGTGATTGATTTACCTAATCTGCTTGCCATCTGTTGATTTTGTGGCTGCTTAAATGTATTTGTCTATCTTTCCTTTTGTTGTTGGGGCTTGATAAGGATCTGATTGTATCGGTTCCCGTGTTCACTTAATTATTTTTTTATCTTAGTATTTCCTTTTCTGAGGACAAATTACAATATTTTATTGTATATGTGACAAGGCAGGTATACAAAATGACTATTATGTTACATCAATTTTGTCTGTTTTAATGCATATGCTAAACAGTAGTTACTATTTTAGGTTCATTACCTGCAATCTTCATTATTGAATCATTGATGGAACATGTGGCGAAAAGTATTGGAAAAGATGCAACGGATATCAGGATATTGAATATGTATACCCAAGGACAGGTACGTTACATTACTCTGTTGGAGAAAATTAAATGCACTTTCAGGAGACTTCATTCTGTTAAACTTGTTTTGCCACCCTTCTAAAAAAGAGACTACTTTAAGAGGAAAAAAATTGTCCCCAAAGCGATTGATCTACCAAAAAGCAAACAGGAAGTCACACAAATTGTCTCCTTTGTTAAAATAACAAAAAAGTATATCGTTTGTAGCCATTCAGTTATATATGTCAGGGTTAGTTCATGTACATTTGTAAAGTTTAAATCTATAAATAGCAAAATAAGACACACTTATTATTCTGTGTAAGGATCAATCATCGTTTTCTATGAGTTGACCTTTGTCCCAGGAAGGACATTTAACTCTTTATGAGGATTCTGTAAATGTTTTTGTGTGAAAAACTTTGTTTCTAGCATTCGTGATCTTTACATTAAAACTAAATGCTATGAAAACGAAGAACTGCGACCATTACATCTAGTTTTTGATGGCACAGATCTGAAAGCGACATGAGGTATTCAGTTTTTGAAAACGCTTCTTCAAGAGCAGTGACGTAACGTTATTATTGACGTTGTCAATCTGATGTTCCTATCTATGCGTGTATCGTCAAAATAAGTCGCGGGTCTCTTGGCATTCAGTCCATATATTCAAATAACTGGTTTTGAACATTCATTGGTCTATAGTTCTTGTCATTTGGTAAATAGCCCATGTAAAGAGCCTTTGCTTTCGTCTGGAAGTATGGTTCCATGTTTTAAGTATTGTTTGGGCATTTTTTTATTTGCAATTCTTGTGAGCTACGGTATGCATCTGTGACTACGCTAAAATCCGACAAATATTTAAAATGTTTTAAATAATAATAATAATAGTAATGATGACGATAACAATAAAACTAATGATAATTGTTTAGCAGTTGTTAGCACTGGGCACGTGGCCTGACATAGCGGCGTGCTTGTGTGGATAGTCCGTATCCAGTCAGTTCATGCTTTCCGCTAATAGTGTTAAAGCATCCATTTTCTGATGATCCAAAAACAAATTTCTTCAAAAAAATATTTCACTATAACTTAATAAAAGATGCGATGAATGAATGTATGAGAGACGTGTTTGTGGTGTGTTATATAAATACATGTACCGATAAAACTGGCTATTTTACCAGGAGGATGGGCTGTGGATAGTGGATAGGGCCCAGACTGTCCCGGTTGGACTTTGTATATACTTTATAGGCGGAATACAGGGACATGCTGCTTGGACACAGGGTCCGTCACATGTTGCCTGTATCAGCAGAACCTATAGGGATAAGTAAGGCAGATTAGGGTTGTCACAGCTGGCCTAGGTGTCTGTTCACTTTCCACTAGCATACAATCCTTAGCTATTCTTTATATTTCTGTTAATTGTTGACTTTCTCCACAGCAGAACGTTCGAAATATGTGTATACTGTTGTTGTTGCTGCTGTAAAGAAAACTAAAGAAAGCTTGATTCGTAATGAGACATATGACAACGATTCTCTGTTTGTATATTTAATTTTTGTTGATTAGCACTGTCAAATGTCATCATGTATGATGTTTTGTATTCTCAGGGATTGGAGGGCGGGGTCTTTAAACCTATTGGAATTCTAAAATAAATTGTATTATGCAAGGGGTTTTCGATAATTAGTGTCACAAAACGGCTCAAACAAACGTATTCATATCACAAATTAAGTACTTATGAATACATCAAGACTAAGGTGATATGACGACATTCAATGTTTTTAGGATTCGTGACATGTGGCAGCCTGATTGCTACTTTTTACTTTGCAACATCAACGTCTGGATGTAGTCTGGTAAAAGCCTTCTGTGCTAAACCTTTGCTAGTATGAATGTTTTACGATTTTCCGATATATAAGTTGGCCAGGGATTCCCTGTAAAAAACCGTTGTTCTTTGAATACATGTAATTTGTAATCTACCATGACCTCTGACGGTAATATAGATAGTCTGCTTATTTTTTAATGGGTTGTTTAAGCTTCTCTATACCATTTCGTTTGGTATTTTGGAATATACATGTTCTATAAAAAAACAGCAGAAGTAGTCATATTGTAAATATGTGTCTTATAGGCGCCATACATTTTTAAGCTCACTTGAGGCGATTAGGCTCATAAGTGAGCTTATAGAATAGGCTGTCCGTCGTCCGTCATCCGTCAACATTTTACGACTTCTTTGAAGCCAATTCTTCCCATATTTATGCCCCAAGAAGTTGGAGGGCAATATTGCTTCTGATTCGTTCGTTCATTCGTTTGTTCGTGCGTCCGTGCGTTACACTTTTTGATGCATAGTATAATTTCTGAACCCTGCATGCTATGATTTTGAAATTTCATATATGGATTCCTCATGACAAAATAGCTGACACATAATTTCTTCTTATCAGGATTATTCCACTTTCCTGAGGTATGGCCGTTTGAAAAAAAAAATGAATGAAATCTTGTCAGCGAAACATCTAAAAACAATTTTAAGCTAAAGCCTTGAAATTTGAGGAATAGATTGGAAGTAAAAAGTAGATGACCTGATTAACTTTTGAATAAATTCTGAAAACAAAATACTTTTCTAGTTATGGCCCTTTGTTATTTTAGGCATTTTTACATTGCAGACGTTTTGATGGCATACGTTTGAACTGTGCATGCTAGAGATTTGAAATTTCATATATGAATTCTTCATAAAAAATACCTGACACGTATTTTTTTTTCTTTTCAGGACTATGTCCCTTTCCTGAGTTATAGCCCTTTGAAAAACATATGAATGAAATCTTGTCAGCAAAATATCTCAAAAACTATCAAAGCGAGATCCTTGAAATTTAAGGAATAGATTGGTAGCGATGAGCAAATGATTTACTTCTTGAGTTATGGCTTTGTGTCATTTATGCATTTGTACATTGCACACTTTTTTCAGCATAGCATAAATGTTGAACTGTGCATGCTAGGGTTTTGAAATTTTATATTTTGGATTTCTCATGAAAAAATAGCAGACACATATTTTTTTCTTTTCAGGATTATGCCCCTTTCCTGAGTTATGACCCTTTGAAATATCGATGAAATATTGTCAGCAAAATATCTAAAAAACTATTGAAGCTAGAGCCTTGAAAATTGAGGAATAGATTGGTGACGATAAGTAGATGATCAGATTTACTTTTGAATAAATTCTAAAAAGTACTTCTTAAGTTATGGCCTTTCGTCATTTTCGGCATTTTACATTGCTTACTTGATGCATAGCCTAACTTTGAACTGCGCATGCTAGGGTTTTGAAATTTCATATATGGATTCCTCATGAAAAATAGCTGAAATATGCTTTTTTTCTTGTCAAGGTTATGTGCCTTTCCTGAGTTATGGGCCTTAGCAAATATATGGATGAAATCTTGTCAGCACAATATTCCAAAAACTATTGAAGCTAGAGATTTGAAACCTAGTTGGAAAGAAACCAAACGGTTGAAAGTTTACAGAAATGTTCACAACATTTGCCTCTACAAAAATTGAATTTATAAAGGCCGTTGCTCATGTGCTTTTGTCGCTATGGCATCTTATACATAGTCTTATAAACAAGAAACGTGAAAGAAGGTCTTCTTTTCTATCTCACTTCAGATATATTGATAAAAATTTTACAGAAATGTTCCTTGAGTTGTCCTCTGTGTTACATTTGAATTTTGTCCAATTGTGCTGAATTTGATTGGTTGCCATGGTAACCAAAATGTTGAATTCAGCAGCCGTAAGAGGGTTTGAAGCTGATACATTTAGTTCATCGTTAGTTTTGAACAACTGGGTCCTGGTTTTTAAACACTTTACTTTCAACGTTAGGGGCTACTGCTGTTGACGAAGATAAATTTAGAAACGTGCTTGTCTGGCACACTGAATATGGTATGATTAAATTTATTTTTAAACTGGTACCAGTTTAAACAACGTGTCTATTTAAAGTGTTTTATAGCGTTTTTCGTGTTTTTTTTTCATATAAAGGTGAATCCTTTGACCAATATGGAACTAACGGAATGTCTCCTTAAACCTAATATTGCTACTTTGATGGCTACGACTGAGTACAACACTCGACTACAGCAAGCCAACCAGTTTAATCAGGTAATGATTTCAAGTATCATTATTTTTCGTGTCGGGTATGTTAAAATTAGTATATTTGAAAATATGTGTATTATTGTTACAGTGGTTACATTTACCTTGTGAATTTAATGCAAGGCATATTATACCACCCCGCAAACTTTGTTTGTGGGGGGAATACTGTTTTCACGTTGTCCGTCCGTCCGTCTGTCTGTCCGATGGTCCGTTTGTTCGTCCGTGTGTCCGTCCGCGACGCTGGTTTTTTCCTAATATCTTGAAAACGCAGTGATGGATATTAATCCATTTCTGCAGACACATTGATATCAATAAGATGTACCTACATGAGAAAGTAAGGGCTAGGGGCCAATTCTCCAGGATTTATTGCCCTGTGTATTTTTTTTTCTTAATGCAGAAAAAAGGCAGAAAAAAGTTTGTGTGCACACTATCACTTTAACCAATGGCTGGAATATGACCAAACTAGCACAGATACATCATCACGATAGGGAGAAGAAGTGATTAGGTGACCTTGACCTTATTTTCAAGGTCACTACATTATACATACTCAAAAAGGAGCCTAAAGGATCCTTGTTAATGAAGTAAAAAAGTTTGTGTGCACAATATCTCTTTAACCAATGGCTGGAATTTGACCGAACTAGCACAGATACATCATAAGGATTGGGCAAAGAAGTGATTTGATTTTGGTGATCTTGACCCTATTTTCAAGGTCACTAAACTATAAATACTCAAAAAAGTGAGCCTTGTTAATGCAGTAAAAAGTTTGTGTGCACATTATCTCTTTAACCAATGGATGGAATTTGATCAAACTAGCACAGATACATCATCAGTATAGGGGAAGAAAGTGATTAAATTTTGGTGACCTTGACCTTATTTTCAAGGTCACTACATTATAAATACTCAAAAAGGAGCGTAAAGGAGCCTTGTTAATGAAGTAAAAATATTGTGTGCACAATATCTCTTTAACCAATGGCTGGAATTTCACCAAACTAGCACAGATACATCATAAGGATTGGACAAAGAAGTGATTTGATTTTGGTGACCTTGACCTTATTTTCAAGGTCACTAGACTATAAATACTCAAAAAAGTGAGCCTTGTTAATGCAGTAAAAGTTTGTGTGCACATTATCACTTTAACCAATGGATGGAATTTGATTAAACTAGCACAGATACATCATCAGTATGGGGGAAGGAAGTGATTAAAGTTTGGTGACTTGACCTTATTTTCAAGGTCACTACATTATAAATACTCAAAAAGGAGCGTAAAGGAGCCTTGTTAATGAAGTAAAAAGTTTGTGTACACAATATCTCTTTAACCAATGGCTGGAATTTGACCGAACTAGCACAGATACATCATAAGGCTAAGGCAAAGAAGTGATTAGATTTTGGTGACCTTGACCTTATTTTCAAGGTCACTAAACTATAAATACTCAAAAAGCGGGCCTTGTTAGTGCAGTAAAAAGTTTGTGTGCACATTATCTCTTTTAACCAATCGATGGAATTTGATCAAACTAGCACAGATACATCATCAGTATAGGGGAAGAAAGTGATTAAATTTTGGTGACCTTGACCTTATTTTCAAGGTCACTACATTATAAATACTCAAAAAGGAGCGTAAAGGAGCCTTGTTAATGAAGTAAAAATATTGTGTGCACAATATCTCTTTAACCAATGGCTGGAATTTGACCAAACTAGCACAGATGCATCATTAGGATTGGACAAAGAAGTGATTTGAATTTTGTGACCTTGACTTTATTTTCAAGGTCACTAGACTATAAATACTCAAAAAAGTGAGCCTTGTTAATGCAGTTAAAGTTTGTATGCACACACATTATCACTTTAACCAATGGATGGAATTTGATTAAACTAGCACAGATACATCATCAGTATGGGGGAAGGAAGTGATTAAATGTTGGTGACTTGACTTTATTTTTAAGGTCACTACATTATAAATACTCAAAAAGGAGCGTAAAGGAGCCTTGTTAATGAAGTAAAAAGTTTGTGTACACAATATCTCTTTAACTAATGGCTGGAATTTGATCGAACTAGCACAGATACATCATAAGGCTCAGGCAAAGAAGTGATTAGATTTTGGTGACCTTGACCTTATTTTCAAGGTCACTAAACTATAAATACTAAAAAAAGCGGGCCTTGTTAATGCAGTAAAAAGTTTGTGTGCACCTTATCTCTTTTACCAATGGATGGAATTGACCAAGCTAGCACAGAAGCATCATCAGGATAAGGGAAAGAAGTGATTAGGTTTAGGTGACCTTGACCTTATTTTCAAGGTCACCACATTATAAATACACAAAAAGGAGCCTTGTTAATGAAGTAAAAAGTTTGTTTGCACAATATCTCTTTAACCAGTTGCTGGAAATAGACCGAACTAGCACAGATACATCATAAGAATAGGGCAAAGAAGTGATTAGATTTTGGTGACCTTGACTTTATTTTCAAGGTCACTACACTATAAATACGCAAAAAAGTGAGCCTTGTAAATGCAGTAAAAGGTTTATGTGCTATCTCTTTAACCAATGGCTGAAATTCGACCAAACTAGCACAGATACATCATCAGGATGGGGGAAAGAAGTGATTAGATTTTGATGACCTTGATATTATTTTCAAGGTCACTACATTATAAATACTCAAAAAGTGAGCCTTGTTAATGCAGTAACAAATTTGTGTGTACACTCTCTCTTTAACCAATTGCTGGTTTTATTTGATTTTGGTGATCGTGGGGCGGGTATCGAATAAGCGCTGCTTATTGACAATTTTCATTGCATTTATCTATTTCATCATATTCCCTGCATATAGAAAACGACAGTGAAAACAAATAATCTCGTTAGCGCTTGACAATTATTATAAACTAGGAGACGATTGGCATGCAACCCAGTCCAGCTTTACATATGGTGCGGCTCAAATTTATGTTAATTTGTTTAGGAAAAGATAAAAAATATAGCTATAAAACGACAGACTGCGACCACGGAGGATAACATTCTGAAGGCACCGAAAGAAGAGACAAGGTACAAGCAATGGCAAGTGACAAAGACACATTTAAACTAAAACATATTGCATTCAAACAAAGAAGAACTGCAACAGTGGAAACACCTTGTAAAGGTCAACACAAAAGAAAAATAGTGGTACGTCTGACAGAGAGCTCACATTAAGCGTTACAAAGCAGTTCTTCCATTGTAGTTCGTCTATATTTTTCTATTATAGTTCATCTTTAGTTATATGGCGTTTATCGCAAGTGCGCCATTAGTTTATTTCCATTATTTCTGCACCATTTCTTCCTCTTTTGGAGCCTGAGGGAGGCTGTGTTTCATGATTGAGACATTTGCTGGATTACTTCATTTATACGTTTAAATGATACAAAACGACATCACAATAAGTAAGAATAAGAACTGCATCAGAAATACCGTCTTGGAATATTCAACTTCATTAAAGCTGGAAATGAGGAACTAAAACCTGGTTTTGAGAGACTCAACCCACACCTGTAACCTTGACACATACACAGAGACGTTTTAGTTCGAAATTATTTTCAAATTATATCTTAATTTGAATGTCGTATTGTTGAAGGCAAACCGTTGGAAGAAGAAAGGACTATCAATCGTCCCGCTAAAGTTTGGGATTAGTTGGGCAGGAGTCCATTATGGTTGTCAGGTATCGATATATTACACTGACGGCACAATTGCCATTTCGCATGGAGGGATAGAAGTTGGACAAGGAGTAAATACGAAGGTAAAGTTATAGTGCACATTCTTATTTTCCTAACTCTTTGATACATTGTCTGGTACATCCGTTTCGTATACCCATTTACGGGCAAATTACATCTGCCTTGTCCGTCAACTTCCTGTTCTTTCATACAGAGCCTTTTATGCTAGGGGTTTGAACTTTCCTATGGTAATTGTCCATAACTAATTGGCTGACTCTTGTCTTTGTGCAAATGCATGCCCCTTATTATAGCAATTTCAGAAACAAGTATTTATAAGCTGTTGTTTAGACAGTTGGCGAACTGTTTTGGGCTGAAGTAGATCACCTGATTATCAGTAGGTAAATGCCGTAAAAACTCAATGTTTATGCATTTAAATTTCATTAGTTTTTGAAGATAAAAATAGCTTATCTTAACTTTAGTTTTTCTGTCTTTCCGTGTTAATATTAAGTATACATATATATTTGCAAAGATATGCTCCCTTTAAATCTTTTCCAATCGTGTCAGTATAACTTTGAAATAAAATGTATTTGAGGAAAGCTTTTTATTCTTTTTCTAACACACTGTTATAAATGCGGCATCACCTTACTGTCACCGAACTGACTGCCATAATGAATGATAACAGTCTACAAACAATAAAGGTTAGCAAATTAAAATGTTCAAACAAAAAATGAAGTAGAAATCTGGCTCTAACCCAGTCAAAAACTGATAGGATGAAGAATTAACAAGAGATCTAGACGTAAGAACTGGTCTCTAACCCTGCCAATTACTGATGGATTTTACAAAAGAATTAAATTTAGTGATCTAGACATCAGTATTGGTCTTTAACCCTGCCAACAACTGATGAATTTTACGAAAGCTTTAAATTTAGTGATCTAGACGTCAGTACTAGTCTCTATCCCTGTCATCAACTGATGGATATTATCAAAGAATCAAATTTTGTGATTTAGACGTCAGTACTGCTCTAAAACCCTATCAACAATTGATGGATTTTACCAATGAATTATTATTTAGTTATCTTGACGTCACTATGGTCTCTTACTCTATTAACAACAGATTGAGTTTACCAAAGAATTAAATTAAATTATCTAGACGTCAATACTGGTGTCTAAACCTGACAACAACTCATGGAGTTCACCAAATTTTTTAGTTAGTGCGCCTGACGTCAGTACTGGTCGCTAACCATGTAAACAACAGATAGTTTACCAAGTGTTATATTTATTCTTCTAGACGTCAGTACTGGTCTCTAACCCTGTCAACAGTTGACGGAGTTTACCAAGAATTAAAAGTGATCTAGACGTCAGTTCTGGTCTCTTACACTAGCAACAACTGATGGAGTTAACCAAGAATCAACTTTAGTACTTCTGACGTCAGTACTGGTCTCTAACCCTGTCAACAATTTATAAAATATACTAAGAATTAAATTAGTACTGGTCTCTAACCCTCAACAACAGATGGATTTTACCAAAAACTATATCAAGTGATCTAGAAGAAGTCAATTCTGGTACTGAATTCTAGAGCACTTTTTTAAATTCTTAGTAATATATTGGTTGACAGAGTAGGAGCCGTATTTCCTCTTTAGCTTTTTTTCGTGTTAACTTTGAAGCAACTGACTCTGATGATTTGTATACTGTTAGCGTTTGATATGGCAGCCAGTTAGGCGAAAGTTAGGTTATGCTACATTTATTGTTGTCAGACTTACAATCTTTTATTATTTAGAGAAACTTACATATAGGTGCTTATTGTAACTAAAGAATTGTTATTATTAAGTAAATGAAGAGTCGTATAGCTGCTGAACATAATTATTGCATGACTAAAAATTTCTATCATAACTGTGTAAGGAGAGTCAGTCCCTTATCTGATAAAAAAACTGGTATCATGCTAACATGCGTATGAAAACAATGTTCAATATAGTATGTCAGAATACTGTTATGGATTCCGCCCTGATAAACTAAGTTTGTCAGTTTCAGGATCATTTGAACTAGAAAATCGAGTTTCTGCTGTCTTTTTTAGCGACAAGCATATAGACATGGCTTTATCTTTTGAAAGTACATTTTCTAGTTTGCATTTGGATTGGATATGCTTAAAGTAAGCTGCACCAAGCTAAAGAGTGCGTTTATTACATGCAAACTGGAATGCAAATTACAAAATCCCCCGTTCATTACCTCAATCTAATAGAGACTTTACTGTTAGCGAACTGTACCATCTAACTTTTACTGTCTAAAAAGAATGATTTGAGCTGTGTTGCGCATATCAGTTCCCATCGCAGGTGATCGCGTATAACTTAGGGACGTTACATTATTTAAACAAGCTAAAAAGAATAACACGTTTGGTTCTTTATCCAAAGGGATAAAAACAGATATAACTAGAAATAATTAGTAGTTCTAACAATGTTCCAAATGTTCGGAGGGCTACCCACTTCATCAGGGCAAACGTAGAAATATTTCTACTACATTTTATGTGATCGACAACATGGCTTACAATGTTCATGTTCTGCCTCATCTCAGTGTAGCAGAAATATTTTCCGTTTACCCTGATGAAGGATAATCCCTCCAAACATTTGGAACATTATAAAAGAAAGACATTATTTCATGTTATCAAAAGAATAAATTATTTTATCTATCTAATAATGATGCAGTATTTTATGTTTTTGTTTGACAGTCTGTACAAATAATTTAGTGCCAGACTGCGCCCCATAAATCATGTTTATTTAGCAAATTTGCACACAACAATTGGTAGTATTTTTAAATGGCAGAAAAATCTACAAAATAGAACAGTTCCCTTAATATTCATATTTAAAGCACTGGGAGTGCTGATAGGATCAGTTACTTGAAGTTCTTTAGGTCTCCAGAAATGATGGATTGGGATGTTGGCTGAAATGTGAAAAACAAGAAGATATAAAACAACAAAAGCAACAGCAACTCATAAACAGTATACAAATTTATTTGTAAAATGTTGTCTGAGAGCAGAAAGACAGGCAAATGCCACAGTCCTCTTTTATAAAACAGTTTGTTGATTTGGTGACTTGATATTGATACGATTTTAATGAAATTTACCAGAACAAGACAAAGCATTTTCGAAACTTGCACTAGATACTGTTTTTCGAAACTTTCGATAGGACGATATAAATTCTTATTGCGATTCTCGGTATCCCAGTTTGGTGTTAAAATCTTTATAGCGTCAAAAATCATATGGAAATTGTAATATCATTATAAAGGTTTTTTTCGGTACCCAATAGCCCTTTTCGATCCTTTTAGAGGGTTATCTACTTTACGGTGTTTATTAGTACCACGGCTAGGGTGACACTTTTTACCCAACGCTGTAGATTTAGCGAGTATTCATATTCGTCCACCGATATTGTACTCAACATGGTTAAATCTTATTTTTTGAAAAGTTTGGTTTTCTTATATTAATGTGCTACTTATCAGCATCAGAGTGCATAAGGCTAACATGTTAGAATGCGAAATTTAGCATTATTAGCATAAGCAAGGAACTATTTGTGAGGTAGTTATGAGGTAGTTATTAGGTTGGTAATAGCAGGAAAACGGATTATCAAAATGTGGTATGTTAAATATGGCGGCGGTTTGGCAACCGCCCCAAATAAAACAGTTTGAGCGTAAACTTTGATTTTGACAACAGATGTATCGAAAATAAAAAAAAAAGTGAGGTAGTGAAATATATCATATCTGCAATATGTGGTATCTTCTTGTACAGAAAGACGGCATTATTAAGTGGTTGGGTGAGGCAAAGGTGTCGTCACTTGGCGTCAATCGGACATTGACTTACAGTTGGGCAAGACCTGCTGCTATCCTTGCAGCAGGTTAGGGTAAAGGGGGTGTTTTTATTTTTTTCTGCTTCTTTACTTTCATTTATTTTGCTTTCTCCCCTGTCCCTATCTTTCATCTCCTCTACTATCTCTTCTATCTCTCTTCTCCCTTTCTATAGGAGACGACAAAAATGACCCGCAAGAGTTTACGTGTTGTTAAAACCCAACTCAGTCAAAACATCTGACCTAATCAATGATAAGTAAATTACATGGAGGAAATTTTGCACATTACTATATATATGTTTTTGAATTACAGGTAGCGCAGGTGTGTGCCTATGAACTCGGTATACCAATGGATAAAGTGAAGGTTAAAGCCACCAATTCATTGACCAGTGCCAACAGTATAACTACAGGTGGTAGCATAACAAGTGAAAACTGTTGTGAGGTAAGAAATTTCGGCTAGAGTATAACATTGTTTTAAGCACGTTTTGTTTGTCATCTATAGTTTCAATATACGGTTTTGTTTTCCAGGCCTTTGCAGGAGTTGTAGTACAAGTTTAATATCTGCTTGTCTCCTTACTTCAGAATATTATAATCTCATTAGCTGTCGTTAAGCGCTTATGGAGGTCGTAAAATGTCGCCTGGTACGTCGATATAGTGCTGATATTCAGTCTGCTGGGGGACAAAAGGTTTGTTAAAGTGCGTTAGTTACTTAAACATTGAAAAAGGTACAGCTCATGCGCAACATAATTCGGGTATGCGTAGGCTACCTCTGGTACTTTAAAAAATCCCATGAAAGGACATAATGACGAGAGTCTCCTGTTTCATGGCACCGAATAATGATTAACTGTCATGAAATAAAACCACAATAACTTTTGAGAAGAAGGATTCCTTTGAAAGCAAAGGACAGACTAATGAAAAAGGTAGGAGAAAAGTCCAGGAAGTGCCACAATCACAAGCCGCAGCCCTTCTCAGACACCAAGAGGAAAAGGAAACAGACAAAACCAAACAAGCGCAAGTCGAACAAACGTACAAAAAGCACTAAGATTAGCTCTCTCTTCCCCAAGCGAGGTAATCGCAAAAGAATAATCCACAAAGCAACAAAGAGTAAGACTAATATATAATATGTAACACTGCTCACACCTCCTAAAGCCAGCTTAAGTGGTTTTGTATTTTCAAATTATTCAAAACAGATACATTGATCCTAAGTAAACAGAAAGTACAAACTACACCATGATTTCGCACAAAATAGCAGGAGACGTTTTATGGCCACTACACGACACTTCACACCAGATGAAGTCAAGGAAAATTAATTCTGAAAAGGGATCCATTGAAAGCAAAGAATGCACTAATGAAAACGAAAATAGTAGACACTTTTATATTGAATCTGGCCATGAGTAGTATTGTAATCAAAGCGGCGGCTGAAGGGATATATTATTTTTGAAATTATTTGCAAAATAACAATTGGATCCCAAGGTCTAGAAAGTATAAATTTCGCTATGATTTTTCATAAAACGGCAATTTAAAGAAACTAGAACGAACAAATGAAGGGAAGGTGACGCATTCCCTAATTCCAGAATATTTCAAATTTAAGATACGTATTATTGTGACGAAATAATATTGAAAATAAAATCCTGTTCAAAAGTTAAATGCATTCAAAGTCGTAGAAATAGGTGTTTCTACTTAAAAGCTAGTAGATCCTGTGGTGTCATTAGTTCTTTTTTAAATTTTACTTTGAAATTCCAGTTTTATTTAAATCCTTATATTATTCCAGACTGCTAATTTTAATAAAAATTAAATAGTTTTACAACTTATTATCTAGACTTTATGTTACAAATTAACATTTTAAAAAAAAAATAAAAACTGATTTAATTTAATTCTAAAAAAACCAAACGTTTTTAAGTATTAAAAATGCAAGATTCAGAACACTGCCTTAGAATTACCAAGAATTAGTAAATTATTAAAAAGCACACGCGAAAAGATTATTTTATAAAATTTCAATAAAATGAATTTAGAAAATGGAATTGAAATTAATTTTCAAATTTTAGTTAAATTTATTAATGAGAGTTAAAATTCATTTAAAAATCAAACTGAATTTGAAACGTATCAGCACTGCAGCCGTACATATAAAGAAAATGGAGATCTGTTTCTCTCTGTATACATCCCCTGAATATTTTCAAAATAATGTTTTTTTTTTAAACATTTTTTTAACTTATTCAAAAGAACCAATGATGGCGTTGGTTTCCCTTGAGCATTTATGCGGTGAAATGAGTAAACAATTAAAATCTAAATAACTATGTAAGTATTTTAAATATTTCAATCGGATTTTCACCACTGGACTCACCAGCTACAAGTTTTTTCTATTTAGCATATATACAACCAAAGCAAAATTTGGGAATGCATCTGATTTAACACACGCGTGTTGGGGGCTAAAATCTGGTTTTGTAAGCGCTCAACCACCGCATTAATCCTGAGACAGTTGCGGCTATACATATTTGTTCGGTTCGCGTAGGTTTTCCTAACGCATTGATTGAGCAACACAGAACACAATTAAGTTAACTTGTCAACAATATGATGAAACAAAGATAAACGCTGGACTACAACTTGAAAGTCAAAGCAAACTTAAGGAGAAAAAAAATAAAAAATAAAAACCCTCATAGAACCACGGTGAGCCCTACCACAGCTGGGTAAGGTCAGGTACAACCCAAAGTGATTCCTTCGAGATAACATATGAAATATTGTCGCAACCGAGAAAAACCATGTAGTAAATATAGTTGGATATAGATACAATCATAAAATATATACTGCTAAGCGAATGTTTCACAATCACAGTGGTTGTAGTGGAACTGAAAGTACATTGGACATATCGGATAGCTCCAGATAGGACGAGGTTTCTAACAAAAAAAAGAAGTACTGACATTACAAAAACACGCCTATTCAAATATATTGAAAAGTATTATACAACCAAAAACTGAAAGTTTTCAGAGAAAACGTCTGATACTTTTCATATTTCTGGTCAAAACATAGATTGTGGATACTCGTTAGAACTGCCTCTCCGAGGCGGCTCTAACGAGTACCCACAATTTATGTTTTTGAGCAGAAATAAGGATAATAATATATATACCTGTAAACCCCAGTTTTACTTTATAAACGTTGGGTTTAAGGATGTCAAAATTATATAGTATGTTTTCGTGATGTATTGTTTTTATTTCTCCACTGAATCAAATGTTGCGAGTATTCATTAGTAGTGACTGAGGAAATATTTATCTGGCTACTTCTCTTATCTGTAGCTATGGATGCCACACACTGGTGTGTAGGAAACAACATGTATTTGTTTAGTCAAAAAAGGTAAAAGAAAAGTCCAGGGAGTGCCACAATCACAAACCGCAGCCCTTCCCAGACACCTAGAGGAAGAGGAAACAGAAACCAAACAAGCGGAACTCGAACAAATGTACGAAAAGCACTAAGGTTAGCTCTCTCTTCCCCAAGCGAGGTAATTACAATGCTTAAAGGACTACAAAACACAAGAACAGAATAACACAAGGCAAGACTTAGAACAGATCGCCTCGTAGAATAAACCACAAAGCAACAAAGAGTAAGACTAATCTCACGTCAGAATCTTGAGTCAGTAAATAGATTGATTGTTAAAATATATATACATGTATTCCTTAGATTAATGGCGAGTTTCAAGGAACCATTCTGGAAAATTGCTGGTATATTATTGGTGTCATGAACGTGTGCATGTGCTTTAAGATGACCGTAAAATAATCTTTGATAAGTACTTCTTTTCGAACCTAATCATGTTGACAGAAGATATTATGTTAAGCTAGATTCTAAACCAAATTACCCTTGAAAGAATGTAAACACACACTGAAAATAGCTAAAATGTCGTAGTTTTTTTAGACAGACTACCAAATCTGGGCCAGTTAAACCCTTATGTTTAATTAAAAAAAAAAAAAAAGCAGAATTGGTTCAAGTTTTGTTAAACTTCTCTACAGTTTCGAAGTTATCATTTTTAATCATATGCATGTGACTTTTATATGGTCAGAAAATGTCTGACAATGTTACTGCTTTTAAAAAGAATTGATTACTGATATGCAACAAACGTAGTTATGGCTTTGTCATAGTCAGACAGGATTGAAGGATTGATTGTATTATAATTGAACTTTTATTTGATAATTTTAGTTTTACGATTCATTTTGACACAGTTACATTCATTCCTTTATTTAGGGCGTTCTCCAGTGCTGCAAGACACTTAAAGCAAGAATGGCCCCTGTGAAGGCCAAAATGAAAGACCCTACATGGGAGGAGCTAGTTGCCCAATGTTACGAAGAAGGAATAGACCTATCCGCTCGGTTTTGGTATGAGCATTTACATCTGTCTTCGAGATAAATCATATAATGTTACTCACTGACATTTAGAATGATATGCCATTACATCGTCTAAGCACATTAATAAGGTAGCTTAATCGTATCATGTTCAGTCTGTAGATACACATGGATAAAAAAAAAGGTAAGAGAAAAGTCCAGAGAGTGCCACAATCACAAACCGCAGCCCTTCCCAGACACCAAGAGGAAGAGGAAACCGACAAATCCAAACAAGCACAAATCGAACAAACGTACGAAAAGCACTAAGATTAGCTCTCTCTTCCCCAAACGAGGTAATCGCAATACTAAAAGGACTGAAAAACACAAGAACAAAATGACACATGGAAAGACATACAACAAATCGCCTCGTTGAATAAACCTACAAAGCAACAAAGAATAAGACTAACACCGGGACCATCGTCTTAGAACGGTCAGCAGAGTAAACCACCGGGGGGTTTAAAGCACTTTTACAGCTAGCTAACTTCACCCTGGGTCCGGATGCTACTCTTAATACAGAAACACATAAAAATTCGGTTCGCATAAAGGCTCCCAACTCAGTCAATGCATCAAAGCGAAAACACAAAAATCAAATTAATCACTATAATAAACAAAGACGAGTACTCATGGCTAATTCTACTGTATGCCAGAGTAAATGAAAACCAATAGTTGAACCACGACAGGCCAAGCCAAAGACATATCGTCAAGCCCCAACCCACTGGTTAAAGTTTTACGAAGAGGCCGTCATTGGGTCTGAGGCCCGAACCGCCGTCGTGCAAGTACAGAGTGAAGCATAGCCAACAACAATGATTGGGTTGACAACTAGGCATGCAGTATGCCGCATAATATCCAGGCTATAGCCAATTCTTTTATAACGGTTAATAAGTTTACTGAATTGCTCCGAAAAGTTAGATTTACCTACAATTTTTCTAAATCTGTACACTAAGTCACCGTAAATGACTGACTGTTTTTCTTCATCAGCCACACTAAATAATAAAAGACCAAAAGTAAAACTATTCGACCAAAACAGACCAAAGGAAAGATGGCGAATACCTGCTAAGTATAACTCCTCGGCTGAGAAAATATCACAACTTCAATGATTTATTTCGTAGGAATTGCACAAAGGGAAGTGACATCTGTTGAGTTTCATGCCCAGAAAGAAGTACTACTACCGGTATAAAATACTGATCCCAGCATTACTAAATGAGGCGTATCATGGAAAAAGCCATTATAGCATATATGAAAAGCAAAAGTTCAGGCGACCTTCGCAACTGCGCAGTCTCGTAGAACCAATGCTATTCGCTCATGTTAGTGGTAGGCCAAGAATAAACTTCAGCAAGAGAACTAGACGTGGCATCGCTAAGGGCCAAGGCATACGCACTGAAAGATTAATTCCATGGACAGTCCTAATAACCCTTTTCTATATCGACTCGGCTCAAGTATATTTCAGCTTTTTTACTGTTGTATATCGGTTATCTAATATCACAAATTGGAAAATATAAGCTTGGATCATTGTAAGATTTTTGAAAGCCACTATATCGCATATTTGACAGTACGGATTGGAATATTATGTTTCACGGACTTTCAGGCAAATCAATCTTTAAATGCGTATGCCCAGCTCCTTAGCAAGGCCATATGTCTAGTTCTTTTGCTAAAGTTTCCCCTTGCCATACTGCTTACGTGGAGGAACAGTATATATTCTGGTGAGGCTGCACGTATGTTGCTAGAATAAGCTATATCATTTTTCTAATCACGCGGCTCGTATTCCATTTAGCTTGGATTTGGTGCAAATACTTTTATTATATATAAAAAGATAGTTGACAAGTGAAGTAGTTTATTTATCATTGCATTAGCAGGAAGAGCGATATTACTATACTACATGTGTTTCAGGACAAACCCACAGTCAAATGATCCTTTCCAGTATTACTCCTATGGGGCTACAATAGCAGAAGTCGAACTAGACGTATTGACAGGAGAATATCAGATATCTAGGGTAGATATTGAGTATGACTGTGGTGAGAGGTAAATAACATTGAAATATAATCTTAAATATATATTGTCTTAGCATACATAACTATAAAGGAATTTATCAATTGTAGGTCACAGTCACGAAGCAGCACAGGCTTCCCGAGGCACGGAAAGCAGAACAGATGATAAACAAACAATTACAAGGCAAAAGGACACAGTTGCAGCAATAGATAAGCAAACAGAAAAGCAGATCAATAGAGGCACCGTCAGCAGAAACAACTATTCGAGGGCTTAAATTAAATTTACTCGATCGAAACCTCACTCGTAGTTCTGATGAAGTTCACATGAAGAAATCCACAAGTTGGAACACCATAGACCAGACCATATATAGCAATAGGATCGTCCTGAAACAGACTGAGGATCGGACCGTCATTCAGTCTGAGGCCCAACTCACCGTCGTGCAATTAAATAGTGATGCAAAGTTTTCAACCATAATTGGGTTAACAACTATGCATGCAGTTTGCTGCATAACTAAACTAAACAGTTTGCTATCTTAAACGCTCTGAAGCTATCTTAAACTTTCGTCCATAGACATCTAGTTTTCTGATAAGCTTACTTATAAGATAATTCTTTTAGTAACTATCGAAATATCACATATAGTGTCGTTTAAACATTCATGCAGGTGTAATTACCTACAATACATATTATCGTAGATTGTCAAAAAACCTCTTTCACATTATTAAGTGATGCCATCAATTTTATTTTTACCTGTTGTTACTGGGTTAAGGGTTGTGGTAATACAAAGTCGTACCGTTTTCGAAGCATTATTTCTATAAATTAACGTTATACCTTTCATTAACCGTTAACACACAAACTAAATTACTACTTTCTGTAAAGATTGATTCTTTGAGACAAGAAACACATCAGATAATGAACAGCAGACTCGGATTTATTGATTCAAGTTTGTTGTTTTCTAGCCTTCGATTGCTCTGCTGACCTATCAGTCAGTTTATGGTCTTTCAGTTGTTCAGTCGAATTTATTCGACTTGTTCTTTTATCCTATCGCAGCACGAACCCAGCATTAGACATAGGACAAGTTGAAGGAGCTTTTGTCATGGGCCTTGGTTACTGGCTGACTGAAGAATGTAAATATAACCCAACAACTGGAGCGCTCGTCACTAACAGCACATGGGTGAGTAGGCCTGTACATCCGGAGAATATGTCACCTATCTGTATCGCTACATTTAGTAATTAGTCACTGACAACTCATATAGGTAAGAATGTCTGTAAATCAGGGGACCTGCTTACTAGAAGTATATTGGTAAGTGTGTTTGTAAATCAGGAGAACTTTGTACTAACAGCATATAGGTAAGTATGTCTACAAATCAGGAGAACTTCTTACTAACAGCATATAGGTACGTGCTGTGAATCAAGAGAACTTCTCACGAACAGCATCTAGGTACGTTTTTCCGTATATTAGGAGAAATTCTTACTAACTTTATATAGGTATTATGTCTAAAAATCAGTAGAACTTCCTACTAACGACAGTTAGGTAAGTATGTCTGTAAATCAGTAGAACTTCTTACAAACAGCATAATGGTACGTATGTCCGTAAATCAGAAGAACTTCTTACTACTGTGCTTTCGACATCTTTCAGAAAGTCGTTTTTTGCTTGACGCTTTACACAGAAGAAGTAAATTTGCAAATTTTTGTCATGATTTAATGCAAAACCATTTGTCGTAACTACCTATGTGCAAAAAAATTTATTCCAGTTATTGGTTTTTAAAACATCAAATATTTTCACTTTTTCCCATAGTAAAAATGAAGCCACATCATGCAGAAATCTGTAGGGTAGGTAACTTGGAGCCAAATTTTCAACAATTTCCACTTGTTCAATTTTTTTGAAATTTTCACAATATTGTTGTAAAACGTCAATATTTCAAATTCAGCAAAGAAAAGTAAAAATTATTTTCTTAGACAAAAATTAAAAAAAATCACTTTACTATAGAAATTGCATAGGTCAGACCAACTTTTGGCTGTAACTTTACTTTTTGTGTAAATATTTGAGAACAAAACACAGAAACATAAAAGACAAATGGTTTCTGACAAGATATGGTCAACCAGAACAAAATATTTTTATTTAAAATAAAACGCCAAGCAAAAAGCGTCTTTCCAAGAGATGTCGAAAGGACAGTAATAGCATATTGGTACGTGTGTCTAAAAACCAGGAGAACTTCTTACTAACAGCATATAGGTAAGTATGTCTGTAAATCAGGAGAATTTCTTACTGGTAATTGTGTCTCTAAATCAGGAGACTAACAATGTATAGGTAAGTATGTCTATAAATCAGGAGAAATTCTTACTAACAGCATATAGATAAGTATCTCTATGAATCAGGACAACTTCTTACCAATAGCATATAGGTGTGTCTGTAAATGAGGAGGACTTCTTACTAACAGCATACAGGTAAGTATGTTTGTAAATAAGGAAAATTTCTTACTAATTGCGTACAGGTAAGTATGTCTATAAATCAGGAGACATTCTTGCTAACAGCATATAGGTAAATGGCTCCTTAATCAAGAGAATTCTTACTAACATCATATAGGTAAGTGTATCTGTAAATCAGGAAAACCTCTTAGCATATAGGTATGTTCGTCTTTAAGTCTAGATAACTTCTTACTAACAGCATATAGGTAAGTGTGTCTGCAAATTAGGAGAGCTTCTTACTAACAGTATATAGGTAAATGTGTCTGTAAAGCAGGAGAATTTCTTACTAACAGGATACTGGTACGTATGTCTGTAAGTCAGGAGAACGTTTTATTAACAACATAAAGGTAAGTGTGTCTGTAAATCTGGATAACCTCTTACTAACAGTATGTAGGTACGTATGCCTATAAATCGGGAACGTCCTTTTAACAGTATATAGGTAAGTTTGTATGTAAATTAAAAGAAATGTTTACTAACAGCATATAGGTAAGTATGTTTGTAAAGCAGAGCATTTCTAATAACAGCAAAAAAGTAAGTATGTCTGTACATCAGGAAAACTAATCATTAAAAGCACATAGGTCAGTGTGTCTGAAGGGCTTGTTTCTCGCAACACATGGGTAAATCGGTCTGTGCATCTAGAGAAATTGTTAATAATAGCCCATGTGTAAAGTAAATAAATGAACTCTGGAATTGATACAATCAGATCCACATACAGCACCCAACATCAAAAAGAAAGACAGACAGACAAATATAATTAAACAGTCATAAAATGCACAGATTGCAAGCAGAAGTGGCAACCCTTTCCCTAAAAGATGGCAACTTTGTTGCCCAAACTTAACCGAGCACATATTAAACTTACACACTTGTTAAAAGAAAAACACTAGTAAGTGAAATACTACATAACATTTAACAAAAAAGTACCACAATGACAGTACCGCCTTGAAACAGTCAGTTATATATTGCTTGGGAGCTTAAGCAAGCTTTACGGGAACCCAACCATCAGCCTCAGCTTTCATAGTGGCAAGAAACATATATTTATTCGGTCCGCATGGAGGTCTTCTAACTCATCTATGAATCATTACGGGCACAAAATAAATCAAAGATAAATCCTGTAATAAAGAAAAGATGAACACTCAACAGAAACGACGTGTTGAGACACTTTGAGATTCCTTGGTTGTCATACCACACCATTGGAATACTGGAGCAAAAGAAAGCCACCAGTTGAACCCCGGTGGGCGGAGAAACAGATATAAATGATATATAAGATATCAGTAATAAAAAGTTCCGACCCAGACTATTTTATGAATAGTTTTTAAGTAAGTGACATCATAGAATCTGAACTCGAACCCACCGGTGCGCAATTAAAGGGATAAGCAAACTGGTCAACCGTGATTGGATTAACCGGTAAACAAGCAGACTGTTTTATGGCACCAATATTATACCTCTTTCATTTATTACATACGACAATTTTACTAAGCAAGTAGATCTCAATACCTAGAGAACATACCATAAATAGCACATGGATAAGTAGGTCTCTGATCTGGAGAATTCATTACTAACATTGTAAGTATATACATATATACGTATGTATGGAGAACTTTGCACTGACAACATGGGTAAGTATGTTTGTGATTTTGGAGATTTTGCATGGTTAATAGGGTCGCGTAAGCCTAAGAACTTGTAGCTACAAATATGGGGAGGTAGGTCTGTACATCTGGGGAACTTGTCACTAACACATCACATGGATGAGTAGGTATTGGCATCTGAAGAACTTCGGGAAATTCCTCCTTTCAGAACTTATAGTCACTAATAGGTCATAGGTAAATATGAACAGATAGCTAGAGAGTTTTACCAGGCATATATAAGTAGATACGATTTGGTATCTAGAACAAATATTACTAACAGTATATGCTACTTATAATATGATCCAGAAGTTAGATAACTGAATTTAAAATACATGGACAAACTGTTATATTACAACTGGCGCGTTTATTACTTACAGTGAGTTTTAAAAGTATTCGGCATAGGATGCGAAACGTACAGAAAGGGCCCCTATGTAATTTGCGCACACTTCAGACCCTGATCAGCCTGCGCATAAGCAGCGCAGGCTGATCTGGATCTTCGTTGTTCGCTGGGTCTCTGCTGTTCGCTTACAGAAGCAGTGGATACTGTGATTTATGTCGACGAACAAAAATGCCGAGATTAGACTGCACAGAATCGCAGGGTGACCTGGTCCTACGTTTTCCGAAAAATGCATGATGGCACTTTTCGTGCGTGACGCACCATATGATTTGGTAAATGAACTGATTACATTAAAACATGTGCCGCGACGTGAGAGAACGTATCTTCGGACAGAATTCAGTGTCAGACTTCCTGTTGTTAATTGTGGTCACACCAATTAAAAAAGGAGGCTGGTCGCTTAACTGGTCATTGAGTGGTACATCCTGGCTATGGTTATTTCTTTTCTTCTGTTCTTCCTCTCGGTATGAGTTAGATTCTGATCCTTGATAATGGCATTCCATGAACTTCTTCATTGTTGTTTAATCTTGAAGAATAAAATTTGCTCCAGCGGGAGCGAATTATTTCCTATACATGTACACCCACCTACCATTCACCAACCACAAAACGGGGCATATATTTACAGGTCAGTTATTTCCCTTGCGGGTGTATTCATTTCCCTTAAGGCTCTATATTTAGCATGGATCATATGGCGAAAAGAGAAAATTCTAACTAGACCAAACAGGTTTATTTTGGGTTTCGCTGTTTACACATTTTAAGGTACACTTACTTATTAATCACTGCTCAGTTATTGTAAAATAACTTTGGCCTCATACAAATACTAATAAATATCACTTGTAATATTAGGATTAACCCATAAAGGAGAACATATACATCTAAACGATTTAATCACCCTTTTTGTAAATGGTGTCAACTTTGCAGGCATTCATTTGCCGCCCTATTATTCTAAGCCTTTCAATACGTGGAGATTGTCTTAAAGAAATAATTTCCTCGCAGGGAGCAACTACTTTCCCTTTTAGAATAGACCTCAGTGAAAAATAAAGGAAATATTTTATGTCAAAGTAATTTCCCTTGAAGATGTAATCAATTGGCGTCTGATCGAGGATTAGACTGTTTGCCGTTAAACGTTCAAGTCGACACTTGGTAGATCATGGTATCTGTTTTACAGGAATATAAACCACCATCATCCAAGGACATACCAGTTGACTTCAGAATCAGTCTGCTCAAGAAAGCTTACACTCCTAAAGGAGTTCTTGGAGCAAAAGGTCAGTATTCTAAACCTTTACGACAAAATATCATAGGAACAACTATTGAAAGTTAGTGCCAAACCGCAATAAGCTCATTGTTCTTTAGACGTCTTTTCATAATAGGCTTGTAATTATAAAGAGAACCTGTCAGAATAAGCTTATTATTCTACAGAGAATTAAGTTTGTCATTTTACAGAGGGCTTGTCAGAACAGCTTATTTTTCTAAAGACATTAATCAGATTTATTAATTCTACAGAAAGCTTGTTTAAGAAGTTAAATATTCTAAACATAGGATGTCGTAGTCTACAGAATAATTATCAGAATGCGCTTATTAGTCTACAAACAGCTTGTCATGTTATACATAGTAATTGTCAGAATAAGCGTTTTTATTCTGCAGAACTTGTCAGTGTAAGTTGATTATTTTACAGACAGCTTGACAGAATGCGCTTATTCTCCTACACACAGCTTGTCAGAATAACCTAATTATTCTACAGACAGCTTGTCAGAATACGCTATTGATACTAAAAACAGCTTATCAGAATAAACTTAATATTCTACAGCTAGCTTGTCAGAATAGGCTAATTATTCTAAAGACAGCATGTCAGAATGAGCTCATTATTATACTGAGAGCTTGTCTGAATGCGCTTAGTCTTCTACAGACAGCTTGTCAGAATAAGCTTATTATTATACAGACAGCTTGTCAGAATAAGCTGTTTTTTTTTCTACCGACAGCTTGTCAGAATAAGCTTATAATTGTACAGACAGCATGTCAGAATGAGCTCATTAATATACCGACAGCTTGTCAGAATAAGCTTATTAGTCTACAGGCAGCTTGTCAGAAAAAAGCTATTTTTTACAAACAGCTTTTCAGAATAAGCTATTTATTCTACAAACAATTTGTCAGAATAAACTAATTATTCTACATACAGCTTGTCAGAATAAGCTAAATATTCTTCAGACAGCGTGTCGGAATCAGCTTATTATTTTACAGACAGCTTGACAGAATAAGCCACTTATTCTTCAGACAGCTTGTCAGAATACCCTAATTATTCTACAGACAACTTATTAGAATAAACTAATTATTCTACAGACAGCTTGTCAGAATACCCTAATTATTCTACAGACAACTTATTAGAATAAACAAATTATTCTACAGACAGCAAGTCAGAATAAGCTGTTGTCAGATATAACAAAAATACTGTTAGAACAGATGGTGTAGATCCTTATAAGACAGCTCATTATGACATGCGTCTCTTATGTATCTACTATATATTCCCTGTGCATTCAGGCCTTAGCAAACAGTACACTCAGATTAGACACCGATCAGCTCTGCATTGTTTGCAATGCAATTCGTCCTACAGTTTTAGACTAATCAGCCGTAGTATGATCAGTTGTTTAGATTACTGAACAAATACTTAAGAATTAATTTGTCCTAATATATAGGCTAATTTGGAATTAATTTGTCCGCATATATAGGCTAATTTGGAATTAATTTGTCCGCATATATAGGCTGATTTTGATAGGCTGTTTGCAACAGTCTGTGTTTGTTTTCGCAAGGGCTGAAAAATTAAAGGGGAATTGACAGACTTTCAAGGGGGGAACTTTTAAAATTGTTTTGGCTCTCTTCTGAACAGGCGTCTACTATAAAAAGAAAGAGTAAACCTCTTTTCAGAAGGAGATAGCTGTAAAGTAAAGCTAACGAAAAGTCACAAAAGAAATTGTCCATGTAATCAACCAAGCGTATCAAATCCCTTAATTCAAGTAAGAAACCTCGTTTCAAATCTTTAACAATACAGCACTTTTTATCTACTTCGTTTGGACTCTTTGTAATGGTAGTTCGCTTATATGATAAAGTTCGTTATTACACGATGTGGCAACATGTAGTTTATAATTTCCAGCCGTTGGTGAGCCACCAATGTGTATGAGTTGTGCGGCTTTGTTTGCCCTGAAGAGAGCTATAGAGGCAGCAAGAAAAGAAGTTGGAGTAGATAATTTCTTTCCATTAAGTAAGAATTCCAGTTTTAAAACCACTTAAACCAGAAGTCAGTTTGGAAATCACGTGGCTTTAAACGTCACAAAGGCTGATGACCACTTAATAATTTCATTACTTCTGTATGAATTTTCATTAAACATAGCATAGTAAAGAACTTATCATCATCAGTACATTACATAAATATCCTTGATCTTACCAAACGTTGTACACTTTTATTGTTTTACAGCATTTTAATAACAGGAGAAGTATCAAACAAGAAACGCATAAAACGTTCGGCAAGGTCGAGGATATTGTAGTAAAAGAAGTACTAATATTAGGGCCTTAGCTATGCTATTTCCTATGATAATTCCTAGCGTAATTACAAAATTATTAAGTAAAAAGGCACCCTGTGTTTAGTGGTCACGAGCTTTTAATGATATGATAAATCTAATGTTACCTCACAGTTGAAGTAGCGTTACTCAGAAAAAGCCAAAACAAAAAACACATCGCTTCTGAACCATTGGACGTAGAAGTCATGATTACAGACATGTAAACACAACACACATGGACAGTCACTCATTAAACTATACCGTGAGCATTCTTATAATTTTTTACCCTCTCCCCTAGCCTTCTCTCCTGATTCTGTTTTTTTTACTATATCAAGTGATGAATAAGAAAATTTTCCCGAGTTCTTCAAGTTAATAAATGAAGCATATTGTTTTATGTTTTAGTGTAAAACCTCAGAAATATTTATGAAAACGTTTTGTCAGTTAAACTTTCAGACCTTCATATCCAAACAAGTACCTATGCAAACTGTAGATCGAGATGCTCATAATAAGGCGTCAGGATCTACACTGCTAGCCAATCTTTTTTATTATTATTTTACTAGCATCCCTATATGTAGCAGTGGATATATTAAAATTCAAATACAGAATCCGCTTCATATAAACTCAAGGGTAGAAGGGTTTAGTCGCCCAATTGGAAAGACAGCTGTTTAAGATACATATGTTAGCTGTTCTCAATGCAAAAACGATGGCTGGAGACAGAATTATGCCAGATTATAAGCTTCCGGAAAAAAGATATATACTTCATGACAAGTGCGACCAATGGAGATTGATCATGAAATATTTTCTACGGTCATTCTCTCCCTTCCGCTGATTCAAGAAGGGCAGTTGTCAGTTTCTGGCGAAAGAATGTGCACAATACTGGTTAACCGCTTAGAGGACTAAGCCTGCCCAGTAAACGTGTGGTTAGGTAAACTGACCGCGCTCGACATGACCCCATTGGGTTGACTGGGCCGTAAAACCTCAACACAAACACAAACCAATGAAGACACAAATCAGTCTGTACTTAGACGTGTACTTAGACTGATTGTTCTTCTCTAGTCATTAGCATATTCTACAGTATGCATTTATTTTGCATTAGCGTATTCTACAGTATGCACATATTCTGCATTAGCATATTCTACAGTATGCATCTATTCTGCATTAGCATATTCTACGGTATGCATTTATTCTGCATTAGCATATTCTAGAGTATGCATTTATTCTGCATCAGCATATTCTACAGTATGCATATATTCTGCATTAGCATATTCTACATTATGCATATATTCTGCATTAGCATATTCTACATTATGCATTTATTCTGCATTAGCATATTCTACAGTATGTATATATTCAGCATTAGCATATTCTAGAGTATGCATATATTCTGCATTAACATATTCTACAGTACATTATGCATCCATTCTGCATTAGCATATTCTACATTATGCATATATTCTGCATTAGCATATTCTACATTATGCATTTATTCTGCATTAGCATATTCTACAGTATGTATATATTCAGCATTAGCATATTCTAGAGTATGCATATATTCTGCATTAACATATTCTACAGTACATTATGCATCCATTCTGCATTAGCATATTCTACAGTGTGCATCTATTCCGCATTAGCATATTCTACAGAATGCATTTATTCTGCATTAGCATATTCTACAGTATGTATATATTCTGCATTAGCATATTCTACAGTATGTATATATTCAGCATTAGCATATTCTAGAGTATGCATATATTCTGCATTAACATATTCTACAGTACATTATGCATCCATTCTGCATTAGCATATTCTACAGTGTGCATCTATTCCGCATTAGCATATTCTACAGAATGCATTTATTCTGCATTAGCATATTCTACAGTATGTATATATTCTGCATTAGCATATTCTAGAGTATGCATATGTTCTGCATTAACATATTCTACAGTACATTATGCATCCATTTTGCATTAGCATATTCTACAGTATGCATCTATTCTTCATTGACATATTAGCATATTAGCATATTAGCATATTTTACAGTATGCATGTATTCTGCTTTAGCATATTCTACAGTATGCATCTATTCTGCATTAGCATATTCTACAGTATGCATCTATTCTGCATTAACATATTCTACAGTGTGAATTTATTCTGCATTAGCATATTCTACAGTATGTATTAATTATGCATTATCATATTCTACAGTATGCATTTATTCTGCATTTGCATATTCTGCCATGCATTTATTCTGTAAGTGGAAGTGTAAAGCGTTGGTCCTCACCAGACTGCACAACTTATGACCATCTTTCCCCTCATATAGTGTGAACCTAGATCAGAAGCCGCGTTCTGCAGCGTCCGATCTGGGTCTACACTATTTGATCAGGCCTGTCGATGATATTTCGTTTTGTTATTTGTATTTCAGATGCACCGGCTACTGTTGAGATGGCCCAGTTGAATTGTCTTACAGACATATCACAATTTGTCATTGAATGAAAGTGTTCTGTTCTTCATGTGCAGTACAGTAGTTACCCAAAATAGTGGGACACCTTAACTCCTTACCTTCAGTTAAAAAATAGAGATTACGAGTACTCGTTAAAACCGCCTCTGAAAGGCGGTTATAACGAATAGCAACAATCTATATTTTGAGCAGAAATATGAAAAATATCAGAATTATTTATTTGAATATTTTCATTTTTTGGGGGGTGGTAAAATTATCAGATGAGTATGATTAAATAGGCGTGTTTTCGTAATGAGAAACTTTTCTGTACTTCATTGTGTTCTACAATACCCTGTTAGTGACAGTGAAGATCATAAGCAGACTACGCGGACGAGCAGGTTGATCTGGGCCTTCGCTGTCCCCCCGTTTTTGCATAGCTCTGTTCATTTAATGTGTAAAAGTAAAGAAGTGGCGACAGACAGGAAACAGCTTACTTTTATTAATAGTACAGGATGCCGCGGCGTCTGATCAGGGTCAACGCTGTTTTCATTAAGTAGAATAGTTTCTATATGACATAATACTAGATAATAAAATAAATAATAACAGACATCCTGCTACAGGAAACAGACCGGTCCAAAGAGTTGTGATAGAAGAGTCAACCCATTGTAAATGGGCTAATGTTCGTCTTAGACGACCAACAAAATATGAGCCGTGATCTGTATTTCCTTCATGATAACAGGTGCGCCTAGATAAGACTCAGAACAGCCTGTAACGATGCACAGGCTGACCGGTGTTCGAGACTGGCGCAATGGCTGAGTTGGTAGAGGGTCCAAGTTGTGTCCGAGAGATTGTGGTTAAGATCTCCGGCCAAGTCATACCAAAGGCTAGGCTAAAAATGATACTGGCTCCTCTTTAGCGTGAGGCTCAGCATTTAGAAAACAGAGCCAGTAATCGGAACTGGTCGGCCTGGTGACAGTATAATGTGACTGGGTGGAATATCATGTCAAGTTCCTGGGGCGTGATATTTCAGTGAGGCAATACATGTTAGGACCTGAAACAATGTATAAAATTGGATAGAGGAATATAAATTTGGCCAATATATAAAAAAAGAAAACAGAACATAATATGTATTAAAACATTCTCTTCCTCTGTCACTACCTTTACTATAAAAACAAATGTATAAATGAATATGAATGAGTTACAGTGTAATAGGTGTACTGTCGACAGAAAAAGAAATAAATAGAGTGAGAATGACGGCAGTACACATGGATGAATGGAAAAAATTGATTTCTTTTTGTAGAAATAAATTGTCTACTCCAGGGAGAGCTCGGATCCTGTGGAAGTATTTGTAACGAGCAAAAAATTAATAAAATTTAACATACAAAAAAAAAAAAAAAAATGTTTTTGCTTTCTGTGATTTAAAACAGATTCAATTTCGTAAATTTGATCTTTTTCTACACGTTGTAATTCTGACTGATTCACCATCGAGACCTGTTATTTTATAGGTAACGAGAGACTGGGTTTTTATCACAGCAGAAAATTTGAATAATTTTTTAGTTCAATTTGGTAAATAACCTTTCTCAAATGTGCGTTTTGTTTTGTTGATGCGCACAAAGTAACCCACTTTGAATTTAGCTTTGGTAGATTTTGACTTTTTACAATTTGATTTCCAGTTTCCAAACAAAATTTCAGAAAACTTTGCTTCGTTTCGGACTGTTACAGAGACAGGTGCATGTTTAATGCTACGATGATACGATGTAACAGTCTACTAATTACATCGACAAGTACATCGACATATCTTAGAGTGCGATGATATGTAAAATATTTCCACATATGACTTTTCAAGGTTCTTTGAAAACGTTCAACGATACTGGCTTTAGTTTCAGGATTCTCTGTAGTGACAAAAAATGAATCTTTTTGGATTTCAAGAAATTTTGAAAGTCTTTGTTTTTAAATTCAGTACCTTTCTCAGTTGGCAAACTCTTAGGTTTTCGTCCACTTGTTTTTACACAGACTTAATTGCATGAACTAAAGTTTAACCTTCTTGTCTTTGATTCGAATAACCCAAGCACATTTGGAAAATACGTCAGTGGTACAAAGTAAAAATCTGTATTTGTCATTAATTTTTTTTTGAAGTACTGGACATGTCTGCCAAATCTGCTTGACATTGATAATCGATTCCAGCTGCTAAATTTTTGCGACGACCAAATATTCTACGAATAGACTTATGCAAAGTATACGTTTGTTGTTTTCGTAACGAACGTTTCATATCATCCAAATTAATCTTTTTGAAATTTTCTTGCATCACGAAAACACGCCTATATAATTTTGACCCCTTTAAACCCCACTTTTATATAGTAAAACTGGGGTTTATAGGGGTATACATTATTTTTCTTATTTCTGCTCAAAAACATAAATTGTGGGTACTCGTTAGAACCGCCTCGACGAGGCGGTTCTAACTAGTACCCATAATCTGTGTTTTGAGTAGAAATATGAAAAATATCAACTTTTTATCTGAAAATTTTCATTTTTTAGGTGGTAAAATTTTAAGTATATTTGAATAGGCATGTTTTCGTTATGGCAGCTTTATACAACGGTAAAATATCCGTGTAGCCAATGGAATGAATTGGATCGTAAAATAATTTGGAAAGCAATTTATTCATCGCAACTTGACCAAGCAGCTGGATCTAATAGACGTTTTGCAGAGAATCTTTCCTTTTCAGCTCATTAGAGCCGAAGACTCCGGGGGTTGTTGCGGGGTGGTGTGTGTGTGTGTGTGTGTGTGTGTGGGGGGGGGGGTTATAGAATAGGTATTGGTCCGTCGTCCATCGTCCATCGTCGTCGTCTGCGTCGTTCACACTTTCAAACGACATCTCCTCTGAAGCCGCTTGGCAAATCAAGACCAAATTTCATCTGAAGCACTGCGGGATTTAAGTTTGTGTTTTATTATATGAAAATCAGCTTCAAGTTTGGTTGCTATGGCAACTAAAAGTTTCCATGGACTTATAATGGAAAAAACAGAAAAAAATACGTCATTACAGATATTTTTACAAAAATGATTTTTTGATTGTTGATACCGTGCCAGAGAGGCTACAGTCGCATTGTTAGTGGCACGGTTATGGTGGAGAACTAAGCAGAGGGGCGATCACCAGCCCTCGGGTTAGTTTCTAATAATGTTTACTCTGGGAATGTAAAACCTTATGAATCTGGGATTTGGTACATGTGAGTCTGACATAGAGACTATTAAATGCTACTCAGATCTGTGAAATAGCTTAGAGTTTAGATCTGGCTGGTGCGCCAGCGACAGCTACGCTTCTTTGTCTGTGTCTTCTGACTTTGGGCTGGGGTTACATTGCGGAAAATTGTAACTGTGCTGAAAGATAAGTTGACAGCTTTAGACATCATGTATTTGACCATTTGGTTAGTTTTCATCGATTATGCAATGATAATTTAATTTATTAACTGATTAATAGTATTTTTACGAATATGTAAATTCTTTTGTATTAGAAACAATTATCCTAAAACGCATTCCTCTGTGCACTTAGAATTTATCAAAAATCCTGTTAGCGCATCTTTGCAGCCAGGAACTGTTGGCAATGGGAAGCCAAAGCAGTCCACTACACTTCTAACTCAGTGTGAAAATGTGCAAACCCCTTATACTGGTACGATCATATTATTAAAACTTAGTAATAACATATCGCAGTCGGTGTCAGACTCGAGCCGAAATGAGATGACAGAATCAATGTCTTGTCCTACTAATTCTACTTCTTGTACTGGACGCCTTATCTGTGCTGTGAATATGGGTGGTTTGGGTGTGGTGTCCGGTGACTTAGCTGTTAGTACGACAAAAATTGTTCCGGTTAATAAAAAAGTGGTACTGCGGTGCTTTGTCTGCTGATCATCCTTTGGCTTGGCTGAAGCTGATCAAAGGGTTCTCTCGAGTGATAGGGCCTGACTAAATATAGGGACCAAAGGAGCACCATAGAATCGGGACTGGTCTAGGCTAGACGGGTAAAAACATATACGGGCGGTAGCTCTTTGGCATGTGGGTTGAAACTATGTTATTCTCAAGCAAATCAAAGCAAATATTATGGTGACTATATGGGAGATCAAACTTGTGTTGTGTTCAGTACAAATAAATATGTCATAAAATTCACACTGCTACACAGTAAATAGTAGCACAGGAACATAAGTGGTACTGGTGTAGGAATATCTTGTCATGATGATGTTGATTGCACCAGTTAAAAAAAAGGGCTGTTCCAGAATATGAATAATAACAATGTTACTGCAATAATGGAATATTATCTGGGGACTAGTTATCATTATCTGGGTGCAGGACTGAGTGGTATCCGGTATCAGGAGAGTAAGAGTAACAGTGAAAGTATGTAGTCTGGAGCAGCAAGTCATAACAAGGTGTTTGTGACTGGGGCTGCAGAATCATACGTTGGTGCTCTAAGTAGCAGACGAGGTAAGATAGCCAAATCGGATGATGGGACGTCCAGCTAGAGTGCCTATCTAATGCAGTTAAAATGCTGGCAGAACAACTGGCGTAATGATATTAAGGCTCTGGAGCTGGCTACAAGTTTAAGAAGACCACATCAAGCAGCTCTGATGGAAATCAAGCCTGTGTCTTGAAGGAACTGCATGGCTCTAATTCATGCAATGAACACTAGATTTGAGCCAAATCAACATAATTGCAAGTGTTTTGACTTGGCCTTGCTCTTGTTGGCGCTCGTCATTAGGTACATGGATCCAGGGCAAAACATTAGCAATCACTTTGCACTGCTGTTTGCAGTCCAGGTCTGTTAATGTGACTTGTGTATTCTCTGTTGCAGTTTGTTGGTAGGCGGTGTTCTGTGATTGTTGCCAGTCCCTGATATCTTTTTTTTTAAAATCCGGTCTAAGTGCTCAGTTGATGAGCCGACAGTTATTTATAGTTAGGTGCTTCCACCAGAAATAAATAGAAGCGGAGCCCTGTCTTAGTCCAGCGTTTATTTCACTCCCCACCCCCCTCCCATTCAGTACACTGGTTCTGCAATACACGTCTCAGTGGCGTAACCAAAACGGAAATATTTTACGACACGCAGGAATAATCTTTTAAAATTCTCCCTAGTACCGCTTCGAAAATAAGGACTACGTTTTAAGGAAGTCTTTCCTTCAGCAGAGGCCCCAATGTGGAAGAGATTATGTTCTTTGTGAGCAGCCCTCATGGTAAAAAAGCAAAATAATAAATGTTAGTTGGAATTTCTTTATTGCGAATGTATTATTATCCCCCACCTTTTCGAAGAAAAGTGGAGGGACACTGTTTTTGGTTTTCCGTGGGGCGTGGTGCGTGGTGCGTGGTGCGTGGCGCGTGGTGCGTGGCGCGTGCTGAGTGGTTCCGAATTTTTAGTAGGTACTTTGTCCCCTTAACTCCTCCCACAGTTTTTGTCCGATCCTTTTGAAACTTTACAGGTGTTTTAAGGATGGTCTGGAGATGTGCATGTGTTTTTTTGAGAATCCTGAAATAATATTTTATTACTTTTTCCGCATTTTTAACTTAGACATTTTTTGAGTTCTAATATTACAGAAGTCTATAGGGAGTAGGTACCTTGTCCCCTTAACTCCTCCCACAGTTTTTGGCCAATCCTTTTGAAACTTTACATGGGCTTTTAGGATGGCCTGAAAATATGCATGTGGTTTTTTCGGAATCCTGAAATATTTTTTTATCACTTTTTCCGCATTTTTAACAGACATTTGTTTTTAGTTCTAATACTACAGAAGTATATAGGGAGCAGGTACCTTGTCCCCTTAACTCCTCCCACAGTTTTTGGCCGATCCTTTTGAAACTTTACATGGGCTTTTAGGATGGCCTGAAAATATACATGTGGTTTTTCATAATCCTGAAATAATATTTTATCACTTTTCCCGCATTTTTTACTTAGATATTTTTTTAGTTCTAATACTACAGAAGTATATAGTGAGCAGGTACCTTGTCCCCTTAACTCCTCCCACAGCTTTTGGCAGATCATTTTGAAACTTTACAGGTGCTATAAATTGGTCTGAAGATATGCATGTGTTTTTTTCAGAATCCTGAAATTATTTTTTATCACTTTTTACACGTTTTGAATTGAGACATTTTTTGAGTTCTAATGTTACAGAAGTCTATAGGGAGTAGGTACCTTGTCCCCTTAACTCCTCCCACAGTTTTGACCGATTCTTTTGAAACTTTACGTTGGCTTTTAGAATGGCCTGAAGATATGCATGTGGATTTTTCAGAATCCTGGTATATTTTTTTATTACTTTTTCCGCATTTTTAACTTAGACATTTTTTGAGCGCTAATATTACAGAAGTGTATAGGGTGCAGGTACCTTGTCCCCTTAACTCCTCCCACAGTTTTTGTCCGATCCTTTTGAAACTTTACAAGGGCTTTTAGGATGGCCTGAAGATATGCATGTGTTTTTTTTTCAGAATCCTGAAATATTTTTTTACTACTGTTTCTGCATTTTTAACTTAGACATTTTTTGAGTTCTAATACTACAGAAGGGTAGAGGGAGTAGGTACCTTGACCCCGTAACTCCTACCACAGTTTTAAGCCGACCCTTTGAAATCTCACAGGTGCTTTAAGGATGGTCTGAAGATATGCATGTTTTTTTTCAGAATCTTGAAATTATTTTTTATACTGGTTTCCTGCTTCAATACTTAGGTAATTGATATAGGACAAATGGTCCTCTGGTTAACTTTACCATTTTAACACCTCAAATAAAAATAAGGCGGGGGACATAAATTCCCCATGGAATTTGCTTGTTATTATTGTATTTCTATAACTGTGTAATAACTTAAGTAACAAACTTTGTGAATCAGTAAGCAAAGTGGGTATACTTTAAAGGGGAGGTAGGTGGAAGGGGGGAGGGGAGCGGGGTAGGGGGACAACTTTCAAACTTATTTTGCCTCCCTTCTGAAAAGGGATCTAATCTAAAACGATAGAATTTTCTCCTTCGGACAAATTCTTTCCATTTAGAGTAGACCTGTTTTCGTAAGGAGCATAGCGGAAGTCACACAATTTCTTTCTCTAGTAAAAAATAGCGGAAAATGTATCAGATGTATTCAGTCCCAATTTGATCTGTCACAAAGTTGTACCTTAGTTAAGTAAACATATTGTATTGTATTAAGGAAATGGAATTTGGGTACAAGCTATAACACATTAGGGTAGCCTCACTTCAGGCACTTACAATAATCGTTCAATAGGTACAATAATGCATACGTAGCAATCTAATCTTTTTGACTTTTATTATATAACAAGCACAACGAAATCTAAGATGGACGCGACGTATAAATATATAAAAAATAGACAGGAAATGCCACAGTAACGATAAATGTCACAATCACGCATTTCTTTGGTATCATTTATATGTTTATACGTCGGATATATTTCGGGTATTGCATGTCCATATGTTTTTGATGACTGATACCATAAAACTTTGCCCAGATACCAATAAAATGATACCAATAATACTGATAAGACAGTTAACTAGAAACCCACACACAAAATTCCTAAATATAAAACACAATAAAGCAGCTAAAACCGATTCCAAAATCTACATCTGCATAAAAAATTAATCAAAATTACACGTTTTAAATGGTTTCCCATGTTAAAAAATAAAGATTTAACGACTATATATTACAGTGCATGGAACCAGTGTTATCAGAGAAAAGTAGTCACCCCAGGTAAATCTGGTAATACCACCTGTTGTGAACAGACTCATTAGTGTTCGAGAGTTAAGGTCAGTAGCCATAAAATATCTGGTTGAATTCTCAGTTGAGCATTAAATTTTTGGCCACTTTTTTTCTAAGAAAAAAACCGGTCATGATGACCTATAGTCAAATATTGGGTCTTCTGTCTGACGAACCAGAGTAAAAGTGTGTCCGACTTTGAATGATCCATTGTCAAATCTTAGGTTTTCTATCTAACGAACTACAGTGACAATATGTCCGAGTTAAAATGATCCATAGTTAAACCTTGGGTCTTCTATCAAACGAGCTAGAGTAACAGTATGTCCGAGTTAGAATGATCCTTAGTCAAACCTTGGGTCTTCTATTAAACAAGCTAGAGTAACAGTATTTCCGTGTTAGAATGATCCATAGATAAACGGCCTTGGGCCATCTATCAAACGAGCTAGAGTAACAGTATGTCCGAGTTAGAATGATCCTTAGTTAAACCTTGGGTATTCTATCAGATGAGTCCGTGTAAAAATATGTCCGAGTCAGAATGACCTATTGTCGAATCTTGGGTTTTATATCAAATGAGTGTAACAGTATGTCCGAGTCAGACTGGTTAATAATCAAACCTTGGATCTCCTATCAGACGAGCCAGTGTAAAAGTATATTCGAGTCAGATTGGCCCATCGTCAAGTCTTGGGTTTCTATCAAACAAGCCAGTGTAAAGGTATGTCCGAGTCAGATTGGTCCATATTCAAACCTTGGCTCTTCTATCAGACGAGCCAGTGTAAAAGTATGTTCGAGTCAGATTGATCCATAGTCAAACCTTGGATCTTCTATCAGACGAGCCAGTGTAAAAGTATGTTCAAGTCAGATTGGCCCATCGTCAAGTCTAGGGTTTCTATCAAGCAAGCCAGTGTAAAAGTATGTCCGAGTCAGATTGGTCCATATTCAAACCTTGGATATTCTATCAGACGAGCCAGTGTAAAAGTATGTTTGAGTCAGATTGGTCCATAGTCAAACCTTGGATCTTCCATCAGACGAGCCACTGTTAAAGTATGTTCAAGTCAGATTGGTTCTTAGTCAAACCTTGGATCTTCTATGAGACGAACTCGTGTAAAAGTATGTCAGAATGGCCCATAGTCAAATATTGCGTCTTCTATCAAATGAGCCAGTGTAACAGTATGTCCGAGTCAAATTGGTTAATAATCAAACCTTGGAGCCAGTGTAAAAGTATGTCCGAGTTAAAATGATCCATAGTCAAACCTTGGATCTTCTATCAGACGAGCCTTTATAACAATATGTCCAAGTAAGATTGGTCCATTGTCAAACCTTGGGTTTTCTATCGACAAGCCAGTATAACAGTATGTCCGTGTCAGATTGGTCCATATTCAAACCTTGGGCTTTCCATCAAACGAGCTAGTGTAACAGTATGTCCGAGTCAGATTGTTCCATAGTCAAACCTTGGGTTTTCTAACCAACGAGCCAATGTAACAGTATGTCCGAGTCAGATTGGTCCATAGACAAACTTTGTGTTTTCTATCAAACGAGCCAGCAGTAAGATTGTTTTTAATCAAATCTTGGGTTTTCTATCATACGAACCAGAGTAAACGTGTGTCCGAGTCAGATTGGTTAATATTCAAACCTTGGGTTTTCTATTCAGCCAGAGTAACAGTATTTCCGAGTCAATGGTAAATAATCCCACCTTGGACCCATAGTCAAACCTTAGGTTTTCTATCAGACGAGCCAGAGTGACAGTATGTCCGAGTCAGATTGGATAGTAATCAAGCCTTGAGTTTTCTATCAGACGAGTCAGTTTAACAGTATGTCTGAGTCAGATTGGTCCATAGATAAACCTTGTGTTTTCTATCAAACGAGCCAGAGAATTAGTATGTCCGAGTAAGATTGTTTTTAATCAAATCTTGGGTTTTCTATCATACGAACCAGAGTAAACGTGTGTCCGAGTCAGATTGGTTAATATTCAAACCTTGGGTTTTCTATTCAGCCAGAGTAACAGTATTTCCGAGTCAATGGTAAATAATCCCACCTTGGACCCATAGTCAAACCTTAGGTTTTCTATCAGACGAGCCAGAGTGACAGTATGTCCGAGTCAGATTGGATAGTAATCAAGCCTTGAGTTTTCTATCAGACGAGTCAGTTTAACAGTATGTCTGAGTCAGATTGGTTTATAATTCCACATTTGATCTCCTGTCTGAAGAGCCAGAGCAATCGTACGTCCCAGTTAGAATGATCCATAGTCAAACCTTAGGTCTTCTATCTCACGATCCAGGGTAACAGTATGTCCGAGTTAGAATGATCTATATTCAAACACTTCTATCTGACGATCCAGAATGTGTCCGAGTTAGAATGATCCATTGTCAAACCGTAGGTCTTCTATCAAACGAGCCAGAGTAACGATACACCCGACTTAGAATGATCCATAGTCAAACCTTGGTCCTGTCAAGCGAGCCAGAGTAAAGAGTATGTCCGAGTTTGAATGTTCCATAGTAAAACCTTGGTTCAATCAGACAAGTCAGAGTAACAGCATATCCGAGTTACAATGAGCCATTGTCAAACCTTGGTTCTTCTATCAAACGAGCCAGAGTAACAGTATATCCGAGTTAGAATGATCAATAGTCAAACCTTGGGTCTTCTGTCAAACGAGCCAGGGTAATAGTATTTCCGAGTTAAAATGATCCATAGTCAAACGGCCTTGGGTCTTCTATCAGACGATGCAGAGTAATAGTATATCCGAATTAAAATTATCTCTTGTTAAACCTTGTATTTACTATCAAATGATCTAGTGTAATAGTATGTCCGAGATGGATTGGTTCATGGTCAGATCTGGGGTCTTCTTTTAAACGATCGAGAGAAACAGTATATCCGAGTCAGAATGGTCCATAATCAAACCTTGGATCTTCCAACAAACGTGCCAGAGCTTGGTTGAAAGGCTTATAAAAACTGTATAGGACGTATCTTGTTTCCACAAACATGGAAGAGTTCCGATAAGTCTCTCTTTTGTTTGCATTCTTTGCGGTAGAACTATTCGTTGTTGTCTCAAATTTCATCTCAGCAGAGCTGTTTGTTAAATTTCCTGAAAAGACAGATAAATTGACCGGAACGTGAGAAAACGTACCTGTCGACATATGCGCCAAAAGAAGATTTAACTTAGCCTGCGCATCCGCACAGTCTGATCAGTTTTTGTTTTTCGCATAAAGAAACTTTGGCTATCTAAAATGCACCCGGTGAACATTCTGATCAGACTTCGCGAAAGTGCAGGCTGATCTGAATGTTCTCTGGGCGCACATGTTCGCGCACATGTTCGCAGGTACGTTTTCTGACGGTGCACCTCCCGTGTCAGAAGTATATAGATCCACAGTAAAATGGTAAACAGACATGTCTGAACAAAGACTGTAGACACAGATTCAAATACTTGATTAGGGTCCGTAGTTTTTCAGTTTAGCTTGCGGTTTGGACACCTCACGTGATAGCCATATGATTTATTTTGTTAATTTTACGACAAGTACAGTTGGGTTTTACAAAAAATTAGGATAGTTTGGCCACGCCAAGCGAACATCACGAAAACATACCTATATAATTTTGACCACCTTAAACCCCACTTTTATAGTAAAACTGGGATTTACAGGGGTATACATTATTTTTCTTATTTCTGCTCAAAACATAGATTGGGGGTACTCGTTAGAATCGCCTCGGCGAGGCGGTTCTAACAAGTACCCACAATCTATGTTTAGTGCAGAAATATGAAAACCATCTGAGTTTTTTATCTGAAAATTTTCAGTTTTTGGAGATAAAATTTTCTATATATTTGAATAGGCGTGTTTTCGTAATGAAACGTATCTTCGAGCATATGCGGACAGCGAAGGCCCCGATCCCCGCAGTCTGATCAGGACCTTCGTTATCCGCAACAAAATCATTTGGCATTATATCAATGGAGAGCAAATGCCCGGATAATAATTTGAGGATGAATATGAAACTGTGCATTTTGCGCATGTTCAAGGACATATTTTCGCTTGTTTTTTTTTTTTTTTTTTTTCGTTTTTTTTAACCTACTTTACCATACTGTGGTTAATAAGGAAAATGCCATTTTACAACCCGTCGATATTTTTAACAATAACAGTGTAAAACCTGGCAGTGTACATCCATACGGTATTTTATGGAAAGGCTTAATTGAGTCTTGCCAATAAACGAGCCTTGTCAAATTTGTGGGGATTGTACGGTGGGTACGGAGTGGGGATTTGGACCAGAATATACACCTTTGCAATCTGGTCAGAATTCACTTTGTCAAAAGCTGCGGTTTATAAAACAGTCGCAAAGCGCGATAATGTACATTATCACATGCATTCAGCAAAACAAACCACAAGTGTGATCAGGATCTTATGAAAGGGGACAACGAAAGCTCTGATGAGACTGTGCAAACGCGGAACCTGTTCAGTGCCTGTTCAGTGCATATTCGATGGAGGCCGTTTACGGACGTTGCGACTCAATGTGTCTCGATTGCACTCCAATAGCAAAGATCCTGGCTATTATGCGGATACCTATGCTGCATTTTGTAACGCAATACTTTGCGTTACGAAATGCAGCCTAGGTATCCGCATAATCTCTTCAGAATTTTTGCGTTACGAAATGCAACCTAGGTATCCGCATAATCTCTTCAGAATCTTTGCGTTACGAAATGCAGCCTAGGCAACCGCATAATTTCTTCAGAATCTTTGCGTTACGAAATGAAGCGCATAATCTCTTCAGGATTTTTGCGTTACAAAATGCATCCTTGGTAACTGCATAATCTCTTCAGGATTTTTGCGTTACGAAATGCAGCCTAGGTAGCCGCATAATCTCTTCAGGATCTTTGCGTTACGAAATGAAGCCTAGGTAGCCGCATAATCTCTTTAGGAGTTTAGCGTTACGAAATGCAGCCTAGGTAACCGCCTAATGTCTTCAGGATTTTTGCGTTACAAAATGCATCCTTGGTAACCGCATAATCGCTTCAGGATCTTTACGTTACGAAATGAAGCCTAGGTAACCGCAAAATCCCTTTAGGATTTTTGCGTTACGAAATGCAGCCTAGGTAACCGCATAATCTCTTCAGGATATTTGCGTTACGAAATGCAGCCTAGGTAACAGCATAATCTTTTCAAGATCTTTGCGTTACGAAATGCAGTCTAGGTAACAGCATAATCTTTTCAAGATCTTTGCGTTACGAAATGCAGTCTAGGTAACCGCATAATACCTTCAAAACTTTTTGGCTGACGGTAGCGAGTGTCTGCAAACAATGCATTCAGCTGACGTTTGGCGCAACCAACCTGGCGGCTTTTGCAAACAAAATTTAAATATGCTTGTTTGTAACAAAAATATGGAAATGTTTTCCGCTTTGATGATCACAGATATAATTTATTCGAGCTAACAACCGGTGCCGTCAACGAGAATAACAGCCATTCGCTAGCTAGAGGTCACATGAGATGGGTTTATAATTAACCGATCAGATGTTGATTTGATGTGTCACGTCCCTTACATCATTGAAGTCATTTCGAGACGAAGGAAGGCTGATGATGAAAGCTCCGTGCAATGAAGTCATGAGTTGAATTTCGCCTCCAGGGGGATTCGATCCGGGACCACGTGATCAGTCGGATCTACTGACAGTTTGGCCTCCCGGACGCTTCTCTATAAGAAAAATATTATCTGGACATCCCTCTACTGATAGGGAGCTATGAAAATGGAAAAGGGGTTAATTAAGAATAAATATATCGTCTACAAATCGATTGTTAATCGATGATCAGTCGGTTTTACAAAACCGATGTTCGACTATGAAATTTTGGCGGATACCCAACACTATCCCGAAGACAAACTCAGTGTGTCAAGATCAGATAACTATTGCAGTGGGCCATTTTTACATGACATGTCATTACTTTTCCGGGTTGTTTAGATGTCAAAAAGATGAAATGATTTCGCTTTTCATATATTTGCAACAGATTCTCTTCTTTGTTCAACAGCTTCAAGTTAATCAATACATCTTATAAAAAAAATAAAATAAATAAGTGAAAACCTGTCGCATCTTTTATACCGTTCTTATGATTTTTATCATTCTGTAGGCTATTTTAACAGACGACACATTGATGATAGTTTTAATATTTTCCTAGAAAACATGGTTTGACATTTCACTCAAAAAATAGTCTCTGCCTGATATATATCAATATGTCGTATGTTGAAAATTTTACCCAGAGTGCTATGTGTCAACGTTATTTTGGTTTGGTTAAGAACATCTGCAGATATTTACTGTGATTTCACAACACGCAAAATCTTACTGTATAAACTAAACAAAGTAAGCGTGGTGGGTAAAATTTTGAGCAGATGACATTCTGAAATATTTTTGCAAAAATAGGATTTGAAGGAGACGAGTTTACATGAAATGTCAAGTCCTATTTTCTGTCAAAAATAAAAGGATTTCAACAATTTGTCGTCTGATAAGAGCCCAGAGCGTGCTTAGCGTTAATTCCTTACCACTTTAAAATAAAAAATTCGCATTTACATGCAGTCAAGCTGGAATTTTGACATAGTAAAAACTGACCAAACGCAAGCACAAATACATTATAAAAATCTTAAAATTAATTTGTTCACACAGTTCATCACGAAAACATGCCTATATAAAGACGACCCTCTTAAACCCCACTTTTATATAGTAAAACTGGGATTTACAGGGGTATACAATATTTTTTTTTATTTCTGCTACAAACATATATTGTGGGTACTCGTTAGAACCGCCTCATCGAGGTGGTTCTAACGAGTACCCACAATCTATGTTTTGAGCAGAAATATGAAAAATATCAGAGATTTTTTATCTGAAAATTTTCAGTTTTTGGTGGCAAAATGTTCAGTATATTTGATAGGCATGTTTTCGTAATGTATACCATTATGCCAGGACCAGGCGGTCGCGGGTTCAACCCTCGCCGAGGTCGGCAACATTCTTTCGTGGAGGCTGATCATGAAATATTTTCTACGGTCATTCTCTCCCTTCCGCTGATTCAAGAAGGGCAGTTGTCAGTTTCTGGCGAAAGAATGTGCACAATACTGGTTAACCGCTTAGAGGACTAAGCCTGCCCAGTAAACGTGTGGTTAGGTAAACTGACCGCGCTCGACATGACCCCACTGGGTTGACTGGGCCGTAAAACCTCAACACAAACAATTATGCCAACAAGTCTATGTAATGTGTAACCCACATTCTCTTTCATGTAGGCCAGTTGGATGCGCGTCAAGAGGTTGCGTGCTCATTTACCGCCGTGTCCGGCTCACTCTTTCGTGGAGATCAATCATAAAATATTTTCTACGGTCATTCTTCTCTCCCTTCCGCTGATTCAAGAGGGGCGGTTGTCAGTTTCTGGCGAAAGAAGTGCACACGTATTGGTTAACCGCTTAGAGAACTAAGCCTGCTCGAGAAAAAGTATGTCTAAGTAAACTGATCGCGCTCGACATGACCCTAATGGGTTGACTTGCCGTAAAACCTCAACACAAACTCTAACGTGAAAACGTGGGTAGTTAGAGGTCTGCATTATAAGAGGGATTTTCAGAGTTTTTGTAGTTTTCAAACCAGTTTTCAATTTCTCTGTAGCTTCTTGCAACCATTACGAAAACACGCCTATTCAAATACATATAGAATTTTACCATAAAAAAAAATGAAAATTTTCAGATAAAAAAAGTCTGATATTTTTCATGTTTTTGCTCAAAACATAGATTGTTGGTACTCGTTTGAACCGCCTCGGCGAGGCGGTTCTAACGAGTACCCACAATCTTTGTTTTGAGCAAAAATAAGAAAACATATGCATACCCCTGTAAACCCCAGTTTTACTATATAAAAGTGGGGTTTAAGGGGGTCAACATTGTATAGGTATTGTTTTCGTGATGCCTGATATTGCATAAATATATTTTAATGTGTTTAAAATCCGACGTATTACTCGTTTACCATATTATATGGTGTAAGTCTTATTACATAGCTCCAGATAATCGGGTTATCAAATTTAAATAGTTGTCTGATTTCTCCACAAAAACGGTATGTTATGGGTCCTTATTGGATTGATTGGTTTGGCGTTAACGGCCTAGTCAACACGATTAAGGTCATGTCCAAGTGGTCAGCTTACCTAAACTCACTTTTTCTTGGGCAGTATTAGTCCTCTAAGCGGTAAACCAGTACTTGTGCACATTTTTTCCCCAGACACTGACAACTGCCGTTCTTAAATTAGCGGAAGGAAGAGAATGACTGAAGAAAATATTTCATAATCAATCTCCACGAACGAACGTGATTAGAGTGTTTTAGAATGTATAAATCCTGTCATATCTTTAGCTTGATAAATTTCAACATTTGACGCAATTTTACGCTCTTTTACGCCATTTTTTCTAATTCAGTGATTCACAAACTATATAAGAATGCTTCGAGCAAAACAATAAATGATATTCCATTTTTGGACGTGTGTGTTTTTTTAAAAAATCAGTCCTTTGAAATAGCGATGTCCGGGCGGGCGGGCGTCGGGCGGGCGTGCGGGCGTTGGGCGTCGTTCCAGGTTAACCTTTTTTCAAAGTAATATGTTACCTTTATTCGTCAGTGGATTGCTTTCATATTTGGTAGGGATGAAGAGGAGGACCAGTAGGTGTTTCCTATGCAAGACAGACAACTCTCACTTTCTTGATTATTTAAAAAAAAAAACGAAAAAAGAAAAAAAAAGGCGTTTTTCTTGTATGTTGGTGGTTTGGTACTTGACCCGAAAGTACATAGAATTTAGATGTCAACAATGTTTAAATGTGTACAAAAAAGATCATTGATATGACCGCCCTATGTATTGGATACAGAATATTCATGGTTGTTAATCAGCTTAACAGTTACAATGACTAGTGCCATAAGTTTATCAAAATTGTCTGATTTTTTTTCTCAACTTTGAGATGCCGCGTGATATCCGTAGCAACCATTCTTTCTACGTTCAGAACCAAGCATTGACTATATTTAGAACCTAGCTCTGAATGTATAGGGGATACAGAGAGGACACGAAATTCAAAGCGTAAACATGTGACCTTGAACTGTGACCTTGACCTTGTGTCGGCATGTTTGAATTATGAGTTCTGCAAATCGACTCACTGAGGCAAACATATGACCAAAGTTTAAAGAAAATCCTTTCAGGGGTATAGGAGATATGGAGCGGACACGAAATTCAAGGCTCAAACCCATGACCCTGACCTGTGGCCTTGACCTTGAGTTGACATGGTTGACATAAGTTCTGCACATCGACTAATTGAGGCGAACATTTGACCAAAGTTTAATGAAAATCTTTCAAAGGATTCAGGAGATATTGAGCGGACAAGAAAGTGTTACGGAAGGACAGACGGATAGATGAAGGCCATTTCTATAATCCCCCATCCGCTTTGCAGTGGGGGATTAAAAACTTAGGTATAACTTAAGTATAATGCACTTTTCTATACTAATATTATTTCATAGAAAAAACATTAGCACGAATGCTCGAAAGATGCCTGGTATAATTTGAAATGTGTCATTTAAATTGGTGTCATAAAATTTGCAATCAAACGTTTTCTTACAAGTTAATCGTATTGGCCATATTAGACTGAAAATAGAACATTTTTTGTGTGTTAATCCATTTCTATATACCTTCCAATAAATGCTATAGTAAAAAGGCAGAAGTTTTATTTGAAATGCAGTGTGCATGCAATTTAAAAAAAAAAAAAAAAAAAGATCTCAGACAGGAAAACTGGGTACTCTCCCTTGAATGCGGAAAACAGCCGCAGTTTCATCAATGGCTTCATGTTTACATGCGCATTAGAATATAAACATTCTACTTTCTGTTTTGATCATTATTTCTTTTTTTTTCTTTTCTGATGATTTTAACCTGAATACAAAACGTTTTGTATACTTAAACTTTGTTATGTATCAAGTGGACCTCCGTAGAAACGTGCAATGTTTCGCGATAGGCAATGCATGCATGTCTGCTAAACAGTTGTTTTATATACAGATATGCCAAGGCTTCCTTCCTATATCATTACGAAAACACGCCTATTCAAATACATTGAAAATTTCACCACCAAAAACTGAAAGTTTGCAGATATAAAAACTCTGATATTTTTTCATATTTCTGCTCAAAACATAGACTGTGGGTTCTCGTTAGAACCGCCTCGCCAAGGCGGTTCTAACGAGTACCCACAATCTATGTTTTTGAGCAGAAATAAGAAAATAATGTATACCCCTGTAAACCCCAGTTTTACTATATAAAAGTGGGGTTTAAGGGGGTCAAAATAATATAGGCATGTTTTCGTGATGTTGTAATAAATCGTATATCTTTTCAATTCTAGAGTAAGCAAAACTTTTGAACCGGAATCCGTTCCAGTGGCAACCAACTACGTCATTTTCACCTTTTAATTTCAGAATTATTTTAAGATTCTGAGATTGTTCTAAGATTCTGAGATATGTAATGCTTATAATATTGAATGTGAACTGATAAAAATAAAATGATGGAAAAAGGGGAGATGATTTTGGCTAAAATCTGCCCTTTTCCAGCTCGAAACACTTGAAAGTTACCATGCAAACAGTGTTTGGCATTTTATTACCCTATTTGAGCATAAAATTAAAAAAAATCCTATTAGACATTAACATATTTTGGTCGGGTCAAAAGCATGACAGAATGTTGCTCAAATATGAAATTTTCGAGTTTCCACTCAAAGCTCCCTGGTTCGTGGCAAGCTCTAGTATAATTAAAACTATCTGGATTCGTATACAGTCTTCAACACTGTTTTTTTTTTTTTTTTTTTTTTGTTTATCTTCCAACACAGACATTTTATGGCAACTTTTTTCCGTTCTGCCAGGGAGGATTTAAACTACACCTTTCCCTCAGATGCATACTTTTATGAAATTTAATTAAGATTATAATTGCTTTTGTTTTACCAATTACAAACAAACCTTGAAATTGAGTAACTAGAAAAATATGCAATGATCAGTAATCGATACAAATACCTAACACCTTCCGTCCAAGACACCAAAAGGAATGAAGGACGCACCTAAAGCAACTGCACCACAATCAATAAACTACAAGCAGAAAGCCAAAGGGACAGTTTGAAAAAAAAAAATAAATAAACATGGCAAAACGGATATGCAAAAGCAAAAAATCACCAGGACATACATGCAAAGACATACAATGACAGAATCCACAGCAGGAGCAACGCCTTGGAACGGTCAGTAAAAATCTTACTTGGGGGCTAAAATCAATTTTACGCGGCCACAACCCTCGCCTTTTGTTTTCTGTCTTTGTATACACAAGACTTTTATTTAGTCCCCGTGAAGGGTTTCTAACTCATCAGTGCAACATCTCCGAGAACATAAAATCAAACGAATACAGAGATGAAACAGCAATGAGGATTCGACAGCAAGAAATAAATGAAATGCTGAAGCAAAAGAAAACCAACAGATGGACTCCGTTGGGCCCGACCAGAACCAGAGCATCAGAGATCAACCGAGTTACCTAAAAGTCTTTAGGCCGGTGCCATCATAGAGTCTGAGACCCGACCCGCCGGCTTGCAACCAAAGAGGGAAGCAAAGTTATTAATCGTAATTGGGTCAATTCCCATGCATGCAGTCTGTTATATTACATTTATGCTGTACCCAATCTTTATGTATCAAAGAAGGATTTTACGAAATCGGAAGCTAAAATCATTGCAAACAAAACTTTTTTTTCTGAATTTATATACTAAATCACCATAAAATTCAAATTCCGATAGGCTTTGTCGCAGAAGAGATGTAAGTCCAACATTGAATTTTGAAACTAAATCAAAATGACGTCTATAAAATAGGCACATAGTTGAATTAGCTATTTACTCTGGCAGTACGTAGAATTAGCCATGAGTACCCGTCTTTGTTTATCATAGTGATTCATTTGATCATTTGATTTATATGCTTTCGCTTTGATGAATAGAGCCTTTAAGCGAACCGAATTTTTATGTATTTCTGTATTAAGAGTAGCATCGGGACCCAGGATGAAGTTGTCCGCACCCCCCTCCCTCCACCACCCCCCACACACTAACACCGGTGGTTTATTCTTCTGACCGTTCTAAGGCGGTGGTCTCGGTGTTAGTCTTACTCTTTGTTGCTTTGTAGTTTATTCTACGAGGCAATTAGTTTTAATTCATTCTTTCCTTGTGTTATTTTGTCCCTGTGTTTTTCACTCCTTTTAGCATTGCGATTACCTTGCTTGGGGAAGAGAGAGCCAATCTTAATGCTTTTCATACGTTTGTTCGATTTGTGTTTGTTTTGGTTTTGTCTATTTCCTCGTCCCTTTTTGTCTGGGATGGGTGCGGCTTGTGATTGTGGCACTCCCTGGACTTTTCTCTTACTTTGTTGAGAAAAGGCTTTGCGGAATTCATGGTACCGATAACGCTGATTTAGAAGTTTAGCAGTTAATGATTTATTTCGAGTGTTGAAGTCAGTTACATGACTAGACACTCTGGCGAACCGAATTAATATAGTTGCGATATATAATCACCGTAGGATACTCGACGAGGACACCACGTCCCCCTTCCCCGTCCCCCCCATCCCCGCCACCCCCATCCAAGTAAGGAAAGTTTACAATCTGAAAATCAAAATCATCGCGTTTATCATACATTTTGCATGAAACAAACCCTTCTAAAATAGACAAATGCAACTCCAAAAAACAGGGCTTCGGTTTCAGAAGACTTTGCTGTATTAAATTGAAGCTCTAAAGGATCAATTTGATTGATCAAACCATCAAAATAGTTATTGTCAACATTTAATAAATTGTCCAAATATCTAGACGTCGAGCGGACAGCTTCAGTAACTTCAGACTGCTTGTCTTCAGAAAGAGACGTCATGAACTCTCTTTCATAACAGAACAAGGTCAAATCAGCCACAAGCGCTGCACAATTCGTACTTATTGGAATACCTTAATAGCTTAATAGCTTAGTACCAAATCTGATATAAAGTCGAGTCGAAAGGTAGGAGATTCACACACTGTCTAGCATGACCATAAAGTATAATTTCTATGCTTTTCGGCAGTGAAAAAGCGTTACTACCGTTACATGCAAGATAGAGGGAGCCTTCCTATGAAATGTCCATCCAATTCGATCATTTTTTTTCTGTTATAAGATTATGAGGTAGTGTAGTGTATATCGTGGAAACTTCATACGTAGACAGATTTGATGCTCGAAAATTTCTGGATTTTAGTTTATTTGAAACATCTTTCAAATTTTTAATAGACCTAAACAGATTCTTACCTGAACTTTCATAGACCTTGTCGCAATATTTAATAACATGCTTTCTGATAGTAGATTGACAAAAATCAACAATTTAGAAAGTTCAGTAGTTGTACAAGAGCTTGAATTTGCAATAAACCGTGCTTTGTATGGTCTTTTGTGAAGTTTAGGCAACCAATATAACATAGGAAGCTTATCTTGACCTTCTTAAACACTAACAGCAAACTTGGTGGCTGAAAGCCTGTCTGGCTGATGATACTAATCTTATAATTTTCGCATGGTGAACGTACGACAAACAGGCGCTCAATGCTTTTTGTTGTTCTTTCGTTCTTTCTTTTTTTATTATTACGTTTGGTTGTGCAAGTGATAGTTCTTATGTTTCGAAATCGAGTGGTCCCGAGTGCGAGTTCTGCGGAAAGTGCTGAAAAAAAGACCTAAAGTACTTTTGATCAGGATACAGGCTGTATTTCTGATAAAAAGAGATGAAGTAAACTACAATTCGACACCCGTAAATCAGAAATGAGCCTGCCCAATCTATATGGAAGAAAATTCTATTTTTATAAGTTGGTTCAGCTATATGGGTAATGTTGGAAGAGTCTTATTTCGACGCATCTGCGACAACTGCACTGTGTATACCTGGCTTAGTAATTCATTTCGATATATATCAATAGTGAGAGTGCCAGCATAATGGAAACGCTGCTTATCCAAATGTATGTATAAACCGACTCATTTACTAAAATTTAGACTGCGCCCAGTCAGGTCGTTGTAATCTACCTATAATAAGAGAAAAAAAAAGACCTACTATTCCGATTTCGTAATGAGACTTCAACATCTGCCCAGTTGTTTAAAATTAACTTGTCGTAAGTTACCGTATCGTTAAAACTTTGATCATTAAATACAGCATATACGCTAATATTTTTGCTGAAAAATGTGACTCGCAAAAGCTACTCACATGTTTTTCAGCACAAATACCTGTGAATTAGCTATTGTATTTAACAGAACAGTTTACGTTTTGACCTTTTACGCGCTCGTTAAGCTAACAACGCTTTGGACAACGGGCCCTGCTTAGTTTCAAAAATAAAATAAAATAAAATAATAAAAAAAAAGAGTCGGGGCACAGTATTTCTAATAATACTGCTTATGCGCCCAGGAAAGACTCAGATTAGCCTGCACATCCGCTCAGTCTGATCAAAAGTCTCCGCAGGGCTTTCTTTGATACCCAAGGACCCAGAGTATCTTCAGGAGGATAGCGAAGATTCCAATCACCTGTCGATCCGCAGTCCGCTTTGAGTCTTCGGTGGACAAGTATGCAGTATTGTAGGAAATGCTGTGCCCGGACTTATATACTAAGTATACCTAAAGTAAGAAAATCATACAATATCCGCATATATTCTGGTCGATTTTCTGTGTAATCTTCTAGTCGGAGAATTAAAACCTGGTCTTTTGGAAACACACTGTACCATTCTTTCAGATGTATGAAATAAATCCCGATCTGTATCCTGACCTAAAACGTACAAAAGAACATAGAATATCCGAATACCCGTAGTCGCACAAATGACCTATATTTCAGGGCATTTGTTGCACTTTCAGGCAGACAGCTTTGTGATAAAAATTTGACATTGTATAAACGCCATGTGCCCGCTAGGTAATATAAAACGTATTTTCTGTTTTCGGTGAATCAAAATCCCCATTCGCTGTTCATATTATTCTATAAATGCAGAAAAAAAAAAGAAACATATGCTTGATTAAAATATTTTACTGACCCTCCTCAGGAAACCCTTATAAACCAATACAAAATTAGTGTTTTTATTGTATACATGTAGCATTTACACTGTCGACTGCGTGATATGGTGTTCATTGTTTTTTCTTTGTTAATGTGTACTTCCTAGCAAGATGGTGGACGACGTTGGACGGAAATCGTGATTACCTTTTCATACGAATGTTCCGAAATTATAACTTTTATATCATAGTTGTGACACTAAAATATCATTAAATGTTTAGGTTTTTTGATTTTGCTGTTATCTTGTGGTTATTTGCTTTTGGTGGCAAAATTTTCACAAAAATTCAGTCTGTCTGAAACGTTTGATTTTGAGGCAGGGAAGGGGTATAATTTCCTGTCCTTTATTAAACTAACAAACACAACAATTGTCGTCTGCTTTGTCATCTGCTTCTGATACTTAAAGTCATTTTTGCAAACAGTGTAGACCCAGATCAGACTGCTCCTCTAGGAGCAGTCTGATCAGGGTCCACACTGTTTGCCTATATGCAAAATGTAAGTTTGAAAAGTTTGCAAGAAGATATAGCAGACAACATAAGCAGGCGATATTTTCAGATGCAGATTTTCTTGGCGCTTTAAGGGTTAATCTTTACAACAGCTGATAGGTTTATATTTTGCTCAAATATCCTAAGTCCGTACCCTATATTTCTCCTGCTGGTCTTGACAACCCAAAGAAAGTTGATCATGCTACCTGACTCTTAAAACAATAGACGGCTGACCGTGTAGATAAAGGCAATTTCCGTTTGTTGCCCGTGTAGACAAATAAGATTATTGTATTAGGTTTACCGTGTAGATCCCGTTTTAGTTATTCCCAAAACACAGGGCTATGCTTGTAAATGCAGTGCAATCACGTTTGTTTTCAACTCGATGCACATCATTGAAAAATCAGCACTGCATTTAAAGACACAATTGTTTCCTTATTTGGCTACACTATTCTGTCATGATCAGGCCCAATGTACGGTCCTGACACCAAAGCACACATCAAAGGCTTATCTTATCTAAAATTATTAAGCGGTAATTATAAGGGTGTTCAGCTTCCCTAGGTGGGGCCCTATAGAGGATTATTGGATAAAATTGAGAAGTGTTCAGTATGTTACTTTAGGATCAAATAATTTCATTTGACTGTAAATTTTGTATTTAATTTGTTGATATATCTTTATTTATTAATTTAATTTATATTATTTACAAAATAAAAAAAATATGGTGTGTGTTCTTGCATAGTGCAAACAAAAGTAACAGATTGAAATAAAAAATATGAAATGGATAGTTTTATTTATTATTTAGTCTCTCATTACGAAAACACGCCTATTCAAACATATTAAAAATATCACACAAAAAAACTGAACGTTTTTAGCAAAAATTCTGATATTTTTTTCTCATATTTCTTCTCAATACATAGATTGTGGGTACTCGTTAGAACCGCCTCACCGAGGCGGTTCTAACGAGTACCACAATCTATGTTTTTAGTAGAAATATGAAAAATAATGTATACTCCTGTTAACTTCAGGTTTACTATATAAACGTGGGGTTTAAGGGGGTCAAAATTATATAGGCATGTTTTCGTGATGACAGTAAATTAGTAAATAAGAACACTTCACAATTATTCCATAGCCGTCTCAAAACTAATATAATTTTAATCTTCGATCAAATGGAATCTTCAAATATTTTGTTTTGAGACTAAGAGTTCACTATGAAAGAACAACAAAGGAATGCTAAATAAAATTTATTGATGATAGTAAAACATAATGGAATTATAAGAACATTATCCTCACGAACAAAATCGCCAAAATAAAAAATATATTTCAGTGTTCAAGTCATTAGTTGAAATACAAACATTCGGTTTATGAATTTCAAAAGTCTCACAATTTCATATAAAGAACGTAATCCTACCGATGGAGCGCTACATTATAAATCCGGTAGGAAAAATGTGTCCAAATTTTGTGATTAATTGTTGATAAACAAAATGTGTATCGCAGAAAATATATATGTAAAAAAAAGTGCTCCAAAATTATGCTTTTCCGGACAAAATGGATTTATTTGCTACACATTTTAGCGATTATCTTTTTATGAAGCTGCTAAAATAGTGCTACTGGAATTTTCTAGCTATGGTATTTTGTATTGTGTTACCAATTGTTGGCAAACAAAACTTGTATTACTATTAAGGTTTTTGATACAATACGTACAATGATTTTCACTTGAGTAAAACAACACATTATCGAATATGCCAGAAAGTCCTAAGACAATTTAGAACGAGTAATTTCTGTTACAAAGCAACTCTTTTTCAGTAAATAAATAAATTAATACTATCTATTATACTGATTGTCTATATTTGATCAAAAAAGCAGATAGAGGGCATTTGATGATAGCATTTAGGTACAAGTATCTGTATTTCTCCATAAAACATGTTATGGGTTTTAGTTTGAGAAAAAGAATCATCAAATTATCACCAAATTACCCACCTTATCTGTTTCTCTGTCTTCAGCATAAACTTTGCTGATATCAAATCTAATTACCACTTATGAAGCCAATATCTGTGAGGGAAGTATAAGTCACAAAAGAGTTCTTATCTCTGATCAGCTTAGAGACATTAAGTGGCTATGTAATCGAATTAGTATCTTTAAGCCTCCAGCAGTAATATCTACCTGTATCCAGTCAGACACCTGCACGCATGCGGGACGTCATTATTACACTATCATGAACGATTGCCTTTGTTTAAACCTCAAAAGATGCATTTTCGAGGACCATTATGTTTATTTCGAGGAAGACAAACTATTTTTGGAGCAACACTTTTCAGTACTTAATCACTCGCAGACTATACACAGGTAAAGTTATCAATGTATCGGCCCATGTAATACTATGCGCGTGGTAAATGTACTAAGCGTGCAAGTGCAGTTCGACCTGACTACGCTGTGACTAATCAAGTGGAAAATCACTGCAGATGATGCACTCACTCGCGGGTAATATAGTGTTGTTTAAAACATAAGCCGCCAAGTTTCTGGTTTTGCTGAGCATATATTTTGGTGTTACAAACATTGAAGATTGTGACATATTTTGCCATTAGATATATTGTCCTTTCTTACTAAATTTATACCCCTTTTCACTAATGCTAAGCTGAATCTGCTAGCTTATCAACACTGACTAACTGTTCAAAACAGTCCAGAAAAAAGGACGTGTTCTTGCTAATAATCAACTTATGCTAAGGCGCACGACCTTCAAAGACGCATTCACATGATTAAACCCATTTACCAATTCAAACCATCGATGATAGGTCATCAAAAGTGAAGGAATGCAGGTATATGTGTAAACATTTTGTTGTTGGATTGTGCACGCCCTAACATACAGAATTATGCAGTGTTATGCACGCACAAAATAGTATATTTTTTACAACCACAAAAATACGTTGCATTGTGCACGCAAAAAAATAGCATGCTTTTACAATGCAAAACTCCGTTGCATTGTGCTCACACGTGCAATCGCATTTAATTCTACTGCATTGTGCACACACATACAATTACAAAAGTCTGTTGCATTGTGCACGCATACACAATAATAGACATACACGCACAACTGTCACTGATGACTCCTTACATGATTTTGCAATCCAATTAAGCAACAGCATAGTCTTCTTGCAATGAAGGCATTTATATTATAAAGACATTACAAGCGATATAGCTCCAAGAGTTATGCAACAGCAAAATTATGTTATATTGTGCAGTAACATTAGTTTATTCTATTTTGTACCTATAAAGTCACGCACATTAAAACGCCTAACACACACACACACACACACACATACACAAAACAACGCCACACACACACACACACACACACACACACACACACACACACACACACACACACACACACACACACAACAACAACATCAACAACAACAACAACAACAACAACAATGCCTTAGTTTCTCTACTGATGCATCTGAAACAGCAAATTATTTTAATTAGTTTATTCTATTCCACAGCCGATACAGACACGCACAAAACAACATAGTTTTACAACAGCATGATTTTGTTGTCTGGTGCAGCCGTTATTACCCGCCTTAGTTTCTCTGCCCATGCATCTGAAATAGCAAAATTATGTTACATTGTGCATTAAGATTAGTATTTTATCTATTCCGCAACTGATACAGACACGCACAGAACAACACAGTTTTGCAATAGCATTGTCTTCTTGTGTCATGCAGTCGGTACTACCTGCTTTAGTTTCTAAACTGTTGCATCTGAAAGAGCAAAATTATGTTACATTGTGCATTAAGATTAGTTTATTCTATTTCGCAACCGATACAGACACGCACAAAACAATATAGTTTTGCAACAGCATTATCTTGTTGTCTCGTGCAGCCTGTATTACCTACCTTAGTTTCTCTGCTGATGCATCTGAAACAACAAAATTATGTTACATTGTGCATTAAGATTAGTTTATTCTATGATTCTATTCCACAACCGATACAGGACCTGAATACAGACACGCAAAAAACAACATGGTTTTGCAACAGCATTATCTTGTTGTGTCGTGCAGCCGGTATTACCCGCCTTAGTTTCTCTGCCCATGCATCTGAAACAGCAAGATAATATTACATTGTGCATTAAGATTACTTTATTCTATTCTGCAGCCGAAACAGATACGCACAAAACAACATAGTTTTGCAACAGTATTATCTTGTTGTCTCGTGCAGCCGATATTACCTGCCTTAGTTTCTTTAATGTTGCATCTGAAACAGCAAAATTATGTTACATTGTGCATTAAGATTAGTTTATTCTATTCCACAGCCGAAACAGACACGCACAAAACAACAACCGATACAGACACGCTCAAAACAACATATATAGTTTTGCAACAGCATTATCTTGTTGTCTCGTACAGCCGGTATTACCTTCCTTAATTTCTTTACAGTTGCATCTGAAACAGCAAAAGTGTGTTACATTGTGCATTAAGATTAGTTTATGCTATTCCGCAACCGATACAGACACCCACAAAACAACAGTTTTGCAACAGCATTATCTTGTTGTCTCGTGCAGCCGGTATTACCTGCCTTAATTTCTCTACAGTTGCATCTGAAACAGCAAAATTATTTGACATTGTGCATAAAGATTAGTTTATTCTATTCCACAACCGATACAGACACGCACAAAACAACATAGTTTTGCAACAGCATGATCTTGTTGACAAGATCGTGCACCCGGAGAGTTCCTCTATCGATGCATCCGGACCAGTAAAACTTTCTTACATCATGCATCCTACTATGCAACCTACATATCCCATCTTGGTTTTGCTGCCGATATATACACGCCCGACACAAACCAGTAATCTCTCTCTCTCTCTCTCTCTCTCTCTCTCTCTCTCTCTCTCTCTCTCCTTTACTTTGCTGAGGGCTTCAGTCTGAGGGCTGAGGGCTTCAAACAAGAAAATCATGTTGCATCATGCAGTTTGCTTCCTGTATGTTTGCATCTTGTATGAACCACATGCCTTTTTGCACATACAGTACTCAAGCGGTTTTGTACATAAAATAATTAGAAATTTTGCAATGCTAAAAAAGTTATTTGGGTGACAACGAGAGGACATTGGGCTGTCGCTATCGAATCAGGTTATTTTCTTATGTTTTGAATGCTATTAAAAAACAAAAAAACAAAACAAAAAAAAAACAAAACAAAAAAACAAAAATAAAAAAACAAAAAAAAAAACAAAAAACACTGGACTGAGGACTGTGGGGCTTGAACAAGAGACACCAGTTTTGTAAATCGATGTAAACCGTCAGTGTGAAGAGTGGGGTGGGTGCAGGGGAGGCATACTGCTAGTATGTGCGTCCGGAAAGAGTACCTTTTTTTTTGGTATGGAGGTTTGATTTACCCAATCACATACGGGACTCTCATCATTATATTTTTGTTTTCTCGATCTCGTTAAATTTTTGAAAGGATATTTAACTCAACAAGAGGATGCTTTGTTTTGTTTTTAGAAAGAGAGATATCATTGCATGTAACACGCCTGAGCGATAACGTGTATTATTCCATAGCTATATACTTTTTTCATCAGAAAACTATGAAAGAGACGGTTCTAAACAAGAACCAAAGATCTGTGTTTTAATAGAAAATAAGAAAAAATGTGTTTAGCCGTGCAAAATCCCTTATACTCTATAAAGTGGGGTTTACATTGACTTATCTTTACGCCGGAATGCCTGTCAAAAAGGGTATACATTCCGTTAACACGCCCATGCAAAAATAAGGCCTCGTGTTACTGTATTCAAAATGGCATTTTCAAGATGAAAAAGTTTGATATTATCTTTCTCACCAATGCTCAAAATACATATTTTGGGGCTTGTTAGAAACGCCGCAGTGAGGCGGTCCTAATGAGCCACGATAATCTATTTTTGAAACATAAGAAAATTAAGGTTTACTCCTATAAAACCTACTTTCCTCTATATGAATTGGGATTTACAGGGGTCTTCATTGTATGGGTGTGTTAACGTAATGATACTTTTGTAACACGAGGCCTCTCGCAAGAAAGGTATGAATTGACAGTTCAGTTCAGACGTGGCAGATGCACATTCTTGTAGTATGTGTGGGTTGGGGCGCGGGAGGGGGGGGGGGGGAGGGAGGGTTGTAAGTATTCCGACCGCAGCTTAGGTCCCACTCTGCCTCACACTGCCGACAGTTGTGGTGTCTCACCCAAAGGGTTTTGCGCCTTTCTCTTTTATTTTAAGAGAGATTCATAGCGGTCTGTGCAAAAGAAATAGACAAGTACTTAATTGTGTGTTAGCAAGTATTATTAGGCGCTTTCAGCATGTGCTTTCACATATTTTCTTCACGTAACTAACATGGATAATGTGAGTAGGACTGTCATATTCTTACAGTCAGATCCTAACACACCATTTTGAATCTGTATAGAATTTGTTTCTTTCTTTATTTCAGAAGACAATATCTGAATGAATCATTATTGTCATTATTATCATATTCATCATCATAAATATTTTGTAATACATCTCGTTCCCACAAATATTAAATTACGGAACGACTTCGCCTAAAAGCTGCTGAAGGTTGAGGCACAGACCTATAAAATACATGAATTAGAATAGAAACATAGCTGAAATATCGCATTTTGGGTGAGCACGCACCTCCGACAATTTTCAAGCGATTTTAAATGTGTGTGTGTGTGTGTGTGTCATTAAAAGAAATTCATCTACTATCGCTGGCGACAAATTGATAGTACGACTATATTTACTAAAAATGTAATAGCGATAAATTGTTTTCCCGCCTTTTCTTCGTACTTTTGTCTATTTTCAAACACCATTTATGTTAACATCAACATAAATTCAACCAGAGATATTTATTTATTTATTTATTTATTTATTTATTTATTTTTGATTATACAAATTATTTCTATACTGCGTTGCATTTAAATACCACTAGAAAAGGACCCGCGCAGGCACGGGTATTATATTATAATTTGATTCATTGAACAGATTGAAAACTGAAAAAAAAAGTTCGAATGCTATTTTTTTATTATTATTTATTTCTATCTGTGTTCAACGTCACGATCTTTTAGTCATATTGCGACGATGTCTTTATATGACAGGGAGCTCAATATTCATCTTTAGAGTGCTGCCTTACTAAAATATCCCGCGCCAGACACATGACGTAACATTCGACCCAGTCACGTTATACCAGGCCGACCATTTCCGTTTGCTCAATTCTGATCGCCAAGCGAAAGAGCAGCTGCAATAATACCATGTTTAAATTCTTTGGTATGACTTGGCAGCGGATCGAGGACACAACCTCCAGAACGCAAGGCGGACGTTCTAGCAACCTAGCCACTGCGCCGGTAGATTCGTAGGTAATCGGCCTGCTGATTTCGGACGGTTTAACCATATGATCCAGCGCATGGCAAACCCAACAACATGACTTGGCGCCCAGGGGACAGTCAGGTTAACATGGATATTCACCGTCTCATCAGTCTGGCTGAGCACTCGATGGGTTGCTAAGGGTCCAAGGTTTCTACGTGCAGACAGTGAAGACGGATCAGACTGGGCAGATGCACAGGTCACTGCGCGTGGTACACAGGTCATTTTGTTGATTTTGTCATGCGACGGCTCATATATGCAGAGTTGCCGCTAGGTCCAATTACAGTCACACCTCAATCGCTCGAACCCAATGGTGATCAGTTTGGGTTCGGACTGACCCAGCGGTGTTTGAGATGATTCGAAGAGTGAGTACGACGTAGCCTGCTTATACAACAATTCACCTATATTGACCACAGAGGACAGTAATAACTGACCAAAATTAAAATATTTATTGGGTAGATTTTTCTATGCAGTTTGATATAAATGAATTTTCCCGAAAAAAAAAAAAAAAAAGATTCTACATTACGTATGCCATTACGTTCTCGAACTTTGTTCTTTCATTCGCTTCACACCTTTGTCGTTTACAGAAGCATCGCTGCAATGTATAAATTGACTATTACGCCTTCTTCTTTGTGTGTATAATCCTCCTCCTTGAGAAGCACCTTTTGAATCCACAAGAGTAAAATGTTTAAAAACTTGTAAAAATTAATAACAATCAGAACTCATAAAAAACGGACTAAAATTTCTGTGCTAAAAACTGTTTATATACAGTTCAGTCATATAGATACGCACCCGTCTATCCTTAGATGACGTCCGATTTATTTACAATGTGCAGGTAATCTATTTATAGGTGGTAAACTCGAGAAGCTACTTTGGGAGAATTTTAATAAAGTATTGTCTGTTTCCCCACAAAAAAAAAACAACAAAAAAACTTGAAAACTCATTAAAAATCCGGAAATTAAATATAAAACATCAATAAGAACAATATCGTTATTAATTTAAACCAACCAATCGCAGCAGGTTTTTACCGTTTTCTAGTTTTTGTAATATAGATATTTTTTCACTTTTTTTTTTAAATGAAAAATCAACCTTAATTCAATTTTCACCTCATAATTTGCAGAACCTGGAGGGCCTTATTTTCCATGGGATTGTTAACATAATGTCCATTGACAAGGTAAATCAATTTCAGGTATGCCTTTGATATTTTTACAACGCCTTTTTTTATTTATTAGTTACAATGATAAAGGAAAAAGTTAATATATATTAATCACGATTTTCGAAATATTACTATGGCAGATTTAAGAAGATTTTTTTCTTAATTTCTTTCTTTTTTTTTTTTTTTTTTTTTTTTTTTGTTGTTTTTGTTTTATACGTACAACGCCAAGGAACTTCTCTTCTTTTTTTCCCCCTTTTTTTTAAGTTTGTGTGTGTGTGTGTGTGTGTGTGTGTGTGTGTGTGTGTCTGTGTGTGTGTGAGTGTGTGTGATTTTCATATCGTTAGTTGCACTGTAATGCACTTCGAGTCAGTTGTTTTAGCAGTAGCGGAAATTGGCGATACGTCCGCAAACACGTTAACGTATTTATGCAAAAATTACCTTAAAGAAATATACATCACTAGATGCAGAATAACTCGTGTTTTTTTTTGTTTGTTTTTTTTAAATACATCATAGTGATACTATTTTTTTTAAAAATCCAGCAGATATAGAATTTTTACGTCTAGTCCTGGAACTCGTACCGATAAAAGTGCATTGTTACGTTTTCGGATAATTATTAGTGGTAGTAGTAGTATCATAGTCATAAGGCTAATAATAACAATAATTTTATCAACCATTCAGTCATCGATAATCAATGAGCTGCAATACTACTGTGGCTATACTTCAAAGCAAAAGGCTATACTTCAAAGCAAAACGATAATTAATCCCCCACTAAGATGCCGTTGCCCATCTTGGGAGCTGTAACATCTTGGAGAAGACCTCAGATCATTGGACGAAAAGACGCGCGAATTGTGCATTACTCCTCTGCGCATGTGATCGATATGTTTACTTTTTTTTTCTGTAAACAGTCAAAAACGCAAATACTACGAAAAGAATGTTTTTTTTTTTTTTTTTTTTTTTTTTTTGTTTTTTTTTTTTGTTGTTGCTTTCTTGGAATATTAGTAATATTCATTCCGGAAATATGATATTGATAAGAACAGATAAGTGAACCTGTGCAAACGGAACAATGAAAGCCTTCAAATCAACGGCTGCTGTAAGGAAAAAGACGTCTTTTGCAACAGCTGTTTCTCATGTGGTTCAAGAAAACCAAACTGAACGTGTTGAGAGACAAAATACAAAGCCTTTACATATTCGAAAACCGCGCAAGGGTGTAAGTTTTTCAACGAGTCGTTCGATATGTGAAGAAGCTGCCGAGAATGACGAAGGAGATGAACTGCTACGGTGAGTAATATTTATATTAATATTTTTATGAGCATTGAGGTGGTTCTGATGAGCCACAAAAATCAATGTTTGAATCATAAATGGGGAAATTTAGGTATATCCCTGTAAACCCCATTTTTCTATATATATATATATATATAGTGAGGTTAACAGGGGCACTCATTTGATGAGCATGTTAACGTAATGTTAATTATATAGTCAAAGCCAAGGGAAACGTTCATTTAAGCTGACTATCGGAACTTTCCATTCATGTAGGTGATAATTTACGATGTTCTAAAGCACATTTAGAACTAAAGTCTACGATAGTCGAGTGGTTAAGGGGCAAAGTCCCGTAAAGGAAGCTTTAATAACGTTCAAATCTCATTAAATCCACATTTTTATGTAGTCATCTTCATTCAGATTGTAAATATCATGTATGTCTTTATTCTCATTAAAATTTGTATTTTGCTTCTTTCATTTTACGTTGCATTATATATAATAAAGGGCCCAAAATGTCAGACGGCCCTAAAATGTCTTACATTTTTTTTATTAATAAAAACATTTGAAGTGCTTAAAAATAATAAGAAATAATAAAACAAGAGCTGTCAGCAGACAGCATAGTTCGCCTGGATCTAAGGACTAAATGCCCCCTCCCCGCCCGCACCCCCTCCCCCCCCAACCCCCGTGAAATTATTGAATGAATATATTACTTCTGACACGCCGCCGACTGGAATATGGAGACCATTACTCAACACAGTAGAAACTGACATAAACGCACCATTCAAGAAAAACGAAACATTCCAGTCTAAAATAAAAGAAATAACATACAAATGCGCAATGTCTATTACCGAAACCTTATATACACATTGGGAACACCAACAACACGACACCAGATGGTCAGCTAGAGCTATTAAAGACTTGATATATGCTGACAGCGCGGACCTGAGTATACGTCCGAAAAACAATTATTCACATAACTACTGAAAAAAAAAAAAAAAACAACAACAACCCCCACCCCCCCCCCCCAAAAAAAAAACAACAAAAAACAAAAAAAAAAAAAAAAAACAAAACAGAAATACAAACAAGTGAAGAAAAAAGAAAGCATTTGCTAAAACACGAGAATGGAAACTAAATAAATTTGGTAAAATGCCAAATGAAAATATTTCTACGCAGCCACAAAACCAAATATCCAGAGCTGTCACTTCACACCTAAATGTAAAACACCCACAACCCCTTGAAGATTATCATCCCAACAAACAGCAAACCGGACCTGAAGTCCGCTAACAAAATCAGTGTTTGTCTACAAACAATAAATCAAAGGACTGATGGTCCTAAGAGTCTGCTAGCTTGTAAAGTATTGATGGAGTGCTGTGTATCTTCTATGCAAACACAATACATGCAAAGAAGATAGGTGGCATTCCAATGCTACCAATAATACACCATAAGATGGATCTCTATGGAATATATCAAGCATCTGGGCATTGTACTTCCTCAAAAGAAGATTTTCTTTAAAAACTCTATTAAATGTACGTCAAGCGAAGACTGCATATGGGTTGAATGAGAAAGTCATAGCGAGTGTTGTCTTTAAATCAAGGAAAGGATACTCGTATAATTTATCTCCTGCAAACAGAATTTCATTCATGTTGTTCACATTCCACATGTTGGTACAGATCCTTTTCTGTACAGCTTTCACCAAAAATACTAAACAACATTGTAGGCATTGAAGCCCTCTTGAATCAGGACTAAATATCTCATCTCCTTGATGGATACTTCCTTGCAATAATACAGATGCATTTTCTTGTAGATTTATATGATTTGATGGACCTGGATTTTGCTCTATATCCATATTTCTACACTTGCTTACAACCAGTGGCTTCATCTAACATTAAATTTATATTCAGAGACAAGGCTTTGTGAGAAAATTTACTATTCCTTGAAAAACAACCAACATGAACACTCTGTACTACATGCTTTCGTTATCAATTTCTCAAAATCACTCAGATGGAAATGCATTCTACTTTTTTTAATGTATAAATAAGAATGGGTCTTTACTGAGGCATCTGTGTAAAACAGATATACATATATAATCTAACCATGTACTGAAAAACTAAATACAATTATTTCTCTTCTGTTTTGTTTCTTTCTTCACAAAAAATCCATTTTATTATCTGCATATATAGGCCAATGCAGTGATTGGAGTAATGAACCTCTTTATTTTCCAATGAAGTTTATCACCTGATTATTCCAAATGAGTGTATCTCCAGCAGCAATTTCCAATTTCTAGAATTATTAAAGTTCAACTCTAGATATGCTCCAGTTCACACAAATTCAACACCTGATGTAGCTCCACGATTATTCTAGTACAATTTTATAAACTTACTCTATCAACTTATTATTAAGACAAGAGCAGATTAAATAAATTTAAAATGGCTATGTTCAGTCCAGATTAGCGTTCATAACTGATTGCCATTTGCTAGTGCTTCACCTAAGCATCAACAGATTAGCCCGACCAGCTATGCCTACCCTTTTCAAGAGATTTTCAGATGTCCAAAAAAGAAGGGTCATAAACCTATAAATGGGCCAGCAGTCGTAAAACAACTCCGTGTCACTGAGGTGTGAATAAAATTGAATATAAAATGTAATTTTAAGTTAAAACTTGTTTTTTGATAGACTATCAACTTACACCATTGGTCTCTTTGCTATATTTTAGCGTCAGTTTGAATCTTGGTGATTAGGCGCCCCGAGATAATCGTTTGAAGTAAGGTTAATGTCTTAAACTATCACAAAAACAAATTTGGATACATAAAACTAATACCTTGGTGTAATTTCAGCATTCAGTTAATAAATACAATGAAATAATTTAGTGCCGTGGGGTGCCTTGGGATATCGTGGGGTGCCATGTGGTGATTAGTAGGACCCCGTTCCGAATTAACGCCTTGACAAAAGTAGCGCGTGTATTACTACACCGAGTTTTGAAGTCTATGTTTCAAATTGCATTATCTAAATCGATTTCAGTTACAGTTATGTTAGCGAAATAAAAAAGCCATACAAAATTCCGCTGCTTCACATTCAGTTCACCGTAATAGTGCCGCATTGCGTCTGATTAAGAAGTAGTGCGCGTATAAATATATGCATAAATAGCTGTGATGAGAATCCGCTCGTAAAACCCCATGCGATTGCAAAGAGCCTGCTAGCTGTCGCTAGCAGACTCAAAAATCTATTATATATACAAATCCAACATACCCGACTGTATCGGAAAAGATAAGTCACCCTCAAACCAATCAGACGCATAACAGTGATATAAAAATACATTGACTCCCAACGGAAAAAAACTTGTATAAAGAAACATAACAATGACATATTGTCCATAGATGAGAAACGCGATCTAACTTACCTTAAGACTAAAGGGTACAGATATCAGTTAAAATACAATCACGCAGTCTAATCAGGACCTACACTTTAAATCAATACTTAACTGATATGCGCATCCGCGCAGACTAATATAAGTTAGAATGCAATTACCAATCACCGTTACTTGCACCGTACCTAGGCGCAACCTGATCAGCATCTAAATAATCGACCTAAAATAGCGGACTTTCACAGCAGGGTAACTGTCCAAATCCGACACCAAAAGACGACTCACTATACAAAGCAGTGCTACCTGATCAGGATCTAAACATCTCAAATTAACGGTCACGAATCATGCACCCGCATAACTTAACCACCCTTTAAACTGTTGTTAGACACACTGGGTGTTGTACTCACCTGCACAGCCTAATCATGGACAAAATACCTTACCGGAAAAAAAAAAAATTATATATCGGGCACCCACAACTTGTAATCAACCGGGACCTACACTGTATAGGAATATATATAAACGCACGCGCATCCGCGCAGTATTAACCTGTAATACACATTAATACCAACATGCCCACCAAGATATACACAGTGAGCTCATAAAGTACAAACATGCGCTCCTGCGCAGTCTTAACAACGACGCAACACAATCAGGAGCTAAACTAGATACTAAACAATGGTAGATATACGCATCCTCGCAGTCTTAACTTGTCTTTGACCGAAGGGAATCGATACTGGTGACAATATAACCACTTAGTTCTAATCAGGACCTATAATTTAAACTAATATACTTTAATCTAGTAGATATCAAATATGCACACCGGCGCAGTCTTAACGTCCTACATTGAAGGATACAGACATGTTTTTAGTATACAACCACGCAAGATACATCACGAAAACATGCCTACATAATTTTGACCCCCTTTAACCCCACTTTTATACAGTAAAATTGGGGTTTACAGGGGTATTCATTATTTTTCTTATTTCAGCTCAAAACATAAATTGTGGGTACTCGTTAGAACCGCCTCGATGAGGCGGTTCTATCGAGTACCACAATCTGTTTTGAGCAGAAATATGAAAACTACGAGAATTTTTCATCTGAAAGTTTTCATTGTTTGGTGGTAAAATTCTCAATATATTTGAATAGGCGTGTTTTCGTAATGATCAGGACCTACACTATAAAAAATATCTGTAGTAGAGATGTGCATCCGCACAGTCTTAACTTGTCTTAAACTGGATGACACGTAAACTGATCCCAGCCATAACCATGCAGTACAATCAGGACCTACCCTGTCAACTAATATGGAAAAACAATGCACGCAAAGTATACATTACATTAACATACCTATGCAATTTAATGTTATGTGTCAAGGTGTCAGAAGTATACTGAAAGGAAAAAGAAACGCAGGGTAGAGTTTTTTCCTTCTTATTTTAACCATATTTTACGGTGTTTACTATAGCCATACACTTTTACAGATTGTCCTGTGAATGTGAACCGCGGGTATACGAGTCTTTGGTCGATGTGCTATCTACCCAGTGTGTGAAATCATTCAACCGTGCACTACACAGTGCATTGCACGGACAATACGGAAAGCCAAAATTTCGTGCAAAACAAACATGTTTAAACCTTCAGCACAAGATTTCCTCACACCATTTGGTACACTTCAACGATACACAACGCTCTTCGATTCTTTTACCGATTTTTCTTTTCATTTTTACGCTGCTTTGAACTTTTTTTCAATCATGGTACGATTGACTGATGTTCAGAGGGGTAGGGCAATTGCGTTGCTAATGCAGGGTCAGAGGCAACAGCAAGTTGCCAATCATTTTGGGGTTAACGTCTCAACAATTGAACGTCTTGTTAGACGTTTAAGGGAGGCAGGGCATTTAGCAGACCGACCGCGGTCTGGGCGTCCACGCGTGACGTCGCGACGTCAAGACAGGACAATCCGTCTGGCACATTTGCGGAATCGTCATCTCACTGCTGCCGAAACTGCCCTTAATACAGTAGGTACGCATAATCGACAAATTTTATCCGAAGACTGTTGGAAATCGAATGCGTGAGATTGGTTTTCGAGCTCGTCGTCCATACGTTGGTCTGCCTCTGACCCAGGCACGTAGGTTGCGTCGTATGGCATGGTTCACGGCGCATGCGCCCAGGCTATTTCCGCTGAGGCAGTGGCGACGAGTTCTTTTTACGGACGAGTCTAGGTTCACTCTCTATCACGCAGATGGTCGACGTCGTGTGTACCGACGTCGCGGAGAATGCTTTGCCGACGCCTGTGTTGTCGAACGGGATCTGTTTGGGGGTGGCTCCGTTATGGTCTGGGGAGGCATTGCTCACGAGATAAAATCACAGTTGATTATTGTTGCGGGCAATATGACCGCAGTAAGGTATAGGGATGAGATCTTGCGTCCTGTTGCAGTCCCGCTTGTGTAACAACGTAATCTGATTCTGCAGCAGGACAATGCCCGACCACATGTTGCCCGAGTTTGTCAGGATTTCCTGGCAAACAATAACATCGCACCACTAGCATGGCCACCGTACAGTCCAGATTTGACCCCAATAGAGCACATGTGGGATGAGCTGGACAGAAGGGTTAGGAAGCGCCGAAATCCCCCCGCAACTCCCGCACAACTAAGGAATGCGTTGATCGATGAATGGAATAACATCCCGATGCGAACTGTCAATGCTTTGGTTAACACCATCCAAAGGAGAATTAGGGCAGCAACGGCAGCAAGAGGGGGCTACCCCGATATTGATTTTCGGTTTGATTTTGATTTCAAGATTTGTGGGTAGCTACCAATGAACTTCAATAACTCGAGACTTGTTGATCACAAACCAATGAAATTTGGAACTTTTGTTCCATACATGTACCGTTTTATAATCATAGTAAAATATTTAACAAACTTTTTCAAACTTGAATGAAATTTAGGAATAAAATTTACCCTGCGTTTCTTTTTCCTTTCAGTATAACATTCTTCGGAAGAATACCAGTGATATTTTTCTTAATTCTGATCTATAAATTTTATGGGCTCGTTTGAATCGCCTCATTGAGGCGGTTCTAATGAACACACAAAATGTGTGTTTTGAACATAGATAAGAAAAATAATCCATACCCCTGCAAACCCCACTATTCACTATAAACTATCCACCCCCCCCCCCCACCCCCCAAAAAAAAACAAACAAAAAAAAAAAAAACAAAAAAAAAACGGATATCCTAAGTAAAAGTGCACTTGTGAACTTAAAAATGACTTCAAAATCCAGGGAGTGGCACAATATAAAAGCAGATTAACCAACGGCCTCTTCCCAAAAAGCGGTGATTGGACAGCTTAAGAACAAAACATGGTAAAGTCCTTTGAGTATCTATCGGTATATCAAATATTACCAAAATATTCCCTATGGTTTGGGCGCTACGGCGATTATCACATTTTTTTTTTTTTTTTTGCCTCGGCGTGTTAATTATTACTATTTATACAAAAATCAGCCAATTTCAGCGGTTAGGTCTTGTCAATATGCATGCGCATGCCAAAAACTATTAAAATATTCCTAGCGGTTATAGCGATTTTTACAGATAACGGACAAGCGGACATGCCTCGGTGAGGCTATTTATAAAGAAATCTGACATTTGACAAACTCATTGGTGTTCGGTATTGTCAATATATATCTGCATGCCAAAAAGTTCAATATTCTTAGCGGTTTAAAAGTTAAAGCGATCTTCACAAACTGATACGGATAGACGGACATTGTGATTATAGGACACCCCTCTTCTCCCTTCGGATGATTTCATTGCGGTTCGTGCAATTATTGGTATGTTTTATTCAAATCACATCAATGTGGAAAACGGCTACTCTCTCATTTGAGGTCACTTGAGACGAGTGCACTTTATTCGTTCAGAAGATGAAAAATAATTTGCGCAAAACACTCGCGCGTGTACTGCTTTATTCATTACGAAAACATGCCTATTCAAATATAATGAAAATTTCACCACTAAAAACTGAAAGTTTTCAGACAAAAATTCTGATATGTTTTTTATATTTCTGCTCAAAACATAGATTGTGGGTACTCGTTAGAACCGCCTCGCCAAGGCGGTTCTAACGAGTACCAACAATCTATGTTTTTGAGCAGAAATAAGAAAAATAATGTATATCCCTGTAAACCCCAGTTTTATCATATAAAAGTGGGGTTGAAGGGTATGTTTTCGTGATGGAACGCAGCCTGACCAGTCGATTTCATGAAGAGATAAAGCTTCATCAGTATGTGAGTTCAATTACGGACAAAAAGTGGATTTAGAAATATGTTTTTTCTTTATTACCTTACATATTACCAAATACGGCTAGAAGTCTACATTACGAAAACACGCCTATTCAAATATACTGAAAATTTCACCTCCAAAAACTGAAAATTTTCAGATAAAAAACTGATATTTTTCATATTTCTGCTCAAAATATAGATTGTGGGTACTCGTTAGAACCGCCTCGGCGAGGCGGTTCTAACGAGTACCCGCAATCTATGTTTTCGAGCAAAAATAAGGAAAGTAATGTTTATCCCTGTAATCCCCTGTTTTACTATATCAAAGTGGAGTTTAAGGGGTCAAAAATATATAGGCATGTTTTCGTGATGCAGTCATTCATTTTGCACCTTGTTAAGGGGAGGCAACTCTGTTAAAATGTTGTTGCCTCCCTTGTGAAAAGTGGTCCTTTCTGAAAGCTTAAAGTGCTCCCTATACTAAGGATTTGCTCCCCTTTGAAATAAATCCTATCAATTAAGAAGAGACTACTAAAGAGTCTTGGTGAGAAGAAAAGAAAACAAGAAGTCACAAAAGTTGTCTTCTTTGTTAAAATGGCGGAAAACTATCTAGTGAAGTCAGTCCTCTTAGCGGTCAAATATATCTTAACATTAAAATTAATACTGAATGAAACTTTTCCCGGCTCATCATAGTGCAGTTTATATTTTTTATTGCCTTTGGGATCATTAACTCATTCTGATAATCTGAAAATCGAATACAGTAAAACCTGTGTAAGACGGCCACCTTTGAAATTGACTTTAGTGGTTGATGTGGAATGATGTTTGTCTTATAAAGGTACATGTCATGTAATTTTGCTAGCAAAAGTACATGACATGTACCTTTATAAGACAGACAATTTTTTCCACATCAATCACTGTTTAAAGTCAGTCTCGAAGGTGGCTCTCTTACACAGGTTTTACTGTATCGCTTAAAAGCCGGTGCTTTGAGGCGTATGCAACCTCGCAAACTGCATTGCTCTATATGGAGAGATTTAATCAAACCGAGTCTCTGATTTTCGATCTTTTGTGTATTCTTTGTTTCTAAAGGCAACCTTTTAGATTTTTATTTTACTTCACTGCATCTGGTGTAAAGTGCCTTGTGGCTGTTATAAAACTTTTCTCCGTAATTTCCTATAGTGCAGATTCTTTTACCCTAAAGGACCGTTGAGCTTTTTCTGGTTACTTTGTGTGTACCACTCTATTGGCAAATTCTGCAGATGCTTAATTATATTTTTTTTTCTTATTTTCCCCAAGAAAACAGGATTTAATATGCTAAGGAGTCAATTTGTATTAAATGGCAATGTTTGTTTTCTGGAGAAAAAAAAAAGAAAGACAGAAACTGTTTCAAAATGTCGTCTTCTGAAATTTTTACTCAGCATGTTAAGCGTTAAGTTAATGTAAACAGCAAATAGTAAAGAAAGGCTCTTTTAACCCATTTTAGCCTGAATACACTCCCCACGACTCCCCCATCCACACACACTATCTATATATTGAACGAGTCCAATTTGAAGTTTAGCTATATGATCTTAACATTCCTAGAGAAAAAAGAAAAACTATTTGCAAACAGTAAAAGTCCCTGATCGGACGCCTCATTATGCGGCGTTTTATCTGGATCTACAATGTTTGCCAATTACCCTTTTGTGGGTATCTAGACTAAATTGGGTTAAATACCAAACTGTCAGGTAATAGTTTTAAGAGAAATTATACATACTCTTGTTTTGATAAGGTAATTATAAACACAACTACGGATTGAATATTCCTCGAAACATCTGTTCCAGATCTGTACAGAATGAAGAACGTCTTCATGAAACTCTTTTGGCCCTTTTGACCTACTTCTATCGAAGAAACAATAGTCCGAATAGAGTCTTCATGGTCATGAAATAAAATGAAAAGAAAAGAACATACATGCATAGAGACTTGCACTATGAAAATCTGTACCAAAGATACATATACTTTAATATTTAACAACAAGCGCCTGTTCCCCATTCCCCTGTTGTAAAGTTCCAACTAAAAAGGTCCAACCTTCGTTTTACGAAGAGTGGTAAAAAAAAACAAAAAAACAAAAAAAAAAAACATCACGAAAACATGCCTATATAATTTTGACCCCCTTAAACCCCACTTTTATACAGTAAAACTGGGGTTTACAGGGGTATACATTATTTTTCTTATTTCTGCTCACAAAAAAGATTGTGGTACTCATTAGAACCGCCTCGGCGAGGCGGTTCTAACCAGTACCCACAATCTATGTTTTGAGCAGAAATATGAAAAATATCAAAGATTTTTATCTGAAAATTTTCAGTTTTTGGAGGTGAAATTTTCTATATATTTGAATAGGCGTGTTTTCATAATGAAAAAAACAAAAACAAAAAAACAAAAACAAAAAAAAAAAAAAAACAAAAAAAAAAAAAAAAACAACAAAAAAAACAAAAAAACAAAAAAAAACAACAAAAAACGAACAACCTTTATATTTTAACACTTTGGTCTCATGAAAAGAAATAGGATATGATATATAATCTGCAATAAATACTGAAAACGAGTAAAAGGGAAAAAACTTCTCCTTAACAAAGCGGCCTCGGGATGAGCAGGCAAATTCTGTCCGAAGAAGGGCAAACCATCAAACAGGACAGCACATATACGATTTACATCGACGTCTGTTGTATTCGCAATGGGTCGATATCAGCTCAGGCCTTAACAAATGATACGAACCGTACTAACAATAAGGCAGAACTGAGGGCAGGTATTATGGCCGGTGAGAATAAGAGCATAATTTGAAGAACCTCATAGTTAAGCCAAACAGTAAATATGTCATTAATGGTATGAACGAATGGATACGGAAATGATTGGACAATGGGTGCAAAACTTCAAATGGCGATGGCGTCAAAAAAAGAAGGGAATAAATGGAGCAGATGAATTTACTCAAGACCATCAAAGTCAATGTTAACTGACAGCATGTTTCAGCACACAATGGAGTTACAGGAGATGAAGAGGCCGGCCGACTTGATTACTGGCTGTACAGGAACCCACTGCTAAACTAATGTTTTTATACCATGATGTACAAATGAAAAGCCTGCAGCACAGATGAATAGGGTTCGACCAAAAGTCATTGTAATGCATAAAAAGAATAAGATATCAAGGTTAGGTTCTTCGAGCAAATTCGGACCAATCAAAAAAGGTAAGAGAAAAGTCCAGGAAGTGCCACAATCACAAACCGCAGCCCATCCCCGACCCCAAGAGGAAGAGGAAACCGACAAATCTAAACAAGCACAAACCGAACAAACGTACGAAAAGCACCAAGATTAGCTCTCTCTCTCTTCCCCAAGCGAGGTAATCGCAATACTAAAAGGACTGAAAAACACAAGAACAAAATGACACACGGAAAGACATACAAAAAATTGCCTCGTAGAATAAACCATAACCATAACTCTCCTTCATACCCCATATAAAATACGTGAAAGCGAAATGTTTAAAAGCATTAAACCTTTTAAAAGTTTTGTCTCATACAAGTTGGGGTGCGGACAGAACAACTCTTCTTCACCTGTATCGTTCTTTAATTCGATCAAAACTTGATTATGGGTCCATCGTATACGGATCTGCTAGAAAATCTTATCTACAGATGTTAGACACTGTACATAATCAAGGACTTCGTTTGGCATTGGGAGCTTTTCGTACGTCTCCAGTATCGAGTCTTAATGTGGAAGCAAATGAGCTATCGTTATGGTTACGCAGAGAAAACTTGTCTCTTCAGTATGCCATCAGACTTGCTGCTAACCCTTCTAACCCTGCTTTTGAAGTCACATTTCCACCACAATTTCAGGACTATTATGAAAGAAACGCAATCAAATCCCTCGGCCTTCGTATAGCACCACTTTTAGAATCTGCTAATATAAACACTAAAAACATCCAAAAACACTCTTTTTTTCTGATATTCCATCCTAGTGCATTACTAAACCAACTATTCTTTTCGATTTACACAACAGCAAAAAGTCACTTTCTGATTAACATCTCATAAAACAAAACTTCCAAGAATTACAATCGCGACTTTCAGATTATCAACACATCTACACTGATGGCTCAAAAGTTGAAGATAAGGTTGGCTATGCGTATATATCGGGCAGCCACCATGAAAAGATCCTGATGGCTCATCTATTTTCACTGCTGAATCCAAGACTATTGATATGGCTTTGGGTTACGTTATGAATAATTCTTTAGATAACAAATTCGTTATTTTCTCGGACTCCCTTTCTGTTTTGAAATCTCTAAACCACACATCTTCAAAAAATCCCAAAATTCAGAACCTGATAGAAAAACATCACGAGTTATCGAAAACTAAGGAAATCTTGTTCTGTTGGCTCCCCAGCCATGTTGGCATAAAAGGTAACAGGGCTGCCGATGTAAAAACGAAGGCCTCACTCGATCTAGAAATTTCGAATTTTAAACTTCCATGTACAGATTTTAAACCTTCTATCAACAGGTACATCTTATCCAAATGGCAGCTGTCATGGACTAAGTTCAGAAAGTACTACACCTACAAGGGGATACATGTCAGACCGGCCCTTGCTGCTTTAGATGGTTCATATTCAAAGCAAGGGAAAAAGTCTGACTTAATATGCCCTACAAAGAAGACATCACACAACAGTCACATGTCCAAAGATGATCAGTCAGTCAAGATAATGAACAATACTGAGACAGTACTACCGTACGTAATGCTAGAGATTAGTCAGCTTAAACAACACTAAGTTGACTTCAGGGATGAAACAAGGCACCAGATGAAAAACCTGCAACTGAATCAACAGACAACTGAAAAGCCTATTTCATGCATATCAAAGGATGTGTCATTAGGGTTTAATAGATGCCACTGTAAAATAAAGCACATACGACAGATGTCGGCATCCAAGAAAGCAGCAGTCGCAGTGCATTAAATAACGCAGAGTATTACCAGTCTTCAGAAGAACATACACTGTAGATACACGATTTGATATAGTCAAAACAGTAAGTTTCGTGGGGAGGTACATAAATACCGACGACGAATACAACCGACGACCGTATTATCGAGAGAGCTATTCCTAAAATTACAGGTACAATAATAGCCTTTGACCAACATGCACAAAAAAAAAAAAAAAAAAAAAGTCAATGGAGTGCCACAATCACAAGCCACAGCCCTTCTCAGATACCAAAAGGAAGAGGAAACAGACAAAACCAAACAAGCACAAATCGAACAAACGTACGAGAAAAACTAAGATTAGCTCTCTCTTCCCCAAGCAAGGTAATCACAATGCTAATAGGATTGAAATCACAAGAACAAAGTTACACAAGGCAAGACTTAAAACGAATCGCCTCGTAGAAGAAACCACAAAGCAGCAAAGAGTAGGACTAACATCGGGACCTCCCCTTAGAACGGTCAGTAGAATAAACCACAGGGCGGGGTGGGGAGTTTGAGGGAGGCGATGTTAAAGCACTTTTACGGCTAGCTAACTTAACGCTAAGTCCCGATGCTACTCTTTATACAGAAATACAGAAAAATTCGGTTCGCATAAAGGCTTTCAACTCAGTCAGTCCATAAAAGAGAAAACACAAGAATCAAATTAATCACTATGATAAACAAAGACGAGTACTCATGGCTAATTCTTCTGTGTGCCAGAGTAAATGAAAACCAACAGATGAACCACGGCGGGCCAAGCAAAACACATATCGTCGAGACCAAACCCACTGGTTAAAGTTTTACGAAGAGGCCATCATTGAGTCTGAGGCCTGAACCGCCGTCGTTCAATTAAAAAGTGAAGCAGAGCCATCAACAATGATTTGGTTGACAACTAGGCATGCACACTGCCGCATAATATCCAGGCTATAGCCAATTCTTTTATAACGGTGTTAGTTTTCTGAATTGTTCTGAAAAGTTAGATTTTCCCACAATTTTTCTAAATCTGTACTCTAAGTCACCATAAAATTTTGGTTCCGATATACCTTGTTGCAGAAGTGTTTTAGACTAACGTTATGTTTTCTACCAAGGCACTGTGTCTGTGATAAAATTTCGCAAACGCCTTACGAAGTTTAAAATAACAATACCCCTGCCTAAAAAATTAGGCAGTAAGGACTTGATAACGGCAATTAAAGTCACTAATGTTTGAAGAAGCTCTGGTGAATCTAATATGTTGAGATATGTGTACCCCACATGAGGTACGTCGGGTGAAATCGCCATTCAGAAAAGGGAAATTGACTATATAAAACAAAATCGTCCCGTTTATCATAAATTTTGATGGAAACTGTAAAAATAGATATATATGGATTCACTTAGAGTCCAGTAGGGTGTATGCGGTCCGTCATTTGGTCAGAGTAAATATTGTCAATATTTAATAAATCATCAAGGTAACTTGAAGTGGAATTGAAAGTCTCAATAATGTCAGCCTGATTTTCAAATAAGAGAGTCTTTTGAGCAAAACGGAATACCAAGTTTGCCTATAAAATTTAGTTCAAAATCTAATAAAAATGTTATCCAAAAGATAAACAAGGGCATCGTGGACTTTTTGACAAGACCATAAATTGTAATTTTAGTATACATCAGGACTGAAAAAAAAAAAACAACATATTCTACGTTGCAAGCCAAATATTGGGTATTCTCCCGAATAAACGATCGGTTAATTAAATCGATAAGTTTATCTTTTATAAGATGATGAGGTAACGTAGTATTCAGTGTAGCAAAATCATATGTAGATAATTTAGAAGCCTTAAAAGTTTTAGACTTAAATTTATTGAGAACTTCATTGGAATTTTAAATTGACAAAAAATAATTAATTTCGTCTTTTTCGAAAACAGTATGATAATATCTAATCCAATGTTTTTTGACAGAAGTAAGGCATGAAGTAAGCAGTTTGGACAAAATAGTAGTCGTACATGAACTAGAATTGCAATGAAACGTGCTTTATAAGGTCGTTTATGAAGTTTTGGTAACCAATATAATGTAGAAAGTCTGACGTGGCTTTCTTGAATACCCACTGCAAACTTAGAAGTAATCGATAGAATGGGTATTGAAAATAAATCTCTCGTCAGTAGAAATCCGTTCATATGTCATGGTAATACCAAGTCCTTGTATTAGAATATTGATGTAATGAAGTCGTCACACAACAACAACTTTATTAGCAACTGTATCAGCTGTCGAAAAGATAATTTAGGCTTAGGATGAAGAAGATCAGAGTTATTAGAATAAAATAACACACGTTCATTAATGATCTTAAAATCTTTAATTTCCAGTTATTTGAAGCATTTGACTCAACATGCTCTCGTTTACACCAACGCGCACGATAATCATTTCAAGCACTGGCAATTGTTTCCCGACATTTATTGAGTTAATATGGACTGGGAATCTATATTTAGGTCCTTTTGAAATAAATGAGCGGACTCGTGAAACAGTTATAATCTTCAAATTACTAGTAACAATATGACCCGCTGGTTGATAACAAAATTTAGAATCTTTGCAATTCCAAGAATCAGGGGAACTAGTTTCAATATCAAGATCAGAAACTAATTTATTGAAATTAAATATATTATTACTGATAGGTTTGTTATATTTGTAACAGATAATAGGAGAGTCCACATTTTCGAAACAGGAAGGTATAGATGGTATAACATTATTATCTCGAACTATGCTAGGTAAATCTATGAATTCATGAAGGGAATTTTGATAAAGTGGCTAAGTTGGTTCATTTCAGAATCAAGGTAAGGACGGAGAGGATGTTGAGTATAACATCTAGTAAGAAAAGCTGTTTCACAGAGCATATTTTCTATAATAAAATTTATTCGCCACATCATCTAACTTTTTAAATGAAAAAACTGACAGTGAAGCTAGTTTAGAAAGCAATTGATGGCGTCTAGAATTTAAGAGGATATATTTAAATCGAAAAGAGTTAAGACAGTTTTATGTTTTCGTTTAAAATTCCCATTTCTGGTCTTACCATGGGGGCGTTTCTTATGTTTTTTTAATATATAAAAGAGGAAAAAAAAAACAAAAAAACACACACACAAAATAAAAAACAAAAAAAAAACAAAAAAAACAACAAAAACAAACAAAATAAAACAAACAAAAAAAAACCCCATCGAAATCCGGCATTTTAAAAACATATTTCCTCATTGTAAATAATATTATTAAATAAGATACATACTTGAGAAACGGACATAGATACCCCCCCCCCCCCTCCCCCCTAGAAACGTGAATAGGAACTATGAACAAAAAATAAAAAAAAATAAATGAAATAAACAAGAAATATCTTTAAAAAAAATAAACGGCGTAAGAGGTAACTGGAATATGAATATTGAAACAACTTTGTGGTTCAATATGAAAAGAAGAAGGCCTTTAAAATATAAACTTTATTACAAATTCAAACAGAATCAAGCAAGTTTTAATACTGTATAACATTGTATATTTTGCAAGGGTTGGCTGGAGAGAGAGAGTGTACTCAGATGTGTAAACTTCTGTGCTAAATAATGGAAAGCAATTTAGCATATAAATATAAAGCATATAATTTTGTGTGTTAATTTATATTCTTTACTAGTATTAGAAATATCTTTGCCAACCATGCACCTTTTTGATAAAGAGTAAGCAAAGTGTAACACTGACCATGAAGATTGGCAAAAACTGGAAAAAAAAAACATACCATCATGAGAACATACCTATATAATTTTGACCCCCTTAAACCCCACTTTTATATAGTAAAACTGGGGTTGACAGGGGTACACATTATTTTTCTTATTTCTGCTCAAAATCATAGATTGTGGGTACTCGCTAGAACCGCCTCGGCGAGGCGGTTCTAACGAGTACCCACAATCTATGTTTTGAGCAGAAATATTAAAAATATCAGAATTTTTATCTGAAATTTTTCATTTTTTGGTGGTAAAATTTTCAGTATAATTGAATAGGCATGTTTTCGTAATGCATTATGTATTTAATTTGTAATAAGAGGGTCATGATGGCCCTGGATTGCTCACGTGGGAAGCATATATTTTTAGCCTGGTGGAAGGATGTTTTCAAAGTTTTCTGTATATATATATATATATATATATATATATATATATATATATATATATCAGACCCTGCTCTTTGTTGGTGGTTTATTTTTTTTCTTTTGGTGATACAAATTAATATGAAAAATTTTGATGGATGGTTAATCCAGTAATGTTTGTGAGTATTATTGAAATCTAATTAGTTGCTGATTATAAAATGTTCGAAGTTTTCTCGACAGACATATGAGGAACCAACCAAAATAATTTGAACAAATTTGATAGACATTCACCTATGGAACATTTGTACAATTTTTTTGAAATTGGACCATAGGTTGTGCAGAAGAAGAACTGTCAAGTTTACTCTACATAATTCCATATATAATGAAAAGTAACCACGCCAACTGGAAGCATTTTTTGAGACAGAACAGAATTCTTTTAACAAGATTTAAAGACCTTCTACTGAAGAAATATTTCTGTGAAAAAAAAATCCAACCAGCCCGTACTGGGCTTGGTTACTATAGCAACAAGAGGGATAACACTCAGAGCTGCAGCTAGGATTTTAGGGCAGAGGGGTGCTGGGTAGGGCACTATTTGCGCGTGCGGGTAAAAAAATAGGGCACTTTATTTTTCTTTGAAATGGCCAATTATCAGTACCATTATGATCTATAGTGTACTGTGCAATTCAGCCTCATGTAACATAGATCTATTACTTTATTTTTGATCTAAGAAACAGTAAGGGTAACAGAGAAATAAATTAAATGGGGTCTTACAATTTATATTTTTTATTTAGGACTGAACTTTGGGATTACCTCTCTTCAATGAGAGAAAATTCTGTGTATCACAATAGTAGCAGACATTTATTTTTTTTTCCTTTGTAAAATGTCGACATTTCACGTGAATAGTTTGGCGCAGAAAAGTTAGAGTGTGTCAATATTTGGATGACTGACTGTTCGGATATTTTAAGCTACAAGCAACTGGTTCATATAGAGTGACCATTTAGTCACACAATATATCATTGTATGAATTAAATATCAATTTTTATCGAGTTGTAGATCCTCTTCCTACCAAGTGCTCTAATTTAAACAGATAATCACATGAAATATTACATTTCTACCTTTTTTATGTAATTTATTAAATGGTTATTATTACCTTTTCTCTCTGATGTTCAAGACTTAGTATTAAACTTGGAATTAAATCTCATAATAGTTGAGCCTCTGTATTACTATTCAAGGGGAATAACTAGGAAAATTCTGCACCCGTCAGAAAACGGAGAAAGTTAATTCAGGACAGAAAACTTCAGCAAACAACATCGCTCTCTCTCTCTCTCTCTCTTTCTCTCTCTCTCTCTCTCTCTCTTGATCGTTTAACTAACTGTTTGCAATATTATTGCATAATTAATTGGATTGGATTATCTAATTGTAAAGATGAATTGGTTAAACAACAATAGTGATCTAGCTTAATTTCACGGTGACTGAACGCACCATACTTCAAATAGCCGAAAAATAACGGTCTCTATTCATAAACTTTGAACAATCATTCGGCCCTCCAACAGACGTGGGAAACAGTTGACCAAATGACTAGGTGCGCAGAGTTTGTTACTATTTTTAGCTCCGCTTCAGGTAGGATGTTTTAGAATATCTCGATTTATACCCGATGAATTGTTTTCAAATAAAGCACAGAGTTCGCGGAAAATCAAGCTTTTTCTCGTGGTGTCAGTGCTATTCTGCAATCTGGTCTGATTCTCGAGAACATTCGGAGAATGTTTTTCGTCAAAATTCATGTACATTGTTCCGGTGACCCAGATTGACAGCAAAAACATTCTTCGAATGTTCTCGAGAATTAGACCAGATCGCAGAATAATGCTTATACCACCAGAAAGTCCTTGATTTTCCGCGTAGTCTGCGCTTTATTTGAACAAATTCCATTCGGTATGAGAGGAGATATTCTAAAAAATCCTACCTGAAGCGGAGGCTTAAAATAATAATATTTCTTCTTCGTGTCGTTTACATTCCGACGCAATAGGCCGCTTACACCGTGAATACATAAAAGGGGTGTTCAACAAACATATTACCTAGTTAAGAATCAACAATATTATTTATGTTGCCAATATTTCTACCAAGCTTAAGGCATAGTTCCTGTTCATTTATTATATAGAATGAAACCATGCAATTTTACATTCCTTTTGCACATAATACAAGGCACATGATAATTCTGTGTATTATGGACACAGTGGAGAGAAGTAAACTTGAATGTCCCTTATTCGCTTAGCGTTTGGGCCGCTTATATCAAACATTTAGTTTACACTATACAGAATTAAAAGCTCGTCTATAATCATTTATTTCATTGCAACTATTTTATTCGTATTATTTAAATTATGGGTATTTTTGTCCATTGTTTGACATCTGCACTACCATACTGTACTACTTTAAATAGATAAATGTCATAATTAAGTGATTGTTCAGTCACGAATATATTCGTCAAACATCGGTAAGTTCTATACTTACCCCTACTTATTTACAGAAGTTTACACATTTTTAACCAATCGCAAATTACTATTTATTCATTCGAGACTAATACCAACAAGTATGTCAAAAGCCAATTTATACAGCTACGCCGAAAAAATAAAACAAATAATAAATAAATAAATAAAAATACCAAACAATACCAGTAATAGAAGTAACAATCATGGAAGATATTCCTTCAAAAAATACGGACTACAATAAAAACTATGCATACAAGTTAAGGGATTTGAAAGAAGGAAGCGATGCTAACAATGAACAAAAGAAATATCCCAAAGACAATTATTCTTCAAAAGAAACAAACAATTAGAGTGAGAGAAGATATTTAGGAAATAGACATTATGAAGAATTAAGATATAATTATCTCTGTAATAGGCATAAATAGATGTTCCTCTTCAATCGCATATGTATATGCGTTGTAATGTCAGTTTAAATGATGCGTATAATCAATGTTATATGTCTGGACAAACGTGGGATCAGTTAAGTATTTTTCTTGTTTCTCCGCGGGTAGGTGTGTGTGTGTGTGTGGGGGGGGGGGGGGGGGGGGGGCGGCGGGGGAGAGAGAAGGGAGAGGACATGTAATGTGGGCTCCCGTTAGAACCGCCTAGCACTTGCAAGAGGAATATCAATACGTTTTGATTAAAGAAAGCATCTTGTCAAGAGCTACGAATATGGAACATCGGTAATGTTAACGTTACATATATGAATGTGCTTGAGTTATATCATTTCCTCTTAAATGCTTGTTTCTTAAAGTTTTGAATTTAACCTTCCTTTTTATGGGGATTGTATAGATTTACATTTCACTCTAATCTTACTTTTTGACATTTAATTTGAAAGTAGGCGGAATTAACTAAGAAATTTTAATGAGGATTAGTTGTTGAAATATTTGTAATATGTATGGTACAAAAAGTAAAAGTACATAATAAAAAAATATTAGTTTCTTAAATGAGATTTTATTGGCTTAGTGGAAACTTATGAAGGTTCAAACACAGATATTTCTTTAGACGGTTATTGTGTGATCCGTAAGGATAGTCCCCTCCCACCACCCACTACTGACAAAAAAAAAAAAAAAAAAAAAAAAAAAAAAAAGAGCTTTGGAGGTATCTGGAAGAGAAGTTAAAGACTCTCTCAGGGATTATTGCAAATTTCATCCGTTGTCACGTTGTCTGATAGTGATTGTATATTGGTGAGGGTACAAAAACAAGCTACAAATCGTACATAATATTTATTAAATTTATTTTTATTTATTTATAGCATTTGTATACATACCACCTTGTAATTCTGCTTATGGTAAATCTTATAGCAAAGACGTTTTCAAAAAAAAAAAAAAAAAAAAAATAGAGCAGTATTTTTCGTGTAAGAGTGAAGTTATTGTCTGTAGAGACTTAAGTGCAAAAATAGGGGAAAACTATGATGTTTTAGAAAAAAGCTGATGAATCTCATATACCATTACCACGTTATGATACATATAATTTACCCTTCTCCGTGTTACATATGACAGGAGTACGGTAAATTAACATGATAAATGGCTGCTAGATGTATGTACAGATGATCAGATGTATATCTAAAATAGATGCACTTTAGAGGATTTTAAATGTTCACATATCATACTCCAAGAAGAAGCAGTTTTGTGGTTTGTAATGATATTTTTATTGATGAAGAATTACCTCAAAAAGTGTATGCACATGGCAAAAACATACCTGACTCAGATACCCTTTCTAATGTAATGATATTTGCCGGAAATACGTCATTAAAACGTCAGTCATATAAGCAAAAGGAAAAAAATATCAATAAAAGTAATAAAAATGGTACGATAAAGACTGTCAATGTTTATTAAGATAAGTCAATACTGCTAAATTAATAGAATAAATAAAATTTTTAATAAATAATAAAAATAATAATATTTTGATAAATAATATAAATAATAAAATAACAATTTTAATATAAACGTTTACAATAAGTCATTGGGTATAAGATATTACACCAAGTTTAAAGCATATAATAAATTAGTGTTGGAAGCATGGAAGATCATTAATGAGTTTAAGAATCTTTACGGCTGATAAGGCTGAAAAAAAATATAACACAGTGGTATACACTTTTTCGTGACTTATTAAAAATAAAACAGATAATATCGATAATAAAACACAAGAAATAAAAACAGAACTTTCTCAATGTGAGAAATCTACTATAGAAAAGGAAACTTTTGAAACGTGCCAAAAAAAAAAAAAAAAAAAAAAAAAAAAAAAAAAAGAAATTAAGAACAGTAAAGCTCCATAACATGATAAAAAACGAAATTATTAAATTCCTCTAATAAAGCAACCTTTGGTCAAAATATTCAATAAGTTGTTAAAAACAGGTAATTCCCCTTCTTCTTGGGCAGAGTACATTATTGTACTTATACACAAATAATGTAGTTACACAGAACCTGATAATTACAAGAGCGTTACGTTAAATAGTTGTTTAGGTAAGTTATTTTGTCATGTACTGAATACCAGAATATCAAATTACAAAGTTTCGTTTTGTCATTCGTAGTGAAGTACTTAAATTTGTTAGTCAGTTGCATTATATGGTAGTGAAGAATGGGTTTCTTATAAACAGTGTTATAATGGAAATTCACTGATGAGCTGTTTGAGAGTCTCTTAAATATAGGAGTGAAATTGAAAAACAAAATGCACACGAGCTTTTGTAAATATATTCTTTGTGTTAATTCCATAGCTTGCAACTTTGCCGTGCATAGTGAATTTTGCTAGTTTCCTCTTTTAATAACAACTTTAACAAATACCTGAACTTTTGGCTGCATATTATTCAGTCAGGTAGTGATACCCTACTTTCAAAAGCTTATATTTAACAATTAAATAGTTATACTGATATAAGTCGCAGGGAACAGTTTGTAAAGAATATATTAAATGATCTAGCATACATACATATCACAATGAAGTTAAGTATATATTAAAACAATTCAGTGCTTTAATACCTTTAAGACATTGACTCCACTCTTGTGTCGAAAACAAAAAAGGCATGTTACTTGATTTTCATTTGTTTCATGCATATAATTGTATATTTTCCTGTGATACATAAACTACTTGGGCCGAGCTAAAAAGCATGAACAAAAATGATCGATCTTGTTGGATATAATTAGCTATAGTCAGCATTTCATATGGCTTTGAAATCAACTTTATGAAATGACCTAGGAAAAGCTATTCTTAGTATCAGAATATGCATTCTGAGCAGTAGAAGTTGTACTCTAATCACCAGAGTATGTCTAAAATATGTAAATTTGAAGACTGATCAGTCTCTTGGCAGAAGAAATATGGCCTTAAAGAACATGGGACTTTAATAATAGTGATTAAAAATCGTTTTGTCTTTTTTTTTGAAGGGTCTGTTTTTAGAAGCACAATAAAGTTGTAAGAGTCTACATGGAGATATGCAAGGAGTCTGAGAATACCAGTTACAGCTGTGTTACATACGTTACCAGACATATTAGGTAAACGATAATGTCCGTTAATGGTATTTTATATTGGTAGTAAACTTTTCACCTTAACAGAATCATTGTCCATCAGCAATTACTAGTCATTGTTATTTCTGAAATTGCAGTTGAAATGAAAGGTAAAAATAAAATACCTTATCGTTCCTTGGCATCAAAATAATCAAGAAATAAATGGTATATTAGGGGTAGGGACAGAAGAAGTTTTTTTTATTTGGTTATAGTTTCTTGGCAGCTGACTTTAATTCAGACTCTGGTGTAAGCCATATAAGGCTCAGAGACACAACCAATCCTATCAGTTATTTTGTACTATCACCATTCTGACAATCAAGTACATGTTTTTAAGGTCCATTATAAAGTAACAAAGAGAATGGAGATCGTCAAGCTTAATGTTTTTGTGTTATTTGTATTACTTATATTACTAATAAGTTATAACAAGATATTTATATAAGATTATATCTAAAATGCTTTTCTTATCACTATAAAGATAATAAACTATATTAATCATTTATTTAATGTGTTTATCATCAAATTTTATTATATATTACTGACCTATATGTGTTGCTTTTACATGGTGTTTCACAATAAGCAAACGGTCTTCCAGTCAACATAAAATGTTTTATTTTATATGCTGTGGCAACAGAGAAATGCCAGGTCTTGCATGCTATGTATTGGATTGCATCTTAGAGATGACTTAAAATTGCAGTGATGTGTTGATACATGTGTGATGTTTTTATCAGCGTGATTACCACTGCATTTTTATGTAATTTCAAATAATGAAATAGGTCTCTTTGAATAATTTGTGCCCTCAGAATGTTTGTTTTCACTTTATTAATGCTTTTAAGTTGATATTAGGAAAGTATACGGTAGTTTCATTGATGGAGCTCTACTGAAGAGATTTCTCCTGCAAACATTGTCTTGATATCACAGCACTTAAACTGACATATAACGTGTGTAACAGTATTAAGCGTGCAATATTTCTGGTAGTCTAGATGGATTTAAGTTTTAGAGAATCAGGTTTATGCATAGAACATGAGCAAAAAACAGCACGATTATAATAACATCACGCATATATCAACACTAAACATCAGCTTTAAATCATCTCTAAGATGCAGCCAAATACACAGCAAGCACATTTTGGCACTTGTATGTTGCCACAGTGTATAAAATAAAACGTTTTAAGTTGGTTAGAAGACAGTTTGTTTCAATAAAATTATGCTTTATTATGAACCTCCATGTAACAACAACACATATAGGTCAGTCATACATAATATGATTAGATGGCAAGCACATTACATAAACGATTTCTATAATATATCTGTCTATATAATGATAAAAGAAACATTATAGATATAAAATTATACAAAAAGTATTCTTATACATTTTATTTATGATATAAGTAATGAGAATAACACACAACAACATTAATCTTAAAAATTTCTATTCTCTCTATTATTTGATGATGGACTTCCATTACGTATACTTGATGGTCAAAAGGGTGATCATGTCACAGTGGGGTGGCTTTGCTTAATATCCAATAACTCACAAGTTAGAGAAATAATGTTTGCAGCTTTGGAAAGGATTTTTAAATACCTTATCACAAATTACAAAGTTAAGCTCACAGGGGCAATGTGCAATCCACAAAAATGAACTATTTGAGTTAAATTATTTATTTCAAAAGGGTACATTAGAAGACGTAACATGCGTAACGCAATGTAAGGCCAAAAAGAACTTTCAAGCATCACATTTTGTAGCGAGTGGGCAGTTCTGTAACTTGATATATTTAGCTGGAACATATTATTACTTTTGCTCCAGTTTCCATCGGTTTAATAGTTTCCTGAAGTATAATGTATTTTGTAGTGTTAACGAAAGATGCTGTTACTAGGTAACGCCTCGGTCGCCAGATGGCTAACATGCTTCACAATACTTGCAAGATAATAGACTCTAAGAATAACACGGTCTACAAAACTATCCCTGGCCTGCGGCCAAATAGATATATTCCAATGGGCACACAAAAGTAAAACAACATCGAATCAATGTTGATTCGACGTTTCAGTCTTGAATCGCGTTGATTTAATGCTGTTTCAAGTTTGTGTGACTGCTAGGGAAGACAGTCTAAATGGGGGAAAAAAGAAACATTTAGTGCTTACGCTATTTTATCTTGATATAGGACATACTATTTAATCAGTGTTTTGTTGAACGGTTCTATTCCCGTCCGTTTTAGTTGTTCATCTGTGCAATTAGAAGGGCATGTCTTCTTTTAGCATTAACGGATGCCACGCATACCCAAAGGGCTTAGCCTTAAAGACTCTGGGCGGCACGTATAATGAGCAACAGCTTGACAAAACGTACTTCCTGACATAAAAGTCAAATTTTGTTTGGACGTACGGTCATGAAACTTGACCAGGGGAAGAGTCACTGTGCCTTAAAACTGATGTACTCTCGTTAATCCATGGCTTGCGTATGCTGATTTTGCACATTATTAGCCAGGGCTGCGGCCGCCGTTGAAAGATTTATAATATCCATTTTTTTTCTGAGCTGAACGGATTTACCAAACTAGTTTCTAGCAGATCCGTGATACCTACAACATTAGCTGCGTCTTTCTTAATCCTAGGCCATATTAAGTCAACATGACTTGAAAAAGTAAAACTAACTTTCAATATGACAGGAGTTATTAATTTTGTAACGTTAGTAACGTCGTTTGAGACAAACGTCTTTTTCAAGTAACGTTCAATATGTAGTAAATTCATTGATGTATATTTTAGATTGGCTTTGTTTCTTTCTTTACCAGCTGTATTTTCCAAAACGTCCGCATAAAACATATGTCATAAGCTAAATGAAGATTCTAGTTCAGTTATTACGTATTGTTATGTACCTTAAGTGCTGAAACTGGATGTTGAGGAACATTCTGTGTTACATTATGCCCTTCTTTTACGGAAACAACCATACAAATAAAATTAAGTTGATCGCGTTTCATTATATGATGTTTCGCACAATTTAGGCTGTAAATATGTGACTGAATAATTTGTTTATTGAAGAGAGTACTTTATGGCTAGCCAAGCAATGCAACAATGAAGAATAAATGCTTAAAACTGCCTTATGTCAAGAAGAAACATTTGTAATTTTATGGTTGCTTATGTCTTACTATGTATTCACTATAATAATAACTAGTTGTGGACATTTCTCTGTGTCGAAATTGGGTACTGTCGAAAATGTGTAATTTTCTTAATATATAAGCTAACATTTCATATTGCTATCATACTTAAAAATGTATACATATATCAAACTCCTCGAGAAGTGTTATTTACTCCCTCTTGGTGTTACCAAAATGTTATATGGTCTATGGACTATTTAGACGATGAAGAACATGTTCTATGTGTATTTACTTTATGTGTAATTTAGTTGTGGTGATTTGGAATCTGTTTTAAGTGACATTTTATCACTAAAACGATAAGCCATTGTTTGATTTGGTATTTTGACTCCTGTGACGTTTCTCATGACCTGAAAGATATCATGCACGTAGCGGGAGTTCTGTCAGGTATATCAGGTTTCAAACCTCCAGTCTGACAGATCTCATGGTCTGACAGATGTCAGGCTATATCATACTGCTTGTTACATGTTCTGTATTTGAGATATATTTATAGTTCATTCAAAACTCTGTTCTATTACGAAAACACGCCTATTCAAATATATATAAAATCTTATCTCCAAAAACTGAGAATTTTCAGATAAAAAACTCTGATATTTTTCATTCTTCTGCTCGTAACATAGATTGTGGGTACTCGTTAGAACCGCCTCGCCGAGGCGGTTCTAACGAGTACCCACACTCTATGCTTTTGATCAGAAATAAGAAAAATAATGTATACCCCTGTAAACCCCAGTTTTACTATATAAAAGTGGGGTTTGAGGGGGTCAAAATTATATAGGCATGTTTTCGTGATGATAGCTCCAGATAAGGAGGAATAGCAAGGATAAAAAAGGGTAAGAGAAAAGACCAGTGAGTGCTACAATCACAAGCCGCAGCCCATCCCAGACACGAAGAGGACGAGAAAACAGACAAAATCAAACAAACGCAAATCGAACAAACGTACGAAAAACACTAAAACTAGCTCTCTCTAGTAATGAATAGTCTTCCTTATTTCTTGTGAGAATCACATGTTGTTGTTACTGTTTAGAACCGGCTTATTGAGTAAATTCTAGCAAGTACCCACAATATAGGGATCAAACATGGTTTTTCATGCATTAACATTCTTCAGGTCCCCAGAGAAGTGTTGAAAACAGAGGCCGAGGTTTTCAACACCTCCCTAGGGACCTAGCGAATGTTAATGCATTGGAAAACCATGTTCGATCGCTATTATTGCATAAAAACTGAAAACATTTGCTACCTTTCGCGTTATTTCTTGCACTATTTTTTCTTGCACTATTTTGTTTCACCTCTTCACCGATATCTAGCGAACGCAATTTCAACGTACTATGCTCGTTCTAGTGCCGGGCAGTACACATCTCGTAACGGCAGCAAATCTCTGGCCCCGGTACGATCATATTGAAAGTTACGTAGCCCTGCATTAACAGCGCGTGAATTGCCTTGTTAATACACGGCTATTCGCCGGTTAATGCACGGCTGTTAATAACGTGCGGCACTGCTTTTTATGCAATAACATACATTTTAATGGAGAAATTAGAAAGTTTCTCCTAAAATTATCTTCATCTCCTCATTATCTATAATCTTCACGTATATTTATTACTGAAATCATAACAAATAGTGTTTTTTTAAGTCAAGTAATAAATACTCTTTTGCTGTGAATACTATAGATATTGTCATCGAGTGTTATGAAAACATCAGTATTATCACCGAATGCGAAGCACGAGTAAAAATTTGAATGTTTTCATTACATGACATGAAAATTTTTATGGTATCCATTGAAAAAGAGTAAATTTTCGTTTTTTTATTGTTTACACGTCAATGTGCGTTTCTGACATCATAACTAGCGTCACCAAACAAAACATGAACATCATGGCATCGACGTTCAGTGCTTAAATTATGAAACGCTGGGGAGACAAAAACAAAAAGAAATCGGCAAATCAAAATAATATTGATACCAAAATGTTCCTTACATTCTAACTACAAAATGCATACCAACACTTGATATTTTAGCTCAGAAACAAAGAAGTTAGAGGTGTTCAAAAATCTTAAGTGGAGGAAACATCCACTTCTGAAACAATGAAGAGAACCGAAGTCGTCCAAAGCGAGGAGTGAAAATATTAATCGTATCAGTCACTAGTGAAATGATACGATATCAATTCACTAATGACTGATACCATTTTTATTTTCATCGAATATACACTGATTTCACCGCTAACAATAAAATAAAATTGTCATTAATCAAATAATTTCGTATTGGCCCGATATCGGGTCCTCGGTCTTTTGTACAGCAGACCTCGGACCAGTAACTGGGACAATACGAAATTACTTGATTAATAACATTATATTATTTAAGGTTATTAACAGCGTTGTCATTACGAGCCGTATGAGCGAGATATCGCTGATTAAACTCCACCTAAGATTTGTTTTATCTTTAAAGTGCCAATCACAACTGCAACAAGAACCTACTTAACTTTTTTCTTAAATTGATTTTAGGAGAAACTAAAGCTTGGTATTTCATGTAACGATTCACATTCAATGTCAAACATTAGTTTTTTTTAAATAAATAAATAAGTAAATAAAATAAATAGATAAAAATAAAATACTAATAAAATTAAACTGTATATCATTTTTAGAGTTAATTCTAATTGTTACGCTGGGAACAGCGGAAAAGGCAACTGTTTAGATAAAGTTCGAAGATTTTTTTTTTCTTTTTGTTACGATGGATTCATTTCATGCTACATTGTTGTTTGATATAAGTGGTTTTATTTAAATGTTGACGACGTACGGACTTTGGAAATAATTCCATAACTTTGCGTGCAACAAACAACTGTACTCATTACGAAAACACGCCTATTCAAATATATAGACAATTTCACCTCCAACAACTGAAAATTTTCAGTTAAAAAACTCTGATTTTTTTCATATTTCTGCTCAAAACATAGATTGTGGGTATTCATTAGAACCGCCTCGCCGAGGTGGTTCTAACGGGTACCCACAATTTATGTTTTAAGCATAAATAAGAAAAATAATATATACCCCTGTAAACCCCAGTTTTACCATATAAAAGTGGGGTTTAAGGGGGTCAGAATTATATAGGCGTGTTTTCTTGATGCTGATCATACCTTGATACGGGATTCCTCAAAATCGCAACTATTTTTGTGTGTTTATTTAAATGGTGAATGTAATGAGCATTAGTCAGTGTTGGTTCTAAAGGTAGGCTGTTTCTCTTGAAGACTGGCCATTTGTCATTGTCCCACATCGTAGAGGCGCTGCAGTCACCTACAATATAATGAGCTGCAAACTGTAAAATATTATCTAATCACATATGCGCATGCGCACAGTATGATCAGCGCAATCGCTGTATGCTGTAAAAGTCTTAGATTCTTTACTAGTGCACATTGATTAGTCTGCAAGGTAGCGCAAACGATTAGACTGTAGTTTGACTTGGGCATACGTGTTATAATTTTCATTTTTAAAACATTTCGGCTAACAGGAAATTGACGCACGCGCAGGGAAGGAAACTATCACATTCATTCTGTCCCTTTTTAAAGGGGTATGCTCTAAAAGGTAAGAACTTGCGGTCCTTGAGAAACCCTTTTCAGAAGGGACTTAGTACACACGAAATAAAACAGCATGGCACAAAAGTGTCTCCTTGTTGACAATTACGTAGAAAGCGTATCGGTTCCCTTTAACTCTTACGATGCCAAATTTGAGACAAAATTTGTCGGCTGCTGTTTTATTTATTTGTTTATTTATTTATTTAATGATTTGTTTATTTATTTATCTAGTTTTATTTTTGTTTGTTTTGCGTGTTTAACAAACTACCGTTTGGGAAGAAGTTTATATGTAAAGTAAAGACTGAACGTCAAACATCATAGATCCAGATGAGACGGTATGCTATTTGCAAAAAACAATTATTATCGCCTGTGGCAGTGAAAGAGTACTAAGTCTGCGGATAGACAGACCTAAACAAACAGTCTAGACCCAGATTTGACATCACAGAATCGGTCTGTTCAGGCAAAAACAGATATCATTACGAAAACACGCCTATTCAAATATATAGAAATTTTCACCTCCAAAAATTAAACATTTTCAGATAAAAAAAACACTGACATTTTTCATATTTCTGATCAAAACATAGATTGTGGGTACTCGTTAGAACCACCTCGGCAAGGCGGTTCTAACGAGTACCCACAATCTATGTTTTTGAGCAGAAATAAGAAATAAAAAATGTGTACCCCTGTAAACCCAAGTTTTACTATATAAAAGTGGGGTTTAAGGGGGTCAAAATTATATAGGCGTGTTTTCGTTATGTGAAAATGGGCTCCAAAGGGACAGTGTCAATAAGGCCTGTTTTTCGACTCGAGCTGATTTTCTTTTTTATCCTCTTAAATCACTCCTTAAGTTTTGCCTTTATGTATGCTAACTATTTAGTGGAAAGGAGCAATAGTCTGGAAGATATTTTCAAACGAAGTGAGTGGGGTAACTCCCCGCTCACCCCCAAGCCTAACTGGTGATAAACAAATGCATATACAACTTTTCAGCTATTAAATTATTCTATAACCTTATACAGTCGAACTTCAATGGCTCTAACATCTTTGGGACCATAGAAAATTGTTCGAGACATGAGTAGTTCGAGCCACTGAGGTTTAATCATAACACCAGTTCAGGAAGCAAATAGCGATAATTCAGGGAAATCTTTTCGATTTTCTACACAATGATTGTATGTTGTGTGTACTCATTAGAATCGCCTCGATGAGTACACTCAACATACAATTCCATGATAAAATTACAAAAAAAAAAAAACCCTTAAATATTTGTTTTCCTGAGCTATTGGAAGGATTTTGTAGGGACTGAAAAAAGAGTTCGAGGTCATTCAGGGTAAACGAGCCATCCGGGTTCGAGCCACTGAGGTTATACTTTATGACTTTGACTTAAATGCCTTTTATTCTTTTTGCTGTAAGAAGCAGTATTGAGGAGACAGACAATGATAATCTTGGCCGCGAGGTTTCATGAATTTTCAAACTGCCGCTTTACGAAAATCACATCACGCCTTTATTACAAGTTTAACACCTTAAATATTACTGGTCATTAATACAGATATTAATGCCATACGGCTATAATACGTAAAATCTTACTTTGTAATGTGCTCCTCTGTAGCATGAATAACTCTCCCTTAATGTTTGATAATTACTCATTTCGAAGCAAAAACGTGTTATGAATCTCTTATTTATCTATATCTTATATAGTTGAATTTTCTATCTGGGAGTTTTTAAGCCATTTACATATTTTCTGCTTGACTTATTACTAAAATCTTTGCATCAACAAATACAATGATGTCAGTCATGACGTGATGTTTGTCATGTTAATTCCAAGCATTTACAACTGTCAGCGACATGAATGTATTTAACTGTAGTATAATATATTCGGATGCTTTGTTCTTTTATACTTCGCATGAAATGGAAGTAGTTTCAACTTTTACTTACTTCAAGGTTACAGGTCAAAAGATTGTTTAAGTCAGTGCATTGAACATTGAATACTGATATGAAAACTATTAGCATCATATCTGATAACATATGTTCTGACACATTTAATCCATTGTTAATTTCATTTTGCTTTGTTAACAACGGAAACATTCGTCTTGACCTTGAACTTTGACTTTCATAAACACATTTAGTTTTCGTATTTGATTTTCTTGACTTCCTTCAGAGAGAAAAGGTTTCACCATCCCTCTAACATTCTTTCAGACTCTCCAGTAATTGTGAAAACATTTTTATAACTTTGTCATTGTCTACCCAATTATCAGCTTCATCCTCTGCATCATATATGCATCTAGGCTTTTTGAATTGCATACGATACTTAATACCATGGGGTATTTCTCCTTGATTTAATAGCAGATGCAATGGTCAATGCAAAATGTCAACCATATAAGCCATTTCGAAGTTACTTTTACTAGATTATATTGAGCATTCCAATGTATGCAAAAATACTAATATGGCACCTTGTTAAACTATAAAACTTAACAATAGACTGTATTTGGTTAATGTAGCTGCGATCAAATTCTGTTCATTAAAACCTTTTGTAAAAACAACGATTCGAATTGCTGAAAAAAATATACTAACTATCAGAGCCAGAGCCTGTCTTGGCTGGGAAAAAAAAAACAACAAAACAAAACAAAAAAAAAAAAAAAAAAAAAAAAAAAAAAAAAACAAACAAAAAAAAAAAAAAAAAAAAAAAAAAAAACAAAAAAAAAACAAGAGGCCAATGGGCCACAATTCGCTCACCTTAAATAGCTACTGCATATCTGTAGATGCTATCTAACATTTTTCCAGTATTGCCACATATTCCCCATACAAATGCACAGGGACACAAATTTGACCTTGCCATAAAAAGGTGAAATGTCAACCTAGGATGATCATTTGAACAAATTTGGTAGGACTTAAGCCCCCAATGCTATAGAACAAGATTCAGCCTTGGAGCTTTCTTGGTTCTGGTGAAGAAGATGTTGAAGTATTTTTACCATATATAGGCATAGTAACCATCTTGTTTAATGATGTACCTGTAGAAACGTTTGAACATTTTAATAAAATGCCGTCGACAGAAGGCCCAGTATGTAATCTGGTGGAAATCGGTCAAGCTGTTTCAGAGAGGAAGACGTTTAGTGATTATGAGATTTTATACATGAATATAGCCAAAGGGTAAGGGCAGATGATCAAGGAGGGCACGATTTTGATTGTAACTAAACGGTTTGCTACTTTGATCATACATTTTAAGTTTCAACTATTTGTCTTGATTTTCAACAGTTCCCCTATACAAAAGTATTGGATGCAAATTTTACCTTGCCATACAAAGGTCAAAGATCATCTTTGGATCATCATTTGAGTATACTTGGTAGACCTTAAGCCCTCAATGTTGTATACCAAGATTCAGCCTTGAAGCTTTCTTGGTTCTTGAGAAGATGTTTAAGTGGGTTTTTTTTTACCATATATGGGCATGGCGGACTTTTTGTTTCATGATGCAGAAACATTTGATCAAATTGATAATATCCCTTTAACATAAAGCCTGATGTGAAATTTGGTGAAAGTTGGTCAAGCTGTTTCAAAGAAGAAGACGTTTAAACATTACGAATTTTTATACATGTATATAGCCCAGGATAAGTGCAGATAACCCCGGAAGACGAAATTTTTGTTGAAACTAGAAGTGTTTACTACCATGTCAGTTTCAGCCATTGATCTTTAAATTATTTTTAAAAACTACTTTTTCAACATTTTCCCCATACAAATGTATATGGAGGCAAATTTGACCTTGCCGTTCAAAAAGGTTAAATGTCAATCTAGGGTCATCGTTTGAACAAACAGTAGAACTTGAGTCCCCGATGCTTTATAACAAGATTCAGCCTTGAAACGTTCTTGGTTCTAAAGAAGAATATTTTAAGTGACTTTTACCATATATGCGCATTGCGGCTATCTTGTTTAATGATGCAGAACCATTTGCACAAAATGATAATACGCTTTCGACAGAAGGCCCATTATGATATCTTGTGAAAATTGGTCAAGCTGTTTCAGAGAAGATGTTTAAAGATTACGAGATTTTATACCTGTATATAGCCAGGGCCAAGGGCAGAAAACCCCACGGGAATAAAATTTTGATTGTAACTGAAAGGGGTTTTCCCCATACAAATGCACAGGGACGCAAAACTGACCTTGTCGTAAAAAAAGCCGGTGTCAACCTAGGGTCATCATTTGAACAAACTTGGTAGACATTGAGTCCTTGATGCTATATACCAAGATTAAGCCTTTTAGACCTTTTTAATTTGGAAAAGCAGACTTTGAAGTGTTTTTACCATATATGGACATGGTGGCAATCTTGATTAACGGACCATAACCATTTGTATAAATTTTCAATCCCCTATTAACAGAAGGCTTCAAGTACAATTCGAGGAAAACTGGCCTATGGGTTTCAGAGGAAAAGTTGTTCAAAGGTGTGGACGGACGCCGAACGGATGTTGAGCGGAGAGTGATAACAATAGTTCCTTCGACTCAGGATGAGCTTCAAAAAAATAAAATAAAATAAACAAACAGAAAAAAAAAAAAAAAAAAAAAAAAAAAAAATGACAAAACCATAAAGATACTGTTTAAAACAAATACCTAAAGGATAACAGATAAAAGTATACAGAAGATAATAAGTAACTAAATGGTTGGGAGTTGATGTTCAGATGATTACATTTTCAAATATTTCAGAGAATAAAAGAGGCTAAATATGACTTAAGGGGCTTACTTAGCAATAAATGTTTACCAGCTGAAATGCCCTTTTAACCTGTGACCTTGAAACACAAGTCAACGTTAAAACTACTTGTATTTCATGCGCAGTATCATAGAACAAAGCATTTGAAAATATAATACCGCTGTTAGATCAATTCATGTCTCTGACAGTTGTAATCTCTTTCAATTAACATGACAAGCATACCCATTACTGTGACGTCATGAATGACATCAAAGTATATTATAACATAGTGGCTCATTGCACAGCCTGATTTTGGTTTACACTAGTCAGCAGGGACATGTCTGTCGGGGTCAACACTGCATTATGGTCATACTATGGTTTAACATCGTTTAGGGGTTATTAAAAGAAGAGTACATATATGTCTGAAATATTATCAATGGGTCGTACACCTTTGAACATATGAAGCTTTCACAGTTATTTTTAAATCAGATTTATTCTTTGGAAATATTAAAAGCTGTAAATAACTAAAAATGCTATTATAATGTGCTCCAAAGCACCTTATGTACATTATTGCATTCATAATTATATACCTAAAGAAAACTGCATTTACCTGTATAAATGGACAATATTATGGAGCGTATCTGTCAAACAGAAGAGTTATTTGATGTTTTAAATATAAATCCTCTGGGTATATAATATAGTTTGTATAAATTGTGTACGCTTTCTTCTTACAGCAGCATTCTTTTGGTGCTTTAGCACTTTTGCAGATATTGCGAAATGCTTTCAATGATTGACAGTGACTTAAAATAACCATAGCACGATGCAATGTTTGGACAGATCATGTGCGGCTCTAGACTGACTGTCTAGAAGGAGCCTGGGAATGGAATTCTTCTGGAATGCCCAGAAACATATATAAACCTCTGTCTTGGTCTCTTAGTGTTCTGTTCTGTTTTGACGTTAAGGCATATAAGCCTCAGAGACACAACCAATCCTGTCAGTTATTTTATACTATCACCATTCTGACAATTAAGTACATGTTTTTAAGGTCCATTATGAAGTACCAAAGAGAATGGAAATCGTTAAGCTTAATATTGTTGTGTGTTAATCTTCTTACTTATTTCACTAATAAGTTATAACAAGACTTTTGTATAATCTTATATCAAAAATGCTTTTCTTATCACTATATAGATGATAAACAATATTAATCATTTATGTTTGTCATCAAATTTTATTATGTATGACTGACCAATATGTGTTGTTGTTTTTACATGGTATTTTACAATAGGCAGATTTTATTAAAGCAAACGGTCTTCCAGCCAACATAAAATGTTTAATTTTATATACTGTGGTAACAGAGAAGTGCCTGAGTATGCATGTTGTGTATTTGGTTGCATCTTAGAGATGACTTAAAATTGCAGTGTAGTGTTGATATATATGTGATGTTATTATTAGCGTGATTACCACTGCATTTTTATGTAAACTCAAATAATGAAATAGTTTTTCTTGAATAAGTTGTGCCCCCATAATATTTGTTTTCACTTTATTTATGCTTTTAAGTTGATATTAGGAAAGTATACAGTATTTTTATTGATAAAACTTTACTGAGGAGATTTCTCCTGCAAATACTGCCTATAGGAAACAATGTTCTGATATCACAGCACTTAAACGGACAAACAACGTGTGTAACAGTATTAAGTGTGCAATATTTCTGGAAGTCTAGATGGATTTAAGTTTCAGAGAATCAGCTTTATGCATAGATCATAAACAATACACAGCTAATATCATGTAAGTATTGTGAACAAGGGAATATTTCTGTATTTGTTATTGGGCGCATGTTACTACTTTAAAGATACAATTATCAATCAGATACACCAGCAGAAGATTGGCGAGAGTTTTCTTTCACTTAATTCACCAAACTATAAAGATGTCTGAGAAATAATTTACTATGATTTACTAAAAGAATTATAGAGCTGATTTCCCTTCACCTTTGTGTATAAAGTATCAATAGCCATTTTAAACAATGTGGATACAGCATCACTTAAAAAGTAACTTATATAACATTAACAATATAAAAAGCATTTATTCAAAGTATATAATGCATTTAACCAATCATAATAGTTAAATACATTGTACTAAATGCAACCGCAGCAAATAAGATGTTAAGAAGTTTAAAATAAAGATACTTTTCAGAAAAAAGAAGTTTAGAATGTTTAAAGTAACTATCATTCCGTTTGTCATTTGCTTAGTCAAGCAAGTTTGTCTTTATGTCTTGATGTACAAACGAGGACAAATAGTGTTTAGCTATTGTAAAACAGCATTAGATTAAATTTCTAGTCACTGACTGGTCATAATCGTCCAAAACGTTGTATCAGGTAGCATATATATGAGCTTTATTACTTTTAGTAACGTATGTAACAGTTATAAAACAAGTCATTGACAGCTCAACATATTGAGATGTCTGTCTCTATGAAACAACATGCACTGGTGGCCAAAAGCATGCTAGTAAGCATGGTTACCTAAGTATTTATACCAAATTATTTTCATTGTTTTGATGGTAACGTTGGTAACATGGCTGTTACACGCAAACGCCCCCATCGCCAGAGGGCTAACATGTGTCATTTTGTTTCTTATATAATGTAGTTTTAGAAAATCATAGTGTACAAAATCCACCCTGGGTAGTGGGTCTATGGCCGGCCCAAAGTCTGTTTAACTCATACTTACCAAGAACAATGTTGCGTGCATGTGTTATGTCCAAGTTGCTGTTGTTGAAAACAGCTCCGACCGAAACATTTCTTTGTGCAATATAATGCTTTCCTTCCAACGCCCGTGCCATACGTTTCGTATAATCATCAAAATTGTAAATTGCATTTGTGAATCTAATTCTCGTAAACCAGTGCGGCTCTTTACTTGGTGCCTTGAAGTCCGGATGAAGTCTTAGCATGTCAAAGACATCTGTCGTTCCAGACTTTGGAGCTCCAATCAGGAAGAAAAATGGAACACACCTAAGTTCGTGCTGCGTATTTAACCAGCAAGGACTTTTTAGATATGGTATTAACTGAAAGGGCCCCTGAAACAAAGCAATAAATCATGTAGTAATATTTCAAAACAGTGTGTCATTTGTGCAGTTGGTTTAAACATATTTTAACAAACAAAAAGTAAAGGAACATAGTAGTAAATTATAAATGAGTAGGAACACAGCATTTCCTACAAGATTGCATGTGCGCCCAGCGAAGACCAAGATCAGCCTGCGCATCTGCGCATGCTGATCTGAGTCTTCGTTGTGCGTCTGAAGACGTTTTGGATCTGAGTCTTCACTGGGCGTCCGTGAAATTTTGTTGAGACTGCTGTGTCTTGACTTAAATCTAATATAATTACAATGACGATTTACAAATATTACGACTTGTTTTCTTATGCTCTGGATTCAGATCATCATTGAGCTCTTTCCTGTGTTTCATCACGTTGGTTTTGATTATATGTCAGAGGACCCCTATGCGAATCGAACATATATTTGTAATTGGAGATGCATAAGAATAAAGGTTGTGGTTTCGGGCAAGTAAAACCGGTTTAAGTCCGCCGCTCCTAATAGTTTTCCTACTGACCGTTCCTAGGTGGTTCCTCTGTCGCGGCTCTTCTCCGTTTGTACGTCTCAAGGCCGTCGTCGACGGTTTGACCGGGCTTTCGTTTTCAAGGATCTAAAGAAGCAGAATTTATTGATGCAATTATCGAATTATCAGTAACGCGTGCTAAACTGAGAGGCCAGTGTCATCAATACGATTGCTTGAGTTGGAAAATAGCGCCGGTCGCACATCATACCAAACAATGCAGTCATTAAACTGACACCTTTTTGATTGGAATAATCATCGTTTATGCATTAAAATAAGGTAATGAGGAATCGAAGACTTTGTTTCTGCTTGATTTTTAATTCATTGCAAATTAAAAACGCCGCTCTTTTATATTTTTATGTAAACAAAAACACGAAAATGAAATAATGTTGTATTTTTGTTTGTTTGTGTTTGTTTTCTGTGCATAAAATTCATTTCCTCAATTTCAATGGCCTATTCGTTTTTAATAAATGTATACCAAAGAACATGCTTTTTATGTAAATAACTTTTGGACATTCTTGACGATTCACGGAGGGGTCGAAATAGTTGTTTTTAAGTATTTAATAGTTTGGACTTGGTGTATCCACAAGAGAAACTGTCGCATACATTTCTGAATAAAGATAAATTCCCTCTCTTTTTTTAACGAAAATCAGAAAACAATTCTTTAAAAAAATCTCGGAAAAACTTGACCGTCCCCGAAATGCTTTCAGAACGCATATAGAGGCACCTCTCTGGGGAGGACCACCCCCCAACTCCCCTTACGAGAGGGGGCCCACCTTGTGCTCCCCATGCCCCTCTTGCCTTCGCCACGCGTAACACGCATTGGCGTCTCATGGCCGCACCAGTTTTTCTAACCCGGCGACGGCCCTGCGTTCATATGTGGCATTTGTTTTGTTATTACAGTCGACTCTCGTTATCTCGAACTCCAAGGGACTCTATGAAACACTTCGAGATATCCGTAGTTCGACATATCAGATTTACGGAACTGAGGAAAAAACAATTAATCGAACAACCACCTTTAACAGAATGAATACGTAATTTGACTCCTAAGTTAGAGATATATTGAAAATATTGTGGAAAAGAGGAGAAATTGCTCCTAAGGAGCAATTTCTCCTCTTTTTCACAATATTTTATTGACTGTTGGTAGACCTCTGTGTTAAAACAGGGACCAGATTATCACTTCGAGATAAGCGGTTATTCGAGATAAGCGAGTTCGAGATAACGAGAGTCGACTGTATTTGTTCCTCATCTCTCCTTCTATTGGAGTCTCTGGAGGGATGTGCTTCGTGATTGTGGCATATTTGTTGTATAAAAATGTACTCCACTTCCATTATGTTAACACGTCTTGTGAAACGTACACTTCTCATCATTTTAGATAATGCACTTTTTACCTCGCCTCTACGAAAGTACAGGAAGAGCTATTACACTACCCCAGGCGTTGGCACCGGCGTCTCCATTAACAAAATGTTAACAGTTTTCGAGAAAGTTTTTAAGACCTTATATGTTCTAAATCCTCAGATGGATGTACTCTGTATTTGGTATGAGTACAGATGTTGGTCCAAAATTTTATTGAGCACTGTCCACACTGACCTAGAATGTTGAGGCACACGGCATTCGACTTTCAATTTTTGAATGTTGAGCCACACAACATTCGACATTTGAATGTTGAGACACGCGACATCCGAATTTTGAGACAAATGACAATCAACATTCGAATGTTGAGCAACACGACATTGGACATTCGATTACTAAGCCACACAACATTCGACATTCAAACATTGAGACACACAAAATTCAACATTCAAATGTGGAGACACAAGATATTTAAGATTCGAATGTGTAGTCACATGACTTTTGAGTGTTTAGCCACGCGGCTTTCAACATTCGAATGTCGAAACACACAGCATTCGACATTCGACTTGATCTCAACGACACCGAGATAGCCTCTCAATTTGTAAATTTGTAAATTTAAAATTGTGTTTTGTTAACATATATGTATAGTCCGATTCTGATCTCTGTCTGATCAAAGATTAGACTAACCCACCTTGTAGCACACGAAAGGTGAATAGGAATTTTGTTAGCATGCAGTTATTTACAAGTACGAATAGTTACGAGTACATACAGCTCCAATATAGCGGTATTTTATCCTGATTCACACTGCACTTCTATAAAGTAGAGATCCGTTCCCCCCGACCATCCCTCCTCCGCAGACTCCCCATCTTTGACCAGTCTGAGATCAGACATTTGACTCAAGTATATAAAAATAAGTAGCCCAAGAGGGCAACTGTCGCTCACCTGAGGAACAGTTAGCTGAAATAATGAATATAATTTGAAACTACAAACTACCATAACATGTTTTTGCCATAGATTTCATCCTATGCGTATATTGTTAACGCAAACACGTCCTTTGTTATAGAGACACCCTTTTCCCATGTTTATGGGACACTCAAGTGCGGGTAACTATTATGGAAATAGTCCAAAAAACACGCTAAAATCAAACTTGTCCAAGATTTTATGTCTGTCCCAGTTATCTGCAAGTTTGATGGAGATCCAGTCAAAAATGAAGTCGCTATCATCCGGACAAGACTATATGTCTTTGGGAGACTAAAGGGCAAGTAACTCTCATGTGAATTGTCCGATTTGCCTCAAACTCAAACTCGTCCAAGATTTTGTTGTGTCCACATAACTGCAAGTCTTATGAAAATTCAAAGTTGGGTAACTCTAATGCCAATAGTCGGAAATGGGCCAAAATTGAAAATGGCCGAGGTTTAAGCATGTTCTTGTTATCTGCAAGTTTGATGAAGATTGAAGTCGCTATTGTCCGGACAACATTATCCCCTTTTCTCCATGGGAGACTAAACTGCAAGTAACGCTCATATGAATAGTCCATCTGTCCCTGAATCGAACTCGTTCAAGTTTTTATGGTTGTACTCGTTAACGGCAAGGATGAATCATTCGATCAAAAATGAATAGTAATTTCCGAAGTCTGTGGGGCCCTCAAGGTCGTGTATCTCTCTTGCACATAGCCGAAATTGGGCCAAAATCGAATGTGTCTTGAGATTTTATAACTGTCCTTGTTATCTGCAAGTTTGATGGAGATTTGTTTGAAAAAGAAATCGCTATAGTCCAGACAACATTTCCCCATTATATATCTATGGGAACTTTAGGTTGCTGTGGAAACCAAAGCTCTGACCAGATCTGCCCCAAAACCTAATAGAGTCAATCCCCCGCCCAAATGATGGGACCTGTGAAATTTGACCTAAATTGCCAACTTGAGTCTTTGACTTGGTGATAGTCTTGTTCAAATGTGTGGACCCACTAACGCAGGCACCCCGTCGCGCCCTCCTACACCCCGTCCTCACGTCCTCCTAAGGCTTTTACGGACCGCTCTAAGGCAATGCTTCTTCTGTGGTTTACTATTTCTTTCTTTGTATGTTCTGATGAAATTTTTATTTTGGCAGCGATTTGGCCAATTTTTGGTGAAGAAATTGTTCTTTTGGCTTTCTGCTTGTAGTGTTTTGATTGTGGTGCCGTTACTTTAAGTGCATCCTTCTTTCCCCTTTGGTATCTTAGACGGAATGTGTTAGGTAATTGTATCTATTCTTGATCATTGTCTGTCTTTCTATTGCTATACAATAAGCACACCTTCTGAGCTTTTGGCTCAGGTGAGATGAATATAGGTGGCGCATATTGACCTTTTTGTTTTTCACCTCGGTTTCGTGAATGTGCATATCGGATTAATTCATATATAAACAAACTGTAATATACTACTTTACTGGGATGTCCTAGAGTTTGACCTCTAGCCCCGCCCTGGGGCATGACCCAGAGGTTCATAGACGTAGAATGGAAGAGAACCCTCCCAGGTACCCCCATACCAAATATGAAAAGTTTTTGCTGCAGAGTTATAAATAATAAAAAAAACTTCGAAGTAAACCTTGGTTATAGAAAGGGTTTAACGGTCGGAATCACGGACGGAAGGACGGACGGACAGATGAACGGACGAACTGAACCGACGAAAACTATATACCCCTTACTTCGTATGCCGAGGGTATAAAAAGAAAAAAAGGGGCTTGTCGTGGTCTTCACTATATGGGCATATTTAAGTGATGAATAGTTTTGATCCATTGATTTGCTCTCTGGAAAGCTTCCAGGACCTTATTGGCCTCTTACTACATAATATGAAGCAAGAGGCAAATGAGGTCCTGAAAGCTATTACAATCGACGGCCGTTGATTTACAAGTAAAAATGTGAAAAGAAAAAACAAAACAAAACCAAACAACAAAAGCTCGGACAAGAAAGGATAACAAGATAACTAAAACAAGATATAGGAAAATTATATGATAAATATTTTTTTTTGTTTCTGTATCGTTTTTTTGCCCATTCCCTTAAGTGAACTTGTCTCTGAGAGGTTATACGATTTTGTCTATTATCTGTCGTCGTCAACAGTAAATTCCCCTTAAACATATTAGTATTTGGATCTCTTTATGAGAACACCTGTCTCATGTACGAAGAGCAATTTCTCATATCAATCTATCAGTTTCATTGTAGTAGAGGCTTTTGTAGTCAAGAAACAGAGCTGGACACATATTTGACATTGTTCACTGAGACATGCAAAATAGGTCAAGGTCAGTTCATAGCATCATACTAAATCTGTGTACGTTATGCATGAGGCTTTATGTTTCAAGCATCGAGGCTTAATGCATAAAGTTGACATTGTAAACTTAGATGTCAACAAGACGTTAACGACAACTTTGACAATACTGTAAAGCGATTCTATCCCAGCAAACATGTATATATGGGACCCATATGGGCAGAATCTGGGCAGTTATCCCATTCGGGTCCTGCATGGGCCCCATATAGGCTTTTTTGCCCATATAAGACCTATTTGGTCTCATATTGGTAAACTTTGACCAGCAAACACGTATATATGGGAACCATATGGGCAGATTCGGGGCATTTATCCAATTTGGGTCCTACTTGGACCACATATAGGCTTTTTTGCCCATATAAGACCCTTATAGATCCCATATTGGTAAAATTTGATAACTATAAAAAAACATCCTAATATATGGGAGCCCCGAGATAAAATTGAAATAATCCTGGAAAAGTGATATTTTCTAGATACATAATTGGGGAACAAATAGCTCCCATGTGATACAGATATTGGACCTGTTTGGTTCCAATGTTGACCTCCCATTACTGTATGGGACCCATATGGGTTCAATATGGGTATTAAGGGGAACAACTCTACCACTATTTAAACATAATATAAAAAATAGTAAATTTCCTGATATAAATGCAAATAATAATGATAATAATAAAATAAAAATAATAGTTTGTTCATTACAAAATGAAAGTATCTATTAAATTTATCTTAACTATTTTCCCGACTTGGACGTCGATTCATGGTCATATTTTTATTTTAACTCGTATGTCCCTATTATTTTTAAAATTCAGAGGTATATATAAATACGCATGATGCCAACTATTAAAAAAGACGCCTATATCTTTAAGGCAATAACTTACACACGTACATAGGCCTCTATCGGTTGGGACCTTACTAGTTCATCAAATGGGCTGGGACTGGGGACTTATAATCATTTGCGTAAAAATGTGTAAAAACTGTTTTTCTGGAAGATAAATGTGCGTTGATTTTTCCCATACTGGACCCAAATAGTTCCCACATGGCTTTGCCCATGTGGGTCCAACATGGAACCCTGTTGCAAATCCCTCATGAGTCCTTTATGGGTTGCCAATGTAGGACCCATATAAATACCCATTTAGGGCCAATGTGGGTCCTATATTTTTTGCATGGTGGGATGTCACTCCTGCTTTTAGAACTCGTCTAATGTATTATCCCTATCTTACTAGTCTGTAAGTTTCACAAGGATGTAAATAAAACTAAAGGATGGTGTAAAATATAGGGTGTTCAGTTATTTTATCATCATGTTTACTATGTTTCTACAAATAGCTTTATTTACTATGTTTCCAAAAATAACTTTCTGGAACAACATGTTTACAATAACATGTTGTTTATGTCCTTGATTCTAGACTGAGATAAATAAGAGATGCCTGTAGTAAATTCTTTTTCAAGAACGTTCTTTGATATTATATAAGGAAGATTTTCATATGGGCATCTTTGTATACTTTCATCGGAAATTCTATACTGGATTACTTTAATATTTTATTCATTCTGGACATAAATACTGAATTCAGGAACTTTAAATTGTGGGATCAGAAATTGTTATTCAAAGGATTTGTTTTATAAATTCTTGTGGATTATTTTTGAGGGACTTTGTGACATAAACTTGAAAGGTACTGTTTACTTACATTATTTTGTTTTGAATCTTGTCTTATTTTTTGTGAATAAATATTGTTAATAATTTAAAGCTTGTTGCTGGTTTCACTTTCATTTCTTTCTCGTTACGCCTGGCTCGTAACAATGGTCAAATTTAGGCTTTTATCAGCAACTAGTGGGAACATAACTCAAATGTTAATTATTCAATCTAGCCGTTATTCAAACACCTTTGAGACTTTATCACACTCCTGCTTATTTGCAGGTTTCATTAAGATGCGATAAAATTCACCAAAATATGCTGCTCGTAAGGTAAAGCATAGGACGTTTTCATCCAGCAAGGGGTTATAACAACGTATATAATCACATTGGCCAGATTTCTGACTCATCCGAGGTCTTTTCCATATAAATATGTAGATAGTGGCTCAACATTCGAAAGTCTAAATGTATAAAGGTTCAGCATTCCAATGTCGAATGTCGTGTGGCTCGCCATTCTAATGTCGAATGTTGTGTATCTCAACATTCAAATGTCGAATGGCTTAACATTCGAATGTTAAGTGCCATGTACCTCGACATTCGAATGTCGAATGCCGTGTGGTTCAAATTAGAATGTTGAATGTCGTGTGTCTCGTTATTCTAATATCATGTGTCACAGCATTCAAATGTCAAGTGTCGTGTGTCTCAACATTTGAATGTACAAATATCATGTGTCTCGATATTCGAATGTCGAATAAATTGTGGCTCAACATTCGAATGTCAAATGTTATTTGAGTCAACATTCGAATTTCAAATGTCGGCACTTTGGGTTACACATAACATAGACTTCTTAACGTATTTGAAACTGTATTAAACCACCTAAAAAGCGTGATTGAATTTAAATGTATGTTAGTTTATCCTTTACATCCCTGCAGACCAACACAGATGCCTTGCAAACAGTGTAGATTTAGATGAGATTGTGTACAAGCCGTCTTATTTGGTCCTCTGTTGCTTGCCATTCTGTTATTGATGTTTGACTGAAATCCCTATTTACAGAAATGGATGTGTCCAATTTCAGAGACGGAAGAGGTCATTTCAGAAACTCAGAGGTGAAAGGGTAAAAAGAAGTCAATACTCTTAAATATATTAGCGACTGCTTTTGAAAACTAGATAAACTTTCATGGAGGAAGGTACTTCTGTCAAATGGGCCCAAAGATCCCAGAGGAAATGAAATATTATCTGCACTATGGTGATTAAGAAAGCAACCTGTATTAAGCAAGCATGACTTCAGTTCCAAAAAAGACACATTTATTAAAATTCACCTGTATTAAGCAAGTCTTAAGCAAGCACATCAAGATTACCTCTTGGCTGCTTGCTTAATACAGGTTGGACTGTACACATTAGAAGCGACTCGGTGTATTCTAGAGAGAAAACAAAATACCGTTCCTTTCAGAAGAGGCGCGCGGTAGTAATTTTGACAGAAGTACCTTCCTCCATGAAAGTTTATCTAGTTTTCACAAACAAAACGTGCACTGTAAAAGCTTTTCGTAGGTTTCACGGTAAAATAACTGGAAATCTGCTGCCGGCACCTGAACTGTTATTTTGGGCGCCCGTACAAACTTTGCAGAAATTATCTCTTAGAATAGGGCTAGGATGGTAGCCACCTCTATTAAGCAATAAACGTCAAAAAGATTGCCCTTGGAAACAGAGAACACACTACGGATTAGAAAATGGGAGTCTCGGTTTTATAGAGGCTCTTCATAAGCAGTAAGGAAGTTTGTAACACTACTTACGCCCTCTAGCGTATACATGAGCAAAACTCCATTTTCAAATATACCATACCGTTTATTGCTTAATAGAGGTGGCCACTATGACAGGTTTTACTATATGTACAACATATATGTCGTATGCCATGAGAAGCAAGAAACATATTTATCCGAACACTCTTATCACCGGGTTCTACATTCCATAGGCTTGTTAACATAATGCCTATCCCAAGCGGACTTACTTTTCATATGATGATCAACGCACGAAAAGAGCCCTTATATAAATTTGCGGACAAAGCAGGCTCAGATCAGCCTGCGCGTTTGCGCAGGCTGATCAGAGCCTACGTTTCCGCTTACAGAATCAACAGCACAGTAGCATATGTCGAGTTCAGATCAAATTGCCCGGATGTGCTGTTTGTGGCATAAGGGCCCTTCCTTTTCTCACGTTGCGCATCATATGTTCTCCATGATCTCAAATGACCAAATGGACCAGAAAATGTACATAGGTTTTTCCCGAATTTTAAACACAATTGTGATGCGTGACCGGAGTATTCCTCTATTGCTAAGGCTGAATGCACATTTCATTATCTTGAAACCGATTTTTGAAGTCTGATCGCTCACTGACCCGTGTAATAACATTATCCATTCCACTGATGCAATATTTACATGCTAGGAAGATTAGCTCGTACCCGTGTGAATCTCACCTCAACGACTTCATAAGGCTTAAAATTAAAAGTCAGGTTAGTTTAGACTGGGGAGCGTTAAAGTAGCTTATTTATATTGCCTCTTATGATTGTTCCGGAATGACTGAATATCCATAATGGGACATCAACACAAAATAAATCAAACTTCTAAAGTTTTAATAAAAATTTTCAAAATAATTTCTATCCATTTAAAGAATAACAAATGATTTAGCAGGATTCTTCTTTTTGCAATGTTGCACATTTAGGCATGCATATACATTACTAGTCTAGGCAAGGTATTTTGAACATTGGCCGTGCTAGCTATTTAAATTCATACATATATGGCATCCCTTATTACCCATCGCATTATCGGACGTGGTGATGGGGCGATCACGCCATCTACAATCCAAGATGACGGCCAAGATGTCTTAGGGGTGAAACACCGGCAAATCAGCCATGGACTCGCTGGCGTACAAAAGATCAACAACGAGTCTCCGAAAGATCCGTGGCTGGTGCCCCGGAAAGAGCCGATAGGGCTCAAGAAAGAGGAATCTTGTGCTTGCTGCTGGTGAAAGCAAACAACGAGGAGGAGGGGGGCCGCCAATACCGGATAATGAAGGTTGGTTCTTTTCCTTGTCCTTTACCGAGCACCCCCGGTTGGTGGCACGATTGAGCAAGTGTGAGATTACATTGTGCATTGGCAATACACATGTATTGAAGCTTTTATTTTGATTGACTTTTCTGAGTTCTGAAACTTACAGGCCCGACTCTTGAACTCAGTCCCCCGGCAAGGTTTTCTGCGCATGAATTATGCGCAAGAGCCGTTTCAAGCAACGTTCTAGTCAAAACTAATCCAGTTTTTATGGCGTAGCTGCTATGCGACTCTGTTGCCCGGCTACATAAAAATCTGCTGTCTGTCTGACATCCCTTATTTAGTGAAAAGACCTGTGCTAGCACCACTTTGAACTAAGGGCGACGTTTTAACCCTTTCACCCTTGAGTTTATGGAATGCACTCTTCCATCTCTGAATTTGGACACATTCATCGTTGCAAATAGGGGTTTCACAGTCATAAAGCAATAATCCAGATGTGTCGTTAGAAGCCGTGTCATCTGGATCTACAATGTTAGAAAATGAAGCCATGGGTCTATAAGCCTTAAAGGGTAAATTACATCAAAACTAATTTTCAAAGTAACCGTGTAAATTGGGAGGCGTAAAGAAAATCTGCAAATTGGGACGCATAAACACATTCAGTCAATCCTCTTTACACCGACACTCGACACAACGACAAAATTCGTTATAATGACAATTTGGATGTCACGAAACCATCGCACAAGAGGTGACTGTTTTTGAGAAATTATGCAAGAATATTGCTTTAAAACTTCAAGCAGCATGTTTTGGATATTTGTCAGAATCGCCTCACTGAGGCGATTCTAACAAATATCCAAAACATATGCTCAATGAGAAAATGAGAATAGACAAGGTCTTCCTAACATATCATTCTGTCCATTAAGGATTCTTGACAACAACAAATTCATTTTAATGGCAACATCTTTTGGAATAAATGTTGTCGTTGAGTTCACTGTAAACGAAACTAGCAGACCCGGTTGCAATGAAGTTGCTCATGAATGGTAATATCTATGGTATTTGCGAAAAAAAAAACAAAAACAAAAACAACAAATTTTCTTTTCATTTTATCGTTTTCATGCTTCATCTCTTCTTACTTCATAAATGACGTTGCCAAACAAAACAGAAACATTATGACGTCGACATTGAGTGCTCAACACAAATAGTTAGACAAACAATAACACATATTTCGGCAAATCAAAATGATTATGATACCAGAATGGTCCTTGCTTTGTAACTAAGAAAATGCCTATCTAACTTGGTAGTTTAGGTCAAAGAAGTTAGGGGTGTTACAAAATCTGAAGCGGAGTAACATCCGCTTTTGAAACAGTGAAGAAAACGAAGTTATCCGAAGCGAGGAGTGAAAATATAAATCGTATCAGTCACTAGTGAGATGATACGATAACATTTCACTAGTAATTGATACCACTTTTATTTTCACCAGGTATACACTGATTTAACAACTAACATTATAATGTTGCCCAAATGTCAAAATACATGCATTTTGCCGATATGCTTTAATTTTTAATTGCTTTACAGTGTTTCGTCCAAAGAAATATCATGTTATCTATATACTTGCGACTCTCGTTATCTCAAACTCTAGAGGGTCAGACTTTTTGGTTTGAGACCAAAGAAGCTGATGAGTAAGAAACGTATAGCAAAACAGACCAATATTACCATTTACAGTCGATTCTCCATACCTCGAAGTCAAAGGGACTCTCTGAAATACTTTGAGATATCCGTACCTCGACATATTAGATTTGCAGAATTAAAGGGAAAATAAATCAAACAACCATATTTAGTAAAGGAATATGTAATGTGATACCTGAAGTTATAGATATATTGAAAATATTGTGAAAAAGAGGAGAAATTGCTCCTGAGGAGCAAGTTCTCCTCTTTTCCACAATATTTTGTTACCAGTCGTTAGATATCCATGTTAAAACAGGGACCAGATCTTCACTTCGAGATAAGCGGTTATTCGAGATAAGCGAAGTCGAGATAGCGAGGGTCGACTGTATTTAGTCTCACTTAAGTAGTAGTTTAAGTTATCAATGTTTGAGATTACGAGTGTCTACTTACAAAAACCAGCCGTATATATTTACAGTCAAGGAAACTTGGATCTTTGACTATAGCCCAAAAACACTATAGCCCCAAAACTGACAAATACCTGTTTGGAAGCTTACCTGTTCCATTAAGTTCAAGTCAGTGAGTAATGCGGTTCGGTTAGTTAGTTTGTTGTTGTAAGATTTAATGCTCTTCGCTGCAGTAGTGTTTTCAAGCATGTGTTGTTCTTCAGTTGTCAGGGAAAGCCGAAAACATTTAGTCATATTTGTCTGGTATTTGCTCAAGGACTGTTGCAATACATCAAGCTGTGCTTTATATGTTTGGTCTTTGCGCACAAAATCTCCTGCATATAGTCTCATTGTTTTGATACAGGAACGGTCTCCACTTAGATTTGTATCGTACAAGAAAAAGCGTGGAATATTATATTGCAGAGCGAGCAAAAGCATAATTGATAGCACCCCGAACACAATCAATCCCAAGAAACCATCTTTTAATCGGCCTCTGAAAAAAATGTCAATTTGGTAATAAATATGTATTCCATTGCTGAGATTTAATAGTATCGTAATATTTTCAGCCATTGACATTTTGAAATACCTTTCATATTTTCCCAGAAGATAGGCTAAGACGTTTCATGCAAATTGTCTCCTTTTCAAGGAAAAAAAAAGTATTTCAAATTGTCCTTTGTTGACGACCAAGAGTGATAAAAATTAAATATGGAAACGGTTAGAAACGTTACATTCTAACAGAAAGGATACGAAACAATGGTTGTACAAAACATGTAACTGGCGAGGTGTCTAATTTTATGCAAACACATGTGAGAGGTTTTGAAGACTGAGTTAAAACTTGAATCTGCTGAATATAAATGAAATTAGACATCTTTATTTATTTATTTATTTTTGTTTCATTTTTTTTTATAGAAACTCTTTGAAATCGCAAGTCTAATTTTCTGTGAAAATTGAAATTAACACGAAATATTACTGTGGAAAATGTTTCATGGCACACATCAGAAAATCTGAATCTGTTTTTTCAAATTTTTGACCCCCGAGTTTCTTACAAAGACTCTTCCATCTCTGAATTTGGACACATCCGGTATTGCATATAGGTGTTTCAGTCAAATATCAATAACAAAAAGGCAACAGTGTAAATCCTGATGAGACGGCTCGTTACGATCTGCACTGTTTACAAAGGTATCTGTTTTAGCATGTAGGGATGAAGTGTTAAATTTACTCATTATTTGTCATTTAAACAAAAAAAAAAGCACTTTTTTTTTGGTAATACAAAAATGATGTTTGTTGCAATTATTTAAATAAATGTAAATTTAAAAGCCAGACAAAATTCTATACAATAATGATTTTAATTTTTTATCAAGCGGAATCCAACAAAAAATAATGACTAACAGTGTAAATATCACGAAAACATACCTGTATAATTTTGACACTTAAACCCCATTTTTATATATAAAACCTTAAACCCCACTTTTATATATAAAACTGGGGTTTACAGGGGTATACAGTATTTTTCTTATGTCTACACAAAAACATAAATTGTGTGTACTCGTTAAAACCGCCTCGGCGAGGTGGTTCTACGGGGCATGCCTAGTTATCAACTAAATCATTGTTGATAGCTATGCTTCACTCTTTAATTGCACGACGGCGGTTCGAGCCTCAGACTCAATGATGGCCTCTTCGTAAAACTTTAACCAGTAGGTTGGGGTTTGACGATATGTCTTTGGCTTAGTCCGCCATAGTTCAACTATTGGTTTTCATTTACTCTGGCACACAGTAAAATTGCCATGAGTACTCGCCTTTGTTAATCATAGTGATAAATTTGATTTCTATGTTTTCGTTTTAATACTTTGACTGAGTTGGGAGCCTTTAAGCGAACCGAATTTTTATGTATTTCTGCATTAAGAGTAGCATCGGGACCCAGGGTGAAATTGGCTGGCCGTAAAAGTGCTTTAAACGCCCCGGTGGTTAATTCTACTGACCGTTCTAAGGCGGTGGTCCCGGTGTTAGTGTTACTCTTTGTTGCTTTTAGGTTTATTTTGCGGGACAATTAGTTTTAAGTCTTGCCTTTTGTTATTTTGATCTTGTATTTTCAGTCCTTTTAGCATTGCGATTACCTCGCTTGGGGAAGAGATAGCTAATCTTAGTGCTTTTCGTACGTTTGTTCGGTTTGCGCTTGTTTGGTTTTGTCTGTTTTCTCTTCCTCTTAGTGTCTGGGAAGGGCTGTGGCTTGTGATTGTGGCACTTTCTGGACTTTTCTCTTACCTTTTTTGTTCTAACGAGTACCCACAGTCTATGTTTTCAGCAGGAATATGAAAATATCGAAAATATCAGATTTTGTTTCTGATAATTTTCATTTTTTGGTAGTAAAATTTTCAGTATATTTGAATAGGCATGTTTTCGTAATGTTATGACTAAAAGTGTAAAAATATAAATGAAGACACACAAGAAATGCCATAGTCACGATGCACAGCCCTCCCGAAGCAGCACAGTCTGATTAGAATCTTCACTGTGTGCATTTTGGATAGCGAAGGCTGCAAAGTTTCTTCATGTGGCTATTGAAGACTTTGATCAGACTGCGCGGATGCATTTTCTCACGTGGTTGTTCATATAGTTTTGAGTGTAATATCGGTTCAATGGAATAATTTGTGAGCACTGAAAAAGGATAAAATACGAGGGTCATTCAATATATAATGCAACTTACCTAATATTTTTTTTTAACTACGGAATCAATCACTCTCAAAATTGACATGTAGATACTTCAATACAAATGCAATCAGCACGTAACGTCACGCGACGGCTTTTATAATGACGTCATCATACCATGACGTTATATGACGTCACTGTAAGCGTCATGGCCGCAGTCACGTCTCAGGATCCGCGTAGTTACATAAAATTTGAATGTCAGCGTAATAAAACAGCAAAGGAAATAGTTAGTGCATTATAGGAAGCTTGCGGTACATATGCTCTATCATATGCAAGATGGGTGAATGAGTTCAAGAATGGCAGGGAGTGCGTTCAAGATGCCCACCGAGCAGGTAGAACTATGACGGCTACGGACATAATACTGAACAGTTAAAAAGGTTGTTGAAATCTGATAGAAGGATTACATGCGAAGAAATGGCTCAGGAGTTGGAAATAAGTGTCGGGTCAGTTCATACTATTCTGCGCAACCATTTGAAGATGAGAAAGGTTTCGGCTAGGTGGGTGCCACATCGCTTGACGTCCGATCAAGCGGAACGTCGTTTGGAAGTGGCCACTCATCTCCTTTCACGGTTTGATTCGGAAGGACAAGACTTTTTATCAAGAATTGTTGCAATTGACGAAACATGGGTGAGTTCGTATGAACCGGAACTGAAGAGACAATCAGCCGAGTGGCACACACCAAGCTCCACGAGGCCGGCAAAGTATAGAAGAACTCAGTCTAAACTTAAGATGTTAATGATTTTTGCCTACGATAGACATGGAATTCTCACTAATCACAAGGTCGAGAGTGGTAAAACCATTAATGGGAAATACTATGAGGAGTATATTAAAAAACACTAAGACAAGCGATCCGTAGGAAGAGACCTGAACTTTTGGCAGCCGGCCCAATAATTCTGCATGACAACGCAACGCGAATGGGGTGACGTCATTGCTAGGGCGATACGAGTAGAAAACGTTGGACCACCCCCCTTATTCCCCGGACATAAGTCCCTGCGACTTTGACCTTTTCCCCAAACTAAAGGAAGATATGAGGGGTATTCGTTATAACGATTTAGAGGAGCTTGAATCCGCCGTGGCCGCGAGGTTGAGGGTACTTGAGAACGGTTGCCTAGGAACGGGTATAGATAACCTGCCAAAGAGATGGAAGTCTGTCATTGACCGCAAGGGATATTAGTTTGAAGGAATGTAGAACGGTAACAACTTTAAAATATTTATTACGGAAATTATTTAATAGGTTGCATTATATATTGAATGACCCTCGTATGTCAGACAAAATTTATAATATGGCTTCTTCCATTCTTATTGTTTTCTTTTGGAGTCAAGAATAATTATACTTACGTGCATAGCTATAAATATGGAATGATTAAAAATTGGCGTTAAATTCGAAGAGCCCCTCGATATCCGCACGCTAACTTGATATTTTACTCGGATGCCTTCGAATGATACCGTTACAAGACATTGTTTTTGATGGCGGCTTTGGGCATTGTATACGGGGAGCTGACAAAAAGGCCCAAAGGGCAGACATGAATGGCGAAACCCCAGACCAGTTTGCGCAGCCCCGAGTCGAGTCAAGATCTTTGCTGTTAGTCTTATAGTTTCAAATATGTTCCTAAACTGTGTAGACGAACCGCGAAGATCCTGAACAGACCGTGCGGATGCTGTTCGCATATGTCCCTTTTCTCAGCCGCCGGCCCAATTAAAACCTGTGCGGTTATTGCCATCTTTTATGAAAGATGACACTATATTATTGACAGGTTTTTCAGATCTGTATCTCAGCACCACGGATGGAACCAGTCCACAGTTAGCTCTCCTGATTCGTTTTTACAGAATAAGGAAATATAGTCGCGCAAATAGTCCCTTACTTGGATGATGTGTCTTATGCAAGAATGACTGAGCAGACTACTTCACTGTGACTCTTTTGATAGGGCAACATGTAGGTGTTTTGAAACTTAAGAGTTTGTTTTTGTTTCCTTTTGATTTCAGGCAAATAGATGAACCTAAGCACATTCCTACGAAGTGATTCTACATGGGCCGTAAAATGGTACGAAATGACAGGTGTTTACTTTGACAGACGACAGCAGGAAATGAGCTGGTTATGGTCATGTGTAAAGTGGATAAAATTTAAGGTAAGACATGAGGACATAAGCAGAGGAAAGTATGCATTGATTGCTTTGCTGTCAGCATTTTCCCCCAAGAGGTCTTTGTATGGAAGGTCATGGAAAAATAATTGTGGTCCGAGGCCATATCCCTGATAAGAACCAGTCCACAGTTAACTCCCTGATTCGTTGTCCATAATAAGGAAAGTCGCGCAAATAGTTCCTCACTTAGATGATGTGTCTTATACCAGAGTGACTGAGCAGACTACTTCACTGTGACTCTTTAGATGGGGCAACATGTAGGTGTTTTGAAAATTAAGAGTCTGTTTTGTTTCCTTTTGATTTCAGGAAAATAGGCGAACCTAAGCACACCCCTAAGAAGTGAGCCTACATGGGCAGTAACTGGTATGAACTGACAGGTGATTACTTTGACAGACGATAGCATGAAAATGAGCTGATCATGGTCATGTGTAAAGAGGATAAATTTGAAGGTAAACCATGAGTACATAAGCAGAATAGAGTAAGCATTGATTGAAATGCTGTCAGCAGTTTTTTTTTTGTTTTTTTTTGTTTTTTTTTTCCAAGAGGTCAGAATCAGAATATTTTTCTGGTGATACATTAAAAGACATTCATTCACTAGGTCTTTGTATGGGAGGTAATGGGAAAGTGATCGTGGTCCAAGGCCGGATTGGATAAAAGCTGAGACAAAACTCGTTTCGGCCCTAGATAAATTATTTGGTTGAGCTTTTCGGCCAAATGTTTAAACCGCCGATAGGATTCGTTTATGGGTGCACAGGACGGAGGGATGAGGTGTATGTACTTGGTAGGTGGCGTCTGCGTATGGATGCAGCTGGGTAATATTAGCGCGCGATAATAGAGTTCCTTGTGATAAACACTCAACAACGTATGGCTCGCATCACGGAAATATTAACACCTGATATAACCCTCGCAGTTTATGATTAGCACACAACAACGTGACTTGCAGAAGGGAAGTATAAGCACATGATAAAAGATTACTTAGCTGAAGCACATGATTAACATAAAACAATTTATGGCTTGTAGCAAGAACATATTAGTACACTAGAAATGATTACCTTGTTACAGTGCATTAGCATACATTAACGTACGGACTGCGGCAAGTGAATATCACTACCTCATAAAAGATTACCTAACTGCAGTTTATAATTTGCACTCGACAACGTATAGCTACCTAGTAAGCATTCTTTGTAAATCTATAGCGGGCCGTTATCGGCCCGTCAGGGTAGCTGACGGGCCGATCACGGCCCGCTATAGATTTATATAGAATGCTAGCTGGGTATTAGCAGAGAAATAATTGCACGTGATAAAAGATTACCTTGATGCAGAAAACGATTAGCATACAACAACGAACGGCTATCAGTAAACAAATATGAGTACACGATATAAGATTGCCTTGCTGCAGTTTACGATTTGCAAACAACACTGTATGGCTATCAGATGGGAAATATAAACACACAAAAGACTATTACTTTGCTGCAGTTTAAGATCGGCATACAACAATGTATGACTATCAGCAGGGAAATATTAACACACGATAAATTCATTTCGCTGCAGTTTATGACTAGCAAACATCAACGTATGACTTGCAGCAAAAAACATTAGCACACAATTAACTATTATTAAGCTGCAGTTTAGGATAAGGATACAACAACGTACGGGTATCAGCAGAGAAATATTAGGACCCGATAAAAGATTACCTTGCTGCAGTTAATGACTAGAATACAACAACGTATTGTAATCAGAAGGGAAATATCAGCACACTATAAAAGAATAACTTGCTGTCGTTTATAAGTAGCATGCAACAACTTACGGCTTTCAGCATGGACATATTAGCACACGATAAAAGATTACCGTGCTGTAGAACTCGATAAGCAGAAATAACGTATGGCTTACAGCAGGGAAATATTAGCACTAGATAAAAGATTACTGTGCTGAAGTACAAGATTAGCAAACAACAACGTATGGCTTGTAGAAGTGAAATATTGGAGGCATATTGGTTTGTCCTTTTCCGTCTGTCTGTCAGTCCTCTATCCGTCTGCGCGTTACCACTTTTAGGTTCTTGTGAAACTAGAGATTGGCTCATGCTAGGAACTTGAAATTTTATACATGGCATGAGCACAAAAAAATAAGCAAACCCGTATTTTTTTTTCCTCGGACCTGGTACGGCAAAGTAATACCCTTTTTTTAGACTCTTTACTGTTCTATTCTATTGGCATCATAGAAATATACAACCTTGTCAACACGATATCTAGAGATATCTTTGAGTTAGGATTCTGATATTTTGCATATAGTTTAGGATCAGTGTGTAAATGACCTGATTAACTTTTGCGCGAATTTCGTAAAATATTGACAGATTTACGCCCCTTTTTCGGACTTTGTATAACAATAGAAAAAAAGGTAAGAGAAAAGTCCAGGGAGTGCCACAATCACAAACCGCAGCCCTTCCCAGACCCCAAGAGGAAGAGGAAACCGACAAATCTAAACAAACACAAACCGAACAAACGTACGAAAAGCACTAAGATTAGCTCTCTCTTCCCCAAGCGAGGTAATCGCAATACTAAAAGGACTGAAAAACACAAGAACAAAATGACACACGAAAAGACATACAACAAATCGCCTCGTAGAATAACCACAAAGCAACAAAGAGTAAGACTAAACCGGAATCACCGCCTTAGAATGGTCGGTAGAGCAAACCACCGGGGGGGTTTTAAGCACTTTTACAGCCAGCTAACTTCACCCTGGGTCCCGATGCTACTCTTAATACAGAAATACATAAAAAAAATCGGTTCGCATAAAGGCTCCCAACTCAGTCAATGCATCAAAGCGAAAACATAAAAGTCAAATTAATCACTATAATAAACAAAGACGAGTACACATGGCTAATTCTACTGTATGCCAGAGTAAATGAAAAACAATAGTTGAACCACGGCGGGCCAAGCCAAAGACATATCGCCAAGCCCCAACCCACTGGTTAAAGTTTTACGAAGAGGCCGTCATTGAGTCTGAGGCCCGAACCGCCGTCGTGCAATTAAAGAGTGAAGCATAGCCATGAACAATGATTGGGTTGACAACTGCCGCATAATATCCAGGCTATAGCCAATTCTTTTATAACGGTTAATAAGTTTTCTGAATTGCTCCGAAAAGTTAGAAAACCTTGTCAACACGATATTTAGAGAACCGCTTAAGCTAGGATTCTTTTATTTGGTATGCAGTTTAGGATTAGTATGTTGACGATCTCAATAACTTTTAAGCAAATTCCGTAGAATATTAATAGAGTGATGTTCCTTTTCGGACTTAGCTATAACAAAAGGAAAACCTTGTCAACATGATATCTAGAGAACCGCTTGAGCTAGGATCCCGATAGTTTGCATACTGTTTAGGATCAATGTTTAGCTGACCTGATAAACTTTTGAGCAAAATTCGTAAACATGTTTTTGAGTTATGGCTCTTTCGACTTTGCCTGTATTACAATGGAAAACGTTATGAACACGATATCTAGAAAAACCGATTCCGATATTTGGCATACAGTTTTGGATCAGTGTAAGAACGACCTGAATAACTTTTAGACGAATTCCTTAAACTATTGACGGAGTTATGCGGACTTTATTATTATAACAATAGGAAAGTATTGTCAACACGATATCTAACGAACCGCTTAAGCTAGGATTCTTATATTTTGCATACTGTTTAGGATCAATGCTTAAATGACCTGATTAACTTTTGAGCAAAATTCGTAAACATTTGAAGAGTTACGCCCCTTTCGACTTTGCCTATATTATAATGGGAAAACGCTATCAACACGATATCCAGAAAACCGTATGAGCTGCGATCTTGATATTTGGCATACAGTTTAGAATCAGTGTGTGGACGATCTGATTAACTTTAGAACAAATTCCATAAAATATTGACAGAGGTATGCGGACTTTATTATTATAACAAAAGGAAAACATTGTCAACACCATATCTAGAGAACCGCCTGAGCTAGGACTCTTATATTTGATCTACAGTTTTGGATTAGTGTGTGGACGACCTGATTAAGTTTTGAGCGAATTCCATAGACTATTGACAGAGTTATGCCCCTTTCTGACTTTGCTATGATGACAGGATTCTGATATTTTGCATGCAGTTTAGGATCAATGTTTAGAAGACCTGATTAAATTTTGAGCGAATTCCGTAAATTATAGACTCAGTTATGCCTTTTTATTACTTTGCCATTATACCACTTGGAAAACCTTATCAACACATTATGTAGAGAACTGTTAAAACTAGAATCCTGATATTTCGCCAACTAATTGGGATGACCTGATTAACTTTTGAGCTAATTCTGTTGTGCCTGGCCTTTCGACTTTGTCTTTAATATGGTGGGAAAGCCTTATCAACAGGATGTCTAGAAAACCGCTGAAGTTAGAATCCTGATATTTTGCATACAATTTAGAATCAATATTTAGATTACCTGATTAACATTTGACCGAATTCGGTAAAAGAATGGCAGAGATATTCCCTTTTCGATTACGCATGCGTTGCAATGGGAAAATATTGTCAAGATGATATTTAGAGAATTTCTCAAGCTAGGATTCTGATATTTTGCATACAGTTTAGGATCAATGTTTAGACGATATGATTAACGTTTTAACGAATTCCGTAAAATATTAATGGAGTTATGCCAATTTTCGGACTTTGCCATTTTAGCAGCTGGAAAACCTTGTCACCACGATGTCTGAAAAGCATATATTTGGAAAGCATAAAGTTGGGGGCATAGTGTTTTACAAACCCAGTTTCTAGTTATCAAGTTTGTTAGTTTAGTATTTTGTGTTTGTTTGTTTGTTTGTTTGTTTAAAATAAAAGTTTTATTTACTTGGAATTGTTCATTTTCGATATATGTTTTCCATTTAACACCATTTGCAATGGGAAGAACGACTCTTGGTTAGACAATATAGGCTAATTCACTTTCTAAAATTCTTAAATGGCAGCTGAGCATCAAATCCTAATAGTGACAGGACTTAAGATCAAATACCATTTTTACTAAATTTGATGGGTGGGGCCGGGGTTGACAATTAAAAGTGCTCCAAGTGAAACAACAACAACAACAACAACCACAACAAAAGAACAAGAGCCCACATGTCAAGGCTCATCTGAGTGAAATAGCCACTGCAGATATGAAGATGTTATGCACTATTTTGCCAGTCCTGTCATTGCAACTAATGAAAGGATTATCAAAAAGAAGAATGTGTTTATTATTATTACTATTATTATTATTATTATTATTATTATTATTATTTTCCATGTATGGACACGATAGTCGATAGGGCATGACATTTAAACAAACTCTTAATCCCGTTTCAACAGTAGGATAAGCGTGAACGTTGGTGGAAACCGGCAGATTAGTTTGTACGACGGCTGTTTGGGCCTCAGACTCAATGATTGCCTCTTCGTTAAATTTTAACCAGTGGGTTGGGGCTTGACGATATGTCTTTGGCTAGGCCCGCCGTGGTTCAATTATTGGTTTTCATTTACTATGGTACACAGTAGAGTTGCCATGAGTCTTTGTTTATTATAGTGATTAATTTGATTTTTATGTTTTCGTTTTGATGCATTGACTGTGTTGGGAGCCTTTATGCGAACCGAATTTTTATGTATTTCTGTATTAAGAGTAGCATCGGGACCTTGGGTGAAGTTGTCTGGCCGTAAAAGTGCTTTAACCCTCACCCCTCCCCCCCCCCCCGCCCCCGAAGGTTTATTCTTCTTACCGTTCTAAGGCGGTGTTAGTCTTACTCTTTGTGCTTTGTGATTTATTCTACGAGGGTCGTGCAAAAAGTTCTGTCACTAATAGGCTTTCTTAGTTTTATCCCAGGTATATTTTTAAAACGTTTCACTGCACTTGAATGATGTGTTGAATAGCTAATGATACCCGTTTATTTCGTGCAAATTGCTTTCCAGCTGACCGAGTTATTTCAAATTGAAATAGATGCAGTCATATACACTGACCAATTTACTTGTTACATTGGAACATGGACCAGAAGACTGAAATTCGTAGCTATATATTTAATGCCGCATTAGGCTTAATATAGATTCAAAGCAGATCTTTAATGATTTGTGTGGTATATATGGACCTCAGATCATTTCAATGCGCACAGTGTTTAGGTCGGTTAAAGCTTTAAAAGTTTGGAAATTTTCTGTTGAAGATGATACCCGTCCTGAAAGGCCTAAAACCTCTGTTACCAAAGCTAACATCGCTGCTGTAAAGATTGTGGTCGAACAGGATGCGCGATTGTCTGTCAAAGATATAGCTAGTTGAATTGGCATATCAGAAGGCAGTGTGCAAACAATTCTGAAAAAGCGTTTGGACCTGAGAAAGGTTTGGGCTAGGTGGGTACCTCATTTGCTCACTGAGGAGCAAAAGACACAACGCCTTAATGTGTCCGGAAACTTTTAAAAACATACAAAGGCAGTAATAGTCGGGTTATTTCTAACTTGCTAACAGGAGATGAAACCTGGGAGCACATGTTTGAGTCACAAAGAAGGGCTGATAATAAGCAATGGAAGCGAAAAGATAAAAAACGCCCATGTATTGCCAAGAGAACCATAAGTTCGAAAAAGATGTTGTACGCAATTTTCTTTAATTCAAGTGGGCCAGTCGTTCAAGTGCCTTGACCATCTGGTCATACAGACACTGGCCGATTCTAGAAGAATTCTGTACTGAAGAAAGTAAAAGAGTTTTACAATAAGAAACGACCAAGCAAAGGATGGTCAGGAGTACACCTTTTACATGACAACGCCTCCTCTCATGTGTGAGGTTGTTAAGTCTTTTTGGCTTCTGAAAAGGTGAAAGTTTTAAACCATCCATCTTATTCACCTGATCTGAGACCCTGTGACTTCTTTTTATTTCAAAGGCTTAAGAAACTGCTTTCTGGAAATAAGTATACGTCTAGAAGTTCTCTTGGCAGCGCTATTTATCAGTGTCTCCAACAGATACCAAAAGAAGACTATTTATTGCTTTTCGCGACTGGGTAAAAAGGTTACAAAAATGTGTTTCAGTAAAGGGGGAATACTTTGAGGGTTTGTAATAAAAATATGTTTGATAAAACGTAGCACTGAAGTAATCCGAACCCAGTGACAAACGTATTTGCAGGACCCTCATACGAGGCAATTTGTTTTAAGTTTTGCCTCGTGTTATTTTGTTCTTGAATTTTTCAGTCCTTTTAGCATTGCGATTACCCCGCTTGGGGAAGAGAGAATTACTCAGTGCTTTTCGTACGTTTGTTCGATTTGCGTTTGTTTGGTTTTGTCTGTTTCGTCTTCCTCTTTTTGTCTTGGATGGGCTGCGGCTTGTGATTGTGGCACTCCCTGGATTTTCTCATACCTTTTTTGTGAAACCCTGAAATCTACCTCTTACAAAAACCGTAACCGTGCAAAATTAGCCTGTCCATAGTCAGTGGACCATGACGTATGGGTCTTTGTGTCCTGATTTTTGTATATTTCTGTTGTACTTATAGACAGAAATCCTCAGCTCAAATGTCAAGTTGCTACAATGACAGGAACCCTGAAATCTACCTCTTACGAAAATCTTAACCTGAGAGTCTGACAGGATCATGTACATAAGTATGGACGTAAGGACGGACGTACGAAATAACGTATTCACGTACATTTACGCACAGCCTGTAACACTATATGTTCCCGGCATCACGCTGATGACGGGAGGGGTGGGGAGCGTGAATTCAGTGTTGCCATGGCAACCAAACAAAATGGCCACTGGTCATCAAACACATAAACTGGGTAGACAATCATGAAATGATCAAAACCGCGAAAACTGGTTCATGGAGAAAATGCAATTTTACCATTTTTCCGTAAAACCTCAACACAAACAAACCATTTTTCCATTATAAGTTTATGCGAACTTTCTGGTATCATGGCAACCAAACCAAGAAGCAGATCCCCATGATTCTAGCAATTTTAAATGACCCTTACCCAGGCAACATTTGTACCAAATAAGATTCATACTGCTTCACTTGTTTTGATGAAGACGTCATTTAAAAATTTGTTGTTTTTTTTGTTTTTTGTTTTTTGTTTTTACATTTAATGTTGCAGTGGCAACCAAACAAAATAATCACTGGTCATAAATCACATAAAATAGCTTGATGATCATTACGTGATCACAAATGCCAAATATGGCTCACATCACTTTACTGGTTAAGGAGAAAATGCAATATAACCATTTTCCCAGTATGTCCAATAGAGCTTTCTGTTGCCATGGCAACCAAACCAAGAGGCCGACTGGCATATTTTAGCTATATTTTGAAGTGCCTTTACCCAAGCGTCACTTGTACCAAGTAAGCGTCATATTGCTAAAATGATTCTGGAGGAGTTGTCATTTAAAAATTCGCTCTTTAAAATTTATAATGTTGGTATAGCAACCAAACAAAACGGCTACCGGTCATAAAATACATAAACTGGGTAGACAATCACCAAATGTTCATAAATGCCAAATGTGGGTCACATCGCTTCACTGGTTATGGAGAAAATGCAGCTGAACCCGGGATGAGTTGCATAAGGCGAGCGTTGCAGAGCGCTTCGTAGCGCTTCGCTATGCAACGGTACGTTACAAAAAAGCGCTTTATGGCGCTTCGTAACTGTGCTTGGAGCTGACTCGCTGTCTGAAACAGAACGTTGCATAGCAACCAGACAAAACAAAATGGCGGCGCCCGACGTAGTCAGTGCCCGTTTTAAGAAATTAAATGTTGCTTTTTTTTTGTTGTTGTTCTTGGACGAAGTGCATTGTGCATAAATGACCATAGAACACAAAACCAATCGCTGAAGCAAGCACCGCTAGCTTTTTACGGGAAATTCCCATTTTGGCAGACATTTCAAAAAGCGCTCACATCTAACGGACCGTTGCATAGCAAGAACAAATCGCTACAGAGCGCTACCTGAAAGCGCTCTCCTTATGCAACTCACCCCAGTTTCTCATTATAAGTCTATGAGAGCTTTATGTTGCCATGGTAACAAAGCAAAGAGGCAGATCACCATAATTGCAGCTATTTTTACCCATCTCTCACCACCCACACCTACCCTTTCGACAGAAAGCCCATGTGAAATCTAGTTAATATATGTATATATACTGAAAAGAAAAAGAAACGCAGGGTAGAGTTTTTTCCTTCTTATTTTAACCATTTGTTACGGTGTTTATTATAGCCATACACTTTTACAGATTGTCCTGTGAATGTGAACCGCGGGTATACGAGTCTTTGGTCGATGTGCTATCTACCCAGTGTGTGAAATCATTCAACCGTGCACTACACAGTGCATTGCACGGACAATACGGAAAGCCAAAATTTCGTGCAAAACAAGCATGTTTAAACCTTCAGCACAAGATTTCCTCACACCATTTGGTACACTTCAACGATACACAACGCTCTTCGATTCTTTTACCGATTTTTCTTTTCATTTTTACGCTACTTTGAACGTTTTTTCAATCATGGTACGATTGACTGATGTTCAGGGGGGTAGGCCAATTGCGTTGCTGATGCAGGGTCAGAGGCAACAGCAAGTTGCCAATCATTTTGGGGTTAACGTCTCAACAATTGAACGTCTTGTTAGACGTTTAAGGGAGACAGGCCATTTAGCAGACCGACCGCGGTCTGGGCGTCCACGCGTGACGTCGCGACGTCAAGACAGGACAATCCGTCTGGAACATTTGCGGAATCGTCATCTCACTGCTACCGAAACTGCCCTTAATACAATAGGTACGCATAATCGACAAATTTCTCCGAAGACTGTTGAAAGTCGATTGCGTGAGATTGGTCTTCGAGCTCGTCGTCCATACGTTGGTCTGCCTCTGACCCAGGCACGTAGGTTGCGTCGTATGGCGTGGTTGACGGCGCATGCGCCCAGGCTATTTCCGATGAGGCAGTGGAGACGAGTTCTTTTTACGGACGAGTCTAGGTTCACTCTCTATCGCGCAGATGGTCGACGTCGTGTGTACCGACGTCGCGGAGAACGCTTTGCCGACGCCTGTGTTGTCGAACGGGATCGGTTTGGGGGTGGCTCCATTATGGTCTGGGGAGGCATTGCTCACGGGATAAAATCACAGTTGATTATTGTTGCGGGCAATATGACCGCAGTAAGGTATAGGGATGAGATCTTGCGTCCTGTTGCAGTCCCGCTTGTGCAACAACGTAATCTGATTCTGCAGCAGGACAATGCCCGACCACATGTTGCCCGAGTTTGTCAGGATTTCCTGGCAAACAATAACATCGCACCACTAGCATGGCCACCGTACAGTCCAGATTTGACCCCAATAGAGCACATGTGGGATGAGCTGGACAGAAGGGTTAGGAAGCGCCGAAATCCCCCCCCCCCCCCCCCCCCCCCCCGCAACTCTCGCACAACTAAGGAATGCTTTGATCGATGAATAAACTAACATCCCGATGCGAACTGTCAATGCTTTGGTTAACTCTATCCAAAGGAGAATTAGGGCAGCAACGGCAGCAAGAGGGGGCACACCCGATATTGATTTTCAGTTTGATTTTGATTTCAAGATTTGGGGGGGTAGCTACCAATGAACTTCAATAACTCGAGACTTGTTGATCACAAACCAATGAAATTTGGAACTTTTGTTCCATACATATACCGTTTTGTAATCATAGTAAAATATTTAACAAACTTTTTCAAACTTGAATGAAATTTAGGAATAAAATTTACCCTGCGTTTCTTTTTCCTTTCAGTACAGTAAAAAGACAAATTAGAGATAATGAACATAAGAAGTCTAAATTTTGTTGTTTAAATTTTTGTGAGCGCTTTCACAGCTAATGCTGATCTTCAGACAAACATATTGAAAATAACAATAAATGGTGAAATTTTAACAAGTACAGTTTACTACCCACTGTTGTGTCTAAAAATAGCTGGATGAGTGGCAAGCAGTGTAGACCCTGATGAGACGTTTGCGGCGTGTCATCAGGGTCTACACTGTTTGCTTAGGCCTGTCTGACCAAATACATACAATAAAGAATAACAAATGATAAGAGTCTTGCTCAGATAGGTAAAATTATGACCAAATCTTCAGTGATTACTAATCGATTATCGATCACAATGGCAGGACTGATAATCGATTATCTTTTCAGCTCCGATTAGCCAGCCTTAGTACGCACTATACGGAAGCGTATACGACTTGTATTTCGTCATCTGTTGAAGTAATGTTTGGAATTAGAAACATCTTTCGGAAGAAATATTAAAATGTATGTCATGTTATCTCAGAATATGTGCTGATTTTGGATGGATTTTTTTTTTAAAACTCGTCCTTTAAAATTGCCATGTCCAGGCGGGCGAGCGTCGGGCGGCGGTCATACCCTAGTTTTAACTTGTGGGTAACCTTTTTTTTCAAAGTTATACGTTAACGTTTTTCTTCAGTGGATTGCTTTCATATTTGGTAGGGATAAATAGGAGGATCAGTAGGCATGTCACGTGCAAGAGGGACAACACTAACTTTCTCCATTATGTACTTATCTCCCCTGACGTCCGAGGTTTACCTTTTGGTTAACCTTTTTGAAAAAAAATCGTCCGAATTGCCGTTAGGCGTTTTTCTTGTTATAAGACGTATTCGTTTTTGTTTGAAACATCAATATTTGTCTGGGAAGTATTAAAAAAAAAAAAAAAAAAAGAACATTTCATTATATGAGATTTCTGCTAACTTTCTGCTAAATATTTGTCGAGAACACAAAACAAATATTTAGTGTTGCGAAGGTTGATCAATAATTTTGATGAACAGCTGGTATTATTATTGGTAAAACAGAAATGTTATTATCTATAGATATCGTAAATTGAAATGTGTATTCCTTTCATGTATTTATTGCAATAACAGACTATACTAGATACCTTTTTATTTTAAATGAATACTTCTATAAAATTATATATTTTTGAAAAATTCACCAGAAACAAAATGTCATGCTCAGATGCATATTTCAAAGAAAACGACATATTAGAATATCTAAGCATCTTTTATTTAGCTATAGAAGATATTTATGCCTCCCCCAACATGGGTGGAGACATATTGTTTTTTGCCTCGGTTGTCTGTCCGTCTGTCTGTCCATCCGTCACGCAATCGTGTCCGCTCTATAACTTGTAAACCGTTCAAGATATTTTCATGAAACTTCATAGAAATATAAAACATTATCAGACGACGTGCAGATCGCAAAAACCATAACTAAATTACTCTTATCTATACATTTTTGGAGTTATTCCACTTTATAATAGAGAATGGTCACTTCGTGTCTGCTCTATAAATTGAAAACCGTTGAAGATATTGTCATGAAACTTCATAGAAATATAAAGACGACGTGCGGAACACAAGAACTATAACTCTTGTCTATACAGTTGTGCAGTTATTTCCCTTTGGAATTTGACAATGGTCATTTCGTGTCCGCTCTATAACTTGAAAACCCTTCAAGATATTTTCATGAAACTTCATAGAAATATTAAGCATCATCAGACGACATGCAGAATACAAGAACCGTGCTCTTGTCTATACAGTTTTGTAGTTATTCCCATTTGAAGTTTGGCAATGGTCATTTCATGTCGGCTCTATAACTTGGAAACCCTTAAAGATATTTTCATGAAACTTCATGAGAAACGTAATGCATCATCAGACGACGTGCACAACACAGGATTCGTAACTCTTGTCTATAGTATTGTAGTTCTTCCCCTTTGAAATTTGACAATGGTCATTTCGTGTCCGCTCTATAACGAAAGCCCTTCAAGATATTTTCATGAAACATCATAGAAATATAAAGCATCATCAGATGATGTGCACAATACAAGAACCGTAACTCTTGTCTAAACATTTTTGGGAGTTATTCCTTTTGAACTTCGACAATGGTAATTTTGTGTGAAACCGTTCAAGATGTTTCATGAAACTTCATAGAAATATGAAGTATCATCAGACGACGTCAGAACACAAGAACCGTAACTCTTGTCTATACAATTTTGTAGTTATTCCCCTTTGAAATTTAACAATAGTTATTTAATGTCCGCTTTATAACTTGAAAACCATTCAAAATATTTTCATGACACTTCATAGAAACATAAAACATCATCAGACGACGTGCACAACACAAGAACCGTAACTCTTGTAGTCTTGTAGTTTTTCCCTTTGAAATTTAACAATGCTCATTTTGTGTCCACGCTATAACTTGAAAACCCTTCAAGATATTTTCATGAAAACTCATAGAACTATATAGCATCATCAGACAATAGGCACAACACAAGAACCGTAACTTTTGTGTATATATTTTGGAGTTATTCCCTTTGAAATTCGACTAAGGTAATTTCGTGTGAAACTGTTCAAGATATTTTCATAAAACATCATAGAAATATAAAGCATCATCAGATGATGTGCACATCACAAGAATTATAACTCTTGTCTACATTTTTGGAGTTATCCACCTTTGAAATTTGACAATGGTCAGTTCGAGTCAACTCTATAACTTGAAAACCGTTCAAGATATTTTCATGAAACTTCATAGAAAATAATATAAATCATCATCAGATCAGTGCAGACTACAAGAACCGTAACTCTAGTCTATATATTTTTGGACATACTTCCCTTTGAAGTAGTTTCATGTCTGCAATATAACTTGAAAACCATTCAAAGTATTTCCTCAGTTGTTTGTCCGTCTGGCTGACCGTCCGTTCGTCACGCAATCGTGTCGGCTCTATAACTTGAAAACCGTTCAAGATATTTTCCTGATACTTCATAGAAATATAAAGCATCATCAGAGGATGTGCAGACCATACAAACTCTTGTCTATTTGTTTTTGGAGTTATACCCCTTTAAAATGAGAGAAAATGGTAATTTCTAATATTGTTGTGAAACTTCATAGAAATATAAACAATTAGTATGGGTAAACTTTCTATATGTGAGTGACAGCTGGGGGGAGACATATGTTTTTTTTTTTTTTTTTTTTTTTTTTTTTTTTGTTAAAAACAGCTCTAGTTCTTATTTTGTAATACAATAAAATATCATGTAAAGATATAGGATTTTCACATTTTAACGAAGTACACAGATCGATAACTTTTTGGTAAATAAACAGATACAAGTAAATTAAGTGAAGATATTTGTCTTCATTTACCGTGAAACAAATATATTTCTAAATTTATGATTTTCTGACATGGCGACAAATAAGTCGTAAGCCAATGAGACGTTTACGCTTCCGTAAAACTATACTTTAGTGGACTTGTGTATTCTAGAAATGTCTGATTTTATAATAAATGAGGAACGCAAATCGATTATACTGAAATCTCATTACGAAAACACTCCTATTCAAATATATTGAAAATTTTACGACCAAAAAAGGAAAAAAAATCAGATAAAAAAATTCTGATATTTTACATATTTTTGCTCAAAACATGGATTGTGGGTACTCGTTAGAACCGCCTCGGCGAGGCGGTTCTAACGAGCCCTCACAAGCTATGTTTTTAGCAAAATCAGAAATAATGTTTACCTCTGTAAACCCCAGTTTTATTATATAAAAGTGGGGTTTAAGGAGGTCAAAATTATATAGGCGTGTTTTCGTGATGTATGCTGAAGTTTGAAGTTTTTACTGTCTCAAGTAGCTGAATATTATATTAAAATCAAATAAAGTGTCAACTAAGTTAATGCTCACAACTTGGCTTCCAGCTGTTACAAGATGGTAATCATTTTGAACTTGAACTATCTATTATATCCAAATGTCAGAGTTCACTTTTTTCACAAACAGAATAGGCTAATTTAAAATAATAATTCAGTCGATAAAATCCAGGCTAAAGTCTTGTTTCTTCTTAGACGGTAAATTCCAGTCTTCAAATTTATTAAAAACGAGAATTCCTTCTTTTTCTATAATTATTTTTTTCTGATGGATTCCACAAACACTATGTCTAGCCCAGCCTTTTATAAGCAAAGAAATATTTATCACAACAATCTGCACACATAAAATATGAAATAATTTTGATAATTGTACCATCTTAGGATACCACCTTCAAGTACAACAAAAAAAACTGCCAAAGATGTAGACAGTAAAATGGTTTAATCAGATGAGCATCACTATGGCATATTAAAATTGTTAAAACTGTTCAATCCACGTCCTTCCTTTGAGCAGTGATTTAAATTTTTATTTTTATTTATCTATTTTTTTTAAATAATAACCTTTCATAAAGCCCCACCCTCCCATCTCCCGCTTCAAGTATGGTATTCTCAGTGGGCTCACAACGTCGATGTTGACTTGGCTTCGTGTGACCACTGGGTTAGTGTTACGGTATAAGTTGCTTGTGTATCAAAACATCACTCTCCTACTTTTTTTTTCTCTCTCTCTCTCTCTCACTTCTCTCTGTGCCACACCTTACTATTAACTCAATTGTTAGTCGCCATGTTAACCATGTTCATAGCTATACAACATTTACTCATGTAACAGGTGAAAAAGTTCTTATGCCGCGACTGGGGATCGAACCCGGGCCGTCTGCGTGACAGGCCAACACTCTACCGCGTCGCTGGCTTGTACCGCAAGGCAGTACGAGTGTATCATATACCTACACCCGGTGACATTCTACCCCTCCAAATTGAAATTCGTCCCTGAATTTCTAGGAGTCCGAGAATCACGTGAAACGAGACTTAAGGTGTTTATGCACACATGTTGGTTATTTACGGTCGGCGCCAAATGTAACAGGTGAAAAAATTCTTATGCCGCGACCGGGGATCGAACCCGGGCCGTCTGCGTGAAGTGTGACAGGCCAACACTCTACCGCGTCCCTATAAAAGCCGGCTTGTAACGCAAGGCAGTACACGTGTATCATCTACCTATACCCGATGACAAGCAAGTGCTATCTGAGCTTTGAATAAAAGTTTATATTGTTGATTACAATCAAACAGCCTATATTTAACTATTTATTTATTACAAAACTTTCTATTTTGACCATTTTTATAAAATTCAATCCAACTACTGTTAAAGTATTGTCAGAAAAAAAGAATAAATTTTTAGAAACAATTTTTACAGCATAAAAGCTATATCGAGGGTTGAGCGCAAGACTGTAGTAACTCAAACATATTTTTGAAACCCTTGTTTAGGGGCAACTTTGACCCCTTTGTAAACAATGCAAATTTAGGTGCCATTGCTCATACGAGCAATGGCACCTAAATTTCCATTGTTTACAGAGAGAAGTAGTTGCGGTCATGGTACCAAAGCCGTAATCCAAACATAAATCCATAAACGAATGACGAATCAGAATGTTCAGACCAACAGACATGGACCCCAGAATAAAGGGTGTAATCAGGCGTCCGCGGATAGTAAGCATTATTTGGTAAGCAAGCTTAGCCCACCATGCCCATAGGCCTGAACGAAGGAAATATCGGTAGAAGCGTATGTCCGGGATTTGGGAAGTCTACTTATGGCGCGTCACTAGCAAAAACATCAGAAACAATTCTGGAAACTGCCACATTGTAGGGATTGACTAGATCATGATGTCTCCCATAGAACTTCTTAAGTGTTGCTACCAGTTTGGTTTTTTGATACCCCTGGCTCAACAACTTTGTAGTGAGCACTTTCCCACGCTCCATGAAGTCCTGATAATTTGAACAGGTTCTGGCATAACGGATTAACTGTGAAACGTAAACGCCGTATGCTGGTGCAGAAGGGATATTACTGCTCAGGAATGGAAAGTTAACAATGGGAAAATTGAAGTCATCCCGTTTGTCGTAAAGCCTAGTAGAAAGCTTTCCATTGTCTATGTAGAGATAAGAATCCAAGTATGAGGAGGAGGCTGCAGTCTCCGTTGTTTCCTTTATTTCAAGTTCACGTGGATAGATGAATTCTAAATACTCTGCAAATTTTGTGTTTTTCAGAGACAATACATCATCTATATATCTGTAGGTGAAATTGAATTGCTGTGCGAGGTGTTTCTTGCCTGCTTGGAGGAGACTTTGTACAAACTCCGCCTCATACGAGTATAAAAACAAGTCGGCAAGTAACGGTGCACAGTTAGTACCCATCGGTATGCCGATTGTTTGCTGAAATATCCGACCGCCGAACTCCACAAAAATATTGTCGATTAGATATTCCAGCATCTTTATGACATCTGCATCTGAGTATTTTTGTGGCGCATCAGAGTGATCCCGAACGAAGTATGTGTCTTTGTAGCCAATGACAACATACTGAAATCGACGGTTACCATTCTTGTGGAAGAAACACTGGTTGATAATTGCCTTTAATTTAGATTTCAATTTATCATGAGGAATAGTAGTGTAAAGAGTAGAGAAATCGAAAGATTTTATACTGTTGACAGAATGAAGAGATTGTGCCTTTAGGTTTTCTAAGAGCTCTTTGGAGTTTTTTAGGATCCACATTTGATTAACACCACTTCTGGCATATGCAGTGTCACAATACTTCTGAAGGCCTTCTTTAACTGCGGTTAGTATTCGTGTTAGAATCTGAGAAAGAGGCTTGGTTGAGCACTTGTTGTATTCTTTATAACGCCTTCGTGGTGAGGAGATTAAGTATTGGGAAAAACAACTATCTGACTTGCTACAGTCTTGCGATCAACCCTCGATATAATAAAAGGTTTATTGCACTTACATTGGTTTATCTTGCCCCGTGTTGGGATATCAGGACGCCCTTTGATATCAAAATGCGGGACAATATCTACCAGTATCAGTGCACTACGTGTAACTCTATAATATAATTCAAAAGGTGAGCTTATTTGTTTTTAAATAAACTTGTTCGAAAATCTCATCTTAGCATAAAGTCATGCACTGAAAAGCTAGACTGTCCTTATTATCTTTTTAGATATCTGAAGTTTAATATTCATTTCTTCTTTCAATAATGAGAACGGGGTTTACCAATGTTTTAGAAGTGATTAACACTTAACATGCTGGATAGAACTTTCAAGAGACGACACTTTGAAATACTCTTCTTATTCCCAGAAATAGGCATTGGTATTTCATGCAGATTGTCACGATAGGAGACAATCTGACTGAAATTCCTGGCAAAAATAATTAAACAAAAATCCTCAGTCTGTCGTCTGCCGAATTTTCTCTGAGAATTATTCTTACCTGTTCATTGAACGACGAGCCATTTTTTCCAAAACAATGTTATTATAAACATATGTCACAAAACGATCTACGGTCATATTGTAAATATGCGATTATATTCTGATCAGCTACTGTTTTAACACTTTGCATGCTGGGTAAATATTTGAACAGAACGACATTTTGACATATTTTTCTTATTTTTCCTAGCAAAAAGGATCTATGTAAATTGTCTCCTTGGAAGTGTCAAATCCTATTTCCTAGGAAAAATATGAAAAATAGCATCAGCTGAATTTGCCCATAGCATGGTAAGTGTTAACTAACTGCGTTGTTAGTACGGAAGCTGCCTATCGAAAAAAACAGTGTCATTCTTCGTTATGCGAGAAGAAACCGCATAAGCTGTATACTCGTCCAATACGAGGGCTAGTTAATAAGTAACCAGCCTTCTTTTACTTTTGTTTGAGACTCATAGCGTATACAGTCTCTTATCTCACTAACCGCACATCACCCGGTTTTCTTTGTTTTTCTCTGGTAATGCGGTATCCACTTATGCTGTAATACCCACTGAGAACATGTGCAGTTTATAACTTAGCTGGCCTTCCTATGAAGAATGCGAGGAATGGCCAGATATGGGTGTAATTCGATACATACAAATCAAGGTCATTTCAGGTAGGACCTGAGTAAAAAAATCTTCGCATCTATTTTTTTCATTGTATGTAAAATTTATGAAAATAAATGAAATCTGCGTGCAAAATTATGCGGGATAGCCGTTTTAACTGATTTTCTACGTGCAATATTAAGCAAATCGCAATATCAGGTGTTTGATCGATTTTTGACTGCCGCATAACAATCAAGAACAACCGATATAAAATTACCTACACATTAAAAAAATAGTTCAAAAGCAATAATCAAATATGATTGTTTTATCAGTATTTTTTTTATTCAAATATGCAGAAGATTATTAAAACCATTGTAAAAAGCCACGGCGAGTTAATAATATAAGCATATTTTAACTGATTGATTAAAGTTCTGGCAGTCACGTGCTGCATCACATGATTATACGGCTGGACTGACTGTGCAGCTATGCAGGCTGATTTGTGCCATTGTTTATTTCATGCTGTGCATTACGAAAACACGCCTATTCAAATATATTGAAAATTTTACAAACAAAAACATGAAAATTTTCCGATAAAAAATTCTGATATTTTTCATATTTCTGCTCAAAACATAGATTGTGGGTACTTGTTAGAACCGCCACGGTGAGGCGGTTCTAACGAGTACCCACAATCTATGTTTTTAGCAATATAAGAAAAATAATGTATACCCCTGTAAACCCCAGTTTTACTATATAAAAGTGGGGTTTAAGGGGGTCAAACTTTCGTGATGGGCCCATTTTACGTGCTGAACCTAGTCACAGAGACCTACATGCAACAGTCAAGTTGTTTATTACAGAGGCTAGTAAACAGTGTAATGTAATAACACAACAACTGCTACCTTCATCATTTAACCTGATCCCTGAGTCGCATCCGTTTCGTATTGTTTCATCATTAAATCGTGTGAAATGCTCACCATACTCTCCATTTATATAGGTGCTCACATATCAAGGTATGCGATAAAGAGCCACATGACAAATCAACTATTACAAAAACCTAAATATTATCATTTTTTTGGGCTGTAAAAATAAAAAAAAAATGCAGATGTAAAGTTTATATTTTTCATAATTCTGCTCAAAAACGTCCCAAAATGAATACGGAAAGTTGGAACACTCCTATTCAATACAATGAAATTTGTATGACCGTAAAAATGGGGGAAAAAATGATAAAAATGTGATATTTTTCTTATGCAAATAGTGTGTGGAAGCAACTACTTTTCATTATAAATGCATCTACTGACAGGGAATATTAGGCTATCTAGATCAAATATACCTATCTGACAGGTAAAAAGTAGTCCGGCACATTATCTGTAATTTCTTATCAGAGGCTACTGGACTGAGATAATTGCCAGTAATTGGTTTTACTACATCTAGCACCATAGGTGGTTAATGACCAAAGTAGATTTTTGAAGTTAAGAGACTGTACTCGCTATGTGGCCTCTTCGTTTTCTATGTAACACCCTCCAGCATGACACATTTGACCCAATAGTGTTCCAGTGTCATTATCCCAGAGCTAATACTCTTTAAATGACATCTCCTAGGCCAGTGGCCCGGTTTTAAAATGATATCACAGAAACGTTCCTCTTATGCTCCTTCACCTAAATTGCTTGGCCGACAGAGCTGAAAAATAGAAAACAAAAATCTTTTAAATAACATCTCCTCCTACGCTTGTGGCTAGATTTCAAAATAATTTCAGTGGCATGTTTCACTCTTGGCCCTTTACCAAAATTGCTCAAATCCTTCTCTATTCCACTGAACAAGATGGTCGCCGAAGCGATAAAAAATCGAAAATGAGAAAAAAATTAAACGACATCTACTCCTAGGTAAAATTAATTTTATAGAAATGTTTCTCTTATGCCCCTTTACCAAAAGAGTTAAATTGGTTCATTTTGCTCAACAAAGTGGCCACAAGAGCTAAAAAATAGAAAAAAAATATTTTAACGGCCTATCCTCCTAGGCCAGTCGCCCGTTTTTCAAACGAATTTCACAGAATTGTTTTTTATACGTCTTTACTAAAATTTCGAAAATGTTCCATTCTGATGAACGAACTGGTCGCCAGAGCTACAAAAAAAAAAAAAAAAAAAAAAAAAAAAAGAAACATATATTTAAAAGACCTCTCAACCCGAGTCAGTGGCTCGATTTCAAAATAGTTTCACAGAAATATTTCTCTCACGTCCTTTTACCAAATTTGCAAAAACGGTTCAGCTCTACTGAACAAAATAGCCAGTAGTATATATGATGGGGGTTGGACCACTTGTATATGGCGGGTGAAACTCAATCAAAATGGCTCTCACCTACATAAAGAATTGGGTAAAAATTAGATATACGTCGGACGGCTCTCGCCTACATACCCAATTGGGGTAAAAGTGGATGCACGTCGGACCGCCCCCGCCTACACAACCTTGTGCCTCAAGTATTGATGAAGGCCGGACGGCTGTCAATTCTGGGGTCTCATTTTTTCTCCAGGCGTCTCGGAGCATGAGCCCCGCAAGGACGGCCCACCACCCTCGCCGGCCTATGGGCTATCTGACGCTACGCATATACTATCCGTCTGCTTCTAGAATATTTCACGACATTGCGCGAGAATAGTTCATCAGCACAAATTAAAATCCTCTGTATGCCTACAATGATTTGTCTGACTCAACATTACCTTAGTAAAACTACCACGTTAATAGGATGTATATTGTTTGGGAAAAGAAATGTCCTGACGCTATCACATCTGCGAGCAATATTTTAGTAAGGCGAACAGACCAGCTTTTGAGTCCTTTCTTCTTGTGAACAGTTGATTTTAACTGTCAGTAGCAAACAACACTGACAAGAAAAATCGAAGCTGACGAATTTAATCGCTCCTGACCAAACAATCGAATGAACACAAGCAGACGATTATTTTTTTAATAACTGCGTAGTTATTTAGGCAGACGATAGTTTTTAATTTAGAAGGCTGATATAAATGCGTGTAAATACACCAGGAAGTTGTAAAAAACAATAAAAGAAAAAGGGGGCTATTCAGCACACACATCCGTACTATGCCATATGCAGGAAGTTACCCCGCCCCGCGGGGGGTACGTGCAATGTTACGACCAGGAAGAGCCTTTTCGAGTAGACCGTGGAAAAGGATTAAGGGGTTTGCGATTGGACCAGCTCATTGACCAGCCTACGATCTTTAAGCTCACGAGCAAGAAATAGTTATTGAGCGATGCCAGCTTGGTGGGGCTCTTCCAACAGTTTGGTACGGGCTGTCATCATCGCTTCGTCTCTCGCAAGCCGTAATAGCGCCTTTTTTCGTCCTCGAATAAACCCTGTGTCTGACGCCTACGAATTTCGGCCTTCTTCCAGTCGTATTTATCTTCAGACAACATCATTCGAAACTCCTCGTCAGATATCTTTTATTCGGTCAGCGCGATCGAAATACGGTCTGCGATGGTGTTTATCTTTGACTCAGCCAGGACACGGATCTGATCATGCTTTCTTGCTTTTGTTTGAAGCCTCCGGCCTAAAAATTTTCCGTCGGCTCCCAGCAACCCACACGCAATCGCTCCGGCTTGAATGCCAATGGCGACTGGCACCGCAGTGATTGTCGACAATAGTCCAACGCCAGAATCAGCCAAGGCCACATTGGCCACCAAAAGTGCGGTGTCGTCCGTCTACGACGTTAGCCCCGCGCCGGTATTTCTTGTACAGCGAGGCTCTGAAGTCTTGTTCTTTTTCGAGACGGGATTTGACTTCGGCTACATGCTGAAGATGATGATTGTCTCCGGTCTAAAGTGGCGGGTAGAGGCCCAGCATGACCTTATCACCCGCCGATAGGTAAGTTTAAATGAACCGTGACTTGATCAGGCGTGAGCTCACCGAGCGTAAATCGAAGTCTTTTTAAAGCAACTGGACCGAGATGAATCTTATTGATGTCCAAAAGACGGTAATCGGTTTGATGTTGAATGCCCCCAAGCGTTAATCGCACTTGAGGTGTCTCCTGCACTGTTATATGGACCCAACATCCTTATTAGCATGCGCTTGGGTCCACTCGAGCTTGAAGCCAGGTATTACCTCAACAGTCGTCAGGCCGGTTCCCAAGGACTATCTCGAGGAGTATTGTCGACGTTGCTAATCCAAGACCAATGATCTCCGCTGGAGAGAATTCGGAGACCATTCTTAGAAGTCCTTGCCGGGCGTTGTTTGTTTTAAGCGTATAGCTTTCAGAAATAACGACGTTTTTCGTATTAGGGACGTAAGAGCACAGCCGGGTACCACTATTCACTACGTTCCGAACCTTATGTTGCTGTCCTGTCACGACGTACGGAGACGAGATTTTTATGTCAACAATCCAACCTGTTTGCTGGACGGGTTCCGCAAAGGGAAACCACTTTTCCTCAGTATACACAAGGGTATGAACCCGTTTGGGGTGGTGTATGTAACATCTACACTGCTCAACCCTACGGATTTCAGCGGCCCATCTTCCTCTTGGGGAAGCTTTTTTTTCATCTGAACAGCCCATCAGCCAGCTGAAAAGCATGCAGCTGATCTTCTTCCTCATCATCATCGAACCCTTCGGTGTCACCAAGGTCGGCCAAAGTCACCCCATAGCATTTTTCTGACGCTTCCAGGGCCACCCGCGGCAGCCATTTCTTATGTATATCGTCGCGCTAAGATAATCGAAACTTTACATTTTCACGTTTGTGTCTAATACCGTGAGAGTCAGCTGCGGAAGAGCACCTAACGCTAACTTTTTGTACTGCAAGATAGGGAATGTCTCTGTCCGACCACGCCCATACCTTTCGTTCTCGACGGGGACGGATCTAAGCAGTGTAGAGGGGCGACCGTTGCGCAGATTTTCTGAAGTGCTTATCTCGGCAAGATACGCGCAGATGTCCCGATGGATGGCTAGTCTGTGTGTCTCGTCTGCCATGTATGTCTCGCCGGGCTCAAGCCTGTCTCGAGAGAGCCCAAGGAGTTTGGCCAGCCCGCTGTTTAAGATCAGACGTTTCTTTGCAGACAGCTGTAAGCGGCCGGTCGGCGCATGCAAACTGAATTTGGCATCCAAAGGCTGGAACACCTCTTCATCTTACTCACAGACGTTGTAATATCCATCCTTTACCGACGTGGTGCTATCTTTGGTCGACACTTCGTTATTCCCCAAGGCCGCACTTATGTTCTCCCAGCGGTGGTAGTACGTCAGTTGGCAGAGGGCGGCCTCCGGCGCGCGACACGCAGACGTGTGTTCCGGAGGAACAGGAGAAACCGGAAGGTTCCGTTGGAGACCGGTTCACCGTTTTGAATACCGATAAGCGTGATATACATATTGACACGTCAATGCTCAATGGACACTAAGGCGTTTTCGTTTAATTGCTCGGCCAAATATCGTGCGGGCGGCCATTACAAAGAGAAGTCAGGGTCGCTGCTTTCTCTGACCGACCAACAGATAATTGTTGATGACAAGAGAAGTCACTTCCAAGCCACTTTCCCAGACGTCTTCGCTGACTACCAGAACCCCCGCTTACAGGGGGCGTCGGGGTGGCAGGCTTGGCACAACTGGAAAAGCACTCCCTTCGACTGGTGGCAGTGTCAGCTAAATTTCATTATCTGGTGCTCCACCGCGGGATGTGGTGTCTCTTATGAAGACCACCTCCAATATAAAGACCCCTTCTTGCGAGCCTGTATCGATTCCATGCCTCCTATACGACCAGACGTATCCTGGAGGAGTTGCGCGTCGCCCTTCCCGGAGACAAGACTCACGAGTGGTACGAGAACGCTTACGATGCCAGGGCCTACAAGCGGCTCTGCACCGAGTTTGGAGTGTCACCTGACACTGACTGGCGGCAGAAATTGGACCATGAGTGTCAAGGGCTTGGCTCATACAGCACGTACATGGAGCTGTCGGGCGCCTACCGCCACTCGCACCAAGCCCAGGGACCGATGGACGCCATCCGCCATAACCGCGACATCTCACGAGCCTGGACGACCTTCACCCTTGACAACTCGAACGCCTTCACTTTAAGCGGGCGTGGAGCGCCTCAACGACAGCATATGGACGTATGTTTGGGCCATCCTGGGGTCGCAAGCCCAGACGCGCTCGAACATTCTCAAGGCCGAGACGGGGTTCGACGCCCAAAAGCAATTTCTGTCGAATGTCGAAGATGCCATTGCCTCTCCCGTCGACATCCCGGCGATATCAGAAAAAGCTCCGGTTTGCATCAACCCCCACCCCCCTGGACTTATGCGCCGTTTTTCAACATCAACTGGCGGGCCATTGATTCTTTTCAGGCACGCCGTTAAATTGTCCTGCTAATCCGATGAGATACTCAGGGCATCGTCAACATCAGAGACATCGATAAAGTTAGTTTCCTCGTAATCATCGTCTGTTCCACCGATCGTGTTGAGTTCGATACCTTCGCCGCCCTCAGCCATAGTGTTTACAGTGCATCTCATTTGAAGGTGTCGCATCAGTTTAAAACACGTGCGCATACGTTGTTATTGTTATTGCTTCCTCCGGAACAGCAACGGCGTTACGAAGTAACAAGCAACTATGGCTTCGAGCAAATATGGACGAAAACTCAACCCTTATAGGTCCCTCCGCGAGCCTCTGGGTGTCAAGGGAGTGCGGCAATCCATAGTCTTGACCCATAATTCGTGTACGATAGGTCCTGGACAGCAGCTATCCGTGAGGTTTCCTAACCTCGGCAATCACGACGTTATAGTCCCCGGGACCGCGAGGTTGGCCTTTACGATCACTCTGAACAGCGCTGAAGCCACCGCGCCATCGTAAGAAAGAGCGTCATTAAGATCTCGAGGAACGAAGAGATGTCCATCGATGACAGCGACGTTTTCCATTGCTACCTTTGGCGAACGGCTTAAAAAAGGCGCAACGCTCAGTATCAAGGAATCGATACTTCTGAAAATAGGACCACAACGAAGATTCAAATTAATACCGGAGACAGAGATGAGGCTGTTGTGGCCGACAAGGCCATCGCCGATACGTTGGCTGCCGCATCTTCGTTGTGTTAGATTTCGAGTTACTCTCGAGTCATATGCCATTATATCAGAGCAGCCTTGGCGCCCAACTCGAGTACGAGATGACCTTCAACGACTACAACCGTATGATCTTGGCTACAGGAACAGCAGGGGCTGCTGCCGACGTCTCATACATTGTTGATAACATCAGTCTAGAGTTCGACATGGTCACTCAGCCGGATCTGGCCCGAATGATCGCCAACCAGTACGGCGACTCGCGATACAGTACGACCGGATATTGCGATACCGCAGGGTGACCAAGGATAAAAGCGACACCCTCTGGAACTTCGACATCAACGTGCCCGCCCGGAGTATGAGGGGGGGGGGGGGGGAGGGTCCTCATGCTCTTTGAGGCCGCGTAACAACCCTTTGCTCGCGATACCGAGGCCTTCCACAACCCGAAGCTGACAAAGGTGGAGGTAACCCGAACCAACACTTCTCTCAGGGCATGCGTGCCTACCAGATGTGGGACGAGGCGAGGAAGTTCTTCGCCGCCGGCAAGAAGCGTCACTCCGAGGTAGCAGAGGTGGCGGAGGATTTTGGCCTGGCAGACGTCTCCCTGGTGACCTCAAAGTACTGTCTCTGGTTGGACATCCGGACCTCAGATGACGCGGGGCCCCATGGTAACGGCCGGCGAATAGACCAAGAGATGACCATCGCAGTTCAAAAGGAGGCCGAGGCGACCGACCGTTTGAACGTTTACCTGTTCGTGATTATGGACGGGGAAATCGACATGGAGGATGGCCGATTCGTACAAGCAGCCTATTAACAACCTCCTGCCGCGGACAGCACAATTGGCGATCATAGTTGTGATGATAGGATGCGGAAAGACGGTCTTTGTGCTAGATTTGCTTGAAGGACCCTTCCGGGGGTATTCAGGTACATCATCATCCTATGCCCCACCATTCGACACAATAAGACATACCACCGACGCCCATGGATCTGGGCGGACCACTTTGTTCTAGACCCCGGCGAGCGCCTGCATGATTACTTGCGAGCCTTCTACCAGGTATTCAAAGGTGAGTCCATCCTATATATCATAGACGACTGCTTGGCTACGAAGGCTTTGACGAGGAAGAGAGATATGCTATCATTCTCGGGCCGCCACACCTCTCAAAGCGTCTGGGTCCTCACCCAGAAGTACAACTCCGTTCTGAAAGACTTGTGCGAGCAGACGCGCTGGGTAGGCGTGTTTCATTGCAAGACTCGCGATTCAGTCGACGAGTGTCTGCGGGAAAATGACGTGATCTCTATACAAGAGGAGCGGGCATTGCTGCGACAGCAGCTAGCCAAGAGGAGGCACGCCAAGCTTCTGTTAAAAACTGATCAACCAACTGCTTATGATTGCGTAGCAATTGGTTAAGACTATGTTTGAAGTACTGCTCATCGCCGTGCTTAGCACGAATTTGGCGCTGCTGGTTTTTATCGCGGGGCTGGTATTTTGGGCCATCCTCCGATTTAGACGGGCTTGCCGTCTGGCCAATAGTTGCGCAGCAACGGGCAAAATAGAGGCAGACCAAGTCTTCGATGAGTTGCTGGAAGCAGCGTCGGAGACACATGGCCAGGAAGAGCCCGACCCGACACAGGTGTCTGTCTGTGACTGGCGTAGCGGCCACGTGCAAAAGTACCGTGAACGACTCGCTGCATTGGCAGTGAGAGGCCAAGCCAGACACTATGGACTAGAGTCCAGGGAAAATCACTCACCGCTGACCAAGTTAATACTTTGGACGATAGCGAAGTCGAGAAGCTCTATGCCTGCTACGAAGCAAGACTAGGGACGGTGATGACGAAGACGTTGGGGTCTGCAGCACTCCAGCTTTATGCGGGTGTGGCATTCATATTCTTTCCTATCCCGGTCGAAAATCGGCTTGGGCTTATTGCGGACCTTGAGGGCGACCCGTTTGTCGGGCACGCACTTAACACGGCTGTCTGCGAGTTATACCATCGTTTTGGCATGTTCTTGGCACCGGTGACTGCGGTGTTGACTACTATGGAGCACACCCAATTTGGACATCAGTGTCCTCGTAACAACGATATCATTGACGATGTCGGCGCTGAATCCGGAAGCATCGAGCAGCAGCCACAACGTGGGGGAGTTGCCGGCGGTCGCGCCAGCGAAAAACGCCCCAGTAAAACGAGTGAAAGCTAAAGTTCAGGACCAGCGATAAGTAGAAGCAGGACGCAGAGGCGCCGCCGCGCGAGACAAAGCACGAACGGCTCCTCGAGGAGCTGCGCCGCGCGAAGAAATCATTTCGTGTTCCTGCCCCTCCAAAGGACTCAAAGGATGCGGGTATCACTGGCGAACAAACCGTTCCTCCGGAACACGCGGACAAACGGCGTTACGAAGTAACCAACTGGACCCCATGGATCATCGGTCTTACGGGCGGTGCCGTGCTTGCCGTTGCTCTGCTGATTCCTTTGCAGTTTCTTCCGCGTGTCGGAAACACGCAAACAACAGACGTGCCGTCGCCCGTTCAAACCCCAAAGTCAAACGTGCTTTTAGAGCCAAAACGCCCGTTCTCCATGGAGCGACGGTGTGAAGCAGTTACAGAGTAACAACCATGACGACCCCGGCAACCGACGGTAAAATGCTTGTGAATGCACTCTATCATAGCACAGTCGTCTCTGGCATCGCTATGGGTTACGCCAAGATGGCGATGGCGATGGCAAGATGGCGATGGGGGGTAGCACCCTGAAGCTTGACTTTACTCCCCGTGACGTGGGAATGGTCGTTGCAGAGATCGCTCTCGCCATGGCGACCAAGGATGCGTTAATTAAACAAGGGATCATACCCGCCGATATCTTGAAGTAATGGCTAGCATCGCTATGCTCGTAGGAGGAGCCCTTGTCAATGCTTTGGCTTTCTCCGGATCGAACTACCTGTTTACCATGCTCAAGAGCTCTGGCGCCGATGTGGAGCTCCGCCGACAAGGCCACGCCTTGAAAACATTCCAGGGTGTCGACAAGGTCATGAGGATTTATGCGGAGGTCACCCGGAAAAATATTGTCCCCCTGGCACCCGAGCCCCAGCTCTCCGACTATTATCATCCGAGCGATGACCAAAAAGACCGCGAGATTGCTTTCGTCCTCATCGAAATGGCCGCGACCGGTTTGGTCGCCTACAAGCTCGCCAGGTAATCCGAAATGACCGTGCGGCGTTTGATGCAGTTACGGATGTTGCTGCGCAACGGCCGACACGACCAAAGTAGTAAGGCAAGCTGTATTTTTCTTCGCAACTATTTTCTGCGGTATGAATAGTGGCTCTGCGAGCCAGCGAAGCAACGGCAACTATGGGCCTTCCCGAAGAGTTGTACCACGCGATGTTTGGGGTTGGTTACCAGGCCAAATGGCACAAAATCCCCGGCCCTTTAGCCGGCACTATAATTGACGTCCTACAGAAGTCTCTTGACCTCTGGCGGCGGGACGAGCGGGCGACTTTTTGCTTTGCTCGCCTTGTGATGTTACGACCGAGCATGCTTCGGAACAGCAAAGCGAAATCCTTGGCCGGTCACGGAAGCCTGTTGGAGACTGATCAGTCTGCTGGAATATCTCGCGGGTCTCGATAGAGAGGAAGCTTGCTAGCATTTACTACAGCCCCCGAGGCTACTGGAAGGGACTAACGGCGATCAAAAAACTCTGAGCCACAGCAAAAGATCCCAGGAGCAAAACATTCCCTCGGGAGTTGGTGTTCGCTTCCTTTACCAGCCTGGCGAGCTGGAAGGTGGTCGTCGACGCGCTACAGACCCTGTGTGGTCTCTTGAGGTGTACCGGCTGGGATGCTCGGTGACCAAGCCCGACGAGCCCGTGTTGTATTACTTGCAGGATGGGCCGCCGCGTTGCTTTGGCCGCGAGGAACTCCTTATTGTGCCACCGGACTCTCAGCTTCCTCCGGATTGGGTTCTCAAGCAGTTTCGAAGTAACTAACAGCTCCTCTATGTATGCATCCATCTCTGCATTGCCTTGCCTGAGGTTTGGGACCAGTTTCTCAACCTCTGTTGGCGCCACCCCTACGCTGATGAGGTTGTACTGATATTCCGACATCCACTTCTTCTGAAATCATGCGCTCCGGTGCCAACGGATATGCATTTGCGTGTCGTGTAGGTCTTCTGGGTACTCCGGGTCCACCTCAAGTATGTAGCCCTCAGGGTCGTCAGCTGGTTGCTCTGCAATGGTTTTTGCGAGCTGCTGGCCGTCATCAATCCACCGAAAGCCACCAGTGGGGAGATATTGACTCATAGCCCAACCATAGAGATTGTTCGCATCTAGGCAGAGGATGTGGCTACTAGGCTTTTCTGGGTCGTAGTCCTCGACCAGAGGATTGTTGGCTTTGGCATGGCGCTTTGAGACCATTGAGATGCCCCCCACGCATACCCTTCTCGATGAACAGGTGCTGGTCGTAGTCTGTTAGCAGCTCGAGCCCCACTCCTGTCTTATTGAGCAGGGCGTTCGAGGAGAGACCCGGGCTGGTGTAGTAGTGAGCCGGGTTAAGACCATACTGCTTTTGGCAGGTCCGCCGAAAGGTTTCGAACACTCCTGTCTTCTTGAGAAGGACGTCCCAGGAGAGACCCGGGCTGGTGTAGTAGTGAGCCGGGTCCAGGCCGTACTGCTTTTGGCAGGTCCGCCGAAAAGTTTCGAACACGTCAGCGAGCAGCAGGAAGTCGGTGCGGCAGTACAGATCGCTGTAGTTCCCCAGGGTCTTGCACCCAAAGGTCGTCCAGACCTGCCGCGCGTGGGCGTAGTCCGCTTCGTTAATGTTCTCATCGGATAGCTTGCTGTAGAAGGCCTCCTTGGGTGGGAGCTGGGTCTCCTCCTTAAAGCGCGCCCATGAGTCTATGTACTCGTAGGGGTACACACCCTTGCGCATGGTCAGTTTGCGTCTAGCCTCGTTCGGCTCGTATTGCGCTGTGATCTCGAAAGCCTCAGACCGGTTCGCCGCCACCAGCTTGTCAAGAGATGCTAGCAGAAGCTGAGCGTTGTCAATAAAGCGCAGCTGCCCCAGGGAGAACGATGTACTTTTCTGTGTTGTTGGGGATGCAGGAGACCTTGCCTTTCACCTTTGAAATAGCCCCGCAGGTTGTGAAAGACCACCGGGATCGGGGTGGTTTTCGGGTTCAGGCGCAGCTTGAGGTTGCAAGCGTTGTGGGCGGCCCCTCGGTATTGCCCCGTGATATGGCAGTGATCGCTGACGGAGTCCCGGCCAAAGGCTTCTCACAGATGTGGCAGGTGGTGGCACTGTTATAGGTCCGCCAGTCCTCTCGTGTCATGTGCAGTGCCTTGGGGTTAACCAGCACAGCTTTTGATTTTGCGCTCCTCCTCCTGGAGTGCTCTGTCTCACCATCACGGCGCACAATAACATAGCTGTAGCTACAGGACTCATGCTGCTCGATTTTCGCGGTGTTGTTCTTAGTAGGATCGAGTTCGGGGTCCTCAATCTTGGTGGTGAGAGCCTCAAAGTCGGCATCTCCACCCGGACTGCAGTCTGTCCAATCCCTCGGCACTCGGGTCTGTGGGCCAGCAAATCCTCTCTTATGTAACCATGAAGACAGCGCTCGCAGAAGTGCTTGCGCTCCCGATGCTTGCTCTGGTCGTAGAGTAAGCGATTGAGGTCCTTGATCCAGGGTAGTGAAACTTACCAGCTTTCTCGATCAGACACATAATTTTTGCTTGTTGCTAGAATTCTTATTCATAGAACTACTCCACCATGAAAAAATAAATGATGATATTAATGAAACTTCTTTTTCATAGCAATATTCTTAAGGAACATTGGTTTACATAATCCACATAGTATTTCATCAAAAGCTCTCTTTGCACGCACTACGTTAACGATGTGTATTACTGTAGTTTGTTTCCATAAGGCACTACGTGAGAACATTAACGTCATGTTAGAACTCATATTATCTGTGTATTCAAATAATTATTTTCAATGAAAGTAAAATGAAATAAAATGAATAAATTATCATTTCACGATGGTTTACATGCGCTAATTCATTACGAAAACACGCCTATTCAAATATACTGAAAATTTTACTACCAAAAAATGAAAATTATCAGATAAAAAAATTCTTATATTTTTCACATTTCTGCTCAAAAACATAGATTGCGGGTACTCGTTAGAACCGCCTCGAGGCGGTTCTAACGAGTACCCACAATCTATGTTTTGAGCAGAAATAAGAAAAATAATGTAACCCCTGTAAACCCCAGTTTTACTGTATAAAAATGGGGTTTAAGGGGGTCAAAATTATATAGACGTGTTTTCATGATGTTTTCCTGGATGCTCGGAAATTCATGTCCGTTTATATTCTGTCTGTAGATAAATTACAACATTTATAGGCCTATAAATGTTGTAATTTATCAACAGACAGAATATACGTTTTGACGTAATAAATGCTAGGCGTCGTTGCTGACGTTGTTGGTAACAACAATAACAATGGTTGTCGTTTTGCGGAGGATTTGGTGAAATCATGGAAATCAGACTGCAATTTTCGCGTCCAGTTGACGTTTTTGGGGAAAGACCTGCAACACAAATATAAGATATGATTTTCTTGTTGTTCCAGTTCTTCTTTCGGGACATTGTTGTGTCTGTTTTTCAAGCACAGGATGATTTTTTGCATTAAGGAGAACACAAGATGACGGCTGATTTTCAAACTAAACCGCGCCTCCTAAAATTCATGCACTGACTGACACTATTTTGATAGGTATCATAACGGCTGAATGTGAAAATTCAAAGGTAAAACATAAATGAAAGTGTAATAAACACTTTTTTTTTTTTTTTTTTTTTTTTTTTTTTTGGCTTTTGTTTTGATCGATTACCGAGAAATAATTCACTCGTGTACTTAGTTTTGCTTGTAAAAACAATTATTCGCTTTGCTCACTCGTTTTTTACGCGCATGCCTTAGAACATTATTGAAGTATTTCTCCGTAATCGATCAAAACAAACAAATAAGCTCTATCTACATTATTTTTTTTATTTCTGCTCAAAATATAGATTTCGGGTACTCGTTAGAACTGCCTTCTCGCCATCTTCGCTGCACTCCTGGAGACTTTGGAATTTGGCTACCAACAAAGTGCCCTGTAAAGACTGATCAGCCTGCGCAAATCAGTGTCTTCTCTGTCCTATCGGACACTTTGGAATTTTTGCTACCAACAGAGTGCTCTGTGAAGACTTCGATCAGCCTACGCAGATCAGTGTCTTCACTATCAACCTGAAGACACTTTGCAATCTTGACTCCCAACAGAGTGTCCTGCAAAGACTTTGACCAGTCTACGCAGATCAGTGTCTTCACTATCAACCTGAAGACACTTTGCAATCTTGACTCCCAACAGAGTGTCCTGCAAAGACTTTGACCAGTCTACGCAGATCAGTGTCTTCACTATCAACCTGAAGACACTTTGCAATCTTGACTCCCAACAGAGAGTCCTGCGAAGACTTTGACCAGTCTACACAGATCAGTGTCTTCACTATCAACCTGAAGACACTTTGCAATCTAGACTCCCAACAGAGTGTCCTGCGAAGACTTTGACCAGTCTACGCAGATCAGTGTCTTCACTATCAACCTGAAGACACTTTGGAATCTAGACTTCCAACAAAGTGCCCAGTGAAGACTTTGATCAGCCTAGGCTGTCCTACTGGGCACTTTGAAATTTTGGCTACCAAGAGAGAGACCTGCAAAGACTTTGATCAGCCTTTCAGTGTCTTCGCTCTCAGCTTGAAGACAGTTTGGAATCTAGACTCCTAACAGAGTGCACTGCGAAGACTTTGACCAGTCTACGCAGATCAGTATCTTCACTGTTAACCTGAAGACACTTTGGAATCTTGCTCCCAACAGAGTGTCCTGCGAAGACTTTGATCAACTCACTTTGCTGTCAACTTGAAGACACTTTGGAATCTTGGCTACCAACAGAGTGCCTTGCGAAGTCATTGATCGGCCTGAACAGATGCGCAGGCGTATCAAAATCTTCACAGGGCTCGTATGCTATCTTGTAGGAGATGCTGTGTTCCGGCTCAAATCGTATAGATGTCCAGAAAGTACATTTAGTGGTCTGAACAAACTTTATACACCTGCCATTTTCGCAAGACATCACGAAAACATACCTATATAATTTTGACCCCCTTAAACCCCTATTTTATATAGTAAAACTGGAGTTTACAGGGGTATGCATTATTTTCCTTATTTCTGTTCAAAAAGATAGATTGTGGGTACTCGTTAGAACCGCCTCGCCGAGGCGGTTCTAACGAGTACCCACAATCTATATTTTGGGCAGAAATGTGAAAAAATATCAGAATTTTTATCTGAAAACTTTCAGTTTTTGGTGGTGAAAGTTTCAATATATTTGAATAGGCATGTTTTCGTAATGAGAGATTCCTGTTTGTGAGCTGCATGCAGTTCCCTTCTAAAAGGGGTCCATCTGAAAACAAATGCTCCCAAAGGGAGTTAACTCTATTCTATTAGAGTGGACTACTGTTCAGAAGCGAATCAAAACAATGTTGTATGAGTTACCTCCTTCATCTCAACCCCACGTCACTGTATCAGTGCCCCTTATCCCATGAACGCCTAGTGGTGTCTTCTGCTTAATAATTTGAAAAAGCTCCGTTTCCAAGTAAAGGAATATTCTTTTGGATCTTTTGAGAATATCGTTCTGCGCATGTATACGCTAGAGGGGATAAGCAGTGATGTAAACTTAATTATTGCTTATGATGAGTTTCAATAAAACGGAACCTCCCATTTTCTATCTGTAATGTATTCTTCGTTTCCAAAGGCAACCTTTTTGATTTTTTTTATGTTTTAATTATTAATAACCTTTCAGAGAAATTTCTGTATTGAATGCAAAGTGTTGACCCTGATCAGATACCACGTTCTGCGGCATCTGATCTGCGACAATATCGTTTGTCTGTGTTCCTTTTATGGGACGCAAGGCATAAATGGAAAAAAAAATCCGGATTTTTTAATTGATTCAAATCCACAAGCGTTACAATGCTTTTTGGTCTGCGCCTCCAAAGCAATCGATTCCATTTCTATATGACTTTCTTGTTTTTTCTCTGTATTACTTTCTTTTCTTTTTTCTTTTTTTTATACCCCGCCACACAATAGTGGCGGGGTATTATGGTTTCACGTTGGACGTTCGTGTGTCTGTCCGTCCGTCGTCCGTCCGTCCGTTTTTCGTTTCCGGATGATAATATCAATGGATTTTCACCAAAGTTGGTATGTGCATTGATATTGTAGAGATCTGGCTTGGGATTGCTAATGGGCAAATTTCCTCCAATTTTAACGGAGTTATCTGCCGAGGCACGCCCATATTTTCGTTTCCGGACGATAACGAGTAAATAACAAGGGATTTTAACCAAACTTGCTGTATGCATTGACATTAAAGAGATCTGGTTTGGGATTGCTAATGGGCAAATTTCGTCAATTTTTTACGGAGTTATCTGCCCGGGACACGCCCATATTTTCGTGTCCGGACGATAACTTGAGTAAATAACAAAGGATTTTAACCAGACTTGCTATACATATTGATATTAAGGAGCTCTGGTTTGGAATTGCTAATAGCTAATGGGCAAATTTCGTCATAGTTTTACAGAGTTATCTGCCCGAGACACGCGCATATTTTCGTTTCCGGACGATAACTTGAGTAAATAACGAGGCCTTTTAACCAAACTTGCTATATGCATTGATATAATCAAGATCTGGTTTAGGATTGCTATCTGTCCATTGATATTATCAAGATCTGGTTTAGGATTGTTATCTGTCCCTTTGTAATTTTCTTTCCAGACATTTTCGCAACGATAACTTTAATACATAAACAAATAATTCCTATGGTGGGGTATTATGCTTGCGGTGCTTTTATTTTAAATGATGCAACTGGCGCAAAGTAACATTTTGCTGTGTCAATAGAGAGCAAAATGGATGGATGCGGTTGACTTTAAGTTTACACATCAGACCCTATTGCACTTATTTCTTTCCATCTTTACAGCTAAATGGGATAAGAAAGCAAATCTACTCATTATGACAACACGCCTATTCAAATATTTTGAAAATTTCACCTCAAAAACTGAAAATTTTCCGATAAAAAAACTCTGATATTTTTCATATTTCTGCTCAAAACATAGATTGTGGATACTCGTTATAATCCGCCTCGGCGAGGCGTTTCTAACGAGTACCCTAAATCTATGTTTTTGAGCAGAAATAAGAAAAAAATGTATACCCCTGTAAACCCCAGTTTTACCATATAAACGTGGGGTTTAAGGGGGTCAAAATTATGTAGGCATGTTTTCGTGATGTGAAAATATGAATATTAATACTGAGTCTATTATTGCCGCATGTAATCGCTAGGTGAATTGGGCAGGGTAAACCTACTTTTAGAAACATAACTACAGGACAGAGTGTTTGAGTTTGACATTTGGTGTGGAAAAAAATAGTAAATCAGATGAGATAACCAGATTTAATTCCAAAACCGTTTTATCCCATTAAATATTCCGATGTTTATAACAGGTTTCGTTATCCATAAGCGTGGTCAAGATCACTGTATGCATGTGCTCGGTCTATTTAAGGTATTCCTAGTATGTTTGTAAAAATAATTAGACATTGCAGAATGTAACAACGGAAGAAAAATATCCTAAAGAACGCTTGGGAATGCGCATGGTGATATGAACTGGTCAGTAAACATTACGAAAACACGCCTATTCAAATATATAGACAATTTCACCTCCAAAAACTGGAAAATTTCAGGTACAAAAACTCTGTTGTTTTCCTATTTCTGCTCAAAACATAGATTGTGGATACTCGTTAGAACCGCCTGGGTGAGGCGGTTCTAACGAGTACCAACAATCTTTATTTTTTTGGGAAGAAAAAAGAAAAATAATGTATACCCCTTGTAAACCACATTTTTACTATTTAAAAGTGGGGTTTAAGGGGGTCAAAATTATATAAGCATGGTTTCGTGAAGATGCCTTAAGATCATTTTTGTTTGACGCACGTATGGGCTGTGCTATGCGAAAACGTGTCTTCTGGCATATGCGGACATCGAAGGCCCAAATAAGCCTGCGCATCTGCGCTGTGTGATCATGGCTAACAGAATTATCGGCTACTACAGTATATATGAATGGTAAGCAAAGCGCAGGATAATCTGAATATGCGTGTTTTGCGCATGTTAAAAGGCACTTTTTTCTTGATGAAGCCCATACATTACGAAAACACGCCTATTTAAGTATACTGAAAATTTCACCTCCAAAAACTGAAAGTTTTCAGATAAAAAACTCTGATATGTTTCACATTTCTGCTCAAACATAAATTGTGGGTACTCGTTAGAACCGCCTCAGCGAGGCGGTTCTAACGAGTACTCACAATCTATGTTTTTGAGCAAAAATAAGAAAAATAATGTATACCTCTGTAAATCCCAGTTTTACTATATAAAAGTGGGGTTTAAGGGGGTCAAAATTATATAGGCATGTTTTCGTGATGTAATCTGTGACGGACAAGTTCTGAGGGTTTTATTTTCGAGCCCTCCCCCCCCACCCTCTCCCCACCCCCCACCCCCTCCAAAAAAAAAAACAACATATAAAATGTACCTTGTTGTGTATGTGGAATGCGCAGATCGATGTGGACACAGGAGTTAGCCCATCTCCATCAGTTGGGATAATTCGTACTCTTTTAGTCAATTCGTACTCATTGTTTGGTCAACTCGTACTCATTTCGGTCAACTATTTCTGTTTTGCCTTTTTTAGAAAATGTGGCACCTGACAGGCTATAAAATTTCAGTAAGTTTCTCGTTCTTGAACTGGATCAAAAGTGAAATGATTTTTTATCGTATCTCCGAATTAATGTAAAAAAGAACATGTCGTAGCTGTATTTTTTTATCTTGAAAAGGCCTATGATACTACTTGGAAATATGGCATCAAGAAAGATTTACATAAATTAGGTCTTAAAGGCCGATTGTCACTTTTTTTATTCAAAATTTCTTATCGACGAGGCGGTTCTAACGAGTATCCACATTCTATGTTTTGAGCAGAAATAAGAAAAATAATGCATACCCCTGTAAACCCCAGTTTTACTATATAAAAGTGGGGTTTAAGGGGGTCAAAATTATATAGACATGTTTTCGTGATGACTCACCATATAATATGAAAGTTATTGGACGCTATATGCCCTTTAAGGGTTGAGCGTCTTTAAATAAAATATCCATCCATCCATCCATCCGAATTAATGTTGACAACATAATTTAGAGTTACAATAAAAAAAATCTTTTCATTGATCCAGTTCAAAAACGCAAGACTAATTGAAATTTTACAGGCTATGTCACATTTTATGACCGTATTAATACCATATATCAATTTATTAATAAATGCTTTCATGGATATAAGATGTCTATTTTTTAGGAATATGGAACCTTTAAAAGGAAAAATTATTCGAATTTATTCGAATTTAGTTTGGATACGAGTTGACCATAATGAGAACGGAGTGACCAAAGTGAGTACGAGTTTACCTAAATGAGGACGAATTGATCGAATGCAGTATTGATGAGTATGAGTTGATCGAAATGAGTACGAGATTACCAAAATGAGAACAAATTGACTTAAGTACGAATTGACTCCGCCCGGTATACGAAATACTGTTGAACGTGAACAATTAATTTTTATATACAATAATATAAATCCCCATAAAAATCTCTTGGCTAAAATCTGATAATCAAAGTTATTATGTTTATTTCTTAAATACGCTTCTACGAGGGTCCTGCAAAAAGTTTTGTCACTGGGTTCGGATTACTTCAGTGCTATGTTTTATCAAACATATTTTTATTACAAACCTTCAAAGTATTCCCCCTTTACTGAAACACATTTTTGTAACCTTTTTACCCAGTCGCGAAAAGCACATAAATAGTCTTCTTTTGGTATCTGTTGGAGACACTGATAAATAGCGCTGCCAAGAGAACTTCTAGACGTATACTTATTTCCAGAAAGCATTTTCTTAAGCCTTGGAAATAAAAAGAAGTCACAGGGACTCAGGTCAGGTGAATAAGGTGGATGGTTTAAAACTTTCACCTTTTCAGAAGCCAAAAAAAGACTTACGAAACAACCTCACACTTATGAGGGGAGGCGTTGTCATGTAAAAGGTGGACTCCTGACAATTCTTTGCTTGGTCGTTTCTTATTGTAAAACTCTTTCACTTTCTTCAGTACAGAATTCTTATAGAATCGGCCAGTGACTGTATGACCAGATGGACAAGGCACTTGAACGACTGGCCCACTTGAATTAAAGAAAATTGCTTACAACATCTTTTTCGAACTTATGGTTCTCTTGGCAATACATGGGCGTTTTTTATCTTTTCGCTTCCATTGCTTATTATCAGCCCTTCTTTGTGGCTCAAACCAGGTTTCATCACCTGTTAGCAAGTTAGAAATAACCTGACTATTACAGCCTTTGTATGTTTTCAAAAGTTCCCGGGCACTTTTAAGGCGTAGTGTCTTTTGCTCCTCAGTGAGCAAATGAGGTACCCACCTAGCGCAAACCTTTCTCAGGTCCAAACGCTTTTTCAGAATTGTTTGCACACTGCCTTTTGATATACCAGTACAACTAGCTATATCTTTGACAGACAGTCGCGCATCCTGTTCGACCACAATCTTTACAGCAGTGATGTTAGCCTTGGTAACAGAGGTTTTAGGCCTTCCAGGACGGGTATCATTTTCAACAGAAAATTTATTAGCTTTAAAAGCTTTAACCTACCTAAAACCTGTGCGCATTGAAATAGTCTGAGGACCATATATACCACACAAATCATTCAATATCTGCTTATAATCTATACTAAGCCTAATGCGGCATTTAATATAGCTACGAATTTCGGTCTTCTGGTCCATATTCCAATGTAACAAGTAAATTGGTCAGTGTATATGACTGCACCTATTTCAGTTTGAAATAACTCGGTCAGTTGGAAATTCAACACACACCATTCAAGTGCAGTGAAGAATTTTAAAATATACCTGAGATAAAACAAAGGAAGCCTATTAGTGACAGAACTTTTTGCACGACCCTCGTAAAAGCATAAAAAAATAACAAAAATGTCTCCTTAAGTACGCTGATGTCAAACTTTGCAGACAAATATGATAAACAAAACGATTCGCATGAAATGTAAAGTTCCATTTTTGTCCAAGAAAATAAGACGACATTTCATGCGAATCGTCTGGAGACGATTCGCAAAATATGTCGTCTTACTTTCTTGAAAACATATCAAACTATTTAAAATACCATTTGCTTATATAAAGCTTGGCCACTACAATTCATTCGAATAACACTTATTTAATATTTAAAATCTTTAACAATAACACATTCATTCCAAAAATGTTATCTGACTATAATTTTGATGTCTGTCTTTATCAGTGAATTGGGCTGTATGTGAAATTAGAATGTGGTTACACATTTTGTTGGGATGGTCAGGAAGGTATTTGAAATTTTCCAATGACTCACAGTCATGTTTTGTTTTTTCGTTTTTTTTTTTGTTTTTTTTTTTTTTGTTTTTTTCACAGTCCTGGCTTAAGGGGGATTGATACACAATAAGGGAAGGTAACTGTCAAACTGGTTTTGGCTCCCTTCTGACGAAGGTCTACTCTTAAAGGAAAGAATTTGCTCCCCTAGGGGAGCAAATTCTTACCTTTTCGAGTAGACCGCCTTTGAGAAGGGACTTGCTACGGAGGAAGGTCACCATGAGTTCATAAAAGTTATCTCCCTTGTAAAATGGCAACCGATCAATGAGGTGTATCCATCCATTGACTGCTGTCGTATTCAAAATTTATAATTAGTAAATTTAGACCTGATGAGGGACCTTATATCAGCAGATACATAATGTTGAAACAACGTCGTGTCAACGTCGATTCGATGTCGATGTTTAAAGCATGTTGTTTCAACGTTGTGTCTGCGCCATCGCGTAGTCTGATCAAGGCCTTCATTACGCGATTACAGAAACAATATGAATCTTTGCTTTAAAATACTATGTAATGTGTGCTCCATGTTCTCTCATAATATAGTGAAAATAGGTTTTTAGGGGTCTATAATATTAGGGGGAAAGGGGGTTAACATTATGCAGTTTGTAGCCATCTATTTTTTGCTTCTTCTAGCAAACTTTTTACAACATAACTCTGCGATTTTATGCTTGATAACAAATTTCTCATTTTATATAGTGAAAATGCTTTGGCTTACATAGCTCCAGTTAAGATATTTTTTTTTCTTATTTCTCCCCGAAAGCATATGTTGTTGGCTCTAATTAAAAAGCGCCTCGCTGAGGCGCATTTAACCCTTCTCCTGCTGAACACGTCATACCCTGTCTTAGCAAACAGTGTAGATCCAGATCAGTTGGCTTCTGAAGAAGCCAACTGATCTGGATCTGCACTGTTTGTCATTAAATATGTGAGTTTCTATCAAACACCCGGATCAAGTAATCTGGTTGGCTGGAAATTAGAAGTGGGCGTGGCATCTTAATTTATTCAGCAAGGCAAGGGTTAATGAGCACACACAAATATGTTTTCATAGAGAAATGCAATGTCAGTGTATAAAAATTGAAAAGTCTCTTTTCTAGAGCTTTGGCATAGAACCGTACATTTTACATGTATGTGTGTTAACAGAGTGAGAATAACTTGGGCTGCGTCGCGAGAAACAGGCTCTTCGTACTTTCTGTCGAATCAGTCTTTCAGTGGATATGCCCTGCTCCTCAGCGAGGCCACGCGTCTAGTTATTTGGCAAGTCTTCCTTTGGCCTCCCTTTTACATGAGCAAACAGCATAGGTTCTTGCGAGACTGCTGAGATGCACAGGCTCATCTGAATGTTTGCTGTTCTCATATACTATAATTGCTTTATTCTATGACACGGCTCATTTAGCTTGTTTGTCGAGGTGCATATTTCTTAGCTGTTCTCATTAGGCATAAGGGTCCTTTTCCTTTTCCATCTTACATATAATTTATTTTATTATTAGTAGTAGGAGTAGAAGTAATGGCAGTAGTAGTAGTAGTGCTGGTATAGTATATTTATTATTTATTTGTTTTCCATCTTACGAATTATTATTATTATTATTATTATTATTGCTTTTATTATTTTTATTATTATTATTATTATTATTATTATTGTAGTAGTAGTAGTAATAGTAATACATTTATTATTTTTTCGGACTTAGGAATTTTATTAATCTATTTATTATGCCCCCAACTTCGAAAGAGTTCGAGGGGCATATTGCTTCTGGGGCGTTCGTCCGTCCGTCCGTTCGTTCGTCCGTTCGTCACGCTTTTTGATGCAAAGCATAACTTTAGAAACGTGCATGCTACTGTTTTGAAATTTCTTATAGAGATCCCTCATGAAAAAATAAATGAAACGTATTTTTTGCTCGACAGGATTATGCCCTTTTCCTGAGCGATGGCCCTTTGAAAAAGTATGGATGCAATCTTGTAAGCAAAATATCTAAACAAAAACTGTTGAAGCTAGAGCCTTAAAATGTGATGAATAGATTGATAGTGTCGAGTAAATGACCTGATTAACTTTTGAATAAATTTTTAAAAATACTTCATGAGTTCTGACCCTTTGTAATTTTGGGCATTTTTACCTTGTCAGCAAAATATCTCAAAAACTGTTGGAGCTAGAGCCTTGAAACATAATGAATTAATTGGTAATGATGGGTTAATGACCTGATTCACTTTTGAATAAATTCAGTTAAAGATATTTCATGAGTAATGGCCATTTGTAAATTTGAGCATTTTTCCCTTGTCAGCAAAATATCAAAAAAAAAAAAAAAAAAAAAAAAAAAAAAAAAAAACTATTGAAGCTAAAGCCTTGAAACTTGACGAATAGATTGGTAGTGAAAAGTAAATAACCTGATTTAAATGACCTGATTAACTTTTGAATATATTCTGAAAATACTTCATGAGTTATGGCCCTTTTTAATTTTGGACACTTTTGTCTTGCCAGCAAAATATCTCATAAACTGTTGGAGCTAGAGCCATGAAATTTAGTGAATTAATTGGTAATGACGTGTAGATGACCTGATGTACTTTTGAATAAATTCCGAAAAATATTTCATGAGAAATGACCCTTTGTATTTAGGCACTTTTCCCTTGTCAGCAAAATATCTCAAATACTGGTGGAGCTAGATGCTCATAACATGATAAATAGATTGGTAGTGATAAGAAGGGATTTGGAGGGGCCTATTGCTTCTGGGCATGAGTAATGGCCCTTTGTAAAAATTGGCATTTTTCTCTTTTTTATGTGTATGCCGAGAGCGTCGGTGTGTGATGATCCTGGCAAATATAAAAAAATCTTATAGCAAACTGTGTTATAAACAGATTAATGTCTATTTAATTTTCATTTCAATCAAGAAATTTCATAAAGCTTAATAAAAGCACACATTAAAGAATCACATTGTTGTTCTTTTTTACCTGTTACATTAAAAATTTATTTTACTTTAGTATACCTTTGTCCCATATCTCTAAGTAAACATGAACAAAATTTGCACCGGTACTTAGACGTTTAGTCTAAATATTTTGTCTTGTCTTTAGTTAATATGAGCGACGTTGTGTGTTTATTAAGTGTAAATAACATAGAATAAGTATACCGACCCAAAAAGAAAATGCAACTCTCCTGAACTGCAAAATCTCTTACTTTTTTTTTCTGTTGCAGTTAATATTTTTATGGGTTGGGCCACATTTTCTTGCCTGTTTACTGAAAATAAAAAGCTACCCTCAGTACACATTTTACATACTAGATCAGTTTCACAATGGTGAATTATTTGTCTTCATTTCGTTTCCCGGTTAGGCTAGTTTGGTCAGTACAATAAACTCTTTACTTTCATCTAAATGTAGACATGATTTACACGTGACGTCACTAACTCAGCAGACCAATAAAACACCAGAGACTAAAATAGATATTACTCACTTCCCGCTTTGTTTAAAATAGAAACGAATTGCAGTAAAATTCCTTGAAATAACGGAAGTAGGAAAATCTGGAAAACCCAATATTTGCCCATTGGCGAACACTAAACCAACCCATTTTTATTGTGTTAGCAAATAAAAAAAAAAGACCAGTCTGTCCAGATGATAATTTTTTTACAACCTGTTTGATTAGATGTCATTTTACAACCTGATTGATTAGATGAGCGGCAAACAGTGTAGAGCCTGATCAGACGCCGCATTCTGATCTGGGTCTACACTGTCTGCTTAAGCCTGTCTGTCCTAATATTTAGGTGTATTGTGATTAGCTTATAGGGTAGGCAATTCCATATTCTAAAGCCAAAAGCCAAACTAAACTATTAATATAATATGATATTGTATTTAGGAGTAAAAAAAGGATTTCCCCTTATAAAACAATACATGACAAAATTCCACACTATTACTTCAGTCTGATTAGAACCGTTGCTGTTAACTTGGAGGTAGCTTGTAGAATTTAATGATCTGATCAGGCCGTACAGATGTGAAAGCGTACATGGCTGTGCCTGTTCGCATATGAAGTTAGAAATAGATGAATAAATTAAAGTTTCTTTGAAAAAAAAAAACTGCAAGTTACAAAACTAAGTAACTAACTAACTAACTTAACTAAACCGAAAGGCTACTTACAAATACTTACAAGTTTGATAAATTGATTAAGATGCGTTTATGTATTTTGTACAATGGATTAGTTTTCGTGCAGTGAACTTCAACTGATGTTGCAGGCAACCAGAACTTGAATGCAACAAAAGGTAGGCGATTTTATATCCTGATAGAATTGTATGTGTTAATATGCCAATTAGATGTAGTACAATTTTTTTATTGTTTCTTCTTTCTCTGTTTTATTTATTTATTTATTTACTTATTTATTCATTATAATGACATTTTTATTTATTCGTCAATTTATTCCATTACGAAAACACGCCTATGCAAATATGTAGAAAATTTCACGTCCAAAAACTTAAAAAAAATCGGATAAAAACCTCTGATATTTTTCATATTTCTGCTCGAAACATAGATTGTGGGCACTCGTTAGAACCGCCTCGACGAGGCGGTTCTAACGAATACCCACAATCTATGTTTTTGAACAGAAATTAGAAAAATAATGTATACCCCTGTAAACCTTAGTTTTACTATATAAACGTGGGGTTTCATGGGGTCAAAATTATATAGGCATGTTTTCGTGATGATTGCTCATTCATACATTCATTCATTCATTTATGTATACTGAGAGAAAAAAAAATGCATGTGAGTTCTAGCAGTGGATAAATGTGTCTTGAAGTTTGAAAAGTTGGGTACAAATCCAACGCATGTCAGCTCTGAAAAAAAAAAAACTTTCTCCTTCGACCTTAGCGTCTCTGGTACTTTAAATAGTACACTAAGTCACAAGAAACAAAACAATTTCCCACTTAGTAAGTACGTCTGAAACATATACTGCTTTGTAAAATTAATTAATTACTTTATTTATTTATTTAGAATTAATCAGTTTATTTATTTAGTTAGTTAGTTATTTAAGTCGCAAACCCATGGCTCTAAACGCAATATTTATCACAGAACTTTCCGCATACACACAGTCATGCAATAATGCCACGACATCTGTACTTACACATTCTCACCGCCCTCCAATCCAGTGATCCATTCAGCTTGACCTTTCTGCCATATTTATTTCTTTACAAATATTCAGTTTTTGATACCGGAAGAAATTACTTTAATATAAAAAAAAAAAAGAGAAAAAAAAATAAGGACAGACTAAATACTGTTTTATGAAAATAACAGACATTATTTATTTTGGTATATAACCTATTATTCAGGACTTGCGCATTTTAACGTCAAATATGTTGATGTCTGCGCAGATTTTATCTTCATAATGGAGGACAAAGGACCAACATTCAAATGAAGCGACAATTTTTGCAAGTATATATGTTTCTACCTAATAAGGATGTCAGTCAATATCTCGGACAATTTATGTGCTCAGCCAGTTTCAAGGTATTTTTCATCAGTACTTAGCATGCCTCAGACAATCATATTTAAATCTTTCAGTGATTATAGTAGAAGGCAACGCCCTCTGATTGTATTTTCTACAATGTTACCCTCTAAGAATGTTCGCGGCTTTACAATCACGTAATTATTAATTTTATTATTATTATTATTATTATTATTATTATTTTTATTATTATTATTATTATTATTATTATTATTAAATAATAATAATAATAATAATAATAATAATAATTAGTAGTAGTAGTACTATTATTTTTGTCCATGCCTTTTCAAAGAATATCGAGGGGACGTGCTATACGGCATTCCGTACTTCCGTAATGCGTGATTCCGACTTCTGATAGTGGGAACGTTATGTATGCAACTCCTCTTACAGCTGTGGGCCGTAAAGCTGTTTTGTCAAGATCTGGATATGTTCATGCGCTTTGCTTACAATCCTGAAATATTTTCTCACTTTTTTATTGAATTTTAACTTACCGTAATAAGCGTATGTATTGGGACAGACCGGCCTGTGCAAACAGTGTAGACCCAGATCAGACGCCGCAGAATGCGGCGTCTGATCTGGGTCTAAACTGTTTGCCACTCAACTCAGCAGTCTTTAGAAACATCAGAGTACGACTTATCGTTATAGCTGTTTTAATATAAAAACCATGTTAATACACCATTTTGACTGAAAGGACCCTGGTGAGTTGACGTATCGTTAAACCTGAATTCATCATCATCACAGTCAAATCAAAAAATAACTAAAGAGACTTTTTCAATACTTAGTACAAATATGGTAAGATAAGAAGTTAAGGTGTTCAAACTGTAAAAGTAATACAGGAAGTCATTTTCGAGCTCTAATACTAGCAACCCAGCTAGCATTCCTTATAAATCTACAGCGGGCCGTTACCGGCCCGTCAGCTACCCTGACGGGCCGGTAACGGCCCGCTGTAGATTTATAAGGAATGCTAGCTGGAAAACTGTACAGACAGAACGTTATGTACTCAACTACTCAACACATTTATGTCAATCTTTCTGAAACTTTACACAGCTGTTTTAGTCATGGTCTGAAGATATGCATGTGACTTTAGTATAACGCTGAAAATATTTGTCATTTTTTTTTTCGAGCTCCAAAACTACCAAAGTTTATAGGTATGTGGTGCCTTGTGAGCGCAACTCATCCAACTCCTTTCTGTCAATCCTTCTGAAACTTTAGAAGTATTTTCATGGTCTAAAATTATTTGTTTTTACTTCCCACCCTCCCCATCCCAAGGCCCCATTTGACTTAGTCATTTTTCGAACTCTGATACTATCAAATTGTAAAGTGTTAATAGCTTGTGTTCATAACCCCTCTTAATGTTGTAGGCAGATTTTTTTGACAAGTCACAAGTGGTTTTGTCATATAACAAACCCGTTTCTGTCCTCTAGGACAAAGCAGATGCTTTTGCAATTAATTTCCGGTTCTACACTGTATTTCATTATTTTTTACCCCTGATTTATACCCCGATATTGTCGTGTGTTTTTTTTATTTTAAAATTAAATTTATTCTAACAGACCATTTTTTTCATGATTGTCACTGAATAGGTTTGCGACATAATCGTAAATAAAAAAAATAAAAAAATAAAAATAAAAATAAAAAAAAAAAAAAAAAAAAAGGCGTGGATCTATAGAATGTTTCCCTAATATATACATACAGTTGACTCTCTGAAATACTTCGAGATATCCGCACCTCGACATATCAGAATTGCAGAATTTAGGAAAAAATAATTCGGACAACCACATTTAACAAATATACGTATGTGTAACTGGACTCTTGAAGTTAGAGATATATTGAAAATATTGTGGAAAAGAGAAATTCTCCTACTTTCCACAATATTTATTTACCTAATGTTAGATTTTCATGTTTAGGCAGGGACTAGATTTTTACCTCGAGATAAGCGGTTATTCGAGATAAGCGAGGTCGAGATAACGAGAGTCAACTGTATTAATTAAACAAAAAGATACCATGGCTTGGTTGGTTTAAAATCCATCTGCGAGTTACAAAAGGTGATCAAGAAGAGTTGATATATTTTCCACCATTTTGTACAATAAAGACAAATTTTGTGCGGTTGACTGTTCGCGTTCCTGCCCATCAAGCCCCTTCCAACAAGGTGAAAATTTAAAAAGGATTACATATTTAATATAAAATTTTAATCTAACAAATGGTCTTCTATACAGCATATCATATATATAAGGCATATATATATAAAAACAGGAAAAATATAAGCGAAGTTACATAGGAAATGCCTCAATTAAGCACATAGACCTGGCCAACTTTGATCCTGCTCCCTAACACTAGGGAATTTAGCAGACACAGACTATCTCAAAGATCAATCTTTTCTGCATCGAATAAGACTTTGTACCTGGTGGCGTAACGTAGTAACATCTTGTTCCACACGTTACCTGTCACGGTTTTACGCATTTCTATGTATTTGCTCAAATACCATAGCTGTTTTTCAACGGGGTTACTTTTAGTTTGGCTGAGCAATTTTAGGTTACATATGCAACAAAAATGGTTTAAATGCTCATTAAAGGAAGGGATTTGCTGCAAGGAGAACACATTGGTCCACATGTACACCTGTCTGTCTAAAATGCAAACATGCATATAATTGTATTATTATATAGTTGAGCAAATAACCATGCTATGTTTTTTTTTCTCTTAGAGAATTTGACCCCCAATTATATCAAAGTCTGGTTTGTGGGGTACTGGATTTCCATATGTTTCTAATTACTGAGACCATAAAACCCTGCCCAGATACCAATAAAATGATGCTCTGTTAAGCAATTAGTAAAGATATACTGATAAGACAATTTACTAGAAACGCACACAAAAAAATCTTAAATAAAAACGCAATGAAGTAGATCAAAACCGTAAAAAGTTAATCAAATTACACATTTTAAACGGTTTCCTCTGTTGAAAAATCCTGTTAGGAATAGACTTATTAGTGTCTGAAGAGTTCAGGACAGTAGCCATTAAACATGTGGGCCCAGTTGTTCAAAGCTAACGATGTCGTTAGTTAACGATTCGTTAAAATTTACATCGAGTGATACGCAAATATACTGAAATTGTTTTGCTGAAAAAATGTGAGTAGCTTTTGCAGTGCAAATGCTACTCACATTTTTTTCAGCAAAAAATATCAGAATTTTGTATATTGAATCTGCTAAAACAGTTAACGAAATGACCCTTAACGAGCTCGTTAAGCTAACGACGCTTTGAACAACTGAGCCCTGGTTAAATTATCAGTTATGATTTTTTTTCTGTTTTTTTTTTTTTTTTTTTTTTTTTTGCCATGTTTAGCTAAGAGAAAAAACTTGTCTTGTTGTTGTAGCGTTGGGTTTTAAAGAAACTTTGTAAGATTGTTAAGCTGCAAATTAGAAACAAAAGGGCCATGGGCCACAGTTCACCCACCTGCTAAAAACAGCTATTGCATATTTTTCATGTGCCGTGCAACATTCTTCCAGTATTGCCCCAGCAACTGGTACACAAATTCGACCATACTTTAAAAAAAGGTCAAAAGTCATTCCAGTCTCATCATTCTATCAAACTTGGTAGACCTTGAGTCCTCAGTGCTGTATACCATGATTCAGCCTCAAACTTTTCTTAGTACTGGAGAAGAAGATTTTAAAGTCTTTTATCATATATAGGCATGACAGCCATCTTGTACAATGTTGCAGAGCCATTTGAATAAATTGTTAACATACGTACCTTAGATAGAAAGCCCCATAAGAAATCCAATGAAAATTGGTCAAGCGATAAAAGAGAGGATGACATTTCAAGATTTCATGATTTAATACCTGTGTATAGCCCAGGGGCAAGGGCAGATAATCCCTGGGGGACAAAATTTTGATTCTAACTAAAAAGTTTTACTACTTTAATCATACATTGTAAGTTTCAGCTGATAGTCTTAAAAGACATATTAAAAATGATTTTTCAACGTTTCCCTCATACAAATCTATAGAGACGCAAATTTGACCCTGCCGTAAAAAGATGTCAAAGGTCAACCTACGAAACTTGATAGAACTTAAGACAGCGATGCAACATACCAAGATTTAGCCATAAAGCTTTCTTGATTCTGAAGGAGACGGAGAAGTTTTCTTAAGATTTTTACCATATGTGGACATGATGGCCATCTTGTTCAAATATGAACAAAAAGGCAATACCCTTTGGACAGTAGGTCCCATGTGACTGGTAATTGCAAAGCAGTTTTAGAGAAGAAGACATTTAAAAATTACACAATTTTATACATGTTTATGGCAATGGCATATAACCCTCAAAGAACAATATTTTGATAATAACTTAACTGTTTTATTGCTTTAATCAGATATTGTAAATTTGAGTCATTAGTCTTAAGTACATTTTGAGAAAATGACCTTTCATCATTTTCATACAAATGCATGGGGACGCAAATTTGACCTTGTCGTAAAAAGATCAAAGGTCAATTTGTGGTCATTATTTGAATAAACTTGGTAGACCTTGAGTCCTTGCTATTTACGAAGATTCAGCCCCAAAGCTTTCTTGGTTCTGGAGAAGAACTTTTTAATGCTTTAATATATATATATATGGGCATGGAGGCCATTTTGTTCAGTGGCGCGGAACCATTTCACAATTCTATATATGTATAAAGCCCAGGGGCATGGGCAGATAACCTCAAGGGGACAAAATTTTGATTATAACTAAAATGTGTTACTACTTTTATCATTCATTGTAAGTCTCGGCCATTATCTTTATATTTTGAGAAAGTGACTTTTCAACATTTTCCCCATACAAATGCATGGGGACTCAAATTTGGCCGTTAAAAAGTCAAAGGTCAACCTAGGGTCATCATTTGAACAAATTTGGTAGAACTTGAGTCCATGATGCGTTATACCAGGATTTAGCCTTGAAGCTTTCTTGAATCGCGAGGAGAAGATTTTTTGAAGTGTTTTTTTACCATATATGGGCATGGCGGCCATCTTGTTTAACGAACCGAGACTATTTGCACACATTTTCAACCCCGTTTAATAGAAGGCTCCATATTAAGTTTGAAGACAACTCTCCTAGGGGTTTCAGAGGAGAAGTCGTTAAAAGGTGTTGACGGACGACAGACGGACAACAGACGACGGACGGCAAGTGATCACAACAGCTCACCCTGAGCCTTTGGCTCAGGTGAGCTTAAAATGTATCAAAAAGTTTTCAAGATGTTTAACCTGAAATATCACTAACAAGCTCTATTTTAAACATAGCTTAGCTTTAAGTCATCAATTTAAATGAAGTATCACTGTGCATATATGTTGATGTAAAAAAGTAACATGGGATTAAATTACTCTTCTTTAACTAATGGCGACATGTTACTTCGTATATGCTTCTAGGATTTCATCATAAAGTATGGATTTCAACAAAAAAGATTATCAATTCTGCTTCAGATATTTGACGTGCATTTTTCTTTTTCCTACTTCCCATTTCCTGTCCTCTTATCAGGCAGACTTCAATACTGCTGACCAAGCCGTTTTCCTGAATGTAATAATCAGCATTTCCGTACTAAGATATTGTTTATTTACAAAAGAAAGGAAAAAAGTCACTGTAACATGTGTTATATTAGTCACATATGTAACACATTGCAAATATAATGCAGGAAGGATTAAACTTAATTCTGTTCAGTAAATACCTCACTCCATAAAGGTCTTTAACAAAACCTGTCTTTTTTTTTCAGTTTGGGTTCCTTTAAATTGTTTTATATATGTACATTGCTAAAATATCCATTTCGAGACTGTTTGGCATTTTTTTTTCTTTTGTTACATACATTACCGTGTGTAAGACGATTTGTAAAATGCGCAAACAATATTTGAAACCTCTGTTTTTGCATTCCGGTCATATTAATAGTTGCAGTCGGAATTAAACGCAGAAATAGCTGTAATGGATTTACAGTGAACCCTCGTTACAACGACAGCATTTATTCCTAAAGATGTTGCCATTTAAAATGAATTCGCTGTTATAAATAATCCTTAATGGACATAATGATATGTAAGAAAAACCTTGCTTTATTCTTAATTTCTCATAGACCATGTGGTTAGGATATTTGTTAGAATCACCTTAGTGATACGGTTCTAACAAATATCCAAAACATATGTTGCTTAAAGTTTTAATGCACTAGTCTTGCATAATTTCTCATTAACTGTCACCTCTTGAATGAAGGTTTCATGGCATTCACATTGTCATATTAACGATTTTTGTCGTTGTATCGAATGTCGGTATAACGAAGATTGACTGTATAAGTAATTCTGTTATGAAACAAAAAAAAAAAAAAAAAAAAAAAAAAAAAAACTTTTCTTGTTGTTTATAACTTCGTGTTGACGAACAGAACGTTACGGTCATAGTAAAGCAATTAGGATAATAAACTTTATTTTTTTTTCTAAAAGAAATTGGAAAACTATAAACTGTTATTACATATTTTTTTACAAGGTGTCCAGGGAAGGCTTCTACTGAATCCTCATCTTTGTTTCATGATAGATTTTATCTTTGATTTATTTGTTGCCAGTAATGATTCATAGATAGGTTAGAAGAACTTCACAGGGACCGAACAAACATACCATTACGGGAGCTGAATGTGAGGGTTAGAATACCGTAAAGCTTGCTTAAGCCCCCGATAACTTATCACTGACCGTTCCAAGGCGGTACTTCCGGTTTTTTTTTTTTTTTTTTTTTTTTTTTTTTTTTTTCGTTCTCGTTAAATTTTCTGTAATTTTTCATTCACAAATGTTTTTCTTTTAACAATTATGTAATTTAAGATATATTCAGTTCAGTTTTTGAAATAGAGATGCCACCTTATTGGGAAACCTTTGCCAACTTTGCTTGTGATTTGTTCTTTTTAGGGTATTTATCTGTCTTTTCCTTTGAAATTGACAACTTGATTTGGATCTGATTGTATCAGCTCCTGTGCCTACTTATTTACGTTAACTATGATGGTGTCGAATAATTTTGCATTTTTTTGGGAAACTCTTTATTCGGTAACATCTGTTACATTCTGAGAGACTAAGGTTTGCTATCCAATCATCACGAAAACATGCCTATACAGTTTTGACCCCCTTAAACCCCACTTTTATATAGTAAAACTGGGGTTTACAGGGGTATACATTATTTTTCTTATTTCTGCTCAAAAACATAGATTGTGGGTACTCGTTAGAACCGCCTCACTGAGGCGGTTCTAAAGAGTACCCACAATCTATGTTTTGAGCAGAAATATGAAGAATATCAGAATGTTTTATCTGAAGTTTTTTTCTTTTTTTGATGGTAAAATTTTCAGTATATTTGAATAGGCGTGTTTTCGTAATGGTTTGCCTGTTTTAGCTGACAACTCAGATTTCGGAGTATATGCATATTTATTACATTTCAGTAAAATAAATGCTTCTTCTTAGGTCAAAAACTTTGAAAATGACACCAGATACAGGGTCCAAACAACTTTTATTTTACACAGCAATACTGCTAGCCAAGCCGTTCCCTTGAATTTTAGTACTTAGACATTGTTCATGGGAGAATATTTACAGTAGTACACAAATGTAATGCGTATAACCCACGTAACACTTTCTCACACATGAAATTTTGTCTTTGAACTGTTTTGTCGGAAGTGATGACTGAACTGAACATATAAAAATCTCATTTTGTTTTTACAGGTTTATATACGTGCATTATCATTTCGAGGCTGTTTGGCCTATTTTTATGAAAGTTACAATGCATCATTGATACGTTACCAAAATAAATAAATAATAAAAATGCTTGAAACTGTCGCCAAGAACAATATTTTCATTTAAAATGACATTCTTCTGCAGATTTTTCTCAGACATATTCACTTAATAGAAGCCGATTATTTTGTTTTGTTACATACTTTACCTTGATTCAGACGTTTTGTTATATGTGCAAACTATATTTGAAACATGTTGTTTTGCATTCTGGTCATATTTATAAGTGCATTCAGAATTAAACGCAAAACAAAATGGCTGTGATGGACTTATTAATAATTCTACTTGGGGTTAACTTGATTAACATAATATTAGGACAATACTGTTTTATCTGAAAGAAAGAAGAGAACTTTATAAACTGCACTTACTTTAAATTTTAAATGTTGTCCTTGGAAGGCCTAAAAACTGTTTGTTTGTGTTGAGGTTTTACGGCCCAGTCAACCCAATGGGGTCATGTCGACCGCGGTCAGTTTTTTTGGAGAAAGTCTTAATTGGTAACGTCCGTTTCATTCTGGGAGATTGAATTTTGCCATCCAAAGGTAGCTTGTTTGAGCTTACATGCAAAGCTTTTAGGATATATGCATATTTATTACATTTGAGCAATAGAAATGTTTCTTCTTAGGTTACGAAGTTTGACCATTCATTCATCGAATTTCGTTGGGGTAACGTACGCAACAGACTGTTACACACATACACCACCAGATACAAGATGCAAACAACTTTTATTTGACTTTGCAAGCATTGTTCTTTAAGATAGGACATGTCTGTCAAATTTCCTAGAGTTGGGGAAGTGATTGCTATCTGGCGAGGAGACTAAGCTGTTATTCCCAAGGCACCAGAAGAAGGCGAGACGAAGCACAAAAAGTGATTAAACAAACGCCCCATATGACACCAGAGACGCACAAAAAAGATGAACTGCAATAGAGGGACCGCCTTTGAACGATCAGTAGAAAAAACTACTAGGTAGGGGATGGAGGGCTTTAACATTTCACAGTGGTCTAGGAATACAAAAAATATCAATGTTTAATTTCAGTATAAAAGAATTAGTTGTCAGTCGATTTACGAGGGATGTTCAAAATGAATTGCTCATTGTCCTCTAGCTCGATATCCACGTGGGGCACGATAAAAACCAATACATACCTGTTTAGGGCTATTCAATATCTACACAATGGTGTATAAATGTACATGTTAGACTAAGTTTAAGTTAGACACGTACATGTAACAGATTGATAAAAATCATCAATTGTTTATAACTATAGAAATAGTTGTACCAGGCTCAAAGAACATTTTTAATTGTATAAAATCAAATAGGAATTCAAGCTGCCGCTAAACGACCTATGTCAGCTTTGATAGAAACCACATATTATGAGGTTGCATACTTCAGAATGGTTTGGGGAATAACGGAAGTGTTTGTCTGTAAAGTGTCTGACTGGGAAGGATTCTGCCTAAGTCATTCCTGTTTATCAAAATATTATTATGCGTAGACACCAGAAACCGGACACCAGAAACAATTTGAGCCGTGTCAAGCGGAAACGTGTCTACGGGGATTTGCGGACAGCGAAGGCCCAGATCAGCCTGCGCATCCGCGCAGTCTGATCAGGGCCTTCACTGTCCGCTGAAAGAATCTTTTGACAATAAAGAAGGTATCAGTGGATAGCTAATGCCCGGATGAGTTTTTGCGCATGTATGGGATGAATTTTAACCCTTAAAATGCCAAGGAAACGTGCATCTGAAAATGTCGTCTGTTTATGTCGTCTGCTGAATATTCTTGCAAACTTTTCAGACCTATTTTTGCATACAGGCAAACAGTGTGGACCCAGATCAGACTGCTCCTAAAGGAGCAGTCTGATCTGGGTCAGACTGCTCCTAAAGGAGCAGTCTGATCTGGGTCCACATTGTTTGCAGAAGTGACTTTTAAAATAACCAGCAGAAGACAAAGCAGACGACAATAGTTGTGATTGGCGCTTTAAGGGTTAATCTGTGTACTTTGCCCATGCTCGAAGACATTTTCGCCTGGCGTGGCCAATATTGCACTGTAAGAAATCAATATACGTAGGTTTCCTTTCAATGTTTGTGTTTTGAAAATTGCATACCAAAGCTGAGATATTGTACCAAGCACAATATATACTCAAACGCAAAAAAAAGTGTGCACTGTTTACTCGTTGATTTTCTGAAAACCCAAGGGCGAAATATTGTCATGTGTGGTATTATTTTTAGTTTATTCAATTACCTTTGTAACAATATGATTATGTTTTTGTTTTGAATTTCTTTAAAACTTACGGCGCGTCCGTGTGCAGCAGGGTAAAAATACACAAATAGGGCTGTTTCCATGCTATTTTCCTGTTTCCTTGTCGCTTGGATTCACTGTAGTTTGTTGCAAAATGATATTGATATCTGGTGTGATCGCCATTTTGTCTAATAACTTCTAAAATAAGTCGCGGCATGGAACTTACGTAACGTTGGATTACGTGTGCAAGAATATTATTCCATTCCACCTGCAAGCCGTTGCGTAGGTCATGTAAATTGTTATCGGCATGCCTTGTCTTCACTCTGCTATTGTTGGCTATTTGGTGGGTGGTCGGGTGGTGCGAAGGCGTCGTGTATTTTGTGTCAGCGGGGCGTCCAACTGATTTTGTCTTACAGTTGGGCAGGGCCTGCTATCCTTGTAGCAGGTAAGGGTAGAGGGAGAATGTTTTTATTTCTTCTGTTTCTTCACTTTCATTCTTGTTCCTCTTTCTTCCTTGTCCCTCTCTTTCATCTCTTCTACTATCTCTTCTATCTCTTTTCTCCCTTTCTCTGGGAGACGACACAAAATGACCCACAAGGGTTGACATGTCGTTAAACCCCAACGCAATCAGTTGTTGGCTATTTGTGTATTTTTATCTTGACCCATGCTGCAATTTAATGCACCATAGGTATTTAAGAAATTCAAAACAATAACATAATTATACTGGTTAGAAAGGTAACTGAATTAGCTAAAAATGATAGCACACATGATTATATTTCATCCGTAGATGTTCAGAAAAGTAACAAGTAAGGAGTGCACACTTTCCTTTTCGTTTGAGTATATATCGAGGGTTGAGCGCAAGACTGGCGTAAGTCAGATGGTTATTTTTCCCCAAACCTAATCTCCTCACCATGAAGGCGTTATGAAGATTACAACATTTCTTTCTGTAAACAATGAAAATTTAGGTATACGAGCAATGGCACCTAAATTTTCATTGTTTACAAAGGGGTCCAAGTTGCCCCTAAACAAGGATTTCAAAAATATGTTTGAGTTACTATAGTCTTGCGCTCAACCCTCGATATATAGAATAAAATCAAAACGCTACCTTTGTTTCCATTTTCCTATGTAACATATTGACTCCTGGGAGCACCTGCCACCTACAAGGGACCGAGTCGTTGCTGGAATACACCACCAGTGATGTCTTTTTTTTTTTGAAAACATGTATAACTATTTCTTTGAGATTGTATATGGAATGCGGACAGATCGGAAGTACTTGATGCAATTGGTTGCTTCATGGTGTCGTCCGAGGTAAAGTTGTTTGCCTCTTAGACAAATATAATATTATAAATCATAGATGAGTAGTTTATCAGTTAAACAGATATAAGACATTCTAACTGTCGAATGCACAGTATTGCAAAGATTGGCAGCCAATACTGTAAATGTGTTTTCGTAATGGGATGTTCGGAAACTTGGTATATGTTAATAATTGATTATTAATCGAGCGAGTCAGGGCCCATTTGTTCAAAACTAACGATGCCGTTAGTTAACGTATCGTTAAAACTTTGATCATTAAATATGGCATATTTGCTAAAATTTTGCTGAAAAAATGTGATTTGCAAAAGCTACTCACATTTTTTCATCAAAAATACCTGTGAATTAGCTATTGTACTTACTAGAACAGGTTACATTTTGAACACTAAGGAGCTCATTAAACTAACGATGCTTTGAACAACTGGACCCTGATGTTTTCGTGAAAAGTTCAGCAATATATTCAATTGCCATAAGTATATTCAATTGCCATACTGTGTAAAGCTTTATTTACAACACAATATTGAATCTTCTAAAGAAAAGATAACCATTTCAGTTCGGTAAATATTACTTTCGAAGGAGTCAACATATCTGCCTTAAGAATAATTTTTCCAGCACGTTTTTGCATTTTTTAGAGTCTTTGTTTGTTTGCTGCTGTACACCAATCCCAGATCATAAACCAATAGTCGAATATAGGGAGTTAGTATGAATTATAATATTGGTTAATGCTTATTTTATCTGTAATCATTTGTATTCAGAAATTTGTTTTAGAAAGCAAATTCTGCATGCGATATTACAACAAATAGCATCGATTCGATAGTTCTAAGTTAGTGTACTATCGATTATTATACATAAGAGTTTTGATTTTTTCAACACTCTATATATTATCTTATCGTCTAAGTAAATTCGTATCGGGTCAGATTTGAACAAATTTCTACGAAACGCTAAGAGAATATTACATTTTTTATACCCCGCCACAAAAAAAGTGGCGAGGTATTATGTTATACCGTCCGAAAGTTTGAGTGCCCGTCCGTCCGTCAGCACTTCATAATTTCGTGTCCGCTCCATAACTCTGATACCGTTTGAGATATTTTCACGAAACTTCACACCAATGTAAAACACTATGAGACAAAGTGCAGAACACATTAAAAGTAACTCTGATTTGCCTACTTTTGGAGTTATTTCCCTTTAAACACTGAACATATACATTTCTACCATGTTATCGTGTCCGCTCCATAACTCTTATACCGTTAGTGATATTTTCTCGAAACTTTATACAAATGTAAAGCACCATAAGACGACGTACAGAATACATGAACCGTAATTCTGGTTTTCCTACTTTTGGAGTCATTGTCCTTTGAACGTCGAGCATAGCCATTTCCATCGTGCACTCATGTCCGCTCAGTAAGTTGAAAAGCATTTGGGATAGTTTCATGAAATCGCTCTCAAATGTAAAGCACAATAAAACAACGTGCAGACCACAATAGCCATAACTCTGGTTAATCTACTTTTGGAGTTACCACCCTTTGAATAGAGCAAATATAGAAAATAGCCATTTCTAGCGAATTGTAGCCCATGGGCCTCTTATATTACTACGTCTTATTGCTACGTATATTACCCAGAATTGTTCTAATAAGCAACTAGTGTCTGCTCTGTAAGTTAGAAACCGTTTTAGGTATTTTGATGAAACTTACACAAATTTAAAGCTCCATGAGACGACGTGCAGAACTTATGATTTATGGTTTGCTTACTTTTGGAGTTATTGCCCTTTGAATATTGAACATAGCCATTTCTACCATGTACTTGTGCCTACTCTAAGTTAAAAATCGAATGAGATATTTTCATGAATTTTCTTAAAAATGTAAAGCATCATGAGGGGATGTGCAGAACACAAGAACCCTAGCTCTTATTAATCTACATTTCAAGTTAGCACCCTTTGAACATAGAAAATATTGGAAATAGCCGTTTCTACCATGTACTCGTGTCAGCTCTGTAAGTTTGAAACCTTTCAGATAGTTTGATAAAACTTCACACAGTTGTAAAACATCATGAGACGAGGTGCTGAACAAGGAACAAACAAACGGAACTTCTGCTTAACCTACTTGTAGAGTTATGGCCCTTTAAACATAGAAAATAGTGATTTCTGTAGCATGTCCGCTTTGCAACTTGAAAACTGTTTGAGATATTTTCTTGAAGCTTAATGCAAATGTATATCACCATGATACGGTGTGCAGAACTAAAGAACCATAACTTTGAATTACCTGCCTTTTGAGTCAACACTCTTTGGACATTGTAAATAGTGATCCAAGTCATATACGTATGCCCTTTCTATATCTTGAAAATGGTTTCAGAGATTTTCTTTGAGCCTTGCAAAAATGTAAAAGCAACATAAGATGACATGTACAACACAAGAACCTAAAGGCTTAATTACTGCTTTTGAGTTTTGGCGTCCTTGAACATTGAAAACAACAGTTTCTGTGATGTACTCTACAGGAATGTGAAGCAGCATGAGGGGCTCTGCAGAAAATGAGAACAGTGAATCTGGTTTACTTACTTTTTGAGTTACGGCCCTTCGAACATTGAAAATAGTCATTCCAGCCATGAATTCATGTCAACTTTATTTAGGGAAAGACTAATGCACCTTCCCTTTGATTTCATTTTGACCAATTATGCCATTTGCTTGATGTAACTGCAGTTGCGGGGCATGGTGCAGTGCTTAAAGCGCTTTAATTTCTGTATATGTTTGTGCATTTTGTTACATAGACACCAGCATTTGTAGCCATTTATTGTGGTCTGGGGTCGTGTTTACATTGGCTTCTTAAATGCACGAACTGTAATCAGAATTGACTTCTTAAATGCACGATTCTGTATATCAGAATCGTCCATAAATAGAGACATCCTTCATAAAGATAAGAAATGATACAGGACCAAGGAAGGAACCTTGAAGGACAACAAATGCCACTGTTTGGCTTGTTGAGATCACATTTCCATCAACACTGCATTGATTTGAATTTATCAGTTAAGATCTTACTCAGTTTTATTAGGTCGTGCTGAATTTATAATATGAGAGCTTGGTTATCAGCAGATAGCCTTTCTGTGGTAAACAAAAAACTACAGCTCGGACGATTTCACCATTTCGTATCTATGCTTTGTCACCACTGTTAAAATTTTAGTAAAACCGTGTTGCAAGAATAATCTTGTCGGAATCCAGGCTGAACATTATTCAAAATAGCATGCTTGTTAAAGAATGCAAATAAATGTTTCTCTAAAATGGACCTCGCCAAGCAAAAAGGTGTCTTCGAACATGATTCAGATTCATCCCACCCATGCGCAAAGTCTCATCCGGGCATTTGCTTTCCATTGATACATTCAATAGTGCCCAATGATTCTGTTAGCGGACATCGAAAACCCAGACTGCGCGGATACACAGGCTGATCTGGGCCTTCGCTGTCCGCATATGCCCAGAGACACGTTTTCGCATGGCGCGGCCCGTATGTGATTCGATTATCTTATATAGAATTTGTATTATGGAGATGGGTCTGTGGTCAGACGGATCGTTTTTTTGGTCCTGATTTGTGAACTGGGCGCAGCTTAGCTCTTTTTTAGGGCATCTGGAATTTGACAGGACTGGAAACTTGTATTTATCATGTACAAGATAGCGACGGTTGCCATCTTTAGAACACGTGTGGAAATACAATCCAGAACAGTTACTTTAGTAACATCCAAATATTTTATACAGTCGACTCTCGTTATCTCGAAGTCCAAGGTACCCTCTGAAATACTTCGAGATATCCGTATCTCGACCTGTCAGAATTGCAGAATTGAGGAAAAAAGATAAATCAAACAACCATATTTCACAAATGAATATGTAATTTGACTCCTGAAAATAGAGATATGCTGAAAATATTGTGGAAAAGACGATTGCTCCTTAGGAGCAATTTCTCCTCTTTTCCACATTATTTTGTTACCTGTTGTCATAGTTTCATGTTAAAACAGGGACCAGATTTTCACTTCGAGATAAGCGGTAAGTCGAAATAAGCGAGTTCGAGATAACGAGGTTCGACTGTATATATAAAGTGTGTGGTTTTTACTGTTATTGCCACAGTTATCAAGAGAAAAGACAAACTATATAAAAACAATTTTTGACTATTTAGGTATTAGATTTGGTGTTGATATCCACCGATGAATACCAATGTTAACCTCGGCTATCGCCTCGGTCAATACTGGTATACTGGTGGATATCACGTCACACCCAGTACCTCAATAGTCAGTAATTGTATAGTAGTTATCAGATCAGAAAGCATCATTTTGCGGATATGTAAGTATACACTTTGGGGAATACGGGCGTCTACATAGCTTGTTTAGTTTGCAAGGATTGTATTCACTATTGAAGCGAGATGCTTATGATCTTTGAATATATTCGCTGATATTTGCATAAAAGGCGTATAATTTATCTATTACCTCAGGTATTGCAAATTTGATGTTTTAGTGTTCAAGCTTTTCGGGGAGAGATTGGTAATTCGATGTCTTAGCAACCTTTCTGCATTACGAAAACACGCCTATTCAAATATATTGGCAGAAATATGAAAAATATCAGAGGTTTTTTTATCTGAAAAATTTTAGTTTTTAGAGGTGATGTTTTTCTATATATTTGAATAGGCGTGTTTTTATATTGTCTAAGACTCTTGAAAATAAGTATTCTAGGCTTAAAACATTTCATTTACATTTGCGAAACTTGAATATGAAGAACAGACTTCTCTACAGTCTCTGGGGAGCAGTTTGATCTGAGTGAGTAGTGTATTCAGGGTTTTTCTGGTAGTGTACACTTGACTTCAGATCACAGAGCTCCCAGGATATACCATCACGAAAACACGCCTATATAATTTTGACCCCCTTAAACCCCACTTTTATATAGTAAAACGGGGGTTTACAGGGGTATACATTATTTCTCTTATTTCTGCTCAAAAATATAGATTGTGGGTACTCGTTAGAACCGCCTGTGTTTTAAGCAGAAATGAGAAAAATATCAGAGATTTTTATCTGAAAATCTTTAGTTTTTGGGGATGATATATTTGAATAGGCGTGTTTTCGTAATGCACTATTTGGAATTCCGTTATTAAGTTTAGATTTAGACCCCTGTTTGGAACAATGGTTCTGTCCAATGTCAAGGATGGAAGAGTTCACTTCAGAAACTCAGGGTGAAAGGATTAAATATAAAACGCTGGCACAAGTGATATTAAACAATGTGAAATGTGAGTAGTGAAGAATATAAATCAGCGTTCACAGCCGTACAGTCTTATCAGTCACTTGAACGCTGTATTTATGTCCTCCACCTATGGGGAGGGTGCGGGGACAGGGGGGGGGGGGGGGGGTGGGGGGCGGGGTGGGGGTGGCATATTGTTTTTGTTGCGGAGCCCGTTGGCGTCGGCGTTGGCGTTGGCGTTGGCGTTGGCGTCGTAGTCACACAATATCTTGTGAGCCAGTGGTTGGATTCCCAACATTTTTTCAAGGATATATAATTGAGACATAACAAAGATCTGATTAGAGTTTGGTGGCCTACTTTTCAAGGTCATAACAGTAGAAAAAAACTAAAAATTCACGATGGGTGGACATCTGTTTTCTCTGGAAACCTTAATTCCTCACCATACTTATTTAAAAGATTTTAACAAATCTATTGACTACGTGATATGGTGTCTGTAAAAGTCCTCATTTCGAACACTTTATTCCATACTTTCTTTTTATGTGCGGTGGGGGTGGGGGCGCAATTTTGACTTTTTATACACTTGTCTTTAAAATACAAAATGTATTAGAAAACCGTGTAAACTCTGATCAAATCTCCTTCAAGGGCAATCTGATCTGGGTCTGCACTTTTTGCAGTTTTTACACATACTATAGTGTACGACGTTTTAGGACATACCTAAATATTCTTACCGTATTTATTCTAATTAGTATTTGAGCACCTTAACTCCTTACCAAACTTATCCTTAAATTTGAACAAGTCTATTTTACTACCTGTTGATGTGTCTAAAATATTGCTGGACGGTTTACAAACGGTGATGTGTAGACCCTGATCAGACGCCACGTTTTGCAGCGTCTGATCTGGGTCTACATTGTTTGCTCAGGTCTGTCTGTCCCAATATTTCGGGTTATTACTGTATGGTGAATGAATCAATTTTCAGGGTAGGCAACTGTCCAACTTGTTTTGTCCTCCTCCCATTAAAAAAAAAAGTTTGCGGGCCCCCATAGCCTAGAGGATAGGAGAGTTGACTCTTAATCCAGTAGGTTTCTCACCGCTGTGGTTCGAGCCTCGCTCGGGTCACGTGGGAAAGCCAAGTTCCGCTTACGGATGGTCAGGATGTTCTTCCCCGGATTCAGTTATCGCCCACCTTTGATGAACGGTGGATATAAGGGAAATGTTCTTGAAAGGGCCGTAAAACCCATATTAAAAGAAAAAAGGGTCTACTCTTTGCATAAGTAGTCAAAATCACGAAAACATGACTATATAATTTTGACCCCCTCGAACCCCACTTTTATATAGTAAGACTGGGGTTTACAGGGGTATGCATTATTTTTCTTATTTTTGCTCGAAAACATAAATTGTGGGTACTCGTTAGAACCGCCTCGCCAGGGCGGTTCTAACGAGTACCCACAATCTATATTTTGAGCAGAAATATGAAAACTATCAGAGTTTTTTATCTGAAATTTTTCATTTTTTGGAGGTGTAATTTTCTATATATTTGAATAGGCGTGATTTCGTAATACATTTTCAGAAAGGATTAACTGTGCAGTAAAGCAAACAGGAAGTCACAAAAGTTGCCTCCCTTGTTAAATATGAAAGGAAAACTACCAAGTTTATCATGTCCCCTTGAGACATTACCATACTTTTCTCAAAATTTGAACAAACAATGGGCTGTCTAAATGTTGTGACGGAATTGCAAAATGATGTAGACACTGATCAGACTCCTTTAACTTTTACCACTCTATAAGCGAATTCAGCAGACAACAAAGTTATGTTTTCTTATTTGTCAAAAAAAAAACAAAAAAAAAAAACAAAAAAAAAAAAACAAAAAAAAAAAAAACATCTTTGGCATTTCATGCAAATGGCTTCCTACCTTTTGCATAAAACGCCAAAGCCCATTTTCTAGGAAATATAAGAAAATATTTCAAGACGTTGTAAGCTGAATTTTATACTCAGAAAGCTATGCTCAGAAAGCAGTTTGATCTGTATCGATACTAATAGCTCAGGCTTGTCACTCTATGTTTGTGTTCTGTATGCATAAAACAGGTCTCTGAAAGTCGCAAAATTACAGACTGTAAATAAATTATAGATACCGTTTATATCGTAAGTATTGGCACACCTCAACTTCTTACCATAATTATCTAAAAAAAAAATGAAAAAAAAAAAAAAAAAAAAAATGTATGTTTCACTTCCTGATGGTGTGTTTAAAATATTGCTGGATGAGTTGCCAACAATGTAGACCTTGATCAGATGCCGCGTTTTTGCAGCGTCTGATCTTATTCTACACCGTTTGCTCAGGTCTGTCTGTCCCAATACGTAGGGTTATTACGGTTTACTGTAAATTGTAAGAGTTATCAATATTATACTGTATATTTGAAGAGTTGTCAAACCTATACTGTAAATTTGAAGAGTTGTCAATTCTATGCTGTAAATTTGAAGAGTTGTCAAATCTGTACTGTAAATTTGAAGAGTTGTCAAATCTAGTGATACAGCATACCTTATTCACCCTTTGTATTGGAACAGACAGGCCTTAGCAGATAGTATAGTCCCAGATCAGAGGCCACTAACAGCATCTGATCAAGGTTTGCACTGTTTACCATTAATCAAGCAGTTTCGACACATGACCGTACAGTAGAATGGACGACAGAAGTATGCTGTTGAGTTAAGTTGTCCCAATATTTAAGATAAATATGGTAATGCAAATTGACTAGTGAAAATGATGCAGAATTATGCATCACGAAAACATGCTTATATCATTTTGACCCCCTTAAACCCCATTTTATATAGTACAACTGGGGTTTGCAGGGGTATAAGTTATTTTTCTTATTTCTGCTCAAAACATGGATTATGAGTACTCGTTAGAACCGCCTCGCCGAGGCGGTTCTAACGCGTACCCACAATCTATGTTTTGTGCAGAAATATGAAAAATATCAGAATTTTCACTAAGAATTTTCATTCTTTTTGTGATAAAATTCTCAGTATATTTGAATAGGCGTGTTTTCATAATGGAATCCTAACAGATGCATATTTATCCTAGCTTCCTTATCACTTTCGGAATCAAAGCACTGACAGTACTGGTGGGCCGATTGTCTCTGAGTGTAGGCTGGGAATTACGTTTTCGCTCGTTAATACAAAATAAATACCACCGTGTACAGATTTCAGTTATCTTTATTGCATTTAGTTTTATGTCAAGAAGTGATGGTCAGCTTAGTTTACATTACAGTAATTGGCCTTTTTTATGGCCAGATAGACAGAAACTAGTGACAAAAATAACATATGTACATCTCCAAGATGGGGCTATCCAACCATATACCCTATAGAAACTTTTTCCACATTTTACATCGATATTGACCTATCGGCGTAAAAAGTTACATTTCGACATTTGAGCCACAGAATGACAAAACCAATAGTGACAGTGCATCCAGCGAAGACTCAGATTAGCCTGGCATCCGAAAAGTCTCTACTTTTCAAAAATGACTTTGTGTGCAGAAAAAGAAACAGAAAGTTACAAAAATCGCCTCCATTGTACAATATGACGCAATCTCTACCGGAACCAGTTGTACAAAGCATTGTTAGCTTAACGAGCGTTATTGACAAACTCGTTTACTGTTGTAGTTAAGGTATTTTAAAACACATTGATATTTTTGCTACAAAATGCTACAATATACTCTGCCAGAGCTACTCAAATTCTTTTTCAGCAAAAAAAAAAAAAAAAAAAAAAAAAAAAAAAAAAAAAATCAATGTATTACCATATTTCAAGAGAGAAATTTTAACATCACGGTAGCTAACAACTTCGTTAAGTTTTGAACAACTAGGTCCCGGTGTATAAAGTCCCATTTAAGCGATATTGCAAATACGTGAGGTATAGAACTGGTTGTTACTGATGAAAACGCCCCCCACCCCCTTCCTCCCCCAACACCCCCTCTACACACACCACCACCACACACACAGCCACAGTTTCAAACTACACTATTTTTCGGCGGCCAATCTGAATTTGATATGATACACTATCAGCCATTCTGCTAATAGTGAAATTGTTATAATTCCCGGATTTTTTAAAATTAATATACACTGAACCCTCGTTATAATGACAGCATTTGTTGCCAAAGATGTTGCCATTAAAATGTATTTGCTGTTGAAAAGAATCCTTAATGGACAGAATGATATGTAAAAAAGACCTTGTTTTATTCTTATTTCCTCACAGAACATATGTTTTGGATATTTGTTAGAAACGCCTCAAAGAGGCGATTCTAACAAATATCCAAAACATATATTACTTGAAGTTTTAAGGCAATAATTTGCATAATTTCTCATTAACTGTCACCTTTTTCAGGGAAGGTTTCATTACATTCAAATTGTCATTACCCAGCTAGCATTCTACGTAAATCTACATCGGGCCGTCATCGGCCCGTCAGTTACCCTGACGGGCCGATGACGGCCCGATATAGATTTACGTTGAATGCTGACTGGGTATATAACAAATCTTGTCGTTGTAGCAAGTGTCAATACAAAGAGGGTTGACTGTAAATGTTCCTAGTGAAACCTAATTAACTAACCTGACCTAGCCTGGATTATACTCTGATCATTTTTTCCTATTTTACATTTCATGATATTTTTATTTATGGAAGTCATTAACGGTACTCAATAAGAGATTTTTACATTAAAGGACTATAAGACGAATTTATTGACAACATATTGATGCATGGGCCCAGGAAAAGTGTGATCCAGTAAACTTGACATTTTAGCCGTTGTAAGCCTTATTAGTGTTCATTGCTTTCAAGGATCATTCATTTTAGAATCTATCCTCACTGCAGCTGGTGTTAGAACCTTGTGGCGGCCGTGTAACATCTCCCATATTTCACTATTATGCACTATGATTTAATGTGTTTTCTGGTCTTTTGTGAATATTGATTCTATTCTGGAATTCTTGAAAATTTACATGAGGGTCACTGATGAGGCACAATTGGTCGAAACTAGCAAGTATTGCCAATAAAAACTTGACCTTTCGGCTATTTCCAGTTTTGTGAGTGTCTGTCAAGGGTCATTCCATACTATATCTACAAGAATGCGTAGGCTAGAGAGGAAGGGTGTCTAGTAGCATCTCAAGGTCAAGTTAGAAGCTAAATTATTGCTCTTGGTTAAAATTTGATATCTGAGTTAATTAAGTGGACTCTTCAATCTTTGCATTTAGTCAAACCTATTGTTTCAGATAGGGGTCTCAGTAAAAAAACCCAGTAAAAAAAAAAAAAAAAAGGGGGGGGGGGTCTCAGTAAAAAAGAAAAAGGGGGGATCTCAGTAAAAAAAAAAGAAAAAAAAGGGGGGGGGGTCTCAGTAAAAAAACAAAAAAAAAAAAAAAAAGAATGGCAAACAGTGTAGATCCTGATGAGATGGCTCACTTTGAGCCGTCTCAACAGGATCTGCACTGTTTGCAAAACTATCCTGGGGTGAGTTGCATAAGGAAAGCGCTTTCATGTAGCGCTCTGTAGCGATTTGTCCTTGCTATGCAACGGTCTGTTTGTTTGGAGCGTTTTTTTAAAATGTCTGCCAAAATCACACGATTTTCAAACTAGGAATTTCTCGTAAAAAAACTTGCTTCAACGATTGGTTTTGTGTTCTACGGTCATTTCTGCACAATGCACGTCGTCTAAGGACAATAAAATAAATAAGAAACATTCCATCTCTTAAAACGGACACTGACTACGTCGGGCGCCGCCATTTTGTTTTGTCTCGTTGCTATGCAACAGTCTGTTTCAGATAGCGAGTCAGCTCCGAACACAGTTACAAAGCGCTACGAAGCGCTTTTTGGTAACGTACCGTTGCATTGCGAAGCGCTACAAAGCGCTCTGTAACGCTCGCCTTATGCAACTCGTCCCTGGTCTGCAGGGCTAAAGGAGTTAATGAATTCTGGGATGAGTTGCATAAGACGAGCGTTACAGAGCGCTTCGTAGCGCTTCGCTATGCAACGGTACGTTACCAAAAAGCTCTTTGTGGCGCTTCGAAACTGTGTTTGGAGCTGACTCGCTATCTGAAACAGACCGTTGCATAGCAACCAGACAAAACAAAATGGCGGCGCCCAACATAGTCAGTGCCCGTTTTAAGAAATTAAATGTTTTTTGTTGTTGTTCTTGTTCTTGGACGAAGTGCATTGTGCATAAATGGCCATAGAACACAAAACCAATTGCTGAAGCAAGCACCGCTCCCAGTTTGAAAATCGGGTCATTTTGGCAGACATTTTAAAAAGCGCTCCCATCAAACGGACCGTTGCATAGCAAGAACAAATCACTACAGAACGCTACCTGAAGGCGCTTTCCTTATGCAACTCACCCCAAGTCTTGAAACTCTGATAATACAGGGATAGGTTGCATAAGGCGAGCGTTACAGAGCGCTTCGTGGCGCTTCGCTATGCAACGGTACGTTACCAAAAAGCGCTTTGTGGCGCTTCGCTATGCAACGGTACGTTACCAAAATGCGCTTTGTAGCGCTTCACTATGCAACGGTACGTTACCAAAAAGCCCTTTGTGGCGCTTCGTAACTGTGTTTGGAGCTGACTGAAACAGAACGTTGCATAGCAACCAGACAAAACAAAATGGCTGCGCCCGACATAATCAGTGCCCGTTTTAAGAAATTAAATGTTTTGTTGTTGTTGTTCTTCTTCTTGGACGAATTGCATTGTGCATAAATGACCATAGAACACAAAACCAATCGCTAAAGGAAGCACCGCTAGCTTTCTACGGGAAATTCCCAGTTTGAAAATTGTGTCATTTTGGCAGACATTTTAGCAAGAACATATCGCTACAGAGCGCTTTCCTTATGCAACACACCCCTGTTTAATTCATCAAAGATTCTCAACTTACGTCCATTACTCCTAAATGGCAGCTGAAATAATAACTAGTGGCTCATGATCGCAAAACTGATCTGGTGTTAAAACGTGCATACCGCAATCAACATGAGGGGTGGGGGGCGTATATTTGTACTGTTCATTCCTCAATATAACATGCAGGGATTTATAAATTTTATTGCAATAGAGAAAAAATGTATTAATCTTAGTTTTTGTTGCAATTCAGAAGTGTTGCGTATGTTCTGTTTGGTAGTATAGTAAACTTTTCATCACCTGTCCATAGGTCTAGATAAGAGTGGGTATCAGGTAAATAGTTTTCTTATTTCTCGACGAAACATATGTTGTGGTACTCATTACAAGCGCCTCGCTGAGACACTTCTAATGAGTACCCACAACATATGTGTCTGTCGAGGAAAAGAAAAAATATAGATACTTTTTGGTTGAAAAAAAAAAGCATCTTATAATAAGCTATGCCTATCTGTTCAGTTCTGCGAAAAAATTATAACAGTCGAACCTCAATAGCTCGAACAGCAATGGCTCGTTGATCATGGCTGATTCGAACTCTTTTTTGAGTCCCTACGAAATTCTTCTGATAGCTCAAGAAAACAATTATTTAGGGAAATTTTCTTATTTTATCATGAAATTGTATGTTGTGTGTACTTAATAGAATCGCCCTATTGAGGTGATTCTAATAAGTACACTCAACATACCATTATTGTATACCAGATTGAAAACATTTCTCTAAATCATCGCCATTTGCTAACTGACCAGGCACCATCATAAACCCTCAGTAGCTCGAACTACCCACATATCGAATAAATTCCATGGTCCCAAAGATATTCGAGCCATCAGGGTTTAACTGTATATTTAAAGTATATATACTGGCTTACATAGTTGAAAAATTTGCTAACTACGTGGGCATGCTGGCGTGCTCCATAGAGCTTAACTCTGTGGGCATGCAATCCAAGATACGACAGCTTTATAAATAGATGAGTCCCACCAAGTGGCCACGGTAAGTGTCACGCCTTGTCGGGTTAGCTCCGTAACTTCGATTCTTGCCCTGAATTGTGCGTTGTTTTTCACATCTAAGTAAGAAAATGCGTTCATGAGCGAAGGTGTACGATCAAATGCTGGTGTAAACTCCACAACTTTCGATTGCTTACACGGAGTTGTTTCGGGAGTGCAGTACATAGCTTTGTCGAAACTGACTTTACCAGTCTGACCTGTATAAAGCATAAAAACAAAGTTCGTATATATCGACCTGTAGCATTTTAGGTATAGGATACACTTCTACTGCCTTGGGGTAGAAGCCGGCTTTTCTAGTGACGCGGTAAAACGCAGGATTTTGAATCCGGTGGCCCGGATCCGATGCACGGGTGCAGCAAATGTGATTTGGATTTTTCTCCTTTCCTATATTATAGACCAAATTAACCTGTCGCTTCAACATTTACGTTCAAAATTCATAAGGACACGTCCTCTGTACATCATAGGTATTATAGTAAGAAAATCCTGCATTCCACGTTCGATCCCTTGAGAACATGGAGTTAGAGATTGACTCCTCCATGCTCTCACAGTCTCGGAGAAAACAAAAGGATTAAGTTCCTTATTTTAAATCATCTCTCCATTCATCATGGATAAAAAATCAATTCTTCAATGGAACTGTGGAGGACTCAAAGCAAATTATAACGAAATATTAATTTTAACAACATTAACTCTCCGACTGTCTTTTGTCTCCAGGAAACATTAACTCTCCGACTGTCTTTTGTCTCCAGGAAACATTTTTAAAAATTACAGATAATATTAGTTTTTAAAATTATAGTCTATATAATCATATCGCAACTGAAAATCAGAAAGCCTCAGGAGGTTCCTCTATCCTTGTATAATCAAATGTTCCTCATAGACAGATAAATATAAATAGTAATTTACAAGCTGTTACTGTAAATGTCACACTGTCTAAATCCATAACAATTTGTTCTCTGTATCTTCCTCCACACTGTAAATTTTCTAAACACGATTTAGAAAATCTTATAAACTAGTTACCTGGTCCTTATATATTATAAGGAGACTTTAATAGTCATAGCAAACTATGGGGTTGTTTGGATACAGATGACAAAGGAGAAATCATAGAAAATTTCATTGCAGAAAACGACTTGTGTTTATTTAACGATAAACAACCAACTTTTCTTCATTCTCCTACAAGAAATTATTTTGCTTTAGATTTGTCTATATGCTTTCCAAATATTTACTTAGATTTCGATTGGTCCGTTCTAGATGACCTTCATGGGAGCGATCATTTTCCAATCAAAATAGAAGAAATCGAAACGACAAATGAAGATCATCATTCCAGATGGAATCTGAATAAAGCAAACTGGGAGAACTTTTATGAGTTATGCAATGAAAAATTAAAACCTTAAATGTTTTACACAGCAGATGATATACAAGCTTTTACTGATATATTGATCTATATAGCCGAAAAATGTATTCCGAAGTCCTCGACACGTTTAAAAAGAAATAGACCTTGGTTTAATAATGATGTTAAAAATGCAATAAATAAAAGAAAATTTGCCTTACGAAAATTCTATAGGCAACCAACACAAGAAAATCTTATCCATGCCAAACAAATGCGAGCAAAAGCTCGCAAAACAATAAAATCAGCTAAAAGAACATCTTGGCAGCAATACGTCTCCAAACTTAACTCTAGAACTCCAGCAAAGAAAATATGGGACATGATTCGAAAAATTACTGGCAAGAATAAAAATAACAAACATGTCCATATAAACTCAAACGGAAATATATGTTCAACGGCTAAAGACATTTCTAATGCCCTAGGAGAGAATTTTCAGAAAAACTCTTCTAGTACAAATTATTCTGAAAACTTTCAGAACATAAAACAAGAACGAGAGAAAGAGCATTTGAATTTTATGTCGTTAAATCATGAAAAATATAATTTACCATTTACATCTTCAGAATTATTAAATGCTCTTCATAAATCTCATGATACAGCTGCTGGTCCTGATGATATACATTATCAAATTCTTAAACATTTACCCAACAGGACTTTAGAAACATTATTAAATATTCTAAATGATATTAGGATCACTGGGAAATTCCCAAAAGACTGGAGTAAAGCAACGATTATACCTATACCTAAACCAAATAAAGATCATACTGAAGCTACTAACTATAGACCTATTGCTTTGACAAGTTATTTATGTAAAACAATGGAGAGAATGATTAATGATAGGCTGGTTTGGTTCTTGGAATCAAACCAGCTTGTAACAAAATTTCAAGCTGGATTCAGGAAAAATAACTGTACAAACGATCATTTGATTCGTTTGGAATCATTTATTCGTGATGCCTTTGTTAAAAAAGAACATGTCGTAGCTGTATTTTTTGCTCTTGAAAAAGCTTATGATACTACTTGGAAATATCGCATCATGAAAGATTTACATAAATCAGGCCTCAAAGGCCGATTGCCACTTTTTATTCAAAATTTTTTATCAGATCGAACATTTAATGTTCGAATAGGTAATACATTATCGGACATATTTAAACAGGATCAAGGTGTACCACAGGGAAGCATTTTATCACCTACCTTGTTTGGCATTAAAATTAATGACATTGTTAAATGTGTAAAAGACATTGATGGTTCTCTTTTTGTTGACGATTTTGGAATATTTATTAGATCGAAAAATATGGAAACCATTGAATTCAAACTACAACGACGTTTAAACAATATAGAAGATTGGGCAACAGAAATGGTTTCAAGTTTTCAAAAACAAAAACTCAGTGCGTTCATTTCTGTCAGATGCGACAATTACAGTTAGATCCTCATCTTACCATATATGGTAGTCCCATTCAAGTCATCAGTGAAGCAAAATTCCTTGGTCTTTTGTTCGATAACAAATTATCTTTTATCCCACACATCAAAGCTTTAAAAGCTAAATGTTTAAAAGCACTTGATATTCTTAAAGTCCTCTCCAGTTCCGACTGGGGAGGAGATCGTACTGTTCTTTTAAATCTTTATAGATCTTTTAATTCGATCTAAATTAGATTACGGATCCATAGTTTATGGATCCGCTAGAAAATCTTATTTGAAATCTTTGGATACTTTCATCATCAAGGTTTACGTTTAGCTCTAGGAGCTTTTCGTACTTCACCCGTCGAAAGTTTATACGCTGAATCAAACGAACCATCATTGTATATAAGACGAGAGAAATGGTCTCTTCAATATGTTACTAAATTAGCCGCCAATCCACGTAATTCAGCTTATGATTGTGTTTTTAACCCTAAATACGAAAGATTTTACAACAATAAACCAACGGCTAAAAATGTTCAGCCCTTTACCTTTCCATCAAAAGAGCCATGGACGTTAAACCCTCCAAAGATCATTTTAGACCTTCATAAAAATAAAAAATCCGAAGTTGAGTCACAAATTTTTAAGAATGAATTTTTAGAAAATAAATCAAAATATAAACATCACCTGTCAATTTATACTGATGGTTCGAAACAAGATGAGAAAGTTGCTTGTTCTGTTATCAGTCCAAATTTTACTGACAGTATCAGATTACCTGATAATAGCTCCATTTTTACCGCTGAAGCTAAAGCAATTGATATTGCACTTTATCATATCAGAGATCAGTCTGAAAAACAATTCGTCATATTTATTCAGATTCTCTTTCTGTATTAAAATCCCTTAAAGATTTACACCATAGGAACCCATTAATTCAGCAAATTCTTAAAAAATATTACTACCTTTCAGTTTCAAAAGAAATCCTATTTTGTTGGTTTCCCAGCCACATTAGTATTCGTGGTAATGAATTAGCCGATTTGGAAGCTAAATCTGCATTATCCTTAGTGATAACAAATTTTAAAATTCCTTACTCAGATTTTAAATCCAACATTCGTCAATACATAAACAACAAATGTCAATCTATTTGGAAAAAACAAACACAAAATAAATTGAATAAAATAAAACCAAATTTTAACAGCAAATGCGCATTCTCTAATTACAGCAGAAAAAAACAAACGAAAATCACCAGATGTAGAATTGGACACACTAGAATTACTCACTCTTGTATATTAGAAAATGAACAAGCGCCATTCTGCATTCCTTGTAACGAACCTTTTACAGTCAAACATTTTCTTATTACTTGTGCAGAATTTAACCATATCCGCACAAAATATTTTAATACAAAAACTATAAATGATCTTTTTAATGATACACCAATTAACAAAATAATTGACTTTCTTAAAGAAATCGGACTTTTTAATAAATTATAATCAGTATTTTTAATAAATTATAATCATTTATACTGTTACCTTTTTAAAATGAACATATCAATTCTAGATATTTTTAATTTAAAATTAAATATAAACTTCATCATATAATATAAAAAAAATATTAGACGCTATATGCCCTTTTAGGGTTGAGCGTTTCTAAATAAAACATCCATCCATCCATCCATCCATCCTGCATTCCACATGCTACAGATACATGTAATAGCTCACCTTTACAGGTAATATCCGTGTAAACTGTTTACGCAGAAAACACATACGTACTTGTCAATCTCATACTAGTACGGCAAAATTCAGCCGAGAGACAATTAGTTTCCGCCGACGACTCTTGGGTTCCCGTTATAAACGGGATCGGACTTTATTTTTAGCAGAAGATACTCATTGCACTTTACCAAGGGAGTCTTTTGTGTAATGGTTAACCGTAACGTTTTGTAAACTCGGGGTCCGTGGTTCCAACCGCGACCAAAGCAGAGTTTTTTTTTTATGTTAAAGTTTCATGTTTTAGTACATTAATATTTATTATCATTATTTTATTATTATCTTTATATTAGGACTTTGTTTTTTTTTTTTTTTTTTTTTTTTTTTTTTTTTTTTTTTTGCTTTTACATGCATTTTAAAACAGCTGACCATCTCAAACAATACAATTGATTTAGAGAAACGCCTCTGATTCGGTCGTTGTGTCGGTACTTCTGCACTCTTTAGGTGTGTCAGTACTGCTATCATCAGAGCTCATCACGCAGATCACAAACCGTTCACCTTGTTCTCTAGAGTAGAGATCCGTGGTTTTTATCTGATCTATCATCTTTTCCAAATGATAACTTCGTCTGATCTATCATCTTCTCTACATGGTCACAGGGTTGTCTCCATCCGTCATCCCCAATTTCCGTAAAGCCTTTCTCAGCAATTTCTATCACGTCATTGAATCTGATGATGATGATTGGAGTTCAGGGCTCAGTTGTTCAAAGCATCGTTAGCCTACTCGTAACTAGCTCGTTAATGACAAACTCATTAACTGTTGTAGCTAACTAAAGTAATTTCATACTCAGTGACGGCCTCTTCGTAAAACTTCAACCGGTGGGTTGGGGCTTGACGATATGTCTTTGGCTTGGCCCGCCGTGGTTCAACTATTGGTTTTCATTTACTCTGGCATACAGTAGAATTAGCCTCGAGTACTCGTCTTTGTTTATTATAGTGATTAATTTGATTTTTATGTTTTCGCGTTGATGCATTGACTGAGTTTGGAGCCTTTATGCGAACAAATTTTTATGTATTTCTGTATTAAGAATAGCATCGGGACCCAGGGTGAAGTTAGCTAGCTGTAAAAGTGCTTTAAACCCCACGGTGGTGTGCTCTACCGACCGTTCTAAGGCGGTGGTCCCGGTGTTAGTCTTACTCTTTGTTGCTTTGTGGTTTATTCTACGAGGCGATTTGTTGTATGTCTTTCCGTGTGTCATTTTGTTCTTGTGTTTTTCAGTCCTTTTAGTATTGCGATAACCTCGCTTGGGGAAGAGAGAGCTAATCTTAGTGCTTTTCGTACGTTTGTTCGGTTTGTGCTTGTTTAGATTTGTCGGTTTCCTCTTCCTCTTGGGGTCTGGGAAGGGCTGCGGTTTGTGATTGTGGCACTCCCTGGACTTTTCTTTTACCCTTTTTTCAAATAAATTGAGATTTTTTCAACATTCGGTATTCTCGAATCCACGTTCTTGTGATGATCCTAGACAAGTTAGCAAAACCTATCCGCAATACTGAGCATCTCATTACGAAAGCACGCCTATTCAATTATACTGAAAATTTTACCACAAAAAAATCAGATAAAGATTCTGATATTTTTCATATTTCTGCTCAAAACATAGATTAAGATGAGTTGGGGTCTATATTTCTTGACAGCAAACATGTCACCATATTTATGCCTTTCGTGGCTCTACTTAATATTTTGTTTTCTTTGTGTGTGTGTGTGTGTGTGTGTGTGTGTGTGTGTATGTGTGTGTGTATTCTGATCGCCACTGAGCCCTTTGATTTCTTTCATCACAGTGTGTGGTTTTATGCGGTTCATTGAGAGGTTTCATAGATGAGGTAGAGAACCCTTATGCGGAGCCAACATATGTGAGTAATTCTGATGTGCATCAGCTTTAAGGGTGAGGTTGCACGAGGATTTTAGCCCACCCTGTCTCCAGTAGTGTTTCTTCTAAATAATTTAAAGCGATTGGTTTGTTGCAGTTCTTCGTTGTTTTTGGGTCGAAACAGGCGACCCACAAACAACGAAGAACTGCAACAGACCAATCGCTTTGAAACATTTATGTTGCGTTTGTTTTGTCATTGCTCCTTCCTTATCTTTCCCAAGGGAAGATTGCGCTTCGTGATAATGAAATTGCCTCGGTATCTTCACTTATAAGTTTGGTTGTAAATAAACGACACAAATCTCGCTTTCACAAAATTTAATATGCTTAATTTTGCAACGTATTTGACTGTGGTCTAAGAAAACAGTTGGTTACATCACAAAAACATGCCTATATAATGTTGACCCCCTTTAACCCCATTTTTATATAGTAAAACTGGGGTTTACAGGGGTATACATAATATTTCTTATTTCTGCTCAGAAACATAGATTGTGGGTACTCATTAGAACCCATGAAACTGTTCTAACGAGCACCCACAATCTATGTTTTGAGCAGAAATATGAAAAATATCAAAATCTTTATCTGATTTTTTTTTTGTAGTAAAATTATAAGTATAATTGAATAGGCGTGCTTTCGTAATGAGATGCTCAGTATTGCAGATAGGAGTTTTACAAACATCCGACATGTATCGACCTGTCAACCTCTGCCACATATACGTATATAGGCAATATACAGTTTATATGTAGGATTTGTGAATGTGTTATTAGTACTACAAACGAAATAAGCAATTACTTATTCCCGTTTCATAATAAATGGACCCCGCCCAGCATTTCCTAGAAGAGTGCATGCGTGCCTAGCGAAAACTCAGATAAGCCCGCATAGCCGCGTGGTCTGATCAGAGTCATTGCAAGGGACTGTGGGTAGCCAAGAATACCAAGGGTCTTCGGGTTAACAGTGAAGACTGAATGCTTTGCCCCGGTTTATAAATCAAAGAATGACAGCCAAAAGTCTGAGCAATAAAAACCCATCTTCTCAGACCTATTTAAAATGTTTAAGGTTTTTAATTACCCTAACTGTGAGTAATCTTAGAAGACTTTGCGGACCGATATGCATGCAAACCTTATCGCCCAGATGACGTCTGGCTCGAGACCAAACTTCATGAACATTTAGATTTAAGTTACTTACAGGCTTCTGCTGGACGGGCTGTCAGTACCTCCAGTTGAGAGTTCACAGTTTCCAGTTTATCTTCAAGCGCTAAAATTACAAATATATTTTCAGTGTTTCATAATCCTTCTTATCTTAGAATGTTCTGTAAAAATGGCTGAATGGAGACATTTCGAAAGCAATGCTAACCACTATTGCACGAAAAAAGTATGATAAACATATATGGGCCTCGCCAAGCGAAACATGCGCAAAATCTGCGGATTCACGTCATCTAGCACATGCTAATATGTGCGGATTCACGTCATCTAGCACATGCGCAATATGTGCGGATTCACGTCATCTAGCACATGCGCAAAGTCTCATCCTGGCCTTTGCTCTCCGTTCATATATTCTGTAGTATCTAATGATTCCATTTGTGGACATTGAAGGCTCGGATCAGCCTGCGCAGACGCGCAGGCTGATCCGAACGTTCTCTGTCCTCAAATGTCTGAAGACACGTTTTCGCATTGCGAGGTCCACGTAGGATTTCGGCAGATGGCAAACAGCATACAACAAACGATTGGCACTTAGTTTTCGCTTGTTCAAGTAAAAATGCTTTCAGAGAGATGATTAAACCAGAGGACCGCTGGTCCTATAGCTCACCTGAGACATTTGTTCTAAGCAAGCGTACGGTAACATTTTTAAGACTGAAATCTATAGGTATGGTAACCAGTACAGTGTTTGGTCTCTGTATCCTACAGTAACTTGGTATGGAATTTAGCTTTAATCATTTTGGCGAAACATAAACTTCACATAATGTATGGCTTTGATAAAGTGACGTACTAAATATCAAAACCCTGTGCCTTCTAATTTCATGCGAGAAGATTTTTAAAGTGTTTTCCCATATGAGTCTATGCAATACAAGTGATCTCAGGGACAGGACCATTTATGACCCCAAAGCTATAATGTGAACAATATTGGTAATTTCCACTAGATAAAGCTAAGTGAAATGCCAAAGGCTAAGACCTATTAGTTCCATACAAGACGATTCTCTACAAGACAAGAGACCTCGGGACGAAGCTATTTTGACCAGGCCTTCTAATTTCAGAGAAAAAGGTTTTTTTAAGTGTCCATGTAAAACAAGTGACCCCTCAGGCGGGGCCATGTTTTATCCCAGGGCTATAATTGAACAATCTTGGTAAAGTTTTGCCTATAGGAATCCTTTTAAAAACTTTGACCGTTCCGTAAAAAGGTCATGGTCATGATTTTTAAGGTGTGTTACCATATATGGCCATAGCGGCTATCTTGATCATGTGACCAGATGTAGCAAACAAACTTTCTTTCCCCCGCCCCATGGAGGCTGTATATGAAATTTGGCCTTCATTTGCTCTGTGGGCCATTATCAGATAAGATGGTTTTTTTTTAAGTTTTTCAGTATATCAGTATATATAAAACGAGTGACCCTGGGGCGGAACCATTTATCCACCCCCCCCCCCCCACCCAACACACAAACACACCCAGATTATATTTTGAATAATCTTGGTAGGGTAGAGGTCTACAAGATAAAGCTACATACCAAATATCAAAGGCATGGGTTTTCTATTTTAATACTTTAAAGTTTTGACTATAGGAGTCTATTTAAAAACTTTGTCCGTTCCTTAAGAAGGCCACGGTAAAGCCAAGTTTATTTATTTATCTATTTTCAAATTATATTGGACCCATGTCCCAAATGCTGAATACCAAGCCCCAGGGCCATTGGCCCGCCGGTTCTGGAGAAGAAGATTTTTAAGGAGTGTTACCATATATGGACATGGCGGCCATCTTGATTATGTGACCAGATGTAGCAAACAAACCTTTTCCCCGCCCATGGAGGCTCCATAGGAAACTTGGCTTCGATTGGCCGAGTTGGGTTTCTAGTTTCAGAGAAGATTATAAGGTTGTTCCCATATATAAGTCTTTGTAAAGCAAGTGACCCCTGGGGCGGAACCGTTTCTAACCTTAGGGCTACAGTTTGAACAGTCTTAGTAGAAGTCAAAAGATAAACCTACAAACCAAATATCAACGGCGTCTATTTCAGAGAAGATGCTTAAAGTTTTGCCTATAGGAGTCTATGTTAACACTTCGACCATTCCATAAAAAAGGTCAAGGTCAACCCTAGGTATAATTTTTTTTTCAATCTCTATTGGGCCAATGACCCCAGTGCTGCATACCTAGCTCCAGGGCCATTGGCTCTTTGGTTCTGGTGAAGAAGATTATAAGGGGTTTCACCATATATGTGCAGGACAGCCATCTTGGTTATGTGACCCAGATGCGGCGATTAAGCATTCGTTAACCCTATCCATTGAGGCTCCATATAAAATTTGGCTTTATTTGGCCCAGTGGTTTCTGAGGAGATGTTTGAAGAGTGTTGACGACGGACAAACGGCGGAGCCTGCCTATACTTTAAGCTCACCTAAAGGCTTAAGAAAAAGCTAACTGAAAGAAAGTTCTATCCTTCCGCCAAGGAAAGACTGAGTGGGATGGAAAGAGGACGTATCAGATCTGTCGAATGCCACCTAATCACCGCACATATCCCTATCTGCACACAGTCAGGTATTGAGATTAACTGCCCAGTATTTCTAACCTAATTTTATACAAAATAATGTAGGTACTCATCAGAGTCACTTCGATTAGTATGCCTGTCAAGGATTTGCATCGATTAGTATATTGTGAATACTCGTCAGCATCGCCCCGACTAATGTGGATACTTTTTAGAATCCCATCGACTAGTATGCTGTGTATGCTTATTAGAATCGCCTCGACTAATGTGGTTGCTTATTAGAATCGCATCGACTAGTGTGAATAATTAGAATCCCATCGACTAGGTTGCTGTGTATGCTTACTAGAATCGCCTCGACCGATGTGGATACATACAGTCGACTCCCGTTATCTCGAATTCCAAGAGACTCACTGAAACACTTCGAGATATCCGTACTTCGACATATCAGAGTTCAGAGAGTGAGGAAAACAATAAATTGAACAACCACATTCAACAAGTAAATATGTAATTTGACTCCTGAAGTTAGAAATATATATATATATAAAAGAATGTAGAGAAGAGAAATTGCTCCTGAGGAGCGATTTCTCCTCTTTTCCACATTATTTTGTTACCTGTTGTCATAGTTTCATGTTAAAACAGGGACCAGATTTTCACTTCCAGATAAGCGGTAATTCGAAATAAGCGAATTCGAGATAACGAGGTTACTGTATTAGAATCGCATCGCCTATACTGTGGGTACTCTTTGAATTGCTTCGACTAATCGAGGCAATTTTAATGATTAATCTACAATACATCTTTTACTAACGAATTTCAGATTATAATACACATAAATATAATCATAACTCCATGATGAAGTCCTCTGCTGATCTCAACTGTGTTGGTGTGACCCTTATTACAATACGAAAACATTCCTATTCAAATATTTAAAAAAAAAATCACCTCCTAAAACTAAAAAACTTCAGATAAAAAAATATATTTTTCATATTTCTGCTCAAAAACATAGATATTGTAGGTACTCGTTAGAACCGCCTCACTGAGGCGGTTCTAACAGGTTCCTACAATGTATATTTTGAGCAAAGTGAGGCGGTTCAAACGAGCACCTACAATCTATGTTTTTGAGCAAAGATAAGAAAAAAATGTAAACCTCTGTCTAAAAGTAGGGTTTATGGGGACCAAAATTATATAGGCATGTTTTCGTGATGGATGGATAGTTTACTAAAGCGCCTCTAGTAATTTTAAACTCCTAAAGGCGAAGTGCGGGGAAATTAGGCGGAATACGGTATTTTTGTCTTTCGGAGTACCTTCAAACTAATGTATCAAATGCAACAAAATCTGAATAAAAATCTCTGCTTATCATCGGCTAAAGCGGTATTCGCGGACTTTCAAAGTAACCCAATGGGCTCGACGACCCTAAAGGAAATAAAAATTTAACCTGCACTATGATGACGTAAGGTGAGACGTTCTGCAGCCGCCCTAAGGCACTTAACGCCAACTGCAGTGAAGTAAAATAAAAATCTAAATTGCGTTTTCAGTGGGTCCAGGCTCATTTATTCTGTCTATCAGTTTACCTTTAACAGCATTCCTTTGATTTTCACCCTCTTCAAGCGTTTTATGGACAAGATCAGTCAGTTTTCTTATCTCGTTATTCTGCACCGTGATTTCACTCTCTCGTGCTTCCAGAGTTTTGTTCATTTGCACCATTTTTTGTATCACCTGTAAGATAGTGACGGTTTGAGTACTCCCATTAACGCTTAGTACTTTGAATAAAATTTTCAGAAGACGACATATTTAATTGCTTTTCTTATTTTTCCCAGAAAACAGGATTTGGCATTTCATGTATTTGTTTCCCCGCTTAAACCTAAGTTCCCATTCATATATATTACGTAAGTGTGTCAGGGAAATTGGGTCTATAGTGTATGGGGATTGGGGGCATGGGAGGAGGGGAACATGTTTTAATAACAACATTTATGGAAAACATTCAATTTAACATTTTCACCGGAAATGAGAAAGAGAATTCCGGGCAAATCAGATATACCAGACACGCGCACTGACTTGAATTATCTCTTCGTAATAAAAAACCAGTAGCATAAATTTCCCTCGCTGCTATGACTCAGACATGGGGCTACCGGAATATGTAATAAAAAATTGAATATTGTAATTTCTGACATCTGGTCTTCAATGTTTGAGCCAATTAGGTAAATCATCGCTTAACTTGCAATATTTTCTTACAAACATACGCTCGTATATTCGGCCCGCACAGGGGTCATCTAACTCATCAGTGAAACATATATAATCATAAACATTGGGATGATGATGAAACGAAGGAAAGGGCTCAATAGCCAGACTACAGATGTTAATTGTTAAGGCGCCAACCTTCTTAAACAGATTGAGGAGGGAGTCATCATTTAGTCTGAGTACTAACAAACCGTCGTGCAATTAACCCTAAAATCGCCAATCATCACTATTTATTTTTATGTTCAGAGAAAACAAGTCTTGACATTTCATGTGAATCGTCTGCTTGCATCAAACAATTTGTTTTGAACATATCACTGTTTTCATTTTCCTTAATAAATTCCAACTAGTTTTGTATAGCTTTACAGGAAATATATAAAATATGGTTTACAAAAGCACTGAAGATATATCAGAATGGTATTATTATTTTTATTATTATCAAAATTATTATTATCATAATTATTATATAAAAGTAATGTACATTTACTCCCTCTTTCAATATCCCATATAAACGCAACCATTTACCCACGTGGGTAAATTTGTGAAATTGTAACCGTACATTATGTCCACAATTTGTGTACTGGTAAGGGTAAATTACGTTTACAAATCTGTGTACTTGTAACCATAAACTGTTCACAAATTTGTGTACTTGAAATAATACATTATGTCAACGAATTTGTGTATTGTGTACTGATACGTAACACTATGTTTACGAATTTGAGAACTTGTAACTGTACATTATGTTCACAAATTTAAATACTTGTTGCCGTATATTATTTTGACAACACTTTTATGGACTTGCAACCGTATGTTATTTTCACAAATTTATGGTATGGTAACCTTACAAATTTTTGTAGCTGTAAGCGTACATTATGTTGATACTAAATTTGTGTTCTTGTAACCGTACAGTATGTCCACAAATTTGTGTACCTGTAACCGTAAGTTATGTTTGCAATACATTTGTGTACTTCTTACCGTATATTATGTTGACAATAACTTGCAAACGTACATTAGTTTTTTTATGTATTTGTAACCGTACATTATGTCTGCAAGTTTTTGTATTTGTAACCGTGCATTATGATGACAATTTATACAAAACATAAAGCTCTCTTCCTTTGGGCTACTCACTTGACCTTCGTGAATGACTAAGTAATGTCAGGCTGCTCGACTTCCTAACTCACAAACAATATGGCACACAGATTGATAACAGACAGCAGTCGTGCAAGGTGGTCTGATCCCACACGTGAATTTAACTGAGAGAGATTCCAAAATTATGCTCCATATTTCAGACAGTGTGAATCCAGTTTTTTCGGGGGCGTCAAGAAGGCCGTTTGGGCAAACTGGTCTCAGTGAATAATCCCAATGTAATAAGACTATTTACATATATATGGACAAAATTTATAAATTACGAGGGCGTGTCAATAAATAACCAGCCTATCCAATTTTCCGATGGACCGAAACGGTCACGATTTTCATGCTTTGTTTCAATATATGTTTTATACATGGGTACAAAATTGCACGCGTATCGAGTCATTCTTTAATAAGATATTGAATGTCAAACATGGCTAGTGATGCAAAGGCATGCTTTTCATCTAAAGTTGAGTACCGTGCTGTAATTCGGTACTTGTATTTAAAAGGTAAAACAGGCAAGGAAATACACGGCGAGTTAGCCGATGTTTATGAGTCTTCATGCTCCGGTTAAATTCTGGGTAGGGGAATTCAAACGCGGTAGAACGTCTTAAGAAGATGAAGCCAGGTTTGGATGCCCACTGGATGTCACCGACGAAGAAATGTGTAAGAAAGTTCGGGATCTGGTATACTCTGATAAGCGAATTTTGGTGGAAGAAATAGCGCAGGCATTAGGCATTTCACATGGTAGCGTTTCAACAATCTTACATGATCGTTTAGGTATGCGCAAGCTAACAGCCCGTTGGGTCCCCAAATCCCTCAGCGATGAGCAAATAGCAACCAGAGCATCAGTATGCAGCGCCTTGTTGAAGCGTTTTAGGTCAAAACATGATTTTCTTTTGCGTCTGGTGACTGTAGATGAGACTTGGGTTCATCATTATGAGACAGAGAATAAAGCTCAGAGTCGTCAGTGGGTAAGGCCTGGGTCCCCGAGGCCAAAGAAGTTCAAGACGCAACCATCTGCTGGCAAGGTGATGGCCACAGTATTTTGGGACGCAAAAGGCGTTATTATTTTGAACTTTTTACCCAAGAGAAGTACAATAGCTGGAGTTAGACCAGCTGAGAACCGCCATCCGTGAAAAACGCCGAGGTAAACTCTCTAAAGGTGTTTTTCTGCAGCAGGACAACGCGAGAGTTCCACACTTGCAAAGTTGCAATGGATGCTGTAGAGCGAAACGGGTATGAATTAATACCACATCCTGCCTATTCGCCTGACCTAGCTCCTAGCGACATCTTCCTATTCCCAAACTTTAAAAAGGATATCCGTGGACTTCATATCCGGTCTGATGAAGAAGTCATGATGGCAGCTGAGGAGTGGGTCAATGGAAAGGACCCTGACTTTTCAGTTCTGTGCTAATGGCACTTGAACACCGTTGGTCTAAGTGCATCACACTACAGGGCAATTACATCGAAAAAGAAGAGATGGGTCTCAACTGGAAATAAGTTAGGCTGGTTACTTATTGACTCACCCTCGTATATTACAATTGGCTACAATAGTATTAAATAAATAATCTGGTGTTGCATGGGGATGGTGGATGGATGAGCTCTTCAGCACTGCACTAATGTTTGCCTCTCCTTATCCAAAGAAATTAGCTAGACTGCACCTTCACTGTGTATTGGCAGTGTGCCTTGACCAATCAGTGACAGTCCAGCCACCTGTTGTTTTACAATGGTGATCTCTCAATACACAAAGTACACAGCTGCTCATCAACAATCAAGACAACACATATATATTATCTTATAATATTTGAACTCAGTCATTTATTGAAATAAAATTGTTCGTATTATAGAATAAAAGTTTTACATAAACTACAATTACAAAATTGTCATTAAATTTGTTTACTTGTAACCATATATTATTTTGACAATAAATCTGTGTACTTGTTACCATACATTTTATCCACAATTTCGTGTACGTGTAACCGTACATTATGTTGACAATAAATTTGTGACATTGTAACCGTGCATTATGTTGGCATTAAAAATTGTGAACCTGTAACCGTAATTTCACAATATATCTGTGCACGTAAACCGTACATTATTTTCACAAATTTGTGTAATGGTAGCCATACATTATGTCCACAAAGTTGTGTATTTCTAACCGTGCAATATGTTAACAATAAATTTGTGTACTTTTGTCTGTGTGTAACCAAATATTATGTTCACAAGTTTGCGTACTGGTAACCGCATATCACTTCCACAAATTTGAGTACTGGTAACCGCTTCTTATGCTACAAATTCGTGTACTGGTAGCCGAAAATTATGTTAACAATTTTGTGTACCGGTAACCGCATTTTATGCTACAAATTTGTGTACTGGTAATCACATATGTTTACAATTTGTGCTAATAGTGAATAACATTCAAAATTGTATATTTGGAAGCGGGACACAGCATGAACTACATGACTACATAGGCGCCCAGCAACGATCGGTCATCGCTGTCTGCCGGAAGGCATTTTGGATCCTCAGCTATCCACAAAATACCCTGCGACGATTCAGACTGCGCAGATGTGGATGAACTGCGCTTAGGGTACATGCGCTCTCGTAGGAAAATCTGTGCCTCCATTACGAAAACATACCTATTTAAATATATAGAAAATTCCACCTCAGAAAACTGAAAATTTTCTGATGAAAATCTCTCTATATATATATCTTTCTGCTCCAAACATAGATTGTGGTACTCGTTAGTACCAGCATACTATGTTTTGAGCAGAAAATGAAAAATAATGTATACCCCTGCAATTCCAGTTTTACTATAAAAAAGTGGGGTTTAAGGGGGTCAAAATTATATTGGCATGTTTTCGGGATGCGGCTCAATATTACAGGGTAATTACGCTAATAACTATAATTTTTCTCACCACATGACTCACCTCGTATTTGAATTCGCACCTTTCCACACTTGTAGCAAGTGTTCCTGTCATCATGACACATAGAAATCCAAATAGTATGCACGTTGTCATCTTTCTTGAACATAAATATAAAAGGAAAAATCCTTGAAAGTCAACTACGGTGAAACGATTAACGGTCGTCACACGGGACTGTAGAGAGAGAGAGAAAAAATAATTTCCCAAAATAGAAACGTCGTCTTGAAACTAAGCTTGTGAACATGTCAAACAAGTAACTATTTACATGGACATGTCGTTTACCATCATGCATGCCAACTTTTACCTTGACAAACAATTCCTTTTGGTTAATTTTAACTCTAACATTTTATCTTGTCTTTAAAAATATAGCTTTAAGAAGCAATTTGATGTTTTTCCTAAGATAAAATTCATATTTGATATAACTGTTTCAATGAAAGTTACCGATATCAGCAGTATAAATATTTGTGGTTATGACATTTAAATGAAAATAAACTTCTGACGAAAGAAAGCCGCTTCATTTTTCTTAAAAAAAAAAAAAAAAAAAACATCGGCGAGTTCATTGTCCGATAACGTAAACAACAATATTCTGCCAACGAGGTTAGAAAGAATCTACTATTCATTCAAGGCCGTGAGGCTCCGAATGATTTTGTTGTGTGACACAATGTTCATAGTGGTCTATACGTGCAAAGTACAGCGGGCCCGAAGGGTCGTCATGCAAAGCACGCTTATAGATGACACGTAGCATTTAAAAAAAGTTCATTCAAATGTAAATTTAAACCTGGCAAACTAAAATACCTTGGACAACATGGTGCCTTGCATAAACAATGGGTTGATTCAGCATCCATCCCGAGTTCTGATTGACGCTAAAAAAAGCCGGAACACAGCGTTTGCCCGCAAATCGCTTTTCCATATTTCGAAAGAGGATTAAAATTGGCTTACTTCGCATTTAAATCAACCCAAATATCTTTCAAATTCCAAATTCCAAAATTAAAAGATAAACAAAATGAAAACTAATCGAATTAACAGCGTACTAATAACAGATATCTGAGCTTTTGCGTGAGAAAAGTACAAATTAGCATTACGCAACAACTTCGGAAATTACGGGGCGTAACTTTTGTTGTCTGCTAAATGCTCCCGGGTTTTCCTGTCGCTGTTACCGTTTTTGATTACACCATGTTTTAGGAGATATAAAGCAGGTATGTATGGAACCAGCATCCAGATAGACAGAATTAAGGTTATTCATTCATTTATGCTCGCGAAAATGCCATTAACGTAGTTTATTGCAGGTAAATTAGGTTTTACTGGAGGTGCTCTGTAGTGATGAAATGTCGGCGACTTTTTTTTCAAGTTATATTGACAAAACAATAAGAATGAATGCAGCCATTCAACGATATGAATTAAGATCTAAAGGCTGAATCTATGGTATTTTTTTCTTGGCAAAACACGCTTCTATAAAGGATTCCCCCATTATAAAATTTGTTCGATTAAATACAATATTTGGGCATAACTGACGTAACTGGTGCGGTGTCCGTATTGGTTAGGTCATTGCAACTGTAATCTGAATGTAAAGCATTCAATTCAAATTCCGGCGGACGGAGTTTGATTTTTGCCCATTATTGTTTTTATAGTTTTCTTTTGTAATTTATATTTTTATGGTTAACTGTCACAGTTCTTTTTTTTTTTTTTTTTTTTTTTCGTTAAATACTTTTTTTGATTTGTCCGTGTGTTGACTGGTCGAATGTTATTTGCATTTTAAAGGGTAAAATGAGACGTCTCAATGACTGTTTGGGAAGGAGGGTGGGGGAAACAAGAGATGACAGACATTGAGGTATGAGATTGTTCACCATTGCATATTGCCGCACCCCCCCCCCCCCCCGCACCCCCGGTTTACTCTACTTACCGTTCGAAGGCGGTGGTCCCGATGTTGGTGTTACTCTTTGTTGCTTTGTGTTTTATTCTAAGAGGCGATTTGTTTTATGTCTTACCTTGTGTTATTTTGTTCTTGTATTTTCAGTCCTTTTAGGATTGCCATTACCTTGCTTGGGGAAGAGAGATCTAATCTTAGTGCTTTTCGTATATTTGTTCGATTTGTGCTTGTTTAGTTTCGTTGGTTTCCTCTTCCCCTTGGTGTCTGGGAAGGGCTGCGGTTTGTGATTGTGGCACTGCCTGGACTTTTCTCTTACTTATATATATATATATATATATATATATATATATATATATATATAATATATATATATATATATATATATTATATATATATATATATATATATATATATATTGGTAGTTCCGGTTGCAACTCGAGCCTATTCTATTTGGAGCTTTTCCAGATCATCGTTTTCGTATTGTGTACAGTTGTCCATGATTTTATAACCATATTCAACGATTGGATTAATGAAAACAATCTATATTACGTACCTCTGCGGTTGTACGATCTAACTTTATTGAAATTTACGCACTGCATTTATTCTAGTCCCACATTTTTACTTCAGTATGATTAATATTATTGTGCCAGGATCCATCATTACTAAAATAAATTCTAAGATGTTTGTGAAAATCAAATTCTGTAATTATTTGGTTGAACATATGTAAAGGGGTTGTGCTTGAATTCTTATAAGTTTTCTAGCTAACCACATAGCTTCTGTTTTTATAGGATTGAAAGTTACTAACCAATCTTTAGCCCATTATGCTATTTGTTTCAAGATCGCTATTAAAAATTCGCACGGCTGAAATTAAGCAAGTATATATACATGTAGACTTGTGCCATCAGCAAACAGTCATATGTTAGACCCAATGCCTATGACTATATCATTGATGTGTAAAAGAATGGACCTAGAATATATCCTTGCAGGACACCCGCGTAATCAAACTTACAGCAAGAGCCGGTAACAGGAAGAATAACTCGTTGTCTTCTGCCAGAAAGATAACTACTGATCCACGACAATAAACTGCCCGAAATAGAAGACCTTTATGCCATTCTCGATCTAAGGCATTTCTAACATTGCAGAAGACCGCTCGTATTTCTTTACCTGAGTCCAAAGCTTGACAGAAGGTATTGTAGGGAAAGGTGAGTTGATTGGTTGTAGAATCTGCAGGTGTAAAGCTAGACTTTAGAGGGGTGATATTATTTTTATTATTATTATTATTATTATGTAAGAAATTGTAAAGATACGTCACAACAACACATTCAGCAACTTTCTCTAAACAACGCAAGAAAGAAGTATACCGATAATTACACACTGAAGATGACTCTCTTTTTTAAAGATAGCACACACCAGAGCATCCCTCCAATTCTCGGGGAAAATACCAAGCCGTCAAGGACATCAAGGATAAGATAATTGATAAGCTAGCTCACCAAGCATGCGATTATTAATACCGTCGGGTCCTACAACTTTGTCGAGAGGAAGAGATTTCATAACTGATTTGACTTCTAATGGAGTAATACTAACAGATGAAAGAGTGTCATCAGTGTAAAGTCCATCATTTAGAACTGTAGCATTACGATCGTCCAGCATTGTCTGCTCTCGAAAGAAGTTATTCAGCAGATTTGCTTTTCCAGTTTCTTTCGAGTAAACGTAGCCATCCTTTCTCCAAAGTTGGTACAGAAGATTGCGAAGATTATGAAGTAAAAGTTTAAAAAGTGGACTATCAGTCTTTAAACGATACTGTTTCTGATTTAAGATTTTTATATAGTTGATCAAAACAGCATTGCTTGGACTGCCGAATATACTTTGTTTCCTTATTTCTAATTTTCCTAAACTTATCCCATGATCTGGTAGTATTTAATTTCTTTGCATTTCTGTGAGCTGTCTTGCGCTTTCGTATTAGTTCTCTCTCTATATCAGCTTCAATCCGATCGGTGAAGGTCACCTTTCATCCATTTCAATCTCTTTGTTCATCAGACGACGCCTGCAGACCCATTTCGGGTCCTTATATCGCCACTGCTTCTGCTAGTGAATTAATCTGATTGGTTATGTTTTTGGCAAATATATTAATATCCGAATCTGACAAAGAATCCCAAGCAGTATCTGAAGCCTTGGTTCTTAGGATATCATAATTTCCTCGGTCATAACTCTAAATATGGCAAGTAAATGTTTTTCTTACTCATTTTGAAACAAAAAAAAACAACAACAACAAAAAAAAACCAAAAAACTTACAGATACCATATACCGAGCAGTGATATCGCACACCTTGATGAAGGAAAGGGTCTGCTACATTGCTGTAAATTAAGTTATTTTTATTGGTCAGGAGATCATACCTATGCGCGAGAAAGAGCGTTCTGTATAGTACGCTGGCTCTGTTATAGTTTGGTATGAACCCAGTAAGCATTCTACATAAATCTATAGCGGGCCGTTATCGGCCCGTCAGGGTAGCTGACGGGCCGATAACGGCCCGCTATAGATTTATAATGAATGCTAGCTGGGAATGCATACATCTGTTAACTTACGAGAAGTGTGATGATTGAGCATATTAAAATTAAAATATCCTGTCACAATAATGATGTGTGTCCATTGCTAATGATATAGAATCTTCAGTAGCAGAAAAATACAGTGCATCAGAGTTGGGGTGAGTGGGGATGGGGTGGGGGTGGCGCTGTAAAATAGACTAAACAGTAGACGTGTGTCTGTTCCAAACCATGTTCATTCTACGTTAATTGGTTCTAAGTCATATCTTTTTTTGTAATGTGCCGAATCTTTAACACAGATTAAAACTTCACCATGGTAATCGCTTGCTCTGCCTTTGCGTTCCAGTGGTTTAAACACTTCATGAATAAGTCAGTTGCTTGGACCGATGGGTGGAGCAAGGTCTCAATTAAAACAAGGATATCAAAATCTGACAGTTCGGCGGCAAGGGTAATCGCTCTTATTCGGATAGTCTGTACATTATAATGTTCGAATAATAAACGTTTGGATATATTCAAAGTGTTCAGAAAAGAAAATGAATCATCTGATGAGGTGGATGATCTGTCAACAGAAGAAGTTGAGTAAGTTCCAGGCTTTGGGTGCATATTCCTGAGATAAGTAGGAGTACCCAGAGCCAAGCCGTAGCAACTGTGATTACGCTAATAACATATAGCGTTCGAAAACACAATGTTCGAAATTTGCACAATACTTAATGGTACTTTTCTCGTCGTCATATTGCCAGGACGTTTGCCTTTACATTTGTTGGCATCTTTAATGGAGAAGAGTAATAAAAAAATGTACAACACCTTCAGATAATCAAATTGTTGATAACCAGTACAATACCCAACCTGGTGCGGTGAACTTTGTCGTGCCGATGTGAAGAGAATGACTTCTCACAACACTAACAATTTACTAAACATGTACAGGTTCTGTTTCCTCTTCCCTGTTCACAGCTCTCTGGACCCATTTCATTTATAAGTAATTCAGACTTTAGGTAAACTACTTTATTTTGTTTGGCAGTTGACACAAAAACTTATTTTTTTTCCACCTGAGTTTATGGCATTCGAGGCCTAATGTTAGATTATCACTTGTGATTTTGTTTCCTTACATCGCACTGGCTGCCTTGTTCAGTCTAAACGGAACATATTGAAGGTTGCTGCATCTACGACAGACGTCGGTCCCTTCCGTGCGATTACGTCATCCAGCCCAAGTTACATTGATTTTGACTACTCGGCGGTCTTCGCACCTTAGTGCCGTCATGGCAATGAATGTGGATGAGAGAGCCTAAATCGATAATAAAAAACCAATACACTCTCACTATACATTCTACAATGACGCTAAAAGAAGCCTGCTACTATGTGGCTCTATACTATCATTCTACAAATACGGTGTACGTCACCAAATTGGCGTCGCGCTGAAATTACCAACGCCATGATTGATCTTTTATTTACGTCGGTGTGACTCCTCCGTACCCGACATTGGGGCTGCCGAGAGTGAGCAATCCACTCTGTCGACACCGTCGCCAGAACTCAAAATCACGCGCAAGTTTCATTCTCTAACACTATTCTCCATTATGCTAAATAACAAACGGGCTATGACTTTCCAAATGTCGTGACCCTGATGTTATGAAGATACTTCGCTTTGTTGCCTGAACCGGCAACCTTTAAGGTATAACCCATTGAAAGTTATGAATTAATTTAAGGTATAATCCATTGAAAGTTATGAATTAATTTAATAGGACTGCATTTTAGTCTAATCTAGAATCAAATTCCCATGTTAAAGTATTTTTTTTATATTTTCCATAACCTATCTGACAAACCTGAGCGCCCAGATTGTTTACTCGAGCAGACATAATCCACATGAGAACGTGCATTTGAGATTGCACGTTCATTATTTGTCTACATAAACTACGCACCGCGTATGTGTTCAATTACGTAAATACACCTGTCCGTAGGTGTTTTCGTGCATGTATAACCGTTCGTATGTGTGTCCGCGCTTTCTTGGCCTTATGTTAAGCCGGTGCGATCCGTTATGGTACTACCACTTTCACAATGCAATCAGCAAGTTCGATCCTGCACTGTTCTTATTTCCACCAAAACAACAACTTGCGCCTACGGCAGAGAGACCCTGACCGGACTGCACACAGCCAGCACAGTCTGCTCTGCACTCTCGACAATAATTACAACCTGTACAAAACTATAGAGAAATCCCGACCAGACTACACAATGCCAGCCGCAGCCAGCTTGGTCCTCCCAACACATTACGAAAACATGCCTATTCAAATATACTGAAAAGTTAATCACCGAAAAATGGAAAAATTTCAGACAAAAAATCAAATATTTTTCGTATTTCTGCTCAAAACATAGATTGTGGGTACTTGTTAGAACCGCCTCACAGAGGCGGTTCTAACAAGTACCCACAATCTATGTTTTTGAGCAGAAATAAGTAAAATAATGTATACCCCTGTTAACCCCAGTTTTACCATATAAAAGTGGGGTTTAAGGGGGTCAAAATTATATCGGCATGTTTTCGTGATGAATACTCCAGTAACGTATGCGGAATCGAAGCAAACTGCGCCCAACATTTAGCATCTGCAAGTAATAATTTAAAGGTTTTCATCAGTCTCCATGTGCAACCTGCCATTTCGGAATCGTCCTGAAAACCAACAAATAAATTATCATTTAATAAAATACCACTCACCGGAAAATCCCGACAAAGGTCACTTCTGACGTTTTGGTCGTATACTGGTTTGCTCTTTGTCGTATACTTTCAGTGGGGTGTATTTATAGTCAATTTTAATCATGGGGAAATCAATACTTTAAAATTTCAGGAGATCAACGTGACTCAATTACGACGTGGCACTTGTACTTTATAGTTGCAGGTAGAAAATGGACTTAGCATTACGAAAACATGCCTATCCAAATATACTGAAATTTTTACCACCAAAATAATGAAAATTTTCAGATAAAAATTCTGATACTTTTTTCATATTTCTGCTCAAAACATAGATTGTGGGTACTCGTTAGAACCGCCTTGTCGAGGCGGTTCTAACGAGTAACTACAATCTATGTTTTGAGCAGAAATAAGAAAAATAATGTATACCCCTGTAAACCCCAGTTTTACTATACAAAAGTGGGGTTTAAGGGGGTCAACACTTCGTGATGGGCAGTTTAAAAGGGGCCTCGCGTCTTAAAACAACTGTAACATATGTTCAGACTGTTCTGTATCGTAGCTCAGACCAACCGTTGCTACCCATTTCTACAACTATCAACATGCACACTAGATTTTTGACTTAATTTTTTTTTGTCCCTCATGATTCTAGGCAAGTTGGCCCATTGTACTCCCTGTCACCAACACAAGTTCAAGTATTCAGTGTACGGCTCGGTGGAATTTACCTTCAACTTAATTATCTCATAAACGAACATCAGAGTATTGAGTGAGATGCAATCGACCGAGAATTCCACATGAATCCTGGACTACGTATGTTTGGCGTGTTTAGACGCTGATTCTGCGCATCGGCTAATACTGCTCTTTTCTTTCTATATACTGCGACACCCTCATTTTCTGAGTCTTCACGAAAACATGCCTATATAATTTTGACCCCCTTAAACCCCACTTTTATATAGTAAAACTGGGGTTTACAGGGATATACATTATTTTTCCTATTTCTGCTCAAAAACATAGATTGTGGGTACTCGTTAGAACCGCCTCGGCGAGGCGGTTCTAACGAGTACCCACAATCTATGTTTTGATCAGAAATAGGAAAAATATCAGAATTTTTATCTGAAAAAATTCAGTTTTTGGTTGTAAAATTTTCAGTAAATTTGACCAGGCATGTTTTCATAATTAATTCACTCAAGACTGCCTGGGTAGAAACTTATACTAAGCAATGTGGATAAAGTGTCTCGCCAAAGACACAACACTTGGAGCTCGCTGGGGTCGAACTGCAAACTCACGATCTTGAATCCGACGCTTTACCACTGCACCACGGCGCTCCACTTACCAATGCGCCACAAAGCTTCACATTCATTCTAATACTTTTGAACAAAAAAACTTCAAAACCTCTTCATTTGGAACACGTTTATGTTAAAGAGAAAATACAGAGCTGCACGAAAATCGCAACTACCAAGACTGTCACAAGAAATGATAAAACTTAATTATTCACGATTCATAAATTACTCTGGTCTACTCATACATGTAATTAACCAGCCAGATCACAGCATTATCAGAAAATAAGGAAGGGCGTAGACGTATAAAAACACACAACGGTAGCGGCGTTTAATGGTCGACACTACAGACGTACCAAAATGTTGGGGAAAAACGGTATAAATAGAATTTTATAGAAATGGAAATTTGCCTTATTCCGTCAGTATAACATATTATGTAGGCACATTTTTTATTACCAACGTTCGATCATATGGAAATCCTAAAAATGTGCATTCATACCTATATAGAGATGTATCCACATTTCAGTTAAGCAGCAAAAACATGGCCTAAGCAGAAGGGAAGTGATAAAGTAGAACATAGTGTGTGTATCAATTTTAATAATACAGTCGAACCTCGTTATCTCGAACTCGCTTATTTCGAATTACCGCTTATCTCGAAGTGAAAATCTGGTCCCTGTTTTAACATGAAACTATGACAACAGGTAACAAAATAATGTGGAAAAGGGGAGAAATTGCTCCTAAGGAGCAATTTCTCCTCTTTTTCACATTATTTTATTTTTATATTTCTAACTTCAGGGGTCAAATTACATATTCATTTGTTAAATGTGGTTGTTCGATTTATTGTTTTCCTCACTCTCTCAACTCTGATATGTCGAGGTACGGATATCTCGAAGCGTTTAAGTGAGTCCCTTGGAATTCGAGATAACGAGAATCGACTGTAGTTCATATTTTGCTAAAATCCAAAACTAATGGAATAAGGAAAATATTACAATATGGATACATCTCTGTATAGAGATAATCCACATTTCAAGAAAAGCAAATTCTTAACTAATGTATTTAAAATTATTTTACCTAGACCGAAACAAGTGCATGCTACACTTGTTATTTCAATATTTTATAGCATCTTACTTTCAAAAAGCCTGTTTCTTATCAAATAAATGCATACCTTGGAAATAGGGGGTGGTCGGGTGGTGCGAAGGTGTCATGTATCTTGCGTCACCGGGGCGTCCAACTGATATTGGCTTACAGTTGGGCAAGGCCTGCTATCCTTGTAACAGGTAAGGGTAGAGGGGGAATGTTTTTATTTCTTCTGTTTCTTCACTTTCATTCCTGTTCCTCTTTCTTCCCTGTTCCTCTCTTTCATCTCTTCTGCTGTCTCTTCTATCTCTTTTCTCCCTTTCTCTGGAAGACGACACAAAATGACCCACAAGGGTTGACGTGTCGTTAAACCCCAACACAATCAATCATACCGTGGAAATAAGTTTTATTTCCCCATATGGAGCCATAAACGGAATAAGCGCAAACAGAGTAGTGATCTGATGAGACAACACGATTCCTTATTTTTGTATGCACACACAGAAACAATAACAAAGTTGGATGAAAACGCTGTGACCCCTTTGACCATCAAACATTTATTACACGAGTTCTAAGAAATACAGAATAACAAACCCGACTGGCAGGTAATATAGATAAAGGTTTCTTGTCTATTTTGGAGGCGATGCGCATATGTTACAATGTGTGTGTGTATGTGTGTATGTGTGTGTGTGTGTGTGTGTGTGTTTTCCTATGATGCAGCTCATATATGTTCTATGTGCAAAAGTGATCCATACGCAGGAAAAGAATACACTGATCATATGACAAGGAGTCTGCCCAGGACTTCCCCTGTCAGTATATTAAATACTATTCGTTGGTAGAGTTAATACAATGATACAAGCTTTTGTACATGATGATGATTTGGAGTTTTACGTCCCTGTTAACATTATTTAGACAAAATGGTGTTAATGAAAAGCTCTGCGTAATAAAGCGCCGCACAGTCATGAGCTGAGCTAAAGACACTTGTGACTTAGCGCTCAATACTGGAGTCATTTTGTGGTGTTTGTCAAAACGCTAAAATCCGACATAATTTGCAAATCTTCTGACTCTTATGAAAGCGTATTACTTGTCAATTTGCGAGCAAAGTATTGTTGTTTTCATTACCGTACGTATAATTGTAAGCTTATTTTAGTCTCTTTTTATGCCCGGCTCTGCTCTGCTCTTGATTTTCGTTTTTTTTTTTTTTTTTTTTTTTTTTTTTTCTGGTGCCTGCTATATAATGTGATCCCTCTCATACACCATAATAGTTTGTAGGAGTTGCCGCGTGGCCAGATGCTATAATTACAACGTAATATATATTAAGTTGACGTGTTGATACTTGAGAGACATATTTTATCCTTTGTAAAAAGTATATATCAATACTAAGGTTTAGTATTTCTTGAAATATTAGCATGCTAGAATGGTTGTCCAGATTATCGCGCACAGATTAATATCAGTCGCTAAATTTTCAAGAGAGGCAACAGAGTCAAAATAGCGTTTTCCTCCCTTGTGAAGAGGGTCCCCTAAAAGGAAAGAATTTCCTCCCAGGGAGTTTCAGAAAAGTCTCCTTTTCAGAAGGGAGTTTTTTGTGCAGGAATGCAAGCAGTAAGTAACAAACTTTGTCTCCTTTTAAAAAAAAAAATGCGGAAATACAACCAAGTGTAGTCAGTCCCATCCCAGCAAACACCCGACATCGCAACAACGTCGTTACAACGTCGTGACGTTGCAGCGACATTGTAACGACTTACCTGCGATGTTATGTGTGTGCTTGGATAGAGATAGAGGGAATCGAATAATTAGAACAGATTTTATCACAGAATTTCTATCGTCGAATGACAATCGTTACAATAGTTTTATCACAGAATCGCTATTATGACATTCAATAGGAGGACCATTACAATCAACCTCTAATGTTACACTGTAAAAGATCTATGATGCAGCTGTGTTCTTATCAATATAGACCTGCTGTTTGTTGTTATTAATGGAACGTATGAGCTTCCTCATAAGAAAACGTACCTTAGTACATGTGCGCCCACTAAAGATTCAGATCAGTCATCAGTCCATGCAAAATAGCAGTCATTACGAAAACACGCCTATTCAAATATATTGAAAATTTTATAACCAAAAAAGGAAAATTTTTAGATACAAAAGTTCTGATATTTTTCATATTTTAGGTCAAAACATAGATTGTGGGTTCACGTTAGAACCGCATCAGCACGGCGGTTCTAACGAGTACCCACAATTTAATGTGTTTAGCGAAATAAGAAAAATATATATATACCCCTGGTTTAATACATAAAAGTGGGGCCGTTTAAGGGGGTCAAAATGATACAGGCGTGTTTTCGTGATGGTTATCAGAATCTTCAATGGGCACTTTTTTGATGGTCAAGGATGCAAAGTTTCGTAGACTGATCAGACTGCGCGGATAAGCAAGCTGATTTGAGTACAAGGCTTCGCTGGACGCAAACGTCAGACGACTCGGAAAGCAACTGGAGTCTTTTAGGTTAGTTCAATGACTATTGATACGTATTGATACGTATGTCATCATGTGTGGCATAAGCGTACATGCACTTGCTGAACTTAAACAACCCACTAGCTTTTTAAAAGCTAACCCCTCCCTGCTTATAAGGCTTCGCCACTTTGCTCCTGTGCAATCTGTTGGTATATTGAAGTCCTGCAGAAAGGCTTTGAGGGTGTCCTTGCATCGCTTTTTGACCAGCATGGGAGTGTTTTCCGACTAAGAGTTCTTTATAGAGGATTCTCTTTGGCGAACGTTCATCAGGCATTCTGGTAACATGGTCTGTCCATCTTAATTGTGCCAATTTCAGAAGAGTATATACACTCTGCACCCCTGCCCATTTTAGAACATCTGTGTCTGGAATCCTGTCTTGTCACTTTATCTTTAGAAATTTTCTAAGATAGATTGTATGGAAGTGGTTCAGTCTTTTGGCATGCCGTTAGTAAATTGTCCAAGTTTCATATGCGTATAATAGTGGAGGGTTTCTATTTTTCGAGTAGTAAGTTTCGAGTGAGAAAAGTGAGTTTCGAGTTAAAAAAGCAAGTTTCGAGTAAGAAAAGCGAGTTTCGAGTAAGAAAAGTGAGTTTCAAGTTAAAAAAGTGAGTTTCAAGTAAGAAAAGTGAGTTTCAAGTAAAAAAAGTGAATTTCGAGTTAAAAAAGTGAGTTTCTAGTAAGAAAAGTAAGTTTCGAGTTAAAAAAAAGTGAGTTACGAGTACGAATAGTGTTGCAGAATAATAATTACAGAATAAATTCCAAACATGCATAGGCATCAAACTGAGCGTTATTATTCAAGCAAACACGGTACTTGTTGAAGGAATCTAAAGTTTCCCCGTTTTTATACTACGCATTTCAATATCCATTAGACTTTAGTGCGACAGCTGTCTAACGGTGGCCAATTTCAGAAGCATTGCCGCATACTTTGATTAAAAAAACGTCCACACATTACGAAAGCACGCCTATTCAAATATACTGAACATTTTAACCACTAAAAAGTGAAAATTTTCAGATAAAAATTCGGATATATCTCATACTTCTGGCCAAAACATAGATTGTGGGTACTCGTTAGAACCGCCTCGACGAGGCGGTTCTAACGAGTACCCACAATCTATGTTTTTGAGCAGAAATAAGAAAAATAATGCATACCCCTGTAAACCCCAGTTTTACTATATAAAAGTGGAGTTTAAGGGGGTCAAACTTATATAAGTATGTTTTCGTGATGAAAACATCAGACTAATCGCTTGCGTAACGGAAGGCGGTCATTTAAAAAAAGATACCTTACCAACTACAAAAAAATATCTCATAAGAGCACAATAGTTTTCACACATATATTTTTGCACAGTTTATTTCACAATTAAATCTCAACGTTTCGGCTGATTAAAGCCTTTTTCAAGAGAGTTAAGCTCTTTCAGTGCTACACCATCTTCTTATCAATACTGTCAACCATTTTGAATGCAGATGTTATGCACACCGTTGTCACGACGTCACAACATCTGATTACTCTCGCCAAGACGTTGTACTACCATTTGGCGCCAAAACTGGAGTAAAAGTGTTAACACTTTTTCAAACATCAGACCACTAATGTGATGCAGTTCACAATGAAATAAACCAGTCTTTAGTAAATAGGGGGAAAAATTAAAAAAAAAAGACAAAAAAAGTAATAAATAAATGAATAAAATAAAACAAAATGAAAAAAAAAGTAAACAATAAAGAACCATAGCTGTGAAATCTCTCACAGTTGTGCTCAGCTTATTATACAGAACTAACTAAAAATAAGAAAATATAGTCGACTCTCGTTATCTCGAATTCCAAGGGACCCTCTGAAATACTTCGAGATATCCGCACCTCGACATATCAGAATTGCAGAATTGAGGGAAAAATAAATCGAACAACCACATTTAACAAATATATGCGTAATTGGACCCTTGAAATTCGAGGTATATTGAAAATATTGTGGAAAAGAGGAGAAATTGCTCATTTGGAGCAATTTCTCTTCTTTTCCACAATATTTTGTTACCTATTGTTAGATTTTCATCTTTAGTTAGGGACCAGATTTTCATAAGCGGTTATTCGAGATAAGCGAGGTCGAGATAACGAGAGTCAACTGTATGTGCCATAGTGTTGACAAAACAGATCACTACATGCCCCAAGTGCCAGCCAAGGGGATCAGTCGGATGCACGTTCGACCGGACGCGGGTTCTATCCAGACTGGCGAAAGGATGGGCACTGAGTACTAGTGATACACTTTATATAAAAGGTCTATGCTAAACTCTAAGCCTACCCAGGTCGGACTCGGTAGCTGACATGCGCATTCGACTGGAGATCAGGAGGACGCGGGTTCGATCCGGCAACATCCTTTTGTGGAATATTTATAGAGTGGTCATGAATTATTCTTCTGTCATTCTCCTATTCTGGAAGATGCAACTAGTTAGTAAATGAATAATGCTTCTTAAAACACGAAGATGCCATTTTGAAAGCTCTGACGTTCGGCGCTATTGCCACCCTTGCCAATGTCATATAGCAATTGCTGCTGAACCTCTTTCCAAATTAAGTCCAGTGTTGCATGCAAGTCACGAAATACGAATCACACTACAAAAGTGAAAACGCTACACTACAAAGTCTGATTTCCTAGGAAAGTAATATTAATCTGCCTTCCTGAATCGCATACGCTGTGTGCAGTAAACAGTGTCTCCCCCTGCCATTGCGAAATCCCTATTGAAAATTGGTTTTGGGAATACCATCTTTATTTGGGAACCCTTAGTGCCCTTATGGGTGTAAACAATGAGACTTGAACACAAATAGCATCAAGGGAGCAGGTCATTACGAAAACATGCCTATTCAAATATACTGAAAATTTTACCACCAAAAAATGAAAATTTTCAGATAAAAAAAAAATCTGATATTTTTTATATTTCTGCGCAAAACATATATTGTGGGTACTCGTTAGAACCGCCTCGCCGAGGCGGTTCTAACGGGTTCCCACAATCTATGTTTTTGATCAGAAATAAGAAAATAATGTATACCCCTGTAAACCCCAGTTTTACTATATAAAAGTGGGTTTTAAGGGGGTCAAAATTATATAGGCATGTTTTCGTGATGTGTTTTAGTGGACCAATTATGAAACTTACTTTCGGTACCTCTGACGTCAGTTTGATGCATATGCATGTTCAGAATTTATTCTGTAATGAATATTCTGTAACTCACTTTTCTTACTCGAAACACACGTTTTTAAACTCGAAACTCACTTTTCTTACTCGAAACTCACTTTTTAAACTCGAAACTCACTTTTCTTACTTGAAACTCGCTTTTCTTACTCGAGACTCACTTTTTTAACTCGAAACTCACTTTTCTTACTCGAAACTCACTTTTCTTACTCGAAATTTTGGAAAGTATTGTCAACAGGGGAATCTTGCGTCAACAAGTCTGAGAGAGTATGTAGACTCAGCTGGACACAACGAGAAGGATAAAGTTTTTATCCATTACAGCGCTGCTGAAATCACTGCACTGCGGGGACCTACTGACAGTCATAGCACTGCTCTTTTCATACAATAAATTTACACCGGTGGTATATTTGTGCAGCAACACAAGCCTGGCAATGCGGGGAGCTGCCCTGCACATTATCCCCGCTATCCCCCTCCCATCCCCGTAGGTGGGTTAGAGGTGGTTACAAATGGTTTGTGCATTCCGCTTAATAAGTCAGTCTAAATTTATGAATTTCCCATTATTCAATTTTGGAGAATACGGCACGGGAATCCGGATACTGTTAAGTTATAACATCAAACTTTAATGCACCGATTGACAGGCCCGGATCCAGGGGTAGGCAAAAGGGGCGCCTTATCAGTAGATAAATGAAACCAGGAGGTACAGGTCTCTGGAGAAGGTTGTATTTAACCGGTTCACACTTCATGGAAATACTGCCTCTATGTGACTCAGTTGCCTTGCAGCGTTAAAAATGTAGATATAGGTACTGGAAATATATAATTGATGTTATTAAACTTGTGTTATATATGTTTGAACAACCTACGTTTGATAATAAGTCCTACGTAGGTAATAATAAGTCCTACGTAGGAGATAGTAACTCACTACGTAGGAGATAATAAGTCCGACGTAGGAGATAATAAGTCCTACGTAGGAGTTAGTAACTCCTGCGTAGGAGATAATGTCCTACGTAGGAGTTACTAACACCTACGTAGGAGATAATAAGTCCTAAGTAGAACTTACTTTCTCCTACACAATGACGTTATTAAACTTGTTTTATATATGTTTGAACAATCTTTTCAAAACAATGTACTAATAAAAAAAAAAAAAATAGAATGTCTTGTTAATATTTTGTAGAACTTTGAGGTGTCTACAAGTAAAATAAGAAACAATGATGGTTGAGTCTTTTCAAATAAAAATGTACTTTATGAATTATGCGACCACTGTAGACCCAGATTAGTCTGTACGTCCCGCTTTATGATCAGAATGTACACTGCACGCGAACAGAGCTTGCACATTCTATCAGCGAAAAAATGTATGCACAAGCTGATCTGGAACTACAATTGTTGCACATATTATTAAATCCTGTTTTTATTATTTGGAGAGACTCTTGTTATTTCTGTGTTGGGTAGTGAGTAAATATGGATAAAATGTTTCCTTGGATTATTACTGTTATTACCCTATGTTTCTAGACAGAGAGGCCTGTGCTTACAGTGTAGACCCAGATCGGATGTCACGTAACACATTGTGTAATCAGGGTCTACACGGTTCTACACTTAGCCAGCAATGTTTAGACAAATCAGTGGGTACTATAAAGCCCTAGTAAAAAATATAGGGCAAGTGTGGTAAAGGGTCGTTTGTTTTGGAAACAAGTACCATTGCCTTATGCCAAAGTTTGAAAAGGTGTGAACAATTTATTGAATCTGACAGACGGTGGTTATAGAAGAAAGTGATTTACAGTATTTAACCTAAGTATTCTGATAGACAGGCCTTAACAAACAGCAGTCGCGGCCCCTGATCAGACATTACATTACAGGGCCCAGTTGTTCAAAGCTAACGATGTCGTTAGTTAACGATTCGTTAAAATTTACATCGCATTATACGCAAATATGCTAAAAAATTTTGCTGAAAAAATGTGAGTAGCTTTTGCAGTGCAAAAGCTACTCACATTTTTCAGCAAAAAATATCAAAATATTGTATATTGAATCTGCTAAAACAGTTAACGAAATGACCCTTAACGAGCTCGTTAAGCTAACGACACTTTGAACAACTGGGCCCTGAGCATTAAAGTCTGCACACTGTTTGTCACTCAAAAAAAAAAAAAAAAAAAAAAGAAACAGCATGTATAAGCCATGTCAACAGGTAGTAACACAGACTTAATCAAATTTCAGTATGATAGAGATTTAAGATGTTTAATAATTAACAATATTATACCCCTATGTACACATGTAGCAAAAACTGTTAAAGCACCACGTACCTCTTTTAAAAACAAAAACGTTTTGAACATGACCAACATAATATTTATTCTTCGGAATTCAAATATACAGTTAAATCAGTGTTGCTATTACTAGTTATTTAAATAAATAAATAATTAACTGAATAGATATATTTTATGGAATGAAGTATGACCAACATAAGATTGTTTTTCTCCGCATTGTAATGCGGTTACTAACACCTTTGTAGGAGAAAGTAAGTTCTGCGTAGGACTTATTATCCCCTACTTAGGTGTTAGTAACTCCTACGTAGGTCTTATTATCTCCTACGTAGGACTTTCCTATGTAGGAGTTACTATCTCCTAGGTAGGACTTATTATCTCCTACGTAGGAGTTACTAACTCCTACGTAGGTGTTAGTAACTCCTATGTAGTACTTATTATCTCCTTCGTACGACTCATTATCTCCTACGTAGGACTTATTATCTCCTACGAAGGCGATTGTAAATCTCCTAACTAGGAGTTACTATCTTTTACGTATAACTTATTATCTACTACGTAGGACTTATTATCTCCTAGGTAGGAGTTACTATCTCCTACGTAGGACTTATTATCTCCTACGTAGAAGTTAGTTTCTCCTACGAAGGATTTACTAACGCCTACGTAGGACTTATTATCTCCTACGGAGGACTAATTATCTCCTACGTAGGAGTTACTATCTCCTACGTAGGACTTATTATCTCCTACGTAGGAGTTACTATCTCCTACGTAGGACTTATTATCTCCTACGTGGGACTTATAATTTCCTATGTAGGAGTTACTATCTCCTAGGTAGGACTTATTATCACCTACGTAGGAGTTACTAACTCCTACGTAGGTGTTAGTAACTCCTACGTAGGTCTTATTATCTCCTACGTAGGACTTATTATTTCCTATGTAGGAGTTACTATCTCCTAGGTAGGACTTATTAACACCTACGTAGGAGTAACCAACTCCTACGTAGGTGTTAGTAACTGCTACGTAGGACTTATTAATACCTACGTAGGACTTATTAACTCCTACGTAGGAGTTACTATCTCCTACGTAGGACTTATAATCTCCTACGTGGGACTTATAATTTCCTATGTAGGAGTTACTATCTCCTAGGTAGGACTTATTATCACCTACGTAGGAGTTACTAACTCCTACGTAGGTGTTAGTAACTCCTACGTAGGTCTTATTATCTCCTACGTAGGACTTAATATTTCCTATGTAGGAGTTACTATCTCCTAGGTAGGACTTATTATCACCTACGTAGGAGTAACTAACTCCTACGTAGGTGTTAGTAACTGCTACGTAGGACTTATTATCTCCTACGTACGACTGATTATCTCCTACATAGGACTTATTATCTTCTACGAAGGAGATTGTAAATCTCTTACGTAGGAGTTACTATCTCCTACGTATAACTTATTATCTCTTACGTAGGACTTATTATCTCCTACGTAGGAGTAACTATCTCCTACGTAGGACTTATTATCTCCTACGTAGGAGTTAGTAACTCCTACGTAGGACTTACTAATGCCTACGTAGGACTTATTATTGCGTACGTAGGAGTGAGTAACTCTTACGTAGGAGTTACTAACCTACGTAGGTAGGAGTTACTAACTCCTACGTCGGACTTATTATCACTACGTAGGAGTTACTATCTCCTACGTAGAACTTATGATCTCCGACGTAGGGGTTAGTTACTCCTACGTAGGACTTATTATCCCCTACGTAGGACTTATTATCTCCTACGTAGGAGTTACTATCTCCTATGTAGGACTTCTTTTCTCCTTCGTAGGAGTAAGTAACTCCTACGTAGGACTTACTAGAACCTACGTAGGGCTTATTATCTCCTACTTAGGAGTTACTATCTACTACGTAGTACTTATTATCTCCTACATAGGAGCTAGTAAGTCCTACGTAAGAGTTACTTACTCCTACGTAGGACATTATCTCCTACGTAGGACTTATCTTCTACGTAGGAGTAACTATCTCCTACGTAGGACTTATTATCTCCTAGGGGTTAGTTACACCTACGTAGGACTTACTAACGCCAACGTAGGACTTATTATCTCCTACATAGGAGCTAGTAACTCCTACGTAGGAGTTACTAACTCCTACGTAGGACTTATTATCTCCTACGTAGGACTTATTATCTCCTACATAGGAGTTACTATCTCCTACGTAGGACATTATCTCCTACGTAGGAGTTAGTAACTCCTACGTAGGACTTACTAAAACCTACGTAGGGCTTATTATCTCCTACGTAGGAGTTACTATCTCCTACGTAGGACTTATTATCTCCTACGTAGGAGTTAGTAACTCCTACGTAGGACTTACTAACGCCTACGTAGGACTTATTATCTCCTACGTAGGTGTTAGTATCTCCTACGTAGGACTTATTATCTTCTACGTAGGAGTTACTTACTCCTACGTAGGATTTATAATCACCTACGTAGGAGTTACTCTCTCCTATCTAGGACTTAAATATTCTTTTCACCTGGCACTAGGACGCTTCCATAAGATATTATATTTTCCCTTCCTAGAGTAAATATTTCTTGGATATTTATTTTATTTTTTGAAACCGATTGCCAATGACTATTTGATATAATTACTCATCTTAACCATATTAATTTCAGACTGTTAATGAATGCTTTAAGGTTAATCATTTGCAAACCTCCTTGGCAATACTGTTTTACAACTATACTTTGTTTTATTTTTGCAGGACCTTCCCACAAGTATTCGAAAAATATGTTGTTTAATTCTTTTTAGTATTTGGTCTGTTGGATTTGGTATTGATATAAACATGTGGTTTAAAATTGGCAGAAGTAGTGATTTTATTACAGTGATCTTATCTAATGGTGTCAAATATCGCCTTTTCCATAATTTGATTAGTGATCTGATTTTCTGTATTTTTTCATTAAAGTTTATTCCTTGCATGCTTTCGAGAGCGACATGGAAATTTATACCTAAAAGTTTGAATTCAATTTTACCCCATGATAGTTTCTATCTTGTTTTAATTGATGAAGTACTATATTTATTAACCCCTATCCACACAGCGTGTGTTTTTCAAAGTTTATTTTTAATCCTGAAAATTTAGAGTATTCAAAGAATACATCGAGTGTTGCGTTTAAGGACTTACTGCCTCCATCTAAAATGAATGATGTGTCATCCGCATATTGTGATAGTTTATGTTGCTTGTTGTTTATAATTATACCATTAATATCTTTATTATTTCTTATCATGAATATAATCTCAGCACAAAGGATGAAGAGGAAGGTTGATACAGGGTCTCCCTGGCGACATCCACGGCCTATATTGAAACAGATGACAGATTACCACACTGATTCACACTTAGCCTTACATTCTGATTTAATAACTTTATCCAAGCGATGACAGAATTACCGAAACCAAAACATTACTTTATAAATGAATGACCAAGACACAGAGTCGAACGCTTTCTCGAATTAGCAGTAGTAACCCAGGTAGATGGTTTTCTTCTTTGAAATGCATAATATCATAGATCAGCCTAATATTTTCTCCTATATATCGCCCTGCATTGAACCCAGTTTGGTCAGAATGTATAAGTTTCTGAAGTGTACCTTTTATTCTGTGGGCGATAACTCCTGAAGCTATTTTATAGGTACAGTTAAGTAAAGAAATAGGCCTATAGTTTTAATGAGGTGTCAGGGCTTGTTATCCTTTGGTATACATGTGATTATGCCTTCCCTTTGTGTAACTGATAAGTCCCATTTGTAGACCCACAGTTGATGGAACGTACTATAAAGTGCCCCAAATTTTTATGCCACCGCCTGCCTTTGGCAGGAGTGGGGCATATAGCGTTTCGCCGTAATGTTACGTCCGCACATGCGTATGTGCGAATGTCACGTTCGTAGCCAGGTTCAAGTTTACCTGCAAAAAAGCAAGAGAAAAGTCCAGGATTGCCACAACCACAAACCGCAGCACCCCCCCCCCCCGCACCCCCGACCCCAAGAGGAAGAGGAAACCGACAAACCCAAACAAGCACAAACCGAACAAACGCACGAAAAACACCAAGACCAGCTCTACCCCTCCCCCTCCCCGAGCGAGGCAATCGCAATACTAAAAGGACCGAAAAACACAAGAACAAAATGACACACGGAAAGACATACAACAAATCGCCTCGTAGAATAAACCACAAAGCAACAAAGAGTAAGACTAACACCGGGACCACCGCCTTAGAACGGTCGGTAGAGCAAACCACCGGAGGGGCGGGGGGGGGGGGGTTAAAGCACTTTTACAGCTAGCTAACTTCACCCTGGGTCCCGATGCTACTCTTAATACAGAAATACATAAAAATTCGGTTCGAATAAAGGCTCCCAACTCAGTCAATGCATCAATGCGGAAACATAAAAATCAAATTAATCACTATAATAAACAAAGACGAGTACTCATGGCTAATTCTACTGTATGCCAGAGTAAATGAAAACCACTAGTTGAACCACGGCGGGCCGCCAAAAACATATCGTCAACCCCAACCCACTGGTAAAAGTTTTACGAAGAGGCCGTCATTGAGTCTGAGGCCCGAACCGCAGTCGTGCAATTAAAGAGTGAAGCATAGCCATCAACAATGATTGGGTTGACAACTAGGCATGCAGTCTGCCGCATAATATCCAGGTTATAGCCAATTCTTTTATAACGGTTAATAAGTTTTCTGAATTGCTCCGAAAAGTTAGATTTACCTACAATTTTTCTAAATCTGTACACTAAGTCACCGTAAAGTTTAGGTGCAAATTTACGTCCGCGTTTCTCTTGCAGCTAATAACATTTATACCTTCTGGGCTAGAAAGTTGAAACTTTGCATGATACTTACCTACATCAAGACGTTTTAATGTATAGTACCGTTGCCCCAGGGTCATGCCCCTGGGCGGGGCTAAGGTCGGGGCGGGGGCACATTTCTAGTTTCCACAACATTTTAAAACACTCAGCTGTAAAACCATCAGATCCAGGACTGCGGTTGTTGGACATTGCCTTAAGAATTAAGGTAGCTTCATCGTATGTAATCGGTCCTTCAATGCAATCAGATTCATTTTTGCTTAATTTTCTTATTTCAACAGTGTCAAGAAGATCATTCAGATCTATATCACTCAGCTGACTGTCTTTGCTTGCATTCAAGTCTTCATAAAATTGTTTTGTTTCATTTAAAATTTCAACTTGATCTGTAATAATTTTTCCGTCTTTTTTTTTCTAGCTTAGGCATGATTTTACTGGTAAAGTTATGTTATCAAGATTACAAAAGAAATTAGTGGGTCTTTCATCATCCTCAATAATTTTGGCCCTTGATCTTACTAATATTCCATGCATTTTATTAATTCGTATTGTGTTTAACTCTTCCTTTAAGATTTCTATTTCATTATTATTAGTCTGTGACAGGTTTGCTTCCAGTAACTTTATTTTACTGATTAATTCCTTTTCTCTTTTTTCTGTTTCTTTTTTTTTATAGCTTGAAAATGAAATAGACTTTCCTCTTATCTCTATCAGAAGGGTTTCAAGAAAAAGTTGATCGTTAATCATAAACTGTACTTGGTCGTCTGGTATTTTTAGTACCTGGTCTAAATTATAAACTGGTAGTGCGTACTGCTTCTTGATGCCATCGATTTTAGCTTTTATTGTATCTATGCATTGTTTATCGTATAAAAGTGAATTATTATGCTTCCAAAGGGACTTTCCTTTTTCAAACTGAACAAATGAAAGCTTCAGTGTTATCATGGAATGATCAGATCTATAGCTTCCTTCAGTGGAACATTTATTTACTGCAGGGAGTAAATCTTGAGAAATAAGAAAAACGTCAAGTCGAGCTTGTTTGATGGGGGATTTTTTACGCTATGTATATCTTTTTAGTGATGGATATAATTCTCTGAAGGGGTCAAATAGATTACAATTTTCTTTTATTACTAATATCCTTTCATATGATCTTTTGTTGTTAATGGTTGTGTAATTAAAATATCCAATTTTTCATCTTGAACTACATTTAATTTAAAGTCTTCACAAATAATAATTCTGTTGTTTCCAATTGTGTCCGCTGTATTTATTATATTATCAAAGAAGTTAGGGGTGTCTTTGTTTAGACCATATAAATTTACTAGTGTAAACCTATCATTTTCTACAGTTTAGTCACATACTAAATAATTTCCTTGAGGATCAGGGCCCACTTGTTCAATGCTAACGATGTCGTTAGTTAGCGATTCGTTAAAATTAACATCGAGTGATACGCAAATATGCTGAAATTTTTTGCTGAAACAAATGTGAGTAGCTTTTGCACTGCAAAAGCTACTCACATTTTTTCAGCAAAAAATATCAGAATATTGTGTATTGAATCCGCTAAAACAGTTAACGAAACCTTAACGAGCTCGTTAAGCTAACGACGCTTTGAACAACTGGGCCCAGAGATATAACTATGTATAATAGGAGATGACTCTTCCTGAAAAGTATGGCCACTCCACGAGAATTGGACGTACCTGAAATGAACAGGGCTTCATTGTTCCACTGAGATCTAAACAAACGTTCAGATGCTTTGGTAGTATGTGTATCTTGAAGACAGTATATATCACATTTTCTTTCAGTTAAATAATTTAGGACATCTAATCTTTTTTCTGTAGACCCCAACCCCTGACAATTAGCAGAAAGATTTTTTATTGCCATAGTTAAACTTTGTAGAGAGGCTGCCATGCTGTGAGACAGGGAACAATTTTTGTGAGACTTAAGAAACGAACAACAAACATGGTTGAGCTCTCTCCCGATTTGAACATAACATTTATAACAAGCTTGCAAACCTTGTACACCTGGACTGTTTCAATGGAGTAGTCATTCAACCCATATCCTGCTGGACCCAGATGTATCCATTGTGGAAAAGAGTGTAGATCCAGACCAGTCACTTCCAAGAATGCCGGCTAGTCTGGATCCGTCATACTGCCCTCCACTCGGCACGTTCATTCATTGTAATTAAAATAAAATGGATAAAGATACAAATGGGTACAGCCTGTTAGTTTCGTCAGCATGAGTCAAAATTTAGTTCAATAATTCCTCTTTACATATAACAAAAGTAGCTCTTCTGTGGAGACATAGTGGTTTTCTCTAAACTTCTGATTATATAATAAAGAGGACTGGATTAATAACTCAGACCCACTGCTAACAAAGGGTTCTTTTTAATTAAGTACATCAATTTGGAGTAGGATACGAATACATGCGAGTTCCAACATGAACCCAGAAATGCATTCAAAACTCACGGATACCTCGGCCCTGGGCACCTCCAAAAAATGTACCTTATACGAAAATCTTAACCCCGCAGAATTATCCTAATTCAAGGGGGGAGGGGGCATCCGTGCACATTTCTAGTTAAGTCCTGCTATACTCGTACATTACAAAATACCCTTTAAGGATACTGGGACAATGCATGCCCAGATCAGCCCGAGCTTCAACTCAGGCCGATCGGGACCACCACCATCTGCTCATGTGTAGCACACAACCCAGCAATAATTAGCACCGACATGGACATAGAGAGACAATGAACGCCAAGATCTGCCCGAGTATCTACACAGTGCCGATCCGAACCCTCTTGGCCTGTCAGTGTAAAGCATCCAATAACAAACAGGCACACGTGATTCTGCACTTGACAAAATACTTCTTTGACAATACAAAGAACACCCAGACCAACCCGATCGTCCACCCAGGCCAATCAGGGCCCAGTTGTTCAAAGCTAACGATGTCGTTAGTTAACGATTCGTTAAAATTTACATCGAGTGATACGCAAATATGCTGAAATTTTTTGCTGAGAAAATGTGAGTAGCTTTTGCAGTGTAAAAGCTACTCACATTTTTTCAGAAAAAAATATCAGAATATTGTATATTGAATCCGCTAAAACAGTTAACGAAATGACCCTTAACGAGCTCGTTAAGCTAACGATGCTTTGAACAAATGGGCCTTGGATCTTCATGTCTGCCAGTTCAAAGCACCCGCACAGAATTCAATGATACAAACACTTACAAGTTTCAACATAACAAAATTCCCTTTTGATCGTAACCGGTCAACGAAGACCCATACCAGGCTGATCGTCCACCCAGACTGATCTGGGTCTTCATGTCTGCCTATTCAAAGCACTTACACAGAATTCAAATGATACAGACACCTATGAGTCTCGACATGGCAAAATACCCCTTGATCATGACAGAACAATGAACAGACAGATCAGCCTGTCCATCCACGCAGGCCAACTAGGATCTTCATGTCTGCAAGTATCAAGCCCATACACAGAATCTAATGATACAGACAGTTATGAGTCTCGACATGACAAAATACCGCCTTGATCTTGACAGGACAATGAACACCCAGATCAGACGAGCGTGATCATGATAGGACAGTGAACACCCAGATAAGCACAAACGTCGCCCAGGCTGATCAAAATCCTCATGTTTGCCAGTATCAAGCACTTGCAGAATCTAATGATATAGACACTTATGAGTCTCGTCTTGACAAAATACCCCTTTGATCATGAATAGAAAATGAACACCCAGATCAGACCTACCATCCACCCAGGCCAATTTGGATCCTCATGTCTGCCAGTATAAAGCACTTACGCATATGCCTATGGCAGAATCCCAGCTAGCATTCTACATAAATCTACAGCGGGCCGTTATCGGCCCGTCAGGGTAGCTGACGGGCAGATAACGTCCCGCTGTAGATTTATGTAGAATGCTTACTGGGATACCTCTTTGATCATGAGAGGGCAACAAACCCCCAGATAAGCCCGATCATCCACCCAGGCTGATTTGAATCCCCATGTCTGCCAATATAAAGAACTTGCACAGAATCTAATGATACAGACACTTATGAGCTTCGAGATGAAATAATATCCCTTTGATCATGGCAGGCAAATGGTCACCCAGTTCTGCCTGATATTCGCCCAGGCCAACCTGGATTTTCATGTCTACCAGTACAAGGCTAATGCACAGAATCTAATGATACAGGCACCTATGAGTCTCAACATGACAAAATGGGCCTTTGAACATATTAAGACAACGCACGCGCAGATCAGCCTGAGGATCCACCCAGACCAATCCGGACCCCAAATGTCCGGCAATATCCAGCACAGAATCCAACAAGATATGAGTCCCAACACGGCAAAATACCTTTTGGACGTACAAAGACAGTGAACGCCCAGATCAGTCTGAGCATCCACTCAGGGCCGATCCTGACCCTCTCCGTCTTTCAGTATAAAGCATCCAATAAATACACACATGATTCTGTCCATACCCAGACCAGCCTAAGCAGACACCCATGTCCGATCCAGACCATCATTGTCCGCTGTTACAAGACGCACAATCCCATGTATCTGCCAGCCCATTATGAAGGCATCGCTCAGTATGTTAATTTGGATTATCGTCAGTCCGGAAGCATTCAAAGGTATTAGAATGTTGATAAACCACCGTGGCTTAACATTATAATGTCATTGTAAAGTTTCAGTTTCCCCTTTGCTACCCTTTCCAATCAAAGGAGAGCATGAGCGAACCGTCAGTATAAGTTTGGTGGATTTTACCAGAGAAAGTCCTCCTGCCAAAACGAAATACAGGACCAGACTTCTCTGGATGGTTAATTTCCAACCACTCGTAGTGCTGGGTCAACGTCACACCGGCATCTCTTCTGACACTGATACACCTCCCAGCAAACATCGGATTAATACCCAGTCCTAACGGCATTACCATCATACAGAACCAACACCTGACAAATGCAGCCCTCACAGGATTATGTAGATTATTCCAAATTGCATTAAATGGAGTCTTATATGTGGTATATAGACGGAGTCCTGAGAATTTAGGGGACCAGGTTGAGCTGAATTTAGAGATTGATTTAAAAATGAGTAGTGAAGTAGTGAAGGTCCAGATCAAACACCGCCTTCTGCCCTCAAGGGACCATGTACACATATCAGGAAAACATAACTGTATAATTTTGACCTCCTTGAACCTCACTTTTATACAGTAAAACTGGGGTTTTCATGGGTGTACATTATTTTTCTTATTTTTGCTCAAAAACATAGATTGTGGGTACTCGTTAGAACCGCCTCGGCGAGGCGGTTCTGACGAGTACCCATAATCTATGTTTTGAGCAGAAATATGAAAAAAATATCAGAATCTGAAAAACTTCCAGTTATTGGTGGTGAAATTTTCAATATATTTGAACAGGCGTGTTTTCGTAATGAGAACTCCAAAACATTGGTACTCCACATGTCATTTCGGCACTATAACTTTAGATTAATTACAACAAAAACTGTTGAACCTGACCAGTGGACTTCCAAGTTGTCTAATCTGGATCCACAGATTATGTTCTTGTGCTCAGGATAAGTGATTTAAATTGTTCCAGGGCAGTGAAGCACACAAGCCAGAGAAAAAAAATGACTGAGCTTATTGCAAACAGTAAAGGCGCGGGTCAGACACCGCCTTCTATGGCATCTGATCCGGGCCCGTACTGTTTACTATGGATTTATTTTGGGGGTTCACTAATACAAAATGGGTTTATACAGCTGCTGCCCTCACAGACCATATAGATTATCCCCAAACCCTCCTAAACATTGTATTCCACATGTTGTTCAGATAACTGCAACAAAAACTGGTAATCCAGACAAGTGGACTTCCAAGTCGACTGATCTGGATCCACAGATTATGTTCTTGTGCTCAGAATAAGTGATTTAAATTGGTCCTGGGCATTCAAGCATGCGAGCAAAAAAAAAAAAAAAAAAAAAAAAATGGCTGAGCTTTTGCAAACAGTAAAGGACCATATCAGACCCCGTCTTCTGAGGCATCTGATCTGACATCACGAAAACACTCCTATATAAGTTTGACCCCCTTAAACCCCACTTTTATATAGTAAAACTGGGGTTTACAGGGGAACGCATTATTTTTCTTATTTATGCTCAAAACATAGATTGTGGGTACTCGTTAGAACCGCCTCGTCGAGGCGGTACTAACGAGTACCCACAAACTATGTTTTGGGCAGAAATATGAAAAATATCAGAGTTTTTTATCTGAAAATTTTCAGTTTTTGGCGATCTAATTTTCAGTATATTTGAATAGGCATGTTTTTGTAATGACCTGTACTGTTCATGAGCGACTGGTTTAGGGATTCCTGTACAAAATAGGGAAAATACAGCTGCATCCCTCACAGGATCATGTCAATTATTCTAAAACTCTCCAAGACATTTGTATTCCATATGCTGTTCAGACACTATAACTGTATACTAACTGCCACAAAAACTGTTGATCCAGACCAGACGACTTCCAAGTTGTCTGATCTGGATCCACAGATTATGTTCTTTATGCTAGGAAGTTGAATTTCGGTATGCTACTTACCCAGATCAAAATCTTCAATTTTTCGATAAAATTGCCCTTAGGTCATGCCATGTGGTGGGGTTAGGGGTCAGAATGTATAATAGGTCAGATTTTACATTCAAATTTACATTGACATTTAGGTCCGCGTTTCGCTTAGAGGTCATACATTGGGTATCTTTTATGCTAGAAAATTGAAATTACCCAGACCTAAACCTTCAACTCTTTCCTAGAGTTGCTCCATGGTCATGTCCTGGTGTGGGCTAGGGGTCAAAATGTACAACAGATCAGATGTTACATTCAAAACTTCATTGACATTAACGTCTGTATTTCTCTTGAAGGTCATAACTTGGCGATTTGTTTTAAGTCTTGCCTGGTGTTATTTTGTTCTTGTGTTTTACAGTCCTTTGAGCATTGCGATTACCTTGCTTGGGGAAGAGAGAGCTAATCTTAGTGCATTTCGTACGTTTGTTTGATTTGCGCTTGTTTGGTTTTGTCTGTTTCCTCTTGGTCTCTGGGAAGGGCTGTGGCTTGTGATTATGGCACTCCCCGGACTTTTCTTTTACCTTTTTGGGGTACCTGTTATGCTAGGAAGAAGTTGAAATTCGGTATGCTACTTAACTTTACCTTAACACCTTAAACTGTGATAGAGTTGCTTCTGGGTCAACTCCTGGGGTCGGGCTAGGGGTCGAAATATAGAACAGATCAGATTGAGCATTTGGAGAATTTTAAATTAAAGCATCCAGATGTTGTTGCCATAGGGACAAAGTGCAAAAGGCGGGGACATTTGTGTACGTTTTTTACTCAGATTTGTAAACCTGTACACGTTTGTCATATTTCAGTGCAAAACCTTTTGTCGTAAACCTCAGTGCACCAACGGTCTTAAATCTACATTATTTAAAAAAAAAACTATTTTTTTTTTATTTTTTCCCCAAAATACAATGTCTGCAAATTATGCAAAAGTCGATAGAGTTGATAAATTGAACACAGGTTTCTGCAATTTTCATAATATTTTAATGAAACATCAATTGGAAATCAATGAAGTAAAGCGGAAATGTTTTCTTATAAAAAATTAAAAAAAAACATTTTACCATTACGAAAACACGCCTATTCAAATATATTGAAAATTTTCAACCAAAAAAGGAAAATTTTCGGATAAAAATTCTGATATTTTTCTTATTTCTGCTCAAAACATAGGTTGTAGGTACTCGTTAGAACCGCCTCGGCGAGGCGGTTCTAACGAGTTCCCACAATCTATGTTTTTGAGCAGAAATAAGAAAAATAATGTATACCCTTGTAAACCTCAGTTTTACTATATAAAAGTGGGGTTTAAGGGGGTCCAAATTATATTGGCATGTTTTCGTGATGCTATTGAAATTGTATATATAAGACCAATATTTGGCCGTAAGTTTTAGTTTAGGAAGATATTTGAGAAGAAAGCACAAAAACAGAAAATAAAATGGCTTCAAATAAATGATCAGTCAGAACAAAGTTTTCTTCTCTTTTTCATTTTGAATAATTCGCTGAGCTGACTGAATAGTTCAAAGTTGGTTTACGATCAGCGGGAAGTAACTCAGACGAAAATTGAATAACACTTTGTCATCAGTGTGTCCCGCTACATTGTTAGCATGTGAATTATGAATTTTGAAGCAAGAATCGAACTTTATTGAAAATATTGAAATTGTATTAAAACAGATATGAGATTACCAAGGAAACGACAGTATAGCAGATTGTGTGGTACATGTAACATGAGATTTTGTCTTGTACAAAACAACACCACTTAATGTAATAACTCATCGATCACGGCAGTGTGATAACTGGCTATTGATGTCAGATATTATGTAATGTACATATGGATTTGACCATTATCTTAGATAACATGGCAAGAGTGACTTGCACACCAGGATACTTTTATCTTTTTGACGCACTTGGTTCACATTCCAAACTGTTAATCTAAGGGCGCCAAGTCGATAGTTTTGTTTGTTTTGTTTTGTTTTTTTTCAGTGAAAATAAGACGACATATCAGGCAGACGATTCGCAAGATATGTCAAGCCCTATTTTCTCTGAAAAATGAAAATAGTTAAAAATGTCGTCTGCTGCAGTTGTGATTGACGTTCTAGATCTACCAATTCTGTCTTCTGCATTTATCATAATGTTTGATTATGAGTTTGTACAGAAGATGTTCGCATTTATTATGTTTGTATCGTACTTACCCTAAAATCGGACCCTTAAAATAGCCTTGTACAAATTTTAGAAATGTCTATTTCCTTTGCTGTTGATGAGTCTAAAATGTTGTGAATGGTTGGCAAACTGTGTCGATCAGACCCCTCTTAAGAAGGAAAGAAAAACATTTGTATCAAAGAATTGCAAAGTGCATCAGTTTACCTTAATATCTCCACTGAGCTGGAGGCGAAACAAGAAAAACGCCTATCAGCATTATGGACGGTTTTCCTCTAAAAGGTTAACCAAAAGGTAAACCTCGGACGACACCCAACACTGGATGCCCGCCCGTCCGCCTCCCCAGACATCTCTAAAGGACAGTTTTGGCTGCACAAACTTTAGGCTTCAGGGGATATAAGTAAATAACGAAGATAGTCAGAGTTGTCTCTCTTTCACACAGCTTGCCTATCTTACTGGTCTTTATGCTTCTACCAAATATATTAAAGATATTTCAAATCATTAAGAAATGATGAGGTGCATAAGATTTTGGCTTAAAATTCGTTCATGGGAGATAACTAGAAAAGAAAAAGAGAAAAGGAATTGTCCTTCATGCATGTGACACTCTTTCTTGACCTGATATATGTCCCTACCAAATGCTATCAAAATTTCTCATAAGGTATGGTAGTTATGGGCTGTATAAGATTTCGGTTTCATTGGAGATAAGTTCATAACGAGAGAGTGAGATTTGTCTTTCTTGCACAAGTTACTCTTCTGGTCCTTATCTATGCCTCCACCAAATATTATCAAAATATTTTTCAAACCATTAAGGAGTTATGGAGTGCCTAAGAATTTGGCTTAGAAATTTGTTCAGGGGAGATAACTAGAAAATAGTAACAAAGCAAGAGTTGTCCTTCTTGCATGCGACACTCCTACTCGACCTGATAACTGTCCCTACCAAGTATTATTAAATTGTCTAAAACAGTATGGGAACTATGGCCTGCACAAGATTTCGGCTTTCAGGGAGATAAGTACATAACAAAGAAAGTTAGAGTTGTCTCGCTTGCACATGACTCACCTACTGGTCGTCTTCTTTATTCCTACCAAATATGAAAGCAATTCTTCAAAAGTAAAGGTACAATATAACTTTGAAGAAAGGTTAACCAAAAGGAAAACCTCGGACGTCAAGGGAGATAAGTACATAGTGTAGAAATTGAGTTGTTCCTCTTGCATGTCACACACCTACTGGTCCTCTTCTTCATCCCTACCAAATATGAATGTAATCCACTGAAGAATAAAGGTAACATATAATTTTGAAAAAGGTAAACCACATACGTCAGGGGAGATAAGTACATAACGAAGAAAGTGAGAGTTGTCTCTCTTGCACTTGACTCACCTACTGGTCCTTCTTTTTACCTCTACCAAATACGGAAGCAATCCACTGAAGAATAAAGGTATCATATAACTTTGAAAAAGGATTAACCAAAAGGTTAACCTGGGACGACGTCCGACGCCCGCCCCCGTCCTTACATCGCTATCTTTTAGGACGGATTTTTGAAAACCCGTCCAATAAAAGTGGTAAGAGTTTTCGTATGCCTATGACATTAATCAGCTAGCTGAGATCTTTAGCACCCTATTAATTGTTTTTTTTTTTTTTTTTTTTTTTTTTGTTAATAATGAAAAGTGTGCGTATTGCAATCGAACTTCAATTGCTCGAACATCTTAGGGACTAAGGAAATTTGTTCTAGACATATTGAGTTCGAGCCACCGAGGTCTAATCATAGGCGCCAGGTCGGGAGGCAAATGGAGATAATTTAGGAATGTTTTTTCGATCCTTCATGAAATAATAGTATGTTGAGTGTACTCATTAGTACACACAACGAACATTTGCATGATAATAACATTTTCCTAAATATCCCCAATTATTTGTTTCTTGAGTTTTCAGAGAGCTCGTATCAGAAGAATTTCCTAGGGACTCAAAAAGAGTTCGAATCAGGCACGGAGAAGTTTAGTAAGAAAGCGCAACCTATACGGATTTAATTTATATTTTGACCGCTACTGGCGATGTTTGTCAGCAAAGATCTAGATGGGACCCTTTCCCGATTTGATAGCTTGCTGACGCACATGTCCGGTAGTCGCCAAACAACTACAAAGTACAAAAAAGGTAAGAGAAAAGTCCAGGGAATGCCACAATCACAAACCGCAGCCCTTCCCAGACACCAAGAGGAAGAGACCGACAATAAACAAACAAGCAAAAATCGAACAAACGTACGAAAAGCACTAAGATTAGCTTTCTCTTCCCCAAGCGAGGTAATCGCAATGCTAAAGGGACTAAAAAAAACACAAGAACAAAGTAACACAAGGTAAGACATAAAACAAATCGCCTCGTAGAATAAACCACAAAGCAACAAAGAGTAAGACTAACACCGGGATCACCGCCTTAGAACGGTCAGTAGAGTAACCCACCGGGGGGGGGGGGGGGCGGGGGGGGGATGGTGGTAGGGGCGGGGTTAAAGCACTTTTACAGCTAACCAACTTCACCCTGGGTCCCGATGCTACTCTTCATACAGAAATACATAAAAATTCGGTTCGCATAAAGGCTCCCAACTCAGTCAATGTAGCTTGACAAGAAACGTAGCTTCCAGGCCAACTGTATTTCTGCCTCCGGCTGGTCATTTGATGTCAAGTTTTTGTCACACACATATAACAAAATATAGGCAAATATTCATCCTTTGTTGGGATGTACTGCATTGCCAATCATATAAAACGCCATTGTCACTTCCGAACGACACTTGCAATGATATCAAAGCCCTGGCGTAGGCATCTGATGCCGCCATACATCGCGTCAAACCCTATCGGGCTCGGGTTCGAGGTAGCTTATGTACTTCGGAACTGACTCCGAGGGACCTTAGTCAATTCTTAATCTGTGTCGAAGGTGTCTGGTGTCGCTAGAGCTTTTCGTTGGTGAGAAATCAATGAAATATTTAGTAATGTTCTTCCTCAAATTAGAGTTGTTGGTTAACCCGTAATCATTACGAAAACTCGCCTATTCAAATATATAGAAAATTTCACCTCCAAAAATTGAAAATTTTCAGATGAAAAACTCTGATATTTTTTATATTTCTGCTAAAAACATGGATTGTGGGTACTCGTTAGAACCGCCTCGCCGAGGCGGCTCTAATGAGTACCACAATCTATGTTTTTGAGCAAAAATAAGAAAAATAATGTATACCCCTGTAAACCCCAGTTTTACTATATAAAAGTGGGGTTTAAGGGGGTCAAAATTATATAGGCGTGTTTTCGTGATGTATTTTATAATCTTCGTACGCCAATCCAAGCCAAGCACCTTATTTATACCCCTCTCAAATATTTAGCAAAGATGTAATTTAGAGCATGATGTTTTATTACATTACATTCTAATATTAGTGTTTTCTGAGTAATTATATCTAATTTTAAGAATCATTATAGTTGCGTTTTGAAATTTCTAAAATAAAGTTTTACCGTGCTATATTCTTTGTTTAGTAAATATGTAAATATTGTATTGTTCTTATCGAGGACCGTGTGGTAGATTAGTGACTATACTAAATATATTACCCTCGCTAAATAAAGACGTTATTAATATTATTACTATTATTATTATTATTATTATTATTATTATTATTATTATTAAAATAAACAAGCCATCTATTGGACCATGGAGATTTTTAGAGATTTTTAGGCATCATCACGAAAACATGTCTATATAATTTTGACCCCCTTAAGCCCCACTTTTATATAGTAAAAATGGGGTTTACAGGGGTATATATTATTTTTCATATTTTTGCTCAAAAACGTAGATTATGGATATTCGTTAGAACCGCCTCGGCGAGTACCACAATCTATGTTTTGAGCAGAACTATGGAAAATATCAGAGTTTTAATCTGAAAATTTTCAGTTTTTGGAGGTGAAATTTTCTATATATTTGAAAAGGCGTGTTTTCGTAATGTGGGGAGTTCAAGCCACTGGAATTTTATTACAGATCTCTGTTCCTCCAGCTTAGAGCCCATAATAGCCTTAACACCTACCTTGTTTAAATGCTCAAAACTTCATGTAAACACTCTTCTCATGGAAAATAAATTGACCGACTTATGGGCGATAAAATGAAGTTTTCACTTATGTATTGTATGTGTAGGTAGCTGCTCGCATGAAAAGTCTGGATATTTTTCGACCGCCCCTCGTACACACATATATATTTGGATGATGAAATAAAAAATTATATTAATTGTCCTATGGATAACGACCAAATTATCCGAGGAAAGTATAGTTGGTATTTCTTACTGGGAAATATTTCCTCGTGTGAAATTACTGATGCATAAATGACGTCATGTTATATCATTGTGTGATGTCACGTAAACGTTCGGAGCAAAACATGACGCCATTTATGTAAGTGGAATGACTAAAAACGTCATTTTATGTATATTTAATATAAACTTTAAATCACAGTTGTTTCAGAATACAGGAAATAAATCCCACGGGCTTTGAAAGTCCTGATAAAACCTCGTGCTGAAGCACTCGGTTTTAATCCTGAAGCACTTGGTTTTAATCGGACTTCCAGTGCCTTAGGGAATTACTTCCCGCATTTCAAAACAACTGTGGACTAATCTCTGTTTCCCTAAAATACTCCTAAATATTTGTTTACTTGAGCTATCGGAAGAATTTCCTAGGGACTCAAAAACGAGTCCGAATCAGGCACGGTAAACGAGTCATCAGTGTTCGAGTTATTGAAGTTTTACTGCACATGGTAAACCGTAGATTTTATCGAAGAGTCATTTGGCTAGAATATATGCAAAATGATATATATATATATATATATATATATATATATATATATATATATATATATATATATATATATATATATATATATATATATATATATATACTCTTACAAGGTCATTTGTCATCATATAGTTAAACTGGGGTTTACAGGGGTATACATTATTTTTTCCTATTTCTGCTCAAAAACATAGATTGTGGTACGCGTTAGAACCGCCTCGCCGAGGCGGTTCTAACGCGTACCCACAATCTATGTTTTGAGCAGAAATATGAAGAATATAAGAATTTTTTATCTGAAAATTTTCAGTTTTTGGTGGTAAAATTTTCAGTATATTTGAATAGGCATGTTTTCGTAATGTGAAGTCAGTACAGGACTGTACAAAAACATTTCTGGCTCTGCTTTACAAATATACCCGCAACGAACTCACGTCATTATTAATTTCCAAGCGATATCATGATAGTACATGAAAGTTCGGAATTAATGTCTGCCATTTCGGTCAGTTAAAATCCCCATTGCATGTCATAACATTCTTTAAAATAAATGAAAAAAAAAAATTAAATAAATAAATGCTCGACTAAAATGTTAAAATGAGCGTTAAAATCCGTTATAAAGTAATACAAACTTAAGTGTTTTTTTTTTTTTTTTTTTTTTTTTTTTTTTTTTGTTTTTTTGTTGTTGTTGTTTGTTTGTTTCTTTCTTTTTTGTGTCGCAATTGGACTCTTTGAGCGGTGTGTACAGCTTTTCAGCGGTTACAGATTACATGAAAGTTCATATAAATTCACCAGTCATTTGACACCCCTGCCTCTATGGGACCGCGGATAGCGGGGGAATAGCAGAGCTTAAGTGGCGGGCTTTGACCTCCGATGAGTCCCGGCAGTTTCGAAGAGTTTTAATTTCCCCTAAACTGTATTAGTGCAGGAATTCATGTACTGTTTAATTAATGCCGAAGTCTCCTTGAAGTATGTGTGTGTGTGTGTGTGTGTGTGTGTGTGTATGTGTGTTCAATTATCTTCCCTGAAACCACTTGGTCAATTGATGAAGCCATATTTTATGTGGAACAACCAGGATAGGGTAAGAAAGCTTATTCAAATGGTTCAGGTCATTTGTTGTTGTTCATTAACATTATCAACCTCCGCGGGAATGTGCGTGTGTGTGTGTGTGGGGGGGGGGGGGGGGGGGCGGGGGGATGCGAGGGCCTTTAGCAGGGATTTTATCTTAAACTTATCCCCTGAAAAGATTAAAGCCCCGCTATTCCACGGCCCCTTAGGGGCCTGGACTACAAATGTTTGTTTGTTTGTTTGTTTTGTTCTGGCTTTGTTTGTTTGTTAGTGTTGAGGTTTTACAAAGTGTTAGGTAATTGTATCGATTCCTGATCATGGCCTTCCTTTCTATTTACGGCCCAGTCAACCCAGTGGGGTCATGTCGAGCGCGGCGAGTTTACCTAACCACACTTTTACTGTGGCTTAGTCCTCTAAGGGGTTAACCAGTATTGTGCACAATCTTTCGCCAGAAGCTGACAACTGCTCTTCTTGAATCAGCGGGCTTTACGTCGTTTTCAACAATCCTTCTGTCATATCGCGACGGTGTCTTGATGTGGCAGGGAGCTCAGTACTCACTTTTAGAGTGCGTCTCACTGAAATATCAAGCCCCAGACACTTGACATGATATTCCACTCAGTCACATTATACTGACACTGAGCTGACCAGTTCTGATTCCTAGCTCAATTTTCTTAATGCTGAGCGCCAAGCGAATGAGCAGCTAGTACCACAAATGACTGGTGCATATTGAGTTAGAGCTCTTGATGACAGCGTAAAAACTCCTTGGACAGATAAAATGAAGATTCATTCTCGCAATAATGAAAATTTCAGACACAGAAGCTTTTTATATAATGTGATTAAAGGTCTGTAAAGGGATAGTATTCATACGCGAGGCGAGTTAATTTAAATTTCTAGATCATTTTCTTCACGAATTTGCCGTTTCTAAAATGTATTTTACATAATGCGCCAGTCATTTGTACTCTTTTCCCTACGGGGCTGGTTAACAGCGGGGCTTGGCTTTTACATTTTCAATTTACAAAGCCGTGTTAAAGGCCCTGCACTGCGGGGCCAAGTATATAGTAAAATCCTAGCTAAATGTCTCTGCCCCTCGGGGTTGGCAACAATGAAGAACAATAAATGAGCTGGAAAATTTAGATAAACTTCCTTACCCTATCCATGGAGCCTCCTCATTAAATTAGGCTTCAACTGGGCCAATGGTTTCAGGGAGTTCACAATAACACGCGCACGCGCGCGGAGCATTTAATATAAAAAATGTAAGAGGGAGTGCTACAATTACAAACCGCAGCCCTTCCCACCCAGCTAGCATTCTACGTAAATCTATATCGGGCCGTCATCGGCCCGTCAGGGTAGCTGACGGGCCGATGACGGCCCGATATAGATTTACGTAGAATGCTGACTGGGCAGACACCAAGAGGAAGAGGAAACTGACAAAACCAAATAAACATAGATTGAACAAACGTACGAAAAACACTAAGATTAGCTCTCTCTTCCTCAAGCGAGGTAATCGCAATGCTAACAGGACTGAAAAACACAAGAACAAAATAACACAAGGCAAGACTTAAAACAAATCGCCTCGTAGAATAAACCACAAAGCAACAACCCAGCTAGCATTCTACGTAAATCTATATCGGGCCGTCATCGGCCCGTCAGGGTAGCTGACGGGCCGATGACGGCCCGATATAGATTTACGTAGAATGCTGACTGGGAAAGAGTAAGACTAACACCGGGACCACCGCCTTAGAACGGTCAGTAGAATAAACCACCGGGGGGGGGGGGGTGTTGAAACCGTATCCTTGCACTCCAGAACAAAACTTCTAACCGTTCACATGATTCTAACTGCTGAAACTATTTGGAATAAAATGTTCTGTACATGCAAAAAAGGTAATAGAAAAGTCCAGGGGGGGGACGATTAATATTGATGAAAAACATGTTAAAATAATATGGTTGAATTTGAAGCAGCGGGACAGTTGTACTTTTAGTTTATTTGTACTTAAAGTTTATTAAAGTTTTATTCACAAAAATGACATTTGCCAAACTGATCTTCAGGGAGAAAACATTAGCAGACCAAACGTAACAAATGATAATATATCCATAATAAGCGTTACATGTCAGGTCAATTCTCCATAATATATATGTTTTCGGGTAGACACTCTAAAGAACTAAAACATACAGTGAGGTCTTCGTAAATTCAGGCATTAACTATACTTGGAGTGTTTAATTGTGATATAAGCATGGCCAGTCGTGTGTATGTACCGATCACTGTACACTTTTACACTAGGTTCTGTTGTAAATCTCAAACGAAAAAGTGAATCGTGCAAATGTATGCATTTTGCTGAAATGCAATTCATTATGACACGAATTGCTATACAGTGTATAAAGCAATGTCCAGTCATTCTATATACGAAAAGTAAACTGCATATATTTCAAGATACATGGTACAAGGATGTACTTCCTGGTGTCGCATCCGATTTGATATATATTCTTGCTGGAGTACCACAAGGCTCCATTCTTTGGCATTTTCTTTTCTTAATTTATATTAATGACATAGTCGCTGAAATTTGTTCTAATATTCGCCTGGTCGCAGATAATGCTAACCTCTATATTGTTGTTGGAAATCCTGCTACATCTGCTGCTTGCCTAAAGTCAGACCTTACTAAAATTTCAATCTGAGCAAACAACTGGGCCCCGTTGTTCAAAGCTAACGACATCGTTAGTTAACGATTCGTTAAAATTTACATCGAGTGATACGCAAATATGCTGAAATTTTTTGCTGAAAAAATGTGAGTAGCTTTTGCAGTGCAAAAGCTACTCGCATTTTTTTAGCAAAAAATATCAGAATATTGTATATTGAATCCGCTAAAACAGTTAACGAACGAAATGACCCTTAACGAGCTCGTTAAGCTAACGACGCTTTGAACAACTGGGCCCTGGTTAGTAAACTTGAATCCGATTAAAACCAAATCAATTTGATATCTCACAAACTAAACAAGTTCTCCCTCCCCTTTTTATGCAAGAAGTACAAATAGATGAAGTGTCTTCACATAAGCATTTAGACTTGGTGTTTTCTAACGATTGCACTTGGCACCAACATATTGATTACATTACTAAGAAAGCATGGAACAGGGTCAATAATATGTGCACTTAAATTTAGATTGGACAGGAAATCTCTTGAAAAAGTATTCATTGCTTTCATAAGGCCCTAACTTGAATACGGGATATAATATTGGATAACTTCACCCAGTAAGAAAAACAAGAACGAGAAGATTCAAATTGAAGCTGCGCAAATTGTCACTGGAACAAATAATCCGTCTTAACTTTCGTCCTTAGTGGAACAGTCCGTTAATAATCTATCCCAGTGCTGCCTCCGAAACGCAGACAGTTTACAATCCATTCACGCTAGAACTAATCTTTATTACCATTTCTTTCTTCCTTCTGTTGCAAGGGAATGGAACAACCTGTCCGAGGAAGCAAAACGTTCCACTTCAGTTATCTCTTCCAAGAATCATTTAATCCGTGACAGAACGTCTGTTCCATAATATTTCTATGCAAGTAATAGGAAATACAAATTTTGCATGCACGTCTTTGAACAAAATGGAGCAGTCTTAACAATGATCTTTACTTATACTGATTCTCCATTTTGCCGATGCGGACTAGTAGAAAATTCACATCATTATTTACTTTGTTGTTCGTTTTACACCGCATAGAGAAACAAACTCTTTACCACTGTATCACAGCATCAAACAATATCGCTTAATTTTCTGCTGTTAGGAGTTGCTTCATTACCTTACATAACAAATCATCACGAAAACACGCCTATATTATTTTGACCCCCTTAAACCCCACTTATATATAGTAAAACTGGGGTTTACATGGGTATACATTATTTTTCTTATTTTTACTCAAAAACATAGATTGTGGGTACTCGTTAGAACCGCCTCACCGAGGCGGTTCTAACGAGCACCAACAATATATGTTTTGAGTAGAAATATGAAAAAATATCAGCCTTTTTATCTGATTTTGTTTTTAATTTTTGAGGTGAAATTTTCTATATATTTGAATAGTCATGTTTTCGTAATGGTTCTAATATTTGAAAAAGTCCAAAAGTACATAAGCGACACAAAACGATTCAAACTGTTGAAATTATTTGGAATAAAATGTTCTGTACATGCAACTCTCTCTATTCAAAAGCTGGGATATTCTCCCGGGATGCGCTTCCCTTAACCCTTCATCTGTTATTACTAAAACCCCTTTAAGTCTTGTGCTAGTGTTAAAGTGACTTCTACTACTGATATTACCAGACCTTGTACTTGCATTACAATTGAGCCTGTAGTCAGCCGTAGGACTTACTTTAATATTTGAACTAATAATACATTTCCAGTATTTTTCACTGCCCTTTATGTTGTTACATTGATATTCAAAAAGGAATTGGACACTGTGGAAATTTTTGAAGACGACTCAGTAAATTGCAAGTAACTTTAGATTGATTGTTTCAGTTTTAATTTCAGTTATTTGAGTTTATACAGATGTTAAAAAAAACAAGAGGACCATGATGGTCCTATATCGCTCACCTGAGCAAACAGCTTTGCATACTTACTGTTGAAGTTTCAGCCAAGTTCACTGCTCTAAGATTTTTGTATAAATTTTATAGCCCTGCTCCCCAGCGGCCATGTTTTTTTCATGCATTATGATGGCTTGAACTGAATCTTGAAAGAGGATCACCAAAGGAACAATTCTGCCAAGTTATATTGAAATCGGTCCAGTGGTTTCTGACAAAAAGTTTTTTAAAATGTTTTATATAGCTATATAGGGAAAATAAGCCCCGCCCACTAACGGCCATGCTTTTTGACGAATCATGACTGCTTGAACAAACTTGGTAGAGGGACAAATAGGAACATTCCTGCCAAGTTATATTGAAATCGGTTGAGTGGTTTCTGACAAGAAGATTTTTTAAGATTTCTATTTAGATATATAGGTAAATTAAGCCCGAACCCTAGCAGCCATGTTTTTGGACGAATCATGATTGCTTGAACAATCTTGGTAGAGGGTCACCAAAGCAACATTCCTGCCAAGTAATATTGAATCAGTCACGTGGTTTCTGACAGGAAGATTTTTAAAGTTTTCTATATAGATATATAGGGAAAATAAGCCCCGCCCCCTGGCGGCCATGTTTTTTGACGAATCCAAATGGCTTGAACAATCTTGGTAGAGGATCACCAAAGAAACATTTCTGCAAAGTTATATTGAAATCGGTCCAGTGGTTTCTGACAAGAAGATTTTTAAAATGTTTTATATAGCTATATAGGGAAAATAAGCCCCGCCCACTAACGGCCATGCTTTTTGACGAATCATGACTGCTTGAACAAACTTGGTAGAGGGACAAATAGGAACATTCCTGCCAAGTTATATTGAAATCGGTTGAGTGGTTTCTGACAAGAAGATTTTTTAAGATTTCTATTTAGATATATAGGGAAATTAAGCCCGAACCCTGGCGGCCATGTTTTTTGACGAATCCAAATGGCTTGAACAATCTTGGTAGAGGATCACAAAAGGAACATTTCTGCAAAATTGTATTGAAATCGGTCCAGTGGTTTCTGACAAGAAGATTTTTAAAGTTTTCTATATGGATATATAGGGAAAATAAGCCCCGCCCCCCTGGCGGCCATTTTTTTGACGAATCCAAATGGCTTGAACAATCTTGGTAGAAGATCACCAAAGAAACATTTCTGCAAAATTATATTGAAATCGGTCCAGTGGTTTCTGACGAGAAGATTTTTGAAGTTTTTAGTTAAAAATCTATTTATTTCCTGTGACCTAGATATGCAATGGACCGGTACCATTTGAACAACTTTGAAAGAGGATCAATCAAAGATCATTCCTGTGAAGTCTAGTCAAAATCCAATAAGTGGTTATGGAGGAGATGTTGTTTAAAGATTGTGAACGGACGGACGGACGACGACGACGACGGATGTTGAGTGATCACAATAGCTCACCTGGAGCAATCGGCTCAGGTGAGCTAAAAAACAAACAAACTTATTTTGCTACTGCTAGGATTGTTTCTACTTGAGGAACAGTATTCGTTAAAGAAATTCGCAGTCGGCTCTCTAAGTGTACATTCGTAGAAGAAACTTGCATCTTAACACTAACTGACACGAGATCGTTCAGTCCGCGTGTCAGAAAACTTGTTACCAACTTTTTACTCTGGTATTCTCAAAATTGCTACTTTCTTGACATCACTACTGCTTATACATAAGTAAAAAGTACTCACATTATGCAACAAGACTTAGATCAATAAATGTACACAATGAGCAAATTGCATTCTTTCAGCTTTTTTGGACATGCACCAAAAACAAAATAGTATCATTTTATCCGGTGTTGTAAATTTTAGCTAAATTTCTGTTTTAACACGTTTTAACATGTATTTTCATTAAATTCGATTAAATGAGCAAATAAAAAGTTTAATAATGCTCGAGAAATACAGCACGCATTCATTATTTTGACATTGTTTCATCACGAAAACATGCCTATATAATTTTGACCCCCTTAAACCTCACTTTTATATAGTAAAACTGGGGTTTACAGGGGTATACATTATTTTTCTTATTTTTGCTCAAAAACATAGATTGTGGGTACTCGTTAGAACCGCCTCGCCGAGGTGGTTCTAACGAGTACCCACAATTTATGTTTTGAGTAGAAATTTAAAAAAATATGTTTGTTTTTTTTATCTAAAAGTTTTCAGTTTTTGAAGGTGAATTTTTCTATATATTTGAATAGGCGTGTTTTCGAAATGGAAATGAACGAACCGTCATGAGAACGGATGTAATGGCCGAACATATATTTCTCAACTTTTTTTTTTTGAATGTTTAAGAAGCACTCAACAAACTATGGTTACATTCTTTTAGATTTAGAAACTGTGGTTTATTCTCCACAAACTGCGCTATGTTCTGTGTTGCAAAGCGCCATCAGACTTCAAAACGAATGTAATTTCTTACCTGTCGATTTCTGCTCAAAACATAGATTGTTGGTGCCTCGCCGAGGGGTTCTAACCCACAATCTATGTTTTTTAGCAGAAATAAGAAAAATAATGTACACCCCTGAAAACCCAAGTTTTACTATATAAAAGTGGGGTTGAATGGGGTCAAAATTATATAGGCATGTTTTCGTAATGGAAAAACTACATTTATGATGTGTTACGACCGCAAGGTCGGCGTATACGTTTAACAGGGTCGGTGTATCTGTTTAACAGGGTCGGTGTATCTGTTTAACAGGGTCGGTGTATCTGTTTAACAGGGTCGGTGTATCTGTTTAACAGGGTCGGTGTATCTGTTTAACAGGGTCGGTGTATCTGTTTAACCGGGTCGGTGTATCTGTTTAACAGGTGATATGAGCATGGGCATTGCGGTCATTTTGTTCAGTGGTGTAGAGTCTTCGAACACATTGTCAAAAACCCTTCTACAGAAGGCCCCATTTGAAATCTGGTGAAAATTGGTCAAGCGGTATCAGAAAAGAAGACCTTTAAATATCACACAATTTTATACATGTATATAAGCCAGGGACAAGGCGGATTACTCCCAGGGGATAATATTTTCATTATAACTAAATAGGCTTACTACTTTAATCATACATTGTAAATTTCAGCCATTAGTCTTTACTACATTTTGAGAAATGCAATGCAAAATGTTAAAAGGAAATATTTGAAAATAAACTGGTTTAAAAACGGCAGAATTCTACAATTCCGCCTTTATATACCCCTGCGTACCCATACTTTCGCTATATTTTATAGGGCAGCATGGGGTGGGGGTATACATTATACAAACTTGATAAATTAATGGAATATACGAGAAATAGAATACGTCATGTGGTGCTTTTTATACTATAATACTGGGCCCAGTTGTTCAAAGCGTCGTTAGCTTAACGAGCTCGTTAAGGGTCATTTCGTTAACTGTTTTAGCGGATTAAATATACAATTTTCTGAAATTTTTTGCTGAAAAAATGTGAGTAGCTTTTGCACTGCAAAAGCTACTCACATTTTTTCAGCAAAAAATTTCAACATATTTGCGTATCACTCGATGTAAATTTTAACGAATCGTTAACTAACGACATCGTTAGTTTTGAACAACTGGGCCCTGGTGTTTGACCCTGAATCTTATAACATGTATAACGTAAAAAGAAATTCGACTGCATAGTTACTTCAATAATTCATATAATAAAATCAGACATTGAAACGAACTTTTTCTTATAAGACTCTTCGCCTGCTCTCTCCTCGGCTTTCATGTATCACTCTCTGTGTGTATGCATGCATTCGTGCCTGCGTGCGTGCGTGCGTGCATGCGTGTGTGTGTGTGTGTTTGTGCGTGTCAACGTGTGTGTGTGCGTGTCAATGTTTGTGTGATGTCTTCGTCATCTACTACTTCCCGGTTAACCTTGTTCACTCTCTAGGCTAATTCAGCCAGACGACAAACTGATATGTTTTAACAAAAAATATTCCCCTAGAAAATAGGCTTTGACATTGCATGAAAATTATCTCCTGAGGAGACAATTTGCATGAAATGCCAAACCTATGTTTTGGGAAACGAAAAGAAAAATATTTTAAAATGTCGTCTGCTGACTTTTTCTCCAAGCGTGCTAAGCGGATATCTGTAACGTTGATTATGTTTTACTCTTCAACGAATGATAACAATGATATATTCGGTGGCCAATAGATGTTAAGGGAATAAATATAAACAACATTCACTTGCCGAATTTAGATAATTTTAGAAATGGTGTTAATTTTTTTTCCAGGAAATATGTTTCAAATTGATTATATGCATTGAAATTAACATGTATTTGGGATACATGTCTGAGTTTGTTCACCAGAAGCAGGAATTTGACTTTGAATATGCTGTTACTTAACCACGGATTTTTATTAATGAAATACATCAGAATTTGGATTTTGTGCAAATGTGTTTGATATACTAAAGATGACATCACTAGACTGCAGGCAATTGATAATGCCATGGTCAAGGTAATAGCTAATTCATGCTTATTCAACTTGAAATCAGTAAAAATCAATAAAGGATTGCCCCCGATTTTTTTAGGCATCATTATTTATAGGATTGCTGCTTGCAATATTTAATTGTTTCAGTTTGATGATCTTGTATTAATATTATTATTATTATTGTTATCATCATTATTACAAGATCAACACTTCTATAATACTAATAATAATACAATTTAATAATAATAATAATAATAATAATAATATTATTATTATTATTATTATTATTATTATTATAATTATTATTATTATTACAGATGACTCTCATTATCTTAAACACTAATAACTCAAACTTGTTTATGGTCTTTATATTTCATCTCCGGTTATCTCACACACGTTATCCTTAATTAAAAAAAATAAAACTGGTCCCTTGCAGTTTGAGATAACTAATGTCTACTATATAATAATAAAGGTAACTATTTTAATAAAAATAATAATAATGATAACAATAATGACAATAATTCATAAGTAAATGTAACATTTCTATGATAATAGTAATAATAATAATAATAATAATAATAATAATAATAAACAGCTTTACCAAGTGAATGATTATTATTATTATTATTATTATTATTACGTATTATTATTTTTATTTTAATATTACTTTTACATTTAAGCTTATTATTATTATTATTATTATTATTATTAAGATATTATATTTACTTATAAATATTATGGTCATTTCCATTCACACTCATGACTAAAACTCATTAGATCTCTTATAAGTTTTTTTTAACAATACATACTGTAGTGTATGAAGAATTATTTTATTGTGTACAACATTTAACTTGAGAATAAGGTGAAGATGTTTGAGGACAGTTTTCTTCGTTAAACAGATTTTATCTATGTTTTGCCGAGTTGCAAGTTTTTTCCAGGACATATTTCTCCTCTATCTTTGTACATTGCATCATGCGCAGAAAGCTGCGCAGCAGATACTTAACACTAAATGAGGGATACTTGTCAAAACAAGGATTGATTTATCTCTGTTTTTGGCACCAATAGCCTTTTGTGAAAATGTGATACGACATTATCTCGGACAGTTCCTGCTGCAATGCTGGTCGCTAGGTAGGTTGTATTTACGAAAAAAAAAAGAATAAATTAATACAACTTTCTAGGATAAGTGGGTAGTGCCTTCATGTGTGGTGGGGTATTTGTTGTTTTGATCCGAGGAGGACATTTTCCAAACAAGGGAAACATCTTTATTGCACACGTTATGTTTATAGCAGACTCGAGCTGTAGCAATATCATCTATGTCAGTTTTTAAACTTGAAGATAATATTTAATGCTAATTTAAAAAAAAAAAAAAAAAAAAAAAAAAAAAAAAAAAAAAAAAACAACAACAAAAAAAAAACAACAACTGTGAATCGCTCTTTAGATTATACACCTGTAATCTGGTTTCCGAAGCAAACCTTTTCTGAAGAAGCTTGAATGCTATCATGGATGTGATCAAACTCTTCAGAATCAGAGAGAGAATAAAATATTTTTTCGTATCGAACATGTTGCCTTAGAAGCTTTAGTATGTTTTGTAAATGCTGTATCATCCAATATATTACATCACAAAAATATACCTATATAATTTTGACCCCCTCAAACCCCACTTTTATATAGTAAAACTAGGGTTTACAGGGGTATACATTTTTTTCTGATTTCCGTTCAAAAACATAGGTTGTGGGTACTCGTTAGAACAGCCTCGGCGAGGCGGTTCTAACGAATAACAACAGTCTATGTTTTGAGCAGAAATATGACAAATATCCGAATTTTTATCTGAAAACTTTCAGTTGTTGGTGGTGAAATTTACATATTTGAATAGGCGTGTTTTCGTGATGTCAGCTTTTTACAGGATTTCATTATTGTGTTAAACCTATTGTATCGCTGGTTAGAAAATTGCATCTAGGAAAAAAATATCCACATAATAGTAAATTTCAGAACTGTATAAGGAATACAGCTCACCTAAAGAGTAAAAACAAGGGAGATATTTTTATTGCAGTTTGTATGTTTATAGAAAACTCGAACTATCACAAAGGTGTCTATCTGACTTGGTCAACAATTCAATATAATATTTGTACCGAATATAAAATAAGAAATACTTTAAATGGCATTATAAATCATGCAACGAAAGCTAATATTTTCTGGAACAATTTGTGTTTATCATCGCTGTAATCATGTGTAAACGTTTATATCAAATGAGAGTATAAAATACTGTCTGTGATTTCCTTGGCTTGGAATCCTTAGCATGTTTAGTTAATAAGGTATCATTTACTTTTATCATTATTATTGTTACAACATTTCATTATTGCATTCATTACGAAAACGCGCCTATTCAAATATACTGAAAATTTCACCACCAAAAACTGAAATTTTTCAGATAGAAATTCTGATATTTTTCATATTTCTGCTCAAAACATAGATTGTGGGTACACGTTAGAACCGCCTCGCTGAGGCGGTTCTAATGAGTACGCACAATCTATGTTTTTGAGCAGAAATAAGAAAAATAATGTATACCCCTGTAAACCCCAGTTTTTCTTTATAAAAGTAGGGTATAAAGGGTTCAAAATTATATAGGTATGTTTTTGTGATGATTTTTCATCTCATATTTCGGGAATTTCTCCCTGAAGAAAGGCTACCTGTATATTAGGAAATTCCATAAGTCCCTGTCCAGGGATACAGTTCACCTAAAAAGATATATTTTCTTGAACGAATCGGGAATAAGTATCTTCTTATAAGGTTGGGCCTGAAATAAATTTTTTTTTTTTTTTTTTTCTCCTCATTTCCCATTAAAATAAACCCTTAAAGAAATCAATACGTAGACGTTCCAGCGACGCCACAGATTTACTAACGCTGGAGTTTTATTCTGTAGACAGAAGAACTTTTTTTTCCAGGGAAAATAGCTGCGTATTAGAAGATGGTGTTTCATAGTATACTATTTTAATGTTAAGCGACTATATTCTAGCGATGCCACACGTGAGCGTACGTGAGCAAACTATTGATTATTTTTAATGTAATTATCATGCAAAATAACTCATCAATTTATGGCTGTAAACTCTGCTTTCCCAACGTCTTAATATTTTCTGAAAACATGTCCGGTACGGTATAGTCAGACAGAAACAACCTAAGTTTAAAGAATACAGTATAACCTCGATGGCTCGAACACGGATGGCTCGTTTACCGTGGATGATTCGAAGACGTTTTTTAGTCCCTAGGAAATTCTTTCGATAGCTAAAGAAAACAAATATTTTGGGATTTTAAGAGAATTTTTTTCTTTTTTTATCATGAAAATGTATGTTGTGTGTACTCATTAGAATCGCCTCGATGAGGCGATTCTAATGAGTACACACAACATACCATTATTTTATAGAAGATGGAAAAGACATTCCTAGATTTTTTCATTCGCCTTCTGATCTTGCGTTATGATTAACCCTCAGTGGCTCGAACTATCCATGTCTCGAACAAATTTCCATGGTCCTAAAGATGTTCGAGCCATTGAATTTCGAATGTATATGCAGTATACAAAACTACCTTCCCAAAACAAATATAGTGTAGCAGAAAATAACTCTATCACACGAGAAACGCAAACGTTAATCTTAAGAGGGTGATGGAATCAGAATCAATTAGTCGGACTTCCGTTTACTTAATTTATTATGACCCTGATGTTTTATTAAACTGACCCTAAAGTCAGGTTTTAATGTTGTAAGAACGGGTGATATTGAAGCAAAAATGACTTCATGTGATAAACATATATTGAAATGACTTAACGAAGTAATATTTATTTATTTATTTATTTAAAAAAAAAAAAAAAAAAAAAACTAAGGTGGGGCCGACCTTAAAAAAGTGTTGGTTTGCTGTGCTCCTACCTACCCACCAAAACTGGCCCTACCAATTTTTTTATTTTTTTTTTTTTGGTCATTCTGGAGACTTTATTTATTTATTTATTTATTTTTTTTTTTTTTGTAAAAAGCCTTTTACATTCACTACAATTTTTTTCTCATAAATTTTATTTTCAGTTGTTTTGAAATAGTATATTTTTATGGACAGGATTTTGGACCATATACTGTCTACAGTAAAAGAAAAAGTATATCCGATTCAAAAAAACAAAATAAATAAAATAAAATAAAATGACCTACCTACCTACCAAATTCTGAAATTGATGGGTAGGAGCACAGCAAACAAAGAATATTTTAAGGATGGCCTGGCTTATGAATGTTAGTAAATTCATTACGAAAACACCCCTATTCAAATAAATAGAAAATTTCATCTCCAAAAACTGAAAATTTTCAGATAAAAAAATCTGATATTTTTCAAATTTCTGCTTAAAACATAGATTGTGGGTACTCGTTAGAACCGCCTCGGCGAGGCGGTTCTAACGAGTACCCACAATCTATGTTTTGAGCAGAAATAAGAAAAATAATGTATACCCCTGTAAACCCCAGTTTTACTACATAAAAGTGGGGTTTAAAGGGGTCAAAATTATATAGGCGTGTTTTCGTGATGTTAAAAACATTAGACGAATGAAGGAAAAAGAATGAGCTTTCACTGATAATCCAGTTATTAATAAAATGTATTACGTTTTATTTATTTATTTATTTATAAATAGATAGATTATTTAGTTAAGATTTGTTTTCTCTTTTAATTATCAAAAATCGCATATATCATTAAGACCTTAATACAGTGAATATAAACAACTTAAAATAGTAAACATATGTTTTATGAACACTACATGTTGCATGAAAGTAGTGGCTGTAAACTTTGTACACAAATACAATTAGTAATTATGATCAGTCAGTCAACAGAACAATGAAATTGAAGCCTAAGGAAGATTTAATACTTGTAAAGAATGTGTTTCTAAATATCATGTTATACATTTAATGATACAGTCAATGAAACTGAATAACATTATCATTTCAATTTGTGTAATAGTTATCTTACAATGTTCCTCATTCGTTTTGCATTTAACAGTTGAGAAAAATAGAGAGAGAGAGAGAGAGAGAGAGAGAGAGAGATTTTAAATCGTATATGATCAGCATTTAATTCTACTCATTACGAGAACACGCCTATTCAAATATATAGAAAATTTCATCTCCAAAAACTGAAAATTTTCAGATAAAAAAACTCCGATAGTTTTCATATTTCTGCTCAAAATATAGATTGTGGGTACTCGTTAGAACCGCCTCGCCGAGGCGGTTCTAACGAGTACTCACAATCTATGTTTTGAGCAGAAATAAGAAAAATAATATATACCTCTGTAAACCCCAGTTTTATTATATAAAAGTGGGGTTTAAGGGGGTCAAAATTATATAGGTATGTTTTCGTGATGTGGTGTGACGCATCGCGCTTTGGAAACGCCACATATTAAACTTTTGTTATTATTTATTTATTTATTTCCAAGCGTTTAACTATAGAGATTATTTCAAATCACGTAATTTGTCACCTACCTCGCGTATTTTAGCACATCTATTTTAAGTTTTTTTTCCACTTTAATATAAATATAAACAATTGACAAAGTTTTATTTTCATTGCGCAGAATTCTGAAAATCTGTCAGGATACAATACCTACACACAGCAAGTTTGTTTGATTCTGCAACTTAATTGTTATTGCATTTAGTTATATATATATATATATATATATATATATATATATATATATATATATATATATATATATATATATATATATATATATATATATATATATATATATATATATATATAGATATATATATATATAAACCTCAATAACTCGAACACCATTCGGACCATGGAAATTTGTTCAAGATATGGGTAGTTCGAGCCACTGAGGGTTAATCATGACGCCAGGTCAGGAAGTAAATGTCGATATTTTAGGGAATGTTTTTGATCATCTAGACAATAATGGTATGTTGAATGTACTCATTAGAATCTTTTAGAAGTCATAACTTGGATACTTGTTTGGCTAGGAAGTTGAAATGGGGTATGCTACTTACCCAGACCAAAACCTTTAACTCTATGCTAGTTGCCCCTTGGTCATGTCCTGTATGGGGCTAGGGGTTAAAAGGCAGACTAAATTGTGAACTTTGGACACATGCTTTTTTATGCACAAGCTTTTCAAAAGTTTATATCTGAAGAACCGCTTATCAGGAAGCAGTCATATCTGGAGCATAGGTAGTCTGGAGGGTCGGCTTTCATCCTAGGGTCTATGCCCCGATGGTGGAGCTCAGGTCAAACTCTAGTACACCTAAAAAGTTGTATAATAGCTCAACTGAGCTATGTTCAGGATGAGTTATAGTGATCACTTTCAGTCCGTCGTCCGTCCGTCCGTTCATTAATATTTTCAAACGACGTAATTCTCTCTGAAACCGCTGAGCCTATTTTGTTCAAATTTAATATTGAGCCGCCTAATGTTGAGGGAACGAAATATTGCTAAAATGGTCGCGGTCCATTGACCAAGATGGCCGCCGTGCCCATATATGTTAAAAACCTTTATTTTTTTTTTCTCCAGAACCGAGAATGCCTCGAGGCTTAATCTTTCCACTAATCATCGGAGACGGAAGGTCTCTATGTTGACGTTTGACCTTTTTACGGCAAGGTCAAGTTTGCTTCACTATGCAATTTTGGGGAAAAAGTTAAGAATTTCAAACGACCTCCTCTAAAGCCGCCAGGTCAATGCTGCTCAAATTTCATGTGGAACCTCCTAGTGGCGGAGGAACGGAAGATTGCTAAAATGGTTGCAGTCCATTGACCAAGATAGCCGCCTTGCCCATATATGTAAACACCTTTAAAAATCTTGTTATATAGAACCAAGAAAGCCTTTGGACCTTACCTTTGCACAAATCATCGGGGATGGGAGGTATACCAAAATTGCTAAATGATAATCCTACGTTGACGTTTGACCTTTTTACGGCAAGATATGGGTAGTATCTTTGCAAAGTTGCTTGCCCATGCGTTTGTACGGGCCCTATACATTTATAAGGGAAAAATGTTAAGAATATATATTTTGGACATCTCTAAAGACTATTAACCAACTGAGTTGAGAGTTCATGAGGAGCATCGGGGAGACTAGTAAACACAAAATAGCTAAAACTGAGCCGATCGAAAATCCGAGATGGCCGCCATAGCTGCCTTCTTGAAAATCAATTTTCAGCATCTCTTCCCGAACGTTCGATCGATTTGAGCCAAAACTTACTCTGTAACAACAGGACAACTGGATCGAAACGAGCTTAAATCGTATCGATAGGAAATCCAAGATGGCCGCTATAGCTGCCATCTTGAAAATCTGTTTTGGACATCTCGCAAACCACAAGGTGCATTAAGTTAAAACTTACGATGTAGCAACAGGTTGCCGAGTAGATGAAAAAAAAAAAAAAAAGCTAAAATCATGCTGATTTGAAATCCAAAATGGCTGCCATAACCACCATCTTAAAAACCAATTTTTTACTTCTCCTTCCAAACCGTTGGTGGGGGTGGGGGGAGGTGGGGGGGGGGAGGGATTTGAGTTGAAACTTATACTGTAGCAACAGGATGACCTCTAGATCGAAAAAAGTTAAAATTGTGCTGATCGGAAATGGAAGATGGCCACCACAGCAGCCATCTTGAAAATCTATTTTCGACATCTCCCAAACCACTCTGCATATTAAAGACTTATGATAGAGCAACAAGCAGACCAGTAGATATATAAATAGCTAAAATTGTGTTGATTGGAAATCCAAAATGGCCACCACATTCGCCATGTTGAAAAAAAAAATTCTTTGACGTCTGCTCCTGAACACACCATCTTGCGATTTGAGTTGAAACTTATATTGCAGCAACAGAATGACTTGTAGATCAGAAGGATGTAAAATTTTGCCGATCAGATATCCAAGATGACCGCCACAGCTGTCATCTTGAAAACCAACTTTTGACTGATCCTCCTAAACCATGGGGCGATTTGAGTTGAAATTAACACTGTAGCAACAGGATGATCTCTAGATCGAAAATAGCTAAGACTGTGCCGATCAGAAATACAAGATGGCCACCACAGCCGACAGCTTGTTTTTAAAGTCTTCTTTTCTGAAACCGCTTGAGCAATTTTCACCGTATTTGACATCGGGCTTTCTGTCAAAAGGGCTTTGACAATGTTTTCGAAACGTTCAACGCCATTGTACAAGATGGCCACCATGCCCATATATGGTAAAAAGATTTACAAATCTTCTTCTCCACAACCAAGAATGCTTTGAGGCTGTATCTTGGTATATAGCATAAGGGACTCAAATTCTACCAATTCTGTTCAAATGATAGTGGAAGGTTCATCTTTGACCGTCTTTCTACAGCAAGGTCAAATGTGTGCCCCCATGCATTTCTATGAGGAAAATCTTGAAATGTCATTTTCTTAAATATTGCTGAAACTTAGTTTTGGTATATAGCATCGGGGACTGAAGGTCTAGCAATTTTGTTCAAATGATGGTCGTAAGTTGACCTTTGAATTTTTATGGCAAGGTCAAATTTGCGTCCCCAACACTTTTGTATGGGGAAAATGTTGTAAAATCATGTTAAATAAATAAATAAATAAATAACTATTAATTCGTTAAGTTATTTTAAAAAAAAAAACAAATGTTTATCACATGAAGCCATTTTTGCTTCAAAATCATGTTAATAATAACAACAAATGGTTGAAACCTACAATGCATGATTAAAATAGTAAAACTGTGTAGCCACTGTCAACATTTGGATGCTATCTGCCATTGCCCTTGGCAATCTTTAAATGTGTTATTCTCTGAAACAGCTTGAACAGTTTTCACTAGATGCACATAGGGCCTTCTGTCGAAAGAATGTTGACAATTTGTTCAAATGGTTCTGCGCCATTGAACAAGATGGCTGTCATGCCCATGTATGGTAAAATACTTAAAATCTCCTTCTCCAGTACAAAGAAAGCTCTGAGGCTGAATCTCGGTATACAGCATCAGAGACTCAAAGTCTACTTAGTTTGTTGAAATTATGATACCGTTGACCTTTTTATGGTATGGTCAAATTTATGTCCTTGTTGCTGTGGCAATACTGAAAGAAATTGCATGGCATTTGCAGATATACAAAAGCTGTTTTATGAGGTGAGCATATCGCGGTCCATGGGCCTCTTCTACTTTTCTATTATGAAAACAACTTAGATAGATACTTGGTCAGATATCGGTCAACCTTTTGGCATTGATTTGTAGGTAATGAGGTGAAGGTTAGTAAAACCTTTATTTTACAGTCCAGTAATTTTGCCTTATATCCTGAAGAGTTTTCACGGTCAACTGATTTTGCCATCTATCTTCAAGCGTATTTCATGCAAAACCATCATACTTTCTGATTATGAATCATCATAACCTGAAGTTTGACTTCAAAATAAATGTAGGTCACAGCGACCTATTTTTTATGGTCCGGTTAGTTTGCCTTATATCTTGAAGATACATGTAAGTTGATGTATAAACATCATACTTTTTTTTATTATAAGTCACTTTGACCTGAAGTTGAGCCTCAAAATAAATGTAGGTCACAGTGACCTAAGTTTCACGGTCAAGTAATTCTGCCTTATATTTGAAAGGGCATTTGTTGTATAAACATATAACTCATATATTATGAGTCAGTATGACCAAACGTTTGCCCTCAAAATAAATGTAGGTCACAGAGACCTACATTTCACAGTCCGGTAGTTTTGCAATAAATCGTGAGGAGTATTTTATGTACAAGAATCATGCTTATGGATTATGAGTCAGTATGACCTTATCTTTGACCTCAAAGTAAATGTAGGTAACAGTGACCTACAGTTTACAGTCAAGTAATTTTGCCCAATACTTTGAAGAGTATTCATCTATTAACATCATACTTATGGATTATGAGTCAGAATGACCCACAGTGATGCAAAAATAGATATAGGTCACAATGATGTACATTTCTTGGTGTTTGATGTACAAGCATCATACTTATGGCTTATGAGATAGTATGACCCGAAGTTTAACCTCTAAACAAATTAGGTCAGTTGACCTATATTTCATGATAGGATAATTTTGCCTTTTATCTTGAAGAGAATTTAAAAACACCATACTTTCCAATTATGAGTCAGTATCACTGGAGGTTTGACCTCAAAATAAAGTAAGTCACATTGGCAAATATTTCATAGTCCAGCGATTTATTTATATATAAACAACAAACTTTCAGATAATTCTTCAGTATTGCCTGACATTTGATCTCAGACTGATATAGGTCACTGTGAACTGTATTTCACAGTCTGATGATTTTACTTTGTATCCTTACGAATATTTGGGGTATACACATCGTACTTTTGGATTATGAGTCAGTATGACCCGAAATTTGACTTCAAAATAAATGTAGGCCACAGTGACCTACATTTCACAGTCCAGCGTTTCTGCCCTATATCTTGTTAAGTATTTTATGCGTTAACATCATGCTTTCAGATTATGAGTCATATGACTTTAAGTTTGACCTGAAGATAAAAGTAGGTCACAATGATTCATATTTCATAGTCTAGTGATTTTGTCTACTATTTTTAAAATGTTTTTCATGTATAAACACCAAACTTTCCAATTATGAGTCGACATGAGCTGAAATTTGACCTTAAAATAAATGTAGGCCACAGTGATCTATATTTGACAGTCTAGTAATTTTACCTTTTATCTTGAAGAATATTTGCTGTATAAACACCATATTTTCCGATTATGAGTCGGTATGACCCAAAGTTTGACTTTAAAATAATGTAGGTCACAGTGACCTATAAATCACACAGTCTTGGGATTTCGCCATATCTTGAAAAGTATTTCATGTATAAACAACAAACGTCTGATTATGACTCAATATGAGGTGCCGAAGGCAGCAGTGGGGCATGTAGCGTTTCACCATGATATTACGCATATGCGTGCAAACAATCATAACTTGGATACCTTTAATGCTATGAAGTTGAAATTTGGTATGCTACTTACCCAGACCTATATCTTTAACACTGTGCTAGACTTGCCCCTGGGTCATGCCCTTGGGTAAGGTAAGGGTCTGAATCTATAGCATCCAGATTGAACTTTTTGAAAATAGTTGTTGCCATATCGGCCAAGAGAGGGGCATTTGTGTACTTTGGACACAAATCTGTTTTTTTTAATTCTTTTATCATATTTATCTATTTTTGGAAATCTTTCTAAATTATTACTAGCAACATTAATATCCCCTGCTAAAATTAAATTTTCTGAGTATTGTTCAAAGTAGGTAAGGAAAATTATATATATATAAAAGTTTTCTGAATCATAAGCAGATGCTTACACTTTTTATATTAATCTGTTGTTGTAAAAAAAAATAGGTGACAATTTGCATAAAATGCCAAACCCAACTTTGGGAAAAATAAAAACAATATTTTAAAAGTGTTGCCTGCTGAATTTTTCACCGAGCGTGCCAAGCGGAAATCTGTAATGATAGTGTGTTTTTTTTTTTCTCTTCAACGAATGATCACAGGAATATATTCGATGGCCAATAGATGCAAAGGGATTAAAAATAAGCAACAGTAAGTAACAGTGATGTTACAGGATTAGACATTACATGCCAATTGTCTCCATTGGAGACGAATTGCATGAAATATCAAGTATTGTTTTCTCGGAATATAACAAAAATATCACCAATTTGTCACCTGCTGAATTAGCCCAGAGAGTGATTAAGGTTAAAGATGATGTTACAGAATCGTAGATTTTTACTAATGAAATGCAAACCGAATTTCGATTATGTGGGAATTAGATCAATATACTAGAGATGGCATCACTAGACTGCAGGCAATCTATTTGGTCTCCGTCAAGGTAATAGCTACCTCCGCTTATATGAAAACAATAAAAAAATTTTAAGGAGTGTCCACTAACAAAAACTAAGTCAGGCATAATTGTGTATAGGATAGCTGCCCGCAACATTTATTTATTTACTGGGTTTTTTTTTTTTTTTTTTTCGTTTCAAGTTTGATCAAGTTAGGGTGTCGATCTTGTATGGATAATAATAATAATATAACACGGTACCACCTTAGTAACATTGGCAAAGAATCTACGAGGAGTGGTATTCTCATGCACTTTGAACAGAATGGAATTGAAGTTACACAGCTCAGAATTTTTACTACACGCTATGGGAATTTATACGCAAGAATAAACGTCCCAAGCGTATTCGCTGATAAGGTTGAAAGTGATGAGTTTCCGCTGCCTGGTGGAGTTATCTTGAGTAAATGGTTGTCTAGACCTCAGGTTCAAGCACGAAATCGCCAAAAACCAACTAGAACACGACGTCGACGCGGACAGTACCAGGACATAGGAAACGGTTCGGAAATGGAGTATAGCACGATATATAATAAACAAAGAAAAGCATACCGCAAGCGCGATGCACCAGGTCAAACCAGAAAGACATATCAGACATACCGCGACGACTATAACACTACTAATTTTTGGGACGAAGATGAGTACGACGTCTCTGCTCGGAGAGACAACTACGACTATTCGGATCACGACTATAAACGCAGTCGTAGGAGACGTTACGATAACGCAGAATATGACGATTATGAACAAACGGACGATACACATATTTACAACGGACAGAGAAACCAATACGAAAAAAGACCTGACCTAAGCGCACCGAGCAACAAAGAAACGAGATACAGGGACGTTGACTAGTATACATAAAGGCAATTTATTATTAATTTAATACAATGAACACTGGAATAGATAATAAAATTAATTACATCTTAATAGGCATTGCAATGGCACAACTTCTAAATATACTTACCTGGAATGTAAGAGGTATAATGTCCTCTGCTTATTGTGTCAGTAAATTACTAGACCTTACTGACTGCGATTTCGCTTTACTGTGCGAACATAAACTACTTCCCCATAGCCTACATTTTATGGACACTATAAACCAAAATTATATAGGCTACACAACAAACGATTTTACCTTAGATGGCCTTACTACATATAGTAGAGGAAAAGGGGGTGTATCCATTTTATATAAGAAGGAATTAAGATCATATACTCACCGTCTTGATATACGTCATGATAAGATAATCGGTGTACAAGTACATACCATAGTAGCACGACCGTTGTTTGTCTTTTGCGCGTACTTACCTCCAGAAAATGATGTAAGCGCTTATCGAGCAGTCCTGCAAGACATACACGACCTGTATACATATTATAAACAGTATGGCAATGTTTTAATCGGCGGCGACTTTAATGCAAGCTGTAAACAAGAGCCTCGTACTAATGCGAACAAGTCGATAGAACTTCGAAATTTCTTGAATGAACATTGCCTCATACCACTGAATATTAATGACAAATGCAAAGGTGCAACGTATACCTACAGCCCCATGCAAACATCACTTGATTATATCATTACTGATGAAGTAATAGAAAGAAATGTACAAGATTGCGAAGTTCTATCGGATGACGCTATTGACAACGTGTCTGATCACTTGCCAATTATTGCAAGTATTTCGATGGTTAAAACCTTGCACAAGGTAACCGTGAAACTTGATAATATTTCCACAGCATGGCATAAAGCTACTCCAGACCAATTTATCGCATATCAGTTGGACATGGAAAGTGAATTACGTATTCGAAACACAGTGGATTACAAGACAAATGCCGAGATAAATTATTTAACAAATGCAATTTCTGAGCAGATGCTCAACAGTTCAGCAAAGCATATACCGCAAAGTAAGTATAATAAACATACAAAACCATATTGGGATGATCAAATCAAACTTTTACATTCTGATATGCGACAAGCGCGGATTCATTGGCTGACTGCGGGAAGACCACGCGATAAAGCCAACGAAACATATCAGTCTTATAAATTAGCAAAGCGTAACTTTAGGGCTGCGCAACGGAAAGCAAACGATAACTATTTGAACCAAACATATCGAGATCTAGATGAGGCTGCTGATCTTGATATTAGGCTATTCTGGCGTTTAGTCCGAAGACAGACACGCAAACCTAACTCTTCATGTCAACAGCTTATATTTAATGGTAGAACCCATTACGATGAAATTAGTATTGCAAACGGTTTTGCAGAGTTTTATAAATGTATCTATGCAGAATCCACATGTGACGAATACGATCCCGAATTTAAATCTAGTTGCGAAGAACAATTAAAAACACTGATAAAACAGTCATATAACGAATCAGATAATTGTCACCTTGAAAGCCTCGTTACAGTTGAGGAAGTAGGTAAATTAGTTAAAAACCTCAAAAAGCGCAAAGCACCCGGCTGCGACAGAATTACGAACGAACATATTATTTACGGGGGACCAACAGTATTAGAAGCGATCACGAAACTGTTCAATTGTATTCTTAAAGCTGAATATATACCAGAACAATGGCGTCAAGGACTTATTGTTCCAATTTACAAAGGGAAAAACAAGTCGATGTCAGACCCTGGGAGTTACAGACCTGTATCACTGCTCTCAGCTGTATATAAACTATTTGAAAAGTTGCTAAACACCCGGATAAATACATACTTACGCACTAATACCAAACATTTTCCAAATCCACAACAGCATGGGTTCCGCCCAAACCACAGTTGTATTACAGCAGCATTCGTCTTACAGGAGACAATACTTCATAATATGTCACTTGGTAGTAATGTTTACACTGCCTTTCTAGACACAAAACAGGCTTTTGATTGCGTATGGCACACAGGTTTATTCATCAAATTAAACCAACTTGGAATAAAAGGTAAAATTTGGCGGCTTATCATAAATTCTTACCAAAATCTTAAAAGTGCCGTCTACGTTAATTCCCATCAGTCAGACTGGTTCCCTGTACATCAAGGTGTACGTCAGGGCGGGGTGCAGTCGGGATTTTACTACCTGGTATACATTGATGAATTACTAGACTTGTTACAAAATAGCCAACTTGGGGCAAAAATTTCTCATATAGAATGCGCTTGTGTAACGTTTGCAGACGACATAACTTGTATCGCAATCACTCCTGCAAACTTGCAAAAACTACTTCGAATCGTACAACAATATAAACAGAAATGGAGGTTTAAAATAAGCATTGAAAAATCATACATCGTAATTTTTACATACAGAAAAACTGCCCAGTACAGCATGCGTTTTTACATAGACCAAAATGCCATACCTATATGTGATCACGCCAATCATCTCGGTATCGTACAATCATCGAACAGAAAACAAACTAAGTGCATAGAGCAGGCAAGAGAACGCGGCCGAAATGCTTTCTTTGCTATTCAAGGAATAGGCGCTAAAAATAGTGGATTAAACCCGATCACAGGTTGCGATCTCTATAGGAAAGTCGTGATACCTTCAATACTCTATGGATGTGAGCTGTGGAACAATTTAAGTGAAAAAGATGTGTCTGCAATAAACAAATTTCAACATATGGCATCGCGCCATATTCAAGGTCTACCTAGACTCACAAGAACAGATATGCATGAATCCTTAATAGGTCTCACAAAACTATCTAGTGAAGTGGCTGTTAGAAAACTTTCATTTTTGGAAAAATTGATCAGCTTACCAAATGATTCGAGAGCCAAGGAAATATTTTTATTTAGATTGTTCTACCACTCACTTATTCCAAGTAAAGGCACTGGATTTATACCAGATATTTGGAAGTTACTTAAAAAATACGCTCTATCTGGAACACTCGTGGCCTATATGAGATCTAATACTTTCCCGTCCAAGTATGTTTGGAAGAGAACAGTTAAAACTACAGTCCGCAACCATGAAATTGTGGCGAGGGATCTACGTATGTCAGAGGATGCAGATTTTTCGCGATTTATCTTGCTTTATGCGGGACATTATCCAACCCCATATCACAATGCTAAGTCTACAAAGGAGCTAAAAGCCGCTAAAAATTTAGTAAAACTATGGACGCGTCCCCCAAATAAAGATTCATATCTGTGTATGGAATGTAGAGTCCTGACAAATGACATTCCCGTTCATATGGTGACGACCTGTATTAGCACTTTACAAATACGACAGGAATTTATTAAATTAATGACGGACACGTATGGCCATGATGTTGGAAACGAATTGTCACTAAGTGCTCAAGAAACAGTTTTCTTGAAACTTTCTGGCGCAGCATTAGACAACCCAATAAATGATTTGAACTCTTTCCGAATGCAGTGTATGGAATATATTTCTAAATGTATTCGGATACTATAGTAGTCAATGTGAACTGTAATAAATTTAATGCCGAAATGTAGGTTCTTTAATCGGATTTGCCTTTCATTTCGTTTCGGAAAGGCTGCCGTGAAAGAAGGTACAAAAAAAAAAAAAAAAAAAAAAAAAAAAATGCCTTTCATTTCGTTTCGGAAAGGCTGCCATGAAAGAAGGTACGAAAAAAAAAAAAAAAATAAAAAAAAAAAAAAAAAAAAAAATAAATAAATAAAAAAAAAATGCGTATTTCTTGATTCTATCGATACGTGCTGATCTTGGCTTGACAGCCCATTTACTCAAATATATTTTATGCACACAGCTATGAAAAAAAAAAATCAACTGGTTGCAATATATACAGTCAATGTCAGAAATAAATATATTGATGTTGAAGGTACAAAAAAAAAAAAAAAAAAAAAAAAATATATATATATATATATATATATGTATATATATATATGTATATGTATGTGTATGTGTATATGTATGTGTATATGTATATGTATGTGTATATATGTGCATATATATATAATGAAAATAAATAAATAAAATAAAATACAAAAATATTAATGATAATAATAAAACAGCTCTTCTACCACCTGTCACAGATGTTTAATACAGGAATGAATGATGGTGTGCAATAACAACTACAGTAGAACTTCAAAGGCACGAACCCCGATGGCTCGTTTACCATGGATGAATCGCTCCGGGAGCGATATACGGATAATTTAGGGAGATTTTCTTCTTTTGTCTTGCGTATGTGTGCTGTGTGCGCTCATTGGAGTCGCCTCGATGAGGTGATTCTGGTGAGTACACACGGCGTGCGTTTGTAGTTTGGAGCGCCTTAAGGATATCCCACAACTGTCTCTATTATGCCTCCTGGTGTGGGGCTGGTGGTAACCCTCCGTGGTTCGGGCTGCCGCTGTCTCGGACGGGTTTTCATGGTCCCGGGGGGTGGGGGTTCATGTCGTCGAGGTTCGACTGTATATTGTTATGATAAGTACGTGTCAATAATGTTTGACTTGAGCTCATTTATCAATGTATGTACATATATTGTTTAAAATATTGTAGTTTGTGCTTTGTACCCTGTATTAATGTTTGATAAATCTCCATATTTGGGGGAAATAAAGAATTGAATTGAATTGAATTGAATTCATAAATAAAATTAACATTTTTTAATAATAATTGTAATAATAATATTATTATTATTTTTACAAAAATTTACTCTTCTTCTTTTTCTTCTTCTTATTATTATTGTCATTATTATGAAAGATGTTCCACTTATAAATATAATGGTCATTTCATTATATCTCTCACAGGCTTTTATTAAAACTGTGGGTCGCAATGACCTATAAATCACCCAGTCTTGGGATTTCGCCATATCTTGAAAAGTATTTCATGTCTAAACAACAAACTCCTGATTATGAGTCAATATGAGCTGCGGAAGGCAGAAGTGGGGTATGTAGCGTTTCACCATGATGTTACGTCCGTATGTGCATATGCGTGCATACAATCATAACTTGGATACCTTTAATGCCATGAAGTTGAAATTTGGTATGCTACTTACCCAGACCTACATCTTTAGCACTGTGCTAGTGTTGCCCCTGGGTCATGTCCTTGAGTAAGGCAAGGGTATGAATTTATAACATTCAGATTGAACTTTTGTGGTAAATAGGCGTTGCCATATCGACAAAGAGAGGGGCATTTGTGTACTTTGGACACAAATCTGTTTTTTTTTTGTTTTTGTTTTTGTTTTTTTTGTTTTTTTTTTTATAATTCTTTGATCATATTTATCTATTTTTAGAAATCTTTCTAAATTATTATTAGCAACATTAAAATCCCCTGCTAAAATTAAGTTTTCTGAGTATTGCTCTAAATAGGTAAGGAAAATTTTATATATACAAAAGTTTTCTGAATCATAAGCAGATGCTTACACTTTTTATATTAATCTGTTGTTGCAAAAAATTAGGTGACAATTTGCATAAAATGCCAAACCCAACTTTGGGAAAAATAAGAACAATATTTTAAAATCATGTCGCCTGCTGAATGTTTTACCCAGCGTGTCAAGCGGTAATCTGTAATGATAGTGTGTTTTTCTCTTCAACGAATGATCACAGGAATATATTCGGTGGCCAATAGATGCAAACGGATTTAAAATAAGCAACAGTCACTTCCCGAATTGTGATAATTTTAGAATGGGTAATGAAAAATGTTTCCAGGAAATAGAATCTCCAAATGATTACATGCATTGAAATCCACGTGTATTTGAGTTTGTTAAACAGAATCAGAATGTGACTTTATAAGACGTAGCACTGTGGGTAAAATTTTCAGCAGATGGCTCATTGAAAAAAAAATCTAATTTTTTCCAGAAAACAGGATTGGACGTTTCATGCAAATTGTCTCCATTGGAGACGAATTGCATGGAATGTCGAGTCTTGTTTTCTCGAAATATAACAAAAATATCACCAATTTGTCACCTGCTGAATTAGCCCAGAGAGTGATAAAGGTTAAAGATGATGATACAGAATCGTAGATTTTTACTAATGAAGTGCAAACTGAATTTCGAATTATGTGGGAATTAACTTAATATACTAGAGATGGCAACACTAGAATGCAGGCAATCTATTTGGTCTCCGTCAAGGTAATAGCTACCTCTGCTTATATGAAAACAATAAAACAATTTAAAGGATTGTCCACTAACAAAAACTAAGTCAGGCATAATTGTGTATAGGATAGCTGCCTGCAACATTTATTTATTTACTGGGGTTTTTCTTTGTTTTGTTTTTTTGTTTTTTTTTTTGTTTTTTTTTCTTTATTTTTTCAAGTTTGATCAAGTTAGGGTGTCGATCTTGTATGGATAATAATAATAATATAATAACAATAATAATAATAATAATAATAATAATAATACAAGATCAACCATTTTATAGTTATAATAATTCATAAGTAAAATTAACATTTTTAATAATAATTGTAATAATAATATTATTATTATTTTTACAAAAATTTACTATTCTTCTTCTTCTTATTATTATTATTATTATTATTGTTATTATTATTATGAAAGATGTTCCACTTATAAATATAATGGTCATTTCATTATATCTCTCACAGGCTTTTATTAGAACTGTGGGTTGCAGTGACCTATAAATCACTCAGTCTTGGAATTTCGCCATATCTTGAAAAGTATTTCATGTATAAACAACAAACTCCTGATTATGAGTCAATATGAGCTGCCGAAGGCAGGAGTGGGGCATGTAGCGTTTCACCATGATGTTACGTCCGTACGTGCATATGCGTGCATACAATCATAACTTGGATACCTTTAATGCTATGAAGTTGAAATTTGGTATGCTACTTACCCAGACCTATATCTTTAACACTGTGCTAGAGTTGCCCCTGGGTCATGCCCTTGGGTAAGACAAGGGTATTAATCTATAACATCCAGATTTAACTTTTGGAAAATAGTTGTTTCCATATCGGTCAAGAGAGGGGCATTTGTGTACTTTGGACACAAATCTGTCTTTTTGTTGTTTTTTTTTTAAATTCTTTTATCATATTTATCTATTTTTTTTTTTAATCTTTCTTAATTATTATTAGCAACATTCCCCTGCTAAAATTAAATTTTCTGAGTATTGTTCTAAATAGGTAAGGAAAATTTTATATATAAAAAAGTTTTCTGAATTATATGCAGATACTTACAATTTTTATATTAATCTGTTGTTGTAAGAAAAATTAGGTGTCAGTTTGCATAAAATGCCAAACCCAGCTTTGGGAAAAATAAGAACAATATTTTAAAATCATGTCGCCTGCTAAATTTTTTACCCAGTGCGCCAAGCGGTAATCTGTAATGATAGTGTGTTTTTTTCTTTTCAACGAATAATCACAGGAATATGTTCGGTGGCCAATAGATGCAAAGGGAGTAAAAATAAGCAACAGTCATTTCCCGAATTGTGATGATTTTAGAATTGGTAATGCAAAATGTTTCCAGGAAATAGAATCTCCAAATGATTACATGCATTGAAATCCACGTGTATTTGAGTTTGTTAAACAGAATCAGACATGTGACTTTAAGACTTAGCACTGTGGGTAAAATTTTCAGCAGATGACTTAATTGAAATATTTTTTTCTATTTTTTTTTTTCCAGAAAACAGGATTAGACATTCCATACAAATTGTCCCGATTGGAGACGAATTGCATGAAATGTCAAGTCTTGTTTTCACGGAATATAACAAATATTACCAATTTGTCACCTGCTGAATTAACCCAACGAGTGATAAAGGTTAAAGATGATGTTACAGAACCGTAGAGTTTTACTAATGAAATGCAAACAGAATTTCGATTATGTGGGAATTAGCTTAATATACTAGAGATGGCATCACTAGACTGCAGGCAATCTATTTGGCCTCTGTCAAGGTAATAGCTACCTCTGCTTATATGAAAACAACAAAAAAATTTAAAGGGTTGTCCACTTAAAAAAATAAGTCAGGCATAATTGTGTATAGGATAGCTGCCTGCAACATTTATTTATTTTTATTTACTGTTTTTTTTGTTTGTTTTTTTTTTGTTTTTTTTTGTTGTTTTTTTTTGTTTTTGTTTTTTTTCATGTTTAATCAAGTTAGAGTGTCGATCTTGTATGGATAATAATAACAATAATAATAATAATAATAATAATAATAATGATAATACAAGATCAATCATTTTATAGTAATAATAATTCATAAGTAAAATTAACATTTTAATAATAATAGTAATAATAATGGTATTATTATTTTTTACAAATATTTACTCTTCTTCTTCTTCTTATTATTATTATCAAAGACATTCTATGTATAAATATAATGGTCATTTTCAATAGATCTCTCACAGGCTTTTATTAAAACTGTGGGTCGCAGTGACCTATAAATCACTCAGTCTTGGAATTTCGCCATATCTTGAAAAGTATTTCATGTATAAACAACAAACTCCTGATTATGAGTAAATATGAGCTGCCGAAGGCAGAAGTAGGGCATGTAGCGTTTCACCATGATGTTACGTCCGTACGTGCATATGCGTGCATACAATTATAACTTGGATACCTTTAATGTTGTGAAGTAGAAATTTGGTATGCTACTTACCCAGACCTATATCTTTAATACTGTGCTAGAGTTGCCCCTGGGTCATGCCCTTGGGTAAGGCAAGGGTCTGAATCTATAACATCCAGATTGAACTTTTGGAAAATAGGCGTTGCCATATCGGGCAAGATAGACACGTATCTGATATTTTAGCTCTCCTGAGCTATGCTCAGGATAAGCTATTGTGTATTGTGATTACTTTTCGTCCGTCGTCCGTGCGTCCGTCCGACAGTGCGTCCGTGCGTCCGGTGCGTCCGTCCGACAGTGCGTCCGTGCGTCCGTCCGTTAACATTTTCAAACGACTTGTCTTCAGAAGCCGCTGAGCCAATTTTGCTCAAATTTCATATAAAGCCTCCTTTGGCTGTGGAGGGGGGGGGAATGGGGGGGGGGGGGTAAAAAAATAGCTAAAATGGTTGCGGTCCGTTGACCAAGATGGCCGCCATGCCCATATATGGTAAAAACCTTTAAAAATATTCTTCTCCAGTATCAAAGAAGCCTTGGGGCTGTATCTTTGCAACAAACATCGGGGACAAGAGGTCTACCAAAGCGAAAGTTGCTAAAATACTTGTTGTATATTGATGTTTGACCTATTTACGGCAAGATGAAGTTTGCTTCCCTATGCATTTGTATGGGTACCATACATTTGTATGGTCAAACAACTTCTCCTCTGAAGCCTCTGGGCCAATGTTGCTTAAACTTCATGTGGAGCCTCCTTAGGTTGGGGGAACGAAAAATTGCTAAAATGGTCGCGGTCCATTGACCAAGGTGGTCGCCATACCCATATATATTAAAAAACCTTTTAAAATCTTTTACTCCAGAACAGAGGATGCCTCGGGGCTGAACCTTTGCAAAAATCATCGCGGACGGGAGGTCTACCAAAATTACTAAAATGATGGTCGTGCATTGACATTTGACCTTTTTTACGGCGAGGTCAAGTTTGCTTCCCTATGCATTTGTATGGGCACCATACATTTGTATGGGAAAAATATTGAGAATTTCAAACGACTTCTCCTCTTCCTCTGAAGCCTCTGGGCCAATGTTGTTCAAATTCCATGTGAAGACTCCTTAGGTTTGGGGAACGAAAGATTGCTAAAATGGTTGCGGTCCATTGACCAAGATGGCTACCATGCCCATATATGGTAAAAACCTTTAAAAATCTTCTTCTCCAGAACCAAATAAGCCCTTGGGCCTTATCTTCCAACAAATCCTCGGGAACAGAACCTACGTTGACATTTGACTTTTTTACGGCAAGGTCAAATTTGCTTCCCATGCATTTTTATGGGCCCTATACATTTATATGAGAAAATGTTGAGATTTCATAGTTTGGACATCTCCTCTATAATCCAGTTGAATCGAAACTTGATCATGAGCATTAGAGCGCTTATGAGACACAAAATAGCTAAATGAGCCGATAGAAAATCCAAGATGGCCACTACAGCCGCCATCTGGAAAATCAATTTGCGATATCTCTTCTCAAACCTTAGATCGCTTTGAGCTGAAACTTGCTCTCTAGCAACAGGATGACTTCTGGATCGAAACAAGCTAAAATTGTGTCGAACGAAAATCCAAGAAGGCCCGAATAGTTCTGCTCCATTGAACAAGATAGCCGCCAGAGCTAAAATATACAAAATCCTTAAACGACATATCGGCCTCGGCTAATTGCCTGATTGCAAAATATTTGCACAGAACTATTCCACCAATGGCCCTCAACCACAATTACTAAAATGGCTCCGCTTGGCTGAACAAAATGGCGGCCAGAGCTAAAAATAGAAGAAAAAAAAAAAACTTTAAGCATCTCCTCCTTGGCCAGTGGCCTGACTTCAAAATGATTTCACAGAAATGTTCCTCTTATCCCCCTTTACCAAAATTGCCAAAATGGCTCTTCTCTGCTGAACAAAATGGTCACCAAAGCTAAAAAAATAGAAAAAAATACCTTTACACGACATCTCTGTGGCCAGTGGCAAGATTTCAAAATATATAGCTGACCAAACTATATATATGGTATGTACACAGACATACATGAATAAACGCAGTAATTGGCGCATTCATTCAGAACTGTTATCTTCACCTGCTAAGATGGCTGACTAAAATTTATTTCCCGTGAAAACTATTTATCAATTTTTTTATTAATCACCAGTAGTATGCTGTGTTGTGAAAGCATTTCTGAATTTCTATAAAATATGTGGCATATCACCCTACCTTTTTCTTTTCCTTTCCATGACATTCTGTTAGCTTTGTCGAGGCAACGGGGGGATAAAATGTGCATCTCGCCAGGGCGACGTCGCATTCTTGTCTGATAGTGGTAGAATGTTGTTCTCATTGGAAGATTGAGGGGTAGGATAGGGGAAGGGAGAACTTTTTAACTAGTGTTTTAAACTCCTTATTTCATAGTTCGATGGTACACTGTGGGTCAGCTGACCTATTTTTTCGTGGCGAGAAATTCCCGCGTCTGATTTCTGTTTTTTTTTTTTTTTTTTCGTTTTTTTTAATATTATTGTCGCGGGGGCTTCTCGCACGCGAAAAACGTTAGTTAGTTTCTGGTATTGACGTGTACCTTTAAAGGAACCCAATATGTTTGTACATGTAATTGTCGTAAACAAAAATGAACATCAATTTATAGTATTATAAACATGTATGTCACACAGGCGAATGGATCATTGGTGCTTGATTTTAACCTTACGCTTGTCAGTTTACCACATATACTTATGTGACAAATATTCTGTCTGTACATGTATTTAATTGAGATTGTCAGTTGAATAAAAAAAAAAAAAAATATAGATTTCAAAATATTTTCACATCAATGTTCTTCCTATGCCCCTTTGCCAAAATTGCTAAAATGGTTCTGCTCTGCTAAACAAAATGGTTGCCAGAGCTGAAAATAGAAAAGAAAGCCTTTAAAGCACAGGATAAGTAGATGAACAAAATGGCTTCTGAAAAATATCTGAACTCTTTTTACTTATAGTGTTTTGAAAATTTCATGAAAGCAAGATATCTCAAGAACTGTTTAAGCCAATGCCTTGTCATAAGAGTACTGGAAAAATGTTGCATGCCATCTGCATATCTGCAGTGGCGGTTTCACTCAGGTGAGCGAGTTGTGGCCCGTGGGCCTCTTGTTTAATTCTTTTATCATATTTATCTATTTTTGGAAATCTATCTATAGTATGATTAAACTCCCCTGCTAAAATTAAATTTTCTGAGTATTGTTCAAAATAGGTACCGAAAATTTTATATATAAAACGTTTTCTGAATCATAAGCAGATGCTAACATTTTTTATATTAATCTGTTGTTGTAAAAAAAATAGGTGACAGTTTGCATAAAATGCCAAACCCAACTTTGGAAAAAATAAGAACAATATTTTAAAAGTGTCGCCTGCTGAATGTTTTACCCAGCGTGCCAAGCGGTAATCTGTAATGATAGTGTGTTTTTTCTCTTCAACGAATGATCACAGGAATATATTCGGTGGCCAATAGATGCAAAGGGATTAAAAATAAGCAACAGTCACTTCCCGAATTGTGATAATTTTAGAATGGGTAACGAAAAATGTTTCCAGGAAATAGAATCTCCAAATGATTACATTCACTGAAATCCACGTGTATTTGAGTTTGTTAAACAGAATCAGAAATGTGATTTTAAGACTTAACACTGCGGATAAAATTTTCAGCAGATGACCTATTGAAAAAAAAAATCTAATTTTTTTCAGAAAACAGGATTAGACATTCCTTGCAAATTGTCTACGTTGGAGACAATTTGCATGAAATGCTCAGTCTTGTTTTCTTGGAATATAACAAAAATATTACCAATTTGTCACCTGCTAACTTAGCCCAGAGAGTGATAAAGGTTAAAGATGATGTTACAGAATCGTAGAGTTTTACTTATGAAATGCAAACAGAATTTAGATTACGTGGGAATTCACTTAATATACTAGAGATGGCATCACTAGACTGCAGGCCTCCGTCAAGGTAATAGCTACCTATGCTTATATGAAAACAACAAAAAAATTAAAGGATTGTCCACTTCAAAAAAGCTAAGTCACGTATAATTGTGTATAGGATAGCTGCCTGCAACATTTATTTATTTACTTTTTTTTTGTTTGTTTTTTAAGTTTGATTAAATTAGAGTGTCGATCTTGTATGAATATTAAAAATAATAATAATAATAATAATAATAATAATAATAATACAAGATCAACCATTTTATAGTAATAAAAATTCATAAGTAAAATTAACATTTTGATAATAATAGTAATAATAATGGTATTATTATTTTCACAAATGTTTACTCTTCTTCTTCTTCTTCTTCTTCTTATTATTATTATTATCAAAGACAGTCTATGTGTAAATATAATGGTCATTTTCATTAGATCTCTCACAGGCTTTTATTAAAACTGTGGGTCGCAGTGACCTATAAATTACTCAGTCTTGGAATTTCGCCATATCTTGAAAAGTATTTCATGTATAAACAACAAACTTATGATTATGAATAAATATGAGCTGCCGAAGGCAGAAGTGGGGCATGTAGCGTTTCACCATGATGTTACGTCCGTACGTGCATATGCGTGCATACAATCATAACTTGGATACCTTTAATGCTATGAAGTTGAAATTTGGTATGCTACTTACCCAGACCTATATCTTTAACACTGTGCTAGAGTTGCCCCTGGGTCATGCCCTTGGGTAAGGCAAGGGTATTAATCTATAACATTGAGATTGAACGTTTGGAAAATAGTTGTTTCCATATCGGTCAAGTGAGGGGCATTTGTGTACTTTGGACACAAATCTGTTTTTTGGGGGGTTTTTTAATTCTTTTATCATATTTATCTATTTTTTTTTTAAATCTTTCTTAATTATTATTAGTAACATTAAAATCCCCTACTAAAATTAAATTTTCTGAGTATTGTTCTAAATAGGTAAGGAAAATTTTATATATAAAAAAGTTTTCTGAATTATAAGCAGATACTTATACTTTTTATATTAATCTGTTGTTGTAAGAACAATTAGGTGTCAGTTTGCATAGAATGCCAAACCCAGCTTTGGGGAAAATAAGAACAATATTTTAAAATCATGTCGCCTGCTAAATTTTTTACCCAGCGTGCCAAGCGGTAATCTGTAATGATAGTGTGTTTTTTTCTCTTCAACGAATAATCACAGGAATATATTCGGTGGCCAATAGATGCAAAGGGATTAAAAATAAGCAACAGTCACTTCCCGAATTGTGATGATTTTAGAATTGGTAATGCAAAATGTTTCCAGGAAATAGAATCTCCAAATGATTACATGCATGAAATCCACGTGTATTTCAGTTTGTTAAACAGAATCAGAAATGTGACTTTAAGACTTAGCACTGTGGGTAAAATTTTCAGCAGATGGCTTAATTAAAATATTTTTTTCTATTTTTTTTTTTCCAGAAAACAGGATTAGACATTCCATACAAATTGTCCCGATTGGAGACGAATTGCATGAAATGTCAAGTCTTGCTTTCACGGAATATAACAAAAATATTACCAATTTGTCACCTGCTGAATTAGCCCAACGAGTGATAAAGGTTAAAGATGATGCAAACAGAATTTCGATTATGTGGGAATTAGCTTAATATACTAGAGATGGCATCATTAGACTGCAGGCAATCTATTTGGCCTCCGTCAAGGTAATAGCTACCTCTGCTTATATGAAAACAACAAAAAAATTTAAAGGGTTGTCCACTTAAAAAAAACTAAGTCAGGCATAATTGTGTATAGGATAGCTGCTTGCAACATTTATTTATTTACTGTTTTTTTTTTTGTGTGTTTTTTTTTTTTTTTTTTTTTTTTTTTGTTGTTGTTGTTGTTGTTTTTTTCATGTTTGATCAAGTTAGAGTGTCGATCTTGTATGGATAATAATAATAATAATAATAATAATGATAATACAAGATCAACCATTTTATAGTAATAATAATTCATAAGTAAAATTAACATTTTTATAATAATAGTAATAATAATGGTATTATTATTTTTACAAATATTTACTTTTCTTCTTCTTATTATTATTATTATCAAAAGACATTCTATGTATAAATATAATGGTCATTTTCATTAGATCTCTCACAGGCTTTTATTAAAACTGTGGGTCGCAGTGACCTATAAATCACCCAGTCTTGGAATTTCGCCATATCTTGAAAAGTATTTCATGTATAAACAACAAACTCCTGCTTATGAGTCAATATGAGCTGCCGAAGGCAGAAGTGGGTCATGTAGCGTTACACCATGATGCTACGTCCGTACGTACATATGCGTGCATACAATCATAACTTGGATACCTTTAATGTTGTGAAGTTGAAATCTTGTATGCTACTTACCCAGACCTATATCTTTAACACTGTGCTAGAGTTGCCCCTGGGCCATGCCCTTGGGTAAGGCAAGGGTATGAATCTATAACATTCAGATCAAACTTCTGGAAAATAGGCGTTGCCATATCGGCCAAGATAGACACGTACCTGATTTTTTAGCTCACCTAGTTAACATTTTCAAACGACTTCTCTTCTGAAGCCGCTGAGCCAATTTTGCATAAATTTCATATAGAGCCCTCTTAGGTTGTTGGGTTTGGGGGGGTGGGGGCGGGGGGGGGGGGGGATAAAAAATGGCTAAAACGGTTGCGGTCCGTTGACCAAGATGGCCGCCATGTCCATATATGTTAAAAACATTTAAAAATCTTCTTCTCCAGAATCACAGAAGCCTTGGGGCTGTATCTTTGCATCAATCATCGGAGACAAGAGGTCTACCAAAGTTGCTAAAATAATTGTTGTACATTGATGTTTGATCTTTTCATGGCAAGATGAAGTTTGCTTCCCTATGCATTTGTATGGGCACCATACATTTGTATGGTCAAACGACTTCTCCTCTGAAGCCTCTGGGCCAATGTTACTCAAATTTTATGTGAAGCCTCCTTAGGTTGGGGGAACGAAAGATTGCTAAAACGGTCGCGGTTTATTGACCAAGGTGGCCGCCATGCCCATGTATGATAAAAACCTTTGAAAATCTTCTACTCCAGAACAAAGGATGCCTTGGGGCTTAACCTTTGCAAAAATTATCGCGGATGGGAAGTCTACCAAAATTGCTAACATGATGGTCGTGCATTGACGTTTGACCTTTTTACGGCGAGGTCAAGTTTGCTTCCCTATGCATTTGTATGGGCACCATACATTTGTATGGGAAAAATATTGAGAATTTCAAACGACTTCTCCTCTTACTCTGAAGCCTATGGGCCAATGTTGTTCAAATTTGATGTGAAGCCTCCTTAGGCTGGGGGAAAGAAAGATTGCTAAAATGGTTGCGCTCCATTGACCAAGATGGCTGCCATGCACATATATGGTTAAAACCTTTAAAAATCTTCTTCTCCAGAACCAAATAAGCCTTGGGCCTTATCTTTGCACAAATCCTCGGTGACAGAAGATCTATCACATTTGCTAAAATGATGGTTCTAGGTTGACATTTGACTTTTTACGGCAATGTCAAATTTGCTTCCCAGACATTTTTTATGGCTCCTGTACATTTATATGAGAAAAAATTTGAGAATTCATATTTTGGACATCTCCTCTATAATCCAGTTGAATTGAAACTTGATGATGAGCATTAGAGCGCTTATGAGACTCAAAATAGCTAAATGAGCCGATAGAAAATCCAAGATGGCCACTACAGCCGCCATCTTGAAACTCAATTTTCGACATCTCTTCTCAAACCTTAGATCGCTTTGAGCCGAAACTTTCTCTTTAGCAACAGGATGACTTCTGGATCGAAACAAGCTAAAATTGTGTCGATCGAAAATCCAAGATGGCCGCAATAGTTCTGCTACATTGAACAAGATGGCCGCCAGAGATAAAAAATACAAAATCTTCAAACGACATCTCGCCCTTGGCCAATGGCCTAATTTCAAAATATTTGCACAGAACTATTCCACCAATGGCTCTCAACCAAAATTACTAAAATGACTCCACTTGGCTGAACAAAATGGCGGCCAGAGCTAAAAATAGAAAAAGTACTTTAAAAGACATATCCTCGGCAGCCAGTGTCCTGATTTCAAAGTAATTTTACAGAAGTATTCCTCTTATGACCTTTTACCAAAATTGCTAAAAAGTTATGCTCGGCTGGACAAAGTGGCCGCCAAGGCTAAAATAGAAAAAAACAAAAAAAAAACAAAAAAAAAACTTTAAACATCTCCTCCTTGGCCAGTGGCCTGATTTCAAAATGATTACACAGAAATGTTCCTCATTTTCCCCTTTACCATTTTTTTTTTCAGTTACTATTCAGTAACCCATTTATTCTCCCCGTCAAATGATATATCAAGGGTCGGGGAGGACCATCCATTGATATACCTTACAATATAGTCAACAACTATGATGAACAAATATGGGTATGACAACTACACAGCTGTATATTATACATCGGCATATTTTATCTTGATACAAATAACTTCTAGTTATCATATATATGTTTAAGTTTAGTTTGTAACTGAAAAATTGTGAAAAAGAAGGAGGGAAAGAGAGAGGTTATGTTTGGGGTATTCTCCGCCTTGGTTCTTCTATTATAGTTGATATATAGGACGTTGGGTATGACAGCAATATTGCCAGATTTCTGCATGTGTGTGAATTTTAGTGTTTAAATTTAAGTATTTTCAAGTAAGTTTTTATAAGTATTCCACTTTTTTTCAAAAGTATCTAACTTCTTATTTTTACTGCTATGCTTTTAAGTGTAAGATAATATTTTTTAAGTCTGTGCTTCAAGGCTTTTAAAGAGAGTGGCTTGTTCAGTCGTTTTGTTAAATAAATATAATATTTTGTTACTAAGATGATATGTTGATTTGCTTCTTCTATGTTTTTTCCTATATTAAAAATAAATAATTCTTCTACATTGTTTGTATATGTGTTAGTTGCTGATGACCACTGATTCAGTTGTTGGATTAACGAAAAGGTTTCAGGGCAGGACCATAACATATGTGGTATTGTTTCTTCCTGGTAGCAAAAGTTACAGTTTGGAGAGTCCACTGCTTTGATATTATATAAGTATTTTTTGGTTGGAAGTAATCTATGTATAATGCTAACTTGAAACCATTGTAGTTTAGTGCTACAAATCTGTTTAAAAGGAGCACTATAAATATCTTTCCAAGTTTATTCCTCAATATCATAGATTTCTTGCCATTTTTCCTTTGAAGTCGGGGTGTAGTTGTTTTGATTTAGAATGTTATATAGATCTTCACTGCCTTTAGTTGATCTAAGAAAAACAGAGATGTTTGTTGGTAGCTTTGGGTTACTTTATTTGTTCCTTATAGTATCAAGTTTTAATTTTTTAGCAAACACTTTTATGGCTGCTTTTAAACCATTAAATTGTAGAAAATTAGTCTTTATATTATATTTATGCACAAATTCTAACTCAGTATAGAATTCCCCATTTTCTTTGAACGTATCATTAATATAGCAAATTCCTTTGTTATACCACTGCTGATAAAAGATTGTCTTTTTTCCTATTAGTATTTCTGGGTTGTGAAAAATTGGACTCGATAGAAAGTATTCAGTTGTGTTCTTTTCTTTAAGTTGTATAACAGAGGAATAGGATTTTACAACATCTGACCAAAAAGGATTATTAATTTGTTTTATCAAAGACTCAGAGTATGATTTTCCAAAGTTTATCAAGTCTTTTATGTTTAAATTTGATTTTATGATATGCTGCCACTTACTATTACTAATTATTAATCGTCTAATCCAAGTAGCTTTCAATCCTTTAATAAATGCATCAATATTTATCATTTTTAATCCCCCTCTGAGTAATCTTTTACAAGCACATTCTGTTTTATTTTTGGAGGTCCTTCCCATAAGAAATCCAGTAGCATGGTCTTCAGTTATTTGATGATACTGCTGGTTGGGTTTGGTAAAGAAATAAATAGATGAGTTAGTAGTGATATCAAGATAGATTTAATAACAGTTTTCTGTTATTTTCCCAAGTGGGGTAGGATATCTACGTTTCCAAATCTGAATAAGATTTTTCATGTTACTTAGTTTTTCTTTATAATTTATCTCTAACATTGTGTGTAATTCAACATTAAAGTGTATTCCTAATAATTTAAAGTTACTTTTACCCAATGATAGTTTCCATCTTGTTTTAATGGTGTCAGTACTGTATTTTTTCTTTCCAATCCAGACTACACTAGTTTTATCGAAATTTATTTTAAGACCTGAATATTTTGCATAGCTAGATAGTACATTAAGAGTTTCATTTAAAGAGGTGGATGAACCATCTAATATTACCGATGTATCATCTGCATATTGTGTCAACTTGTATTCGGTATTATTAATAGTTATTCCCTTGATATTTTTATTGTTTCTTATTTTAATTGCAAGGACTTCGGCACAGAGTACAAACAGACAAGTAGACACAGTGTCTCCTTGTCGACAGCCTCTACCTATGTAAAAAAAAGTCTGAAAGTTTGCCTCCTTGATTTACAGCTAATTTTGCATTTTTAGAGAAGAGCTTTATCCATTGTATAATTGATGTGCCAAAACCAAAGTATTTCAAAGCTTCATATATAAATGACCATGAGACAGAGTCAAAGGCCTTTTCAAAATCTATTAATAAAAGTAAACCTGGTATGTTTTGTTCTTCTGTATAGTGCATAATATCGTATATAAGTCTTATGTTTTCTCCTAAGTATCGCCCAGAAATAAACCCTGTTTGATCGGTATGGATAAGTTTTTGCAGAGTAGGTTTTGCTATTGCCCCTGATGCTATTTTGTATACTGTATTGAGTCTGTAATTAGTTAAAAATCTGCGTGGCTTATTATCCTTTGGAATGCATGTTATAATACCTTCTTTTTGAGTTACTAAAAGTTCTCCATTTTGAAATCCGTAGTTTATTGATCTAACTATAAATTGACCCAATTCTTTCCAAAATACTTTGAAAAACTCTGCACTAAAACCATCTGATCCTGGACTTTTATTATTTGACATTGACTTTAAAGTTACAGCTGCTTCTTTTAAAGTTATGAATCCTTCAGTAGCATCTGATTCTTTCTTTGTAAGTAGTTGAACATCAGATCCAGCTAATTCCTGACATAAGTTTATGTCTGACAACTGTTCATCTTTATTTGAGTATAAATGTTCGTAAAATTGTTTTGCTTCTTTCAAAATATTACTTTGCTCTGTTATTATTGTTCCATCAGATTTTTCTATTTTGGGAATAATTTTGTTTGCGTAATTATGTGTTTCTAAGTTGCAGAAATATTTTGTCGGTTTTTCATCTTCCTCAATAATTTTTGCTCTAGATCTGATTAAGTGACCATGCATTTTATGTTTACGTAAAGTCTGTAACTGATCTTTTAGTTCATCTAAAGCTATAGAATTTTCTGGGGTATTATTGTGTTCTATCTCTTCTATTTTTCTTTCTATTTTCTTTTTCTTGTGTCTCATTTTCTTTCTTTATAAAACTTGAATAGGAAATTGATTTTCCTCTTAATTCCATTAGCAAAGTTTCTACAAACAACTGGTCATTTATTGTGAATTGAAATTGATCATTTGGTATTTCATGTATATTCTCAAGATTATATATCGGTACTGCATATTGTTTTTTAACATCATTTATTTTGTCATTCATAGTTTTTAAATAGTTAATATCTGACAGAAGTGAATTATTGTGTTTCCAAAGAGGCTTACCTTTAATAAACTGCGTAAAATTAATATGCAAAGCAACAATAGAGTGGTCTGAACGGTAACTACTTTCTATTACACATTTATCAATCGAAGAGAGTAAGTTTTCAGATATTAGAAAATAGTCAAGTCTTGCTTGCTTCAGTGGAGTTTTCTTCCTCCATGTGTATCTTCTCAATTTGGGATTAGCTTCTCTGAATGGATCTATAAGATTGAGATTTTCTTTTATTTCTAGGATTTTTTCATGAGATTGTTTGTTATTAATGCCACAGTAATTGTAGTAATCCGAGTCTGGATCTTGCACAACATTAAAGTCACCACACAGAATAGAAGTATTATTATTCAAAGTTTCTATATGTCTAATAATGGTAGTGAAGAATTCTGGGCAATCTTTTTTTGGACCACAGAGACAGACGAGCGTGAGTCTGTTGTCATCTATGGTTAGATCTACAATAATGTAATTTCCATCTGGGTCTGATATATGACTGTGTATTTTGTAACCTATGTTTTTTTGAAAACAAATTGCTACCCCTCTTGAATTTGATGTTCCATAGCTAAACAGACAATCATTTCCGCATTGTGAACGAATAAATTTCTCCATTCTTGGAATTGCATGAATATCTTGTAGGCAATATATATGACATTGCTTAGATTTTAAATAGGAGAATACGTCAGTCCTTTTTTCTACTGATGACAGTCCCTGGCAATTAACTGTTAGTATCCTAACCGCCATCCTCTATTATGAAAGTCTCAAAGTTTATGAACCACTGCGGAGAACCTATCCCAAACAGAATACAGAGAATAGTGTGCATAGAACGCATATATAGAGAGAAAACGACAAACAGAACAATTGAAAAGGAGTATATAATGATCTTAAACCTGGACACTGATTTACTTATTACTGACATCTTAATGTGTAATAATCATATCTATTGTTTAATAAGATAGGATTCCCATATCTCAATAAAGGCGCCTTTGACTCCATTTACGAAATTATTGATTGAGAGATAGGAGCCATCAGAAGGTTGATAACTTAATAAAAAAGCAAACAGACGCACAAGATATTCTGGACCAAAATGCAGGGAAAAAAAAAAAAAAAAAAAAAAAAAAAAGTTCTGGACCAAAATGCAAAGAAATACATATATCCTACCTACTGATAACGTTGAGCTGACATATTGGGGTTTGGGCAAAATGATCGGATCCGACACTTAGGTGTGTATCCTCACCCTAAGTTTGTTTGTATTGAGGGATTACAGCCCAGTCAACCAAGTGGGGTCATGTCGAGCACGGTCAGTTTACTTAACCACACGTTTACTGGGCAGGCTTAGTCCTCTAAGCGGTCAATCAGTATTGTGCATATTCTTTCGCCATAAACTGATAACTTCCCTTCTTGAATCAGCGGAAGGGAAAGAATGACCGTAAAAAATATTTCCTGATCAAGGGTTGAACCCGCGACCTCTTGGTCTCCAGTCGGACGGCGCATCCAACTGAGCCACCGAGGCCCCCTCGCCCTAAGACAAGATTGTGAAATATAATGTACTATTTGATGTCTTCAGATTATATGATATATTGCCCAGAAGCAAGTCGGTCCAGTACCAAAATGTATATCATGAAAAGTATATGTAGCAGTGACTTAATGTAGAGATTGACTGGTATATCTGTACACCAGGCCAACTGGATCCGGTGCCAACACTACCTCAATATCCCTTTACCAAAATTGCCAACATGGCTCTTCTCTGCTGAACAAAATGGTCACAAAGCTGAAAATAAAAAAAAAACAAAACCTTTAAATGACATCTCTGTGGCTAGTGGCAAGATTTCAAAATAATTTCACATCAATGTTCCTCTTATGCCCCTTTGCCAAAATTGCTAAAATGGTTCTGCTCTGCTAAACAAAATGGTTGCCAGAGCTAAAAATAGAAAAGAAAGCCTTTAAAGCACAGGATAAGTAGATGAACCAAATGACTTCTGAAAAATATCTGAACATTTTTTTACTTATGGTGTTTTGAACATTTCAGCATTTTAACCTTGAAAGCAAGATATCTCAAGAACTGTTTAAGCCAATGCCTTGTCATAAGAGTACTGGAAAAATGTTGCATGCCATCTGCATATCTGCAGTGGCGGTTTCACTCAGGTGAGCGAGTTGTGGCCCATGGGCCTCTTGTTTAATTCTTTTATCGTATTTATCTATTTTTGGAAATCTATCTATAGTATGATTAAAATCCCCTGCTAATATTAAATTTTCTGAGTATTCTTCTAAATAGGTAAGGGAAATTTTATATTATATAAAAAGTTTTCTGAATCTTAAGCTGTTGTTGTGCGGATTTTGAACGCTACCAGACACCCGAGGTACATAGAGGCAGCGGCGATTGCTATGATGTACATGTATTTGTACAGCCTTGCTTTCATGGATCACCCATGCACACTTGGTGCCGCTGTCTGTCACCAAGCGCCGCCCTGTCCACTTTATACTCAACCCAGGGTACGTCGAGTATGAGCTAGGCGTAATAATGGTCTGAAAATTGTCTCGACCCGAGCGGGATTCGAACCTACGATATCCCGCTTGAAAGCCGAGTGCGCTAACCACTAAGCCACCCAGCCCACCCGAATCATAAGCAGATGCTTACACTTTTTATATTAATCTGTTGTTGTAAAAAAAAATCAGGTGACAATTTGCATAAAATGCCAAACCCAACTTTGGGAAAAATAAGAACACTATTTTAAAAGTGTCGCCTGCTGAATGTTTTACCCAGCGTGCCAAGCGGTAATCTGTAATGATAGTGTTTTTTTTTTTTGTTTTTTTTTCTTTTTTCTCTTCAACGAATGATCACAGGAATATATTCGGTGGCCAATAGATGCAAAGGGATTAAAAAATAAGCAACAGTCACTTCCCGAATTGTGATAATTTTAGAATGGGTAATGAAATTTTTTTCCAGGAAATAGAATCTCCAAATGATTACATGCATTGAAATCCACGTGTATTTCAGTTTGTTAAACAGAATCAGAAATGTGACTTTATAAGACGTAGCACTGTGGGTAAAATTTTCAGCAGATGACTTAATTGAAATATTTTTTCTATTTTTTTTTTTTTCAGAAAAAAAGGATTAGACATTCTATGCAAATTGTCTACATTAGAGACCATTTGCATGAAATGCTCAGTCTTGTTTTCTTGGAATATAACAAAAAATATCACCAATTTGTCACCTGCTGAATTAGCCCAGAGAGTGATAAAAGTTAGTGATGATGTTACAGAATCGTAGAGTTTTACTTATGAAATGCAAACAGAATTTAGATTACATGGGAATTAACTTAATATACTAGAGATGGCATCACGAGACTGCAGGCAATCTATTTGGCCTCCGTCAAGGTAATAGCTACCTCTGCTTATATGAAAACAATAAACGATTTAAAGGATTGTCCATTAAAAGAAGCTTATTCAGGCATAATTGTGTATAGGATAGCTGTCTGCAACATCTATTTATTTACTGTTTTTTTTTGTTTGTTTTTTTTTTGTTTTTGTTTTTTTTTTTTTTTTGTTGTTGTTTTTTTTTTCAAGTTTGATCAAGTTAGAGTGTGGATCTTGTATGTACATGTATGATGATAATAATAATAACAATACAAGATCGACCAATTTATAGATATAATAATTCATAAGTAAAATTAACATTTTAATAATTATAGTAATAATTATGATTATTGTTATTTTTCCAAATATTTACTATTCTTCTTCTTATTATTATTATTTTTATTATTATCACAGACATTCCATTATTAAATATTATGGTCATTTCCATTAGATCTCTCACAGGATTTTATTAAAACCCGATATACTATAGTATATGAAGAATTATTTTATTTGGCGCACTACGTTTCGTCGGAATAAGGTAAATATTTATTTGGCTGTTTTTCTTCACTAAACAGATTTTATATCTACTTTTTGTCGAGTTGCAAGTTTTCTAGAACATGATTGATTGAGTTGGGGTTTAACCGTGACGACACGTCAACCCTTGTGGGTCATTTTGTGTCGTCTCCCAGAGAAAGGGAGAATAGAGAGAGAAGAGATAGTAGAGGAGACGAAAGAGAGGGCAGGGGAGAAAGAGGAAAATGAATGAAAGTGAAGAAACAGAAAAAAAAAACCTTTACCCTTACCTGCTGCAAGGTAAGCAGGCCTTGCCCAACTGTAAGCCAATGTCAGTTGGACGCTCCGTTGACGCAAGATACACGACACCTTTGCCTCACCCAACCATCCCCTTCTAGAACATGTCTAACCCTTAAAACGCCAAGAAAACCTGCATCAGAAAATGTCGTCTGTTTACGTCGTCTGCTGAATATTCTTGCAAACATTTCAAACTTATTTTATGCATACAGGCAAACAGTGTGGACCCAGATCAGACTGCTCCTATAGGAGCAGTCTGATCTGGGTCCACATTGTTTGCAGAAATGACTTTTAAATTCACAAGCAGATGACAAAGCAGACGACAATTGTTGTGATTGGCGGTTTAAGGGTTAAACTGTATCTTTAGATTGGGATATAACGCAATGCGCAGATAGCTGCGCAGCAGATATTACAACACAAAATGGGAGACATTTTTCAAAACAAGGAGTGATAATTTATTTTTATTTTGTAACAGCATTAACCTTTTTGGAAAATGTGATACGACACTACAAGTCCTGCTGCAATGTTAGTTGCCGGGTAAGCCTTATTTACGAAAAAATAAAAAATGAATATTTCCATTCCAGGATAAGTGGATAGTGGCTTGACGTTTGGTGGGGTATATGCTGTTTTGTTCGTAGAAAGGCGCTTTCCAAATAAGGAATACCTTTAGTTCTTGTTTATGTTTATAGCTGACTCGAGCTTTGTTAACACTGGTACATAGTAATTGGTGCTATGGAATCAGAATCAAACAGTCAAATTTTGTTTACTTTCTTCATTATGACCTCGTTTTATGTGTGTGTGTGTGTGTGTGTGTGTGTGTGTGTGTGTGTGTGTGTGTGTGTGTGTGTGTGTGTGTGTGTTATTGTTTTTTTTCATTAAATTGACCCGAAAATCTGGTTTCAGTGTTGTAAGAACGTATGCTATTGAAGCAAAAATGACTTCAAGTGATACGTTTTCTGGTATGCTAGGCGATGTCGCCGCACTGGCCACAGCTTGCATGGGGTGGGTTCGACCCCCCAGGCAAAAGCACTTAGATCTTTTTTTTTTTTTTTTTTATTTTGAGGATTATTTCTCTATCATGGATGGAAAAAGGCGAGTATCGTTGCTATACTCGAAGGAATAAAAATAATCTATGTAACATAATGAATAAAAAATACTAGGTTCCTAAAAACCAAGTGTACTGCAGAGTCTGTTAGTTTTATAAACGTACTGGAACAATTTTTCAGGAGTTGTCTCGATAGTTCAGTTGGTAAAGACGACGGACGGTGCAGTGCTAGGCGGTCACAGCTTACATGGCGGGGGTTCGACCCGAGACAAAACCACTTAGAAACTTTACTGAGGATTATTTCTCTATCATGGATGGAAAAAGACGAGAGTCGCTTCAATTGCTTGAGTGAATACAAGATAATCCATTTAACGCAATTAAACTAAATATTTATTTATTTATTTATTTATTTATTTAGAGAATAAAAGATAATCCATTTAACGCAATTAAACTAAATATTTATTTATTTATTTATTTATTTATTGAGAGAATAAAAGATAATCCATTTAACGCAATTAAACTAAATATTTATTTATTTATTTATTTATTTATTGAGAGAATAAAAGATAATCCATTTAACGCAATTAAACTAAATATTTATTTATTTATTTATTTATTTATTTATTGTGAATTGGTCATATTATAAATTTATTCAAATAAAACCCAAGATGGCTTATAAATAAATAAACTATATTTAATTTTATCAATTTTTTTTCCTCTTTAATAATAAAAAATTACAAACATTATAAAGACTTTAAAATAGAATACATCGAAAAACACATAAACATTATGAATACTATATTTGGCATGAAAGGTTTTACACAATTGCGTACATTTGAGCTAGCGCACGACAAAACCTACAATAAGACCTGTGTGACCAGCTAAGACTCCGATCAGCCTCTACATCCACCCAGTGTGGTAAGGGTTTTCGCTTATTCTTCTTTGAATAACCTGGAGACTGTAGAAAACACATGCGATCAGCGAAGACTCTGATCAGACTGCGCGGATGCGCAGTCTGATCAGAGTCGTCGCTGTTCGCACAAGCCTTATTTTAGATTTTGTCATGCGCTGGCTCAGTTAATAATGATGACCAGTCAGTCAATATTATACAATGAAATTTATATCGATGGAAGATCAAATATTTGTTCAGAATTCGTTTTCCAAATTTCATGTTACATTTACAGTCAACGAAACTGAATAACAAGATCCTTTCAACTTGTGTAACAGTTGTCTCACAAAGATGTGTCATTAGAGAGAGAGAGAGAGAGAGAGAGAGAGAGAGAGAGAGAGAGAGAGAGAGATTAAAATCGTACGTGATCAGCATTAAATTCTACTGGTGTGACACATCGCACTTTGATAGCAACAAGTATTAAACTATTGTTTTAAACAAATGTATTTAACCAATATTATAACTATAATTATTATTATTATTATTATTATTATTATTATTATTATTATTATTATTATCAATTTTATTATTTGTTTCCAAGCATGCAGCTAAGGAGATTATTTCAATTACTTAACTTTTCTCCTACTTCGAGTATTTCAGCATATCTGTTCTTTTTTTTTTTTTTTTTTTTTCTTTTTCTTTTTGTGTGTGTGTGTGTGTGTTGTGTGTGTGTGTGTGTGTGTGTGTGTGTGTGTGTGTGTGTGTGTGTGTGTGTGTGTGTGTTTTATTTTAAAATAAAAAAATCAATGAGTTTCGTATTACAACAACAACATTATTCTTTTGTCACTACAGCACTGATCGGTTGTCATACAAAAATGCATTGTGTTTTTATGATAATTAAAAGCAAATAAAGGAGATGTGAAAGCATTTTATTTTTCGTCTCTATTCTCATTTTGTGCCGTGTCGTTTCTTTATTTAAATAACTGTCTCCTTTTTTTTTTTCCTTTTTTTTTTTTTCGTTGCCTGGAATAGAGTCTAACGGCCGAATAAAAAAAAATAACATCAAGTTTTAGTGTTTAGAGTTTATTATGTATAGGAAAAGGGACACTGTGTAAACCATCACGAAAACACGCCTATGTAATTTTGACCCCCTTAAACCCCACTTTTATGCAGTAAAACTGGATGTTTACAGGGGTATACATTATTTTTCTTTTTTCTGATCAAAACATAGATTGTGGGTACTCGTTAGAACCGCCTCGGCGAGGCGGTTCTAACGAGTACCCACAATCTATGTTTTGAGCAGAAATATGAAAAACATCAAAAAAATTTATCTGAAAATTTTCACTTTTTTGGTGGTTAAATTTCCAATATATTTGAATAGGCATGTTTTCGTAATGACTTCTAGCAACCATTCTTATAACGTAAAGTCTTACCTTGCGAATTAAGCAAAATATTCCTCGTTTGCCATATTAAATAGCTCAAGACAAATGGTGTATCAAGGTATTAAAAAATGTATGATGTGATTGCTAATCATTACGAATACATGCCTATTCAAATATACTGAAAATTTTACCACCAAAACGAGTACCACAATCTATGTTTTGAGCAGAAATATGAAAAAATATTAGAATTTTTTATCTAAAAATTTTCAGTTTTTGGAGGTGAAATTTTCTATATATTTGTATAGGCGTGTTTTCGTAATGCCTTGGGACAAGGGTAACATCAGGTGGAATACATACTTATAATGGCTTAACATCTTCATTGTATCATATTGTTTTGTATTAGTTGATAATGTTTCTGAATTGTTCGAAAACAACATTACGAGAACACGCCTATTCAAATATGTAGAAAATTTTACCTAAAAAAAAATAGAAAATTTACGGGTAAAAACTCTGATATTTTTCATATTTCTGCTCAAAACATAGATTGTGGGTACTCGTTAGAACCGCCTCGCCGAGATGGTTCTAACGAGTACAAAACCGCCTCGCCGAGGTGGTTCTAACGAATACCCACAATCTATGGTTTTAAGCAGAAATAGGAAACATAATGTCTACCCCCGTAAACCCCAGTTTTACTATTTTAAAGTAGGGTTTAAGGAGGTCAAAATTATATAGGCATGTTTTCGTGATGAATAGGCTTACCAGCAATTCTACTGAGTTTATAAATTATATTACCATAAATTCCAGGCTCCGACAGACGTCCCTCGTGAAGCAGTTTTTCAAGCCAATAGATTATTTAGAAACAAATTCGGTTTGCTGACGATAAAATTTACAAAATGTTATGAGATGTTTTGATAACGGTACCCTTGTTTTAACTTCACTAGATGTTCTCGTGTTACAAATATGCTGAGCTATATATACACTTTATGGCGTACCACGTGTGACGTCACCACATAGAGATGGGAAAAATACAATGTCAAAATTAAACCCATCTCGTTTTGCATAAGTTTAAGTTTAATTATACCATTTAAAATGATAAAGTAAGTCCAGAAATAGAGCTTCGGTACGAAAGAAAATTGCTTTTTAACTGTTTTTTTGGATATATTCCTCCGACCATTTGTTCAAAATATATATTAGCAATATTACGTTAGTCATCTAAATATCTAGAAGCGTTTGGTTTCTGTAGAAAGAGATTACATTTAATTTCTGTCGTAAGAAACCCGAAGCAAATCAAAATCTAACAGTCTTTTAAATTTGAAAATAATAATAATAATAATAATAATAATAATAATAATAATAATAGATAGTATCGAGAACAAAGACTAGTTTCCCGAACGTTTTGACACGACGATATCGTATAATATTTTGATCCTGTGAAAAAAAAAAAAAATAAAAAAAATAAAAAAAATAAAACAAACTTTTCATTTTCGATACAAGCCAAGTAAAGGGAATCTCCGAGATCGAAATATCCTTCAATAAGATCAAGTTGTTTAATCAGTTTTATGTGCCAAGGAAATAAAAGGTGTAGCACAATCATATGCTGACATCTAGCTCTTTGGCCGCAGTTTCCCTTGGCCCATTGCTTACGTGAGCTAGCAGCTTAGGTTCTGGCGAGACTGCGCGGGTGCGCAGGCTCGCCTGAACCTTGGCTGTTCGCATATGCTATCATTACGAAAACACACATATTCGAATATGTAGAAAATTTCATCTCCAAAAACTGAAAATTTCCTGTTAAAAAAATCTCTGATATTTTCATATTTCTGCTCAAAACATAGATTGTGGGTACTCGTTAGAACCGCCTCAGGGGGCGGTTCTAACGAGTACCCACAATCTATGTTTTGAGCAGAAATAAGAAAAATAAAGTATACCCCTGTAAACCCCAGTTTTACTATATAAAAGTGGCTCTTTTACCCACGACTTTGCGATATGTACTTTTTATCTATATGTTGACTTGTCCTGAGTCCCTTCACACCCCCACCCCCCCGCCACACACACACACACACACCTGACTACACTACCAATTCATTTGACCTACGTTTTCAGGCGCAAACATATGGTTTGAAATCTAATTTGTGTTACTTTCGGTAAGTTTAGATGGCTGTTTGACTGGTTATTTTTAACACGAATTCCTTTCAAAGTGAATCGGATGGAAATAGACATGTACATGTGATCAAACATAAAACAACAACACCAAAACAAACTAAATATTTATTTACCAAATAAATATGAACCAAAACAGGTGGTAAATGTTCACATTTAAACAACGAAATATTTTAATTATTAACAGATCTAAAGATAAGACATGTTTGTCTAAGCATAACAAAATGTTTATCAACTATGATAAAACCACTTGAATTACCATTGTCACAATACAACATAGTTACTGTTTCTCTGTTTAGACGACAAAGTCAGTGTTGCTGTCGCCAAACAAAAACTTTTTGGCACATTCAGAGATGACAAGTTTTTCTGGATATTCATATACATGTATCTTATCTGCTTCACTGCTACAAACAGAATTTCACTTTTGCAACAACTGTCTATTCATCATGAAAACATTCCTATATAAATTTGACCCCTTAAACCCCACTTTCATTTAGTAAAACTGGAGTTTACAGAGGTATACATTTTAATTTCTTTTATTTTTGTTCAAAAACATAGATTGTGGTACTCGTAAGAACTGCCTCCACGAGGCGGTACCAACGAGTGTCCACAATCTATGTTTCGAGCAGAAATACGAAAAGTATTTGAGCTTGTTTGTTTTTTTTCTTTTCTTTTTTTTTTTATCTGAATTTTTTTTTAGTTTTTTGAGGTGAAAGTTTCTATATATTTGACTAGGCGTGTTTTCGTAATGTTACGTTCTAGTCCGTTACGCGTTCAAAATCATATGATAAACACTATATTCTCCCTTTATAAATTATGGCTTTAACACATGGAGAACGACATCAAACATAAATGCTGAAAGATTAAATAAAAGAAGACTACGACTTCTTCTGCAGATATGCGTAACCCCATTCAACCCTGAGTTTCTGAAATAGACTCTTCTATCTCTGCATTTGGACGGATCCATTGCTGTCAAAAAGTGACTGTTGTAAATCAAGAACAGAATGACGAACAGTGTAGATACTGCTAAAGCGGCTTATTATGATAATCTCATCTGGATCTACACCGTTGGCAAAAGTGTCTGTCTTGGTCTAAAGGGCTGAAAAGGTAAAGGAGCTACGCTGGCGGCCTCTTACTAAATACATTGGTTACTATAAGGCTATTTTGACATACAATGCTCTTAATACGAGACAACTGAAACACATATCTCGGAGGTTTCTTTTGTTTCATACTAGCTATTCATGTTTATGAAATTTAACTGAAATTTTACGTGGAGTGATAGGGAATCATATGATTTGTTTCAAATACGTTCATTCTGGATTCGGATGTTATCCTGCTAAACTATTGCACTAAGCATATCAGCTATGAAGGATGGATCCTACGAAATATGTTGATGTTCATTCAGCTTTAACCCATTAATGTCAACGTCCTATAAAAGGGTCAGTGGCAAACAATATAGACCCAGATCAGACGCCGCAGAACGCGGCGTCTGATCAGGGTCTACATTGTTTGCAATGATATCACGTATTTCTATAAAATATTAGTAATAACAAACACTAACCAGACACCTTTCTGTTGGAAATGGACCGGTCCAAAGAGTTATAGTAGAAGATTCCAACAGGCATAGATGGGTTAATGGAGTATTCGGGATGATATTACGACATGCTGGTGTAGCAACACCGTCTCCCCAATGCCTTCAGGCCATTGTGAAATGAAAACATCAAGGCAGACAAAAAGATGTAATGCCTGAAAGAGGGAAAGGATGACCCTCAAAGTAGCTTTCCTATATATATATATATTACCAACAGAGTAAAACTTCAATAATTTGAACGCCGATGGTTCAACCCAAACTCGTTTTTTGAGTCCGTAGAAAATTCTTCCGATTGTTCAAGAAAACAAATATCTAGGCATCTAGGCATATTTTCAAGATTTTTTTTCTTATTTTATCATGAAAACGTATGTTTTGAAAAGTATTTGGAATCGCCTTATGAGGGCGATTCTAATGAATACACTTAAAGGCTCCATATTCCTCAAAAACAGACATTCTATTATCCACGAAAGGTTTGATAAATTGATATATGGTATTAATACAATCATAAAATGTGGCACCTGACAGCCTGTAAAATTTCAGTTAGCCTCTCGTTCTTGAAATGAAATAATTTTCTAGCGTATCTCTGAATTTATGTTGCCAACATTAATTCAGAGATACGATACAAAAATCATTTCATTTTAATCCAGTTCAAAAACAAGAGACTAACTGAAATTTTACAGGCTGTCAGATGCCACATTTTATGATTGTATTAATACTATATATCAATTTATTAAACCTTCCTTGGATAAAAAAAAAATGTCTATTTTCGAGGAATATGGGGCCTTTAACATACCATTATTTTATAGAAGATCGAAAAGACGACGCAAAATTATTCCCATTTGCCTCGTGACCTGGCGTTATTAATAAACCACAGTGGCTCGAACTACTCATATCGAGAATAAATCTCTATAGTCCCAAAGCAGTTCGAGTTATTGACTCAACTGTATGTAATCTTACACGGCATATCCTTTGTAGTCCGAGCTGTTCTACTCCATGGCAGGTTTTGGTCTGGGCTTGGCTTTCCAAGCTGAGGGCCAAAAGTCATACCTAAATTTCAACCCTTGTTAAAGCAGTTACGGGAAAAAAAACGAGTCATCATGAAAACATGCCTACATAATGTTGACCCCCTAAAACCCCACTTTTATATAGAAAAACTGGGGTTTACAGGGGTATACTTTATTTTTCTTAATTTCTGCTCAAAAACATAGATTGTGGGTACTCGTTAGAACCGCCTCGCCGAGACGGTTCTAACGAGTACCCTCAGTCTATGTTTTGAGCAGGAATATGAAAAATATCAGAAATTTTTATCTGAAAATTTTCCTGTTTTGACTCGTTAATTTTCAATATATTTGAATAGGCATGTTTTCGTAATGAAAAGAGCAAAATACCGTTTGCAATGCACCCCACTACGCTGAAAAAAAACGACCTATGAAAATAAAAACACATGTATATTTGGGATTAGGATTAAGTTAACAGCAAATTTTGATATATGTGCGGTGTTAATTGTACGAAACTGTTTGACTAAAAATTTTGCATCACGAAAACATACCTATATAATTTTAACCCCTTAAACCCCACTTTATATAGTAAAACTGGGGTTTACAGGGGTATACATTATTTTTCTTATTTGCGCTCAAAAATATAGGTTGTGGGTACTCGTTAGAACCGCCTCGCCGAGGTCGTTCTAACGAGTACCCAGAATCTATGTTTTAAGCAGAAATATGAAAAATATTAGAATTTTTGTCTGAAAACTTTCAGTTTTTGGTGGTGAAATTTTCAATATATTTGAATAGGCGTGTTTTCGTAATGGAGCCGTTATAAGCTTATTCGTAAATGAAACTTAGTACGCTGTGTAACATTGAAAGAAAACACGATTGTTTACTTTGATAGAAGATCAAGATAGCCGATAGTAGAACGGAAAAGTACGAGTATTTGTGTAGCTGAAAAGCTGACAAAAAAGTCAACCAATTTTGATGTTTGAAACCGTATTGTACCTTAAATCTTTTGAAGACTTTCAGTATTAGACCCATTTTTCACACATGCATGTCTTTTATCATTACAATATACCACTCCCTGGGAATGTTCAGCAGCCGACGAATTGATGATAATTTTCCTTAAATTTACCAGAAAATAGGCATTGTCAAAGCTCAGGAAAAAATATGAAAAATATTTCACAATTGTAGTCTGCTGAAATTTTTACCCCGAGTTCCAAGCGTTAATTCTAATATTTTGTTGGATGTTTGTGCTATAAATGCTTGTCATCTCCAGAGATGAGTAGTTCACAACCCAGCAGGCACATGACGTATGCAACGTCATGACGTTGCATCGACGTTGAGGCGACGTTGTATTAACGTCATGTGCCTGCTGGGTGATATTTTTTTGTCATTTGTGTTGCAGAACATATGTTGTGGGTACTCATAAGAATGGCCAAAATGAGGCCATTCTAATGAGAACCCACAGCATGTTTTGCTGCTAATATGCTTTTACCATATCTCTAGATATAATTGGCGGGTTATATCAGATTAATATTTTTCTTATTCCTTCATGAAAATATGTTGTTGTGGGTACTCATTAGAAGTGCCTTGCCGAGGCGCTTCTAATGAGTACCACATCATATGTTTTCATGGAGAAATGAGAAAATTTACCATAAGTTTTGATTGAAAAAAATGTATCTTACCTTAAGCTATGGTAATAATAAATAACTGAAACTTTTGAATAAATGCTTATGAAAATCTGTTCACAATGCAAGACTATTCTGATGCCCAGGCCTCCAGCGCTTGCAGCGCTTTGATTACTCAATGTACTGATCATTCTAAGACGGGGGTTCTTGTATCGTTTTGTGTTTGTGGAGCCTTTTGGCGGCTCGCTGTGGAGCTTTTTATCCGTGTTTTTTCCTGTTTACTGTCTTATTGTTGTGTTTGCGGATCCTGCCTGGCATTGTGTTCACATTTTGGGGGGAAAAGGGCGCTGGTTGCTTTAGTTTTGGTGGTATTGGCCGTTCTAAGCCGGGGTTCTAGTATTGTTCGTTCTTTGTAGAGCCTTGTGGCGTTCGCTGCGGAGCTCCCTAACTCTTTCACTGCCACAGGCGATAAAACAGGCTTTGCAAACAGCATAGATCCAGATGAGATCAACTACGCTGTTTGACATTCAGTCTTTCAACTTTACATATAAACGTCTTACCAGGCGATAGTTTGTTAAAACAAAAAACAAAAGCAGATGACAAATGTCGTCTGAAATTTGGCAGCGAAAGAGCTCAGGCGCTGGTTCTCATATTGTTCGTTCTTTGTGTCGGCTCGCCGCGGAGCTACTTATCCGTGGTCTGTCCTGTTTACTGTTTGATGGTTGTGTTTGTTGTTTCTGTCTGCCATTGTGTTCACCTCATTTGAGAAGAGAGAGCTTGTTACCTTGGTTTCCGTTGGTTTGTAATGAGAGTACTGTTTATACTTACTCTTGGTGTCATCTTTATTCTGTTTGAAACTATCTAAACAATTATCTATCGTTTATGTTTTTATTTGTTTATTTTTATTTTCTGAAAGGTATTTTTGTTATCAAATCACACTGTGTTTATTGTAACAGACAATATATTGTTTTCGTTAAGATTATATGTAGAAGTACATTTTATTATTATAGAAGGCTACTTGGTAGATTGGCAATCCTAGTTAAATGTGTCATCTCTTTAAAATATTGTATCAATAAATGGATAAATCAATATCGTCGACCTTTGAGAAGCGTACTAAAGATCAAAACACGCTGTTAAGATATCACTTTTGTGGATAATGAGAGGTGTCACGCAGAAGTTTTTTTGTTTTTTGTTTTTTCCATGTTTCCTGGTCAGTTTCTGCACGAAAATAATGCCGTATGCCTAGTTCCTGCACGGAAACAATGCCGTATGCCTAGTTTCTGCACGAAAACAATGCCGTATGCCTAGGGGAGTCTTCTACTGTAACTCTCTAGACTGGTCTATTTCAAATAGCAGAGTTTTCGGTCAGGTTTTATTCCTACTAGGTTTTATAGAAAATTCTTAACTTTATGCAAACAGTGTAAATCCTGATCAGACGCTGCGTTCTGCAGCGTCTGATCTGGTTCTACACTGTTTGTCAGTGTCCCTTTTATGGGATGCGTAGCATAAATGGGTTGATGAAGTTTCGTTTAAATCCGCATCCTCTGTTAGGTTATACCTTTAATTTTCTATCTCCGGCAGAATTAGTCTGGAAATGACAAATAACCATCCTAAATGAAAAATAGCCATCCTAAATCTAATTTATAATATGAAATTAAAATGAAAATTATATAAATCAACTTTTAGAAGCATTGCATGACCAACGTTTATTTTCTTAGTTTCACACTTTTTTTTTTTTTTTTTTTTTTTTTTTTTTGTATCCGCTTGTAAAATGACATTTGGCAGGCGCATTGCCTAGAGCTTGTCAATATCAACCCGTTTGCGAAAAATAACCAAAATATGTCAAAGGTTCAAGAGTTTGCCATCTTCACTGATTGCGGAAAAGAATTTTGAACTCGGCTATGACGAGAAAAAGACGATTGGCATTTTTTTTAAATCAGATATTTTTAATATTAATTGCATACGAAAAATTATCCCATACTGTTCGAGACTTACGACCATAGTTATAGTTTTCACAGCTTTTGTTTTTGTTTAGCCTCGGGCAATGACACTGAAATTTTGGCAAGCCCTTTAGTTAGACTTTGTCGATATCCATCTGTACGAAAAACAATCAAAATTGCTGACGGTTAAGACTTATGCCCATTTTCACTAAGTGACTACAGAATAGAATTTTGAATTGGTTTAGCCTCGGTCAAAGGTCAAAGAAAAGTATGTTTTGGCAATTCCTTCAACTAAATCTTCTCAATATTAATGTGTATACAAAATATTATCCAAGAAATGCTTCATGTACTCAGGGTTCAGTCAAACCTCACAGTTCACCACTTTATACGATAAAAAGGCGGGAATCAAGAGGTCAGAAATTATGAGGAAGAGCACGTAATAATTCTGTTACGGTAGCCATTGACACTTGATCTATGAATTGTAGATAAGATGACATACAGTGAACCTTCATTACAACAACATCATTTGTTCCCAAAGATGTTGCCATTAAAATAAATTTGCTGTTGTAAAGAATACTTAATGAGCAAATTGATATGTAGAAGAGGTCTTGTTTTGTTCTTATATACCCATAGAACACATGTTTTGGATATTTGTTAGAATCGCCTCACTGAGGCGATTCTAACAGATATCCAAAACATGTTTCTTTAAAGTACTTAATACAACATTCTTGCATAATTTGTGACCTCTTGTAATTGTTACCTCTTAAGCGAAGGTTTCGTGACAGTCAAATTGTCATTATAACGAATGTGTCGTTGTATCGAGTGTCGGTATAAAGAGGGTGGTCTGCAGTATATAGGATGTCCAGGAATAGCTGAATCATAGAACATAGCCTACTCGTGACACCGAGAGGAAGAATACAAACAAACAATGACAGAGAGAACACAAACCACAAACCAAAGAAAAGCAGCCCCCTTTTCCCCAATAAGGGACTCGACTAAATACAACAATAAGATGACGCACATGATAAAACCGTCACAAAAAAAAAAAAAACGCGTAGGGCACAGCTAAAAGGTAGCATTCTACTCAATATTCATGAGGCGTGACTCCGCCTCTTTTGGGGAGAAGATTTGATAGAGAAGAAAATACCAAGAGTGATTTTTATTGGTCATACGTATGTATTTAACTCATTGCAATACAATAAAAAAAGGCCGTTTCAGTCAAAACAAAATATGTTTGTTTCAGATTTACATCTGCGAAGCGAAGAATGTTACGGAATATTTTTATTCGGCTAACCTTATGAAAAATATACCTTAAAATTTAGTGCGGACCTGCTTGTAGACAAATACAACCGCATCTGACTCTCAACTGAGTTGGGCTTCGTGTTGAAAATGTTACTATTGAGGGCTATGGAAAATATTTAATGGAAAGCACACAAAAGGACACACACACACACACACAAAACGCCTTAGAACTGTCAGCAGTAATTGATTTACTGGTCCGAATCTCCACTCTAGGGTCAAATGTTGTACAAAGCATATAATGATTGTTCGGCTCGCAGAGAGATCCCCTAACTCAATCTGTGAAACATCACCGAATAAAAAAAAAAACGTGTAAATCAAATTAAATCACTAGGATTAAACAAGAATGAGGTTTCGTGACAATCATTTCAGACAATGGCAGCTAAAAACTACAACTAATATATATGATATATCATATATGGTTTCCTATCTAATGTTCTTTTAACATCTCCTGGAAAGATATTCATTTTTTGGCGCTTTATTCTGAATATAAATCTGTAGTTGTGATTGACAGTATCCTATCAGAAATCATTTTATTCTTTTTGTTTTCTCAAACATCTAGCCTAAAATTAAACATTACGAAAACACGCCTATTCTAATTTATTGAACATTTTACAACCAAAAAAGAAAAAAATTCAGATAAAGAATTCTGATATTTTTTCATATTCCTGCTCAAAAAATAGATTGTGGGTACTCGTTAGAACCGCCCCGGCGAGGCGGTTCTAACGAATACCCATAATCTATGTTTTTAGCAAAATAAGAAAACTAATGGTTACCCATGTAATCCACAGTTTTACTATAAATGTGGGGCTTAGTGGGTTCAATTATATAGGCGTGTGTTTGTGATGTTAAGCGTCCAGAATTTGGGATGATCTAGTTAAACGTTTTTTTGGAATGTTTATAAGGATTTTTTTTTTTTTTTTTTTTTTTTTTTAACTTTTCCTCACTTTTTGTATTATTGATGCTTCATAACACACTGTGAAAATTACATAATAATAATAATAAAAATAAATAAATAGATAAATAAATAAAATAAACCAGAGGCACCTGTTGAAAATCTCCAACAAAACTAATCTTTAATTATTGTTTCCTAATTTTGCAGCTACTTTCACCGTGGGGAGGGAGGGTTGGGGAGGGGATGACAGTGAATATAATAAAACTGTGTAGAAGTAGTCACAACAAAAGATATATTAGTTCATGGGAAAACTTCGCAAATTTACATGTTCCAAATTACAAACGCCATGCGTTAAACGACCTTTTGAAAGATGTAGGTAGCAGAGTGAATACGAAGCCCTACAAGTAACAGAGCTGTATCCATGTGTTGTTTAGGTTCTTCCTTTATATTTTTATACAGTCGACTCTCGTTATCTCGACCTCGCTTATCTCAAATAACCGTTTATATCGAAGTGAAATTCTGGCCCCTGTTTTAAATGGAAATCTAAGAACAGGTAACAAATATTGTGGAAAAGAGGAGAAATTGCTCCTAAGGAGCAATTTCTCCTCTTTTCCACATTATTTTATATATATTTCTAACTTCAGGAGTCAAATTACATATTCATTTGTTAAATGTGGTTGTTCGATTTATTGTTTTCCTCACTTCCGCAAGTCTGATATGTCGAGGTACGGATATCTCGAAGTGTTTCAGAGAGTCCCTTGGAATTCGAGATAACGAGAGTCGACTGTATTTACAATTCATTGATCATGTGCACATACATATGGTAGTCCATCCAGGTACAATAATGTCAAAAACATCGCTTAGCAAAACAAACAAATTGATGTGAAAATAACAAAATTTATGATCAGATCCACCTGAAACTTTTGAAACTGAAAATGACCATAAAGCCATACTCAAACTGGGTAGGTAGTACTTGCTGGCATCTCAAAATGTTGAGTAAACATTAAAGCATTTCGAGGATCAGAACTACCACACTACGATTTCACTGCTCTTGCAACAGACAATTAACTAATGAAGCACTTGAAAGTCTTTCACTTGTTTAGTTTTCACACCAAAATATACAGCTAATGAAGTTAATTGCAACAAACTTTCAATGATTGATTGAGCATCAATTTGATTTACTTGCTAGGGATAAATTTCCTTTTATGTCTTTTATGAAAAAAAAAAACAATAAAAGAAAAAAAAAAAAAAAAAAAAAAAAAAAAAAAATCGGTGCTTAATGTTTCCTTCCATCTATAGTGCAGTGAAATACAACCTGTTTTTCATCAACAGTACATTCTTTTTATAACTTCAACTCAGTAACAGTACTGTATATCATTAATTTAAGATACATAAGTTTTGTTCTGTTATTCACAGAACAAAATTTTGGATGTTTCACTGTCAGTTTCAAAATGTAATCATAAAGTAATCACAAAGTAATCCTGATTAGAGGCCATTTTGCAGTGTAATCAGTTACATAACGATTATTTGTAATCATTAAATTCATGATTACTGATTACTTTGTGAGTCGCATATCACATCACTAAAACACGCCTATATTATTTTAACCCCCTTAAACCCCGCTTTTATATAGTAAAACTGGGGTTTACAGGGGTATACATTATTTTTCTTATTTCTGCTCTAAAACATAGATTATGGGTACTCGTTAGAACCGCCTCGACGAGGCGGTTCTAACGAGTACCCACAATCTATGTTTTGATCAGAAATATGAAAAATATCAGAATTTTTTATCTGAAAATTTTCATTTTTTGGTGGTAAAATTTTCAGTATATTTGAATAGGCGTGTTTTCGTAATGATTAGCAATCATATCATACATTCTTTTGGATACATTGATACACCTCTTGTCTTGAGCTATTTAATATGGCAAACGAGGAATATTTGGCTTAATTTGCGAGGTAAGACTTTACGTTATAAGAATGGTTGCTAGAAGTCATTACGAAAACATGCCTATTCAAATATATTGGAAATTTTACCACCAAAAAAGTGAAATTTTTCAGATAATTTTTTTTTTATATATTTTTCAAATTTCTGCTCAAAACATAGATTGTGGGTACTCGTTAGAACCGCCTCGATGAGGCGGTTCTAACGAGTACCCACAATCTATGTTTTTGAGCAGAAATAACAAAAATAATGCATACCCCTGTTAACCCCAGTTTTACTATATAAAAGTGGGGTTTAAGGGGGTCAAAATTATATAGGTATGTTTTCGTGATGGAAAAGCTGTTTAAAACTTGCAGAATTTGAAAATCACCTAAAGATGTATAGCCTGTATATACCTTTGTTTTCACTATATATTAAGGAGATATATACGGGTGTATACATTACAGTGACTTGTTGACGTAATATAATCGGATACGTAGCTCACTACCACACTGTTCTGCAACTTTCGTTATTTGTTTAACGCTTAGCACTCTGGGTAAAATTTTAGTAGATAACATTTTGAAATATTTTTCTGATTATTCCCTGAAAACAGAATTCGACATTTTATGCAGATTGTCTCCAACTGAGATAATTTGCGGGAAATGTCAAATCCAGTTTTCTGGGAAAAAAAATTAGAAAAATATCACTCATTTGTTATCTGCTGAATTAGCTCAGTAAGGTTAACTTTTGTAAGGTTTATCATAAGTGTATTATAAGCCGTTTCTTTCTTTTTTTTTTTTTTTTTTTTTTTTTTTTGTTTTTTTTTTTTTTTTTTTTGTTTTTTGTTTTTGTTTTTTTTTTTTGTTTACACACCACTTGATAATTCTAACAATTCATGATTTATTGTCTACCAAAAACCTTATTTCCCTTACTACGTTATCCAAGTTCGTTGATATAATGATTAAAAAGTTTGTTCAAGTGCTAGTTGAATGATTTAGTATCTCATATATACATATATATATATATATATATATATATATATATATATATATATATATATTTTTTTTTTTTTTTTTTTTTTTTTTTTTTACTATTTAACGGCGCTGTAGCAAAGTATATAAGTTCTGTTTTTGGTGCTAAAGTGGACAAAAATTAGCTTTTATGACTATTTGTGAATATAATGCATGTGAATTCTCATTTATTTCTAAGGATCATCATTACCCACGACGAATACCTCGTATACACTTTCTGACCCAGTGTTTGAACCAAAAGCAGTCCATAATACTCAAATATTAGCTCACTTTATTCTTGTCAGATTATCACTACGGTTTCCTGGTTTCCATCTTATATGTAAAAAGGAACATGTCTAATTGATATGCTACAAGAACTTGCATAATGAAGGTTCAATTAGAGTTGTCGATGTGGGTTTTGACGTCACAAAACAAATGTAATGCTGAAGTGTATGTTCTCTTATGCCTCTAATGGTGGCCAGAGAAATTCAATCTATGAATGATATTCTGTTGTGTTCTATACAATTGCAAATTATACGAGCCCATTTGCCGACGTTTCTTAAAGTGCTGGCTGTAAAGTAAACAGTGTGGACCCTGGTAAAGCTGCACTTTCCATTGTTGTAGTGAAGGAACTCAATAAGGAATATTTTACTACCATAAAAAGTTTTGTATACATTTCTGTAATAATTAAATTGAATATTAAAAGTCAAATTCTGATTAATTTTTAGATAAGACAAATAAGAAATTCATCTTCACATCACGAAAACATACCTATATAATTTTGACCCCCTTAAACCCCACTTTTATATAGTAAAACTGGGGTTTAAAGGGGTATACATTATCTTTCTTATTTCTGCTCAAAAACATATAATGTGGGTACTCGTTAGAACCGCCTCGCGGCGAGGCGGTTCTAACGAGTACCCACAATCTATGTTTTGCGCAGAAATATGAAAAATATCAGAATTTTTTTCTGAAAACTTTCAGTTTTTGGTGGTAAAATTTACAATATATTTGAATAGGCGTGTTTTCTTAATGAAATTTATGTATGTTCCAGTTCTTGTCAACTTATGATTTTTGCCTAAAACTATGTTACCAATGTCCTCTCCTGATATGTGGAGCCCCATGAAATTTAAAAACCAGTAATATGTCTATAAAATGCATGATATGCACTTAGGTCGGTTTAGTGTAAAATTCAAAAAAAAAATATTGACTAATGAAAAACGTCCCAAATATTCTGAAATCCATTATTTAAGTAATTGAAACCAGATTTAATTTATTTTAAACACTTATTATAGTATCAACAGCAGAGATTTTCATTATTTCAGCTCAATCTTTCATTACTTATTCATCAGTTGTCGTATCATAGTGATGGACAGGAATTCATATTTTTTTATTTAGCAATAAACTGAATTAGAGCTAAACAGAACCCTTTATTATCTCGGACACTTGGTTCATCAGACCACAGTTGATCAGCTGCCAAAAGCATAGAAGTTCAAATAGTCTAAGATTTCTTTTTTAAGACAGGTTTTCATCCTACACTGTTCCAAGGGTGCAATTTAAATATTTCTTTGATTTTCTACAGGTCGTAATAACCCGAAAAGATGTTTCTAAGCAAGCTATTTATAATGGATAAAAAAAACCTAAACGGAACGATGAACAGGATATCACCTGAATGTAAATCAGTTGTATGTATTTTCTCATTTGCTGTAATCTGACTTATCATATTCAATGTTCAAAAACACTATGTTACAGGTTATCGGTTTTATAGAAATTTTGCGAAAATAATTGAGATATGTATGGCTTCTTTTCGCATTAAAATGACAGGTTAACAAGAACCCAGTTTAATAAAAGATCAAACTTGTCAGAAAATAATTATGCAGTCAAGTTGAAATAGGGGGCAGCTTGAAACTAACTTATACGTAAAAGCTCCAATGTTCTACAAATAAGTGAATATATGCCATGAGCATTTTTAGCAGTGACTCATTATTTTTATCAGCAAATCTGACATTCAAATTACGAGTTACAGATAGCTGTGGCGTGTGTTTTTCAGGGGTAGCCATGTGTTCAGATGTGATTTCATACAAAACCGTCTATTTAAATGTACCATATTCCTCAAAATTAGACTTTTTTTTATCCAAGAAAGGTTTGATAAATTAAAATTATTAAAATCATAAAATGTGGCATCTGACAGCCTGTGAAATTTCAGTTAGTCTCTCGTTTTTGAACTGGATCAAAAAACGGAATGATTCTATATGATATCTCTGAATTAATGTTGGCAACATTAATACAAAGATATGATAAAACAAATCATTTCATTTCAAGAACGACTGACTAACTAAAATTTTACAGGCTGTCAGGTGCCACATTTTATGATTGTATTAATACCATATATCAATTTATTAAACCTTTCTTGGACAATAAAAAGTCTATTTATGAGGAAAAAGGAGCCTTTAAGCAAGGGAAACAGATAAAATGGAGATTTGTACCATATGTACAACAGTCATATCCTAGATAATAATTGTGTATAACAATATAAGATTCCATGCGTGGGCACGCATGGAATCTTATATTGTTATACACAATTATTATCTAGGATATGACTGTTGTAAATTCTCTATAGGTTGGAAACTTCCCCCTTTGCTTAGCGCTCCATAGGTTAAACTTCTTGAGAAAGGTATTTCGACAAAGTATGAAACTTTGCGGTGAAAATTTACTGCCAGGGTGTCCTAACTCAAAGAAAATCTACGTCTAAATTAGCTGTATATCGCAAAGTAAACATGTCAGCAAAAGGACCAAGTATTTTTATGCAGGCAACGGTTGTACAGACCAGTCTGAACATTCGCACAGTCTCATCAGTGTCCTTGTTCTCTTTTTACATGTACTGTACGTAGAAAGCTATGAACAGACTGCGCTGATGTGAAGGCTGATCTGCGTTTTGTTGTTCGAATATAGTGAAGAGGCCCTTTTCTTACGGACTGCATTATCTGGCTGTTTCTACGCATGTACCGTCCCAGCGGGCACGCAACGTTGATGCAGTTGCATAAACGTCGATACAACGTCATGACGTTGCGATCAACGTTGATCAATGCGACGTTGTATAAACGTCATGTGCCCGCTGGGTATTTACCCTCAATATTAGGACAGATTAACCCCTTACCATATTTAACCAAAAATTTGAACAAGTTAAGTTTTACCACCTGTTGATCTACTTAAAAAACTGCTAGATGAGTAACAAACAGTGTAAACCTTGACCAGATGCTGCGTTTGTCGGTGTTTGCCAGCCAACCAACAGGTTTAAACACAATGAAAGGGCCGCGGAATGAGAAAAGATGTATTTTGGCATATGCGGATAGCAAAGGTCCAGATCAGTCTGCGCGTATGCGCAGGCTGATCAGGACCTTCGCTGTCCGCTCACAGAATCATCGGGTTCTATAGAACATACAAGTACGATGGCGTGTCAATAAATAACCAGCCTATCCCATTTCCGAAGGACCGAGACGGTCACGATTTTCATGCTTTGTTTCAATATATGATTTATACATGGGTACAAAATTATACGCGTATCGAGTCATTCTTTAATAAGATATTGAATGTCAAACATGGCTAGTGATGCAAAGGCATGCTTTTCATCTGAAGTTGAGTACCGTGCTGTTATTCGGTACTTGTATTTAAAAGGTAAAACAGGCAAGGAAATACATGGCGAGTTAAAGTTCGGGATCTGGTGTACTCTGATAGGCGAATTCAGGTGGAAGAGACAGCGCAGACATTAGGCATTTCACATGGTAGCGTTTCAACAATCTTACATGATCGTTTAGGTATGCGCAAGCTAACAGCCCGTTGGGTCCCCAATCCCTTAGCGATGAGCAAATGGCAACCAGAGCATCAGTATGCAGCGCCTTGTTGAAGCGTTTTAGGTCAAAAGATGATTTTATTTTGCGTCTGGTGACTGTAGATGAGACTTGGGTTCATTATTATGAGCCAGAGAATAAAGCTCAGAGTCGTCAGTGGGTAGGGCTCGGGTCCCCGAGGCCAAAGAAGTTCAAGACGCAACCATCTGCTGGCAAGGTGATGGCCACAGTATTTTGGGACACAAAAGGCGTTATTATGTTGGACTTTTTTACCTAAGAGAAGTACAATAACTGGAGTGTACTATGCAAATTTGTTAGACCAGCTGAGAACCGCCATCCATGAAAAACGCCGAGGTTAACTCTCTAAAGGTGTTTTGCTGCAACAGGACAACGCGAAAGTCCACACTTGCCAAGTTGCAATGGATGCTGTAGAGCGAAACGGGTATGAATTAATACCACATCCTGCCTATTCGCCTGACCTAGCTCCTACTTCCTATTCCCAAACTTGAAAAAGGATATCCGTGGATGCCATTTTCGGTCTGATGAAGAAGTCGTGACGGCAGTTGAGGAGTGGGTCAGTGGAAAGGACCCTGACTTTTTCAGTTCTGGACTGATGAACACAGTTAGTCTAAGTGCATCACACTAGAGGGCAATTACATCGAAAAAGAAGAGGTGGATCTCAACCGGAAATAAGTTAGGCTGGTTACTTATTGACTCACCCTCGTATATTAAAGTTCCTGATCAGACTATATATCTCCTTTGGCTGATCTGGCCCTTAACTGTTTGCATGTTCGCGATGACGTTAGCTTAGCAATTGAGTTACGTGACGTCCTATACAACCAAAGCATTGAACAAACAAGTGAAGTTTTTTCCCTTTTTTTTTTTTTTTTTTTATCTCGCCCCTGAGTCAGATAGGGTGGGTAAGATAAGAATTTCTTTTCTCAGCGAAAACCTCGGATTTCTTTATTTGGTACATACAACAAGAATTAATGTATTATTTAGTAGAACAGCAATGGAGATCAGCAGTAGCAATTTGATAAGGTTTATATATTTACCCATTTATGACGAATGGACTCCTCTACCTCACGCTTTGGACAGGTCCATTTCAAGTTTTATAGGTCTGGTTTGTATTTATTTATTATTATTATCATCATTTTTGCAGATCTGTCCTCATTTAATGCAAGAACGCGGCGTCTGATAAGGGTCGATTCTGCTTGCATTAAATGAGGATAGTTCTGTAAAAATGATAAAAAAAAAAAAAAAAAAAAGTAATAAAAAATCTACACTGTCTGCCAATACCCTTTTTATGGGACGCTATGGGCATAAATAGATTAACACAGGTTGTTCTTCTGTAAACGTAGAATTCTCTTCTTTGCAGGTCTTCTTGTCAAAGGCGAGTACCTGGCGACGAGGCCGCACCTGTAAGTACACCTGTACTTTCTCGCTTTACTGAAACAAATTTATCCGCAACGTGAGAAAATGGCCATTATGTCATATGGGCTGCCATCACGAAAATTTGCCTATATAATTTTGACCCCCTTAAACTCCGCTTTTATATAGCAAAACTGCGGTTTACAGGGATATACATTGTTTTCTTATTTTTGCTCAAAAACATAGATTGTGAGTACTCGTTAGAACCGCCTCGGCGAGGCGGTTCTAACCAGTACCCACAATCTAAGTTTTGAGCAGAAATATGAAAAATATCAAAGTTTTTTTTATCTGAAAATTTTCAGTTTTTGGAGGTGAAATTTTCAATATATTTGAATAGGCGTGTTTTCGTAATGACCAAGCGAAATTGTGTCTTCGGGCATATGCGGACAACGAAGGCCATTCACAGCCCGCTAACAGAATCATTGGATACTATTAACTGTATGAATGAAGAGCAAAGGCCCGGATGATACTTTGCGCATGCGCTTGGTAATCTTGGTAATCTGAATCTGCGAAGGTATAAAACACGTGTGCGCTTGACGCGGCCAGTATGTGAACAGCATAGACCCATATTGACCTGCGCATCTACACAATCTGTCAGAACCTTCTCTATTCGCTTGTATATTGCTGAAGTGGTCGGCATCAAAATGACAAGGAAGTTATGAGGCTGAAACGCAAGATAGCTTACCTTCAGACATATTTGTCCAGCGAAGACTCAGATCTGACTACGCTTTTGAACAATCTGATCAGTCCTCGCTGGACACTATTTGCATAGCCAAAGATCCAATCTTTCTTTGTGCGGACAGTGAAGACTCCGATTAGATTGCGCGAAAGATTCCTCCTGATCGGCGCATATTTTGTAGATTACTTCACTTGTGTGAACTATGGTCCGATCATTTCTGTTGATTACTGTTCTTGTCTTAAACAGGGTCTGTTCGTTTCTGTTATTTACTGTTCTTATCTGAACAATGGTCGGTTCGCTTCTATTACTGTTCTTATCTGAACCATGGTGTGTTCGTTTGTGTTAATTACTGTTCTTGTCTTAACCATGGTTGGTTCGTTTCTGTTAATTACTGTTCTTATCTGAACCATGGTCGGTTCGTTTCTGTTAATTACTGTTCTTGTCTGAAGCATGGTCGTTTAGTTTCTGTTATTTACTGTTCTTGCCTGAACCATGGTCGGTTCGTTTCTGTTAATTACTGTTCTTATCTGAACAATGGTAGGTTAGTTTCTGTTATTTACTTTTTTTGTCTGAACTATGGTCGGTTCGTTTCTGATAATTACTGTTCTTATCTGAACAATGGTCGGCTCGTTTCTGTTCATTTTTGCCCTTGTCTGAACTATGGTCGGTTCGTTTCTGTTATTTACTGTTCTTGTCTAAAACATAGTCGGTTCGTTTCTGTTATTTGTTGTTCTTGTCTGAACCATTGTCGGCTCGTTTCTGATCACTACCGTTCTTGTCCGAACCATGGTCGATTCGTTTCTGTTATTTATTATTCTCGTATGAACCATTGTTGGTTCATTTCTGTCCATACCTTTTTTCTTATATGAACCATGGTCGATCCGTTTCTGTTATTTTCTGTTCTCGTCTGAACTATGGTTGGTTCGTTTCTGTTAATTCCTTTTCTTGTCTGAACAATGGTGGGTTCGTTTCTGTCAATTACTCCTCTTGTCTGAACCATGGTAGGTTCGTTTCTGTCAATTACTGTTCTTGTCTGAACCATGGTGGGTTCGTTTCTGTCAATTACTGCTCTTGTCTGAACCATGGTCGGTTCATTTCTGTCACTTACTGTTCTTGTCTGAACCATGGTCGGTTCGTTTCTGTCAATTTCTGTTCTTGTCTGAACCATGGTGGTTTGTTTCTGTTAATTACTGTTCTTGTCTGAACCATGGTCGGTTCGTTTCTGTTAATTACTGTTCTTGTCTGAACCATGGTGGGTTATTTTCTGTCAATTACTGCTCTTGTCTGAACCAACCATGGTTGGTTCGTTTCTGTTAATTACTGTTCTTGTCTGAAACCATGATCGGTTCGTTTCTGTTATTTACTGTTCTTGTCTGAACCAGAGTTTAATCCAATCACAATCACGGTTAACGTTGCGAGACGGTAGGTTGCGGGCCGTTGACTCGATGACGGCTCAGTCCTAAATCTTTTACAGGACGGATTCAGTGTGGTTTGCGGGGTCAACAGAAACCTCTTTGACCCAAAATGTTTACACCCCTTCCTCTGTTTTTATACTTCTCTTCAACAAGCCCGTTTTACTACCTATGAATATGTGTAAAATTGCTGTGTGAGAGACAAACAGTGTATACCTTGATCAGACTGCTCACATCACGAAAACATGCCTATATAATTTTGACCCCCTTAAACCCCACTTTTATATAATAAAACTGGGGTTTACAGGTGTATACATTATTTTTCAAATTTCTGCTCAAAACAGAGATTGTGGGTACTCGTTAGAACCGCCTCGTCGATGCGGTTCTAACGAATACCCTCAATCTATGTTTTGAGCAGAAATATGAAAAATATCAGATTTTTTTATCTGAAAATTTCAGTTTTGGGTGGTAAAATTGTCAGTATATTTAAATAGGCATGTTTTCGTAATGGGCCTGTCTGTCTGAATACGTAACGTAAGTGCGGTAATTCTATCAAATTGGCACCACCAGAAATCATTCTGGACCCGCCCCTGTTTAGGCGGTTTGGTATTGACCTTACCTGTCTATTTTAGGCATCATCGTTTTTTTAGACAATTTGCATGAAATGCCAACTCCTTACTTCAGTGAAAAATAAGAAAACTATTTCAATACGAGGGTCCTGCAAAAAATTCTGTCACTAATAGGCTTCCTAAGTTTTATCCCAGGTATATTTCAAAATGCTTCACTGCACTTGAATGGTGTGTTGAATAGCTAACGATACCTGTTTATTTCGTTCCACTTGCTTTCCAACTGACCGAGTTATTTCACATCGAAGTAGATGCAGTCATATACACTGTTCAATTTACTTGTTACATTGGAACATGGACCAAGCAAAGGATGGTCATTAGTGCACCTTTTACATGACAACGCCTCCTCTCATAAGTGTGAGGTTGTTAAGTCTTTTTTGGCTTCTGAAAAGGTGGAAGTTTTAAACCATCCACCTTATTCACCTGACCTGAGTCCCTGTGACTACCTTTTTTTTTCAAGGCTTAAGAAAATGCTTTCTGGAAATAAGTATAAGTGTAGAAGTTCTCTTGGCAGTGCTATTTATCAGTGTCTCCAACAGATACTAAAAGAAGACTATTTATCTGCTTTTCGCGACTGGGTAAAAAGGTTACAAAAATGTGTTTGAGTAAAGGGGGAATACTTTGAAGGTTTGTAATAAAATATGTTTGATAAAACGTAGCACTGAAGTAATGCGAACCCAGTGACAAAACGTTTTGCAGGACCCTCGTATGTCGTCTGTTGAAGGGTTTACCAAGAGTACTTTATGAAAAGTTTAAGAGTGCTTAAGCGTTAATAGGCGTGCTTTATTAGGTTCTCTTTTTAATGCTATACCTATTATATTTTCAAACTTTAACCCTTAAGATGCCAAAACAAAAACCGTCTGAAAATATCATCTGTTTATGTCGTCTGCTGCATCTTCTTGCAAACTTTTCAAACATCCTTTTTGCATATAGGCAAACAGTTTGGACCCAGATCAGACTGCTCCTATAGGAGCAGTCTGAACTGGGTCCACACTGTTTGCAACAATGACTTTCAAAAGTAACCGGCAGAAAACAAAGCAGACGACAATTGTTGTGTTTGGCGTCTTCAGGGTTAAATTGATCTCTGCACTGATAGGCTGTAGCCTTGAACCCGATCAGGTGATTTCACTTACAAAATGGTCACAAATCTTCTATATATTGTTTGCACATCCGCATAAAACCCCAAGGCATTATTATACCATAGCGTGTGTGATTTCAAGGTAATATATAGGAGTGTTTTATTTTGGGCATCTCAAGTGAAAAGCATCTTTTATAACCTATTGTCGAACTCCGACTTTCAACAATAAATTGCCATCGATATGAGAGTATGTTTATATGCTGCGTCTGTATTTAAACTATAAACAAGCACTGGGGGTCTTGAAGAGATTATATAGGTTGTTGTGTACCTCATTTATTTACTATGCTGTAGGGCTCTTTTTTCATGATGCTTAATTTGGTGCATATCTTGTATCTTCCTCTTTTCTTATTTCTGATTGGTTAAGAACTCAGCCAATGAAACGAACGTTATATATACAATGCATGCAAAGTCGATAAATAGGCCGCGTTAAATCTGATACGGGTGCGTTTTCCCAAAATGACTACAAAAATAACCTCTAAAGGTGGCAATAAAAAATGCAGCAGACGTCCTTGTGAAATGTATTATTTATTTGTTTTTTTTTTGTTTTGTTTTTTTGTTGTTGTTTTTTTTTTTTGTTTTTTTTTTACTTTCCAGAGAAAATAAGACTTAGTATTTTTTGCTCTTAGAGAAAATCAGACTTGATATTTCTTGTGAATCGTCTGCCCGGCAGACGATTCACATGAAATGTCAAGTCTTATTTTATTTATTTTTTTTTTTAGAAAAAAAATGACATTTTTATTTTTTTTTTTTTTTAGAAAAAAAAATGACATTTTTGTTTTGTTTACATAGGAAAAAGACTTGACAGGCAGACGATTCACATGAAAATGTCTACTGTCCTTTCAACAGCACTCGGAAAGTTTGTTGTTTTTTTTTTTTTTTGCTTGGCGTTTTATTTTAAATGAAAATATTTTGATCTGATTGACCATATCTTATCAGGAACCATTTCTCTTTTCTGTTTCTGTGTTTTGGTCTCAAATATTTACCCTAAAATTAAATTTATGGCCAAAAGTTGGTCTGACCTATGCAATTTCTGAAGTTAAGTGATTTTTTTTTTTTTGTTTATGGAAATATTTTTACTTTTCTTTGCTGAATTTGAATTATTGATGTTTCACAACAATATTGTGAAAATTTCAAAAAAAATTGAATAAGAGGAACTTGTTGAAAATCTGCCTCCAAGTATTTCTGCATAATTGCATTCATTTTTACGATGGGGGAAAAAGTGAAAATATTTGATTAAAAAAAAAAAACAAAAAAAAAACAATGGCTAGAATTAAACTTTTCGTGCACAGGTAGCTACGACAAATGTTTTTTTTTTTTTTTTTTTTTTTTTTTTTTTTTGTTGTTGTTGTTGTTTTTTGTTGTTGTTGTTTTTTTTCATTAAATCATGACAAAAGTTTGCAACTTTACTTCTTCTGTGTAAAGCATCAAGCAAAAAACGACTTTCTGAAAAATGTCAAAGCAGATCGAGTAGTCTTGTTTTCTCTTGAAAAAAAGAAGAAGAATAAATAGAATAGCGTCTGCTATAATTTTGCCCTCTAAGGTATGGTCTCGTGTATACATTACCCTTTAGCACACTCTGGACGAAATCTGCAGGTGGCATTTCTTTCTCAATTTCTTCTCATTAGGAAATGCTAATGTGAAATAAACGACTTAACGTGTAGTACATTTTACATTACGAAAACATGCCTATTCAAATATATAGAAAATCTGAAAATTTTCAGATAAAAACAAAAACAAAAGAAACCCTGATATTTTTCATCTTTCTGCTCAAAACACAGATTGTGAGTACTCGTTAGAACCGCCTCGTCGAGGCGGTTCTAACGAATACCCGCAATCTATATTTTTGAGCAGAAATAAGAAAAATAATGTATATCCCTGTAAACCCCAGTTTTACACCATAAAAGTGCGGTTTAGGGGGGTCAAAGTTTTCGTGATTTGTATATTGGCATAGTGAACTGCGTTTTGAAAATCGGACATTAAACGAGTATTTTCACAGCGAGTACTTAGACAAGCCGGCATTTTCCGATCAGGATGTATTCTTTTAAGCAGCCGGTCTTTTGCCAGGCCCTGATTAAAGTGCACGCATGCTCATCTGGTCAGTCTGATCAGGACCTTCGTTGTACGCATATTCGTTAAGTCATCTTTTCGCGTGAAAAGAAAATGCAAGTATTTCGAAATATTGAGAAAAACTTACGTGTTGACGTGTATTGTTTCATGCAGTGCATTTCTAATTTTACTGTATGGGTTTTTCCCGGATCAACTTGGTAAGTCAATAAGGTCAGGCAAATATCATGATAGAGCCGAACAACAGCGTCACACTATCGTCGATGCAACAATATCATGACGTTACATCGACGTTAATGCGTCGAGCTATAAAGTCTTGATGTTGCATCGACGTTAATGCGACGTTGTATAAATGCCATGACGTTGCATCGACGTTAATGCGACGAGCTATAGAGTCTTGACATTGCATCGACGATAATGCGACGTTGTATAAACGCCCTGACGTTGCATCGACCTTAATGCGACGAGCTATAAAGTCTTGACGTTGCATCGACGTTGATGCGACGTTGAATAAACGCCATGACGTTGAATCGACGTTAATGCGACGAACTATAAAGTCTTGACGTTGCATCGACGTTGATGTAACGTTGTATAAACGCCATGACGTTGCATCGACGTTAATGCGACGAGGTATAAAGTCATGACGTTGCATCGACGTTAATGCGACGTTGAATAAACGTCATGTGCCTGCTGGGAATGGTTTTCTCCATAGAAATACTTGTATATTTAAATTATATAACTAACAGGCGAACAGCCTATCTGATGCGATGAGCGTGAGCGCAGTTTGATCATAGCGTTCGGAAGACCAGTTATAGTGTCTAATGGTGCCTTCCTTTAGGAGTAGCTTTCCTTTTCAGATGGGAGGGACAGAAAATTTGACAGTTGCCTCCCCTGAAAGAGTATCAATTCCATTGATCCTTTCATCCCTGAGTTTCTGAAGTGGACTCTTCCTATTTGAATCTGGTCAGAACCATTGTTTCAACAGAGTCAAAAATCAGAATGGTAAACAGTGTAGATCCTAATGAGACGGCTCATGATGAGCCGTCTCATCAGGATCTACACTGTTTGCAAAAAAAAAAAAAAAAAAAATAAAAAATAATTGGTCTGCACTGCAGAAATGGTTAACGTGCGATTTCTAAAATGCAGCTCAGATTAGGTAATGTACTGAAATAGTTCTGAATCACCATTTCCAAATGCCAATGAAATAAAAATAACTGCAGTCACAAATAATTACACCAAATATTTCTCAACTTTTCATGTTATTTCCAAATAGAATTTGAAGTCTGTTTACATATGATGAAAGAACGGGAAATATTGCACACGAAAAATGTTTTCCGAGCGATAGTTAAACTCAAATAAAGTATTCAATAAAAGACAGGGGATAAGAACAAAAAAAAAAAAAAAAAAAGAACTTAAATGTTCAGAAGCATTTTGCATTACGAAAACACGAAAACACGCCTATTCCAATATATAGAAAATTTCACCTCCAAAAACTGAAAATTTTCAGATAAAAAGACTCTGATATTTTTCATATTTCCGCCCAAAACATAGATTGTGGGTACTCCTTAGAACCGCCTCAGCGAGACGGTTCTAACGGGTATCCACAGTCTATGGTTTTGAGCAGAAATAAGAAAAATAATGTATACCCCTGTAAACCCCAGTTTTACTATATAAAAGTGGGGTTTAAGGGGTCAAAATTATATAGGCATGTTTTCGTGATGGGCCAGTTATTGTACCTTAATCTTTAAAATACTGATCACAATTGCACCAGATGACATTTTGATTATTATTATTATCATCATTATTACTATTATTTTTATTATGTTTATGTTGTTTATTTTTTCATTTTATTTTTTTCAGAGAAGGCATGTTCATGTGAATTGTCTGCTAGACGATTCATATGACATTCAAAATTTTATATTCTTTAAAAAAAAAAAAAAAATAGAATACCGCCTGCAACAATTTTGCTTAGCGCTTTAAGGGTTAATTTTTTGTTTGTTGTTTTTTTTTGTTTTTCATTTTTTTTTTTTTTGGGGGGGGGGGGGGGGTGGGGGGTGGGGGGGTTATTATTATTATTATTATTATTAAAATAGCAATTAATTAGCACATGACACTAGCAGTTGCAAACAGTCAAAGCTCTTTTTTTATTTAGTTGAGAGTTCCCGTATTTTACTGATATTGCGTAGCTAGTAAATTTTTGTTATTGTTTATATTGAAGAGGCCATTGTTTGGAAAATTATTTGTCAAGTTTCTTTCGATTCGGCAGGACTTTTTGCTCTTGCTTGTTTCATGCTAAGCAAAATTTCTGTTGTAGCCTATAAGTGAAGGATAAGTGAAGGATTTGTCGATAATAACAGCAAAAAAAAAAAAAAAAAAAAAAAAAAAAAAATTTACGAAGACGGAAAGGTTTCCTATAGCTTCTGTTGAAAGGGAGATAATTTGAATATTTCAAAAGTCAACTGGCTCGTCCCAACTTACCCATAAGTAGAGGATTACAAAATTTAGGAAGCGATTTCATCTACATCCATCGAGCAGTCGGATGTTGTGTTTAACGCTTTTTAACCCTTTCATCCTGACTTCCTGAAATGGACTCATCCATCATTGACTTTGGACATGTCCACTGCTGTAAATAGGAGTGCCATTCTAAACCCAACTAGAATAGCAAACAGTACAGATCCTGGTGAGATGGCTCGTTTCGAACCGTCTCATCAGGATCTACACTGTTTGTACAGGTATCTGTCTTGGTCTGCCGGGCTGAGGGGGTTAAGCTTTCAGCCTTGACGCTAAACTTTGGAATTTGTATTTGCCTATCAAGTAAAGATAGTTCTGGTCATGATGGTTAATGTAATGTTATTATCCGTAAATTCGGCATTAAAGAGATAGGAATAATTTTGATATGAATCTGAATAGGAATCGAAACATGACAGTGCAAAAAAAAAAAAAAAGTTTAAGTGTTGAGCATATTTAGCTAGCATGAAGAATATGCAATGAAGCTGAACATACATTACGAAAACATGCCTATTCAAATATACTGAAATTTTACCAACAAACAATGAAAATTTCCAGATAAAAAATTCTGATATTTTTCATATTTATGCTCAAAACATAGATTGGAGGTACTCGTTAGAACCGCTAACGAGTACCCACAAATCTATGTTTTGAGCAAAATGTGAAAACTATCAGAATTTTATCTGAAAACTTTCAGTTTTTGGTGGTTAAATTTTCAATATATTGAATAGGCGTGTTTTCATAATGGTACCTTCTGACATGACATGCGCCCCACCCACCCTGCTGAGACTTTCAGAGGGTTTCATTGGCTTTTGTAAGGAAGTGTTTACCTCACCTGAGGGAATTTCGGGGGTTGGATCCTTTTTCTCATCTGTGTTATGAGAAACTGAAATAGTGACTGAAAGCATTTTATGATTTCTAGTCCTACACAAAATTTACATCTTACTCAAAAATATATTTTCTGGTCGTTTATGAGCATTCAGGAATTTTGAAAAAATATGAGGGTCACTGATGAGGCCTGATTGGTCGAACTAATTGGTTTAAACAATATTTTATTCAGAGCTAGTATACATTTACAACATATAAATAAGATCTGGCATAAGGATCTGACAGTAAGCCATTTGGCTTATAAACGTCATCTCCTGAAACAATGTAATGTACGACATTATTGAGTAGCATGACTCAAAATATTGAGATGAATTGAATACGAGAAAACGAACAAGAGAGAGAGAGAGAGAGAGAGAGAGAGAGAGAGAGTAGCAAGACTAGAGTATTTACTGAAAGTGGATACGAGAAAGCAAACAGAGAGAGAGAGAGAGAGAGAGAGAGAGAGAGAGAGAGAGAGAGAGAGAGAATGAGAGAGAGAGAGAGAGAGAGAGAGAGAGAGAGATTTGACTGACCTCTACACAAGATTTGTACAGATAAATAAGCGAGTAGGCATGTATCAAGGCAATTTACATTACATCGAAACTAATTAGTTCTAGATTGGCCCAGAAAACTTGACACTTTAGCTTTGTTTCAATTTTGTGTGTGTTCATTGCTTTGGAGGGTTATCACGGCTTTTTATAATATATTTACCTTCACTGCAGCTGGTTGTAGTGTGTTGCGGCCCGTGCGTCACTTTACTGTAGTTTATATATTCCGGTCCTTTATGAGCACTGAGCCGATTTAGGAATTTTGAAAAATTATGAGGGTCACTGATGAGGCCTGACTGGTCGAAACTAACTAGACTGGCCCAGAAAACTTGACACTTAAGCTGTTTTCAATTTTGTGTGTGTTCATTGCTTTGAAGGGTTATGCTTTTTTTAGAATTTATTTACCTTCACTACAGCTGTTGTTAGTGTGGTGCGGCCGTAAAAGGTCGCCCCGTTCTTCACTATACTGTTTATATATTCTGGTCCTTTGTGATCAACGAGCCTAATTGGGGATTTTGAAAAAAAAGAATGAGGGTCACGGATGAAGCTTTGCTAATGAAAACCAGCTAGTTTGGTCTAGAAAACTTGGTACTTAAGCTGTTTTCAATTTTGTTTCATTGCTCTCAAGGGTCCGTCCTTTTATAATCTATTGGCAGTCCAGTCCAGTTTGTGATAAGCGTTCATTATCATGATGCCACTATATACTACCTACATGTCTTGCCAAACACACACACACACACACACACACACACACACACACACACACACACACACACACACACAGAGAGAGAGAGAGATAGAGAGAGAGAGAGAGAGAGAGAGAGAGAGAGAGAGAGAGAGAGACATTTTAAACTAAAATCAAATCTTTAAGGAAAAGTTTCATTTTAACCCTTTCTATTGAATACTTATTTTAATTTACAGAGATCGCTCGGGAAACATCTTTCTTTCGTGGGCAATATTAATCATTCTTTCATCCTATGTAAACCATGTTCAAAAGGTATTTGTTAATATTCAACAAAAATGTGAGAATTACAGGGTGAAAAGCTATTTTGCAGAGGAGGCAACTCTGTCAACCGTGTTTTGTCACCTTTCTGAAAAGGGGTCTACTTTAATAGGAAAGAATTTGCTCGCCGTAGGAGCAAATTTTTTCCTATTAAAATACACCCCTTCTAAGAAGGGACAAAATCTAAATTCACAAAAAAAAAAATGTCTCCTTGAAAACAATAGCGCAAAATGTGCCAAATATATCGATTCACCTTTCTTATTACAATAGACCCCTCCTAAAAAGGGGCATAATGCAAATTCACAAAAGTTGTCTCCTTGTAAAAAAAATGGCGCATAGTTTACCAAATGTAACTATTCACCTTAAAAACGTCTTGGTGATTGGAAAAAAAACGTGTTTTACAACACTTCACAAACTTTTGATACCTGTATTAATTTTGTTATCAGTTTGAGTTCAGCTTCGTGTATTTACAAGTGATAAATACGCACATATTTGTTCGACTCTTACTCTTTGGACAGTGTCCTGTCTATTGTTCAGCTATCAGATATGAAAACAATGGGCTTATTTTAACCCTTACCGTTCTCTGGGCTAATTCACCCGGAAACAAATTGATGGCATTTTATTTATTTTTTGCCAGAAAGCAGGATTTGACATTTCATGCAAATTGTCTCCAATGGAGACAATTTGCATGAAATGTCAAATCCTGCTTTCTGTGGAAAAATAAAAAAAAAATATTTCAAAATGTTATTTGCTAAAAATTTTACCCAGAGTGGTAAGCGTTAAAAAGGCATAGTTTAAATAGTTCAATCGTCGAACAACGTTGTGAAGATGGGCTGGGAGGTATAGATTTTGTGCACTCGACTTGCATATGGTATTATATTGTACATAGCATATTTTCCAGTTTTGGATGGTGACGTCTCTCGTGCTACATGTACATCCTATGGTGAAATATATTTCTCATTTTCTTCGTTTTGCTAGACGTCTAGGCAAGTCATTGACTTTAATATTCCAAATAAAATTTTAACTGCTAAACTTCTTAAGCAAAGATACCGTTATCATAAACCACATAAAACGCTTTCTAAGTTTTATCGTCATCATTCTCAATTAATGTTCAATTATAAAGTTGGTTTGAAAACACTTTTGTAAGATGGTCTGTCCGAATCTGAATTTTATGGCGACTTAGTCTATAAATTCAGAAACAATGTTGGCAAAACTGATTTTTCGGACGAACATAAAAAAAAAAATTGTCACATAGGTTACAACATGGGTATTCTGCGGTAAACTCCATACATGGTTGTTAACCCAATTATGGTTGATATTTTCCCTCTTATTTGCACGACGGTGGGTTGGTCCTTAGACTATATGATGGCTCCCTCATCAGTCTATTTCAGATGGTTGGTGCCCGACTATCAGTTTGTGGCCGGGTCCATCGTGGTCATGTTTGTGGTTTTCTTGTGTTCAATCTTAACAATCGCAATTGTGCTTTTTGATTTGCTTCATCACATTGATTTTGATACAGTTAACCTTGTTTATACCGACACTCGATACAACGACAAAATTCGTTATAATGACAATTTGAATGTCACGAAACCTCTCAAGAGGTGACTGTTAATGAAAAATTATACATGAATATTTCATTAAAACTTCAAACAACATATGTTTTGGATATTTGTTAGAATCGCCTCTCTGATGCGATTCTAACAAATATCCAAAATATATGTTCTGTAAGGAAATTAGAATAAAACAAGGTCTTTCTTACATATCATTCTGCCCATTAGGGATCCTTTACAACAGCAAATTCAGTTTAATGGCAACATTTTTTGGAAATAAATGCTGTCGTTGTAACGAGGGTTCACTGTAACGTTTTTTACTGTAATGTGGAGAATCCAAATGTGGACCGAACATATACTCGTATTTGTATTGCATCAGAATTAAGGATGGCGTTTATTGCGAGTAAAACTGGTCAAGTACTCCCTCCCCCACGCAGTAGTTTTCCTACTGACCGCTCAAAGGCGGTTCCTCTGTTCCAGCTCTTCTTTGTGCGTGCGTCAGTGGTTTCAGATGTGGCGTTTGTTTTGTCATTTAATACTTATTCTCGTCTCTCCTTCTTTTGATGCCTCGGGATGGCTGTGCTTCGTGATTGTGACATTTCCTGGGTATCTTCACATATTTTTTGCAAGCGGAAGGTCTTGCGTTCGAATTCCATGTGAGTCGAGAAACATTACGAAAACACGCCAATTCATATATATTTAAAATTTCAAGTTTTCAGATAAACATTCTGATATTTTTCACATTTCTGCTCAAAACATAGATTGTGGGTACTCGTTAGAACCGCCTCGCCGAGGCGGTTCTAACGAGTACCCACAATCAATGTTTTTGAGCAGAAATAAGAAAAATAATGTATACCCCTGTAAACCCCAGTTTTACTATATAAAAGTGAGGTTTAAGTTGGTCAAACTTATACAGGTATGTTTTCGTGATGATTGTCATACCATTAGTGCACCTAGTTCATACGTGACGTGTCCTGGTTTGAGTATAAAGTGAACAGGGAGACGGTTGGTGACAGACAGCGGCACCAAGTATGCATGGGTCAGCTTTGAAGCATGCACATAACTCATTCGACGCTTCCTGGTAGCGTTAAAATCTGCATAACAACAATAACAAAGTTATGAAATGGTGGCGTTAGTTTTGAAGCTCAGTTCAGTTAATTGATAGAGAGATTACTTTTTAGCTTAGGCCATACATCCATTTAGCGCTATAGTATGCAATCTCAGATGGGTTACTCGACATAAATTTTGATACCGACATGCGTTTGTATAGCTAGAAACATGTCCCTCTCATTTCCAAGGACAGATCGAAATATAGACCTATTCAAATAAAATCCGTTTAAATGCTGCCTTTGGAAATAAAAAAAAAAAATAAAAAAAAAATAAAAAAATAAAAAAACATAAGAACGAAAGTCAGAGTCTCGGTTTTGTTGAGACTCTTCATAGGATAGCATTGTAATTTGTCGCACCGGCTTGACTGGAACTCGTTTTTCTAAGATAATAGAATGGGCGCAATGATTCCAAGGAAAATATAAATAATCAAAGAACCGAGGGCACTGGTGGTAGATTGTCTGAGTGTAGGCTGGGAAAATGATCCTGAACGGGGACTTTAGACTGTTTCATTTAACCCTTAACGTCCTGTAATTTCAGCAAACAATATAGACCCTGATCAGACGCCGCGTTCTACGGCGTCTGATTTGGGTCTGCATTGTTTGCCTATGTCCCAGTCCAGATTTTACAGCTCACACTTTTTACACTGCATTCTGACGTATCAGTAACACGGCTATAAATAAATGTTACCTTGATTTCGTCTAACGCGCGGTTTGATTACATTGGTCAATGATAATCACGTGGACAACTAACGTAAATAAGTCTGGGCGTTTGTATACTATGGCTCGATTGCAAACAATCGACCCAAAAACTGCACTCTGGTGATATACGAGAAGACTTTTTATGGCTGCCACACGGCATTAAAAGGGAATTTATACAGTTTCAGGGTAGGCAATTATTTCCAAATCATTCTGCCTACCTTCCGAAAAGAATTCTACACCAGAGGAGGGATCATATTCTTTTTTTCTAGAGTAGATCCCCTTTCAGAAGGGGCTCAAATTGCAGAAAAGCAAACACGGAGTCACAAATTGCCTCTCTTGTAAAAAAAGCGCAAAAAATCTACTCTTTAACACTTATGATACCAATTTCTTATTTCAGGCAGCGCACGACAAAATCTACAAAAAGACATGTGCGACAATCGAAGACTCAGATCAGACTGCAGTCTGATCAGAGTCTTCGTTGACCACCTGTGCATATTACAGCCTCTAGGCTATCCAAAGATGGATGAACGAGAACCCTTGCCATACTAGGTGAATATACAGGCTGATCTGAGTCTTTGCTGGTCACACAGGTCTTATTGTTGGATTTGTCGTGCGCTGGCTCATCCACAGATCAGCTAGTGATGCTCTTTTGATCTGGTTTAATAGTGGCTTTCATAAAAAGCATATTGTTCATGAAGACCCATATTTGATGTCTTCTGGTTGTTAATTACGTTCCCTTTTAGTTGTATGCAGAAGATGGAACTCAGCCCTTTCATACCATCACATAAGGTTTTATTGGCATGTGATGTCAATACAATACAACACTTCCTCGAAAACAATGAACACTCGACAGAGGAATTGTAATGTAAAGATCGCCTTAAAGCGGTTACATTATATCAGCAAAACTTTATTAAAAAAAAAAAAAAAAAAAGTATAGATTAAGTTACCCGAAGAGCGAGGACTTTCTATATTGTTATATATTTCTATATTGTTATATTTTGTGTTCAATCCCAATCATTTTTTTTTACTAAATATAATGAAATAATGTTGAAATATAGTTGTAAAAATAAATATAATTGTAAATAAAACGAAGACATACACAGTGGTTTGCTTGTTTTGTGTTTGCTTTACTTCTTTTTCCTTAAGTACTTTTCTCTACAGTTTGACTTGCAGGCGTGAATAACTGTTGCTTGGGAAATTTAGACAGAAAAAAAAAGGTATTCAATCAACAATGAAGATTTGTTTTAAGACATAAAATATGATGTACATGTTATCAGCATTTAATCATTAACTGGTGTGATAAAGTGTATTTTTTTAATAAATAAATGCATCTCGATGTCGATATTGTGTTTTGGTTTGATAACAAACATAAATGGATACAATGGTACATGTAATACTAGATAACAACAACAACACACACACACAAACACACACACACATACACACACACACGCGCGCGCGCGCACACGCACACACACACACACACACACACACACACAATAAAGACTATCTATCTATCTATCTATCTATCTATCTATCTATCTATCTATCTATCTATCTATCTATCTATCACCCACACATATGCATTAAAGTTAGACATTGACGCAAAAACTGAATGGACATTGTTTCAACGTTGGGCTTAATTGTTAACCTTGATTATGCGGTATGTCGCATACCATATAACCTTTCATAGCAATTAACAATTGTTTGGGCATACTTGCCAACACTCCTCATTAGTGTGTTAAGTAAGTCGCCATAAAACTGGAGTTTCGACAGGCCTTATTGAAGAAGTATCAATTTTGCTGTTACATACAAATTTATTGTTACTCAGTTACGAATCAGTGTAATCCCAGCTAGCATTCTTTATAAATCTACAGCTGGCCGTTATCGGCCCGTCAGGGTAGCTGACGGGCCGATAACGGCCAGCTGTAGATTTATAAAGAATGCTAGCTATAGATTTACGGGCCCGCTATAGATTTATGTAGAATGCTTACTGGGATGTTTGTGCTATTTTGGCAGTATTATAAGTGAAGTTACCCCGGAAATGTCACAATTACGAAGCACCACCCTCCCGAGGTACCAAAAGAAAGAGAGATAAGAACAAAGGACAAAACAAACACCACATATAAAACTATAGACGCACAAAGAATATCTGCAACAGAGGAAGCGCCCTTAAACGGTCAGTAGGAAATCTACTGGGGGAGGGGCGGGGGAGGGGTGCTTAAACCACTCTTAACCCTTGTCCTGCTGAATAAATTAAGATGCCACACCCATTTATAATTTTCAGCCAATCAGATTACTTGATCCAGATTGTTGATATAAATTCACATACTTAATGGGAAACAGTGCAGATCCAGATCAGTTCGCTTTCAGAAGTCAACTAATCTGGATCTATACTGTTTGCAAAGGCAAGGTATCTCTGAGTTCAGCAGGTCTAGGGTTAATTCTGATGCCGTTCCGAATTACACATACATGTTTGGTCTACACAGAGGTCCTCTACCTCATCAGTGAAACACAACAGTGAAACACATATGATCAAAAACATTGTGATGAAACAAAGCAAAGGGCCCAATGGCGATCTGAAGCCAAGAACACAAGGAAACCACAAACAGGACCACAGTGGGCCCCGACTAAGACATTGATATTCAGGCGCCATCCATCTGAAACAGACAAAGGAGGGAGCCGTCAATCAGTCTGAGGACCGACCCACGTTGTGCAATTAAAGAGGGAAGCAAAGTTATCAACTAAAATTTGGTTAACAAGCATGCATGCAGCTTGCCGCAGAATATTTATGTTGTAACCAATCGTTTTGAAAGCCCAAATAAGCTGTTTCACAATTTTATGCCAAACGCGACAATACTTACCTTATTGCCTATTAGCGTCTAGACTACTGACTATATACCAAGTCTTTGATATTAGATCATACAATTGTGGCATGCATTCTCAAGTTACTCATGATTCACATTGATCATGTGTAAGAGAACATTCGTGTGTGTTTTATACCTAATTAAAAAGAGAGGCAAAATTCAACCGCATTCATTAGGGTTTTCAGACCTTGTTTTGAATATCTATAACAGTTAGAACTTGAGTAAAGTTATCAACTGACAAAATAACTTATTATTACTTTTTGTTTTTCATTTATTAATTTGTGTTTATTTTCAAGTGAAACCAAATGAAAAGTATGCGTGTTTAGGGCACCCTACGAGTACATTATTTTCCATGAGAAACCTAGCATTTTTTTTTTCCATTACGAAAACAGGCTTATTCAAATATACTGAAAATTTCACCTCCAAAAACTGAAAATTTTCAGATGAAAAACTCTGATATATTTCATATTTCCGCTCAAAACATATATTGTGGATACTCGTTAGAACCGACTCGGCGAGGCGGTTCTAACGAGTACCCACAATCTCTGTTTTTGAGCAGAAATAAGAAAAATAATGTATACCCCTGTAAACCCCAGTTTTACTATATAAAATTGGGGTTTAAGGGGGTCAAAATTATATAGGCGTGTTTTCGTGATGATATTTTCTCAAAACAAGTAGGTGGTACTAGGATAAAATATTTATGCTAAATATTCGGACAAGGTCTGAGCAAACAGGGTAGACCCAGATCACACTGCAGTTTGTTCAGGGTCTACACTGTTAACCATTCTCTCAGTAATTTAAGACATATCTAAGAATAGTCGTAGAGATTTGGTAAAATTTTATGCGCGAAGTTAAAATGTATGTGGTAATTATGATATAATTCTAAATAAAATGTAAAAAAAAAAGAAACTCTACCTATTTTTTTCTAACATGTTACCCTAAACACACATTTTTTTATTTGGCTTAATCTCTCTAAATAATGTTCTTGGAAACAAAGAACACACAAAAGAAGAAAAAGCAGATTCATCACGAAAACATACCTATATAATTTTGACCCCCTTAAACCCCACTTTTATATAGTAAAACTGGGGTTTACAGGGGTATAGATTATTTTTCTTATTTCCGTTCAAAAACATAGATTGTTGGTACTCGTTAGAACCGCCTCGCCGAGGCGGTTCTAACGAGTACCCACAATCTATGTTTTGAACAGAAATATGAAAATTATCAAAGTTTTTTATCTGAAAATTTTCAGTTTTTGGAGGTGAAATTTTCTGTATATTTGAATAAGCGTGTTTTCGTAATGAGATTTCATTGAGACTCTTCAGATGATAACAACATAGTTTGCAGGGATGCATACGCCCACTAGCACTGGCTTACGCGGAACTCAATTTTCCACGACACCAGAAACGGCTCAGTGATCCTATGGAATTTATAAAATAGAAATTATACAATGGTAAAGTATTTGATGAGACAATCTGCTGCATGTCAATACATACTACCTAAATTTGTTTCTATAAATTAGCAATGTTTATTTCAAACAACATCGAGTATGAGCGTCTTATCTGTCAAACCTACAAGAAATAAATTTTCGTTTATTTATTTTTTATTTATTTATTTATTTTTTTTTTTTATTATTATTATTTTTAATCATTTTAACCTTTTCAGTCCTGAGTTTATGAAATGGGCTTTTACATCATTGAATTTGGATATGACCATTGTTGCAAATAGGGATGTCAGTCAGAAATCAAGACATGAGCCTGATGAGACGGCTCTCTGGTTTGGTCTCTAAGGCTAAAAGGGTCAAATTGCTGGTGGTTTTACATTAAGAAAACACGCCTATTCAAATATATTGAAAAATTTACATCCAAAAAAGGATAATTTTCAGATAAAAAAATCTGATATTTTTCATATTTCTGCTCAAAACATAGATTGTAGGTACTCGTTAGAATCGCCTCGGCGAGGCGGTACTAACGGGTACCCACAGTCTATGTTGTCGAGCAGAAATAAGAAAAATAATGTGTACCCCTGTAAACACTAGCTTTACGATATAAAAGTGGGGTTCAAGAGAATTATATAGGCATGTTTTCGTGATGGACAACTAACTATACCTATATTCACTCAGTATTGATACAATCTATTATTCAGCTTTACCTGAGAGCTTTACATGTCGTTTTCCATATAGACATTGGGAGATTTGTCGTCCTCAACAAATATTTAAAATGCTTGGCAGAATTTCCGCCATTTCTTACAAGGGGACAGCTTTTGTGACTTCCTGTTTGCTGTTCAGTACGCCAAGTTCTTTTTGAAAAAAGAGAGGCGTTTGCATCCCCGTGGTTCAAATTCTTTCCTGTTGTGAGTGGACCAATTTCAGAAAAAGACGCAATTTTTGAAGAGTTCTCTCCCTTGAAGCATTTACTCTTCCCAGTAAAGAGTAATAATCCGAACAATTTAGCAGTAAAGATTAATAAGCCGAACAATCTAACCTCTTGTTCATCTCCAAACACATCACGAAAACATACCTATGTAATATGTACCTATGTACCCTCCCCCACCCCACTCCCAAACCCTACTTTTATATAGTAAAACTGGGGTTTACAGGGGTATACATTATTTTTTCTTAATTTTGCTCCAAAACATATATTGTGGTACTCGTTAGAACCGCCTCGCTGAGGCGGTTCTAATGAGTACCCACAATCAATGTTTTGAGCAGAAATTTAAAAAATATCAGTTTTTTATCAGAAAATTTTCAGTTTTTGGAGGTGAAATGTTCTTTGTATTTGAAATGATGAAGTAAACTTTTTCCATGATTATTTCTTTCTTCCGTGGCGTGTTTTGACAGAAGGGCTCTTCACCTGTTATGTATCATTACGTAACTTAAACAGTAATATCGTAGGGCCATAAACACCTTTATCTCTAATCTTTGTTTTAGTTGTCGTAAATGTAATCTATTCATCTCCACTTGTTCTGCACCACGCGCTCGGACCTAATAATATGTATATTGGGTCCAGGACCATGCGCGATGTGAAATGTGAAATGTGAACTTCATTACCACGGCTGCTTATCCCCACACGAGCAAATAACACCGTGTTGTGGAAATTAAGTCGTTGGAGATCTTCCAGAGGTGGTTGCGGAGAATTAGTCTGGATAGCGTTGAAGGTGGGTGTCAGTTCAAATAAGGCTGACATTTTGGCACGATCGCCGATATCCGAAGTCGAGCGATGTAATTCAGCCTCTTATTTAGTCCCCCTATATAATCAGACCGGAATTGTAGTCCTTGAAGCGAATACGGAACGAAAATCCTTTTTCTCCCGATGCAAGAGTGCTTAGATTTTTCCGTTTTGGTGACAGACAGGCGTGTAAAATTCTAGTTCTTGGAGAGATTACCAATCCCTGCTTAAATACATTACCGTTTCAATGAAGGTTTAACATGCTACTGTGTAGCTCGAAAGAAAATATATATCACATTCTTTTGCCATTGCACAGAGACTAGGCATTTTATTGACGGCTGCTACGTAAGGAGAGCGGTGGCGAGTAAGGGACAAGTGGTGATCATACGTTTTACGTATGATTTCTGATCCAGTTACGGCAAATGTGCTCCTGAATCCTATTTTTCAATCCTAGTGTCATTATTTCCCTTTTTCTTTCTTTCGTGTGGAAAAAAAAACATGGTCTTCTCAATCACCACATATCCCTTTACTCGCCTCCGCTCTCCTTACGTACCAATCGTCAATTAAATGCCTGGTTTCTGTGCAATGCAAAAGAATGCGATATATTTTCTTTTGAACTGCACAGGCACCTATTCACTGAATAGGTGATGTATTTAATCTCTCCAAGAACTGGAGTTTTACATTCCTGTCTGTCACCAAAACGGCAATATCTGACCATCCTTGCATTGGGAAAAAATGTTTGTTTTTTGTTGTTTTTTTTTGTTCCGTATTCGCCTAAGGACTACAATTCGGTCTGATTACATTTTGTATATGGGAGACTAAATGGGAGGTTGAATTACATCGCGCAATTTCAGATATCGGCGATCGTGCTAAAATTTCAGCCTTATTTCAAACTACAGCCACTTTCAATGCTACCTAGACTGACTCTCCGCAACAACCTCCGGAAGATCTCTTTACGATTTTCTTTTCACAACACGGTGTTGCGCGTGTGGAGATATGCAGCCGTGATTACGCACAAACATGTGTGTAACATGCGTTAGACAAATATTTGTAATTTAAGTGACATTAACATAAAACATTTTGATTCTGTACCATAGGGGCTGCTCTAAAAGGAAAGAATTCGCTCCCTCTGGGAGCGAATTCTTTCCTTTAAGAGTGGCCCCTATTTTGGAAGAAATTCTGGGCAGAGTTTTCAAGATTTTTTCAGGGTGTGCGTAAAAATAATTCTGTTCTTGCTCCGCCACTGTATTTCTTAGTAATAGTGCTAGATCAGCAATATTTTCAACAAAAATATTTTGACAGTTTTCTCACATCTCAATTTCTCAACAGAAACATATATTGTGGGTACTCATTAGAAGCGCCTCTTGCAAAGGCGCTTCTAATGAGTTCCCACAATATACGTTTTGTGTAGAAATGAGGAAAACATTTATGTTGATGCCCTCGTATCTAGAGATATATAAGCATGCCATTTTCACCATATAATATGGGACATTAGGAAACGTTTGCTTACTTGGTGCATTAAGACAAGTTTATGACGTAAAACGGCTGTCTGTTAGAAGTAAAAAAAAAACAATGAAAAGCTGACTTTTCAAAGTCAACGTTCTGAAAAAACCCTCATGTACTTTAAACCCAATACACCCTGTTTTCATTATATTTTATTGGGGGGGGGGGGGGGGGTGTGTGGGGGGTGGGGGGTGGGGTGGGGGGCATAGGTGTACATCACATAGACTTTATAACGATTACCCCCACCCCACATCTGTCCACCCCAAAAATGGGACATATTCCATGTTACTAACTTAAATTTGCCCGAGTACCCAGCAACCACGTTGCAGCGACGTTGTGTGTTGGTTGGGTAGTTAGTGTTGTCATTAATATGAATATACATTCTATATTATTATTTATACACTCATTCTATATTTATACACTCAGTTTCTATAAGAAAACTGTCCATTTCCGATCCTTTACAGAAAATATAAGCATGCGGATGAAGTTGCTGCCCACGCAAGGCAGCTTTTGAGACACATCGTGCGAAAATGTACCTTCGTACATGCGCGCAGTCTGGTCAGAGTCTTCTTTTTCCAACCTCAACCATCCAAAATGCACCCAGTGAAGATTTTGATTAGACTACGCTGACCAGAATCTTCGCTGGACGTACATATCCATCTGAAGGTACGTTCTCTGACGTCTCGGCTCATATTTTCATGTTATTCTTCAGCCCTTCACGGTCGACAAGTCTGTGTTCATGATATTACATTTTTTTCAAGCCTATACTATATGGAATGTGGGATATATGGGCAGCATCAAGCGAAAAAGTGCCTTCGAACATGCATGCGCAGACTCAGATTATCCTGTTCAGGCATGCTCAAATTATCCGTCCGGGCCTTTGTTCTCCAGTCATACATACTGTGGTATCCAATGATTCTGTAAGCGGACAGTGAAGGCCCTGGTCAGACTGCGCGGATGCGCAGGCTGATCTGGGCCTTCGCTGTCCGCATATGCCTGAAGACAGGTTTTTGCATGGCACGGCCAGTCTCAGTGATAAATAATATGTGTAACACGAAATATCCTATAAAAAGAAGGGGATTTTTCCGAAACAGGAACAAGTTGATCTGTGGTATAAAAATAGCCTACAAAAAAACCCACATTTTTTGATGCAAGCCGGTGATTGTACATTTCTCCTAGTATAGAATAGGATAATAGTGGTGGTGACCAGAGCCAATCGATTAATTTTGATAGGAAGTCTAGAACTGGCTAGTAGTGAATAGGAAAGAATATGGAGAGAAATAGTCTGTTGGAATATTTGTATTTAAATGAGCTTTTGTTTTGATTTTCTTGAGTTCAAATAATTAAGAACCAGGATATGAAAATAGGTGAATATATTTATAATATAATAAATTATATCCCTGTGTATAGTGATTGTCTCATGTTTTGAAATATTTGGAATCATTTGCTTTTCTTTCCATTTGTTTTTCCTTAAAGGCTCAATATTCCTCAAAAACAGACATTTTATTATCCAAGAAAGGTTTAATAAATTGATATATGGTATTAATTAAATACAATCATAAAATGTGGCACCTGACAGCCTGTAAAATTTCAGGTAGTTTCTCGTTCTTGATATGAAATGATTTTTTTATGGTATCACTGAATTAATGTTGCCAACATTAATTCAGAAGTACGATAAAAAAAATCATTTCATTTTTGATCCAGTTCAAAAACGAGAGATTAGATGAAATTTTAAAGGCTGTCAGATGCCATATTTTATGATTGTATTAATACTATATATCAGTTTATTAAACTTTTCTTGGATAAAAAAAACTGTCTAATTTTGAGGAATATGGAGCCTTGAAGTGTGCTTCAAACGAGACGCAATAAACAACAGTGACTCGAACACCGAAGCCTCATTTTCATTGGCTAATTCGATCACGTTTTTGAGTTCCTTGGAAATTCATCCTATAGCTTTAGAAAACAAATATTGAGGACATTTCAGAGGAAACTTACTATTTTATCATGAGATGTATGTTGTATGTACTCATTAGAATCGCCTCGATATCAGTACTTTATATAGAAGATAAACGTATCATTACATATTATTACTTTATAGAAGGATCGAAAAAGACATTCCTAAATTGTCTCCTTTTGCCTCCTAACCTGGCGCTATGATTAAACCTCAATGACGAACTACCCACATGCAGAATTGGTTTCCACGGTCCCAAAGATGTTCGAGTCATTGACTGTATACATACATTGACAATTCAATAATGTTTCAAGTTCTGGATTATTCAGAAATCGGTATTTTAAAGTTTTGTACACAGCGCGATGTAGTTCAGTTCTTCTTTTTTTTGTTTGCTTTCCTGTGCACCAACCCATCACGAAAACATGCCTATGTAATTTTGACCCCCTTAAACTCCATTTTTATATAGTAAAACTGGGGTTTACAGGGGTATACATTATTTTTCTTTAAAAACATAGATTGTGGGTACTCGTTAGAACCGCCTCGCTTTGTGGTACTCGTTAGAACCGCCTCGCTGAGGCGGTTCTAACGAGTACCCACAATCTATGTTTTGAGCAGAAATATGAAAATTATCAGAATTTTTTTATTTGAAATCTTTCTGTTTTTGGTGGTGAAATTTTCAATATATTTGAATAGGCATGTTTTCGTAATGCCCCTTCTGAAAAGGGGTCTATTCTAAAAGGAAAGAATTGGCTCCCAGAAGGAACAAATTCTTTCCTTTTAGAAAAGACCCCCTTTTCAGTATGGGGCAAAACAGAGTTGCCTTCCCCTGAAAATGTATGATTTTCCCCTTAATGTGTTATTTTTTTTATATAAACTCTAGTATTTAACCATAATAATGTATATAAACGAGTCTGTCCTCTTTAATTGTTATCCGATATAAAGCGGAACTTCTCGGACTCGGCTGAGACCATCATGCGCAAGGGTCAATGGCTGAACACATTAATGCGCAATGAAAGAGAATATGATAAGCCGGATAAATACAGGGATACTTCGATAAATTATGTCATGCATAATGACAAAATGTCCTTATATATTGTTAAATTTTAGACATTTTAAGAGTACATACTTGAGATTAAATAGCGACCTAGTAGTCTACTTTCGGTACATTTTATTTTTACCCATGCGAATATCAATAATAACTTGAACCTTCATCGGTCTTCTTGCAAATGGTAAAGTTTGCATAAAGCCGGGTACTGTTTTTCCCGGTATTTCTAAATATAGAATTCTGGGTAGTATGCTTGGTATTTTGCAAAAACATTGTGTTTGTCCCAGACAGTACAGATAAGTGTGTTGCATGTGTATTTATCTGAATATCTCTGTTTTACTTTTAGTTTTCAGACCTCTCGTGTGATCAGTTACTTTTAGAGGAAAGTGTTTTGGATTTTGCGGATATATCATCGCTTTTTGAAATGTCGAGTGATGCGATTGTGGACGATGTGGGACGGTTCCTTGAGCATAATGAGTTTGCGAACCTTCAAGCCGTCAAAGCACTCATGGAATCAGGTAAGTACTAACTTTTATTAGATATGTCCCCAGTATCACTAAATTCCAGACAGCATGAATTTGTACGCTAACGGCAGTCTTCAAAAGGCACTTTTATATTGTTACCGCTTAGCATGCTGCCTCAAATTTTCTGCAGACGACATTTTGAAATATTTTTTCTCAGTTTTTCCAGAAAACACGTTTTGACATTTCATGCAAATTGTCTCCAATTGAAACAATTTGTGTGCAATTTCAAAACCTTGTTTTCTGGGAAAAAAAGAAACATATATCATCACTATATCGTCTACTTAATTAATCCAGAGAGTGGTAAAGGTTAAAGATATCCGTACTTTCAGTTTCAGTCTGGATTACCGCGCTCTTCGTAAATGTGTACTGGCAGCTCTGCATTGAAAATTAGATGCATAGGAGAACCGAAAACATGTCCATAACATGAATCTTCCAAGCTGACACACAACGTCGTAGCAACATCGCTGCGACGTCAAGAGCAACGTCACTCCGACGGCGCCGCAACATCATGAACAACGACGCGGCGATGTCGGAGCGACGTTGTGCGTTTACTGGGTAACGTATGTAAATGTACCTTATTCCAGATGTGCCCAGCGAAGGCGCAGATCAGCCTTAGCGTCCGACCAAGGAAGTATTCGGTCCTTGGCTATTCAAAGAGCGTCCAGCAAAAACTGACTTAGTGCATAGGCATGCTGAACTTTGCCCTGACTACGCACACATATTATATTATACATTTACTCACATTGCGACAAATTAAGGGGAAGTATACGCTTTCAAAGGGGAGGCAACTCTGTCCAAATTTTATTACCCTTTTGAATTGGAGCCTGTTCTAAAAGGAAATAATTGCCCAGCTAGCATTCTTTATAAATCTACAGCAGGCCGTTATCGGCCCGTCAGCTACCCGATAACGGCCCGCTATAGATTCATAAAAATGTTTACAGGGTGGCTCCTCTTAGAAGCAAATTATTTCCCTTTAGCAAAGACTCGTTTGAGAAGATAACTGATGGGAAGGAAAATGAGCAGGAAGTCACAAAAATTGTCTCTCTTGTAAAACATGGTGGGAATTGTACCAGGTATATCCAGTCCCCGTAAATTTAGCCATGTTTGTAATAAGAAGAAATCGTTGTTGTTTTTTCATGATTTTTATACGCCCGTTTGAAAAACGGGACGTATTATGTTACGGGGTATGGCGTCCGTCCGTCCGTCCGTTAACTTTTTCGTCTCCGGCTAACTCCTCCTACAGTTTACATCTGATCAAGCTGAAACTTGGTATATAGTTAGACCATGATGTGGCGCAGCGCATATTATTTCGGGGTTACAGTCCACCAAATGTTTGCAGAGTTATACCCCTTAGAAAATTTCTGTAAACTTTTCATTTCCGGTTAACTCCTCCTACATTTTACATCCAATCAAGCTGAAACTTTATATATAGTTAGACCATGATGTGGAGCAGCGCATACTGTTTCGAGGTTATAGTCCACCAAATATTAGCAGAGTTATGCCCCTTTGAAAATTTCAGTTGACTTTTCTTTTCCGGCTATTTCCTCCTACAGTTTACATCCGATCAAGCTGAAAGTTATGCCCCTTTGAAAATTTCAGTAAACTTTTCGTTTCCGGCTAAATCGTCCTACAGTTTACATCCTATCAAGCTGAAATTTTATTTGTAGTTAGACCATGATGTGGAGTAGTGCATATTTGTTTCAAGATTACAGTCCACCAAATATTAGCAGAGTTAAACCCCGTTGAAAATTTCTATTAATTTCTATTAATTTTTTTTGTTTCCGACTAAGTCCTTCTATAGTTTACATTCGATCAAGCTGAAACTTCATAAATAGTTACACGAAGATGTGGAGCAGCACATATTATTTCGAGGTTACAGTGCACCAAATATTTGCAGATTTATGCCCCTTTGAAAGTTTTTGTAAACTTTTCGCAGCATATTGTTTAGAGGTAATAGTGTGCAAAGTTTATTTTATAATAGGTATATTTTTTGCAAATAACTAAAGTTTTGTTCATATGGGCAAGATATTGATTTTTTTTTCTTTTTTCTTCTTTTATTAGATTTGCAAGGAAAATCTTTATGAATACATAATTCTTTTTGGATTTTTTTTAATACTCTTCTGATTTGGCTCCCTGAAGAACAAAAATAAAATCAGTATTAAACAATTTAAAGGTTTACAAAAAAAAATTCTTGCAGCATTTTTTTTTTTTTTTTTTTTTGGTTGTTTATTTTTGTTTTGTTATTGTTTGGTCCGATATTGAAGTATAGGAAAAACAAATCAGCCAAAGGCTCATATGAGCTTATAATATAGTCATGCTTCTGTGGTGTGTCCTCCGTCAGAAAGCACTTCTCCCTAGAAGCAGCAAACTTCTCCCTATTTTCCAAGAAGGGAGAAGTCACTTCTTCCTTAATTCCTGGGCCAGCTTGGTCGCTTAGGTTACAGTTCACCAAATATCAGCAGAGAACCCAATGAAATATTTTTTTTTTTTTTTTTTTTTTTTGTAATTCCACTTACTGTTTATATCCGGAGCACTGAATTATACAGGAGCCAGTTTTTGTGCTACATCTTTTTTTACTTGCCACGGGCGTATAATGCCCCGCTTGGCGAAGCTCTTGTTTTTTATTGTGTTGGGATTTAACGACACGACACGTCAACCCTTTCGGGTCATTTTGTGTCGTCTCCCAGAGAAGGGGAGAGAAGAGATAGAAGAGATAGTAGAGGAGATGAAAGAGAGGAGAGGGACAGGGAATAAAGAGGAACAAGAGTGAAAGGGAAGAAACAGAAGAAATAAGAACACTCCCCTCTACCCTTACCTGCTACAAGGATAGCAAGCCTTGCCCGACTGTAAGCCAATATTAGTTGGACGACCTGGTGTCGTAAGATAGACAACACCTTCGCCACACCCGACCACCCTCTTTTTCACGAGGTAAAATGCAACACAGTTTACGTCAGGGTTTATAATCTTGAGAAGGTGGTCAAACGTTAGGTGTACAATTGTATATCTGGGCCCATTTTCACAAGCATTCTTTAAACTAAAGTGTACCTTAAATATGAGATTTGACATTCAGATCTCGTGCTTTTGCATGAAATATGTTTTTCGACAACACAGCCAGTAGATTTAATTGTACTTTGTCTACTGAACACTTTTAGTTGATTTTAAATACCACATTTATTTATGTTAATACCATTTTAATCTGGCGATCCACAAAATGGAAACTGGCAGACAGTGCAGACCAAGAGCAGACACTGCAAGAGGCGTCTGATCGGGATCTCCAGTTTGCAAATAGATTAGCCGTTTTTCTCTAGGGGTATCTAAATTACATTCCCTGACACATTACGAAAACATGCCTATTCAAATATATACTGAAAATTTTACCACCAAAAATTGAAAATTTTCAGATAAAAAATTCTTGTATTTTTCATATTTCTGCTCAAAACATAGATTAAGGGTACTCGTTAGAACCGCCTCGACGAGGCGGTTCTAACGAGTACCCACAATCTATGTTTTTGAGCAGAAATAAGAAAAATAATGTATACCCCTATAAACCCCAGTTTTACTATTTAAAAGTGGGGTTTAAGGGGGTCAAAACTATATAGGCATGTTTTCGTGATGATAAGTAAAATTGAAATTGGACTCGTATATAGTGTGGGGGAGTTTAATCAGACTAAACTTGGTTAAGATATACCTAAACTCTAAGGAATGATTGTGAAACTGGGCCCAGGTGCAACAGCCTGAGAATAGTCTATGAAGTTACTAGAAGTGTGAATATCTCTTTCATGTTATACAGTACTAATGAATATGTCATATACAGTTATAATGAATATGTCGCACCTATCAGTGTGTGTGTGTGTGTGTGTGTGTGTGTGTGTGTGTGTGTGTGTGTGTGTGTGTGTGTGTGTGTGTGTGTGTGTGTGTGTCCGGACTCTACATTACGAAAACACGCCCATTCACATATACTGAAACTTTTACCACCAAACAAATGAAAAATTTCTGGTATTTTTCATATTTCTGCTAAAAACATAGATTGTGGGGTCTCAGCGAGGCGGTTCTAACAAGTACCCACAATCTATGTTTTGAGAAGAAAAATAATGTATACCCCTGTAAACCCTAGTTTTACTATATAAAAGTGGGGTTTAAGAGGGTTAAAATTATATAGGTGTGTTTTCGTGATGAGGTATGTACGAGAGACGATCAAACAGTTCTCGGCCCTGTACTTTGGTTATGACCCAGCGCAAAAATTGTGCCATTATTTCTCAATATAATCTCCCATTGCCTTGATGCACTTTATCCAACACTGTTCAAGTTTGCCTTTCTCTTCAAAATACAGTCGAACCTCGATAGCTCGAACACCAGTGGCCCGTTTACCATGGATCATTCGAACTCGTTTTTGAGTCCCTATGAAATTCTTCCGATAGGTCCAGAAAACAAATATTTAGGTAAATGTTCTGATTTTATCATGAAATTGTAGTTGTGTGTACTCATTAGAATCGCCTCATCGAGGCGATTCTAATGAGTACACTCAACATACAATTATTGTATAGAATCCCTAATTTCTCACCATTTGCTTCCTTACCTTGCGCCATAATTAACCCTCAGTGGCTCGAACTACCCATATCTCGAACAAATTTCTATGGTCCCAATGATGTTCGAGCCATTGAAGTTCGACTGTAGAAGCCTTCTTCCTACTCCCCCAAGTAATCATCAAGAACATCTATGACGCCTTCACCGCTTCCAAAATTCCTACCTCCTAGGTCAATTTCAGATTTGTAAACAGATTAGAAGTCTAAAAGAGCTAAATCTTGGGAATACGGGGTATAAGGAAGAACCTCGAAGCTGCAATTAAAGGCTCACAGCAACCATAGTACCTTGAGAGGTGTGGGCTGTTGCATTATCTTGCAAAAACAGAACACCTGGTCGACTTTCCTCTGCTTTTCTTCACAATCTCCTGACGCAGCGGCCTTAGTTCTTCTGCGTTATACGCAACATTTATCGTGCGATCTTCCTGAAGGTAATCCAACATGATAACGCCATGACTATCCCATAAGATAGAGGCCATCACATTCGCTGCTGAATAAATTCTCTTAAATTTCTTAGGAAGGGGTGAGCCAGGGTGTTTCCATTGCATACTCTGCTATTTTGGCCTCAGGATCAAAGTGATGGACCCAAGTCGCATCTTGGGTCACAACTCGACGCATAAATTCCTCCGGTTCATTTTCATCTTCATCGAGAGACAGGAGACACTTAGAAATATCAAGCCTGCTCTTTTTCTGATCTTTGGTCAACATTCTGGGGACCTACATAGCTGAGATCTTGGCCATTCCTAACATATCGGTCAAGATAGATTGAACTGTCCCAGAACTACATGTATACCTGTTTGTCTAGCTATATCACACAGGCTTCTTCTCCTGTCACACTTGGACAGACTGAGCACAAGCGCAGCGTTTTCGTCTTTAATTTAGGGCGCCCAGACCGTTCATAATCCTCCACGCTCCCAACCCCGCCCCCTCTTTCCTAACTGCAGCAGCCAATTTCTTCACTGTACTGTAAGAAGGAGACTCATACTCAAAGAGTTTTAATGATGTGACATTGTCTTAACCCTTAAGACGCCAAAAACAACAATTGCCGTCTGCTTTGTCTTCTGCTGAATACTTTAAAAGTCATTGGTGCACACAGTGTGGACCCAGATCAGATTGCTCCTCTAGGAGCAATCTGATCTGGGTCCACACTGTTTGCCTGTATGCAAAAAGTATGTTTGAAAAGCTTGCAAGAAGATGCAGCAGACGACATAAACAGACGACATTTTCAGATGCAGGTTTTCTTGCCGTTTTAAGGGTTAACAGTGCATGCCTGCTAGGTAGACATTAATAAAGCGAACGTGACTTATTACTTTCTGTACAAACTAATTTTGTAAGAAAAAAAAAAATAAAATAAAATTTGACACAATCGATCCGTTCGACATGATAAGAAACATGTCGATAAAATTATCAACCTGCTCATGCGAACGTGATAATAGACATTAATACTTACTATGTATGGAATGGGTAATTTGAATCAGCAGACGACAAACTGATTTTTTTTTTTCTAGAAAATAGGATTTGACATTTCATGCAGCTTGCATGAATTATCAAATCCTTTTTGTAGAAAAAAATACGAAGATTACTTCAAAACGTCGTCTGCTAATATTTTTACCCAGTATGCAAAGTGTTAACGTATCTTGGCCTATTATCGGTTTTCCCAGAAATTGAACAATAGGGCTAAATATAACACGAGATTCGTTCAGACCAAGAACCAGCCTATGTAAGTTGACACGGCTGGTTTCCTCGCGTCATGATGGATATTTCAGGTGTATTTGCCGCTGTGTATAGGCGGCCTGTGATTGGCTGAGGTATTAATTTTATTTTTTCCAACAGTTTCGGTACGTCACTGACAAAATAGTTAAGATATGTGGCGCAGAAAGCCCGATTTTTTCTTCATTTTCTTCATTTAGTCTTTTCTATTTGACGCAGAGATCCGCATATTGATCACACACACACACACACACGCGCGCGCGCGCAGCTCAGTGAAAATATACTATTAGTATTCAATATATAATGATAAGCAATATTTCGCAATAAAGTCCTTACACAGCCCGGCAGGTAATTTATACGAAAATTAATTGTTGATTAAATTTGTTATTGCGACAATGAAAAAAAGTCAACCCTGCCTTTAAAGACACATTTTTTTCCTTCTTTGGCTAGACCCCCCCTTCATGATCACCCCCAATATACAGTCCTGATAACAGAGCGCACATCAAAGGCATATATTATCTAAGTGATTATGAAGTCATTATAAGGCTGTTAAGTCTCCTTAGGTGGGGCCCTATAAGGGTTAATTCATAACATTGAGCAGTATTCAATATGTTACTTTAGAACCAAATAAATTAATTTGAAAATTTTGCATTTAATTTGTTGATTTTATCTGTTGATTTGTATTGTATCACTTTATTTTTTATTTTTTTATTTATTTTTGATAGTTTTTTTTTCCTAAATACAAAATTGTTGTTTTTTTCTTGCATTGTGAAAAAAGTAAAAATGAACTGAAATAGAAATATAAAAATGAAAATATTTATTTATTTATTTATTTATTTATTTTCTAAAGTAAATAAGAACACTGCACAATTATTTGATTTCCATTTCATTAAAACAATACATTATGGAATATGTCAAAAAGTTCTTAGACAATTTAGAATGTATATTTTATGCCAAAAATCTTCTTTTTTTCAATAAATACATAAATAACTGAATAAAATACTATCTATCTTCCTTATTTTCTGTATTTGATCCAAAGAAGCAGAAAAAAGGGGACATTTGGTGATAAATTAGCATATAGGCATACATATCTGTGTTTCTCCATAAAATATGTTGTGGGTTTCATTAGAACTGCATGGGAGAGGCAATTCTAATGAATAAAAACAAGGTACATTTTATTGAATAAACATCCAAATTACCCACCTTATTTGTTTCTCTGTCTTCATCATAAACTTCGCTGATATAAAATCTAATTTCCCCTTATCAGGCCCCTACCTGTAAGGATGGCCAAAGTCACCAAGAATTTCTTATCTTAATCTCCTTAGAGTCATTAGGGTGTTATGCAATCCAAAATGTGTCTTTAATACTAAAGATTTTAAATAGAGACCATAATCTCGGACCCCTTGTAGATCATAGCAGCAATATCTACCAATATTAAGATTAAGAAAACATACGTATCAACATTCTAGATTTCATTTAGGTGCATGCGACTGCGTTTACCTCTTAAACTATTCAGTTGTAAGGCAGAAGACTCTGCATGGCTTTTATGGATTAATTATATAACTGGCTACAAGTACGTTTCAGTTACATTGCTGTCAATGTTAGGGGCGTAGCTGGGGATCGGGGTCTTGGGGTCTTCCCTAAGCGGAGATAAGAGAACAGAGCCCTATAGATGGGCGGGGGGAGGGGGAGGGGGCAGACCAGGAATAGATTTGAGGCATTTTTCAGGGTTTTAAATCGGTCTTCCAAATACGTTTTTATACATTATAGCCATAATAAGTATCTTCATTGTTTCTGCATTTGCTGCACTTTCAATACCAAATGGACCCACACTTGCTGTCTCGAGTTACAAGCACGTGCGTATGTGCGTACACTGCAGCTACGCCCCTAAATGTCACGATCGGTCTTAACGCATTTACATAACAGAACAGTTCTTTCTAAGACTTTTGCGTCCGGACGCTACATTACGAAAATACGCCTATTTAAATATATTGGAAATTTTACAACCAAAAATGAATAATTTTCTGATAAAAAAATTGATATTTTTCATATTTCTGCTGAAAACATAGATTTTGGGTACTCATTAGAACCGCCTCGCCGAGGCGGTTCTAACGAGTACCCACAATCTGTGTTTTTGAGCCGAAATAAGAAAAATAATGTATACCCATGTAAACCCCAGTTTTACTATATTAAAGTGGGGTTTAAGGGGGTCAAAATTATACAGGCATGTTTTCGTGATGAATACTATGCGTTGGTCTTTAAAACCACATGCTGACGTAAAAAAAACCCACACATTTGTCCAAATCACAGGGGTTCAGCTATTCAATATTCTTTGTGGTGTTTGCAACTTGCCTTTCGTGGGTGTCTCCATATTTATCTTTTCAACACTGTAGACTAAGATAGATTTTTTTTTGCAAACAGTATAGACCCAGATGAACCGTCTCATCTACATTGGTTGCCATTCTATTCTTGATTTATAACTGTCATCCTTTTGGCAACAATGGATACGTCCAAATGCAGAGATGGAAGAGTCTATGTCAGAAACTCAGGGTTGAAAAGGTTAATTTTGTCAGATTGTAACAAATATGATATTGAACAGATAATGATTACATCGACTTTAGGAATCATGCTTCATGTGGTTTTGAATACTGCATCACATCTCAGACTAAAACAGGTTTATATTTTCCTTTTGCCCCCGTCAGAAAATATTAAGGAACGTACTAGAAATATATCCATGCATGAATATATATATACATGTTTCCGCCAGACAATGTCATTGAAGTTACTAGAAACAGATTTCCATGTATAAATATATGTTTCATTTCACTAAGAATTTCCCTTTTATCTTACTATCATTCAGTTAGTTAAGTTAATTGAGCATAGGACGTGCATTTAATACTTGTTAAAGAAATAAAATATGTCTGGCTTTCTCTCGGGCGCAGAGGAGACTCCAAGCCTTGGTAGGCAGTCCGGCTAGAAGAATAATACTCTGAATTCAAATCCCCTTGAAACTTCTCTGTAGGATATACAGAGGTAATGTCAACAAGTCGTGACAGGGCGCAAACTTTTCTAGATGAAGTCAGCAGAAAAGAAGAGCTCAATGTCAAATCCATATCATGGCGAGCAATACAGTATGTAGTAGATAGAACCCGTGGTCAGTAGCCAAAAGACTATTAATAGCGCCGGAAGGTTCAAGCTTCACCAAGCCACACCAGATGATGACAAACACCAAACCGGAATGGTGTTAACAAGGACCGCGCCTTCCGTTGGGCACCAAGACGGAGGGAATATAAACAAGGACGGCGCCTTCCGTTGGGCACCAAGACGGAGGGAATATAAACAAGGACCGCGCCTTCCGTTGGGCACCAAGACGGAGGGAATATAAACAAGGATCGCGCCTTCCGTTGGTCACCAAGACGGAGGGAATATAAACAAGGACCACGCCTTCCGTTGGGCACCAAGACGGAGGGAATATGAACAAGGACCGCGCCTTCCGTTGGGCACCAAGACGGAGGGAATATAAACAAGGACCACGCCTTCCGTTTGGCACCAAGACGGAGGGAATATAAACAAGGACCACGCCTTCCGCTGGGCACCAAGACGGAGGGAATATAAACGTTGCATGTGTAACCAGCAAGTCAATGATTCGGGAAAAAATGGACATCATTGTCACCTGGAAAAATGCAAATGTTATAACTGGCGCATTTGCTAGACAGGTGCAGGTGAAACATTGTTGACGTCAGTAGGATGAGATGAGGCAATTATAACGAAGCACGAAGGGAAAAGAACAACAAGTCTGCTTCAGTGGAATAAAACCCAAACACGGGTATGCTGTTGGACCTCTAGTACACAAGGACATTGAGAACACAGCAATATCTGTTTCAGGCAAATTCATCAAAATTTGCTTTCCCGTTTCAGTATTACCATCATTTAAGCATTCAAGTATATGTTCCAAAAGCGAGCCCCGGTGTATTCAGTCTCTGGAACACCAAAACACTTTCTCAGGACAGTCTTGATTATCATTAATCCTTGTCCTGCTGAATAAATAAGATGCCATGCCCACTTTTAATTTTCAGCCAATCCGATTGCTTGATCCGGAGTAAAGCTATAAATTCACATACAATGTCAAACAGTGTAGATCCAGATCAGTTGGCTTCTGAAGACTGTTTGTAAAGGCAGGGTCAGACCTGGGGTAATTGTAATCTTTAATCATGATTACTTGTAATCGATTACATTTTCTAAGTAATCGCAAAGTAATCAGTAATCATGATTTTTCATGATTACATGTTATCGTAATGTAATCGATTACATTGCAAAATGACCTGTTATCATGATGCAAAGGGGTTTCTGATGGGCTGCAATCTATATTCACAGCAGGTACTCAGCAATCATATTCGATAAGTTTAAGAAGACTTGGCACATCCCAGATGGAAACCATCATAACCAGATTGACTACAATTTGATGAGTAAACCTATCTGTCTGATGCTAAAAGCGCCAAGTCATCAAGGTTTTCAGAGCTAGACATAGGAAATGACCAAGATGTTTTAGTGATGATCTTCTGGACACAGTTTTTAAAAGGATGTCATAGGATAAATCAGACTTCATTAAACGTTGACTTAAATAAGCTGAAAGACAAAGTTGTGGTAGAAGCTTTCCAAGCAACATTAGGTGAAAGAGTTGAACCATCATAATGCTTGCTAGTGAAAGCACTCTTCTCGATGCAACGCTTGTAAATTTGACTACTTCAGTAACGGATATGTTCGTGCAGCTAAGAAGGTCCTCGATAAAGTCGCAGGGAAAAAAATATATAAGAACTAAATTGCTCGAGCTCAGCGATGAAAGGAGAGATCCCTAAAGAAAGGTCTGAAATACAAAGAGATAAATAATAGATTCGCAAGGAGATGCAAGTAAACGAGGACTGCTTAGGAAGTCGGTGTCAGGACATCAAAACATGCCTAATTACGAACAACAGCTAAAAAGCCTATCAGCACACGGCGATTATCTACCATCATCATTCAGTTCTAAGCAGAAAAAAAACTGCCCTGGTTTTACTGAATCTACTAAAGAAGAATGATATAAAACGTAACAATGGAAAAGTACACAGGTTCTATAGTCACATGCTGAGCAGACCATGACAACAATCTGCAACAAGATTTGAAAACTGGAGGATAATTTGCTATACAGGTTCAGTCAGTGGTGATTAAACACCCTCCCACCGATAGTAAACTTACAGCCGTGCAAAGACCTAACAAACTAGCAGCCTCATAAATCACTTTAAGCTAGGTTATGTTGAAGAAAATGCTCAAAAATCTACAACTTTAGACAGGAGATAATTGTTGAAGAATGCACGGGTTTCCGAGCAGGACGGATTACCACAGGGCAACTGTTTATCTCAAATTCCTTGGAGATAAACACCTTCACCGCCCAGCATAATATCTATCATATTTTCATAGACTTCAAGAAAACCTCCGACAATGTGTGGCATGGTGCCCTATTGACCCTATGAGGACATATAACACAAAAGCCACTCTGGTCCGTGTCACTGGAGGACCATGATAAGTCACTAGTGCAGTCCAGTTAAAACGCAGCTGTTTCAGGACTTAAGTTGGAGTTAGGGATTGGTGTCTTCTGTCACCAACAGTCTTAACACATTCCTGAAAAGGATATCTTAAGCCTTAGCAGGTCATTTTGTTAGCGCCAGCATTGGAGGCAGAGAAACTCTAACATTCGATTCGCAATGACTACAAAATCGAAAAATTGCTTGAGAAGACAAAAGTGATGACGAACAACCCAGATGAATAAAATCTATAAAGGTTGTCCTTGTAAACACTGAACACATAAAAGAACGAAAATCAGAGTCACTGAGACTTTATATGGCAGCAGTGTAGTTTGCAAGGCGGCATACTGTGATGAAAGTATGGAGAGACTTTTTACGGCCGCGGTACGGCACTTTACATCAGCTACAGTGAAGTCATATACACCTATAACGGTTGCACTTAGAAACCCTGAACACATACAAGGAATGAAATCGGAGTCTCGGTTTCATTGAGACTTCACCCAAGTCTGGTTTCAGAGTGAATCGAAACAGGCTCGAAACAGCAAAGAACAATACCTAGGATTCATCATGCCTGATAACGACTTCAAACTAGAGATTAAGCTCAGGATTGCTTTAACAACTGAAGTCCTGTGTAGCTGAACACCAGGCGCCATAAAGACAAAGTTGTTGCGCTCTTATCTTAAGAGACCTGAGCATTGACTACAGAGCTCGAGAAAAGATTCAAGAGGTTAGAAATGATACACCACACAACTTACAGAACATCTCATACTTAAACTACATGACTGATAAGAAGGCATGTAGAAATCCACGACGCCATCGGCTTTCATGATTATGTCACTATCTGGTCCAGGAACAGAAATTCAGGGATAACGTCCTGCACTTTCGTGTAGTTTATATTTTTTTATCATTTGGGATAACTGACTTTCTTCAGTTCGTTTGGATTGATTTTTTAAATCTGCGCTAGGAGACGTAAGCTATTTTGTAAGTTGCATTACTGCTCATGAATAAACTCATAAAAACCGAGTGTGCTACTTTCGCGCATTTGATGTGTTTCTTTGCTTGTAAAAGGGTCCCTATTTCGCTCTGCCTTTCAATCCTGCAGACAAAAACAGATGTCAAAACATTATGAAAACATGCCTATTCACTGAAATATATAAAAAATTTCACCCCACAAAAACTGAAAATTTTCAGATAAAAAAAAACTCTGATATTTTTCGTATTTCTGCTCAAAAGATAGATTGTGGGTACTTGTTAGAACCGCCTAAGCGAGGCGAAGCTAACGAGTACTCACAATCTATGTTTTTTTAGCTGAAATAAGAAAAATAATGTAATACCCCTGTAAACTCCAGTTTTACTATATAAAAGTGGGGTTTAAGAGGGTCAATATTATATAAGTATGTTTTCGTGATGTATCCCATCAAGCTCTCTACTGTTTGTTATGGTGTTTTGGAAAATTGACGGACATCCTTATTCGCAAGAGAGGGCATGTCCAAATTCAAGGATTGAAGAGTCACCTTTAGAAACTCAGATATGAAAGAGCTAATGAATTTCTTGCCTCCAGTTTAACAGGGAAGCGATTCTTAACTCATGGTTGGTAAGGGTCTAGGATCAAACGCAAAATTCAAGACGAAAGACAAAGTAGGAGATGTACACCTGAAAAACAAAAAGAAAAAAAAAAGTTAAACTGTTGTTTACTTCAATGTGTGGATAATAGCATGAACATTTCCATATGGTTGATAAGGAAATAGATACGTTCTTATCAGACATACTGAATGCCAGAAGGGATATATACAAAAGGACGGGACGGAATTCCAGACACTAGCCAGGGCCCATTTGAAATACTTGAACGAATATCTAGAAGGGATGGATTCCTAGCAGAGCGGCTTTGTTATTGAAAAAAGAAAGGGGGGACTTTGTAAAGCTGTAATAACTCGGAAAAGAATGTGCGCATTACATCTGTATGAACTTTGTCAGCCTGAACAAAAATAAACAGGACCTGACCAAAACGTTCGATAAACATTTCTGAAGGACTTCAGTGAAAGATGCTGACGTTTGACTGTTGAGCCATGTAAATTAAACAGGGTGCAGTTGCAAGGCATAAGTTTGAAGAAAGAATTGATTTTCCTGTCCAATTCATGCGATTTCTTCCTTGATTAGTATGACAGTTTCTGCCCTTCGTAAAAATACTTTTCAAAGCCTTTTGAATGATTCATATTTCAAATATTGTAATTACAATGGCTTGCTCATTAGCATGTGAAAGGGACACACCTGTCAACAGCTTGATAGTCCTATAACTTACATAACACATTCATGTTCCTTTAGCTCTAGATAAGCGAATGTTTTTAACCAAAACCAACATGATGTTTTCCCATTTTCTTCAAAAAACAAATGTGTTGTGGTTGCTCATTAGAAGTGCCTCTAACTACAGTTAGTACGCATCCTTTACTATGTAACCATTTGTTATTGTTTACCAAAATACCACATAACCGTCGACTTTGTACAACATGTTGTCAAACAGAAAGTAAAGCACATTTCAATTTGTTCTGTAGTAAATTAAACGATCAGAGATCGATGCTATTTAAAATTTAAAATCTGCAGACTTCAGACCGTTACTTACTCCACCCATTTTTGATGAAACGAAGATATCCATTTTTGAACAAGTTCCTTTACAGAAAGGAGAATAAATAATCATAACATCTTTTTTGTTCTCTCAATTCTTGGAAACATTTCAGCCTCGCGGACTCGGAAACGTTCCCAGGAATTGTGTGACCAATAAAGGTATTGAAACAAAGATAATTCTTTTCTGAAGCATTACAAATTATTAGGCATAAGTTACAGCATTTGGTTTGTAGTGTATCTAGAAGGAAGCTACTGTACAAATATTTTGTTATAATATATATAACTATAATGACGTTACTCAGGAAAGACCACGTTCACGAAGTACAGCCTTTTAGTGACTCTAAAAATGAGAACAAACATTATTGCATACAAAGCAATGCCGCACGTTATTAACAGCCGTGCATTAACCGGCGAAAAGCTGTGTATTAACAAGGCAATTCTTGCGCTGTTAATGCACGGCTACGCAACTTTCAATATGCGTGTACCAGGGCCACAAAATTGCTGCCGTCACGAGATGTATACTGCCCGGACCTAGAACGAGCATAGTACGTGGAAATAGCGTTCGCGCGACATCGGTGAAAAGGCGAAACAAAATAGTTCAAGATATAACGCAAAATGTAGCAAATGTTTTCAATTTTTATGCAATAATAGCGATCGAACATGGTTTTTCAATGCATTAACATTCGCCAGTTCCCTTGGGAGGTGTTGAAAACCGCGGCCTTCGGCCTCGGTTTTCAATACCTCTCACGGGACCACGGGAATGTTAATGCATGAAAAACCATGTTTGATCCCTATATTGTAAAGACACAACTGCACAGTTGCAAAACCGACATACTAACAAAGAAGAACTATAACAGAGGAACCACCTTGGAACTCTTAGCGGCGGAAAAAAAACTACTAGGGGCGCCTGAAATAGTTTTTTAGATCGAAGTTCCACCATTATCTTCTGAAGCAGCTCCGGAAATTAATACAAGCAAATATAACACATGAAAATAAAATAGGAAGCAGAGTTGGGAGTTGTACAGCAGGTGGCCGTAGTGCTAGATTTACAGAAACCTGTAGCCACCTCGTCCTTAATATTAAAGAAAACCAAATTACAAAAAAAAAAAAAAACTCATTAGTGAAGCATACCAATAAAACACACATAATCATAAAAATGTGATAAAAAAAAAGCAGAGGGCTCAACGACCATCTCAAGTCAAGCAAACAAAAGCCACAAACTGGACCACGATAGACCCCACCCCAGACAGCAGTAGTCCTGCGCAAACCGTCTGAAATAGATTAAAAAAGGCATTGTCATTCAGCCGGGGATCCGCCTCAGAGCCGCGCAGTTAAAGAGGGAAGCCGCCTACCATAATTGAATTTAAACCATGCCTGCAGTTTGCACTGTAGCGTTCATTTTTGTATCATATCGTTTTTGAAACAACTGACAATATTGTTCAACTGTTCCTAATTGTTACGTGTGTTTACAAATTCACTTCTGTGTAAAGCGCTAGGCAAAAAAAAAAAAAAAACAAAAAAAAAAAAAACAAAAAAACAACGACGCAAAATGTTGAAAGGAGAGAAGTGTTTTGTCGATAGGTTTTCCTCAGGCATGACTGCCCGAATACAAGTTTGTGGATTTAACTGCATTGATTTATAAAGCCTAATGTATGTGGCTGTACAGTCAACCCTCCTTATACTGACACTCGATACAACGACTAAATTCGTTATAATCACAATTTGAATGTCACGAAACTTTCGCTTTAGAGGTAACACCTAGTCACAAATTACGCAAGAAAATTGAATTTAATACTTTAAAGAAACATGTTCTGTATATTTGTTAGAGTAGTCTCACTGAGGCGATTTAGTAACTATCCAAAACATATTTTCTATAAGATAATAAGAACAAAACAAGACCTTTCTTACATAGTAATCTGCTCATTAACTATTCTGTACAACAGCAAATTCATTTAAATGGCAACATCTTTGAGGACAAACGCTGTCGTTGTAACGACGGTTCACTACAATATACAAACAGGCTTCCTAAATCTACATACAATTTAGGTTCCGATAGAAGTTTCTGCATAAGTTTTTCCGAACCAAAGTTACAATATAAACCATAAACGTGTGTACGATGTTATATAATCACTAGTTTGTGGAATAAACTGCCTTGATTTAAAAACTTAATGTAATATTATTGTGTATTAATTAAATACATGTATATGTATGTGAAAAATGCATTTTGTAAGTGCTATTTTTCTTTCGAATAAATTATTTTACTCTCTCTTGTGAGTCAATCAGAGAACATACCAATTAATGGTCGGATTATCGCGCGAAACCGTCGTTGGGGCGAAAGAACATCCGACTCGACATCAAATGTAGACAGCCAAAATGAAGCACCAGTTCTTGAAGAATTCAATATGTGACAGATACGCAAAAGAAAACAGGTCACCAAAACTTTAAGATTTTCCACATTTGATAATGCAGTGAGACGCACCAAGAGTTTCTTCTTCTCAATCGTCGTCATCATCATCATAATCATCATCATCAAAGTCATCACCATATTCTTATTATTACTTGTAGAAATATTATTAACCTATTTTTTTCGGACAGAGAGGTCTGACCAAACAGTGTAGAGCTAGACAATACGCCGCAGAAAGCGGGCGTCAGATCAGGATCACATTCAGCAATGTTTCAGTAGATCGGTCTTTTTTTTTTTTTTTAAATTTAATACAGGTATCTTTACTGCCATTCGAACGCGGCGTCTAATCAGGGTCTACTGTTTTTAACTCATTCAGCAATTTTTTCGACAGATCGGACTTTTTTTAATTTTAGTACAGGTATGTTTACGACAAATTTTCTATACTGTCTTAAAAGAAGACAAAGACACCTCTAACACAGAAATACGCCGTAACGTCAAACAACGTACTTTTGAACATGTGCGCCAAGCGAAGATTCAGATCAGCCTGCGCATGCGCGCAGTCTGATCAGAATCTTCACTGGGTGCGTTTTGGATAGTCAAGGATGTAAAGTGTCTTCATGCGGACAACGAAGACTCTGATCAGACTGCGCGGATGCGCAGGATGATTTGAGTCTTCGTTGGGTGGCCATGGTAGATGGTACGTTTTCTCATGTTGTGGTTCAACTAGATCTGACTCTTAAAGTATAGCTTATCGACTTTACTACCGTTATTAGTCTAATTATTGGGACGCCATAGCGACTCACTATTCTTATCCTAAAATGAAACAAGGATAGCTTTTAAAAAGCTAGAAACGGCCCGCATAGCATTTGACTTTCAATTTGTTGAATTCAAGACAAGTTGTGTAAATAATAGTTATATTTGTGGTCTGCTGTTAAAGTACGTAATGAAAGCCCTAGGTCTGATACTTGGTCAAAAACAAACTCCAACGCAAATTATTAACAAAGTCAGTGAATTTACGTCATGCCTGAATTCCGGTGGACATGTCTTAGTTTATTAGTAATCCAAGTATCAGTGATGTACGTGAGAAAAGTGGACCAAAACAGAAATTCTTTACAGGAAACTGTGCGGACTTATAAATGCGTTTGAAGCGTTCAAGGTTTTCACGGTTTCTAAGCAAATTCCTATCGTATATATATATATATATATATATATATATATATATATATATATATATATATATATATATATATATATATATATATATATATATATATATATATATATATATATATATATATATATATATATATATATATGTATATATTCGGCGCCTGTGAAAGGGCCCAAAAAAATTCACGATTTATTTTATATATCTATTCATATGCATTGATGTATCAAGCGTGTTCCTATCCTATTCCTATCCTATTTCCGAAGTATTTAGCTGTACCATTATATTTGAATGTTATGCCACCTTTTGCTTGAGGTGTCCATTGTGAATGCACCGATGGAAAACTGAAAAAAAAAAACAAACAAAAAAAACTATATAACAGGTAAGTATAGTTAAAGGTCCTAAAAGATGAAAATAAGTTAACCATAATATACCCTAGTAGACCAGAACAGGTTAATAACAGATCAGGAAGGGAGGGAATACTTATAATAGCTAAGATTATCTTTTTGCACAGAATTCTTAAATATGTTAAAACTATTCGCTTCTTTTTATCTCCAAAGCAACAAAATATTCTACATCACGAAAACATACCTATATAATTTTGACCCCATTAAACCCCACTTTTATATTGTAAAACTGGGGTTTGCAGGGGTACAAGTTATTTTTCTTATTTCTGCTCAAAACATGGATTGTGGGTACTCGTTAGAACCGCCTCGCCGAGGCGGTTCTAACGAGTACCCACAATCTATGTTTTGAGCAGAAATATGAAAAATATCACAGTTTTTTTTATCTGAAAACTTTAAATTTTTGGAGGATTAATTTTCTATATATTTGAATAGGCGTGTTTTCGTAATGATAAACAAACTTCTAGCCTGACATATGAATACAGAAGACATTTTCTTATTTCTCCCTGAAAACAGTATCTATCGATAGATGGCATTTCATTAATCTTTTCAATGCTTCACACTCCGGGTAAAAATTTTTGCAGATGAAAATTTGAAATACATTACGAAAACACGCCTATTCAAATATATAGAAAATTTTACCTCCAAAAATCGAAAATTTTCAGGTAAAGAACTCTGATATTTTCCATATTTCTGCTCAAAACATAGATTGTGGGTACTCATTAGAACCGTCTCGAGGCGGTTCTAATGAGTACCCACAATCTGTGTTTTTGAGCAGAAATAAGAAAAATAATGTATACCCCTATAAACCCCAGTTTTACTATATAAAAGTAGGGTTTAAGGGGGTCAAAATTATATAGGCATGTTTTCGTGATGTTTTTCTTTTTTCCCAGAAAACAGAACTTGACATTGCATATAGAAAATTTTACCTCCAAAAATCGAAAATTTTCAGGTAAAGAACTCTGATATTTTCCATATTTCTGCTCAAAACATAGATTGTTGGTACTCATTAGAACCGTCTCGAGGCGGTTCTAATGAGTACCCACAATCTGTGTTTTTGAGCAGAAATAAGAAAAATAATGTATACCCCTATAAACCCCAGTTTTACTATATAAAAGTAGGGTTTAAGGGGGTCAAAATTATATAGGCATGTTTTCGTGATGTTTTTCTTTTTTCCCAGAAAACAGAACTTGACATTGCATGTAGATCGTCATCAATGGAGACAATTTGCATGAAATGTCAAATCCTGGTTTCTCGGGAACATAAGGAAAATATCACCAAGTTGTTCTACTGAATTAGCTAAGACTGAAGAGTGGTAAATGTTACCTCCCTCGGCAGAAATGATCGACAACTCCATTGAGGCATTTCTCTTAAAGAACGTTTTCATGGACAAATAAGACAAATATTTATCTAGATACATAGCTCCAGATGTAGCCAGTTTGTTAACCGTAAGAATGGCTATTTTCCCTATTTTTCCACAAAGACATAAATTTATTATGTTGTGGTACTCATTAGAAGTGCCTTGGCGAGGCATTTCGAATTATTACCAAAAACATATGTTTTTTTTTTTCTTTTTGTTTTTTTTTAATGGAGAAATAAGAAAATATGAAAATCATCACGAAAACATGCCTATATAATTTTGGCCCCCTTAAACCCCACTTTTATATAGTAAAACTGGGGTTTACAGAGGTATATATTATTTTTCTTATTTCTGCTCAAAAACACTTGTCCGAGTCTGCACTGTTTGCTCAGGCCTGTCCGTCCAAATACGTAGGGTATATTTGGTAATCTAATCTATACCGCTCGCTTAAACTCGTTTCTCCGTTTATACTCTTGTAAATGTGTCATTGTCTTGATAAATTATTCTGAGTTAATATTTATACAAACAAGAACGATAATGTTCATCAGAAGTAGTAATCTACCGAACAAAGTTAGACAGTTTACAGTTGTTCTCATAATGCCTTTTCTTTTCAAATATACCGAAAATTTTACCACCAGAAAATGAAAAGTTTCAGATAAAAACATCTGGTATTTTTTATATATCTGCTCAAAACATAGATTGTGGGTACTCGTTTGAACCGCCACATTGAGGCGGTTCTAACGAGTACACGCAATCTATGTTTTTAGCAGAAATCTGAAAAATATCAGACTTTTTAATCTGATTTTTTTCAGTTTTTGGAGGTGAAATTTTCTATATATTTGAATAGGCGTGTTTTCGTAATGATTATGTAGATACCCCCTCTTATCTAGAGCAATCATGATACCTCTAATATCAAAAGCTCGCTGTTTCAAAAGTATTTGCTTTGAAGATGCAAAGATCTATTTTCAGTGTAAAATAAGAAAACAAATATCCAACATTTTGTCATCTGATCTTATCAGGCAGAAGCTTAAAACAAGTATGAAGGCCATAAGCAGATGTACTTCCATAAATCAGAAATCAGTGTATTGTGGTTTCAATATACTTATCTCTGCCGAATTACTTTTCATTCTGCGAGCTGACCCAACTTCCATATTGTTAGCTTTTTTCTGTATTTAGATTAACCCGCTGCACCGCTGCATTGCTGGGTTTCAACACCTGATTGTAATCGAGTGCTCTTAAAATGCCATAGGCTTGGTTTGCTTTGAAAGAGCAAAAGCCATTGGTCGAGCTGAAGTCAGCCAATGGCTGAATGCTTTTAATAAATACAGGTTTTCAGCGCAAACTACTGGATAGAATGAACATGCAGAAAACCAACCATCTCCATACATTTGGAGCGTTCAAGATTTTTCGCTTTCAAGATGTTTCTTAGCAAAATCCTACCGTATATTCGGCCGCCCGGGGGCGGGCCGACAAGAAATCCATGTTTCAGACAACTAGCTACTGACCTTTCGACATCACTCGGAAAGGCGCTTTTGCCTGGACGTTTTATTGTAAATAAAAATAATTTGTTCTGATTGATCATATGTTTTCTTTTTTGTTTGTTTCTTTGGTTTATGCTCATATATTTATCCAAAAATTAAATTCGTGGCGAAAACTTGGTCTATCCTGTGCAATTTCTATTGTAAAGTGATATTTTGGAATTTTTATCCAAGATTTTTCTTTTTTACTTTTCTATAGTGATTTTTAATTATCTATGTATCGCGACAAAAACTGTGAAAAGTTCAGAAATTATGAACAAGAGGAACTTGGCAAAACCCTGTCTCAAATATACCTACCTTACCGATTTCAGCATAATTTGCAGTCACTTATGCGATGTGCAAAACGATTAGACATGTAGAATAAAATGTTTTGTGTAAATTAGTTACGACAAGTGGTTTTACATTAAATCATAACAAAAATTAACAAAACTTCTTCTGTATAAAGCGCCAGGCCAAAAAAAAAAAAAAAAAAAAAAGCGTCGCAAAATGTTGAAAGGAGAGAAGTGTTGTTTTGTTGTTGTTGTTGTTATTTTTTCTAAACGCAGCTGAATGATTAACAACTACAACAGAACCACATCAGCTTTAACTTCTACTCCAAGGAGCATTTTAATCTAGGTCTTTAGGTTTTGCTCAGGCATGACTGCCCAAATATTAAGGGGAAATACGGTAACACCTGTTGATTGTTTAAAATGTTTTGCAGCTTATAGAAAGGACATATTCTGTGCCAATATCTGCACTAAGATACCGAATTACACAATAGAATGTGTTCGTATATTGATTACATTTATTTCACTCCATTAGAACTTCTGTTCATATATGACTCAACCAAGCGAAAAGGTGCCTTAGGATCGGTCATGTGCGGATAGCGAAGGCCCAGATCAGACTGCGCAGAAGCGCAGTCTGATTAGGGCCTTCACTGTCCGTAAACAGAATCATTGGAAGAATGTATGAATTGAGAGCAAAGGCACGTTTAATATATATTTTGCGCATGCATGGGATCACCTGAATCGTCGCGTTTTATGTTTGTTCGAAGGTACTGTTTCACTTGACGCGGACCATGTTTTGCACATCATTACCCACGAGCAAAGGGAGGGTGTGGCATCGAATAGGCGACCAACGAAGATCCTGATCAGCCGTGTATTCGTAGAATCTGATCAGAACGTTCACTTAAACGAAACTACTATAATTATCAACTGTCAAAAACAAGATTTTCATTTAACCTACTAAAGTTACTCTTCGCAGTAAACGTATCTCTTCTGTTAAGGCGTTGAGGTTTAACGTCTCGAACACCGATGGCTCCTATACCGTGGCTAATTCGAACTCGGTTTTGAGTCCCTAGGAAATTCTTCCGATACATGTATCTCAAGAAAACAAATATCTAGGGTATTTTAGGGAAATTTGATAAATTTAGCATCAAATGTATGAGGTGTATTTTCATTACATGTAGAATCGCGTCGATATACATGTACCATTATTTTACAGAAGACTAAAACAAATCCCTTAGTCATTCCTGTCTCCCTCCTCACCTAGTGGTACGATTAACACTCACTGACTCGAACTACCCATATCTAAAACACATGCCTATGGTCCCACAGATGTTCGAGATTAAAGTTCGACAATAACAGGTTAAAATGAGGAAAAGTTCACGGTACAAGATGATCAGTGTATCTCAGGAAAAAAACAAACAACAACAACAACAAAAAAAAAAAAAAAAAAAGCAAATTAAACAGCCGTTAATATTTTAATGATAACAGTAATTAACGAATCATTTTCGCCACTGCGGCCTTTCAGTTCTTAAGCCGCATCGGCGAAAGGCTGCGTCATGGTGATGTCATCGAAGCGTGCGTTATGGTGCCGTCATAGAAGCGATGCTGTTTGTTCACTGTGGACGTTATTTCACCTAAAAGTTGGCACACTGATTGACGGTGATGTTTTGATGAAAACAAATCTACTTTGTCATGACTAATATTGTCAAAACTCCTTTTGGGTATCATGCCAGACGTTTGTAGTAAAGATTGGGTTACCTAATAGAATATTATTATTCGACTGTTGCGAACACCGTCAACATTAAGGCCGCGACATGAGAAAAAGTGTTTTTGGAGTAAATGCAAACTTAGAAGGTCCAGATCAATCAGTGGAGCTTTACAGTCTGATCAGGAGCTTATGTTCTACAATGCCCAATTATTCTATAAGCGGACAGCGAAGGCGAAGATCAGACTGCGCATATGCGCAGTCTGATCTACGCCTTCGCTGTCCGCATATGCCCGAAGACACGTTTTCGATTGGCACGGCCCATTTATTGCTTCAAACTATCTTAAACTACAAAAGCAAACCATATAAAAGGAGGCATACTATATTAACTCTAAATATTGGGACAGACAGGCCGAACAAACTGTGTTGACCCAGATCGGCGGCGTCTGATCAGGATCTACACTGTTTGCAACTCATCCAGGAGTGTTTCTATTGTATTTTTTTTTTTTTTTTTTGAAAGATACAGGGGTAGTAACGGACGCGTTGAAATTTCAGGATTAGTATGGTAAGGATTTAATGTGTCCCAGTATTTAGGGTAAATGGGGTACCACGAAATAATGTGCCGTGACAGGATACAATTATTTCAGCCTTGAATCATGCATGTTTTATATTTACCCTAAAATTCAGACACCCTAACTCGTACTCATAAATTGTACTAAAATATCAAAGAAGTCCATTTAACTACCTGTTGATGCTTGGAAACCACTGGATAAGTAGCAAATCGTGTAGATGCTGATCAAACGCCGCTTTCTATGGCGTCTGATCGGAGTCTGCACTGGTTGCCCAGGCCTGTCTGTCCAAACATTTTGGATTTATACGGTACAGGTTATTCTGGCTGTTATTTCGTTGAGAGAAATATTATAAATTTGCTTTTGTCCTTAAGTGTACTTAAAATGTATCGGGATTGAAATGCACGCCGGGTAATAATTTCAGCAGTCTACATTTTGCAGTATTTTTTCTTTTTTTCTTTTCCTTTTACTTAGGAAATAGATCTGACAGTTCATACAAACTGTCTCCACTTTGGAGACAATTTGCATGAAATGTAAAATCTTTTTTTTTTTTCTGGGGAAAATAATGACAATGTCGTCAGTTTGTCGTCTGCTGAATTTGTCTATAATCACATAAAACTGCGAATTATTTGTCTTCATAGGGCCTAGACCAGACTGCGTATGCACCGGATTTATGTTGTCTGCATATGCGATGACATTACGAAAACATACCTATTCAAATATATAGAAAATTTCATCCCCAAAAACTGAAAATTTTCAGGTAAAAAACTTTGATATTGTTCATATATCTGCTTAAAACATAGATTGTGGGTACTCATTAGAACCGCCTCGGCGAGGCGGTTCTAACGAGTACCCACAATTTATGTTTTTGAACAGAAATAAGAAAAATAATGTATACCCCTGTAAACCCCAGTTTTACTATATAAAAGTGGGGTTTAAGGAGGTCAAAATTACATAGGCGTGTTTTTGTGATGAAGACCAGGTTTTCAGAGCAGGACTCAGCTGTCCTTAAAAGAAGCTATAGCTATTTAGCAAAAAAAACCAAAAAAACGCAACACTAATACAGTCGAATTTCAGTGGCTCGAATCATGGAAATTTGTTCGAGATATGGGCAGTTCGAGCCACTGAGGGTTAATCATGGCGCCAGGTCAAGAAGCAAATAGCGATAATTTAGGGAATTTTTTTATGTCCTACACAATAATTGTATGGTGGGTGTACACATTAGAATCGCCTCTATGAGGCAATTCTAATGAGTACACAAATAAAATTTCATGATAAGAAAAAATCCCTAAATATTTGTTTTCTTTAGCCATCGAAGGAATTTCGTAGGAACTCAAAAATGAGTTCGAATTAGCCATGGTAAACGAGCCATCGGTGTTCGAGCTATTGAGGTTCGACTGTAAACGGCAAAAGAAAGGAAGACTAGTATCGTATGAGTATGACTTGTAAACCTCATCTAGTATGTAAAAAGTCACGTAAATCAACAGTCGAGGGTATATTTGTACATTTTATTCCATAATATCCTAATTTTAGAGGGTTTAGTCTCACCTGATGTCCAGCTGGCTAGATTTTCCTTGGGCACTTGACATTTTCATTTATTTATTAGTTCACATGGAGCTTTGCTCCAGGTCAGCTTATGCAATTGCCTGTTGCCCGTCGTCCGTCCGACGTTCGTCGTTAGCTTTTCACATTTTTGACATCTCCTCCAGAACCATAAGTTGGACTGAGCGGAAACTTAGTGGGAGGCATTGTGGCAGGCAGCATTACACTAAATACTGGAAGTGCCGGGTTTTATCACTTTTGGGCCGAGGTTTCAGTTGCAGTCTAAATACCAGACATGCTTCCATTGGATATATATCCCAGGTTTTATTTCAATGTGAGAAAAGGATAGTTATAAGGAAATAAAATGATGTGTTTTTATAATTATATCTGCAAGCTCAAAGAAATTGTTGCTGATTTTATATGGTCACCCCTCCATTAAAAAAGCCCGCTTGTTATTCGCTGCGAATCTGCAGGTAAACAATCATGGTGGACCGTAACTTGAAAGGTGCATTCCACAGTTTTTTTTCCATTTCTACTTGTGCATGGCTGTCACACAAAAGAAATGCAAGCAAACAAAATATAACAGAACATGTCCATTAAATACTGTATCAATACATTGCCAATATACCAAATAATAATTTAATCATCAGAAGAGTAACTGCAATGCACCAAAATCTACTGTTGCACTAATGTAAACAATACCCCACCCACCTCCAACTGCGTCTAATTTTATGCAAAAAGAGCAGTTTTCGATAGATTATCATCAACTCTAGGACAATGCACTGCCCTGGAACAGTTGATAATTTGACAGAGCACCTACAGAATATTACTTTAAATCAGAAATGAATACCTGTAAGCCACCTCGTTTTTTCAGTAAACTCCACCCAAAAGCATGCTTCAATTCATGATAGGGTAAAACCTAAGACCTGACAGAATTCAGCAGTTCCGTATTTTACATACAGTCTTTAATATTTAGGTCATGTGATCTCAAGAAAAGTCTTTATTTTCAATGTTAGCAATAACTGACAAGCATATAACTTCAGTTTTTGCCAAAAAAAAGGGTAACAAATATTTTCAGACTGATTTCTAGCCCTACCCCTTAACATTTAAATTTTTGCCAGGTTCACATGTGCGAAACTGTGGAATGCACCCTGAAAAGGAGCAGGACAACATGTGGATTTTTTCTCAGAAACTTGTTGAGCTAGGGTGGCTCTATAAACAAGTAAGGTTTGAAAAATTTTGTATGTGTAGTTTTTGTGGCAGCATGTGAAAGGTTACTATTGTCGCCTATGGAAAAATATTTAGTGGTTAGCTCCCAGCAACATGGAGATTCAGAATGGCTAAAGGAAAAGTGTTCCGTTCCGATATCCAGGATGGCCGCCATGGCGGCAATCTTGAAATTCTTCAAACGACAGCTCCTCCCAAACAGTGTCTGATTGAGGTGAAACTTGAAGGGAGGCATCACAGTGACATAGAGATTCAGAATTGCTAAAATCGTTCCATTCCGATATCCAAGATGGCCGCCACGGCTCCCATCTTTCAGTTCTTCAAACGACATCTCCTCCCAAACCATAAGTCAGATTAAGCCGAAACTTTATGGGAGGCATCAGAGCGACATAGAGATTCAGAATTGCTAAAATCGTTCCGTTCCTATATCCTAGATGGCTGTCATGGCGGCCATCTTGAAAATTTTCAAATGACATCTCCTCCCAAACCGTAAGTTGGATTTAGCCGAAACTTGAGGAGAGGCATCGGAGCGACATAGAGATTCAGAATTGCTAAAATCGTTCCGTTCGGCTATTCAAGATGGCCGCTATGGCAGCCATCTTAAAATTCGTCAAACAACATCTCCTCCCAAACCGTAAGTTGGATTGAGCCGAAACCTGATAGGAAGCATTGGAGAAACATAGAGATTCAGAATGGCAAAAAAAAAAAAAAAAAAAAAAAAAATCTTGAAAATCATGAAACCACATCTGCTCCGAAACCTTAAGTCAGATTGAGCCCAAACTTAGTGGATGGCATTAGGGCCACATGGAGGTTTAGATTTGTTAAAATAATTCCATTCTGATATCCAAGAAGGTCGCCATGTCGCCATCATGAAAATCTTCAAACGACATCTCCTCCCATACCATAAGTCGGATTGAGCTGAAACTTGATAGAAGACATTGGAGCAACATAGAGTTTCAGAATGGCTAAAATCATTCCGTTTCGATATCCAAGATGGCTGTCATGGTGGCCATTTTGAAAATCTTCAAACCATGTCTGTTTCCTAACGGTAAGTCGGATTGAGCCTAAACTTAGTGGTAGTCATTGGGGTGACTTGGAGATTTGGAATGACTAAATCCGTTTGGTTCCAGCAAAATCTTGAAACGACATCTGCTCATGAACAGTAAGTCGGATTGGGCTGAACCTTGGTGGGAGCCATTCGGGAGACATGGAAATTCAGAATTGCTAAATTCGTTTTATTCCGACATCTAAGATGCCCATCTTGAAATTCTTCAAATGATATCTCCCAAACCGTAATGCGGATTTGGCCAAAACTTGATTGGCGGCATCGGAGTGATATAGAGATTCAGAATCGCTGAAATTATTCTGGTCCAGTATCTGAGATGGCCCCCAAGGTGGCCATCTTGAAAATCTTCAAACCTCACCTGTATCTGTATATCAGATTGAGCCAAAACTTGGTGGGAGGCATTCGTGGGACATGGAGATTCAGAATTGCTAAAAACATTTTGTTACGATATCCACGATGGCTGCCGCAGCAGCCATTTTGAAGACCTTCTATTGTTAGCTCCCCTAGAGCTTATGCCGTGGTCTGTTGACCATGGTCTGTCTCTCATCCGTATGTCCGTCAGTAACTTTTAACATTTTAGACATCTCCATCAGAATCGTATCCATGATGGCTGCCATGGCGGACATCTTGGAAGTCTTCATTTGTTATCTGCTCCCGAAGAGTAAATCGGATGGAGCGGAAACTTTGTGGAAGGCATCCAGCCAGCATGGAGATTTAGAATTACTTAAATGGTTCCGTTGTGGTATCCAAGATGGCCACTATGGCAGCCATCTTGAAAATCTTCAAACAAATCTGCTCCCGAACGGTAAGTCTGATTAAGCTTAAACTTAATGGGAGGCTTTGGGGTGTTCTGGAAATTCAGAATTGCTAAAATTGTTCTGTTCTTATGTTCATAATAGCAGCGATCTTTAAATTTTTCAAACCACATCTCCTCCGATACAGTAAGTCTGATTGCGCTGAAACTTGAAGGGAGGCATCGGGGTGACATGGAGATTCAAAATTTGCTAAATCGTTCAGTTCTAACATCCAAGACTGCAACCATGGTGGCAATCACGAAACTCTTCAAACAACATCAGATTCTAAATTGCTAAAGGTAATCTGATCTGATAGCCGAGATGGCCACCATGGCACAATGTAACATATCATGTATGATGGTCAGCCTAATTCAGGTGAGCGATTCTGGCCCACTTGGGTCTCTAGTTTATTTATTTATTTATGTAACCTTTTTGTACTACAGCTAAATTATCGCGCACACAGCGACAATAAAAGGTATCAAGTGTCCAATGCCTACATGTAAAACCCTGGAACTCGAGTGAGACTGAACCAATCAAAATCCTTCACCTGCAGCGATAAACCACTATTATGGAAATAACTCGTGCACCAAAACCCTTTCGATCCGTCTATTTCTATTTAGGGTGTCTAGTTGGATTTTATTTATATTTTTTTTTGTTTTATAGAAGTTCTCACATTTAATGCAAAGAGTGTAAACCCTGATCAGACGCCGCATTTTGTGGCGTCTGATCTGGGTCTGCACTGTTTGCCTGTGCACCTTTTATTAGATGCTAGGCATAAATAAGTTAAACTCTTTTCTACTCTGACCATAAAATAGAACTTAGCATTTCATTTGCATTTCAAGCATTTCCTATGAGTATAGTTGAAAAGTGTGCATTTTCCTTCTCCTCTCTTAACAAAACAATTTATAAGAGGAAAAATGCATTTTTGTCGTCTGCTATTTCTCTTTCAGCATGTACATATTTTGATGATCCTGTAATCCCGAAATCAACAAAACTATTATTTTCTGTATAGCAGCCAATTTAAATATCTCTATCAAAAACAAGACAGGCAGGCTGATTGTTGACTAGTTTTAAATTTCGCGCCTGACGGTTCGAAAGGACGATGCGATTGAAGGATGCCTAAAATTTACTGAAAAAATCAAAGTCTATTAATCACTTTGCTTTCCCCATCACGAAAAAAACGCCTATATAATTTTGACCCCTTAAACCCCAATTTTATATAGTAAAACTGGGGTTTACAGGGGTATAAATTATTTTTCTTTTTTTTTTTTTTTGCTAAAAAATAGATGGTGGGGTACTCATAATAACCGCCTCGTTGAGGCGGTTCTAACGAGTACCCGCAATCTATGTTTTGAGCAGAAATATGAAAAATATCAGAAGTTTCTATCTGATTTTTTTTTTTTTTTTTTTTTTTGGTTCTAAATGTTTCGATATATTTGAATAGGCGTGTTTTCGTAATGCTGTAATCATTTAGTGGAATGGTTGTAGTTTACAAGTCAGTGACTCTTGTTTCCTTAAATGGCCCCTTTCTTAGCTAAAAATAGACATAACATTTTTGGGAACAACTGCCTGCAACAAGGACATTTTTAGTATTTTCAACAACTTGTTCCCGGTTTGTATAGAGCACACCTGAATACTAGAACGATATTGCAATATGGCTGTAGCCTGTGACAAGATCTACGTCATACTGTCGAACTTCAATGGCTCGAACATCGTTGGGACCATAGAAAATTGTTCGAGACATTAGGTAAGTCGAGCCACTGAGGATTAATCATGATGCCAGGACAGGAAGCAAATAGCGATAATTTAGGGATTTTTTTTATTTCCTTCACAATAATTGTATGTTGAGTGTACTCATTAGAATCGCCACGATGTGGCGATTCTAATGAGTACACACAACATACATTTTCACGATAAAATAAGAAAAAATCCTTAAATATTTGTTTTCTTGAGCTATCGGAAGAATTTCGTGGGGACTAAAAAAAGAATTCGAATTAGCCATGGTAAACGAGCCATCGGTGTTCGAGCCATTGAGGTTCGACTGTATATCAATATATGTTTTGGTATTCAGGTGTGCACTATACCAGCCAAGTGTTTTAAGTCGCCAGCAATGTCAAAAATGACATATGTTTGAGCGTGAGCCCTAATAAATCCTTATTTAGACATAATAACCCCAAATCAAAACCTAATATTGAGACAAGATTAAGTCAAACCTCAACACAAAAACACGAACATTTTGATTCTGGCAAAACCTTCATTTTTGACATTTTTTTTTTTTCATTTATTAGCAGTGTAAAATTAATATATTGAATTGAATCACACAGACTGAACTTAAGTTGACTTCATATATTTTTCCTCAAGGGGCCCTGATACATATTTTCATTGATATATTTGATGATATGTTTGGATAAAGGTACAAAATATGTAGAGATGTCTCTGTTAAGAAGGGGGCCCGCAAAACTGAGCCTTGATGCACATACTCCTTTAAAACTAATGCACCAGTCATTTAGAACTCCGCCCCCTAGGGGCCGGGAATAGCGAAAACATAGCGGGGCTTAGGTGTCGCGATTTAACCTCCGATGAGTCCTGGCAGTGCCGTAGATATGCCAGGGTATTACTTTCCCGCCAAAATGCTTTGCGTACATTCAGTCGACTCTCGTTATCTCGAAGACCAAGGAACTCTGAAATACGTCGAGATATCCGTGCCTCGACATATCAATTTTGCAGAACTGTGGAAAAAAATCGAATAACCACATTTCGCAAGTGAATACGCAGTTTGACTCCTGAAGTTAGAAATATAGTGAAATTATTGTTTAAAAGAGGAGAAATTGCTCCTTAGGAGCAATTTCTCCTCTTTTCCACAATATTTTGTTACCTTTTGTTAGATTTCTATGTTCAAACAGGGACCAGATTTTCACTTCGAGATAAGTGATTATTCGAGATAAGCGAAGTCGAGATAACGAGGGTCGAACTGTAAATGAGAGACACGTCAGCCACAAACTTTAGTTTTCTAATAACTAGGTTCATATATACTGTCAGTGATCCTTTAATATTTAAAATTAGTTTAATTGAGTAAACCAGACATTTTACAATGAAAAAAAGATACAGGTTGATTTTTGGCAACAGAGAGCAGACTGTTCCAGCAGGGATTTAGCCATACTGAAATTTGTCCCCTCAGTGCAGTGCGTTTGACAGGGCTTTAAAAACTGAAAAGTTAAAAGCCCCGCTATTCCCCGGACCCGTAGCGGCCGGGACTTCAAATGACTGGTGCATAATCAACATTTTCTTGCTGCAAAAGAAAAAGGCATTATGAGAACAACTTAAACTGTCTGACTTTGTTCGGTAGATTACTACTTCCCATGAACATTATCGTTCTTGTTTGCATAAATATTAACTCAGAATAATTTATCAAGACAATGACACATTTACAAGAGTATAAACGGAGAATCGAGCGGTATAGATTAGATTACCAAATATACCCTACGTATTCGGACGGACAGGCCTGAGCAAACATTGCAGACTCGGACAAGGTTCCGAGGTTATAAAACTTTTTTTCATGCTCAAATCAAAGCTGATTTGCTAATTTTTAGAGCCTTTAGCATACAAAAAAAATTGTGATCATCCTGACATGCTGAAAACCATTAAACTATTTTGTCCTAACACGTTTAAGATAAGTAATAGAAAATACTTCAAATCAACTAAATTTATGTTTAAAGTTTATAACAATATAGCCCCTTCATATATTTCTGAAAATTTCACACTAAGAACAAATGAAAATACCAATATGCAGCTTAGATCATCTTCTGCTGGATGTTTTATCCCACCTAAGCCAAGGACAGAATGCTTCAAACATAGTATGAGATACTCTGGATGTCAGGTATGGAACAGTTTGCCAGAGGAAGTTAAAAATGCCCAGACTATTGACACATTTCACAATAGATGCTTAACATGGCTAGTGAATTAAAGCAAGAGTTTGTAAATTTATAAATTTAAACTTTATAAATGTATAAATTTAACTTTGTAAATTTTTATGAATTTCACTTTCATATTATTTGTTTTAATGTCTTATGTTTTGCTTTTCCCGTTCATATAGTGCACACAATCGTACATAAAATGGGTGTTACTATATATTTCGGATGGGATATGCATATTCCCCACTTTAGTGTGTAATATAATGCAGTATTGTTGTGTATAGTTCATCTCACATGCAAAGAACTACTGTTATATTCCCAAGTTTTTGGACAGAGAGGCATATGCAAACAGTGCAGACCCAAATCAGACTGCTCCTAAGAGGAGCCATCTGATCGGCTCCTAAGAGGAGCAGTCTGATCATGGTCTTCACAGTTTGCCATTCAGTCCATATTGATCTATGGTAAAACAACTCCATTCCAATTTTAGGATGATTACAGCAACATTTTTGGGTGTCTCTAATTTAGCATCAACATGATTCAGTTTCATTTTCAGCTGTAAAACATGATGAAATTCTGAATTTTGTGTATAGTTAATATTCAAACTATCTGATATATTGATATATATGTTTTTAAACTACGATAGTCTAGTAGAATATGATCAAGAGTTTGTTTGGGATCAGGCAAATCTAAGCTATTCTTATGAGCCTTATTCCTGTAGCCTTGTATTATATTTCATCAGGTCTCTTGCATTTCGTTTCGGCAAGATATCCAACAGATGAAACTGTAATGGAAGGAAATAATGAGGTTCATTTCTTGATTTACTTTCCTCAAGCTGTACTTGGTCACAGTATCAGAAAAATATCATTTTATAATATCATTGTTTATTTGAATAAATGTACTTGTGTGTATATTTGTAAATAGTTAGGGCCTCGTGGAAGATTAGCTATTACATGTATTTATGTATGTGCTAAATGTTGTAACCCTCATTCCTAAGTAAAAAAAAAAGGGGGGGACTAGTAATATTGATTCCTAGGTAACAGTTCTCTGGTATTATTGATTCCTAGATAACAGTAGTCTGGTATTACTGATTCCTAGGTAACAACAGTCTACTGAATTGAAGGATTCCTGCAAACAAACACATTATTTGTATCTATAGAATCAAATAAAACTAAACTTTTCTGTTCTAATTTCTCGTCTAATAGTAAAACCAATAGTGATTAGCCTTTTTTTTTTTTTTTTTAACCGTGCTATTATATTGGTTTTATTTTAAAGGATGTATCAAATACGATTATAAGAATAAATATTTAGTCACTGGGGACTGGTTGATTGATTGTGTTGGGGTTTAACGACACGTCAACCCTTGAGGGTCATTTTGTGTCGTCTCCCAGAGAAAGGGAGAAAAGAGATAGAAGAGAGAGTAGAGGAGATGAAAGAGAGGGACAGGGAAGAAAGAGGAACAGGAATGAAAGTGAAGAAACAGAAGAAATAAAAACATTCCCCCTCTACCCTTACCCACTACAAGGATAGCAGGCCTTGCCCAACTGTAAGCCAATATCATTTGGACGCCCCAGTGATGTAAGATACACAGCACCTTCGCACCACCCGACCACCCCCCACTGGGGACTGGAGCCAGTCAAAGGTGCCAACAGTAATCTCATACAAACGTCATTTCTGGTTGGTCTGGCTGGTTCCTCGTATAGTTTGCTTGCAAAATCTCATTACGAAAACATATCCAGGTATACTGAAAATTTTACCACTAAAAAAATGAAAATTTTCAGATAAAAAATTCTGATATATTTCTGCTCAAAACATAGATTGTGGGTACTCGTTAGAACCGCCTCAACGAGGCGGTTCTAACAAGTACCCTCAATCTATGTTTTTGAGCAGAAATAAGAAAAATAATGTATACCCATGTAAACCCCAGTTTTACTATATAAAAGTGGAGTTTAATGGGGTCAAAATTATATAGGTATGTTTTCGTGATGTTTTTATTACCGTAGCGGTATATGACAGGCTGATATGGGCCTTCATCATAGTACGTATGTGATATACAGGTCGCTCTACTTGAAAATGCATCTTTGATGCATTTAAAGAATTCTACGTATTCAGATTATTCTGTGCATCGACAATATTCAGAAACTTCAAGGACTCGAAAACCGATGGCTTGTTTACCATGGCTGATTCGAACTCGTTTTTGAGTCGCTGAAATTCTCCCGTAGCACAAGAAAACAAATATTTATGAATATATATCAAGGGATTTTTTTTTTTGATTTTTTTTTTTATCATGAAAACGTATGTCGTGTGTACTCATTAGTTTCTGCTGCCCTTAAGATAACAAAACATTGTGGTCAGACTGGCATGCTGAAAGCAAATAAACTCTTTTGTCCTAACACCGTTTCAGGTAAGTAGTAGAAAAGTGATTTTATACAGAATAGTTTTTCCCATACTATATATTGGAAGAGTCCAATTTCAATTTTAGGTACGTCTGGCTATGAGATTTACATATTCCTAAAAAGAAATGGCTAAACTATTTGCAAACGGTGGAGACCCTGATCAGACGCCGCGTTTTCTGCAGACGCCGCGTTCTGCGGCGTCTGATCTGGGTCTGCACTGCCAATTACCTTTTACGTGTCTCCCGACTACATGTACAATGGGTTAATGTAGAAAGGAATAAGCCTGTTGCTTGTTCGTAGTGAAAGTACGTCTAAGGGCAATAATCCATTGACTGAGAAAGTCAATGAAGATGAGGAGTTAGCTTACCTAGTCTCGTAACAAGGACAGTAATCCATATCCTCAAAAGAGTAATCCGACATAGACTACGATGGGAGCAAACTCTTTCAAGTTTGTTACATATGAAAGTTTTGACAAGTCCAAGTTAATGAACGTTATACAGGAGGAAAAATCAATTATATTTCTTCCGAAACTTTCGATTTTAATTTTATAAACGCATGACATACTGGGTAAAATATCAGCCGACGACATTTGAAATACGGTGGACTCTCATTATCTGAAAGTGAATGGGACTATAGATTACAGTTTCAGATGAAAGCAAAACTAAACCATATCCTAAATTAAGCTTAACTTAAGAAGACATTTGAGTCATCAGTGTTTGAGATTACGAGAGTCAACTGTTTTTTCTTATTTTTCCCTGAAAATAGGAGATAATTTGCATGAAATATCAAATCCTATTATCTTGGAAACTACGAAAAATATCATCAAGCGTAAGGTGTTTCCTGTAAGCAATATTGCTAATTATTAAATATAAAATATGAAGAATCATTTGCAGAGGAACTACATGTATATGTCGCAGTATGATCACGCTGATAAACTTGAAAGACAGAGCGCTCTGTATTGAAAGTTGTTACTTCCCTTCTCAAAGGTGGACAACAGACAAGGTCAGCTCAGTGACCTCCCTTGGAGGCGAATACATTAGCATGTTTTGCAAGGAAGACAAAATTTGCAAATTCCTGTTTGCTTTTCTGCATATGAAGTCCTGTCTAAAAAACATTCATTTTTTTTTTCAATATCTCCGAGGTAATAAAGCTCGACATTTCAAGTTTATTGTCTGTTAGGCAGACAATTCACATGAAATGTCAATCCGTATTTTACCGTTAAAAGAAAACAAATCATGAAATAGAATATAACCTGCAACAAGTTTGAATTTTGCTTCAATAGTTAACTACGGAGAAAGTTCAAACTGGTGGTCTGTTTGTGATGCCTGGTAGGTCAGTGCACTTGTGATGCAATTCTAATGGGTCACATGCACACCCATTTGTAGAATATTGTATTTACCTTAAATATTCGGACAACGTCATTCGTTACCATTCTTGTCCTAAATTTTGAACAAGTCCATTTGACCATCTGGTAATTTGACCAAAAGTTAATCTTTCACCCCTAAGTTTCTGAAGTGGCCTCTTCCAGCTTTGAATTCGAAAATGGGGGTTGCCAGTCAAAAACCAAACACAAAATGGCAAACAGTGTAGATCCTGATGAGACGGCTCGTTACGAGCCGTCTCATCTGGATCTACGCTGTTTGCGAAAGTATCTGTTTTGGGTCTGCATGGCTGACATCACGAAAACATGCCTATATAATTTTCACCCCCTTAAACCTCACTTTTATATAGTAAAACTGGGGTTTACTAGGGTATACATTAATTTTCTTATTTCTGCTCAAAAACATAGATTGTGGGGACTCGTTAGAACCGCCTCGGCGAGGCGGTTCTAACGAGTACCCACAATCTATGTTTTGAACAGAAATATAAAAAATATCGGAATTTTTTATCTGAAAATTTTCCTTTTTTGGTTGTAAAATTTTCAATAAATTTGAATAGGCGTGTTTTCGTAATGAATGGTTAATGGAGGTGTAGTAAACAGTGTAGACCCTGATTTTGCATTCTTTGGCGTCTGCATTATATGCTCAGAATGTGTGTCCGAATACTTAATTGATTGTGTTGGGGATTAACGACACGTCAACCCTTGTGAGTCATTTTGTGTCGTCTCCTAGAGAAAGGGAGAAAAGAGATAGAAGAGATAGTAAAAGATATAAAAGAAGAGTGTCAGTGAAGAAAGAAACAGGAATGAAAGTGAAGAAAAAGAAGAAATAAAAAAAATCCCCCTCTATACCCTTACCTGCTACAAGGATAGCAGGCCTTGCCGAACTCTAAGCCAATATCATTTGGACGCCCTGAGGTTAATTTCGGATTTAAAGGTATTATTCGGAACCATACTTATCCTAAAATTTAAACAACTGCAGTTGGTATAAACAAAATTTATTCAATGGTTGATAACAATATACAGTAAACAGTTACTTCTAAATTGAATTAGATGCCGCCGCCTCCAACGCCTACTATGTGTCTCACTGTTCGCTCTGGCCCGTCTGTTAAAATTTTAAGGTAAATACGACAGTATAAAAATCTAATGACACTGAATCATGTTGGGCTTTGTGACGAGCGTAGTTCGATTTTTTTCTCAATACATGTGTAACCGGTTATGAAACCTTAACAAGTTAAACCTACTATAGCCGGCTCAGTGATTCTTTTCAACAAGGAACATAATTATTTCAATACAACTTTACCCTATAAGCCAAAGGTTAGTCACGATGTGCGATCGGTGTCAAGAAAGTAGGACGACCGTATAGTCCCTGAGTATTCTGACAGAGGGCCTGAGCAAACAGTGTAGTCCCTGATCAGACGCCGCAGAACGCGGCGTCTGATCAGGTTCTACACTGTTTGCCACTCATCCCACAGTTTTTAGACACATAAACATGTATAATTAATGTAGTAGAAATGGACTGTTGACATTTTAATGCAATTATGGTAAGAAGATAAACTGTACGAAAACGTGTGGTATATTGGTACGCAGGACGCGCCATTCAACAAGGGTCGTTGCACAAAATGCAAACATCGAAGATCAAGCTCAGCCTACACATATGCGCAGTCTGCTCGCCTGAAGGTGTATAAGGACCGTAGAATCCATCGGTGAAAAAAAATGCTGATCAGAGTGCGCAGACATAAGTCTGTGTCTACTTTTTAAAGGTCTTTTTTTGCCGGATATGACGCATATAGATACAGTCACTGTCCATAATAAAATAGACTGTATTCAGTTTGACAAGGATAGTCAATAGATGCTGCTATCCACATTGGAGTAAATTCGTCTTTTTATTGGGGGCGGTTGTCAAACTATCTAAAACCGCCTCCAAAAATAGTTCTTTGCTAACGCTGGTACATGTAACGCTGGATTCTGCATTCAAAAATACTAGCTTCAATACATATACTGGTTAAGAACTAATAATTGAGAACGTAGACTGGACTAGCTGAAACATACTGTTCATTTTAATGCAAATAGATGGCTTTGTTTCAATATTATTTATTTTAAGGCCTAGTGGCAAGGCTATCGGGTACTGTTTATGAGTGGCTTTGTGTTAATTTCAACGTAAATCCCAATCAGTTCTTGAGGCCTATAGAATTTCAGAGAACCGCCCATTCAGCACTTTCAGTGCTTTGATTTTGGAAGGGATTTAATTTTGAATTGAGTTCTTGATATGCCAGTTTTTGAGGGTCATTTTGTGTCATCTCTCAGGGAAAGGGAGAAAATGAATAGAAAAGCTGGTAGAGGAAAGAGGGAAATAGGAGAAGATGAAGGGAAAAAGCGAATGGCAGGGTAGAATCACAAAAAAAATACAAGCATGCCCCTTTCCCCCACCTGCTGCGAGTACAACAGGTTTCATGCTTTCATGTCGGAGAAAAAAATAAAAACATACTTCAAACTTCTACTCAGATTTGAGAAGGGATTAAGTGGCATTTCACTCTTTTTCATTTATAAGGTAAATTGGGATGATACCATTGCCCTGTCAAGTTTCAACAAGTCTGGAGCTTTTTTTTTTTTTTTTTTTTTTTTAATGAGCATTTGACTTGCAGATATCTGACAAGGAATGTTACCCAGGATATAAGACTTCTTGGCACTCGAAAATCAGTTCCGCAGCGAATAAATCTAGATTTTTACTGACCGTTCTGCAAAATTTTGAACCTATTTACAAAGCAATCTTACATTTTAGCAAATACATTCAGAAAATACCATTCAAAGAAAAAAAACAAAAAAACTTTTACACAAAGCCCAACCCGTAAGCGCTTCATTGCAAAATCAAGCCTATTCAAATATACTAAAAATTTTACCACCCCCCAAAAAAAAGAGATGAAAATTTTCAGACGCAAATTCTCATATTTTTCAAGTTTCTGCTTAAAACATGGACTGTTGGAACTCGTTAGGGCCGCCTCGGCGAAGCGGTTCCAACGATTTGTTTGTTTGTGTTAAGGTTTTACGGCCCAGTCAACCCAATGGGTTTATGTCGAGCGCGGTCAGTTTACCTGAACACACGTTTACTGGGCAGGCTTAGTTCTCTAAGCGGTTAACCAGTATTGTGCACATTCTTTCGTCAGAAACTGACAACTGCCCTTCTTGAATCAGCGGAAGCGAGAGAATCCAACGATTACCCACAGTCTAAATTTTTTAGCAGAAATGAGAAAAAATATGTATATACCACTGTAAACCCCAGTTTTACTATATATATGTGGGCTTTAAAGGGGGTCAACATTATATAGGCATATTTTCGTGATTCATAATATTCAGTTTTACTGACTTAATAAAGAAGCGGAGTTTGCATCATGTCCTAACATTTATTGAAGTGCAACCTATTCATATACCAGGAAAGCAAATTACCCTCTGCTGTAGTCGTCTCCCTTTGGAAAACATAAAATATCAAAAAGACAGATAAATCTGAAAGCCCGGGTGATACTGTAACCCTATAATTTCCTGTGGACTCTTCCATCTCACGATTTGGCAAGTTCCATTTCAACAGTAAGGGATGTCTGGTTTCATTATTATTATTATTACTGTTGTTGTTGTTATGTTATTATTATTATTATTATCATAACTATTATAATTACTATTATTATTATTGTTATTATTATTATTATAAATGAAATTCATATATTTAATGCAAATAGTGTAGATTCTGATCAGAGAACGCAGCATCTGATCGAGGTCTATACTGTTTGTAAATGTCGTTTTCGTGAAATGCTTTCACACAAACTTTTTATGTGTATATAATACAAGCAATGTAGTACCTGATCTGCGTTCCGCGGTGTCGGGTTGGGTTCTGCACTGTTTGCTAACGCCCCTTTCGTGCAATACTAAGCATGAATGGGTTAAATTAACTGCACATAGAAATTGATAACTACCTTCGCACACAATTTTGGGGAATCAACTGTAAGGATTTTTTTTCTTCTTCTCTTTACATGTTATATAAAAAGTTTTCATAAATCTTCCTTATTGGGGAAATAAATATCCGTGTTGAAACCTTGGTTTACTGAGGCGATAAACACACTGTTTTCAACCATATCTATATCAATTACCGTACTTCACAATTTCAGCCATCAGACAAGTGGACTCCGGAGTTTCTAGCGGATCTCCTTCTGATCACACTTAAATTGTAGACTGATCTTGGTCATTGTTGCTCAGAGGCGAAGCCAGAACGGAATTTTTTTATACATGTATGCACACACAGGGTAAAAATCTAGAAACATTTCCTTTTAAGTAATAGCATCACTTCCAAAATAGGGACCACTCTTCAAGGAAAGAATTTGCTCCCAGAGGGAGCAAATTCTTTCCTTAAAGAGTAGTCCCTATTTGATAAAGAACGAAAATTATTTTATATTAGGTGCCCTCTAATGCAAAAGTTCCTTACGCGCATGCGTATTGTTCGTAACGAGCGCTACGCCTATGTTGCTCGCTAGTATATTTTTTTCTGTAAAATGACTCATTGAACGAAGGCCTCAGTCAGCCTATGTGGATACTTTGGTTGCTTGGTTTGTTTGTTTGGAGTTTAACAGCACAGGCAACACTGTTAAGGCCATGTTGAGCCGGTCAGTTCACTTACAAACTTTACCTTGGCAGGCTTAGTCCTCTAAAGCGGTTAACCAGTACTTGTACACATAATTTTGCTAGTAATTTCGTAATTCAGCGGAAGGGTAGGATGACCGTAAGAAATATTTCATGCTCAGTCTCCGCGAAAGAATGTTGCCGGACCCGGCGGGGACACTTACCCAATAGACGTTTTCGTTTCATTAGCCATGTTTTGATTTGTGAAGTTATAGTAATCAGGGTTTTGTTTTATAAATCGACCAATATCTATATATTGGAGATCTATGGAACTAATCCAGTAATAACCCGTCTCTACCATAAAATAACTGGACAAAAATGATTGAGCAAACCATGTATAGACAAAGAGCAAATTCCTAATGCGGGTTTATACTTGGTGTCATTAAGCCGAGAACTTTTGGGCATATCAACAACCAGTGAAACAGATTTGTCAAAATTTTATGGATAAGTACGGTAAAGATTTTCAGAATCTAAATACAGGGTTTATTCTCCTTACGTCATATTGTAAAGTCGCCATTCAGTTAATTCGAGCCGAGAAAAACAGGTGGGTCAACACGTTAGAGAACGTACATTCTGACATGTGCGTCCAACGAAGACTCAGATCAGCCCGCGCATCCGCGCGGTCTGATCAGAGTCTTCGTTGTCCGCATGGAGAAACTTTGCATCCTTGGCTATCCAAAATTCGTCAAGTGAAGATTCTGATCAGACTGCGCGAATGATCTGATTCTCTGCTGGGCGCACATGCCCGAAGGTACGTAGCTGCTCAAGTAAATACGTCATCATACAGAAAGAACGCATTACAGATAAGCTTGTATACCTTGTCTGTTTACTACGGATAATGTTTGAAAAAGAAGAGAGAACAGCAATAGAAAAGCAACTAAAGAGAGAGAGAGAGAAAAACAAAAACAAAAAAAAAAAAAAAAAAAAACGTATCAAATTTAAACCATTCACCAACCCGCGGAAGACGTGTGCAGAATTCTACCACATATAACTGCCTGCAAAGTTTTTTTTTTTTTTTTTTTTTTTAACAGGTTAAAATAAGGCGAGGAAATTTTCAGACCATTAGTTCACCTAGCTCATACTCGACATTCGTTGGATTGAGTATAAAGTGAACAGGGAGGCGCTTGGGGACAGGCAGCGGCACCAAGTGTGATCCATGAAAGCAATGTCGTACAAACGCATGCACAGAACACATTCGCCGTTGGCACCGTTCGGGTACCTGTTTGCGTTAAAAATCAGAACATTAACAATAACATAATGCATATATGACCCGGTACCCCCGCCGAGGTCGGCAACATTCTTTCGTGGAGATTGATCATGAAATATTTTCTACGGTCATTCTCTCCCTTCCGCTGATTCAAGAAGGGCAGTTGTCAGTTTCTGGCGAAAGAATGTGCACAGTACTGGTTAACCGCTTAGAGGACTAAGCTTGCCCAGTAAACGTGTGGTTAGGTAAACTGACCGCGCTCGACATGACCCCATTGGGTTGACTGGGCCGTGAAACCTCAACACAAACAAACGTCTATAAATGTTCTGTTGTTTATAGGAAGAAAAGATACATCTCCAAGGGAGATAACTTTTACCGGACTGCATTAGCTTTCCGTCTGAAAGACGGCCACTCTTACTCCCTGTGGGAAGCAAATTCTTTCCTTAAGAGTTTCCGCTTTTGAAAGGAGGTCGAAGTATCGCACTTCAAATTCCGTTGTTTTAAAGCACATTATGATTGCAAGTAGTCTTTAGTGCCTAGCAAGCTTGGTAAAAATTTCAGCTGATTACATTCTGAAATATGTTTGTTTATTATTCTTCCCAGAAGATGGACTTTTAAATATTTTGAAGTATTGTTCTATTTTTTCCAGAAAATAGGCTTTTAGATTTCATGCAACTTGCTTGTATTTCGTGAAAATACAGAAAGGCTTTTTCCAAAATGCAATTCGATTTGCATTGCTACATAGCGATTTTGTATGAACCAATATCCAAGCTTTATATATACAAAAACTCAGCCATATATCTTTCCGAATTTAGGGTTACGTTTTGGTTTTTTTTTGTTTTTGTTTTTGCAAGATACAGGAATTGAGAAACCCGACTATGTGCTCATTTTTCTCCAGAACTTTTCCCGTTTTGAGCAACAAGACTATCAATACACAATGTTATCTTTTGTTGTTAGGTTTCACTTAAGGCGAGACCGTATCAGTGTTTTAGATGATATCTTTCCTTGTTTAGGATACAGACACTAAATGATGTGCAACGTGGAAAAAAGGCCCGTATGCCTTATGCAAGCAGCGAAGGTCCAGATCAGCGTGCGCATCCGTGAAGTCTGATCTGGACATTCTCTGTTCGTCGACATATACTAGTGTCCATTGATTCTGTAAGCGGACAACGAAGGCCCAGATCAGCCTGCGCGAATGCGCATGCTGATCAGGGTCTTCGTTGTCCGCAAACTACATAAGGGTCCTTTGCGTGCGTTGCGCATCACATCTACCGAGATTTCCTTTCTTAAAACTGAATAAATCCTGCATTGTCGAGGTTTGCTGCATATCTATCATCTGAAAAAGACCTCTACTCTGTAAGGAAAGAATTTGCTCTCTGAAGAATTTGCTCCCAACTATAAGGAAAGAATTTGCTCCTTCTGGAAAGGGGTCTATTCTATAAGGAAATAATTTGCTCCCTAAACATTATGCTACCAAGTATAAGGGAAAGAATTTGCCATTTTTCCTTATTTCCGCCCCCCCCTCGCCCCCCCCCCCCCCCCCCCCCACACACACACACACACACGCACAAAATAGGGTCTGACACCACGAAAACTGTCTCTTTGGTAGATAATTTGCATGAGGTGCAAAACCCTGTTTTCTGAGAAAAGATAATAAGATAAATTTCAACATGTTGTCTGCTAAAAATTTAACCGAGCATGTAACGTGCACAATATTTACATTTATTCAGAATCGGCGATAATCTCACAATGCGCAATTTTTTTTATTTTTTTTTTATTTTATTTTTTATTTTATTTTATTTTTTTTTTTTTTTTTTGTGCAATGAAAAGGGGATCGTGGTAGGGTTGGGAGGGGGCTCAGAAATTCTTAGGAAGTTTATGGTATGCCCCGTTCCTGTGTGCATGTAGACATAATTATTGGAAATGGAAATAGAAATGGATATACCTTAATTGGGGATAACTGTCAAAATTGAGGCCCTCCCAGTGGGGGTACCTGTTTCCTTGTACCCCTGAAAAAAATCGGCATTTACCCTTGTTCCCCCAAATCAAAATCTTGATTTTCTATGTTTCCTGTTCCCCAAAATAACCTTTGTTCCCCTGTTCCCTTCAGTTTTAAACTTCTGTTCCCTTGTTCCCCTGAAATAAATGTCCTTATTCCCCATGTTCCCCAAAACCCCTGGGAAGGCATCAGATTTGTCATTCTGAAAAAGGGATCCACACTAAAAGATCCTACACATATATTGTTCTATCTTTTAGGAAGTTGTCTTCAGCTGTTGACGGAACCCAATGACCTTCTGGTTCCCATGTGGCCACAGACTGATGATGGCAATTTTCCTGAAGAAGTTCTAGTTGAGATTGAAGTTATCACTCCCTTGGAAGAGGACGCGGACGAAGAACGGGTGATAACTGACTTAGACAGCCATGGCTCCTGTGGTGATGATTTGTCAGATTATGGATCTGGGTCTGGTAAGTACATTGGAACTGGTCGTGCTGGGAAAACGAAGTACAAAAGCTGATAAAATCTCAGCCATTAGGTATATGTAGGACCGTCTTATCAGAAAACTAAATATCTGAAGCGGTTGAATTACATGTGTAGCATTATTTTCGTGCGGTGTGTTTATTGTGTGCAGAATTAATTATTTATTGTTGCAATGGGCGACTTGGCGTGCAAGTTTCCGTTGTCCATCCGTGTACTTACGTCCTTCATAGTGTTCATCCTAAAAGAAGTCTGCAAACTGTAAACATTTACAGTTAGTGTCACCTCACGAATTGTCTACATCTCACTTAGCTAAACAAGGATGACAACTGTCTCTCTCTCTTCCAGTGCTTGTTTTTACATTTAAGCACGCAAATGTGACATACGCTCGTGAAAATCCAACGAAGTTCTTTCTATTTATTTTCTTTTATTTTGGCTGCTGCGGGGATATTGTCATGTTTTAGCTGTTTTCGTTGTTTTCTTGTTTAGTGGATTCTGTCTACTATGCTTTCGACATCTTTCAGAAAGTCGTTTTTTGCTTGACACTTTACACAGAAGTAAATTTGCAAACTTTTGCCATGATTTAATGCAAAACCATTTGTCGTAACTACCTATGTACAAAAATTTCTTTTAGTCATTGATTTTTAAAACATCAATATTTTCACTTTTTCCCATGTTAAATATGAATGCAAATCATGCAGAAATCAGTAGGGTAGGTAACTTGGAGACAGATTTTCAAAAAGTTCCACTTGTTCAATTTTTCTGAAATTTTCGCAATATTGTTGTGAAACACCTATAATTCAAATTCAGCAAAGAAAAGTCAAAAGTATATTCTTAGACAAAAATTCCGAAAAATCACTTCACTATAGAAATTGCATAGGTCAGACCAATTTTTGGCCGTAAATTTAATTTTGGTGTAAATATTTGAGAACAAAACACAGAAACAGAAAAGACAACTGGTTTGTTATCAGATATGGTCAATCAGAACAAAAATATTTTCATTTAAAAAAAAAAAAAAAAAAAAAAAAAAACATGCAAAAAACGTTTTTCCAAGAGATGTCGAAAGGACAGTAGCATTGTGATCACCGTATTGGGGAAGAGGGTTGATTTACTTTTCTTCGGTTTGTGGTTTGTGTACTGTCTGTCTTGGTTTGTTTGCTCTTCCTCTTGGCGTTATTGGTAGGCTATGTTCTGTGATTGTGGCTCTTCCAAGACATGATTTCCTATACTATATATCCTATTTTAGACTTTTTTGCTGACTACAAACACAACGTACCAAATTACAGGTAACCTATCCCCAATATCATCAAGATTGAATACAGTGTATGCAAAACTGAAATTCCATGAAGTGTTTTGTATCTTAATGGACTAAAACCTTTCTTGTAACTTTATGGACAAAAATCTTTATGTATGAATTGGTCCTACTCTAGTCAGTTCTGTTCATCCGTGTGGAGACGGTGAATGTAGTCAGCAGATCCAGTAGCTCTCGTGTCTTTTCTAATGCCTTTAACTCCAACTAGGGTCATGATTTAGGACGGCAAGTATGATATCAGTATGTTATTTTATAAAAATTACATTCCTGAGAGGGCGATAGTAAAAAAAAGGTTACCCTGAAGAATATGACCATACCAAATTTTTACACCTGGTTCCCTTTTACATAAGCTTGTGATTTTTTTACTATCGCCCTAGGGAAATAGTAAAAAATATCACCCTCTGTCCTATGGGGATTTTATATGGGAATTTCAAGCGAAGTATAATAAAAACGGGTTTTGACATGCGCCTCGGTCGGTAATCATTTTCTCAGGGTGAACATTCTTACTACCATCCTCACAGGAATGTAGTATTTATATTGTACTGATGTGAACGGCTACAGGAGGGCGCGTGAGACTTTTTTTTTTTTTTTTTTTTTTTTTTTTTTTGGGGGGGGGGGGGGGTTTCTGGTCGATCTATGTAGACTTTAATTTCCATTAACTGCAAGTTCTCCAATGCGGCATCATCATATACTAAAATATTTATAAGCAAACTGCCTAAATACGAGTCAGTGAAACCCTGATGATAGATATCACACTTCTTGTTATCGATCATGATCCTAGTTCATGTGGAAAGCACCGACAGAGAGATACCAAGACGACAGAGAGATACCAAGACGAACAAGCAAATTCCATAGGGAATTTATGTCCCCCGCCTTATTTTTATGTTATTAGTTAAAAATGAGTAAGTTAACCAGAGGACCATTGGTCCTGTATCACTTACTTAACTATTGAAGCAGGAAAAAATTTGACGCTAAAAATGTGGAAAAAAAACAAAATAAAAATAAAAAAAAAACATAATTTCAAGATTACAAGAGCACACGTATATCCTCAGACCACAAGCAAAATGCCTGTAAAGTTTCAGAAGCATTTGCTTAAAGCTGCGGGAGGAGTTGTGCTCACAAGGTACCTACTACTATATGCACTTTCATAGTATTGAAGCATGAAACAAATCTAAGTTAAAAGTTAAAAATGTGAAAAAAGTAAAAAAAAAAAGTAACTTCAAGATTCTGTAAAAAGCATATGCATATCTTCAGACTATGGTTAAAACATCTGTATAGTTTCAGTGGGAATGGTATAAAACTGTAGGAGGAGTTGCACTCACAAGGTACCTACTTCAGATACACTTTCATAGTATTGAAGCATGAAAAAAGTCGAAGTTAAAAATGTGAAAAATTTAAAAAGAAATTATATCAAGATTCTGTAAAAACCACATGCATATCTTCAGACCATGATTAAAATACAAATGTACCTGTGAAGTTTCAGAGGGATCGATATAAAACTGTAGGAGGAGTTGCGCTCACAAGGTCCCCACTACAAACTCAGAACCATGCAAAAAATTCTTAAGTTAAAAATGTGAAAAAAGTAAAAACAATTAATTTAAGGATTCTATAAAAAGCACATGCATATATTCAGACCATGATAAAAACACCTGTAAAGTTTCAAAATGATTGGTCCAAAACTTTAGGAGGAGTTACACTCACAAGGTACCTACTACATATACACTTTCATAGTATTGAAGCATGAAAAAAAGTCTGTTAAAATTGTGGAAAATTTTGAAAAAAAAAATACTTCAAGATTCTGTAAAAAAAGCACATGCATATTTTCAGACCATGAATAAGATAAATATGAAGTTTTAGAAGGATCGGCATTAAACTGTAGGAGGAGTTGCTCTCACAAGGTCCCCACTACAAACTCGGAACCATGCAAAAAATGTCTAAGTTAAAAAATGTGAAAAGAAAAGTGAAAAAAAAAAAATCTAAGGATTCTGTAAAAAGCACATGCACATCTTCAGACCATGATGAAGACACCTGTAAAATTTCAGAAGGATTGGTTAAAAACTGTAGGAGGAGTTGCGCTCACAAGGTACCTACTATAAACTCGGAACCACGCACTACGATGCAAAAAAAAAGTCTAAATTAAAAATGTGAAAAAAGTAAAAAAAAATTATAATTTAAGGATTCTGTAAAAAGCATATGCACATCTTCAGACCATGATGAAGACACCTGTAAAATTTCAGAATGATTGGTTAAAAACTGTAGGAGGAGTTGCGCTCACAAGATACCTACTATAAACTCGGAACCACCCACCACGGAAAGCCGAATACTATGTCCCCTCGCTTTTCTTCGACAAGGCAGGGGACAAAAATATACAAAATTATTACTCAAAAAAGAAATTAGTACCATTATAACTGAACTTACGCTGCTTATCCCACGTGAGGAGAGTGTACTTATTTTTCGGATCCAGTGGTACCTGTTGTGTAACCTTTTTTTGTACGTTGTGTTTGTGACCAGCGAGAAGTTTACAATACAATAAACACATCGCACGAAATAGGAAACAATTTATTTATGTGATGGTAGTCTGTGTACATTACTGTTATTTTCTCATATAAATTAATTTTGTACTTTGTTTTCGTGGATTTGTCAATTTCTTTTGTTGTAAATGTCCCTGAAGACGAAGATCTCGGATTAATGTTATTCCAACAACGCTGTTACACCAATATGCTAAACCGTGATCAGAAGTCTACACACTACTAATCTGTGAAACCTGATGTGGTATTTCGCTTTTCAGAAAGGCCATTGAAGACTAGTGATTAACGCCAAATACTGTGGGCACAGAGCGTTGAATCAAGACGTTGAATCAACGTTGTGTGCCTGGACAATGTAATTTGCCATTGATAAATGAAGCGGGCAGGGTTGGGGAAGAGTGGGGGACGGGGCGAGAGACTTTGTTCTGACAACCTTATTATGAAGTTTAAGGATAGGAATTGAGTACAGTATTTATCTGGGTATGTTATTTTATATAAAGATAAGTAATGAGTACTAATCCATGACAATTTCACCGTATACAAGTAATATGGGAAATTAAAAACGGTAAAATTCTAAAAATTTTCCTTGTAATGCAGACTCCTGGTTTTCACTATACATTATCGGGGAAGATGGGGGTACATATTACATAGACATTTTTTCATAACGCAATATTACTGACAAGGAAAAATCTATCTTCTAGCACATGTGATATACTAATATTCATACCATCCTGCGCATCCGCACAGTCGCGTAAAGCGCAATTGATACATCGTCCGTGGAGGCACCTCTCTCAAAACTGTTTGCCTCTGGTCTGAAAAGGAGTCTTTGAGCAAATTCTTTCAGTTTAGAGTAGACCCCTTTTCAGAAGAGGATGTATGTACTGGAATGTAAACAGGAAGTCACAAAAGTTATCTCTTTGTAAAAATGGCGGAAAATCTACCAGATGCATCCTCTTCTCATAAAGTCTACCGGAGCTAATTTTGAAATAACCTTACTTTTTGTTGTCTGAAAATTCTATTTTCAAATGAAATTCAGCTGCCCCTAGTTTGCTAAAAATGCTTCCGAGGGCTGTGCAATAAAGTATTAGAGGAGAAAATTTTGTCTGGTCTGATTATGTAATTTTCTAACAAGGCTACGTAGCCCAGTTAGGTCAAGGAAGGTAAAACTGTTATCAATTAAACAGCGATTATATTGTAATTACCTTAAAAGTTTTTGGCATATTTGTATTTTTATGACAGCATGTATATTTCTTTCACAATGAGTGTGCGGATTCTTCAGACCCTCAGTGAGAGCATAAATTATTTTTGTGAAACTTAGAGTATAAGAACACTTATTCTAATTAATTTTACGGACAATATAATTATCATAACTGAAATCTGGGAAAATCAGAATGGAACAAAAGTGAAGCTCCTTTGATTTACGTTACATCTAGAATTGCTCCGGTGTCAACCTATAAAACTTTGCTCTCGGCTTACTTTATGCAGTATCCACCGTGTTTAAGCGGACAGCGAAGACTCTGCTCAGATTGCAGGTTCAACCTGCAGTCTGAGCAGAGTCTTCGCTATCCTTGGTTGATTTGTATCTTCGCTCTCCGCATTTGACTTGAAAACACATTTTCGTCTGACGCGACCTAAAATCTTGTCTGTACCGTGACATTTCGCATTTGCTCAGATTTTAACTTATAATGGTCGAAACTAATAAACACCGATTACTTTTCCTGGTTGCGATAACCGTAGAAAATAAAGATAACTAGTATTTTTCAAAACCGTAATTTATGTTCATATGTGAGATTCTTCCGGGTAGAATAATAAAAGAACTTCAAGTTGTTTTAAAGTTTGATTCACTGTTAAGTCTTTAAACTATAGATTGATCAGTTAGTACTGACGAGCCAAGAGCACTTGTTTGAACGTTAAAAACAGGTACACTAGTATTTCATTTTTATCACGTTGTCTCTCTCTCTTCTTCTTCTTCGTGTCTCTTCGTTGTCGTCTTTATGTAGTCTTCTGCTAGTCTTTTGTGCAAGTTCAATTAACTGGTTGCAACTGAAATGGTTTTTCGAGCCCTCTAAGACTTAGTTGTGACCTTACTAGAGCCTTTTCGAGACCTTGCGATTGTCAATATTAAATTACTCAGAAAGGAATTTTAAATGGCAACTCCAATCAGTATGCCTCTAATTTGTTACAAATCAACTGTTGCTTGAGTAATGACAATCTAAAATAGTTAAAAGTTTGCAAAACTGCCTCTTGGTTTAGTTGACAAGGCAACACAAAGCTCCCATACACTTATAATGGGAAAATGGTTAAATTGTATTTTCTCGATAACCAGTGAAGTAATGTGAACCATATTTGGCAGTTATGATCATTTGATGTCTGTCTACCCAGTTAATGTGTTTTTCGACCGGTGACCATTTTGTTTGGTTGTAATGGTAAAATTTTAAAGTAGGAAACCTGCAAAGCACCAACAGGGAAAGAAGAGCAAATAAAAATGTGTAAAGCACCAGCAAGGAAAGAAGACCATGTTGCACACCAGTTTAGAAAGAAGACCATGTTGCACACCAGTTTAGAAAGAAGACCATGTTGCACACCAGTTTAGAAAGAAGACCATGTTGCACACCAGTTTAGAAAGAAGACACCGTTAAGTTTGTCCCTTGACTGGCCTAAAAGACACATAGGTTGTGTAGCATAGGTGGGGGAGACCTTATGTAATTGAAATACCTATTCACCCATCATTTCTTTCTTTCAATGAATATGAGAGCTTGGCAAGTTCCTGTGTTCTGGCGAAGATAAATAGAAAATAAAATGAATGACCCTTGAGAGCAATGAAACACACAAAGACAAAATAGCTGAAGTGCCTAAAACTTACAATATATCATTTAGTAGCAAAAGCTTTAAGTTACAATTAAACTTTTATTTTCTGAGGGTTATCTACCCTGCCCTTGTGCAGTATACATGTATAAAACCATGATGTTGTTTAACAACTTTCCTTCTGAAACTACTTTGCCAATTTCCACCAAATTTCATGTCGATCCAACTATTGACACTGGAATGAAAGTTTGTTGAAATGGTAAAGAAATAATAATGACAAACACATTCTTCTTCTTTAAAATCAAGAACTGCTCAAGTAATGATCCTTTCATTAGTGCAATGACAGGATTGGAAAAGTGTTGCATAACATCTGCCAATCTGCAGTGGCTAGTTCCCTCAGTTGAGCGAACCGTGGCCCGTGGGTCTCTTGTTTTATTTTTTCCGGAAAATAGGCCTTGGCATTTCATGCAAGTTGTCTCCTAAGGTGACAACTGGTATGAGATGTCAAGCCTTTTCTACTGGGAAAAAAATAAGAAAAATATTTCAGAATGTATTCCGCTGAATTTTTCACCCGACATTTTAATGGTTGAATAAGTAAATAAGTGCTAAAGTTGTTTGTTAAAAATAAGGACAGACCAATGCAGTTAGCATTAAAACATTCTGCTGAATGACATGTGTTGCCAGCCTGCGCTATAACGTGATAAACTCATCTCTGAATGTTTGCATATTGCCACCTCAGCGACCAGTTGGGCGACATAGGCCAAGTTGATCTCTTGGATTTACTAATTTATTAATTTATTTATTGTTATAATTATTATTAATGCCATAGGAATTAAGGTAGGAAGCATCGGGGTAACTTGTAGATCAAAAATAGCTAAAATTGTTCCGATCGGAAATCCAAGATGGCCGCCATCTTGAAACGCCTTTTTTTTTTTTTTTTTTTTTTTTTTTTTGCTTCCTTTCTTGAACAGAAGGGCCAATTGACTTGAAACTTGGTAGGAAGTATCGGCCATCAAAAATTGCTAAAATTGTTCCGATCGAAATTTCAAGATGGCCACCATGATTGCCATCTTGAAAATCTATTTTTGTTTCTGTTCCTGAACGGAAAGGCAAATTGACTTGAAACTTGGTAGGAAGCATTGGGTGATTTTTACATCAAAAATAGCTAAAATATTACGGATGGGAAATCCCAGATGGCCGCCCTCCTGAGCTGAAAGGCCAACTGACTTTAAACTTGGTAGGAAGAATCGGGGTGTAGATCAAAACTAGCTTAAACTTTCCGATCGGAAATCCAAAATGGCTGCTGTGCCCACCTTCTTGAAAATCTATTTTTCGCTTCTTCTCCTAACTAAAAAAGGGCAACTGACTTTGGTCTTGGTTGGAAGCATCAGGGTGACTTGTAGATCAAAAGTAGCTAAAATTGTTCCGATCGTAAATTCAAGATGTACCCCATGGCCATCATCTTGAAAATCTATTTTTCGCTTCTTCTGAACCGAAAAGGCCAATTAACTTGAAACTTGGTGGAATGCATCGGGGTGTCTTGTAGAGCAAAAATAGCAAAAATCGTTCCGATCCGAACTCCAAGATAGCCGCCATGACCACCATCATGAAAATCTATTTTTCGCTTCTTCTCCTGAAACGAAAGGCCAATCGACATGAAACTTGGAGGAAGCATCGGGGTGACTTGTAGATAAAAAAAATAGCTAAAATTGTTCAATTGGGAAAACCATGATGGCCGCCTTCTTGAAAATCTATTGTTTCTTCTCCTCCTGAGATTAAAGACATTAATGGGCTGAGGTCAGACGCTGCAGAATGCGGCGTCTAATCAGGCGAGGCTCTTCTTTGATTGCCGAAATTATAGAAGTTAAGGGTCGAACGAGACAGTCTTAAGGCCCCGTTTAAGATCATTTTCGCCAGCCTACTCTCAGAGACAATCGACCCACCAAGGCCGTCAGTGCTGTGATTACTTTTGCTCCGATTTCAATTTGTAGTCGAGCACTCATCTTTTTTTTTCATCACGGTGTTGATAAGTTACTTTATACGTACTTTGTATGTTTTTTTCTTCTTTTGTTTTTCTTTTGTAAATGAGTTAGACAAGTCCAACGTGGACCGAACAGTCCTGTTTACCTGGAATTATACAAGGACTTGCGAGTGCTGAGTAACCCACATCCCCGAAAAAACAAAGAAGAACAAAAAATCAAGGGACTGGATACCTTTGGAAGATTTATTGCCATTGTTACAAGTGCACATCTATCGTGACTTCTTGTTTGCTTTCCTTCATACCGAATCCTTTCTGACAAGGAGTCTACTCTAAAAGGAAAGAATCTGCTCCCCAAGGCAGTATTTCTGTTTCGCTATTGACCCCTCAAAGGCAGTATTTCTCTTTCGCTATTTACCCATTCAAGGCAGTATTTCTGTTTCGCTATTGACCCCTCCAAGGCGGTATTTCTGTTTCGCTATTGACCCCTTCAAGGCAGTATTTCTGTTTCGCTGTTGACCCCTCCAATGCAGTATTTCTGTTTCGCTAGTGACCCCTCCAAGGCAGTATTTCTGTTTCGCTATTGACCCCACCAAGGCGGTATTTTTTTTTCGCTATTGACCCCTCCAAGGCGGTATTTTTGTTTCGCTATTGACCCCTCCAAGGCGGTATTTTTGTTTCGCTATTGACCCCTCCAAGGCAGTATTTCTGTTTCGCTATTGACCCCTCCAAGGCAGTATTTCTGTTTTGCTATTAATCCCTCCATGGCGGTATATCTGTTTCGCTATTGACCCCTCCAAGGCAGTATTTCTGCTTCGCTATTGACCCCTCCAAGGCAGTATTTCTGTTTCGCTATTGACCCCACCAAAGCAGTATTGCTGTTTCGCTATTGACCCTCCAAGGCGGTATTTTTGTTTCGCTATTGACCCCTCCAAGGCAGTATTTCTGCTTCGCTATTGACCCCTCCAAGGCAGTATTTCTGTTTCGCTATAGACCCCACCAAAGCAGTATTGCTGTTTCGCTATTGACCCTCCAAGGCGGTATTTTTGTTTCGCTATTGACCCCTCCAAGGCAGTATTTCTGCTTCGCTATTGACCCCACCAAGGCAGTATTTCTGTTTCGCTATTGATCCCTCCAAGGCAGTATTTTTGTTTCGCTATTGACCCCTCCAAGGCGGTATTTCTGTTTCGCTATTGACCCCTCAAAGGCAGTATTTCTGTTACGCTATTGACCCCACCAAGGCGGTATTTTTGTTTCGCTATTGACCCCTCCAAGGCGGTATTTTTGTTTCGCTGTTGAGCTCTCAAAGGCAGTATTTCTGTTTCGCTATTGACCCCTCCAAGGCAATATTTCTGTTTCGCTATTGATCCCTCCATGGCGGTATATCTGTTTCGCTATTGACACCCCCAAGGCGGTGTTTTTGTTTCGCTATTGACCCCTCCAAGGCAGTATTTCTGTTTCGCTATTGACCCCGCCAAGGCGGTATATCTGTTTCGCTATTGACCCCTCCAAGGCAGTATTTCTGTTTCGCTATTGACCCCTCCAAGGCAGTATTTCTGTTTCGCTATTGACCCCTCCAAGGCGGTATTTCTGTTTCGCTATTGATCCCTCCATGGCGGTATTTCTGTTTCACTATTGACCCCTCCAAGGCAATATTTCTGTTTCGATATTGACCCCTCCAAGGCAGTATTTCTGTTTCGCTATTGACCTCACCAAGGGGGTATTTCTGTTTCGCTATTGATCCCTCCATGGCGGTATTTCTCTTTCGCTATTGAGCCCTCAAAGGCGGTATTTCTGTTTCGCTATTGACCCCGCCAAGGCAGTATTTCTGTTTCGCTATTGACCCCTCCAAGGCGGTATTTCTGTTTCGCTATTAACCCCTTCAAGGCGGTATATCTGTTTCGCTATTGACCCCTCTAAGGCAGTATTTCTGCTTCGCTATTGACCCCACCAAGGCAGTATTTCTGTTTCGCTATTGATCCCTCCAAGGCAGTATTTTTGTTTCGCTATTGACCCCTCCAAGGCGGTATTTCTGTTTCGCTATTGACCCCTCAAAGGCAGTATTTCTGTTACGCTATTGACCCCACCAAGGCGGTATTTTTGTTTCGCTATTGACCCCTCCAAGGCGGTATTTTTGTTTCGCTGTTGAGCTCTCAAAGGCAGTATTTCTGTTTCGCTATTGACCCCTCCAAGGCAATATTTCTGTTTCGCTATTGATCCCTCCATGGCGGTATATCTGTTTCGCTATTGACACCCCCAAGGCGGTGTTTTTGTTTCGCTATTGACCCCTCCAAGGCAGTATTTCTGTTTCGCTATTGACCCCGCCAAGGCGGTATATCTGTTTCGCTATTGACCCCTCCAAGGCAGTATTTCTGTTTCGCTATTGACCCCTCCAAGGCAGTATTTCTGTTTCGCTATTGACCCCTCCAAGGCGGTATTTCTGTTTCGCTATTGATCCCTCCATGGCGGTATTTCTGTTTCACTGTTGACCCCTCCAAGGCAATATTTCTGTTTCGATATTGACCCCTCCAAGGCAGTATTTCTGTTTCGCTATTGACCTCACCAAGGGGGTATTTCTGTTTCGCTATTGATCCCTCCATGGCGGTATTTCTCTTTCGCTATTGAGCCCTCAAAGGCGGTATTTCTGTTTCGCTATTGACCCCGCCAAGGCAGTATTTCTGTTTCGCTATTGACCCCTCCAAGGCGGTATTTCTGTTTCGCTATTAACCCCTTCAAGGCGGTATATCTGTTTCGCTATTGACCCCTCTAAGGCAGTATTTCTGTTTCGCTACTGACCCCTCCAAGGCGGTATTTCTGTTGCAGTTTCTCCACTGTTTGTTACGTTTCGAATGTTGTCATTTCAGGTAACTAAACCCTTATCCGGGTATCTTAGGAGGGCTTTGTTCGGTGATTGTGGCTTTTCCTGGGTATCTTAGTTTCTGTTTTGTATGACTCTTAGAAAAGTATCGGCGTCAGAAAAATTCTAAAACGTATATGTCCATTAACAGCTCAGCCTACTGATGTCTATCTTACACTTGTAACATTAATTTAACTGCAATAAATTTCATTATGAAAACAAGCCTATTCAAAGATATAGAAAATTTCACCTCCAAAAGCTGAAAATTTTCAGATAAAAAACTCTGATACTTTTCATATTTCTGCTCAAAACATAGATTGTGGGTACTCGTTAGAACCGCCTCGCTCTACATACGTTTTGAGCAGAAATAAGAAAAAACAACGTATATCCCTGTAAACCCCAGTTTTACTATATAAAAGTGGGGTTTAAGGGGGTCATAATTATATAGGCATGGTTTCGTGATGTTCTACCACCATTATAAATACTGTCAAATTATTCAGAAAAAAAAGTAATCTGACCTAAGACTACATTACACATTACGAAAACACGCCTATTCAAATATACTGAACATTTTAACCACCAAAAAATGAAAAAAATTCAGGTAAAAAGGTCGGATATTCCTCACACTTCTGGTCAAAACATAGATTGTGGGTACTCGTTAGAACCGCCTCGGCGAGGCGGTTCTAACGAGTACCCACAATCTATGTTTCTGGGCAGAAATAAGAAAAATAATGTATACCCCTGTAAACCCCAGTTTTACTATATAAAAGTGGGGTTCAATATTATATAGGCATGTTTTCGTGATGATCTATGTTCCTGGAACGGTCAGGGCTTCTACCAGAAAGCCAGTGTGGATTCAGGAAAACCAGAGGAACAATAGACATGATCTTTACAGCACGACAGCTTCAAGAAAAATGCAATGAACAGAATGTGGGCCTCTACATGACCTTACCAAAGCATTTGACACAGTCAGTCATGAGGGACTTTGGAAATTATGGCAAAGTTTGGTTGTCCTGCCAAATTCATAGCAATGGTGCAGCAGTTCCATGATGGTATGCTTGCAAGGGTCCAAAATGATGGCGAGTTTTCTGATCCATTTCCTGTGACACATGCAGTTAAGCAATGCTGTGTACTAGCTTCAACGCTGTTCAGCATGATGTTTTCTGCCATGCTTACAGATGCTTTCCAGGAGGGTGACAATGGTATACCTATTAGGTATCGCTTTGATGGGAAACTTTTCAACCTAAGAAGGTTGCAAGCTAAATCTAAGGTGCAGACAGAGGTGCTAGACGAGTTCCTCTTTGCTGATGACATGGAAAAGGGTGCTCCAACAGAAGAGAAAATGAAAAAAAGGTGTGGATCAAGTATCTGATTCATGTGACAGCTATGATCTCTAAATCAGCATCAAAAAGACTGAGGTAGTATATCAGCCAGCACCTGGAAAGCCTTACAAGGAGCCTACCATCACAGTGAAAGGTCAGCGACTGCAAGTGGTAGACGTTCACCTACCTTGGAAGCACATTGTCTAGAGTTGTGCACATTTATGATGAAGTCAGTGCTAGAATTGCCACAGCTAGTGCAGCGTTTAGCCGGCTACGTGGAAGTATTTGGGACCGAAGTGGAATCAGACTTGACACAAAGCTGAAAGTATATAGATCGGTAGTGCTGCCAACACTATTATACGCATGCAAAACTTGAACAGTTTACCAACGGCATGCCAAAAGACCGAACCACTTCCATACAAGCTGTCTTAGAAAACTTCTAAAGATCAAGTGGCAAGACAGGATTCCAGACACAGAAGTCCTGAAAAGGGCAAGGATGCAGAGTGTACATACTCTTCTGAAATTGGCACAGTTAAGATGGACAGGCCATGTTACCAGAATGCCTGATGAACGTTTGCCAAAGAAAATCCTCTATGGAGAGCAAGTAAGAAAACGCTCCAATGGTGGTCAGAAGAAGCGATACAAGGACACCCTCAAAGCATCCCTTAAAGACTTCAACATACCAACAGAGTCATGGGAACAGATTTCACAGGATCGTACAAAGTGGCGAGGCCTCATAAAAAAGAAAAAAGAATCAGCGAAGCCGAGCAGAAACGTGCACAGCGGAAAAACAGAGCTAAGACATCACCAACAGAGCTTTCTTCCTCAGACCTCTCTTGTTCTATCTGCAACAGGCAGTTTAGAGCTAGATTGGTCTCATCAGCCATCTTAGAACACACAAATTATAACACATCACCCACAGTTGATTAGGATTGGTCATTGTCAGTAATGACAGACGAACGAATGACATTGCAGTCAGCAGGAAGTATGATGCAATTTCCGATTAATTTGAGTAATTTACTGATTCAATAAGTTAGTTTTGCTGTATTACAAGCTACGTATATTTTACCGGACCCTCTGGTCGTATAGATTATATTGTTTAATTTCTCCAGATAGACTGTAACTGCGAGATGCGCTGCATATACCCTCAGCAATTCTAATGATTCAATGTATTTTGTTTCCTGAAATTAATTTATTTAAGGAGTATTGATACACATTCAGGGGGAAGGCAGCCTCCAGAATTGTTTATCCTGCTTTCTGAAAAGATCTATTCTATAAGGAAAGAATTTGCTCCCAAAGGGGAGCAAATTCTTTCCTTTTAGTATAGACCGCTTTTCAGAAAGGACCTGGTATGCAGTAAAGAAAATCTGAAGTCATAAAAGTTATCTACCTTGGCAGAAAATGTACCAAGTACATCTAGTCCCTTTATACACTTTGACCTCTTTATAACACGGTTCATTATAACACGAGTTTGAATATAACACGGTTGAAAGATGGATCCCAAAAATGTATTGATTATATTGAAAAATGACCATAAAAGGTCATTTTTCAATATAATCTATACATTTTTGTTTGGATATAACACGGTTGTTTAACTAACACGGTTTATGCTATGGACTCCAACAATAGTGTTATAAAGAGGTTGTGGTGTAATAAAGATTGATACTGGAGCTGATTTTGATAAAATCTTACTTTTTATTGTCTGAAATGAAATAAAGCTGCCCCTACTTTGTTTTAAAATGCTTCTACGAACTTTGCAATAAAGTATTATTGGAGAAAATATTGTCTTAGTGCGTAGTTTTACAAACTAGGCTACGTAGCCAAATTAGGTCAAGGGAGGTAAAAATGTTATGTTAAAAAAGTGATTATAATCGAATTACTTTAAAAGCTTTTTGGTATACAGTCGACTCTCGTTATCTCGAATTCCAAGGGACTCTCTAAAATACTTCGAGATATCCGTACTTCGACATATCAGATTTGCAGAATTGAGTAAAAACTAATTCTATTAACCACATTTAACAAATATATGTGTAATTGGACTCTTGAAGTTAGAGATATATTGAACATATTGTGGAAAAGAGTAGAAATTGCTCCCATAATATTTTTTACATGTTGTTAGATTTTCATGTTTAGGCAGGGACCAGATTATCGCTTCGAGATAAGCGGTTATTCGAGATAAGCGAGTTCGAGATAACGAGAGTCAACTGTGCTTGTATTTTATATAGTTTTATGATGAGCATGTACGTACATTATAAAAACACACTTATTCAAATATACTGAAAATTTTACCACCAAAAAATGAAAATTTTCAGATAAAAAAATTCTGATATTTTTCACATTTCTACTCAAAACATAGATTGTGGGTACTCTTTAGAACCGCCTCGACGAGGCGGTTCTAACGAGTACCCAGAATCTATGTTTTTGAGTAGAAATGATAAAAATAATGTATACCCCTGTAAACCCCAGTTTTACAATATAAAAGTGGAGTTTAAGGGGGTCAAAATTATATAGGCATGTTTTCGTAATGTATTTCTTTCCCAACGATAGTGCATCAGTGAGAGCATAAACAGTTTTGTGAAACTTAAAGTAGGAGAACATTCATTCTAATTAATTTTACGGACAATATAATTATCAAAACAACAGTCTTGGAAAATCAGTTTGAAACAAAAGTGAAGCTCCTGTGATTTTCTTTTTTCTAAAGTACTTAAAATGCAAGCGATAAAACTTAATTTGCTTTCAATATATTTACTTTCAACCAATCCCACGTACACAATATTTATAGCAGAAATTACTCCTCCACAAAATATTTTGATAATGCCTTTGACAACCAATAAAATAGATAATGTAAGGAGTAGGGAATATGACTCAATTATTTAAGATAGTGCTAAAATATAATCAATATTTCGCAAGTAAACCGCACATAAACAATTTGGATCCGGGTTAACCCAGCAGTTCGATAGTCCACTGAGACATTGCATTTATTATATTGATTTGTGAGACCTTGCTTGAGTGGAAGTAATGTGGCGGATAAAGCAGAGACAGAAAGAGGCTCGAACCATATAGTGATCGTGATGCCTGTGGACGAAACCAGATGTTTTTAGCTCATCAGAGCCGAAGGCTTCTGGGAGCTTATAGGATAGAAAGTGGTCAGTCTTTGTCTGCGTCGTCAATGTTCTCCTCTGAAAGCGCCTGGACTGACTGAAAATAAATTACATTAGGGGCCTCCTTTAGGTTGGGGAACAAAGTTTTTTCATAAGGTCAGGTAACATGACCGCCACGCCTATATATAGTAAAAAGCTTTGAAAATCTTCTCAGGAACCGAATGGCCGATTACCTTAAAACATGGTATGCAGCATTGGTGGCATCGGCCATATAAAGTCTGTTCAGTCGATTACCCTTATTTGACCTTGACCTTTTTACGGCAGGGTCAAATTCGGTCATTTAGGCTTCTGTATGGGAAAAGGGTGAAACAGTGCATTTTTTCCGATTCTCTTGAAGCCTGTGCCATCAAAGTTGATTAATGCAATCAAGTAATTGAACTTTTTATAATACCAAAGGTCAAGGTCATTTACCGACCGTTGTCCTCGATGCATCAGATTCAGTACTTTTAACTTCTTCTCTAAAACAGCTGAGCTAATTGAAACTAGATTAAATGTGATGCCTCTGTGGGATGAGGGAATGAAAGTTTATTCGTGGGATTTGTGTCACATGACCAACTTAGCCGCTATGTCCATATATGGTAAAAACCCTTTCAAAATCCTCGCAGGACTAAAAGGCCAATGATATTGAAGGTTGATATGCAGCATTGGGGGGCTTGATATGCAGCATTGGGGGCTCAGGCCCTACCAAGTTTGTCCAAATGAGGGCCCTTGGTTGACTTTTGCCTGTTTTAAGTCAAAGTCATGTTGGGTCACTTAGGCACTTGTAAGGGAAATAGGGCTAAACGATCGATTTTTTTTTCTGAAACTTTTGATGCTCATTATATGTTTATTCATTCAGCTTAATAACCGTCTATAGATACCAAAGATCAAGGTCATTTACTGACCTTGTCTCTAGGTCCCTCAGATTCAGGAGTTTTAAAATCTTTTCTAAAATCGCTGGGCTGATTGAAACCAAATTGCATAAAGCGCCTTAATGTGAAATAAAAGTTTGTTCATAGATTATGAGTCACATGACCAAGATGTCCGTTATGCTCATATATGGTCATCACGAAAACATGCCTATATAATTTTGACCCCCTTAAACCCCACTTTTATATAGTAAAACTGGGGTTTACAGGGGTATACCTTATTTTTCTTATTTCTGCTCAAAATATAGATTGTGGGTACTCGTTAGAACCGCCTCGACGAGGCGGTTCTAACGAGTACCCACAATCTATGTTTTTAGCAGAAATATGAAAAAATATCAGAGTTTTTTACCTGAAAAATTTCGGATTTTGGAGGTGAAATTTTCTATATATTTGAATAGGTGTGTTTTCGTAATGGAAAAGGATTTGAAGTTCTTCGTCTAAGGACTTTTAAGACCGATGACTTTAAACTTGGTATGCAGCATTAGGAACTCTGGTTCTATCTGGTTTACTCAAATGATGATCCGTCATTGACTTTGGCGTATTTTAGAACAAGGTCAAATTAGACCTTTGTACTGCCAAGATGCAAAACAGTGGATAGTTAGCTCACCCGAGCTGAAAGGCTCCGGGGGAGCTTGTAGGATAGTCAGTGTTCCAGTGTCCGTCTTTGTTGGTGTCGTCACCATCAACACTTGAGCTCTGGTGATCGTATTGGCCCGTTGGCCTCTTGTTGTTCCTCTAGGGACATTGATTTCTATAGCTCAGTTGTACCAGAAGGAACTTAAAGGTTGATACCTATGTTACTTTTGATTTAACCTTACGTTTTTGTTATTGGGATATTCTATTTCCAACTGAAACTCAATTCTGCTTACTTTACTAATAAATGTTACCGAGGACTGTGTAATAAGGTTTGATAGGAGAAAATGGCGTCTGAAAGGAAGTTTCCTAACTAGGCAAGTTAGGTCAAGGATGACAATTATTTTATCAGTTGACATTACGAAAACACGCCTATTCAAATATATTGATAGTTTCACCACCAAAAAAAAACAAAGTTTTCAGATAAAAATTCTGATATTTTTCATATTTCTGCTCAAACATAGATTGTGGGTACTCGTTAGAACTGCCTCGACGAGGCGGGTCTAACGAATACCCACAAACTATGTTTTGAGCAGAGATAAGAGAAATAATGTTTACCCCTGTAAACCCCAGTTTTACTATATAAAAGTGGGGTTTAAGGGGTAAAAATTATACAGGTATGTTTTCGTGATGAATAGAGATTATGATTGAAAGGCTTTAAAACCATTATGGTTATTTGTATTTTATATGTTTCTGATAATCAAAACAAGAGTCTGGGAGCATAAAACATGACACAAAGAGTCATTTAACCCACTTTCGACATTTTCGCAACCTGCAGACAAGATCCCTACTTTAAGTACAGAGTCTGACTGAGGTAATCAGAATATAAATTATATTGAAACCCGTTTTAAGCCAACCCGGGGGACTAGCAAAACTAATCCGGGGTCCCGATGGAGCTTCCATATGCCTCGGGTGCCCAGCTATATTATCAGTCTAAGTACCGGTGCAAATTTTGTTCATGTTTACTTAGATATGGGACACGGGTATACTAAAGTTTAATAAATTTTCAATGTTATAGGTAAAAAGGAACAACAATGTGATTCTTTAATGTATGTTTTTATTAACCTTTATGAATTTTCTTGATCAAGCAATATGCGACTCCTAGTCATATTAGGATCTCCACGAGATTTAGTTTGTATATCATCATTTAAAAACAAAAAAAAACAAAACAAAAAAAAACATGCCAGAACTTAAATAAGTTTTTAGATCTTATCCAGAAGCTTATTTTAGCATGCGTCAGATATGAATATGTTTGAACTTTTTAAGTATGGACCATAGTCATAATCAAACTTATCAAAGATGGACTGCAGGTCATATTCAAACTTACCAAACTGCGCTCTGCGCTAATCGAACACTTCTCCATACATAAAAATCCAAAGCTATATTAAGAGACCGGCGCAATTCGCGCGCCGGTCAATAAGTGTGACTTGGAAAATGAGTTTGGAACAAAAATGAAGCTCACTTTATTTTTATTTATTTATTTACAGTATTTTAAGAGGGTAAAAACACATTTAGCACATTGGCTATTCTAACACGTGGCCCTCTATAAAACATATATATAAACTATAATAAATATACACATACAAACACATGCATACAGACAAAATTATCACACTAAGACTTTCAAACTAACTGCGTATCATAAGCAATCCTCAATCAAGAACCCAGCCTAAGGCACAGTTTACATGTGGCGGAGACCAATGTCCAAACATCATGCATCGTCCCTCGAGCTCAGTGGTTGAGGACTCCCACGCTAACCCCTAAAACTGTGGCAGCTAAAATGCCATTCTTAGCATATTTACATGTATAATTTAATAAATATGTGTTGGCGCACAAAACCTGTTTGGAAAGGCTCACTTTTTACATTTTTAAAACTAATTATTTCATGATCTATCCCAATAAAATCATTGTAATAAAGAACCTAATCACTGTAATGTTCGTTACATCTGAAATTCTACTGATAAAGAGGCGGACCTTTGCTCTGTGCAAACGCATTAGAAAGATTCCGAAACTGAAAGATTATACCTTAACCTGCTGATTATAAATAAAAGCAGATACAATTTTAAAGATTTCCTTATTTTTTCACAGAAAATAGTATTTGGCATTTCATTAAAATTACCTCGGAGATAATGTGAAGGAAATGGCAACCTTTATTTTCTGTTAAAATAAGAAAAATATCAATTTCCATCGGATGAGTTAGCCTTCAGAATGCTTAATTTCAAAATACATATGAGACGGAACACGTATTTTTGAGACGTATTTAAATAGGCGAAATACGAAGGTTCTGACCTGTCTACGCGCATGCGCAAGCTAATTTAAGCATTAGTTGTCGTTAAGCCTGCTCTGCTTATCAGACATTACGAAAATATACCTATATAATTTTGACCTCTTCAAACCCCACTTTTATATAGTAAAACGGGTTTACAGGGGTATACATTATTTTTCTTATTTCTGCTTTAAACATAGATTGTGACGAGGCGGTTCTAACGAGTACCCACAATCTATGTTTTGAGCAGAAATATGAAAAATATCTGAGTTGTTCATCTGAAAATTTTCAGTTTTTGGAGGTGAAATTTTCTATGTATTTGAATTGGCATGTTTCGTAATTAGCAGAGACACAACTATCAGGCAGTTTGTCATCTGTATTCATCACGAAAACATACCTATATAATTTTGACCCCCTTAAACCCCACTTTTATACAGTAAAACTGGGGTTTATAGGGGTATACATTATTTTCCTTATCTTTGCTCAAAAACATAAATTGTGGGTACTCGTTAGAACCGCCTCGCCGAGGCGGTTCTAATGAGTACCCACAATCTATGTTTTGAGCAGAAATATGAAAAATATCAGAATTTTTATCTGAAAATTTTCATTTTTTTGGTGGAAAAATTTTCAATATATTTGAATAGGCGTGTTTTCGTAATGTGTTGCACTTTATCTGGACCATATTGAAAACTGATAGCCCATATTGTAAACTGCTAGATCCGCCAAAGATATTTTTTATTATGTTTGTAAAAGGAAGTTTAACCTTTTACAGAGAAGAAATTTAACCCATAAAACGCCAATTACAACAGCAGCAGACGACATTTTGAAATATTTTTTTTTAAATCTTTTCAAAGAAAACAAGTCTTGATATTTCATGTGAATCGTCAGCTAGATGATTCACATGAAATACCAAGACTTGTTTTCTTTGAAAAATTAAAAAAAAAACTAAAAATAAATGTCGTCTGCTACAAATTTTGCTTGGCGCTTTAAGGGTTAAGACGGATGTGAATAATTTTACACAACGGTTGACGCTTAGGAAAAATGTAAACATGTGATGGGGCTTAACGGGCATTTTATGGTGTTCAACCCATTTTAGTCTGGAGTCCCCAAAAAGGGTATTAAGCAAACAGTTCAGACCCAGCGGCGTCTGTTCAAGGTACATGTATTCACTGTTTGCAAATAGTTGAATCATTTTCTTTCTCCAAGAAAATCTATTAAAATCACATAGCCTGACATCTCAGACTGACATACCTGAAATTGTAATTAGACTCTTCCAATATATAGTGTGGGGGAGTTTATTCAGTTTAAAATAGGTTAAGTCCAACAGTGTGTGCCTTCTTAAGACATCCGTAGACAATATTGCTGCTGTCTGACATCAAACGTTCAAAGGGTAAAATTTGAGAAAGTGACACGCCCACCAATAATGCCTCGTGAGAAACATACTGCTGGTAAAAACAACAACAACAACAACAACAAAAAACAATGCAGTCTGGAAGAATTTTCATCAATAAATCCTCAATCGAATAATGATAATAAAAATACAATTAATTATAATGATAGGTATAATGAACGTGCCTTTATTAAATAAATACACATACTTCCCTAGATCCAAATATGTGGACGAACTGACCAGACAATTCATACATGTATGTGCAGTCTTGTCCGCAAACAGACTTGCAAACTACACTGTCAGTGTAATATGAAGCGCCTCGATGTCTTTTTGATCTTTTATAGACTTTTCGTCGTTTCCAAGGGGAATCTTTATAGCTTTAGTCTCTTAATATGGTAGAATATTTTTTTTTTTTTTTTTTTTTTTGTACATTTTTGGGATAATTTCGGTAGATTCAACTTCATTTATTTGACTAGGGTAAACATTAACTGATCTAACTCATATAACTTACGTCTAAGTCACTTTTAGTCTTAGTTATCCAGGAATGTTAGAATATAATGTCAAGGAACAAGAATAGCCCTTGCGCCATATGCGAACAGCGAAGGCCCAGATAAGCTTGCGCATCCGCGCAGTCTAATCAGGGCCTTCGGTGTTCGCATATGACATGGCCCGTTTTTTCACGTTGAGGATCAAATTCTTGAGGGATCAAATAAATCTGTTCCTGTAAGAACGTGTGTTGCGTATACATATGTGTAAGGCTAACACGCATATGTGCAGTTCGAGCGGGGTCTACGTAATTCAATAACTATGTATGAAATGAGAAAATCTAAAAGTTGCAAATCTTGTACATGTAAATATTTAGCCTACTCTGTGCGAAGTTTTCCGCGTTTACAAGAAAATGTTTTCTAAATACATGTATCGATGTATTTCCGCGTTTTCCGCGGGCCACACACATTGTGGTGAACCAGATCGAAACTGCACAGCCCGATCAAAGAGGTTGTTATATAGTGAAAATTATTCTGATTGGGGCCCGGAATGTGAATGCCCTGACCAGACTGGACGAAGACACCTTGTTAGCTGACGTGACTATTTCTATATAGAAAAGAATAGAATGAAACATGTACAGGCGAATGAAGTTCACCCTCAATACGCTGGTGAGGAAATTAATGGACACCACCAGCTGGTGTCCATTAATTTCCCCACCAGCGTACTAAGTGTGAAATCCTTCCCGGGCATTTGGGACACATTTTCCTAACGTCACATAGGATAGGAAAAAGTCTCCTGGCTATTTTTTCCCCAGTATAGTAAATGGGAAGTAATTGAATATGGACTGCTAATATTTCAATTTAGTTCGTGAAGGCGTAATCCTGAATCGATTTATTTTAGTAGCGAAAAAAAATCACCTGGCGGAAATGAACACATTTATTTACAATTTAAATACACTATTACACACCAGAAGCTCTTGTCCTTAACGCTTAGCATACTGGGTAAATTTTTCAGCAGACGACACTTTGAAATATGCTTTTATTGTTTCCCAGGAAACAGGAATTGGCATTTTCATGCAAATTGTTGGAGACAATTTGCATGAATTGTCAGATCCTGTTGACTGGGAAAAATGAGATAAAAATCAGTTTGTCGTCTGCTGAATTTGCCCAGAGAGTGGTAAAGATTATTTTTTTTTTATTAATATTTCTGCTTGACTCATTTATCGCTGTTTTTTTTATGCAAGGGTGTGCACAAATTACAATATAATTACACGTTTATATGAATAATGGCTATTTTACACATTGACATTGAATAGACAACTGTGTTAAACTGTTTATCCCGAGCCATGTTTGTCCTTAATAAACACTGATATACATGAACGGGCAGATAAAATGATAAAGTATATACAGTCGTATAGTATTTGTCGCAATTACAGTAAGTCACACGCATGTGTGCTGTTTCTTACTTCGCACTCACCAGGAAGTTTATCTTTTGAAGCGCTTTTTGTCGCGTTGTGAGGAATATGGCCGCTAATTTAGTGACATAATGATTCTGCTGAAAGGCTAGGCATTATTTGAGAATTCGTGTTTACTTTGAACGCCTAGACCACGACAAATTTCTGTGTTAACAGGCTAACAACGTAAAATCGTAAAGTGTTTAGCGGAAGAAACTAAGATATACCTGTCGGGAGCATATAGATATATATGTTATATACTAAATCTTTACTCGGCGTAACTTGAAACAATACTCTGTATATGGTGTATTCCCAGTTGGTGTTCTGAGCTCGATGTTAGATTTGGACGACTGTACTGTACATAATCTGATAATGTAAGGAAGTGCAGCTAGAAAGTACCAAGTATAGTGAGTGTCTGCAGATGTATATAGTTATGGACATGGATTCATATCTGGATTACAAATACTGCAGACAAATAGGAAGGTAAAAGGAAACCATGAAAAAGGCACATTTAAGTAAATGGAGACAGGAAAGTACTGGCTATGAAGGTTCAGAATATTCCTGTTCTTCCGAAGACATGGAATTAATGTCATTGTCGGGCGATGTACCGCCCACTCTAGAGCCGATGGTTCTTAACCCAAGACAAATTTCTGAGATTTCTTCTACAACTGAGGTGGATTTGGAAGGACTGGATCTTAGGAAAAACGTTACAGTGAAAAAGGAATCAGAAAATGACTGTGATTACGCGTTAGATTTAAGAACTAATATTAGAAAGGAAGAAATAGTAAGGAACGATTGCTCTAATAATACAACGGACAATGCTCAGGCTCTGGATCTAAGAATTTGCAATGTTGTAAGTTTAAAAGGTATATCCCCGGTTCCATCTTGTGTGCCCGACTGTGATAATCTGTCCACACCAGAACTGAATTCAGCTGTTGTAAATAAGTCTGCTGCAGCCGTTGTGCCAAATTCCATAAGACATGAAACTAATCAAAGTGTAGATATATCCATTCCAAGCAAAATGATTCCTATAGACATTATCGAGAAATTCAATTTAATTAGGAATTTAGTGATATCCTCGAATGGTGCCATTATACCAACTAATATTGATGATCCAGGTGGAATGAAATTAGAAGTTGCTCAAGAGGAGATTGTTGAAACCTCACCAGACAGCTACGCTGTATCGGACAAAGACCGGGAACAAGCGAACGGGTACCAACATATCCTAAACCATGTCAAACTTGGTGCGTTGCTCTTATCACTCAAAGTGCTAAGCAAAAAATGTAGTCGACGACATTCTATTATTTATTTACTACTAATTTTCAGAGAAAATAAGACTTTACATTTCTTGTGAATCGTCTGCCAAGCAGACAGTTCTCATGAAATGGTAAGCCTTATTTTCTCTGAAAAACGAAAAAAAAAAAAAAAAAAATGTCGTCAGTTGCAGTTCTGATTAGAGCTTTAATAGTGAACACATGTTCTCGCGATTAATTTGATAAGCTTGTGGTTGACTAACTTTTATCAAACGATTTTGGATTTCTGTTGCATACCTCAACACTCCTGCCACAACACTCTTGCATTCTTTGTTAAATATTTGGGGGTGGTCTGGTGTGGCGAAGGTGTCGTGTATATTTCGTCACCGGGGCGTCCAACTGATATGGGCTTGCAGTTGGGCAAGGCCTGCTATCCTTGTAGCAGGTAAGGGTAGAGGGGTTATGTTTCTATTTCTTCTGTTTCTTCATTTTCATTCTTGTTCCTCTTTCTTCCCAGTCCCTCTCTTTCATCTCCTCTACTATTCTATTTTCTCCCTTTCTCTGGGAGATGACACAAAATGAACCGCAAGGGTTGACGTGTCGTTAAACCCCAACACAATCATAAAAAATCTCGGTTAAATATGTTACTTATATAGCTTTATTTGTTTCAACTGTTTAATGGGGTAAACATGTGGTGTTCGCTGACTGCATATCCAGGGGGGGGGGGGGGGGGGGGGCGGCGGGGGGGTGGGGATGGGGGTGGGGGTGACATGACTCTAATGTGTTGACTCGGCCGTAAAACCTTAGCTCAAACAAATATCCAGGGGTCGCGAGTTTGAAACCCAGCTCAAACAAAGATCCAGGGATCGCGAGTTTTGAACCCCACATTACGAAAACATGCCTATACAAATACATAGAAAATTTCACCTCCAAAAACTGAAAAATTTCAGATAAAAAACTCTGATATTTTTCATATATTTCTGCTCAAAATATAGATTGTGGGTACTCGTTAGAACCGCCTTGGCGAGGCGGTTCTAACGAGTACCTACAATCTATGTTTTTGAGCAGAAATAAGAAAAATAATGTATACCCCTGTAAACCCCAGTTTTACTACATAAAAGTGGGGTTTAAGGGGGTCAAAATTATATAGGCATGTTTTCGTGATGAGCTCGGCCACATAGCTTTCGGTTGTATGATCATGAAATAATTTCGACGGCCATTCACCCCCTTCCGCAGAATCAAGAAGGTCAGTTGTCAGTTACTGTCGAAAGTATATGCCGAAGGACTGGTCAACCACTCTTTGTCGAAAGTATATCCCCAAGGACTGGTCAACCACTCTGACAGAGAACTAAGCATGTCCGGGAACAATGGAAGTAGGTTAACTGACCGCGCTAGCCGGCCTCGGTTGCTTAGTTGGATGCGCGTCCGACTGGTGATCAGGAGGTTGCGGGTTCGACCCCCGCCAGGCCAGGTCGGCAACATTCTTTCATTGAGATTTGATCATGAAATATTTTCTACGGTCATTCTCTCAGTTTTAACGAACGAGTTTATAAGGGGCAATATTTGGTGATAATTCTTGGATATTGTTTTCTTATTCCTCCTTAAAACGTATGTTGTGGGTAGTCATTACAAGCGCCTCTCTGAGGCGCTTGTAATGACTACCCACAACATATGTTTTCGTTGAGAAATAAGAAAAAATATCCCCAAATTATCATCAAATACTCCAACTTAACAACTCCTCTGTTTTAAGCTTTATGTCTCAGCATTTTTTTTATATGTATTCATATTACAGAAGCTTCACTTTTATTTTAAACTAACTACGTGTATACACACGTCTCATTGAAAATGAATTGACCGATTCATTGGCGATAAAATGGAGTTTTTGCCCATGTATGATATATATAGGTAGCTGCACGTGTGAAGACAGGAGCATGAAAAGTTCAGATATTTTCTGACCGCCCCTTATATATGAAAACATATAGTGTTGTGCCAATTAATCGAAATGATCGAAAGGATGAGCCTACTATCGACAGCAATTAGTTGATTTGTTTCACTATCGATTATTTGAAATTCTATTTTTAGAAACGTTGGCCAAAGGTCACACAATGAGAGATACAAATTAAGAGTATTATGAAAGATTATGGAGGAGAAACATGGCTGTAAACATCAGCTTTCAGGGTGGCCACTTACTCTGGAAAACAGGGAAAATGGTGGAAAAAATTCCCTGCAGGGAAAAATCAGGGAATTTGAAATTTTGCTGAAAATCAGGGAATTTCAAAAAAGCCTTATCTTAAATTGTTTGTTTGCAATTGCCAATCTACCCACACATTTTGCTCCTACTCAAATTATTATTTTGCTTTTCCAGAACAAGTTTTCTTTCTTCATGGCTGTATCATTAAAAAGCTAATATAAAGCAAAATTTGCTTTAAACTGACATATGAGTATGTGTATTGCTAATTACTGTTTTATAATCAATTGATATCAAGACTTGTTCCCAATTTGAAAATTCTAGTCTTCATACCCACCCCTTGAACACATGAAAAAAGAAAATCCCAACCTGTCTATCCATTCCTTGAACACCTGAATAGGTAATTGCAAACAAGCAATTTTTAAGAATGGCCTTAGACAGTCTACCATGTAACCAAAAAAAAAAAAAAAAAAAGAACAAAAAAACCCTACTGTTTTAATAAATTGGAGGTGAAGGTGTGGCTACAAGGGGAGGTTGGAGGCCATATATTTTACCAGTTTTGATTTTGACTACCATGAAAGTAAATTAGCACATGTACATCATATTTTAGATAAATTTTCATTTAATTAAGAATATTGTGACAGCATTGTGTATAAACATGTCACTTGACAGCATTTGAATCAGTATATGACTTCTAAAGGTAGGGGCCATTGCGATAATATTAAGGCTTTTAATCAGGGAAAATCAAATCAAATCAGGGAAAAATCAGGGAATTTGATTGCTAAAAATGTGTGGCCACCCTGGCTTTGTCTTGAAACAACCCATATCTTGAATTAAGCTAGTTAGACTATTATATGTTGTTGCATTCTAAGTTATACTGAACCATAAAGTCCATATGATGTAATCCTCTATTATTTGATGCGAGTTATGGGATATCCGATTGTACAATCGATAATCCATCGGATTTACTTTCCCGATAATCGATTGTGATTTTCCTGTCCGATTCCCAACACAAAAAACACACATATATACCATAAAACGTTTGGAGCTTTTTTTTATTATTATTATAATCACTAATTAACCAATTTACGCCCAACGTCCCATAAAAGGGATGTAGGTCATTAGTGCATACCCTTATCAGACGTCGCAAAACGCGGCGTCTGATCGGGGTTTGCACTGTGGAGTTTCTGTAAAACATGGTAGGCGTAAAAAATTAACGAGACACCCCTTCTATTGGAAATGTACGAGTTCAAAGACTTAAGATAGAAGAGTTCACTTGGCATAAATGGGTTAATTGATAACATAATTGCCTTCTTTGGCCTAACTTTGGTACGTTTAATTAACCAGAGTTCCCTCCCGAAATGCTTTATTATCCAGTCTTCACTTATTGTAGCATTTTGTAACAAACTAGGAGCAGTTGAATCTCATTTGAAAATAGTATTTTAAGACAGAAAGAGTGAGGTTATATCATAAGTAACTCAGTCGTCAACATTTGACATTTACTGCGGAATGAACTATATGTACTTTGATGCAGATAACCGTTTCCAAACGAAATGTCTTTTGCATCACTAAAACATGCCTATATAATTTTGACCCCCTTAAATCCCACTTTTATATAGTAAAACTGGGGTTTACAGGGGTATACATTAGTTTTCTTATTTTTGCTCAAAACATAGATTGTGGGTACTCGTTAGAACCGCCTCGACGAGGCGGTTCTAACGGGTACCCACAATCTATGTTGTGAGCAGAAATATGAAAAATATCAGAATTTTTTATTTGAAAATTTTCACTTTTGGTGGTAAAACTTTCATTATATATTTGAATAGGCTTGTTTTCGTAATGTCTGACTTTTCAATAAAATGTTCTATATTTGATTGAAGTCCAGATAATGATACTCCGGTCATTATGGTACATGTAAGGAATGCGAAAACCCGATTGTAGCAACTTTTTGTAGGGTTCAAGATAGGCACTCAGATAAAAGAAAAGCCATCGGGCTTATTGGTGTCTGTAAGTATGCCAAACATTATCAAAATATTCCCAGACAGCGTCGCTAAGTGGCCATGACCACACATTTTCGCTGACGGAAGAATGTGCACAATACTGGTAAACCGCTTAGAGGACTAAGCCTGCCCAGTAAACGTGTGGTTAGGTAAACTGACCGCGCTCGACATGACCCCATCGCGTTGACTGGGCCGTAAAACCTCAACACAAACAAACAAACGGACGGATAGACACACAACACACAAAGTGATTTAGAGCACCCCATTGGGGTCGTGCAAGATCGTTTTGAAGACTCCGCACCTCGCCTCCCCACCCATCCCCCCTACCTTGTACATTGCCTCACAGAAGTTCATACAACTATATGATTGAAAAGTATGATATTTTTATTGTCTTGGAGCAGTGTAGCTGTTACTGTTTGAGTCGCAACATGATAGACGCACCTTCTGACATATGCGTCAAACATAGACTCTGCGTATATAATTTTGAACCCCTTAAATCCCACTTTTATATAAAGTCGACTCTCGTTATCTCGACTTCGCTTATCTCGAATAAACATTTATCTCGAAGTTAAAATCTGGCCCCTTTTTTTAACGAGTAATTCTAACAACAGGTAACAAAATATTGTTGAAAAGAGGAGAAATTGCTCCTAAGGAGCAATTTCTCCTCTTTTCCACAATATTTTCAATACAACTCTAACTTCAGGAGTCAAATTACATATTCATTTGTGAAATGTTGTTGTTTGATTTATTTTTTCTCAATTTTTTAAACCTGATATGTCGAGGTACGGATATCTCGAAGTATGTCCCTTGGCCTTCGAGATAACGGAGTCTACTGTAGTAGAATCGGGGTTTACAGGGTATACATTATTTTTCTTATTTCTGCTCAAAACATAGATTGTGGATACTCGAGGCGGTTCTAACGAGTACCCACAATCTATCTTTTGAGCAGAAATATGAAAAATATCGAGTTTTTGTATCTGAAAATTTTCATTTTTTGGAGGCGAAATGTTCTATAGATTTGAATAGGCGTGTTTTCGTAATGGGAAACGTATTCTAACGTTACGTCTCAAATCGTTTGAAATTATTGAGTAATAATGCGACATTTATCGGGTGTGCCCAAGATAGAGGGTATTCAGAAAGATAAAATATTCTGTATGAGTCGGTGTATGTCTTATTAGGTCTTAATCTACAGTAATAAGAAAACAGTTTTAACACTTCGTCAAGCATGTATTGCAAAATGGCCCATCACGTAACCATACCTATATAATTCTGACCCCTTTAAACCCCACTTTTATATAGTAAAACTGGGGTTTACAGGGGTATACATTATTTTTCTTATTTCTGCTAAAAAAACATAGATTGTGGGTACTCGTTAGAACCGCCTCGCCGAGGCGGTTCTAACGAGTTCCTACAATCTATGTTTTGAACAGAAATAAGAAAAATATCAGAATTTTTTATCTGAAATTTTTCCTTTTCTGGTTGTAAAATTTTCAATATATTTGAATAGGCGTGTTTTCGTAATGATTATTCTATAATTCTATATGCACTATATGCGAAGACATAGACCTGTCTGTGAAGTCTGACAAAGGTCTTCTCTGTTCGTCCATACATTCTATAGTATCCATTTATTCTGTTGGTTGGTAACGTAGACGCTGATAGACTGCATGGTTGCACAGGATACAAGAAGGCACTTTTCCTGCATTGCAATTCATTTTTCAAACAGCAATGTAACCGCGCTCTCTGAAAACTTTGACTCTTCGATGTATGAAATTATTGTTGACCCAGATAGGTCTGCACATTAATGCTTACTTAGACTGGCTCTAGTCTCCAGTGACTAAATATTTTTTCTCATAATCATATTTGATAATCCACAAAAATAAATAAATAAAAAAATCATGACTTTTAAGGTTGGTCACTTGTGAATAGCCTGTATAGTCATGATATTATTTTGTTTTATTTTAGTGAATTATTGAACAGGATTATTAGAAAAAAAATAGTTAGTCACTGGAGACTGGAGCCAGTCTAATTAATGCCTAGTCCGTTCACTTAAGGAGAATGTTTGCACTTTCAAGGGAAGCAACTCTATTAAAATTGTTCTGAAAAAGGGATCTACCCTAAAAGAAAAGAATTTGCTCCCCTTGGAAGCAGATTCTTTTCTTTTGGAATATACCCTGTTTTCAAAAGGGGCTTGGTGCACGTAAAATGGAAGTCAGAAAAGCTATTTCCCATGTAATAATCGATGGGAAGTGTACCCAGCGGGCACATGACGTTTATACAACGTCGTCTCAACGTCGATGCAACGTCATTAACAATAAAGACAGATATTATGACGTCATAAATGTACTTCGAAGTCTAAAAGACTCATATACGGATATAAGAAATTATTTCAGATTATGACTTTACCCACAACATACTTGTATGTTTATGTGGTGAAATAAGAAAATATTTCAGCTCATGAATGCACGGAACTTCATTGCGCAGAGCTTTTCATAATCACCCTTCCATCGTTTCGATATGACTTCATATAATGTTGAAAGCGACGTAAAACACCAAACCATCACCAAGAAAATATGGCTACTCCTCTTATTCAGAGCCGTAGTCTTTGCAGTAAGGGGGCCTCTTTTGTCACAGCTCATTTTGAAGCGATATAAAGACATAGTTTCATTTGTACATTTGAATAGATACCTGTTTATTCTAAAGATAACGCATGATAAATCTTTATTTACTTCCTAAGTTTGATAAATAGAAAATTTAATATGGTGTCGTGTACATGTACTATTATAAAAGCTTTAACTTCCTCTAATTTTGCCAAAAGGCCTTTATAGTTACTACGTATACCGTATTCGACCTAATTACCTCACATACCCCTATAAGCGCACAGTCAAGCAATTCCATAGACTTCGGATAACAGACAGTGTACTTTTTGTCTACTTCTCTATAAAGGCATATGTTGTTGGTATCCTTTTGAATTGCATCGACTTGTCGATGCAATTCAAATGAGTACCCACAACATATGCTTCCATAGAGAAAATTAGAAAAGAAAACCCCCCAAAAAACATCGCATAAATACCATTAAATAAGTCATATGCTGATATAGTTTTTAAAGCGCATTTTTAGTAAATGAATATATATTTTACTACAAATTTCCCCAGTAATTTTGAAAAATATAGGCGTACAGTGCGATAATTGGATAGGATACGGTATATCAAATTTCTGTTTAGCCAAACTTACATAAAGGTGTATTGTTACATTGCTATTTTTGTTTTGTTTTTGTCACTTCAAGTTGAGCTGATAAACTTCGTAGATTTTTCTGCAATTTTTACAAGGGAGATAACTTTCTATTTACAACTTGCTTTCCTCCACATTATGCCCGTTCTGGAAATGAGTCTACTTTCAATTCTTTCTTTTTAAAGTGGGTCCCTTTTCGGAAGGGAAGTAAAAATATTGACAGAGTTACCACCCCCACCCCCACCTCACTACCCCGAAAAGGTATTCATTCCTCCATACTGTTTAGCAGACGACAAATGTGTGACATTTTTAGGAGAATATATGCCGATATTTCATGTGAATCGTTTACATATTGATGATTCACGTGAAATGTCTAGTCCAGTTTTCTCAAAAAATAAATAAATAAAACAAAAAATATATACATTTTAAAATGTCGTCTGCTAGTATTTAAACTTTGACGACTAATCAATAACCATTCAGTGTATTCAATTGTTTGGCGTATCTTTATAAAAAAAAATATGCGAAGTCATATTTGCGTAAACAGCCACATGTACAATGCAGATCGATAGATCACCCGTCCTTTTGTGTTCAACTTTTTTTTCTCTATGTGTGTTCTTTGTTTTCTTCAAAATATCTATTTTTAAATGTCGCAATTCGATACAGGTTGTATGAGTTGCTACCGTAGCTTTTTATATAAAAATAAACAAAATATGGGCATTTAGATTTAAACTTAACTTCACTGCAGCTGGAGTTAACTGCTGCGTTCCGGCTGTAAAATGCCCCCTCCCCACACCCGCCCACGCCACCTCGCACATACTTCATCATAATGCATTTTTTTTTATTTTATTTTCTTGGGACCACTTTGCCCATTGTCGTATCTTGGAAAATTTAGTCATCACGAAAACATGCCTATAAAATTTTGACCCCCTTAAACCCCACTTTTATATAGTAAAACTGGGGTTTATAGGGGTATACATTATTTTTCATATTTCTGCTCAAAACATAGATTGTGGGTACTCGTTAGAACCGCCTCGTCGAGGCGGTTCTAACGAGTACCCACAGTCTATGTTTTGAGCAGATATATGAAAAATATCAGATTTTTGTATCTGAAAATTTTCATTTTTTGGTGGTAAACTTTTCAGCATATTTAAATAGGTTTGTTTTCATAATGTCTGCTTCAGCAGGGGCTTGGGTAAGGCGTATGCATATGCAACCCTACAAACTGTATACCTCTCATATAAAGAGTCTCGGTCAAACCGAGTCTTCAGTTTTCTTTCTTTTATGTGCTCTTTGTTTCTAAGGACAACCGACATTATAGATTTAATTTGACTTCACTGCAGCTTATATCAAGTGTCGTCCGGCGGCAGTAAAAAGTCACCCCTCTAAAAACGGGAGCTGCTTTGAAAGTAAATTCTTTAAATAGTACCACATGCACCGATACCCCAACCCCCAACCCGCTCTATCACCCCTAAACACACGTTGGGAAAGGACATGCATATATTCATGTCCGATTTATTTCCCTGAAATTGTATCAGTTTCCCTTAAAAGTTTGAATTTGACCTTGAGGTCACTGAGATCTAGATAAGATTTTGGTACCCTATTTGACCCCCTGCTTTAAAGATTGATACTTAAATGCCCATTTGCAATGCTTAACTCTTAAAGCACCAAGCATAAATACAGCTTACAAAATTCTATTTTTTTTTTTTTTTTTTTTAAAGAAAATAAAGCTTGATATTTCATTTGAATTGTCTGCTAAGCAGACAATTCAAATGAAATGCCAAGCCTTTTTTCTCTGAAAAACATCGTTACAGTAAAACCCAGAAAGCATAAGCATGTCATCGGTGCTTTAAGGGTTAAACCCTTTCTGATCTAGTATACTGCTCCTGCCTACACAATATAAAAGTGAAGAGAACTGCTTCATGTTAAAAGATGTAAAGTTCACTGAACATTTTTACCCCCTAAAGTTGATTTCAATGTTGAAATCCAAAATTTCATTGAGTAGTTTACTTCCTCAATTTAATTCCAATGCTGACTTTCAAAAATTCAGCGCTGAAATACCCTTTACTCCCTCTTATCTAGGGCTCTGCGATTAACTTTTTTTCTTCCTCTCGCTGGGTTGCCTACCAGCTTAGACTGAACCATATTAAATCACAGAGGAGCGAATGATTGGTTTGTTTCAAAGAAATATCTCCTTCTCTTTGCTAATGGAATCGCTTCAAATGAGAAATACAAGAGGTTGTGAATTACTAGAAAAATTGCTCGCTTTGTAAACCAATGGTCATAAGTTCGATCATCTCGTCCTTCTGTTGAGACTTTGAACTGAGGCCTGGGTTCCGTCTGACCTTGTTGTTGGTGGCACTTCCTTGAATACTCTCACTCGCCTAACCTGTTATTAATTGATTGCAGGGGAAGGGTGTACTTTTAGGGGAGTCAGCTCTATCAAGTATGTTTTAACCCCCTTCTGAAAAGGGGATAACTTTAAAAGGAAATAATTTCCTCCCCCAACCCCACTCCCCCGGAGCGAATTCTTACCTTTTAGAGTAGACCCCTTTTCCAGAAGGGGATCGGTGTGCAGGAAAACAGAAGGGAAAGTCACAAAAGGAGAAGCGAGCTCTGGCTCTTAAATAAACTACAGTGTGGTATTTCACGTGTGGCATGTAAGATGCATATCATTTTCTCTTTCAGAGTCCGGAACAGATCAGACACCTGACATGGATCTCAGTCAACGGGCCCTGGAGCTTGGTCACCAGCTGCAAAACCTACAAGGTTCAGTGACGGCGGACTTCGGGCAACCAGAAGCATTCAGACATATGCAAGTCGGACAGGTTACGATCAATGAAAGCTTGATCAAAAGTGAGACACAGCCGTATCATCAGTTGCCGCCCATAAAACTGGAACCAGGCTTGGGGCTAGGTAAGCTGAGTTACTGTGTCGTGCACTAATAATGTAGGGATCAAACATGTTTTTTCATGCATTAACATTCGCCAGATTCCGTGGGAGGTGTTGAAAACCGAGGCCGAAGGCCGCGGTTTTCAACACCTCCCAGGGGACCTGGCGAATGTTAATGCATTGAAAAACCACGTTCGATCGCTTTTATTGCATAAAAACTGAAAACATTTGCTACATTTCGCGTTATTTCTTGGACTATTTTGTTTCACCATTTCACCGATGTTCGCGAACGTAATTTCCACAGACTATGGTCCTTCTAGGGCCGGGCAGTACACATCTCGAAACGCAGCAAATCTGTGGCCCCGGTACGATCATCTTGAAAGTTGCGTAGCCGTGCATTAACAGTGCGTGAATTGCCTTGTTGATACACGGCTTTTCGCCGGTTAATGCACGGCTGTTAATAACGTGCGACACTGCTTTTTATGCAAAAATTCGACGATAATGGCCCGACTAAGTTTTAAATATTTCACTTATAGATTTATGTATGGGCTCTTATAACATTTTTCTATATCGTAACACAAAACACTCTACTCATCGTCATCATGTCAGTTGTATGCCCCCCTGTTAGTGTTAGCATTGGAGGAATTGTTAAAGAGTATTTGATGATAATTCTGGGATACTATTCACTAGTACTTCGTAAAACCATTTCCTTATTTTCCTAATATTAATTGTTATAATTTTTGCATAAAACTGACAACGACGGTTTGTTTCACAAAATGTTTGATGTTTCATCACGAAAACATGCCTATATAATTTTGACCCCCTTAAACCCCACTTTTATATAGTAAAACTCGGGTTTACAGGGGTATACATTATTTTTCTTATTTCTGCTCAAAACATAGATTGTGGGTACTTGTTAGAACCGCCTCGTCGAGGCGGTTCTAACGGGTACCCACAATCTATGTTTTGTGCAGAAATATGAAAAATATCAGAATTTTTTGTGTGTAAAATTTTCAATATAGTTGAATAGGCGTGTTTTCGTAATGCTTATCTGGATTTATCACCAGTTAAGTAGGTCAAGATTCACTAAGATTTAGATACTGGTGCTGTTATCGATGTTTGGCTCTTTTTAAACAGGATTAAACATGAAACATAAATTATAATCCACTACAATGTCATTGACCGGCGGGGATAAAAACTTAATTTTCCCACATACAAACAACCAAGATTTAGGTCTGGGCTGCGTTCAGTAAAGCAAAACATTGGCGAGAGTTTTTCATCTTTTGAACGGTTATTGTAAACCCGTCTTATGTGACCCCAAATTAATGAGTAGTCATTTCTTCGATATTTGATTGAACAAATTGCCCAATAATTATAAGGGATAGAATGTATAATACCAACCAAGTAAACATTTACACGAACAAGCATGCAAAATAAAAGTTTGTTCGTTTAAGCCGCCACTTTGATTGTGCCAAAAGGCAGCTTGAGACTTATTTGCGGATGCACGCTACCGTCCGCCGAACACTGTCACAATTGAACGAAACGTTTGCAACAGTTTGCAAGTTATCACGAACGTTTTGCTTTATTGAACGCAGCCCTGCTTAATCCTGATCGAGATCGTCGTCATTTGCAATAAGTGTCTTATAAGGTCCTTTCCCAGCGGGCACAAGGCGTTCAATATAGGGATCACGTTACGAAAACACGCATATTCAAATATGTTGAAAATTTCACCACCAAAAAAAACTGAAAGTTTTCCGATAAAAATTCTGATATTTTTCATATTTCTGCTCAAAATATAGATTGTGGGTACTCGTTAGAACCGCCTCGGCGAGGCGGTTCTAACGAGTACCCATAATCTATGTTTTTGAGCAGATATAAGAAAAATAATGTATACCTCTGTAAACCCCAGTTTTACTGTATAAAAGTTGGGTTTAGGGGTTCAAAATTATGTAGGTATGTTATCGTGATGGATATGTTTTTGTTCTTTTTTCGCAAGATGTTGAAATCCAAAGCCGGAATAAACAATGCGAGTACACGAATAAATCGTGTTGAACAGTTGTTATACTGCATTTCGGCTGATAATTTCAAATGGTGATGTAATAAGTGAAAGAGGCACGAGCAGGTTGGAGCAGGAAAAAATGAATTCACTTGCACAGCAAAGCCATAACATCATGCTATATCATGTCCGCGTTTAACCCTTAGGATGCCAAGAAAAACGACATCGGAAAATGTCATCTGTTTATGTCGTCTGCTGCATCTTCTTGCAAACTTTTCCTACATACTTTTTTGCATGAAGGCAAACAGTATGGACCAAGATCAGACTGCTCCTAGAGGTGCAGTCTGATCTTGGCCCACTGTTTGCAACAACGACGTTTAAAGTAACCGGCAGAAAACAAAGCAGACGACAATTGTTGTGTTTGGCTTTCTGAAAATGGCGCTTGGCCAGTTAACTCATTTTTAGTCTGGAGTCCCATAAAAGGGTAATTGGCAAATAGTGCAGACCCAGATTAGACGCCGCGGAACGCGACCTGATCAGGGTATCCACTGTTTGCAAATGGTTTAGCCAGTTCTTTTGTAGGAATATCTAAATCACATAGCGTGGCATACTTAAAATTGAAATTTGACTCTTTCAATATATACAAATTGTAGCATAGGGGAATTTATTCGGTCTAAAATGGGTTCAACGACAAGAATGGAGATAAAGATGACTTATTCATAAGAATTCTATTAACAAATGTCAGTCAAATGTGTCCAAGATCTAGTTCAGTTTTTCTTCCGCATTGTTGCCAAAATTGCAATACTGATTTAAAATTACAATGGAATCTCCACCAACGGTCATCTCAACAACAGCCATCTCCCTGCTACAGCCATCTTTCACTCAGTTGCATTTTACTTTGTCTTTGACCTCTCTACGACATTACAACAACCGATGCTTTGCCGTTCTAAGTTGTTGTAGAGATATTACACTCAAAGGATTCCTTTTTTCTCAGAATTGATTTACCTTCATTATTGCATAAAAAGCAGTATCGCACGTTATTAACAGCCGTGCATTAACCGGCGAAAAGCCGTGTATTAACAAGGTAATTCACGCGCTGTTAATGTACGGCTACGCAACTTTCAATATGCCTGTACCGGGACCACAGATTTGCTGCCGTCACGAGATGTGTACCCGGCCCTAGAACGAGCATAGTCCCTGGAAATTGCCTCCGGCCTCGGTTTTCAACACCTCCCGCGGGACCTGGCGAATGTAAATGCATGAGAAAACATGTTTGATCCCTATATTACAGTTGGTGTCAAGTGTCATACGCTGGCCGTAAAATGTCTCTCATCTCTTCATCATAATGCAATTGAGCCGGGTTAACATTTCATACAACGTTCCATCTGCGTCCAGGGAAGACTGAGATCAGTCTGCACATTCGCCTAGCCGGAGCAAAGTCTCCGCAGGGCACTCCGTGGATAGCAAAGGATCTTACGTGTCTTTGGCTGGACAGTGACGACTCCAGTTAGACTGCTTGGACTCTTCGCTTCGCGCATATTCAATCTTACAGGAAGTCTTGTGCCCTGGCTTGATTTATACTTTCTAGACATTTGGGACCAAAGAGCACATTTCGAATCATTTGAAAATAGAAAACTGCGCAAGGAACAACATCTGCTCATAACAGTCTTACTTCTTAAGTTCTGTGTTGCTGTATGTCATTGATTTTGCAGTGTGGAAATTTGTCTTTTAGTTGATTCTAAGTTTTCATTGTAAGATCAGATGCAGATGCGCCACCTCGTCTGAAGTAATGCGTAGTGTATTTTTTAACACATTTCGTAAACACGCTTATTCAAATATATCGAGAATTTTACCACCAAAAAATGAAAACTTTCAGATGAAAATTTCTGATATTTTTCATATTTATGCTCAAAACATAGATTGTGGGTACTCGTTAGAACCGCCTCAATGAGGCGGTTCTAACGAGTACCCACAATCAATGTTTTGAGCAGAAATAAGAAAAATAATATATACCCCTGTAAACCCCAGTTTTACTATATAAAAGTGGGGTTTAAGGGGGTCAAAATTATATAGGCATGTTCTCATGATGATTTCCACTCGTTTGTTGTATGAATCAGTGCTCTTTATCACTATTTTGGAGGATCCTTCCTGATTTGTTTTTTTTTTTTTTTTTGTTTTTGTTTTTGTTTTTATATATAAGAAAAATGGAGAATATAGTTAGATCTTATAATTGCATTGTTTTGATTTTTTATTTTATTTTTTTTTTTATTTTTATTTATTTATTTATTTATTTATTTTTTTTTTTTTTTGTTTTATCCTGTTGAAATTTGGTGTTATGATATTGAAATATTATTCTACGGAAAGTCATAATGTATATGCAAATAAAATTTATTTGCTTTTAACCTCCCCAGCGAGATCCATTAATTTATTTATTTTATTTTTTTATTTATTTATCAACTTATTTATTTTATATATTTATTTAGTTATTTTAGTTAAAATGTTTTATATTCTGTAGGTTCAAACCTAGACACAACCAAAGAAAGTATGGATTATAATCATAATGAACGTTATCCTAGTAACTGTGTTAAAGTAGAAAGTGTATATCCGGACACAAAAGGTATTATTCCGTCAGTCGTGACGTCAGACGACGAGGACATGGATGACCTAAATGTGGACAGTGGTACCGAAAGTTGTGATTCTAAAGACTCTATTAATAATCGTAAAGGAGAAAGAAAAAGACCTGGCAGAAAGAAGGGTCAAGGTAATTATTTTTTCTTCACAGTATGATTTTACCGAATAATCACTCAATACCATTTTATCATTAACCCAGCCGGCCTCGGTGGCTCAGTTGGATGCGCCGTCCGACTGGAGACCAGGAGGTCGCGGGTTCAACCCCCGCCGAGGTCGGCAACATTCTTTCGTGGAGATTGATCATGAAATATTTTCTACGGTCATTCTCTCCCTTCCGCTGATTCAAGAAGGGCAGTTGTCAGTTTCTGGCGAAAAAATGTGCACAATACTGGTTAACCGCTTAGAGGACTAAGCCTGCCCAGTAAACTTGTGGTTAGGTAAACTGACCGCGCTCGACATGACCCCATTGGGTTGACTGGGCCGTAAAACCTCAACACAAACAATTATTAAACCATCTACGTCGAGAGGACTCTTCTACCACAGTCTTTGGACCCCACCTCTTTCCGATAGCAGGGTGTATGGTTAGTTTTTATTATTACGCTATCTGTGTTATCTGACTGTCGAAAAAATAATAAAAAACAAAAACAAAAAAAAAAAAAAACAAAACAAAAAAAAAAAACAAAAAAAAAAAACAGAAGAGTATTAGTAAACCGTTATACTTATGTCTTTGAATAAATACATGTTCTAGAGACCATAAGAATAGTCTCAGTGAGGCTGTTCTTGTTAAAATCATGAAATATATTTTTCATTATATATATGAAAAATCCAAATATTTCGAGTAGGTAGAGAAATGCATTTTCAGTGGTATCGATACATTGTCAGTGAAGACTGCCCTGCCAAAATCGTTTCTGTCTCTTACTGAAAAGGGGTCTATTCCATAAGGAAAGAATTTGCTTTCAGAGAAAGCAAATTCTTTCCTTATAGAGTAGACCGCTTACGGATTGGGTTTGGCACGCAGAAGTAAACAAGAAGTCACAGAAATTGTCTCCATTGGTGAAAATGGCATCTAGCAAGTAATTCCATTCCCCCTTTTTTATTGCTTCCTGAAATTTTATAGCAGTGAAAATACTAAATTCGAGTGGGCGATAAATAGTTATATATAATAAGAAAAAAACGTGAAAAAGTGTGAATATGTTATAGTCTCGGGTATTATGCGCGACCAATTTCATCTTTTGTCATGTAAAAACGCATAGAATAAGGGGTTATATTTCAATGCTGTATGCGACTGATACATGTAAACAAGATTTATCTCGGTATTGGGTGGGTAATGTACGTCACCTGAGGTAAACATCACGTACGTCACCTCTTTGCCATATAACTTAATTTGTCCTATTTTTATAGTGTAGAGACACTCAAAAAGGATAATTTGCCCTGCAGACCCAGATCAGACGTTCTGTGGCGTCTGATCTGGGTCTGCACTACTTTCCAGTTACCTTAGGGGGCCTCAAGATAAAATGGGTTAAAACACAAAGAAGGTTGATTAGTCCAACATCATGTGTGGAATGATCCACCAGGTATAAAAAATGGCTTTTTGAAAAAAAAAAAAAAAAAAAAAAAAAACATGAGTGAAGTTACTGAAGGATTTGTTTACTGAAGGATTAAGTCCTCTAAGCGGTTAACCAGTATTGTGCACATTTTTTCGCCAGAAACTGACAACTGCCCTTCTTGAATCAGCGGAAGGGAGAGAATGACCGTAGAAAATATTTCATGATCAATCTCCACGAAAGAATGTTGCCGACCTCGGCGGGGGTTGAACCCGCGACCTCCTGGTCTCCAGTCGGACGGCGCATCCAACTGAGCCACCGAGGCCGGCAGTTACTGAAGGAAGGCCACAATCACAAAGCATCAAAAGAAAAAGTGTATTGGAACAAATAATGGCGTATAAAACAGCAATGACTAAAGAAAGAAACCAACACAACAGAGGGACCGTCTTGGAGCGGTCAGCAGATAACAAACAATACCGTATTCGACCTAATTACCGCACATGCTCCTATAAGCGCAGTCAAGCAATTAGTAGTCTTTAGATTACAGCCAGATATTTTTTATTTTTTTTTTTTGGCGGAGGTGGTGGGGGGGGGGGGGGGGGGCGGGGAAGGCTTGCTATCCTTGTAGCAGAAACGGATAGAGAGGAATGTTTATATTGTTTCTGTTTCTTTACTTTTCATTCCTTTTCTTCTTTCTTCCCTGTCCCGGGGGTGGTCAGGAGTGGCAATGGTGTCGTGTACCTTACGTCACCGGGGCGTCCAACTGAAATTGGCTTACAGTTGGGCAAGGCCTGCTATCCTTGTAGCAGGTAAGGGTAGAGGGGGAATGTTTTTATTTCTTCTGTTTCTTCACTTTCATTCCTGTTCCTATTTCTTCCCTAATCGTCTCTTTCATCTCCTCTACTATCTCTTTTCTCCCTTTCTCTGGGAGACGACACAAAATGACCCACAAGGGTTGACGTGTCGTTAAACCCCAACACAATAAAAAAAAAACTTCCCTGTCCCTCTCTTTCATCTTCTCTACTATCTCTTCTATCTCTTTTCTCCCTTTCTCTGGGAGACGACACAAAATGACCCACGAGAGTTGACGTGTCGTTAAACCCCAACACAATAAAACATCAGATATGTTTTCTTATTTTGCCAGAAAACAGGATTTGACGTTTCATGCAAGACACTTTGCATGAAATGTCAAAAGCTGTTTTCTGGGGGAAAAAAGTAAACATGTTTTGATATTTCATGCAAATTGTTGCTGTCAGTACCTGTATTCTGGGGAAAAAAAATAAGAAAAATATTTTAAAAATGTCGTCTGCTGAATTTTTTTACCCAGAGTGCTAAGCGTTATTTTCTGATCTGAGCGCTTTATGGAAAGCGTTCAGAAATGCAAATGTTTGCCCTGGACCCCTGCTCCTGTTGGCACATGTCATTACATGTAGGTATAGGGATCAAGGGCAAAGCATTCGCTGTCACTTACGCAGCCCTGTTGTTCTATCTATCTATTCAAATTTTTAACGCTACCAGGCATCTGAGTCACATAGAGGTAGCGCCGCCCTGTTGTTATTGCTCATAGATATTAAAATAGGAAGTTAATTTAAAATCAGGAGACAAGATCCGTCACACCTGACCGCTTTAATAATCTGACTCATTTTCTGAAAGCGGACAAGGATACAATTTATTATTTTTGGTGTTGTCAAAATAAAATACTCGAAAGTGTGCACCCTTAATTTTGGGAGAGGCTTTTAAAATACGTTCAGCTAAGTATGACGTATGAAAAAACTCAACATCAGCATGAATGAACACGTTGAATAATATAAGTTACCTATTTATAGATAAAAGCTGTCTTTGTAATCTTAATAATCAAATGCTCTGAAGTAGATACCGGAATTGTTTGAATGATTCATAACACTATGCTAGCGTCGTACTATGGGTAAGGGCTACGCCATGCGAAGATGTGTCTTCTGATATATGCGGTCATAGAAGGCCCAGATCAGCCTGCGCATCCGCGCAGTCTGATCAGGGCTTTCACTGTCCGCTAAAAAATCTGTTGATAGTTCAGAATGATGTATGAATGGGGAGCAAAGGCCCGGATGGTAATTTGCGCATGCGAAGTGGATCGACTGAATCTGCGCATTTTGCGGATGTTAGAAGGCACCCTTTCGCTTGACGCGGCCCACAATACAAATATCGCATTTAGTCTTCGGTCTGGTGTTCGACCTTTGAATTCTTGCTGAATAAATTGAGATGCACCGCCTAATCAGCTAATGTTCAGCTAATCAGATTATTTGAGCCAAGTTATTGATACAAAATCATATACTTCATGACACACAGAGCAGAACCAGATCAAACCAGCTGATCTGGATCTACACTGTTTGCAAAGACAGTGCATATCCGGGACCAGCAGGACCAGGGTTAAGTCATCACGAAAACATGCCTATTCAAATATATTGAAAATTTTACCACCAAAAATATAAAAATTTTCAGATAAAAATTCTGATATTTTTCATATTTCTGCTCAAAACATAGATTGTGGATACTCGTTAGAACCGCCTCGCCGAGGCGGTTCTAACGAGTACCCACAATCTATGATTTTGAGCAGAAATAAGAAAGATAATGTATACCCCTGTAAACCCCAGTTTTCCTGTATAAAAGTGGGGTTTAAGGGGGTCAAAATTATATAGGCATGTTTTCGTGATGTGTGCTTTAAACAGCGGTTGTGGCTTCTTAGAAGTCTTTGTCCATTTATATTTTTGCACAGTTTATTTCACAAATCTCAACGTTTCGGCTGATTAAAGCCTTTTTCAAGAGAGTTAAGTTCTTTCAATGCTACACCATCTTCTCATCAATACTGTCAACCATTTTAAATACAGATGTCCATTTAGTTGTCAGTTGAGGCCATACCACTTGCAATTTATAAATAATCTCTATCATTTTCGATCAGGGTCGATGTAACTGCTCTTGCGCAAAAACAAAAGAACCAAGACATCTTTCATAAATGTCAACCTCTTTCGTTATTTATATAAGACGGGCACATCATTTCTTAGAAAATTGCGTGTGTGCCCAACGAAGCCTAAGATCAGCATGCGCATCCGCGCAGTCTGATCAGTCTTTACCAGTCTTTACCCACTCTGTGGGTAGTCAAGAATTCAAAGTATCTTTAGGCGGACAGTGAAGACTGATGAGATTGTGCGGACCGCGCAGGCTGATCTGAGTACTAGCTGGGGGCACATGCAGTCTTGTAAGAAATACTGTGCACTGACTCATATGATATTACAGTGACTCTTTGTAAGTTTCTTTTTTTTTCAGCTCTAAATTTAATCATTTATTGAAATTTATTCGAGATGTTTTAGCAAACCAAATACACGTCATCATAACGCCATTACAATGCCGTTTTATTTTGCTTCTTTTTCAGTTTCGAAAGTTTATCATTTATGGGAATTCATTCGAGATATGTTAGCTGATCCACGATATTGTCCGAGTGTAATCAAATGGGAGAACGAAGAGGAGGGAATATTCCGAGTGATTCAAAGCGAAGCTGTAGCCTCCTTATGGGGAGCGAAGAAAAACAATCGAACAAAAATGACATATGAGAAAATGAGTAGGTCTATCAGGTGAGTTATCCAGTTTTCAAAGTAAAATTTTCTTAAACAGTCCCATTAGGCATCGGGCAGAAAACAAGAGCCTCAGGCACAATGGATAAATGTTCATGCGAGGCAACCCTTTTAAAACTGTTTGTCCACTTCCGGAGGGGATTCGTCTCACTTTACTCCACTTTTTTGTTTTGAAAATTACTTCGCCTTTCAAATCTTGTTTTTGCCGGAATTTTGATTTCAGTCGATTTCTAACCTTCGTATCAGATAAACACTTTAGATTACAGCCTACTTCTTGTTTTGGTTGGGCTTTTGGAATTTCAGTCTGAATAAAGGCTTCTAGAGAGAGGCCTACTCTAATTGCAACAGGAGGGGAGGGCGACATGTAAGTATTTCTTCTGTTTCTGTGATGTCATTCGATTTTTTCCCTCGTCTGCCTCAACTTCTTGCTTTCCCTCCCTCTGCTTGCTCTTCTGTCCCTGTTTCTCCCCTTCTCTGGAAAACGACACAAAATGACCCACAAGTGTTGGCATGTTGTTAAACAAGAAGTCAAACAAACACATAAAGCTTCCTGTTTAGATTTCAGTTTCTTCTAATCTTGTTTTTTGATTCAAGATTTTCGTTATGTCTGACGTGGTTTTGCTGTTACTGTTTTAAGTAGGTTCCATCCTTGCTTCTGCTTTTCTAGTTCCATGATTCCACTTTTTACTATATAGAATTCGGTTCATTTTTAATTCTGTTTTTGTTATTGATTTCAGTCCGACTACCTTTATAATCTTGGCTTCAATGATTATATTTCAGATTCTTTCTGAATTGGATTTTGGTCGTTTAGATCCATGTCCAGCACTACTCTTAGTGGTTCTAGATTTCAGAATATTTGTTTGCTTAGTTCCGCAATTTACATCACGAAAACACGCCTATATAATTTTGACCCCCCTTAAACCCCACTTTTATATAGTAAAACTGGGGTTTACAGGGGTATAAATTATTTTTCTTATTTTGCTAATAAACATAGATTGTGGGTACTCGTTAGAACCGCCTCGCCGAGGCGGTTCTAACGAGTACCCACAATATATGTTTTGAGCAGAAATATGAAAAACAGCAGAATTTTTTATCTGAAAATTTTCCTTTTTGGGTTGTAAAATTTTCAATATATTTGAATAGGCATGTTTTCGTAATGAATTTTAGCTCATTTCTAACCTTGATTTGATTGATCGGATTTCATCCCGTTTCTGACACATTTACCGTTACCCGTTGATATACCATATTTAGACAATAATTAAAAAAAAACAGATAATTTAACCCTTCTGAAGTTGTCTCCTCCAGCTATGAACTGGGACATGTCCACTCTTGCAAATTGGGGCGACAGTCAAAAAACAAAATAGTAAATAGTGTAGATCCTGATGAGACGGTTCGTTATTCTCATCTGGATCTACGCTGTTTGCAAAGGTATCTGTATTGGCATGCAGGGCTAAACCTTTGTTAATGAACCCATGTCAAATGTTTGGAGCTAAACCATATTGGATTGACTGACGATGAAAGAGAGAGACAAAAAATCAGCAATGGGAAAGATAATAAAAACAAGGTCAAAATAATTTCAAAATATTTGTTAAGCTATTTAAAACGTTAATTGTTATAAGGAAAAAGTAAGAATTACAGATCAACTGTATATTCGCCATTACAGTATATACCCTAAGTATTGGGACTGACAGGCCTGTGCAAACAGTGCAGACCCAGATATGGGACTACACTGTTTGCCAGTCATCCAGCAGTCTTAAGACGCATCGAGCCGGTAGTAAAATAGACTAGTTTAAATTTTAGAACAAGTCTGGTAAGTAGTTAAGGTGTACCAGTATTTAGGATAAATGTGGTATTTGAAACATGTTTTGAACACTACCGTAGTAGACTGAACAAAGCGGTCCATAACCTGTTTTGTTCCTTAAGTTACTAATGGAGACACAAATGTCTATAGATATGGCGATAAGGGTGGGGGCGTTCATCAGAAAAGGTGCCATTTGGGCATGCGCGAACTGCGAAAATCCTGATCAAGCAGCGAAGCAGCAGTCTGATAAGAACCTTTGTTGTACATCGATCTATTCTACACTATGATTCTGTAAACGGACAACGAAGGCCCTGATCAGCGCATGCGCAGGCTGATCTGGGCCTTTGCCGTCCCGCATATTCCCTAAAGGCTCGTTTTACCATGGTCCGGTTGAGTTTATACCATAGTTGCATGTAATAACCTTGTGGGTTGAATTAGTTTAAATAACTTCCTTGCTTTTAAACGTTTAAACTTGCGTAATGGTGAAGACGAAAATGCACTTAGTCACATGTCACATGATGTACATGCGTCACGATTAGATAAATATAAATTTTAATGTATTGAGATTTTATAGGTTTGTTCGCTGGTCTTTACAAGTGGTTTATCAATAGTAAAGCGATACCTTTGAAAAGCATTGATTATATATCTGTTTTGGGAGCGGCAAATTGTGCACTCTTATGCATAATTATGGACATGCCCTTCTCTTTTTTTTTTTAAATGTTTGCTTATATTTAAGTTGATGACTTAGATAATCAAAATAAAATTTTAACTGCTCAACTTCTCAAGCAAGGGTATCGTTATCATAAAGTACGTAAACATTTTCTAACTTTCATAGCCGTCATTCTGAACTATTGTAAAAACATATCGCTGGTTTGAAAACACTTCTGCAAGTAGGTCTACCTGAACCTGAGTTTCATGGCGACTTAATCTATAAATTCAGAAAGATTGTTGGAAAAACTGATTTTTCGGAACAATTTTAATAGAGTGTCACTCGCTACAAAACTAAAGGTAACAACATGGATGCCAAACTACATGCAAGACTGTTGACCCAATTATGGTTGATAACTTTGTTTCCCTAACTTTGCTTTTCCTTTTTTATTGCACGACGGTGGGTCGGTCCTCAGACAAATTGACGGCTCCCCCTAAGTCTGTTTCAGATGGCTGGTGCCTGATTATCAATGTCTGTGGTCGGGACACATCGTGGTCCTGGTTGTGGTTTTCATGTGTTCTGGCTTCAGATCTCCATTGAGCCTTTTGCTTTGTTTCATCACAGTGTTTTCGATTGAATGTGTTCACTGTAATGTTTCACTGATGAGCATCACGAAAACATACCTATATAATTTTGATCCCCTTAAACCCCACTTTTATATAGTAAAACTGGGGTTTACAGGGGTCTACATTATTAGCTCACCTGAGCTCTGCTCAGGATGAGCTATTGTGATCACTTTTTGTCCGTCGTCCGTCCGTCCGTCCGTGCGTCCGTCCGTTAACATTTTCAAACGACTTCTCCTCTGAAGCCGCTGAGCCAATTTTGCTCAAATTTCATATGGAGTCTCCTTAGGGTAGGTGAACGAAAAATTGCTAAAATGGTCGCGGTCCGTTGACCAAGATGGCCGCCACGCCCATATATGGTAAAAACCTTTAAAAATCTTCTCCTCCAGAACCTAGAATGCCTTGGGGCTGAACCTTTGCAGGAATCATCGGGGACGGGGAGGTCTACCAAAATTGCTAAAAGAATTTTCGTACGTTGACGTTTGACCTTTTTACGGCAAGGTCAAGTTTGCTTCCCTATGCATTTGTATGGGAAAAACCTTTAAAAATCTTCTTCTCCAAAACCGAGCATGCCTTATGGCTGAATCTTTGCATATATCTTCGGGAACAGGAGAGCTACCAAAATTGCTAAAATAATGGTCATACATTGACATTTGACCTTTTACGGTAAGGTCAATTTTTCTTCCTTATGCATTTGTATGGGAAAAATGTTCAGAATTTCAAACAACTTCTCTTCTAGAGCCTTTGGGCCAATTCTGCTCAAATTTCATATGGAGCCTTCTTAGGGTGGGAGAACGAAAAATTGCTAAAATGGTCGCGGTCCGTTGACCAAGATGGCCGCCACGCCCATATATGGTAAAAACCTTTAAAACTCTTCTCCTCCAGAACCGAGAATGCCTTGGGGCTGAACCTTTGCGGGAATTATCGGGGACGGGAGGTCTACCAACATTGCTAAAAGAATTGTCGTACGTTGACGTTTGACTTTTTTACGGCAAGGTCAAGTTTGCTTCCCTATGCATTTGTATGGGAAAAACCTTTAAAAATCTTCTTCTCCAAAACCGAGCATGCCTTTTTGGCTGCATCTTTGCATATATCTTCGGGAACAGGAGGGCTACCAAAATTGCTAAAAATATGGTTGTACATTGGCATTTGTATGGGAAAAATGTTCAGAATTTCAAACAACTTCTCCTCTGGAGCCTCTGGGCCAATTTTGCTCAAATTTCATATGGAGCCTCCTTGGATAGAGGGAACAAAAGATTGCTAAAATGGTCACGGTTCGTTGACCAAGATGGACGCCATGCCCATATATGGTAAAAACCTTTAAAATCTTCTTCTCTAGAACCGAGGATGCTTTGGGGCTGAATGTTTGCATAAATCATCGGGGACAGGGGTCTACCAAAGTTGCTAAAATAATGGTCATACATTGACATTTGACCTTTTTACAACAAGGTCAAGTTTGCTTCCTTATGCATTTGCATGGGAAAAAACATTTAAAAATCTTATTCTCCAAAACCGAGGATGGCTTGTGGCTGAATCTTTGCATATATCATCTAGAACGGGTGGTCTACCAAAGTTGCTAAAATAATTGTCATACATTGACATTTAACCTTTTTACGGCGAGGTCAAGTTTGCTTCTGTATGCATTTATATGGGCCCCATACATTTGTATGGAAAAAATGTTGATAATTTCAAATGGCTTTTCCTCTGAAGCCTCCGGGCCAGTGTTGCTCAAATATCATGCGGAGCCTCTGTGGGCAGGAGAATGGAAGATTGCTAAAATGGGTATGGTCCATTGATCAAAATGGCTGCCATGCCCATATATGGTAAATAAAAATCTTCTCCATAACCAAATAAGCCCTGGGTCCTAACCTTTGCACAAATTACGGGGGACAGGAGATCTACCAAAATTGCTCAAATGATGGTTCTATGTTGACTTTTGACCTTTTAGCCTCCAAGGTCAAATTTGCTTCCCTATTTGTGTGGGCCATATACATTTATATTGAAAGTATCGAAGTGACTTTCACTCAGGTGAGCGAACCGTGGCCCGTGGGCCTCTTGTTTTTCTTATTTTTGGTCGAAAACATAGATTGTGGGTACTCGTTAGAACCGCCTCGCAGAGGCGGTTCTAACGAGTACCCACAGACTATGTTTTCGAGCAGAAATATGAAAAATACCAGAGTTTTTTTATCTGAAATTTTTTTCAGTTTTTGGAGGTGAAATTTTCTATACATTTGAATAGACGTGTTTTCGTAATGGGTAGAGGACCCCTATTCGGACCGAACATATATTAGTAATGTGGAGCTGCATCAGAATTAAGGATGCGTTGCACGAAATAGTCGACTCTCGTAATCTCGACTTCGCTTATAACCGCTTATCCCGAAGTAAAAATCTGGTCCTTATTTAACTTGGAAATCTAACAACAGGTTACAAAATATTGTGGAAAAGAGGAGAAATTGCTCCTAAGGAGCAATTTCTCCTCTTTTCCACAATATTTTCAATACACTTGACTCTCGCTATCTCAAACACTGATAACTCACACTACTGCTTAAGTCAAACTAGACTTTTAATAATGTTGGTTTAGTTTTGCCTTATATTTTTACATTTCAACTACTGTTACCTCAAACTACTGTTATCTCAAACTGAAAATTATGGTCCCTTGGAGTTTGAGATAACGAGAGTCCACTGTAGCAGAAAATTTATCAGGTGTATCTAGTCGGCTTTATAGTATATTATTTTTATTATTTATACAATTTTTGATAGGTTAACACTTAGCTTAATAAAAAGCCATTCTATGAACAAAACAAATTAAACCGAGCATAAAAGAACAAAAAAGAAACATTACATGCCTTATTTACAATTATGTACATTTTATGCGAAAAAAAAAAATAAAACAAAAATGGCATGTCTGTGCATAGGATGCAATATTAAAGGACGGCAGTTAAAAATGAATAAGTATGCATTGCTACGTGCTACTGAACTTATTACATATCTCGTAGAACATTTGTGAAAAGTTATTCACGGCAACGTCCTGGATCTCTTGAGATATCTCAGTGAACGATAAATATTTGCAAATGTTGGAGTGACGGAAAATCATAGTTAAAACACAATAAATGATGTTGTTAAAAAGTATTAAAACTTGAAAAGTCGTAAACAGCCCTTTAACCACTTCAGTTTTATTACATTACTTATAAGTGTAAGGGTCTCACCATGCAAAAAAAATGTCTCTTCTGGCGTATGTGGGCAACGAGGGCTCAGATCAGCCTGCGCATTCGCACAGTCTGATCAGGGCCTTCGCTGTCCGCAGAAAGAATCATTGGCTCTTATAGAATGTTTCAATAGAGAAAAAATGCCCGGATGAGACTTTGCGCATGTGCAGGCTGACGTGAATCTCTGCATTTTGCGCATGCTCGAAGACACTTTTTCGCTTGATGCGGCCAGTATAATACTGTATATCACTATCGATAATAAGTGGGAGATTGGGTCTTATCTAAATTTATGTTTGGCCCTACCTTTTCTACAGCTAAACGATTTCAACGGATTTGTACAACGCTTTTAATGCTTAGGATACTGGGTAAAATTTTCAGCGCACGACATATTGAAATATTTTTCTTACTTTTTCCCAGAAAACAGGTTTTAACACGAATAGTCATTTGTGACAATTCTCATGAATTTTAGGAAAAAATTAAGAAATAATATTTAAAAATATCGTCTGCTGAAATTATAAGAGAACTATAAGGTTAAGAATATGGGTGTGACTGTTAGGGTATAAACGGTATCCCAAATATTATCCAAAATTTCCCATGAAAATGAAATTTTAAGTCAAAGGGTGCTCGACCGAACTACAACACAAATACACGACCCCACCCCCTCTGAATCCGCCCCTGAAAGTAACAGGAACATGAAATCAAGTTATACACGTGTGAGTGCACATATGTCACACATACGAATACGTAACGGATGTGTTACATATGCGTTCAATTGTACGCATGTACGTAAGAGTTACATATGTGTATGAGTGCCACATGTCGAATTCAACACGTGTGCAAACAATACGAACTTTTCACATCGTATAAAATTGCAACGAAAAATCGATACAGTTGGATTTTGTAGACCGGGGGTGGCGACTGATCAGGATCTACACAGTTTGTCATTCATTTTATCCCATTTCAGTCTAACTGGTGTAAAGCCTGTTATCACGATTACATGCCTATATAATTTTGACCCCATTAAACCCCACTTTTATAAAGTAAAACTGGCGTTTATAGGGGTATATATTATTTTTCTTATTACTGCTCAAAAACATAGATTGTGGGTTCTCGTTAGAACCGCCTCGGCGAGGCGGTTCTAACGAGTACCCACAATCTACATTTTTAGCAGAAATATGAAAAACATCAGAATTTTTTATCTGAAAATTTGCATTTTTTTTGGTGGTAAAATTTTCTATATATTTGAATAGGCATGTTTTCGTAATGATCAGATGTTGTAATAGCAATATGACGGCTAATCTGGGTCTACAATGCTCCCATGTTTCAAGATACGGCTTATTTACGAGCTTATGTACGCGTATTGCAGATTTCCATTGTCAGAACAACAGATAACGCCGGTAAAGTGTAACAGTAACAACATTTACACCAAACATGGACACTGATCCTTAAGTGCTTTAACTGCAGTTCGCAAGTGGGTCCTATTATATCCCTGCAAGGGGATAAAAAGAACATTACCACGCTTCAAAAAAAAAAAAAAAAAAAAGATTTTCGCAACTAGAAGTTTCAGTTATTCAGACCTTGGAAACCATGCATTTCAAGTGGTTGCAATATCTTTGCATACATGCTTGATATATGTCCAGCAATGCTTAATACACAGATAAGAAACACGAACAATTAGAATTTTTTTATATATATAATAATAATACACATTACATATTACATTGAACATAAAAGTTTGTTCTACATGTATAAATGCCAAAACATTAGTTTTGTAAGTAGGGCCGTGTGTCAAATAAAAACATGCATACTAAGAAACAAATCGGTCACAGTAATCGTTCCTGAAATAGTGACCTCTACTTCATGTAATGAACAGGTGTTACATATGCGTATGGTTCGTACATATCATACAAACGCTTCACACGAACTTGTCAACATGTTACATATGCGTACTGTTGTGCGCAAACGTAACACTATAACGTTGCCCTGTGTTACATATGCGTACAGTTGTACGCATAACTGTACGCATAAGTACAACTATACACATATGTAACACATTTATGTGTGACATATGCGCACTCATGCACATACACGCCATGTGAAATACTGAGGACAAAATAACTTAACCAACAAGTATCTGTCGCCAGCAAATATTACGAGATTTGGCTATTTACAGACATCTGTCAGCAGAAAATTTAATGGATATTGACTATTTTTCGGTCGTTGGGGCACTGTTAATAGCTTGGACATCTATTTCTCACCATTTCGACCTGTCTTCATTTGCCCTTTGTGTGCGAACAATTTCAAAACTGTCAACATTGTCTTTGCCTTCCTTCTGTAAATATTTAAATTGGTCTACTTAGAACTATTTGAGCAAGACTCTTGAAACTTGGTGAACTTGTTGAGACACCTATAATTAACTTTTGAAAAAAAACAAAAAAAACAATCGGATTTATTTTGTGAGAGTTATGCCCCGTTTCAGTTGTGTATGAACAAACATATATATTTGGGGGCAAACGCATTTCTTGTTTCACATATTATATAGTAACAATGGCATCGCATACATGGCTATATTAAAACGTTTATAGTTTTCTTACTTATCAACAAAAAATGTATTCTGTGTACTCATTAGAACCGCCTCTGTTTACTTATTTCTACCTAAAAACATGTGGGTACTCCTTAGAAGCGCCTCACTGAGGCGCTTCTAATGAGTATCCACAACATGTTTTTTACGGAGAAATAAGGAAAAATACCTTCATTGTGTGAGTGAAAGAAAAAAAAGGCTCAAGAGTTATGACTAAGGTTTGTACAATCTACATTGTTTTGTTAATATAATTTAAATGCTGTTGAAAGAGACTTAAAACCACCTAGTCATCATCAACGTCAGCAGCCAGGCTACAAGGACGTGCATTTCTAAAGTTATTTTCTCATAACAGGAAGCTATATTTCAGTGACAAAACAACTGCTCATTTATAGCGAGGAGAAAGTTTAATAACTAAAACGAAAAAATGTTTCTTAACACTTATCACATCCGAATGCAATTGAGACCAGTCGTGGAAAAATAACATCTCGCTGTAACCAGTGCGTACATGTACAGTGATCGCCGTGTAATCCACGACCTGGGGTAATGTTATGTTTCACCGGACATGTCCGCCCAGCTTACACTCATATTAGTATGCGCATCCAAGCACTCTGAGCATTCTTGGCAGGGTGCTATTTGAAAAGCTAAGGATCCAATGTTTCTTCCAGTGGACAGCGACGACTCTGATCAGACTGCGCATATGCGCAGTCTGATCAGAGTTTTCGCTGCCGCACATGTCGGGCATGACATGATTTCACATTGTGTCTTATATACATTGAGCAGGGTTCGTGAGAGCTCGTATAGGAACCAATATGATACGGATCTACGTCTGTTCGCATTCGGAACAGGGCTGTTTTCCCCGTAGCCGGACCCAAGTGACCTCTTCTGCCCGGATGTATATTTGGAATGATAACTATTTACTTCCGCAAAGAGTGCGTTTCAAATTTACTTAGACACTTTAAAGATTATTAAATGCAGGGAGATTTCCTTTTCTGGTTAGAGAGAGAGAGAGAGAGAGAGAGTGATAAAGAATGAGAGAGAGAGAGAGAGAGAGAGAGAGAGAGAGAGAGAGAGAGAGAGAGAGAGAGAGAGAGAGATTTGTATAGTTTGTAATATTCTAACACTTTGACTATTTCATATCCGTCTTCATTATTCAGGTTAAAGTCGACAGTTTTAATCGTTAAGTTTGTCATTGCCGTCCATTTTTTTTCTTTGCGCTCCGTCTTATATTTGCGACACAACTATAATGTCATTTCAGACGTATGGTCCTTGAGAGAAAATACGAGTATCTGTGCTGTTTCACAATGTTTCATTTGAAATAACAGCTGCTTCGCGACATCATGTACAATGTACATTGTTGCATTTGCCGATTGCTTAGACCGACATCAGCCAGCCTAACCGCATTGTCTAAACAGCAAAATGACTTACTCTGTAGGGTGGGTAGAGAGGGGTTGTGGGGAGCATATGCGAACAGCGCCGGTCTGATCAGACTGTGCATCCATGCAGTCGCATCCGGGCATTCACTGTGAGCTTACAAAATTATTTATTCTTTTATTAGTTATTAATATTATTATTTCTTATTTTCCATTGACACGCCTGTATAATGTTGACCCCGTTCTCTCCAATACATGTACATGTAATATTGAAATCAGGATATACGTTGCCTTGCTATACATAATAAGGCGAATTTTGACATTTTTATGTAAAACCTAATCGCAGTATTTTGGTATTTATATTGTATCAGTATGTCTTGTTCACAGACAATATGAAGGCGTGTTCGCTGAAAAATAAAATGACATAGGAAACTGTGCAAAATGGAACCCATTTCTTATCTGCTAAGTTCCCATTCGCCTTGCAACATTTGTGACTTCCTGTTTGCTTTCCAGCACACCAAATCTCCTCTGAAAAAGGGTCTACTCTAAAAGGAACGAATTTGCTCCCACAGGGAGCAAATTCATCCCTTTTAGAGTGAACCTCTTTTCAGTAGGGATACAAAAACAGTTTTGGCAAGAATTACCTCCCCTTGAAAGCTAATTAATTCACCGTAATATATGACACATTCAACATTATCTTGTTACGCATATTTCCTTGTATTTTCTTTTTTAATGGAAATAGACGTGGTTGAGTGCTCTGTCTTCAAATAGTAATAAATTCCAACTTAACAGTCTTACAACTATTAAGCGCAATTTGATCGGCCGAAAGCAATTTGAAAACGGGCTTTGTATTTCCATAAATGAAACGAGTAGGAATCCCGGAACTATTTTCTTCGCGCATTTTTTTTCTTCTAAAATTGGTTATTTTACTCATATTTTCGATGCAAATAAAAACTTGGTGGAATTATAAGATACGAAATATATTTTGTAGATTTTATCGATGTGTAAACGCCGATGAATCGCTCTCAAACAATATGAAGCTCGGTTTTATTCAGCATATGAGTGATTTGCCTGTGTTTATACATCGATAAAATCCACGAAAATGAAATTCATTCATATAATAAATAACAACTAGTTCTTCTGTCTTACAGATATTCTAGAAAAGAGGGCTACTTTGCTGACATCCCCAAAAATCGTGGATATCCGAAAAAGCTGTGTTTCAAGTTTGGCGGGAAAGCACATGGCTGGCGACAAGTGAAATGAAGCGAGGAGGGAAATATCATGCGGTAAAAAAACACTGCAATACAAACAGGCAGCTAAATCAGAAATGCGATTCTGTTGAAAACGAAATGAACAATCTTTTGTTGTGACTGATGGTGGGAAAATTGCTAAAGTTATTTAGTGATAGAAGATAAAGTTGTACATGGCTAAGATTAAAGCAAAACTGAGTAATGACAGACAATATATCCAGCAAATGCACAACGTTGAAAAGACGTTGTTTCGACCTTGTGTGCTAACTTGGATAAATTCTCAAGGACATTTAAGAAAATCTGCTGCAAGTTCTCTCAGGTCAAGCCTCAAAAGTTGAAACAGCTATGCAATGATACATATAAGTAATAGCTAAGGATTTTGTACAGTAAATATTCTATAAATAGATGCATTTTAATGTTTATCCGGAAGTTTTTTACCGTTACAAAGACCGACATTACGTTAAGACACCTATGTAAAATATATCCAAACGGGCACGCAACACTGACACAACGTCACATCGACGTTTATGCGACGTTGTATAGACGTCATTTTCCCGCTGGCATAGTTCTTACCCATAGCTCTGGATAAGGGTATCTTTAACCAAAATTATAGATAGTTTTACATTTCTACGCAAAAACGTGTTGTGGGTACTTATTACAAGCGCCTCTGTGAGACGCTTCTAATGAGTACCCACAACATGTTGTACCGTTTAATATTGAAAATGAGAAATATTTGGGATATTTTACACAGGAAGACATTTTATGGAGTAAAAAGGTTGCTACAGGCAAATAAACAACAACAACAAACAAACAAACAAACAAAAACAAAAACAACAGGGGTTTACATTATTAAGCGGATTTTTTTTTTTTAATTTTGCTGTTGCTAAGAACAACAAAATTCTGAAAATCCGCCTAATAATTTAGACCCCTGCACGACCCTGTTTTCACTATATATTATGACGGAATTAGTGATAAACATTACATGGACATCTTCAGGTGATGCAAGCAATAAAATGGCTGTGGGGAAGTAGTGATAAACATTACATGGACATTTTCAGGTAATGCAAGCGATATAATGACTGTCTCCAATTGACGAAAGGTATGGTTTCATGGATGCATAGTGACTTACAGTGTTAAAAAACTTTCGGACAAATATTGATGCAAAAGATTTCCCCATTTTCTTACATAATAAACTCGTTTTCATTTTCGCTTGAAAATCCATGACTCGACTCTTGGAAATATACTTTAATCGAGTATATGTTTTAATTGAATGCGACTGTTTGAAAATACATCAACCGTTCTGTCCGGTACTGTTTTCCCACAATTAGAGTTGAAAAATGGGCAGCGGCAGGGCGAATTGTTTTAGTCGGCTAATAGCCATATATAGCTAGTATAAAATCAAAATGAACCTGGCCTTGTGAAAATTTGCCTTCGGGGCATATGCGGACAGCGAAGGCCCGATCAGACTGCGCATGCGCGCAGTCTGATCTGTGCCTTCGTTGTCCGCTTATTGAATCATTGGATATTGTAGAAGCAAAGATTTTTATCAGACTCTGCGGCCTTGCTGTCTGATCTGGATCTATACTGTTGACATAGTGCCCGAATACATACATTATCTCATGGCGTGGAGCGTGGCTATTTGTATTTATGCTTATATGTGAAATGGTATGTTAATCAACGTCACGAGAAAAATTGATTTGAAGCTGAAAACGTTGCCGTACTTACCCTTAGTATTTAGACAGACAGGCCCCATTAAACATTGCAGACCCAAATCAGACGCCGCACAGTGCACCGTTTCATCTGGGTGTACAATGTTTGTCACTCATCCAGTAAGTGGCCCTGATCAGACTCGCAGATGCGCAGGCTGTGCGATCTGGACATCTCTTATTTTACTCCCTTCAACCTTCCCCTGATAGACGGTATCCCGTCACTGCTAGATGAATAGAACGAGTTTGTCAGTCGATGGTCTGAGTGGGGCTCGAAACTGTAACCTTCGGCACAGCTGTCTAATACTCACGACTACTCGCCTACTGTACCCATCCAAGATAGTGCTAAAGGCTTAATAATATCGTTTTTCTCTGTCACTTGCTGTAGAGTCGGGATACTAAAACAAATCGAATTCGGTATTTTTTCATCCAGTAATTCTTAGTTTTAACAGTACATTCCATGAACTGGTTCTTAGTTTTAACAGTACATTCCATGAACTGGTTTTATGTTCGATATTTGAAACTGCAAAAAAAGTGTGCCTTGTCACCTTTATCGCATGCGCAGATCCATTTCAGCCTGCATGTGATCCAGACATGCGAGTCATACATGAACCACCATCTGTGCCTACTAAATTCCCTATAAGGAGAGTGGTTGGATCCATTTACATGTAGCCACACAAATCTGACCACAGTTTTCGTTTTTCGCAAACAGGATTTTGCATACTTCTCTATCCAAAATGCGCCTAGAGAAGATTTTGATCAGACTGCGCGGATGCGCAGTCTGATCTGAATCTTCGCTGGGCGCACATATCTGAAAGTGCGGCGTGCGGCGTTTTCCTTGTCGCGCCTCATATATATATTGGCTTTACTAGAGCGAGTTATGCGTCATTGTAAACCGTTTTCTGAAATCTGTATATGAATTTACAGTTACTTTTATACAAATATCAATTTTGAAAATCGTATGTTCTTGAATAATACAAAAAGCAAAAAACAACAAAAGTAACAGTAGTTCAAACTATCTGCCGCCAGTCCAGTTTATTCTACATCGTATTCTTGTTTAGCCCTGTCATCCCTGCAGACCAATACAGATGCCTTCTCAAACAGTGTAGATCCAGATGAGACGACTCGTAACGAGCCGACTCATCAAGAGTTACACTGTTCGCAGTTCTGTTATTGATTTGGACTAAAACCCCTATTTTTCAACAATGGATGCACCCAAATTTAGAGGTGGAAGAGTCTATTTCAGAAACTCAGGGATGTAAGGGTTAAGTTATTTGCAGGTAAAAGTAAACTTACAGAGAAACTGCATGTCACGCCGTTTATATTGCTGGCCTCTGATTTGGAACATAAATTTTAGATTTGCATAAATACTTAAGGTCATAAAGGACACAATCATTTGGTAAGTATATTCGCCAGTGAATTGTTGAAGTAATTACGAATGGATCAATACTGTAAGGGAGATAACTTGCGCTAAAAGCTGTTAAAACATTATAACAAATGCTGATTTAACGAGAACGCTATACCCAGCTAGCATTCTACGTAAATCTACATCGGGCCGTCATCGGCCCGTCAGCTACCCTGACGGGCCGATGACGGCCCGATATAGATTTACGTAGAATGCTGACTGGGTAAATCATGGGTGTATTTGATATAGATTAGGCGCTTTGTTCAACCAAAATACATATATTCTTCTAATATATATATATATATATATATATATATATATATATATATATATATATATATATATATATATATATAAAACAAAAAAACATTAATATTATACGGCCTTCATATGACCATATGAACATTTATTAATCAACTAAGTAATTATTGTTCTAATATGTGCCAAAACAGCCTGCATCATACCGCCGCAATGTTTGACATGATTTCTATACGTTTTTGGCCTGGGCTTAATACGAGGGCCAACACTGAAAGTTACAAGGAGTTAGAGCATAAAATCCGAGGGATTCAGTAGGGGCAAATATTTTACGGTATAAATCCTGCCTACATAGTACAAAGAAAAATGCAGTTGAAAAGTTGATAAATAAACATGTGAAATTGATGTTGTCATATTGGTTCTGTTATAGGTCCTCCGCTAATCGTATTGGACTTCGAATGGCTACAGTGGCCCTCGGCTTCGCTTCGGGCCAATACAGCTATCCTCAAGCCAATACGACTGACCTTGAACCTGTTAACAATCTCAATATGAAAACATCCATTTAATAACATTATAGTGTTACTATTACTTTTTCTTGATGGTCTCAGAATATTATCCCATTTGAACATTGTTACACAACAGTAAGTGGACTTAATACACGTAACGTTTTTTGTCTCACCTTTTGCGACTTCCCGTTTCATTACGAAAATACGCCTATTCAAATACATATAGAAAATTTCACCTCCAAAATCTGAAAATTTTCAGATAAAAAAACTCATATTTTTCGTATTTCTGTTCAAAACATAGCTTGTGAGTACTCGTTAGAGCCGCCTCGGCGAGGCTGTTCTAACGAGTACCCACAATCTATGTTTTCGGGCAGAAATGAGAAAAATAATGTATACCCCTGTAAACCCGTTTTACTATATAAAAGTGGGGTTTAAGGGGATCAAAATTATATAGGTATGTTTTCGTGATGGTTTTCCTGCACAATAAGCCCTTTCTGAAAGAGGTTCTACCCTAAATGACAAGAATTTGCTCCTAGTGGGAGCAAATTCTTTCCTCTTAGAGCAGACCTTTTTTTCAGAAGAAAGTGGGGGCAAAATGAATTTGAGCGAATTGTCTCCCTTGAAGGGGTCCCTTAAAGGTGTATCTGTTCCTCTTATGAGTAAAATAGTGTTCTTAATTAACTCCAGCTAGAATCCTAGCTACATGTGTGTCTCCATTAATTTAGTATGCAATTCATTAAGTCATTATAGTTAGCGTTTCATTGTGTAAATTTCATTTTATTGTTTCATGCATTTTATATGTTGCCTCAAATCTCATCCGGTTTTCTCACAAATGTGCTGTACGTTTATGAATTATTTTGTGAATATTGTTGTTTGTTAATTATTTTATAATATGTATGCAGAATAACAAATGAATTTTAAAATTAATTTTGATATACTTTTTACAATAAATGAAACAAAACATCACGAATTTCAGTCTTATCTTGTTTGTCATATACCCGGTCTTCTTATTTTTTTAGACGAAGTCTTATAAGATCATGCACAACCTTACTCTGTCAGCCTTTGTATGGAAGACTGTACGTGTCTTGATGTGATGGTAAATATCGTAAAACCACTATTTTGTCAAATCCTTTTGGTCAATTTCCGCAGTATGCATTTTAAAACATCTTGATGTTCAACTTCACGCCAAAAATCAATTTTTGAAAATCAAAGAAAACCTTTTCTATTGAAAATAACAATTAGATAGAATTAATGGTGTACAATGCGCGAAAGTACTTTCGTTAGTAAGGCTAAACATGATTAGTTTTTTTAAAAAGCTTAGAGTGCCATCTTTTGACGTGGTTAAATAATGCAATGGTATGCAGAGTTAACCCTTGTCATGCTGAATAAATTAAGATGCCACGCCCATTTCTAATTTCCAGCCAATCAGATTACTTGATCTAGGTTTCTGACAGAAATTCACATATTTGATGACAAACAGGGCAGATCCAGATCAGTTGGCGTTTTCAGAAGCCAACTGATGTGGAGGTACACTGTTTGCTATGACAGGACATGTGTTGTTCAGCAAGAGAAGGGTTAAACCAAAATACACTTCCTGCCATAAATCTCTGATTTACGTGAATAATCGGAATGAAGAAGATGGCTTTGTAGGTTGTGAAGGATATGTTAGTGTGCATTTGGTGTGAAGACGCACCATAATTTGGGTAGTTCGTGCTGCCTCTAGGTCATGTTTGTTTGTGTTAAGGTTTTACGGCCCAGTCAACCCAATGGGGTCATGTCGAGCGCGGTCAGTTTACCTAACCACACGTTTACTGGGCAGGCTTAGTCCTCTAAGCGGTTAACCAGTATTGTGTACATTCTTTCGCCAGAAACTGACAACTGCCCTTCTTGAATCAGCGGAAGGGAGAGAATGACCGTAGAAAATATTTCATGATCAATCTCCACGAAAGAATGTTGCCGACCTCGGCGGGGGTTGAACCCGCGTTCTTATCTAGCATGATCAACCTCATCACCTACCAAATTGCAAAAACTATCTTCTATTGTTTGTCGCATTCCTTCTTTTTTTAAGATGTTTTTGTATAGATTATAGAAATAAATAAATGTGCATGGTGTCTGCTATAACAGGCAGACACTGCGTTGTGTATTGCCTATACCTGTTTAATAGACAGGATTAATAACATGCATATGTATTTACAAGCAGCTTATAACTTTACAGACCTGATTAATAATCTACAAGCTTATGACAAACAGTTTACACATTTATGCTTCTTTTAAAGAGCATACTAATAACTTCCATGTGTTTTTAAAATATATGAAGATAACCAAGGAAATGCCTTAACTCTTTCACTACCACAGGCGGTAATAATAGGCTTTTGCAAACAGCATAGATCCACCGCGGGTGGTTGGGTGGTGCGAAGGTGTCATGTATCTTTTGTCACCCGGGGCGTCCAGCTGATATTGGCTTATAGTTGGGCAAGGCCTGCTATCCTTGTAGCAGGTAAGGGTAGGGAGGTGATGTTTTTATTTCTTCTGTTTCTTCACTTTCATTCCTGTTTCTCTTTCTTCCCTGTCCCTCCCTTTCATCTCTTCTGCTATCTCTACTGTCTATTTTCTCCCTTTCTCTGGGAGACGACACAAAATGACCCACAAGGGTTGACGTGTCGTTAAACCCCAACTCAATCAATCAGCATAGATCCAGATGAGACGGCTCAATGAGCCGTCTCATCTGGATCAACGCTGTTTGACATTCAGTCTTTCAACTTTGCATATAAACGTCTTTCCAAACGATAGTTTCTTAAAATAAAAAAAAGAAAACACACAAAAAAAAAAAACAGACGACAAGCGTCGTCTGAAATTTGGCGTCGAAAGAGTTAATCTCGATGCACAACCCTTCCGAAGCACCAAAAGAAGGAGAGATGAAGAACAAATAATGACAAAACAAACGCCATATATGAAACCAGAGACGCACAAAGAAGAACAACAACAGAGGAAACGCCGTGGAATGGTCAGTAAAAAAAACTACGAGGGGAGAGGGGAAAACTACGAAGGGAGAGGGGCACTTTAACTACTAACTTAAACCACTTATTCCACTACCTCATCTGTGAAACAACACAGGAAACGCATATCATCAAAACCACTGTGATGAAACAATGCAAAAGGCTCAGTGCTGATCTGAAGCCAGAACACATGAAAACCATAAACATGACCACAACTAGCCCGATTTATGTACCAGTATTGCCTATTTTATAGATGGAATTAATTAAAAAAAAAAAAAAAAAAGGTAAGAGAAAAGTCCAGGGAGTGCTACAATCACAAACCGCAGCCCTTCCAAGACACCAAGAGGAAGAGGAAACCGACAAAACCAAACACGCACAAATCGAACAAACGTACGAAAAGCACTAGGATTAGCTCTCTCTTCCCCAAGCGAGGTAATCGCAATGCTGAAAGGACTGAAAAACACAAGAACAAAATAACACAAGGAAAGACACAAAACAAATCGCCTCATAGAATAAACTGCAAAGTAACAAAGAGCAAGACCAACACCGGGACCACCGCCACAGAACGGTCAGTAGAGCAAACTATCGGGGGATAATAACTTAAATGTGTACGTAGAATCAGTTTATATACCAATCTTAAATGTGTACGTAGAATCAGTTTATATACCAATCTTAAAGATGAGGTTTATAAGCTGTCTGTGTATTAAAAACGGGATGAATACCATAGCTTCTTAGTTTATAGACCAGGGTCCAGTTCTTCAAAAATAACGATGTCGTTAGTAAACGTATCGTTAAAATTTTGGTCGTTAAATATGGATTATACGCTAATATTTTTGCTGAAACAATGTGAGCAGCTTTTGCATTTGCAAAAGCTACTCACATTTTTTAGCAAAAATACCTGTGAATTAGATATTGTACTTACTAGAACAGTTAACATCTCGACCACTAAAAAGCTCGTTAAGCTAACAATGCTTTGAAAAACTGAGCCCAGATTAATAACCTGCGTGTGTAAAAGGAATGTTTTTTTAATTTATAGACCAGATTGATTACCTGCCTATTTCTACAGAAACAGATTGAAATGGCAGTGTTTCTTATTTTGTAGACCAGATGAATAACCAGCATGTTTATGTGTTTCTACAACTTATATTTACCTTCGCTGCTTATTTTATAATGGAAATTAATAACATTTTCTAAGGTTTATCGCCATCATTCTGAATTAATATCAAAAATAAAGTAAAACCTCGATGACTCGAACACCGATGGCTCGTTTACCTTGGATGATTCGAACTTGTTTTTGAGCCCCTACGAAGTTCTTCCGATAACTCAAGAAATCAAATGATTAGGGAAATTTTCGTATTTTATCATGAAATTATATGTTGTGTGTAGTCATTAGAATCATCGAGGCGATTATAATAAGTACATCAACATACCATAATTGTCTAGAAAATCGAAAACAATGTCTAAATTATCGTCATTTCTTCCTGACTTGGCGTCTTGATTAACCCTCAGTTGCTCGAACTACCCATATCTCGAACAAATTCCAATGGTCCTAAAGATCCACTGAAATTCGACTGAAAAATGTTGGTGTGAAGAAGGTCTATTAGAACCTGAATTTTATGACGATTTATTCTTATAATTTCAGAAAGATTGTCAGCTTAAAACATATTTCGAAACATTTCGTCACTCGCTTCAAAAAGACAGTTTGTAATATGGATATTCTGCGACAAACTGCATAAACATATTTCGGAACAATTCGTCACTCGCTTCAAAAAGATAGTTTGCAATATGGATATTCTGCGACAAACTGCATGCATAATTGTTAACCCAATTATGGTTTATAAGTTTGCTTCCTTTTTTTAATTGCATGGCAATGAGACGGTCTTATATAGATTAAATGAAGGTTCCCTCCTAAATATGTTTCAGAAGGCTGTTGTCTGTATTCGGGGCCATCGTGGTCCTAGTTATGGTATTATACATTTATTAGATTTAGCTCTAAACTTTACTGTACAGACACCTTGTGGGTATTCCAAAGGGAGGTGAGGGGGGGGGGGGGTGCTGTTTTTATTTTGTTATGAGAGATATTTCATGTTATATCCCTGACGAAAATCAGGCTTATCTATTTAACTTTAAATTTCTTCAAACATTTACGACAAAGTGATGCTGTTGATTTTGACAGTCTTAATTTTCCTTGATTTAGGTTTTACGGCCCTTTCAAGAATATTTCATTTATATCGAGCCGATCATTCATCAAAGGTAGGCGAAAACCGGAGAACCCGGGGGAAACCACCTGACCATCCGTAAGCAGAACTCTTTCCCACACGTGACCCGAGCGAGGCTCGAACCACAGCGGTGAGAAACCTAATGGATTAAGTGTCAGCTCTCTTATCCACTAGGCAACGTGGGGGGGCTTAATTTTCCTTAATTTTATTTTATTTTTAGCTGTGAAAGCAGTGTATATCTTGGCCCAGTTGTTCAAAACTAACGATGTCGTAGGTTAACGATTCGTTAAAACTTACATCGAGTGACAATCAAATATGCTGATTTTTTTTTTTTTTTTTTTTTTTTTTTGCTGAAAAAATGTGTGTAGCAGCTACTCACATTTTTTCAGCAAAAAATATCAGAATATTGTATATTGAATCCGCTAAAACAGTTAACGAAATGACCCTTAACGAGCTCGTTAAGCTAACGACGCTTTGAACAACTGGGCCCTGGTGAAAAAAGTAGCAATCACAAGCGACTGATCCGATTTATACTTTCAATCCTCGCTTTGAACGACTTCGGTTTTCTTCATTGTTTAAAAAACGGACGTTATCTCCACTTCAGATTTTTCAACACCCCTATTATTTTGTATTCCTGAACTAAACTACCAAGTTGGGTGTGTATTTTCTTAGTTAGAAAGTAAGGAATATTCTGGTATCAAAATTATTTTGATTTCCGAAATATTTGTTTTTCTCTCTCTTTGTGGTAAGCACTCAATGTCGATGTCATAATGTTTCTGTTTTGTTTAGCGACGTCAGTTATGATGCCAGAAGCAATAAAGTATGAAAGCAATAAAACAAACAAACAAAAAAATGTGTTGGTATTTTTCGTAAATACAGTTATTTGACTAGTTCCGGGTTTTAGCTAGTTTCGAATAAGTAAAAAAATCGTCATCAAAGATACGACAGCGGTCAAATTTTAAAAAAAGAAAAATTGATATGGTCAGTCCTTCATTTATTCTTTTTCATATATCAGAAAATAAATATGGGAAATAATACCCTATTCATCGATACAATTCGATTTCCCCTTGATCCTACCCTTAACATAAATTTTATAAATGTGTAAATAACATTCGCCTAAATGTACTTTAGGTAGACAGTCAATTAAAACATTTTTTTTAACTATTGGTGGAACATACTTTTCAACATCTGCTTAAATGCTTCCTGCAAGGATTTAAAAAAGCGCTTGTTTTCAACCACTAATCGATCGCTAATTAGTGCATTAGATTTGGTTAGTTCCGGGTAAGGTGTTTATACACTTTGTTTACACGCGTGTATACATTTCGATGCAGTGTATCTAAATGAATCTGACACATGTAACAGACGATTAAAGCGTAAATTAGAGCCTCGTCATGACATGCCTTTGATCTACCTAGCATAGTGCCTAAGTAGAGGCAATAAAATCATTTGTAAGTGGTACCACTTTTGGCCTCATTATGCTTATATTTTAAGGTCTCATTTTGATACAGAAGTTGCACATATCTAGCACACAGTTTGGCTTTGACATTTGATCATCCATGATTGATGCATTCTGGAATTCTTCATCCTGTTCATTTCATGTCTGCTGGAGATCTTCCATAAATAACTCTGATATCATCTTTTATTTCTCAAAAATCCCATCACCTGATTTTATTTGTATCATACAGCGCATTAATTTAAATCATTTTTGTGTATTGTGGTTGGCCGTCAGCAGGTCTAAGGAAGGAAAGGCCAAAATCAAATGTTTCATGGAAATTACGTTTCATGAAGACTACAATATGAAAACATGATTACACAGGTTTTGTCCTTGATAAATGCCAAAAAATCAAACTCCGGTAAGTTTAGCATTGGAAAATGGATCCAATAAAATGTTTCAAGAACAATCGTACCAAAGCAATCCTGTCACTGTTTCCAAAAGCATCATTTCTGCAGAAAAATAGTATGTCACCTGGTACTATGAGGTTAACTAATCCCTTTAACATAAATGGCCAGCAGACCTTAACAAATTTCTCTAAGGGCCCCCACCAGACTACAAATGGACCAAAGTGACAATTCCATAGAAACATGTGTCAAATGCCCTTCTACAAGACCCAATTTATGACAATTTATGATAAAATAAACAAGCAAAACACTAAGGTTCCCAGCCCTTCTGTGTCTGCAGTATAAAACGAATCATATGCAGTGAAGGCTTTTATTTAGAAGATTTAGTTGGGGTGTGAAAATTGTTATCACTATTGATACTGAGGCGACCAGGACCATTATTTCAGAAATGGTATATAACGCTATCCCAAACGATCAGCTGCCTTTGTTACACATGTCTTGTATATACCACAGCAGAACTAAGAGCGAGGGTTTGTAGTGTTTTGATTGTGGTGCCGTTCCTTTAAGTGCGTCCTTCTTTCCCTTTGGTGTCTTGGACAGGACGTTGTAAAGTAAAGTATATTGATTCCTGATCACTGCCTTTCCTTTTTTATTGCCGACGAACCTGGTAAAACACTGGGACAGTTTGGAACAGCTTGCAAAGTTTGGGAATCGCAGAAGCTATTTCTGGAATTTCTTCTTTATATTGGAAGAAGAGAATAAAATGGAACATGGAAACCTTCCTTCAATACACCAGACAGCTCCTTCATCAAGTTCTATCACCAAAGTACAACAAATAAACGTTAGGTGGGTTGAAGAAATTAAGATACCTAGTCACCTGGAAAATTTGTATCAGTCAGCTTTTGAAAATTGCACTGAACATGAATGGAAAAGAAAGGCTGAGACTCTCGCTCATTTTACCAATACTTTTTCTAGGGACGAGTTCTTGGGTTTAACTACACTGGTAGAGCATAGCATTGACGTAGGTGACCATAGTCCCATAAAACAACCTCCCCGTGGAGTGGCAGTGGCATTCGCCTCAGAGGAAGAAAATGTTATTCGGACATCACCATGGGCTAGTCCAATTTGTCTTGTGAAGAAACAAGTCTAGTAAAATACGGCCTTGCATTGAGTGTAGACGCTTGAATGAGATCACAAAGAAAGATGCCTTACCTTTGCCGAGGTTCACCGACTGTTTAGACGCGGTGACTGCAGGTGGGAGGGCCTAACATCAATTAGTATAACATAGCCAGTTTTATATACAAGACACAATGGCTATCCCATCGAGTAATTACAGAACGATATCTTACATAATCTCCGTCCGTTTAAAGATATTTCAGTAGTCTGCAGATACTTTCACCTATCCTTGATGGCTTTAATAGCATTTCCGGCACCAACTGCCATTCTATAGGAGTTAATATATGTTGAAGCAGCGCAGTATTCTACTGAATACATTCTCTACATTCTATAGAGAAAATATCGTTCAAGAATCCGCAAGATGTTACTAGACGACACAATCACAGGTGCCCTTTGCCTACAGTTTGAGGTTCTCTTGTTCGCTACCGATTCCGACTGCTGCTTAAATGGCTCCAATTAAGACACCATAACCGTTTAACCAGCTTATATGTTTACTTAGAACACTTGGGAGATAGAATGATGAAGAAGAAAGACAAGCGGTGGAACATACATATAAAGATGGGAGTATCATAGATGGTTCAATAACTTGACAATATACACATTTACAAAGTAGGAGCAGATACTTACCATGTAAGGAAAGAACATAATTTAAGGAACCAAATGTACAAGAAGAATCAGCGACCCAGACCTGCAGGAACGCCTAAACAAGTCTAAAGTGAACACCCTGTGCTCCGCAATAGACTGTTTATATACAGTTAAATAAAACATGCATGTAGGGCATACAATAATAAATATCCAGAAAATGGATTCCTAGTTCTTTGTGTTACTTCTTTCTTAAAGGTGTAACCTTTCAAAATGCATTGATCAAGGTGGCTTTGAGTTTCGAGCTGTAGTGTGCAAGCCTTTAGTGCCAGTATTATACCTTTCTGTTTTCAAGACAACAAGCCAACATTATGCGAGAGCCTCAAAGTTCTTAGAAGGAATGCTGCTGGTCGCCAAACACAAGGGTGGTGCGTACCAATGTATTCGGTGTTGCCACCAAGAGGAAAAGGAATTTACTGACGTAAAGCAGAGGGTTGAAGAACACATTTTAAAACACAATCTTTGTTTGGACCAGACTCCCTTCTATTGTTTTCCGTGCCTACTCAGGTCAATAGATAGAAGTTCACTTTTTGACCATGTTTTCATACATCATAGACACAGGCAGATTGTACAGGAGAAGAGGGTGACGGATTCTACACCCTATTTATGGAAAGTACCATCTCCTATACCACGGAAAAGAATAACTACTTTGTCTTCCTAGCAGATGTCAGACAAATTATTTCTAAGAGCTCATTTAAGCAGTCCAAGAAATCTTCCCAAAGGTAATGAATGATCTAGAGTGTAAAGCATGTTGCCTCAGCCTGAGTCCAGACTCCTGAATGTCAGCAGCGGTCCACAGCACAGTCAGTGTCTACAATGCTCCAACCAGATAACCTGCTTACATCTATTCTGATGACTAAGTTGCAGAGGCCTTGCATCAAACCCTTGGGACTCGGCATCGAACGCAAACTTAGGTAGTACCTGCACCCACAATTTGCATCCAGAATCCTCTGCCACCCCAAGAAGCTACCATTCCTTATGTCGCACCTGAACCAGAAGCAAGGCCATGTAGGGATAGAGCTCGTCCTAAATCTATGGAGGCTTCAGATCTATTGGAAGTACATCTGTAGCTAGACATCTAACAGCAGAGCCTACAGAGCCGGTGTACGCGCTCCAACACCGAGAAGATCAGTTACAGAACAGATGTGGGAACAGATACTGTCATTCAGGCCCCAACCAATTTTTTGTTACACCAACAGCCATTCACTTCTGAAAGGCACCTGGACTAAAGACAGAAGACGAGATGCGGCGGGGACCAATAAAGTATAACCTCCGGCTGCGGAGAACATTCTCTCATAGCTGCTGCGGGCAGACGAGACAGGCCCTGACAACAAAATCTAATTAAGTATACACAGGCACCAAACCGGACAAAACAAATGCAGGTAACTACAACCAGCATGGAACCCTCCTCTCCTCTCCTCTCCCACGAAGATATGTGATCACTTTACGAATACGGAAGAGCTCCTAAAACTACATCATAATAGGACAGTTGACAAAATAGAACGAAATGCCAGATACTTGTCAGATACTTGGAAAAAGCAGTCCGGGAGGGAACAAAACAATAGATGACCTGGTGTCTTCATTTTGTAATAGTGCCAAAGAAGAAACGAGAAGGAAGGACAAGAGAAGAAATGAGAAGAGGATAAAAAGGAAGAGAAGAGAGGCGAAATAGGAAGAAAAGAGAGAAGAGACAAGAGAGGAAGAGAAAAGAGACGAGGCAGGGAAGGGAAGGGGATAAAAAATGAAAGCTCTGCAATAAGAGGCACCAAAATTCACTAAAAGGCGAAGAAAGAAAACGAACTTGACAACAAAAAACAAGACGGCCCTAAGCTTGGTAAAAGTAAATGACAATAAAAAAGAAAATAAGGGTAGCTAATTACATAACAACTGTTGTTGAACATAGCAAGCATCAACAAATAATCATGGAACTATAAAAAAAAGCATGCTGAATTTAACATTTCATCAAAACGCCAGCACGCTGCCTACAGGAATAATAACACAAGGAGATACCGATCTGAATATGTGGATTAAACAGACTGATAATTTTTTAAGGATTGTTTAACAAATATGGACGCTATTATTAAACTGACTGTTTGTATCAAGTAAGTGAAAGAAGTAACTTTAACAGGGATAATTAAATAACAGGGACTGTTCATAAAATGTTAAATCTCAATGTACTCAGACAGGAAACCTCTATTAAATCCCATCCAATTTATTTCCAGTTTATATATAATAAGATCAATTTGCCCTTCTTTCACTACCTGGAACTTTTATATTAGATTATATTTCATTTCCTTTGGGATCATTGGGCCCATTATGGTATATTTGAAAATGGAGTTCTGCTAATGTATAGGCTAGAGTGCGTAAGCAGTGTTGCAAACTTCATTACTGCTTATGAAGAGTCTCAATAAAACCGAGACTCCCATTTTCTAATCCGCAGTGTGTTCTTTGTTTCCAAAGGCAATCCTTTGCTTTTATTTTAGATATACCAAAACTGTAGCGAACAAAGGAATGCAGGTTCCTTGTCTGAAATCAGGATGACCATAGTTTACCTAGTGTCATGACCATCTGTATTTCTTATACATGGCCTACTTTCATTAGTGAGTGGAATATGCCAAGCAGAAGATAAGTGTTGTGCCTTTTCTGTCCGGGGTGTGGCCACAGAGTTTGTAATCGGGCGCTCGATACACTTTCGCTGACATTTCATAACTGAAAGGAATTTACTGTATTTTGGGTAGAGTTTTCTTCGATTAATGTCAGTAAAATTTCCAGAAAGTTATCTCCTGTTTCCATTTTACCTTATTTTAAGGGGCTGATATATTATGAGAGTTGCCTTTCTGTGTACACTTAAGGCATAGAAGTACAAAATGATTTTTTTTTAAATTATAGTTAATCTGAAAAGAACAACACACTTAATTAACTTTCGTTCCAATACGGATACTCTGTAGATATAAAAATAAAATGTTCCAGCAATAACTTCATCAGTATTTTTGCTAGACAAGGGGAAATATTTCATATGCTATTTGACATGATGTGCTTTCACATTTAGTCAGTTCCATATTAGACTTGAGATATCTACACTATTCATAATAAGAATTAAATCTGAAAGTAGTACAGTGTAACATTTCGCAGTTTATAAAGATAGATTGTTAAGGAAGGGGCATTTTCTGTCAAAAGGTTCGAAAACTGCTTGAAAGTGCAGCCTGTCATTGTAATTTCCTGCAACTGCAGATAGAGCCATTTTTATAACAGCACATTATGGTAAGGTATAATTTTCATACAGAATTTATCAGTCTCAGGAAACTCTTGAGTCTTAAATGAGTAGGTTTTACTATATATACATACGTAGAGTCACATTATGTCTGTAATGCTGCGGTTGTTTCTGTTTTGCATGACCGTAGCCATGATGGTGTTACATTCCAGGTCAAGTTAATGGATGTCAGCTATGCACATTTACTGATTTTCTTGCACGCTCTTTACAATGGTTATTAAATTTCATGATCTGATATAGCATCACGGCCATTACTGCGCCTGTAACATTTGTGCAGCAGCAGTATTGGATATTCTGTCTCATCTGATTCCAGTATGCTGAGGATAATGTTGTCTTTGTAGGTGCTCATCTTCCTGATATTTTAGTAAAACTTAACTTGGACTTTTCACTCTTAATGTTGCAAAAGAGACAGAGTGGTTTGCAGGTATTGGCAGGATTGTGACACTTGCAGATGAAATTTGGTTTATCACCGGGAATTCGCAAGTACAATTTCTAAACATTTGCTGGTGAAAGAGCTCAATTATAAAAGTACTGACAGTTGCCTCCTTTGCAAGGATGAAACACGTGAGATTTTAGGACAAGTTTATTTCTTCTTTTTACAGAATGACACATTTTCTACATAACAAACGTTAAAGGGAGAGCATTGATTTATCTTAACTTTGTTTTACATAAAAGAGTTATCGAAATCTTTATCTTCTATCGCAAAATGTTTATTCAAGATATTTGTCTTTCTTGTCCAGTATGTGTTACGTCGAGTGGACTTTTCTATCACCTCTTTGGACCGGGCTATTTCCAATAGCAGATTTTCAGGTTAGTTTTATTATAACTATGTGCTATAGGTATTCCTGTAGTTAATAAGAACAGTGTAGACCCTTATCGGACGCCGAGGGTCTCTATGATTATTGGTGTTTAATCCAGTACTACAACGGGTGATTTATTTATTCATTTTTGTTATTTTTTATTATATTTTATTATCTTTTATTTTTTTTTATTTTTTTTTTTTTTTTTTTTTTTGACACCTATAGAGCAACTCACTATTAAACGTACTTAAGGTGGACAGACTGGTTGCGACTGGTGGGAAAATGTCTGCCATTTTTATCTCCTTATTAGAAATGTATTATTTATGCCTGTAGCTACTGCGGTCTGCAAGTCATGGCATTATTCTGTTCGGTGAGGGGGCGCTTGTTGTTTGCCGACGCTTGGGTATGATTAGCTTAAAGTACTGCTGAAGCAGTTTACAGAAACGTGCCTGCATCCAGCAGGCAAAAAAAAAAATGTTCCTATTGACAGTATAAGGGCTGAGTCAAGCGTTAAAGTGCCTTCGAACATGCGCAAAATGCGCGAACTCAGATCATCCTGCGCATGCGCAAAATATCATCCGAGCCTTTGCTCTCCATTCATACATTCTGTAGTATCCAAATGACAGTTAGCGGACAGTAAATTCCCTGATCAAACTGTGCGGATATTACACAGAAATTATGAATTAACATTTTACATGCTGGGTGAAAATATCAGCAGACGACATTTTGAAATATTTTTCTTATTCTTCCGAGAAAAAGGATCTGACACATCCTGCAAATGTCTCTTCAGGAGACAATTGGCATAAAGTGTTAAGTCCTATTTTCTCGGAAAAATAAGAAAGCTATCATCAGTCTGTCGTCTGCAAAATTAGCCCATAGCATGGTGAGTGTTAATATTTGTGGTGTAGGCATCATATGAAAATTAGTGGCATTTTTGGGTTTTTTTAAAAGCAACAATAGGAATTCGTGGGCATATAAAAATAGTAATAGCTATATCACTTTTCACAGCAAAACTAAGAATTGGAGGGCTAAGTCATCATATGAAAACAATGACAGTTCTCTTATTTTTTTCACAGCAAAACTAAAAATTGGAAGCTATGTCATCATATAAAAACAATGATAGTTCTCTTCTCTTTCACATCAAAAATAAGAATTGGAAGGCTGTCATCATATGTAAATAAAGATAGTTCTCTTATTTTTCACAGCAAAATTAAGAATTTTTAGGTTATGTCATCATATGAAAACAAAGATAGTTCTCTTGCTTAATTTTCACAGCAAAAGTAATAATTGGAATTCTAAGTCATCATATGAAAACAATGATAGTTCTCTTAATTGTCACAGCAAAAATAAGAATAGGAAGGCTAGGTCATCATATGAAAACAATGATAGCTGTCTTTTTTTTCATTGCAAAAATAAGAATTGGAAGGCTATGTCATCATATGAAAACAAAGATAGTTCTCTTATTTTTCACAACAAAACTAAGAATCGGTAATCTATGTCACCACATGAAAACAATGATAGTGCTCTTAATTTTCACAGCGAAACTAAGAATTGGTAGGTTAATTCATCATATTAAAACAATGACAGCTCTTATATTATTCACAGCAAAACAAAAAATTGGTAGGCTGTCATCATATGAACACTGTTGATGTTCGTTTTATTTTTGCTTTAAAATATCACTAACAGACGTTTCATTCAATTTTTCTCTATTTTCATTTTGAATGAAGGAAAGTGAGCCAGTATACTCGTACCTTTTATCATGACACAAGTGGATACTTCTGTTTGAGCAAGTCAATCTTATTCTCTACGAAACAATGTTGGCCACATCAAGCGAGAAAAAAGTCCTTCAAACATGCGCAATATGTGCATATTCAGATCATCCTGCGCATTCATATTTTTTTTCTAGCATCCAATGATTCTGTTTGCGGACAGTGAAGGTTCTGATAAGACTGCGCGGACTTCGCTGACACATTTTTTTGCGTGACGCGGTCCATATAGCCTCTTGATTCATGACACAGATGATACAAAGATCAAACAAATAAAAAAATCTTACTAAATGGGAAAACCAGGGGCATTTTAAAAGCATTTTAATAACTAAGACGCGCCACGAAAAAAGGTAGCTTCTGGGTTTATGAGGACAGCGAAGCCCCTGATGTGCGCAGTCTAATAAGGGCCTTCACTGGATACTGTGGATATATATATATATATATATATATATATATATATATATATATATATATATATATATATATATATTAACACACCCTTGTGCGATTCTGCGGATGCTCTGGTTGACCTTGATCTTTGCTGTTTCCATTTTTATCATGGCATGGCTCAGCTGATTAATTTATAGTTCGTAAAAAAAACAATGGAGTGAGTAGGGGAAATGATGAAGTCATTTAATTCATGAATAAGTAGATCTGTAGGTCAGTTTGTACAATTAAAGTACAATTATAGAAAACTAGCTTTATGCAATGATAGCATTTGATTATGTCATTTCATTGTTTGTCAACAAATATTGAACTTAAGGGAAAGTAAACTAAATCAGCAAGTAGAACAAAATATACAAACACTGCTATTGTCACAGACCAGTTCATGGGTGGTAGGTTGGTGCGCGCTCTGTTGAGACTTTCGTAGGGTTGGCTCTGCCATTAATAGCTTTAAGCAACAAAGCTGTTTCCTCGTTGCAGCAAAATCAAGGTCTGCGCTCGTCTTAGTTCATTTTCGCCCTTTCCCTCTCCTTTTCAATGGCTAGATATGGCTGACAAATTGTTGGCAGGACCGTTAAACACCAAATAAATCGAAAAAACTAGGTCAACTTGATGAAGCAGCCATCCAACAGTTTATCAGGACTGTTTGGTTATTACTGAAATGTGTTCATTCAGAGAACTAAAACTGAAAAGAAAAACACATCTACAAGACTTCTCTAATCTCGTAAATAGTTGAATCATATTTACTCCGCATTCAGACGCCTTAACTACTTACCATACTTTTTGTCCCGAACCAGTCCATTTTACAAACTGTTTGATGAATGGCAAACGGTGTAGGCTCTGTGGCGTCTTATCTGGGGTCTACACAGTTTGCTTAGGCCTATCTGTTCGAATACTTAGAGTACATACGGTATTACATGATAGCAATGATAAATCTTAACAGAGATCTAATTCCTACTCAACAGACTCTATCGCTATACGTTTCTATGCATATGAAATATTATGATGGTTTTCGGAGGTCCAAACTCATGAACACATTGTGGTTTCATTCGATGTTATCATGTTTTTTTTTTCTTCTTCTTCTTAATGTTTGTGCATACTGCGGACGATGGCAAAAATCAGTCATTTTTCCTGCCTACAGAATAATTTTGGTATTGTAAAATAATATTTCAACAACTAGAGAAGATCCTGGGCAGACAGTGGAGATAGGCAGTCTTAATTATGCTTAGCTGGTCGTCAATAGTGCAATGGCGCTTTTCTTCAGTTGCATATCAAGTAATCAGAAGATCGGGCGAAAGAAATCAACTTAAAAGTTTCTATTCTACATTACAGCTTCTGAAAAGATAAAGAACTGAGGCCCTCGACCAATTTCTCATGGAGCTATTTTAGCAATTGAAGCATGACATTGATACTGAAACTTCTTGAACAATATAAAAACATGACTAAAACAAAACTACATTAAATTATTATTATTTTTTGTTGTTTTCAGTATCTGCAATGTCTATAGAGATACCACCGATATACCGTGTTGTTTTACAAAGCCTCGTTTCTATTTTCTAGCCTGTGTTATGACTTGGTCAACACTGAAATCTTGGTATGCTTGAAAACTTGATGAGCACAGTTAATAATAACCTCACAATAAATCGTATCCCGTGTTCAGTCAACAGCATGTCTTCTGACACCATGTTACGACTTATTACACTAAACATTGTTTGTTGCTGCATATATTCTTTTCCTGTCTGATCTGGGTTTAATAAGTGTTAAGTTTAATGTCAGACATTAAGGCACACTGAATTATGTTTTTGTTCATTGTCTAATTTCTGCTGTTTTTAACCCTTAAAGTGCCAATCACAACTACAGCAGACACTAATTTGATTTTAGAGCAGACAAGCTTTGACATTTCATGTGACTTGCTTGCTAGACTGATAATTCACGTGAAAGCTCAATCCTTATATGCTCTGCCGAGCTTGGGGTTGCTACAACCAACTTCAAATGGTTTTTTGTTGTTGTTGTTGTTGTTTTTCATTTCTGATTGCTCAGCTAAGACTAAGCTTTAAATAATAACCTACTGTGGCGGTTCAGCCATACCCTGAAAACAAGCGTAGTTGGCGTAGGCGGTCTCTGGGGGAAAACAATTAGTTTCCTGACCCTACACTGTGACGTTTGGCGCAATATTTGGGATGTTTGTAAGGTTTGCAGCTACTATTTATGGAAATAGACTAATAGTGGGCCCAAATTTGCAAATTCTACAGAAATAAATAAAAATGGCTAAAAACTCTGTTGAAGATAGTGGAGGGCGTGTTATACCGTCATGGATATGGCAAAGGGAAACTTAAATGACCTGACCTCGAGGTTCCGAAGGGTAAGCGAGTGGATACTGCTTGAAATAAAAATAATTATAATAAAAACAGGCTTGTGCGACTGCCCCACACTGATGAAGACTGTACTTTACTTGGTGTCAGCCAGTGCTCGTTTTCTAAATGGCCATGTGTTCAGAAAGATACCGCAGAAGATATCTGATATCTCATTCTTAGATTGGTATATCAGGCCAGTATTCTTCTATTTGTGTCAAGCAAAGAAGACTGTTAGCAAAGATGTGTTAAAAGATGCTCTGAGATGCACTCTTTTGAAAAATGATGTTTAGTTATGCAAGTTATCTCCCTTAGAATATTACTTCGGTCTGCTAAATGCTGTTAGTGAGTTAGTTTTAAACTGGAAACAATTTTCTCACGGCATTTCTCGTACAAAACTGCTGCTTATTAGTTATTCTTATTATTTACAACATTCATTTTTAACAAAAGCAAAACTGTTTAGGCTTCACAAAGATAGAAATATTCCAAAATCTCGGAAAAACTGTAAGAAAAAAAGGCTCCACTCAAAGACCTCGTTGCCTCCAGGCAGCTTTAATGAGAAATATTTCGTATTTAAAGAAGCAGAATGTACTGGAATATTTATGTGTGGGCTCACAGGTCCATCATGCACTGACTACCTTTCATCTGTTAATCCAAAAAAACATTCTCCACCTCTAATGGAAGGTCTCTCTTTGGGCGCAAAACCATACCCGATCAATACCCGTTGTCCGAGGCTTCTTGTTTGGTTCCTTCATGAGGTCTGGTGGGGTCTTCCTCAGCCATATTTAGTTCGCTTGTACTAGGTTGTATGTAGCGTGTTGATTTACTGTCACTCAGCTCCTGAGGGCCCTGAGATTGTCCCTTATCATGAGCTCCCCTACCCTTGCCATTTTCCGTTTCAGTAATCCTTTTTTGTTAGCACCTGTCATGATGTTGTTATAGGTATTGTGACGTGTTAAGCTTCTTAATAGTCTCAATTTTTGTTTCCAAATGATAGGAGGAAAGCTTTTGTAGATATCTGGGATATTTTATCTATATTCTGCATCCTTACTAACCAAGCAGCTTTACTAGTGAGGTTTACCAATTATTTGCCGCTCTGTGCTATTTTAATGGTGCTTATCGGTATATGTTGTCTCACATACATTACTCAATTTTGAAAGAGATGAAACATATTTTATGATGATCTTGCTTCTGCTGCAGGAATTCTATCATTTGTATGATAATGGAAATGTTTACTTTAAATATGTTCGATAATAAGTATGACATACTAATATATAGTAAAAATCCTGGTACATTAGGGAGGAGGATGGTAATGTGAATGATGATGATGGGTATTAATGATCAGGTATATTCATATTCTAATTTAGGCTTATATAAATACATTGTGTGGTTTTCAGTTAGATCTGAAGTGAAATTTTGAAATTATAAGAATTAAATATACATGTCATTGTATATTAAGGGGAGGCTGAACAGTGTGGTTAGCAATATTTATTAACGAGGGTATATTTTGTAAAAATGCCATTCCGATCATATGACTGCTAAAGTTGAGAAGAAAATAGCGTGGTCTTCATCACAACTATGTATATTTATTAAAATTCATAAGACTGTTCTCATTTGGGTGAAAAAGGATGCACAGGGAACTAATTCATTCATGAATATTAATGACAACAAAAAGGGTAGGGAAGCTCGGGGTAATTATTTATGTAAGGAGGCCTCTGATTGAATAATAATGGAAAGGAATAGATATTTTCTCAATTCAAGAAAAAATATTCTTAGTAGTTTCATACATCTTTCTGATAAATATTTGCTTCTGCTATTTTGAGAGCCAAAAGTAGAAATAGAAAAATTGCAAAATTCCAATTTTACTTTTCTTTCGAGCTAAGGGCAGCTACAACCAAGTTTAAAACGTTACAGAAAGTGCTGGTGACCATGATGGTTTTGTATTTATGATTGTTTAGCTAAGGTTCAGCTTTAAATTAAAAAAAAAGGTAAGAGAAAAGTCCAGGGAGTACCACAATCACAAACCGCAGCCCTTCCCAGACACCAAGAGGAAGAGGAAACCGACAAATCCAAACAAGCACAAATCGGACAAACGTACGAAAAGCACTAAGATTAGCTCTCTCTTCCCCAAGCGAGGTAATCGCAATACTAAAAGGACTGAAAAACACAAGAACAAAATGACACATGGTAATACATACAACAAATCGCCTCGTAGAATAAACCACAAAGCAACAAAGAGTAAGACTAACACCGGGACCACCGCCTTAGAACGGTCAGTAGAGTAAACCACCGGGGGGTTTAAAGCACTTTTTTAATCTAGCTAACTTCACCCTGGGTCCCGATGCTACTCTTAATACAGAAATACATAAAAATTCGGTTCGCATAAAGGCTCCCAACTCAGTCAATGCATCAAAGCGAATCTACTTTGGAGGTCCAGCCATCCCTAAAAACAACTACTTCGCTAAAGTAAGGTGGGGGGATGGGGAATAGTTATATTGGTACTATAAGCAATGGCACAACAAATAATGGCATTCCGCCAGCGTTTCTTTAGGGCACATTGATATAGAACTTGTGTACAGTGTCCAGATATTGTAAGTTTGCTCCGCATGTGGTGCAGAATGGCATCGGAATATGATAGTTGGTTGACTTATTTACCTTTTCATCCCAGAATTTATGAAGTGGACTCCAATTTTTGAATTCGGACAGTTCCACTGATGCAAATAGGGTTTTCAGTCTAAAATCAAAAACAGAATAGCAAATAGTGTAGATCCTGATGAGACGGCTCGTTACGTTACGAGCCTTCTCATCTGAATCTGTACTGTTTGCATAAGCATCTGCGTTGGTCTTCAGGATTTAACGGGTTAATACACAAATCGTTCCTTCTCAAAGTAACCTTCATTTGCATACAGTAGGTGGACTTATCCTATACCGGTTCCCTATCAGAGAATCGTTCCTGTACATACAATTATTATTCTCTCTACCTTACTTGGAATAGTTAACATGTTTTTGTTTTGTTTTTGTTTTTCACTTATGGGGATCTTAGTTATACTTTGTGGTCTTCAGAAAGTTTGTGGGGCTCTTTCCTTTCTTCTTGATACCTTTAGTCGGTTTGGTACTAAAGTATAGGAACAAATTCTTGGTATACTGATGGATACAAATTGTGCCCCCATCCCCACTCACATCCCTTACTGCAGATCTGTTTCTGTTTTGTTCAACTCATTACGAAAACATGCCTATTCAAATATACTGAAAATTTTACCACCAAAAAATGAAAATTTTCAGATAAAAAATCCTGATAATTTTCATATTTCTGCTCAAAACATAGATTGTGGGTACTCGTTAGAACCGCCTCGTCGAGGCGGTTCTAAGGAGTACCCACAATCTATGTTTTGAGCAGAAATAAGAAAAATAATGCATATCCCTGTAAACCCCAGTTTTACTATATAAAAGTGGGGTTTAAGGGGGTCAAAATTTTATAGGCATGTTTTCGTGATGTGTATTCTCCTCAGATGGCTGGCGCCTGCCTATCAAAGTTCATGGTCGTGTTTGTGTTTTTCTTATGTTCTGGCTTTAGAACGCCATTGCGCCCTTTGCTTTGTTTGTCATTGTGTGTTTCATTCATAGATGTGTTAGAAGACGCCTGTGCGGACCGAACATGTTTGTAATTTGGAGCTGCATCAGAATTAAGGGTCATCATTACAGGGATCAAACATGGTTTTTCATGCATTAACATTCGCCAGGTCCCGAGGGAGGTGTTGAAACACCTCCCTAGGGACGGCGAATGTTAATGCATTGAAAAACCATGTTCGATCGCTATTATTGCATAAAAACTGAAAACATTTCCTACATATCGCGTTATTTCTTGCACTATTATGTTTCGCCTTTTCACCGATCTCTCGCGAACGCAATTTCCACGGACTATGCTCGTTCTAGGGCCTGGCAGTACACATCTCGTAACGGCAGCAAATCTGTGGCCCCGGTACGATCATACTGAAAGTTGCGTAGCTGTGCATTAACAGCGCGTGAATTGCCTTGTTAATACACGGCTTTTCGCCGGTTAATGCACGGCTGTTAATAACGTGCGACACTGCTTTTTATGCAATAATGGTGGTTTCAAGCAAATAAATCTGGTTTAAGCCCCACAGTTGTGTTTTACTGACTGTTCCAAGGCGGTTCCTCTTTTGCAGTTCTTTGTGGATGCGTCAGTGATTTTATATGTAGAGTTGTTTTGCCACTATTTGTTCCTCGTCCTTCCTTTGGTACCTCTGGATGGCTGTATTTCGTGGTTTATATTTCTTTCAATAAAAGCGGAATAAATGAGAACCCTTGCCATACTGGGTGGATGCACAGGCTGATCGGAGTCTTTGCTGGTCACACAGGTCTTACTGTAGATTTTGTCCTACAGTGGTTCAAATGTCTTTAGATGTTGCCAGCAGACCTTAGCTCACCGTTTTAACATCAATTTCTTATAATTTGTTAACATTTTCAAGTATTTGTCTTTTTTGGCACCAGTCTTCTTTAGGTGTCTGCATGGGAGACAGTTTGCAGGAAATGTCAGATCCTGATATCTGGTAAAAATAAGAAAAAAAACAGCAGTTTATCATCTGTTCACATCTTGAAAGAGTGCTAAAGGTTAATCCTTGGCTTGCTGAATAAATTAAGATGCCACGCCCACTTCTAAATTCCAGCCAATCAGATTACTTGATCCGGGTTTTTGATAAAAATTCACATATTTAACGACAAACAGTGCAAATCCAGATCAGTTGGCTTCTTCAACTGATCTGGATCTACACTGTTTGCTAAGACAGGACATGTCGTTTTCAGCAAGAGAAGGGTTAAAATTGTTAATTTCGGTTGGTAAGGCTTTTGGTAAAAGTACTTTTGCACAGTTTGCTCAGGTCTGTCTGTCTGAAACTTAGAGTAAATGTTTAACAAGGTTGACTGTCTATCACAAAATTATAAAATAATTTCAACATTGTTAAAGATGCATAACTTGTGAACAACTCTTATACCATAATTCAATGACTATTCTCCCTTAGTAAGTAACTGGGTAGGCAATACTAATTTACCGGTAAAAGTAAACGTTTTGCTAAATTTTACGTCTGAGTTAAGTCTAGATCATTGAGGATTATGGATTATTGCGATCTATATGAAAATATGAATTCATATTTACTAGAATGTATTATGCACGGAGAATGGGCACTGAGACAGTTCATGATCAGACCTCTTGTGAAGCATATGCAATCGATACAAGGTTTAAAAACGATCAAAGTGTATATACAACGATCAAAGTGTATATACAAAGATCAAAGTGTATATACAAGATCGAATTAAATACTGTATCTTCATTAAGGAGTCTTGATACGTTTGGTAGATTTCTTATTAACATGGAGACAACTTTTGTAACTTCATGCTTTTCTTTTATGCACATTAAGCCCCTTTATTAAATTGGTCTACTCTATGAAGGAGGAATTAGCTCCCAGGAGGGAAGGGGGAGCAAATTCTTTTCTTTTAGAGTGAACCACTTTTCAGAAAGGAGGGAAACAATTTTTCCCCACACCATTAAATAAAAATGAGCGTTGCTTAAAATTTGTTCTTTTCCGAAATGTGTGACTGCATGTGGTCTCTAAGTTTAGTTCAACAAGCTATTCATTCTTCACTCCTTCTGCAGTGAACTGGACACGTAAATGTCCAATATTGCAGTACGTAGTCGTCGTAGCTTATTTCCTCTTCCTCTTGGTGTCTCTCTTCCTCTCATGGTGTCATTAGCAAGCTGTGGTCTGTGGGCGTGGCTCTTCACGAACATCCCTTTTTACTATTTGGGGTTCGGGGTTAGTAATTTTTTTTCTTCTAAGCTAAGTAGAAAAACACGAGGGTAAATGTGTGTGTTCTTTACTAATTTATATTCAAAAGCAACCATTCTGGTTAAACACACACACACACACACACACACTGAGCTGCCGGCCTCGGTGGCTCAGTTGGATGCGCCGTCCGACTGGAGACCAGGAGGTCGCGGGTTCAATCCCCGCCGAGGTCGGCAACATTCTTTCGTGGAGATTGATTATGATTGATTGATTGATTGTGTTGGGGTTTAACGACACGTCAACCCTTGTGGGTCATTTTGTGTCGTCTCCCAGAGAAAGGGAGAAGAGTGATAGAAGAGATAGTCGAAGAGATGAAAGAGAGGAACAGGGAAGAAAGAGGAAAAGGAATGAAAGTGAAGAAACAGAAGAAATAAAAACATTCCCCCTCTACCCTTACCTGCTACAAGGATAGCAGGCCTTGCCCAGCTGTAAGCCAATATCAGTTGGACGCCCCGGTGACATAAGATACACGACACCTTGGCACCACCCGACCACCCCCGGAGATTGATTATGAAATATTTTCTACGGTCATTCTCTCCCTTCCGCTGATTCAAGAAGGGCAATTGTCAGTTTCTGGCAAAAGTATGTGCACAATACTGGTTAACCACTTAGAGGACTAAGCCTGTCCAGTAAACGTGTGGTTAGGTAAACTGACCGCGCTCGACATGACCCCATTGGGTGACTGGGCCGTAAAACCTCAACACAAACAACACTGAGCAAAATTAGGGAATTTGACTTCGTTTCCAGAAACCTAGCAATGGTATCCTCGAATGTTCCGCTACAGCCAGTTTCGCTGGATATTTTCATTACGGTTAGTGGGAAGTATAATTCTGATTTCTCAGGACATAAAAACAGTTTCTGTCCGTTCTTTTTATTAACTAATCAAATCGTAATATTTATAACTAAGCTTCCTTGCCAGTGTTCAGTATATATGTGCAGGCTCAGCCATTTAGAATATAATGGCTTTAAGCGTGATGAGCACTGTGGTATTTACAGCTTTCTCTTTGGGGCTGAACTTAAAATGAATACAAAAAATGCCGTTTTGACACGTACGTTTTTTCAGGTCATATCGCTACATTACATTCGGAAGGATAACGGACCGTAAGTACATGTATATGTAATGTTCTGTATCTATGTAAAATCAACAAAAATAGACAACCAACGAAAGAACATAATCAGTCATTACGTAGCTCTAAAAAATTGCCCTTCTTCAACCAAACGTTTTGGTCTTTTTTTTTTTTTTTTTTTTTTGTTTTTTTTTTTTTTTTTTTTTTTTTTGTTTCTCCATGAAAACGTATGTTGTGGTACTCATGAGAAGCGCCTCTAAGAGGCGCTTCTCATGAGTACACAACATACGTTTTCGTGGAAACATCAGAAGAATATTTACCTCCTACCCCCTCTTATCCACAGATATGCTTTATCATCTGTAAACATCAATTGTTTCGGTATAGGAATAATTTGAGGCTGTGACAAATTCTGTCTTTTCTTAAACCAGTTTATGGTAAGTGGCCCTTTCACCGTACTGTATGCACGGCTCAATTTTCAAGTTAAGGGAGGCCGTTTTTTTTTTTATTTATTTATATATCCCTTTGCAGAACCCCTTATGTTTTATGCAAACGGAGTCGTAACTGATCAGACGCCGCGTTCTGCTCTAGGTCTACTCTGTTTTACAGTGTTTGACGCAAGGTGCTTAAAGTACCGTCAACGTCAACGTAGGCGTCGAAGGCCTAGACCAGCCGGCACACTTATGCGGTCTCATCGGAGTATTTACACCATTTTCAGAATTAAAAGACCGCAAAACTCGTTTTTTTTTTTTATTTATTCAAAAGAATAAACGAATTTTCGCAATAAATTTTTGATTAACAATTATTTTATTAAATCTAGGCGCCTGCATCTCCAAAAATCCCCATTGTTGTAACACTGAGCAGTTTTGCTGCAGAGTATTGCAGATTTTCAAATTTTAGAAATTTTGCAGATTTGATTGACAGCACGTGCACGTTTAGGCAATGTATGATATGAACAGCCAATTAGACAACCACGTGCACATTTTAGGCAATGTATATATGTTATGAACAGCCAATTATAATCTAATACCTGCTATTTCATTGATATACACTCATCAAACCTTGACATGTATGCCTAGCGTCCCATAAGAGGGACATTGGCAAACAGACTAGACCCAGAGCAGACGCTGCAAACTAATCAGACACGCTGCCATTGGCAATACACTGGTCCAAAGAATAATAGTAGAAAAATCCACTAGGCATTAATGGATTAGTTACTTCCCAGTCAGCATTCTACGTAAATCTATATCGGGCCGTCATCGGCCCGTCAGGGTAGCTGACGGGCCGATGACGGCCCGATGTAGATTTACGTAGAACGTTAGCTGGGCTGAATCGTATAGGACTTTGGATATGTAGTTCTTTTAAGTGTGCTTCTCTCGTGTACCGTCAAGTAAACTTTTAGACTCGTCTCACATACACAATTCTATTGACATTGTAGAATGTTGTTGTTTTTTTTTCGGGAGGGAAGAATAAACAAAAGCTATATATATTTTATCTCTAAATCAAAAATTTATCTGAAGTTCTGGCAATCACTGAGGTCTAGAGAGGTGGTGCTATTTAGACTTTAAATTCTACAAAACTTTATTAATTTTGCGTTTTACATGTGGTCAAAAATCCTTCTTTGTTTTAAATTTAATGTTTTATGTGAATGCTTTTATCTGTAGCTTCTATGTTTTACATTGTACTCATGCGTTCTAGTCAGTTATATGCTGACGTAGTTTACTTTACATTTTGCAGTTAGTTTGTGCTTAAATGGCTTCCACTTACAGTCGAACTTCAATAGCTCGAACATCTTTAGGACCGTGGAAATTTGTTCGCGATATGGGTAGTTCGAGCCACTGAGGGTTAATCATGGCACCAGGTCAGGAAGCAAACAGCGATAATTTAGGGAAATCTTTTCGATTTTCTACACAATAATTGTATGTTAAGTGTACTCATTAGAATCGCCTAGACGAGGCGATTCTAATGAGTACACACAACATGCAATTTCGTGATAAAATAAGAAAATTTCCTTAAATATTTGTTTTCTTAAGCTATCGGAAGAATTTCGTAGGGACTCAAAAACGAGTTCGAATTAGCCATGGTGAACGAGCCATCGGTGTTCGAGCTATCGAGGTTTGACTATGTTTAAATCTGCGCGGTACCATCTGCAGCTTTTAAGTTTAGGCTTAATTTTTTGTACAGCTTCCATCTATTAAACATGTTACGTTAAGCGTATCGTTAGCTATATGTAGGCTACGTTAAGCATACCATTTGCTATTTGTTCGATAGGTTGTCATCAAAAGGTTTTATATGTCTTCATTTGGGGCATTATAGGGTTTTTATTGTCTGCAGTATCTTCCTATGCGAATTTCCTAGGTCAATTGTGTATGTTCATCTGAGCATGTACAGTTATAAGGGACCTTTTTTTCTCATGCTGTGCTTCATTTTGGTTTTGTCTAACACTTTGTATGCTGGGTAAAATTTTCAGCATTCGGCTTTTCTTTTAAATAATTATCTTTTTTTCTCCAGAAAATAGGATTTGATATATCATGCAAACTGTGTCCTTGGGAGATAATTTGCATGAAATACCGAAGCCTATTTTCTGGGAAATCAAGGAGACAATCTGCATGAAATATCAAACCCTATTTTCTGGGAAAAATAAGAAACAATGTCAGCACTTTTGTCGTCTGCTGAGTTTCCTCAAAAAAGGCAGTGAAGGTTAATTTTTCAATGTCACTCGAGAGCCACTCCATTATCGTGACCAGGTCGGCATGTAATATCGGTACTGTTATGACGAAAACACGCCTATTCCAATATATTGAAAAGTTCATCTTAAAAAAACTGAAAATTATCAGATAAAAAAAACTGATATTTTTCATATTTCTGCTCAAAACATAGATTGTGGGTACTCGTTAGAACCGCCTCGGTGAGGCGGTCCTAACGAGTACCCACAATCTATGTATTTGAGCAAAAATAAGAAAAATAATGTATACCCATGCAAACCCCAGTTTTACTATATAAAAGCGGGGTTTAAGGGGGTCTAAACTATATAGGCGTGTTTTCGTGATGTTTCAAAAACTGCATGCTCCAGATTAAGTAAACATCCTAAAATTTTATTTAAAACTTTTTTAGCCTACATTTTTTTCTTTTTTGTGCAGTTTTGTGCTAAACTACGTCGGTGATATTTGTAATACTTAGTAGAATGGCAAACGCTAAAGATCCTGATCATATTGCTCCTGGATCTGATCTGGATATGCACTGTTTGCCTGTGCCATTAGAAAACGGTATGTGTGCGAAATTTTAGAACATTTACCGTACTAGTTAATATTCAAATTTTACTCACACCTGTATGTAATTTGATGACATGATGAAATTTTGTAGATTATTTAGAATAGTGAAATCTGATTGGTCAATTATCAGCCAAACAGAAACCAAGAAATCATAAAAATCAGAAACTTCTTGATTGCCTTAATAATTTATTTTCTTCCGAATTTTATCTTTATAATTTATCGTAATTTGTAATAATAGTTGTCATAAAAAATCCGCGATGTTAAATTAACCTTTTGCACTGAGTCGTAATAAATAAGAGGTTTCATTTCACAACCGGACAAAACCTACACAATAATCTTTACCTCTCTTCGCGCTAATTTAGCAGACGACAAACAGATGCTATTTTTCTCACTTTCTTCCCAGAAAATAAGCTTTAATATTTCATGCAAGTTTTACATGAAATGTAAAGCCTACTTTCTGGGGAAAATAAGAAAAATATTTCAAAATGTCGTCTGCTGAATATGATAAACATCTTGTTAGTCTTTTTTCTTCAAGCGAACAATAAGGTTTCAAAGGTTCTATCAATACTCGTATAATCATAATGAACAATAGATATCAGCTTATATATATTGTTATGTTTCTTGTTTTTTTTTTTTTTGTTTTGTTTTTTTTTTTTTTTTGTTTTTTTTTTTTGTTTGGTTTTGTTTGTTTTTTTTTTCTAACGGTAAGTATGAAGCAAATCAAAACATTTTTTTTTTCAAATAACATTCAATTTGGCTAGCTCCAGATGAGACGACACTGCTGACGACATTGTCATTTATCTGACCATTGAATCTCGGCGTGACTGCTTACAAAGAGACTTGGACCGACCAGGTATTGGAATCAAAATGGGATATGGAATAAACCCCTCCAAGTGCCAAGTTGTACGGGTGACCTTCCAGGACCCCCTTCAGTACCGAGTATATACTCCGTGGCCAGGTCCTGGAGACAGTCACAAGTGCCAGGTATTCGGGGTGGACATTTCCAGCAACCTCAGCATGAACACCCATGTTCCAGCAAGTGCCAATAGGTCCCTGGGCTTTATAATAAGAAATATAAAAATTAAGTCCCCCAAAGTCCGGGAAAGGGCCAACCAGACCATTAATGGAAAGCGCTTCTGCTATTTAGGACCCCCACACTACAAAGAACACCCACAATGTTGAGATGGTCTCGGTGGACCATGAATGATTATCTCAGGACAACAAGTGTCTCTTCATTATTGCATGAGTTGAACTGGCAGACACTTGAAGAGACGAACACAGGCCCGTCTCTGTCTCTTCTATAAAACAGTAAATGGCTTCGTGTCCGTGTCCCTTGAGATTCATATCATAGCTATGTATTTTGCTGGGCTGCGTCAAATCATGTAAAGCAAATTAAGTAAGTAATAAGCAAAATGTTAATTTTAAAATACAGAAACTGTGAAGAAAATCATGTAATCGATTCATGTTAAAATACAGTAACTGCAATGGAAATCATGTAAGCAGTTCATGTTCAAATACAGAAACTGTAAAGAAAATCATGTAAGCGGTTCATGTTAAAATAAAGTAACTGTAAAGAAAATCATGTAAGCGATTCATGTTAAAATACAGAAACTGTAAAGAAAATTATATAAGCGGTTCATGTTAAAATACAGTAACTGTACTGGAAATCATGAGGGCGATTCATGTTAGAATAAAGAAACTGTGCAGAAAATCATGTAAGCAATTCATATTAAAATACAGTAAATGTAATGGAAATCATGTATGCATTCAGTAAAAGGTCATTTTAAAATACAGTAAGTGTAAAGAAAACTAGAGGCGCAAGTGGGCCCTGGATTTGGCTGATAATGATGTTACATTGTACCATGGTGGCCATCTTGGCTATCCATTACGAAAACACGCCTATTCAAATATATCGAAAATTTTACCACCAAAAAATGAAAATTTTTAGATAAAATATTCTGATATGTTTCATACTTCTGCTCAAAACATAGATTGTGGGTACTCGTTAGAACCGCCTCGGCGAGGCGGTTCTAACGAGTACCACACAATCTATGTTTTTGAGCAGAAATATGAATCGCCGAGGCGGTTCTAACGAGTACCCACAATCTATGTTTTTGAGCAGAAATATGAAAAATAAGGGGTACCCCTGCAAACCCCAGTTTTACTATATAAAAGTGGGGTTTAAGGGGGTCAAAATTATATAGACAAGTTTTCGTGATGCAGATTAGATTGCCTTTAGCAATTCTGAATCCGATGTTGTTTGAAGAGGTTCAAGATGGCCGCCATAGCGGCCGTATTTGATATCGGAACAAAACGATTTTAGCAATTCTAAATTTCCTCGTCGCCCTTATGCCTCCCGCTAAGCTTGGACTCAATCCGATTTAGGAGCAGATGTGGTATGAAATATTTTTAAGATGGCCGCCATGGCCACCATTTTGGATATTGGAACTGAACGATTTTAGCAATTCTGAATCTCCATATTATCCCGATGCCTCCATTGTTTTAACTCAATCCCACATACGGTTTGGGAGATTTCGTTTGAAGAATTTTGAAGAAGGCTGCCATGGCGGCTATCTTGGGATATCGAAACTGAACGAATTAGCAATTCTGAATCTCCATGTCACTCCAATGCTTCCCACCAACTTTTAGCTCAATCAGATCTTACAGTTCGGGAGCAGATGTGGTTTAAAGATGGCCGCCATGGTGCCCATCTTGGATACCGGAACGGAACAACTTAATCAACTCTAAATCTTTATGTTGCCTAGAATAGGACCAGCTCAGCCATTTGCTTTTGCACTTCAATTTTGTGTATTTGTATACTTCATGTCGTTGTAAATGTCCCTGAAGATGAACTCAATCGGTTGAAAACAATTATTTTATACATTCAGCACCTTTAATCAGTGTCAAATTATATATGTACACTCGATCAGGTATTTCGTCTTGGCCGCAGCTCCTATATGGACCGCGCCATGCAAAAACGTGTCTTCTGGCATATGCGGAAAACGAAGGCCCAGGTCAGCCTGCGCATCCGTGCAGTCTGATCAGGGCCTTTACTGTCCGCTAACGGAATCGTTAGATACTACGAAATGAAAAGAGAGCAAAGGCCCTTTGTGCGTGCGCAGGATGATCTGAATCTGTGCATTTTGCGCATTTTCGAAGGAACTTTCCTACTTGACACGACGAATATGGTATGTCATAAAGCGGACGTAAAGACTTGTCTTTTTTTCCTGTTCGTATATGCTTTAACGATCTTTTTCTTTATTAATGACTTACCCTTGCCATGCTGAATAAAAAGATATAACGCCCACTTCTTATTTTCAGCCAGTCAGATTAATCGATCCAGGTAGTTGATACTAATTAACATTTCTAATGACAAACAGTGCAGATCTAGATCAGTTGGCTTCAAAGCCAACTGATCTGGATCGACATTGTTTGCAAAAGCAGGACATAGTAGGACCAGGATTAAAGTGTGCAAGACCGACCAGACTGCACAGGTGCACATACAGCTATACACCTGCACATTTTGCAAAATCTCTAATATATCTTTTAACTTGTCACGTCGCAGTTTACCCCGTTTACTTCCACCTTTTTAGGAAGAAGGAAGGAAATAAAGGTATTTTCAAACTCAGCCATGTAAATATATGGAGGACCTAATTAAGATACTCCTGATATCAGGATAGTGCGCGGTTTGAATCACCGATTAATTATGCGTTATTTTAGATATGATAGAATGAAAAAAATGCCAAAGGAAAAGGGGAATTCGGTTTAATACGATTTAGTCCTCGTTCAATTAAATATTCACAAAAGGTGATTAAAATATTCAGATCGAGATCAGAAGCAGGGGTAATACACTCGAGCAATGCAGTTACTCTTACCAACCTTTAATTTGATGCAAATTTGATAAAAACTCCTCCCTTATGTAAAAAGTATCGGAAGACAGACGGCGGAGAGCATAGGAAGCCCTTTTATTAAGAAACAAACAAATCAACAACATCGACAAGTAAAAGAGGTATGTCTGAAGCACTCAATAAACAAGTCATTTTCAAATTTTAACCGTTAATATGCTTAACAAAACTGTAGCAGACGGCAAATTCAATTTTTGTTGTATTTGTTTTGTTTTGTTTTTGTTGTTGTTTTTTTTCGACGAAATAACACATTTCATGTGAATCGTCTGCCTAACAGACGATTCATATGAAATGCCAAGCCTTATTTTCTCTGAAAAATAATAAGAATGTCAACCATTTTACGGGTTAACAATCAACTGAAGATACAGGTTATCTTACACTTAAAGTGCCAAACACATCAGCAGCTGACGGCATTCTAGTATCTTTTTTATGCGTTCATGTAAATCGTCTGACTAACAATGAAATGAAAATACAGGTTACCTTAACCCTTAAAGCACCAATCACAGAAGCAACAGGACAAATTTTTAAATGATCTTTTTTTTTTCTAATAGGAAATAAGGGTTAATATTGCATGTGAATCGTCTGCAGACGATTCACATATAATATCAAGCCTTATTTTCTCTTAAATAATTAACCGTTTGATTGTCGTCCGTTACATTTAAGAGTTAAATTCAGTCTAGCTTCAATGTCGAACATCTTTGGGATCTGGAAATTAATGTTTTTGTAACTTTTTGGTCGAATTTTCTTTCTGGTTTAAACTTGCATAAGTATTGCTATTCTTCTTGGGTAAAATCTCACAGGTATTTCACATACAGTCGAACCTCAATGGCTCGAACAACCTTGGGACCATGAAAATTAGTTCGAGATATGGGTTGTTCGAGCTACTGAGGGTTAATCATAGTGCCTGGTCAGAGAGCAAATGGCGAAAATTTAGGGAAATCTTTTCGATTTTCTACACAATAATTGTATGTTGTGTGTACACATTAGAATCGAGGCGATTCTAATGAGTACACACAACATACAATTCCATGATAAAATAAGAAACAAATCCTTAATATTTGTTCTTGAGCTATTGGAAGGATTTTGTAGGGACTGAAAAACGAGTTCGAATCATCAACGGTAAACGAGCCATCCGGGTTCGAGCTATTGAGGTTCTATTGTATATAGCGCGGGTGTCGGGTTCGGTTGCTCTCAAAACAGACAAGATGGGGGAAAAAAAGAGTTTACACTGAAAGGTTTAAAATCTTTTGTTTCTGAAGTCTTTTAATGTTTTATGATTGTTTCATTTTCTTGGTCTAAGTAAGGACCAGATTCCTTACCTTCCAGAAATAGTTCTGTTAAGAATTTACTGATCCCTGCACTCTAAAACAATCAGTTCCTAACTTTATATAATAGCTTCATACCGAACACAGTCGTAAATATAGTACACTTTCATGCTGTCCACAAGTACAGAAAGGTGAATCCTTAAGACCAATTTTATATTGGCAGTCACTGAGTTCACAGTATCCTGCTAGTAACTGAAAAATGGATTATCTGTACTTGGATGTTTTCGGGAAGTTACTGACGGTTTTAAGTTGTGCATTTGTAACCTGTGTTTCCTACACCCTACCTCATCTGCCATTTCAGTTGGCATAATGTTCTCACAGCATTACTGATGTCTAAATGAGTTGCTACTTCTGACATTACTTCTACTTCCACAGCTGCTTCCTTTGCCAGCCTATTCACAATTTCATTCCCCATGGTGTCTGTATGTCCTGGAGTTCAATTTAACTCTACCATTACGAAAACACGCCTATTCAAATATATTGAAAATTTAACCATCAAAAACTGAAAGTTTTCAGATAAAAATTCTAATATTTTTTTCATATTTCTGCTCAAAACATAGATTGTGGGTACTCGTTAGAACCGCCTCGGCGAGGCGGTTCTAACGAGTACCCACAATCTATGTTTTTGAGCAGAACTAAGAAAAATAATGTATACCCCTGTAAACCCCAGTTTTACTATATAAAAGAGGGGTTTAAGGGGGTCAAAATTATATAGGCATGTTTTCGTGATGATTGATGCTATCTTTCTGTATCTGGTTCATCATGTTTTTCATTCCTGTTACTACTGTTTTGTGCGATTTAGTTTCCAATCTCAGAGAGAGGATTCGCAGCGCTGACTGAGAATCAGAAAAAAACATTAACTTTTCGATACTCTGCCAGTTGATTCTGTTCTAAATGCTTCCAATGCTATCTTAATGACCACCAGTTCTCCTGGACGAACTGAAGATCTTTTGGATACGGGCTGGTGTAGTTCCAACTTTTCCTGATTCGGAAATAACAGGCATAAACAAGTACCACAAGGACCTGGTTTCCCCATATATGAGCCATCTACAAATCCATATCTTACATCCTTTGTAGCTCCTCTCATTGTCCTTTCAGTTGTGCTTCATCTTCTTGCACCAAGGTCGTTCCAATAGTCCGGTCTTTGTTTTGAAGGCTGAAGATACTGTAAATAAGACAATGCAGGTTCAGCTGGATTGATGTCAATTCCTGTGTTGGGTATATTGTCTTTCAGCTGCATGCAGGTTTTCCCAAATGGTGGCATAAATCTTTGCTGCCCTGCCTCCACTCTACTTTTCCAAGCTTAGAAGCATTCTGCTACTTTCTGACTTGTCATTTGCTATGATATTTGTGTTCTCTCGTACTGCCCGCTCTCCTTAAATCTACGGCAAAATCCCACAGTCCACCTCTAATGCATCCAAACCTGCTGTAGACGTGGTTCCTAAGCAAATAACCAGACATTTCCGTTGTATTGTTTTTGAGCTGTTCACAACTCCCAGTCTGCCAAATACAAGCTGGATACTCCAAGTGGGAAGGTACTATGCTTCTCTATAACTTTCAATGTTATCTGAACTTATTTGCTCAGTCATTCCAACAGCTGCTACTTCCGCAGCTGCTCTTGCTGCTTTTCTTTAATTCCATCTGTGGTTTTAGAAGTTTAACTTACTATCAAGCATTACATGATTTTCTTTTCTAGACACGGGACGTTCCCAGCCAGTGAGGCTTAAATATAGCGTCAGGTCAGTAGGCAAATGCGGGTAATTTAGGGATGTCTTTTCAATCTTCTATAATGGTATGTTGCGTGTACACTCTTATGTACACTCAAGAGAATTGCCTTATTAATACACGGCTTTTCGCCGGTTAATGCGCGGCTGTTAATAACGTGCGACACTGCTTTTTATGCAATAATTATGATCTATATAGCATAGGGAGGCATGGCAAAAAAAGTGTTCTGCGACAGGGACCTTCGAATCTGCGGTGCTTTCAGTTGATTTCATTACGAAAACATACCTATATAATGTTGGCCCCCTTAAACCCCACTTTTATATAGTAAAACCGGGGTTTACCGGGATATACATTATTTTTCTCATTTCTGCTAAAAAAAAAACAGATTGTAGGTAGCCTACCAGGCGGTTCTAACGAGTACCACAAACTATGTTTTGAGCAGAAATATGAAAAATATCAGAATTTTTATCTGAAAACTTTCAGTTTTTTGTTGTGAAATTTTCAATATATATTTGAATTATAGTCGTGTTTTCGTAATGAATGGGCGTTGTTTTTACCACGTAGCTGAGGACTGAGGTAGACATTATTTGCTGTAGGGAAGTTTGTGTCACTGCTTAGCCTGACTGCTCCGGTCGACGGTTTTACTGTTTGTGTTGGAGTATTCATTCGGGAAGATTTTCATTTTGCTCTGTCTCATTTTAATTTTGCTCTGGATCGTTTACAAGTCTCGTTTGTAGAGTTCGTCAGATAGTTTCTTCGCTCTCAACTCGTATGTTTTACCGGCTGGTCCATGTTACTGAGGCAGTTAATTCATATTCCAAACAAGGAATATATAGATAAGGCAAAAGCTATAAACTTTGTACAGTAGACATTGTTTAGGGCTCATTGTCTTGCTTGGCTACAAACTTGAGGTAAAGAGTAAAATTATTTTTTTTCCTAAAAACCTTTTTTCAGCGTTTAAAATGGCCTTTTCGTACGTTGTGTTTACTAGTTGATAGCTTTGTACTACTCGTATTAACTTTCACGAAAGGTCTGCTCCACGCCTAGCATACAATAAAAGTTAAAGCCAGTTTACAGAAATAGATCTATTCTAGGGTTTTATTGTCGCATGCGTAGCATAGACACACAGGGATCAAGTTGTCCGCCCACGTCGTCGGCGACGTCGGTGTCGTCGTCACACTTTTCGTTTCCGTTCAATAACTTTTAAAGGGATGTATTGATTGCATTCAAATTTTGCAGAACTTTTTATCACTGTAAAGTTCAGGTCAAGTTCGATATTGGTATTCATCCGCTGAATTCTGGCTGAGTTATGGACCTTTTTCGACTTAGTTTTGTTCGTTTCCGCTCAGTAACTTTTGAAGTGATGCATTGATTTCATTCAAACTTTGCAAAACTTTAAATTACTGTAAAATATAGGTTAAGTTCGATATTGGTAATCATCCGCTAAATTTTGGCTGTGTTATGGCCCTTTTTCGACTTAATTTTTGTTGGTGTGTTGATATTGGTTTCCGCAGGGATGCATAGATTTTATTGGAAGTTTTCAGAAGGATATATCATTGTAAAATACAGGTCAAGTTCGATATTGGTAATCATCCGCAAAATTTTGGCCAAGTTATGGCCCTTTTTTTTCGACTTAATTTTTGTTGTTGGATAAAATACAAGGTGAAGATATTGTTTCCTCTCAATAACTTTTGAAGAGATGCATTGATTTCATTCGAAGTTTGCAGAATGGTTTTTCATGATAGCATAGAGGCCAAGTTTGATTTTTGTAATCATCCAAAAAGTTTCGGTCGAATTATAGCCCTTTATTCACTTGATTAATAAAATTTAGACAAAGTAGTGAGGGGTTGCCTTTAGGGATAGGAGCGATTATAAGGACCGCTGGTTTTTTTTTTGTTTTGTTGTTTTTTTTTTATCCTTTTTCATATCAAATGGTTCGCTCTTTTAGTAGGCGACACGTCCGATTCTCGGAATTCTAGTTTTAGATGTAAGTCTTGGCTAAATCTTGGACCCAATATATACATTAGGTCCGAGGCTAAATGCAAACGGTGAATTCGAGAGGTCTCAAAAAGATCTCGTCCCTATGGCCACTACAAGAATGACCCTCAAATGAAAAAATAATTACAGCTAAGTTCACTTCGCTTTTTAGGCTTGCCTCATCAAACCTAAAATAAAGAGTTATTAAAATATTTATTTATTTATTTTTTGTCACGCTGTCCCGGAAATGCTATAAATTGATTTTCAAACAGTACCAATGCAAAAGACGAATGGTGAATGAATGTCTGTTGATGTATTACCAGTAAAATATTCTGATTCTGACAAATTCGAGAGGTCTAAAGATCTCGTCCCGCTGGCCTCTACAAGAGTGGCCCTTACATTAAAATTTAATAATCGCTAAGTTCACTTCGCTTTTTTGGCTTACCCTCATCAAAGCTAAATTAAGTAGTTAAGAATATCATTTTTGTCACGTTGTCCCAGAAATGGTATAAATTGCGCTTAGCAGTACTAATTAATGCAAACGATGAATTCGAGAAGTCTAAAGGAGATCTCGTCCCGCTGGCCTCTACAAGAATAACCCTCACATTAAAATAAATAATTACAGCCCTGTTCAACTCGCTTTTCAGGCTTACTTCCTTCATCGAAACTAAAAAAAAAGTAGTTAAGAAATATCATTTTTGTCACGCAGTCCCGGAAATGCTTAAAATTGCGCTTAGCAATACCAATGCAACTACCCACATTAAAAGTGAAATTGTCAAAATGTATGTATATCCCACTTAAAACTGTTTAAAATAGCCGTTTTCGTACGTTGTGTTTTTAGAAGACATCAATGCACTACAAGTATTCTCGTTCACAAAAAGCTTGGTCCACGCAATGTTAATGCTAATTAAATAATTCTAGAATAGTCTTGTGGATTTTACATGAAAATCTTGGTTAAATGCAAAAGGTAAATTCGAAAGGTCTAAAGGAGAACTAGTCCCGTTGGCCTCTACAAGAGTAACCACAACATTAAAAAATAATGACAGCTACACTGTAGGCCTAAGTTCACTTCGCTCTTTAGGCTTATCTAATCAAAACTAAGAAAGGTATTTATGAATATCAATTTTTGTCTCTCTGTCCCGGAAATACTTTAAATTGCGCATAGCAGTAACAATGCTTCCGTCCATATTAAAAGTGAAATTGTCAAAACTTATTATGTAACTGCATAACTTTCACGGTATTTGAATGGAAAAGAACTTCTGTATATGTAAGTTTTCCAAAGAAAAAATATTCTATTTTATGGGCCTGGCTAAAACGCTGATTTTTTCCTGCAGAACTGCTGACCAGACAAATGCTGACCAAAGTGACTAAAACGCTGACCAGACAAAACATCGAGTCTTTTATTCAGGTATAATTGGTGTTAATTGGTCATAATTGTATTAGCAATCATCAGACCTGTATGATCATCTAGCTAAAATCAGAGATGGAATCTACTGAATATATAAGGCATCATATACAGGCTGTGTGTATATATATATATATATATATATATATATATATATATATATATATATATATATATATATATATATATATATATATATGTTGAGAGTTAATCATTAACAGTGCAAATAATTTGTTTACATGAGGCCTTTCGGCTTTCGCCTTCTTCAGAGGTTTTCTGTTTTAAAAAAAGACATAAAAATGTAAAATTTACGAATAAAAGATTGTGCCCTTTTCGGGCCCATGTTATCTAGCCCGCTGCGACTTAATAATCAAGATGGTATCCAGGCATGCGAGGAAGTTTGGGATGAAAGAAAAGTCAAGGACCCGCCTACATAGACTCTGGTCAAACTTCTGACCCTCATACTCAAATGCAATAACTTTGAGTTCAACGGGAAACATTATCTCCAGGTCCAAGGCACTGCTATGGGTACCAAAATGGCACCTGCATACGCCAACATTTTCATGGGTCGTCTCGAGGGACAGCTGTTGAAGTCGGTGGCCCTGAGACCATTTTCATGGCTAAGGTTAATTGACGATATTGACATGAAGTGGTCGCACGGCCGCGAGGCTTTGACAGCTTTCCTCGATGAGGCCAACAACTTCCACCCGAGCATAAAGTTCACGGCTGAAATTTCAACTGAGCAGCACGTATTTCTTGACACTAAATCAAATCTTCTGGGCGATACAATATCTGTTGATCTGTATACAAAACCGACAGATACACACCAGTATCTCCTACCCACAAGTTGCCACCCGAAACACTGCGGCTATCTCTTCTATCACTTTTCTCCCTTTCTCTGGGAGACGACACAAAATGACCCACAAGGGTTGACGTGTCGTTAAACCCCAACACAATCAATCACTGCTGCAAAAATATTCCTTACAGCCTTGCACTTCGCCTCAGACGTATCTGCTCTGATTCGGACATCTTTGAATCAAGAGCAAGAGAACTGATTGACCACCTCTGCAAACGGGGTTATCAGAAACAGGAAATTTCACTTGCCATTGAGAGAGCACGGCAACAGAGAGAAGACTTACTTTCTTACAGGCTTAAATCCGAGTCAAACGTTCTCCCCTTCGTGTTGACATATCACCCAGACTTGCCAGAAGTGAGGGAAATAATTAACAAACACTAGCCCATCATTGAGTCCTCCAGCACTTTGAGCGAGATCTTTACAGAAAGACCGACCATGGCCTACAGAAGACCCAAGAGTCTGCGGGATCTTCTTGTACGTGCCAAGCTCAAACCAGACATGCGTGATGATGAACCACTTGGGGAGACACGACCATGCGGCAAAACAAGATGCAAAACCTGCAAAATGATAACCCCCACACAGATCGCGAAGTCAGCGTCTGGGGCAACAATCAAGCTTAGGTGCAACACTAGTTGCAAGACGACCAATGTTGTCTACCTTATAACATGCACCAAGTGTGGAAAACAATATGTTGGTGAAACCAGTGATCATGTGAACCAACGGATGAACGGCCACCGAGATGATTGGAAACACAAGCGGTTCGAGAGGTATCCTGTCGCAGAACACTTCCGCTCACCAGAACATGACTTCCTCAACCACGCCACGCTTTGTTGCTTAATCCATAACCCGGAGTGGACAGATCAAACCAGGAAAGCAAGAGAGAGCTATTGGATCCGACGTCTGAACACTCTACGGCCATATGGGATCAACAAGGGCGACCAGTAGAGGGAATCATCGTTTCTAAGTCAGGGCATGCGACAGCTTATGTGGTACGTTTTGTTCATATGATTTTACGCAAGTTGGGCCCATTTGCCTTATGTATTGGTGTAAAACACTCAGTTTGGTGTATATCCCTTTTGGTGTAAGGTTTATGTGCATCGTATACATTGCGTATATGGACACAGTGGTGTTGATAGTAAAGATTAGCTTTATACGTTTTGAAGATAAACTTTCTACTTTTTGCACGTTGTGTTTACGCGTATTGTTTACATTTCACATATATCTAAACACGATCAGTTATTAAGTCGCAGCGGGCTAGATAACATGGGCCCGAAAAGGACACAATCTTTTATTCGTAAATTTTACATTTTTATGTCTTTTTTTTAAAATAGAAAACCTCTGAAGAAGGCGAAAGCCGAAAGGCCTCATGTAAACAAATAATTTGCACTGTTAATGATTAACTCTCAACATATACATATAGTTTAACGCCTATCATTTCAGCATCCTTTCTGGATCCAGTGCTACAAAAAAGATTTTTTGTTAGATGTTATGCTCCTTTTATATATATATATATATATATATATATATATATATATATATATATATATATATATATATATATATTTGTGTGTGTGTGTGTGTAGTGAAAAAGAGATAATGAAAATAAATGGAGTAAATGTAGTTGTTTAATTTTTCGTAGTTGTTTAATTTTTCGTTAGCGCTTTCACAGCTAATGCTGATCTTCAGACAGACATATTGAAATAGCCTTACAAACCGCTTTTTTATATGGGGCTGGGGTATAGGTATTCCGACCGCGGTCAAGGTCCCACTCTGCCTCACACTGCCTCCCCGCCAAGTCAGGTTGACATGTGGTGTGTCTCACCCCAAGAGTTTTGCGCCTTACTCCTTTAAAAGAAGTTCAAAGCGACAAGTCTTAGAGACATAGACAAGTACTTGTTGTTTGTTAGCAAGTATTAGGCTTTTTCAGTTTACATTTTTACATATTTTCTACATGTAACAAACGTGGATAATATAAGTACGACAGTCGTATTCTTACAGTCAGATAATGTCCTAACACACTTTTACGAATCTGTATAGAAATCGTTTCTTTATTTCAGAAGACAATATCTGAATGCAATAGATCATTCGGGAACCAGGCAGTCTAGTCAAGTTCTTATAATAAATATAAGATGGACATTAAACGCCACTTTCATTTAACAATTAATTTTTATAATTATTATGTGAAGAACTGTTCACAGGAAACCAAATTTTGATATGCGATCATCGAAACTCTGGTGAGCCTGCACATTACCACAGTCTGATCACTGTTTGCTAACTGTGCTGCTTACAATCCAATCGAAGGCTCATATGAATGTTTTACTTATACCGAGAGACATATAGTTTTCGTTTTTCTGTCCTTCTATTAATCCGTTCGTACGTTAGTTCGCCCGTGGCGTAGTTCAAAGTTTTTAAGAACTCAAAACTTCCACATCTTATGATGGGTTAAGTTGACTTGAAACTAGATAGGAAGCAACGGGGCAACTTGCAGATCAAAAATAACTAATTTATTTTTCGGTTCTTCTCCTGAATCGATAGGCCAATTGACTTGAAACTCGGTCGGAAGCATTGGGGTGATTTGTTGCTCAAAAATAGCTAAACTCATTCAGATCTGAAATCCAAAATAGCTGTAGTGGCGGCCATCTTTAAAATCTATTTTTCGCTTTTTCTCTTGAACCAAAAGGCCAATTGATTTGAAACTTAGTAGGAACTTCCTCTCCAGAACCGAAAGGCTAACTGACTCGAAGACTGTCTGGTAATAAGGTGAGCGATACAGGGCCATCTTGGCACTCTAGTAATAGATATTTGTCCAAAATTTTATGCAGTTTTATCCCCAACTCAATACCAAACCTCAAGGTCAATGTCAAGGTTACGGATAGAATTAGTATGTTTAAGTTTTCTTTTAAGACCACAATATTTCCAAACCATTGGCTGGATTTTGTTCATATATAGCAAGATTTTATGCAGTACCATCCCACCCCTCTACATGACCTCAAGGTCAAGATGACATACTTCGATTTTTTATGTTTAAGTTTTGCGTTGAACTTTTAGGACCACAGTATTTGCAATCCGTTTGACGGAGTTTGTTTATATGTAGTATGATGATAGATATTGGTCCAAAAATTTACGCAGTACCATACCCACCCACCTACTTAACCTCAAGGTCAAGGTGACAGACTTAGATTGTTTTATGATTAAATTTTGTGTTAAAGTTTTTAGGTCCACATTATTTTCAGTTCGTTGGATGAATTTTGTTTATATATAGTTTGATGAAAGATATTAGTCCCACCATGTGATTTAAAGGAAAGGTCACGGACTTTAGAAGACTTAGAATTTTTATGTTTAAGTTTTGCGTTAAACTTTTAGGACCACACCATTTCCAAACCATTGGCTGGATTTTGTTTATATGTAGTATGATGATAGATATTGGTCCACGATTTTATGCAGTACCACCCCCATCCCTCTAGATGACCTCAAGGTCAAATTTACAGTTTACAGACATAGAATTTTTATGTTTAAGTTTTGCGTGAAGATTTTAGGACCATAATATTTGCAATTCTTTGGGTGGGTTTTGTTCATATATATAGTATGATGATAGATATTAGTCCAAAATTTACCTACCTGACTTCAATGTCAGAGACTTATAATTTTTACGATTAAATGTTGCGTTGAAGTTTTTCGGTTCGCATTATTTCCAGGTTCGTTGGATGGAGTTTGTTCATATATAGTATGATGAAAAATATTGTCCAAATTTTATGAAGTTTCATCCCCACCCTACTATGTGACTTCAAGATCAAGGTTACGGACTTAGAATGTTTATGTGTAATATTTGCGTTGAAGCTTTTAGAACCACATTATTTCCAAACCATTGGCTGGGTTTTGTTATATAAAGTGTGATGATAGATATTGGACCAAACATTTACGCAGTACCATACCCACCCACTACGTGACCTCAAGGTCAAGGTCAGAGATTTAGAATTTTTTTGTTTAAGATTTGCATTAAACATTTAGGACCACAGTATATGTATTTCCAATCCATCAGACGGATTTTGGTCCTATATGGTGTGATGATAGCAATTGTTCCAAACTTTTACGCAATACCATCCCCATCCACTTACCTGACCTCAATGTCAAGGTCACAGACGTAGAATTTTTATGTTTTAGTTTTGTATTAAAGATTTTAGGACCACATTTTTCCAGTCCATTGGATGGATTTTGTTCATATCAGTATGATGAAAGATTTTGGTCCAAACTTTTATGCAATACCATCCGAAACCACCTACCTGACTTCAAGGTTAATATCGAAGACTTAGAATTTTTATGATTAAATTTTGCGTTAAAGTTTTTAGGTCCACATTTTTCCAGTTCGTTGGACGGATTTTGTTCATCTGATTGTCATTTTGGTGATTTTTTTAATATCGACAGTTCTTAGGTTGAAGGAATGGTCACTCAAATTTATCCTACTGAACTGTAGTTAAACAAAGCAAATTCTACTTATACCTGCATAGCAAGGCAGACACATAGGGATCAAGTCGTCCGTCCGCGTCGGCGTCGTCGGTGTCGTCGTCACACTTTCGCTTCCGTTCAATAACTTTTGAAGGAATGAATTGCTTTCATTCAAATTTTGCAGAACTTTATATCACTATAAAATACAGGTAAAGTTCGACATAGGTAATCATCCTCCAAATTATGGCTGAGTTATGGCCCTTTTACGACTTAGTTTTTGTGTTCGTTTCCCCTCAATAACTTTTGAAGTGATGTATTGATTTCATCTAAACTTTGCAGAACTTTATATCATTGGATAATACAGGTCAAATTTGATATTGGTAATCATCCGCAAAATTTTGGCTGAGTTATGGCTCTTTTTCGACTAAGTTCTTGTTGGTGTGTTGATATTGGTTTCCGATCAATCACTTTTGCAGGTATGCATTGATTTTAGTGAAAGTTTGCAGGATATATCATTGTAAAATACAGGTCAAGTTCGATATTAGTAATAATCCGTAAAATTTTGGCTGAGTTATAGCCCTTTTTCCACTTAGTTTTTGTTGGTGTGTTGATATTGGTTTTCGCTCATTAACTTTTGCAGGGATGCATTGGTTTTATTGAAAGTTTGCAGAAGGAGATATCATTGTAAAATACAGGTTTAGTTCGATATTGGTAGTCATCAAAGTTTGGCCAAGTTATGGCCCTTTTGTGACTTAGTTTCTGTTGTTGGAGTAAAATACAAGGTAAAGATATTGTTTCCCGTCAATAACTTTTGAAGGGATGCATTGATTTCATTCGAAGTTAGCAGAATGGTATATCATTATAGTATTGAGGTCAAGTTTGATTTTTGTAATCATCGAAAAAATTCTGTCGAATTATAGCCCTTTATTTACTTGATTAATAAAATGTAGACAAAGTAGTGAAGGGATGCCTTTAGGGATAGGAGCGATAATAAGGACCAGTGTTTTCTTTCTTTCTTTCTTTCTTTTTTTTTTTTTTTTTTTTTCCATAGCTTTAAGCAGGCGACACATCCGATTCTCGGAATTCTTGTTATTTTTTGCATGTTTTAATTTCTAACAGTTTTGTTTTATCTAAAATTTATTACAAACGCTTTGAATTTAAATTTTGACATTGTTAATTTCCTGTTTTTGGATGCCGACATTCCTCACCCCCTTCTTATGGTGTTTACATTTCTCAACTTACTTGATTTGCAAATGAGACTAGTCTTTAGGCTGACTTCAAAGCTTGTAAGAAAACTTTGACAACCAAACTTCTCCAACAGGGTTATTGGTATCATAAACTTCAGAAAGCCTTTCTAAGTTTTATCATCAGCACTACGAATTGGTCTCGGCTCATGTTGATTGGTCAAGAAACATGGCCGCTAGTGGGTGGAACATTTTTGCCTAATATGTGACGATAGAACAAACCTCAAAAGACGTAGACCCAAGATGCCCTTTTGTGGAGATATTTCCCTGACATACTTACGTCATATATATGAATGGGAACTTGGATCTAGGAGGAAACATATTTTAATAACAACTTTTACAAGACGCATTCAATTTTGCATTTTAATGGGAAAGGAGAAGAGAATTCAAGCCAGATAAGGACTTAAGTACGCATTGATTTCGTACCCTCCTCCTACACCCCTAGGTCAATTTCAATCAAACTTCACAGGAATGTTGTCTAGGTGACTCTCTAATAAATTAAGTAAAACAGTTCTGCTCCAATGAATAAGATGACCAGCATGGCTGCGATCTTGAAAATCTATTTTGAACTTTTCCTGAACCGAAATGCAAGTTGACTCGAAACTTCATTGGAAGTATCGACATTACTTATTCAAATTATAGCCTCACCCAAAGGGCCATTTGTTATCTGACCTGAGCACCATGTGTTCATGGTGAGCTATTGTGATCGGTCGCCATCCTTGTTCGTCGTCCGGCCTGCTCCGGCCAATCACAATTTCTTTATTGTTTGGATTTTGACCAAACTTAGCTGGAATGATCCGCGGGTGGAAAGTACCAAAAAATAATTATTATATACATACCTGGCTACGTGACTGCTCTGTTAGACGCGTATGTCTAAATTTTCATTCTCTCTGCAAGTGACTACTACATGGACAACGCAGGTGTGAAAATATTTCGATGTATCACATTTAACCCTTAAAGCGCCAAGAAAAATTGCATCTGAAAATGTCGTCTGTTTATGTCGTCTGCTAAATATTCTTGCAGACTTTCCAAACCTATTTTTGCATACAGGCAAACAGTGTGGACCCTGATCAGACTGCTCCTAAAGGAGCAGTCTGATCTGGGTCCACACTGTTTGCAAAAATGACTTAAAATCACAAGCAGATGACAAAGCAGACGACAATAGTTGTGATTGGCGCTTTAAGGGTTAACTTCGACATGGATGATGCCATTAAAATATAAACATATCATTCTGGAGTTCCGCTTTTTATACAGCATGAGTAAACTGACCTAAAAATACGGGGTTTTCCAAGATACATAATTAAACCCTTGAACTAGCTCATTTGCATGGGTCATAGTTCACCCAATAAAGCGCCGATCTAAATAATATTCATTTTTACTATAACATGTGTTACGTTGTGTAACTGCAGATGACATTGTTATGCAGATATCTAGCGCTTAGCTGGGTAAAATTTTCAGCAGACAACAATTTGTTTGTTTGTGTTGAGGTTTTACGGCCCAGTCAACCCAATGGGGTCATGTCGAACGCGGTCAGTTTACCTAACCGCACGTTTACTGGGCAAGCTTAGTCCTCTAAGTGGTTAACCAGTATTGTGCACATTCTTTCGCCAGAAACTGACAACTGCCCTTCTTGAATCAGACAACAATTTAGAATAGATTGTTTTCCTTTTTTCCCCATAAAAAAGCAGTGTTTTACATTTCATGTAAATTGTCTCTTTAGACTGAAATGTAAAATCATATTTTCTGAAAAAAAAAAAAAAAATCAATTTGTCGCTCTTGAATTTGCCCACATATTGGTAAACGTTAAGCTACCATGCACAAAAGGATCGATCATCTTCCTAAAAGCGGAAAGCAGGTTTGTAGCAGACGATATTCTTCTTCTTTTCTTCCTTTCTTTTTATGCAAAAATAAAATTTAGTATTATGCTTGAATTATCAGCTAGCCAAGTCTTATTTATCCCCCCCCCCCCCCCCCCCCCAAAAAAAAAAAAAAAAAAATACAAATAGCATATATATACATTTTCATCATTATATATTCTCTCTCTATGTCTCCCTCTCTCTATGTTGCTCTCTCTGTTCTAACGCTTGCGCGTAAAAAACGAGTGACCGAAGCGAATGGGGTTTTTTTACAAGCAAACCTTAGAATACGAGTGTTTTTTTGTTTTCTTCGTAATCGATCAAAACAACAAAATAAACTGTTAATTGCATTTTCACTCATATTTTACCTTTGAATTTTCGCATTCAGCCGTTGTGATTTCCTATCAAAATAGCTCCAGTCAATGCATGAATTTCAGGTGGCGTGGTTTAATTTGAAAGTCAGTCGCCATCTTGGTTTAAACAATATTTTATTCATTTAAGTTCACATATATACATCGCATAATGTTATATGGTACAGGATCTGGTTTCACTTACATGCAAAAATCATCCTGTGCTTGAAACACAGACACAAAAACTTTCCCGAAAGTATACATGGACTGTCAAGAAATTCATACTTTATATTTGTGTTGCAGGTTTTTCCTCAAAAACGCCAAATGGACGTGAAAATTGCAGCCTGACTTCCATGATTTTATCAAATTCTCCGCAAAACCACAACCATTGTTATTATTGTTACCAACAACGTCAGCAACGTTGCCTAGTAATTATGACTCCAAAACGTTAGAAATGAAATAATTCATTCGGTGAATTATCGATTACATCACGAAAAAACGCCTATATAATTTTACCCCCTTAAACCCCACTTTTATATAGTAAAACTGGGGTTTACAGGGGTACACATTATTTTTCTTATTTCTGCACAAAAACATAGACTGTGGGTATTCGTTAGAACCGGTTCTAACGAATACTCACAATCTATGCTTGACTGGTTCCCTCACCCTATAGCTCAATACTTCGCATATCTATTCTATAGAACACAGGAAACCAGTTAAAATCTATGTTTTGAGCAGAAATTTGAAAAATATCAGATTTTTTTTATCTGAAAATTTTCATTTTTTGGTGATAAAATTTTCAGTATATTTGAATAGGCATGTTTTCGTAATGTATAATTCACTGAGGAAGCTCAATAAAGCTATAAATATAAAGATCGTAACTAACCAGCGGTCACACAACATAAAACATGTCGATTCAACGTTGATTCTTAACGTTGAATCTACGTTGACATACAACATGGAAGCAATGTCGATTTAACGTTGATTCAACATACTGGCGTTGAATCGACCTTATTTCAAAGTTGTGTGCCTGCTGGGTAGAGCTGTCAGAGAATCGGACTATAGCCACGTTATAGCACTATCAGAGGAGAATGACAAAAATGTTAACTATCAGAGGAGAATGACAAAAAATGTTATTCAGACCAAAAACTGTCCTAATATACACAAAATTGAGTGATCTGAAAACTTTAAGAGGAGTTGATATGGATATTCACTCCATACTGAAGTTTCAAAACTATTGGTGCAAAGGTATAAGGGGGCGGGGGTTGATTTCACAAAGTGTCACTACCTATATAATATAATAGCATTCTGGTGAAAAAAAATGACTAAGTTAACAAAGCGGAAAAAGAGAGAAAACAAAAATATAACAAGCATGCAAAAACCACATGCCAATCTTCACTCCATGTACAAAGCAGCTGCGAAGTTTCAAACAATGGGTGGAAATTAAGGTGTAAGAGAATACCCACTGTCCATACAATATAATAGAATTTTAACCATGCAACAAAACAACTAAAGTCATCAAAGATGAGTTGGTTTCACAAGTTACGGAGTTTCGGAATTACGAAACTTCAGGATTTCAGAGTTTCGGAATGCCGGACAGAGTAAATCCAGAATCGACCCGTATTTTCAATGCGGGGCTATAATGAAGAGAAACAGTCTGAAATTTATCAGGGGTGCTCCAACAGCCCACGTTTAAGAGGAGTGAAGTGAACCTGTACAAATGTATGCTATATTATTCAACAAAAAATAAGTCATTTCTATTTTTTCTCATGCTGTTTTATTTTAAACAATTTTACAGGCATACCATATAAGGACGGACAGCAAGTTGACACTTAATTATTTCTTTTGTGTCTTTAGAGGGGGAAATGCTCACTGAGTGAAGTGTATGCCATAAAGTATTCAACTTTTGAGAAAAAAAAATCAATTTGGATCAAAACTGGCTAAAAAATAATAATAATAAAACATATTGTGGTTAAGGTGTTCTTGAATGCCGCCATTTTCAATATTTTAATTAGATATTTAACCCAATGTAGTCGGGAGACGCGTAAAAGGGTATTTGGCAAACAGTACAGACCCAGATCAGAACGCGGCGTCTGATCAGGGTCTCCACTGTTTGCAAATAGTTTAGCCATTTTTCTCTAGGAATATGTAAAAGTAATAGCCGGACGTTCCTAAACTTGAAATTGGACACTTTCAATATATAGTGTGGGAGAGTCTATTCAGTCTACAATGGGTTAATTTAGTAAGAGACAAAATGAGCCAGAGCATTTCCTCTAAGATTGTATGTCCGCCGAACAAAAACAGACCAATCCGCACACCCGCGCAGGCTGATCAGAGACTTCACTGCCCGCCTGAAGACGCTTTTTGCTATTCTGCTACCCATAGAGTGCCATGCGAAGACTGATCAGACTGCGCGGACGTGCTTCATTCTTTTTAATAGCGAGGGAACGCAAATTGGCCCATCAAACTTTAAGTTAAGACTTTAAAGCTCCATTTTTGTATCTTATTCCTTATGTATTTATCCCTTTCACGTCCAAATATTGTGGAACACAGACTGATGTTGTAACAATAAAACAATAACCTTTGATACACAAGATTTTCATCACGAAAACATGCCTATAAAATTCTGACCCCCTTAAACCCCACTTTTATTTAGTAAAACTGGGGTTTACAGGGGTATACATAATTTTTCTTACTTCTGTTCAAAAACATAGATTGTGGGTACTCGTTAGAACCGCCTCGGCGAGGCGGTTCTAACGAGTACCCACAATCTATGGCGAGGCGGTTCTAACGAGTACCCACAATCTATGTTTTGAGCAGAAATATGAAAAATATCAGAATTTTTATCTGAAAATTTTCAATTTTTGGACGTAAAATTTTCTATATATTTAAATGAGCGTGTTTTCGTAATGACAATGTTTGAAAAAAAAACATTTCTACTTATAAAGGTTTTGATTACCCTGTAAACCGCAATCAGGTTAATACTTTGATTTAATCAACCATCCTTCAATATTTGCTTATTCAATCAAACAGTGTACTTCCGGGTTTGTCTGTGCATGTCCCATGCAGCCAAGATCCGGGTAGATTTTTAGATTTTTTTTATTTCTTTGATGCAAAACACCATGAAACATTATTGGTTGTTTTGTGATATTTTCATTGAATTCAGTGTATTTCCAGGAATTTGCGAAATTTGATCTTTTTTTTTTTTTTTTTTTTTTTTTTTTTTGTTGAAATATCACAGAATTCATAAGAACGGAGAATTCCGTATGGTATCTGCATTTATGATATATAAAAATTCTTCAATTTGATTCTCTCGACGGAATCGAAAGTTTTAATGTTTGAAATCTCATTTTCACCACTCGAGTTCCAATATTGTCCGTATTATTCATATACAGCGCATGCGGATCACCCAAACATAAATTTTATCTCGATATTGTGCGATTCTAGAAAAGCGCAGGTCGATTCTAGAATCGCGCAACAGTATTGGTATTGGTATTCCAAGCACGCGCAGGGAAGATCCTGGAATCTTTTCCATTCCTGAAATGCGCGTGTGAATGTTAAGAAAATCGTACATGTATATTAAATGATTTTAAATGCGCTTGCGTCCTTTGCTGTGCCAATATCAGTGCAAAACTGTTTGTAACATCACTTCTTTTCTTAAATGCACCAACTTTTAGAATTATCATGTTTTTTTTAATCCATTTTTGATTGAATAGAATCCCCCACACCATATTATGGAAGAGTCCAAATTCCATTTTAGGTACGCCAGACTGTGTGATTTAGATATTCGAAGAGAAAAATAGGTAAACGTTTTGCAAACAGTGGAGACCCTGATCAGACGCCGCTGCGGCATCTGATCAGGGTCTGCACTGTTTGCCAGTTACCATTTTGGGGGTTCCCAGACTAAACTGGGGTTAAGTGATGAACTACTGGTGTTAACGCTGAAAGTGCGTTGAAAAACGAAGGAAACAAAACTCATCAGGTAAACTTTCCCATAATTTCTGATCCCACCCCAACTCCGGATTTCTCCTTTTTGCAATATAAAATGTGATTTGAAGGAACGGAATATGGCAGGGCTACTGAACTCTGAATAAAAGAAGCATTTCTTTTTTATGACTGTGTATAAAACCCCAGAAAAAATGAAGCATATTTATTTCTAACCACCTATTGAAAATTTAACTTTGTGCAAGCACATTAGAGCGTTTCAAAGATGAAAAGCTCAAACTTTTGTCTGTTAACTTAAAGTTATAAAAGCAGACAACATTTTAAATATGTCAGAGAAAACAAGACAGTATTTCATTCAAAATGTCTCCGAGACAATTTGAATTAAAAGATGTCTAATTTTTTGTGAATATTAAGAAAAACATTACTAATTTTAATTTTGTCGTTTAGCGCAAAGAGTGCTAAAGCTTGAGATTTTTATCATGCACGTTTTAAAGGCTGAATTTGACAACAGACTTCCCCATTTTAGACTGAATAAACTCTCCCAACACTATATATTGAAATTTTAGGTATGTCAGGCTATGTGATTTAGAAAATCTTAGAGAAAAATGTTTAAACCATTTGCAAACAGTCGAGAACCTGATCAGACGCCGCATAAAATATATAACATCATCTCCTAAAGATATTTTAAAATATAAAAAAGCATCCCCTTAAAATATATAAAAATATAAAAATATCATCTCCTTAATTATGTTAAGATATAAAAATATCATCTCCTAAAAATATTGAAATATAAAATATCAGCTCCTTTAAAATATAAAATAGCATCTCCTTAAAATATATCAAAATATAAAATAGCATCTCCTTAAAATATATCAAAATATAAAATAGCATCTCCTTAAAATATATCAAAATATAAAATAGCATCTCCTTAAAATATATCAAAATATAAAATAGCATCTCCTTAAAATATATTAAAATATAATATAGCATCTCCTTAAAATATATCAAAATATAAAATAGCATCTCCTTAAAATATATTAAAACATAAAATAGCATCTCCTTAAAATATATCAAAATATAAAATAGCATCTCCTTAAAATATATTAAAATATAAAAATATCTCCTTAATTATGTTAAAATATAAAAAAATATCATTTCCTAAAAATATTGAAATATAAAATAGCATCTCCTTAAAATATATTAAAATATAAAACATCATCTTTTTAAATATGTTTAAATATAAAACACCATCTCCTTAAGATATGTTAAAATATAAAAAAGAATCTCCTTAAAATATATTAAAATAAAAAATAAAAAAAAACAGCATCCCCTTAGTATATCTCCTAAAATATATTAAAACATATCATCTTCTTATAATATAATGACGGACACAGAAGTCCCTGATCAGACTGCGCAGATGCGCAGTCTGATCAGGGACTTCACATTTGGCATAAAAGTCCTTTTCTCTGGTGGGGATTCATATACTTTTTTTGCATAGCATCATACACGTGCAACGTTGCCTCGTGTAAAAGCACCCTACAAGACCAGGAAGAAAGTGAAATGCAAATGACCTCTAAAACCCTATAACTCACCGGAATATCTACTTAAGCAAAAAAAAATATGGATGATCCTCATATGCGCATATCCGCAGTCTGATCTGGGCATTTGGTGTTCGCCAACATATTCTAGGGTATCAAAAAAGTCTATAAACGGACAGCGAAAGGTTCTGTTCAAATTCTTAGGTTAAGCAGGGAGACCTATGTTTTCATTTTCTTCATGGCACGCTTTAGTTTGTCTTTTAATGCCTCACTCACCAGGTAATGCTCAGAGGTAGTCGTTGATTGCTGACGAGTAAACAACGGACGAGAAAGTATTTATTCTTACGCAGTGATTTATGTAAATTTATCAGGGATATTCCCAGCACTGAATTATGATGGGGCCATAAAATGGGTCAATGTTATATTGGATGATTCACCAAATTCAACTTACTTTTTTGCTGTCGCGTAGAGAGCAACATGACACCGAAGGAGTACCCGGACTGCTTATCATCTAGATAATATTTCATGTTTAAATGAGTCGCTTCCGATCTCATCACGAAAACACGCCTATATAATTTTGCCCCCCTTGAACTCCACTTTTATATAGTAAAACTGGGGTTTACAGGGGTATAGATTATTTTTCTTATTCCTGCTCAAAAACATAGATTGTGGGTATCCGTTAGAACCGCCTCGCCGAGGCGGTTCTAACGAGTACCCACAATCTATGTTTTGAGCAGAAATATGAAAAAATATCTGCGTTTTTTACCTTAAAATTTTCAGTTTTTGGAGGTGAAATTTTCTTTATATTTGAACAGGCGTATTTTCGTAATGTGCAGGATGCATAAAGTTGCAGCAGATGCCATTTTTTTCCGAGAAAAAAAAAAGACAAAAAAAAAAAAAAACATATTATTCCATATCGCCTAGAAAACATGAAATGTAAAGCATTAATTCTCAAGAATAAAAAAAAAAAAAGAAAAAAAAAAAAAGAAAAAAAAGAATGTCGTCTGATTCAAGGACGTAAATAATACAATTTTATACGTCTTTGTCTGATTTAATCTAGAATGCTGCTTTATGCTTAAAACAAAAAATATATTTGCTGCTGCTGTTTGGTTAATCATTAATTGAAGGGGAACTCAATATAACTTGAAATTATACCTTGGAGTGAAGAGTCATTTATTTTGATGCAAGAGTTTTCAAAATAGGCTTAGAAACAGGAAGTTATGGTGGTTTGAATATACTTAAAATGGCTGTCATGGATGCCGCCATATTGTAGGCTTTGTGACGGCACACAGCTCAAATTAAATATGCAAAACCAAATTATAAAGGGTTTTTAAGAATAATTTTGATACAGATGTTTTATATAATCTTTTAATTCTAAGGACAAGAAATCATTTCCTCCAAAAATAAACCAACTTTATGAGAATAACTATCTTTATGAAACGAATTTTAATTTTTATGAAACCTCATTTAATATTCAAAATGCCGGCGCCCATTCCACCAATGTTGAAATATTCAATTGTCTATTACTTACTTAATTTTCCACTGATTTTGATCAAATTTCTGTCAAACTTCATTGTTTGTAAAGTTCTTTACTTTAAAGCATAATACCTTTTAAGGTTGCGTTCCCCTTTAACATTCCATTATATAAGTATTTTCTCGCGAGGAGTAGGGATCTGGTTTGGGTCTGAACTTTCTAGTTTCTACAAAGCGATTAGTAAACGTTCTAACCAGGTCGCTAGACTGGTATGAGTATGCAAGTATTCGCTGCTGTCAAATCGTGTGAAACAAATAAAATGTCTTGACATTTTCCGGCGTCTTGTTCAATACTAATGTTAAGATAACGTTAGGCAAGATAAGTCAAACATTTGTTAGCTACTTCTGATCAGTACTGGTTCAACTGCGACTATGAACCTACATGTATAAGGTTTCATTATGTTAGTAGTCCTTTTGTCTAACTGTGCAGGTACAGTAGAGAAGAGGTTCCGAAGTTAAAAGCTTAAACTTTAAAGGCTCCATATCCCTCAAAATAGACATTTTATAATCCAAGAAAGGTTTAATAAACTGATATATGGTATTAATACAATCATAAAATGTGGCACCTGACAGCCTGTAAATTTCAGAAAGTTTCTCGTTTTTGAAATGAAATTATTGTATCGTATCTTTGAATTAATGTTGCCTATCTCTGAATTAATGTTGCCTACATTAATTCAGAAATACGATTAAAAAAATCATTTCATTTTAATCATTTAGTTCAAAGACAAGAGACTAACTGAAATTTTACAGGCTGTCAGATTCCACATTTTATGTTCGTATTAAAACTATATATCAATTTATTAAATCGTTCTAAGGTGAAAACAAAAACTGTATATTTCTGAGGAATATGGAGCCTTTAACCAGCTGATTATGAATAAAAGCAGACGGTAGAAAATAATACGATATTTCATTTAAATTGTCCCCTAAAGGAGACAATTCATCACGAAAACATGTCTATATAATTTTGAACCCCACTTTTATATAGTAAAACTGGGGTTTACAGGGGTATACATTATTCTTCTTATTTCTGCTCAAAAACGTAGATAATGAATACTCGTTAGAACCGCCTCGTCGAGGCGGTTCTAACGAGTACCCAGACGATGCGGTTCTAACGAGTACCGACAATGTATGTTTTGAGCAGAAATATGAAAACATCGGAATTTTTTATCAGAAAATTTTCATTTTTTGGGGTAAAATTTTCAGTATATTTGAATACTATTAGGCATGTTTTCGTAATGTGAACGAAATGTCGTATATTTTTACAGTAAAAAGAAAATAAGTAATAGCCCTAAAGCTTTATCTGCTTATTTAGCTTACAGAACAAGGCTTCGCCTATTCAAATATACTGAAAATTTTACCACCAAAAAATGAAAATTTTCAGATAAAAAATTTCTATAATTAACATATTTCTGATCAAAACATAGATTGTGGGTACTCGTTTGAACCGTCTCGGCGAGGCGGTTCTAACGAGTACCAACAATCTATGTTTTTGAGCAGAAATAAGAAAAATAATGTATACTCCTGTAAACCCCAGTTTTACTATATAAAAGTGGGGTTTAAGGGGGTCAAAATTGTATAGGCATGTTTTCGCGATGTAAAATGTATATAAGACTGAATAGGAAATAGAATACCCTTGTACAAACATTAAACTATTTAAAGAATCATTGAGCAGTATTCAATAAAATAAAAATCTAAAATGCTGCATTTGGAAACGAAGAACACACAAAGAGCATCAATAGGAGTCTCGTTTGATAGACACTAGCCCTCGCAGCTGAAAGACTAGACGCAAAAATAACTGAACTGGATAGAAACAGGAGTGGAAATGGGTCCCCAAGAAATACCCAATATTTACCTTCCGGGTTCCAGATTTTAAAAGATAATTTGCCACGTAGCTAAACTATAATAGCCTAAGAAGAGGATTGGCTTAATATGCTTGAGCAAGCAGAAAAAAAAATAATGCTGACAAAAAACAAAATTTATATGCACGTCACAAAATCACTGATTTCTTATAAAAAAAACTTAATGAAATAAAACAGAAATACGAGGAGCGGTCGAAAAATATCCGGACTTTTCGCTTTTTCAAAAACCGCTCAGTATTGTTATTTGTTTTTTGTTTGTTTGTTTTTTGTTTTTTTTTTTTCAAAAGTTCCTTTTTTTTCTTTATTTTTTCTTCGTCAAGGCATTTCCCTACCTACGTCTATACACTTTTTGCTATCCATCACGAAAACATACCTATATAATTTTGACCCCCTCAGACCCCACTTTTACATAGTAAAACTGGGGTTTACAGGGGTATACATTATCTTCTTATTTCTGCTCAAAAACATAGAATGTGGGTACTCGTTAGAACCGCCTCGCCGAGGCGGTTCTAACGAGTACCCACAATCTATGTTTTTGAGCAGAAATATAAAAAATACCAGAATTTTTATCTGAAAACTTTCAGTTTTTTTGGTGGTGAAATTTTCAATATATTTGAATAGGCCTGTTTTCGTAATGTTCTTTGGAGCTTTTGTACTTCCTCTGCAAACAATCGAATAGATTCACACTGAGGTATCGGTTTAAAGCTGAAATCAAAGCCGCCCTGGTCTAATATTTGTTTCCAGAAAGCCTTTTTTCAGTTATGTGACTAGGTCTGGGCAGTACGAAGGGTGGGACAGTAATTGCCACTTGAATGAGCTGACAAAGTCTACTGTTGATGAGACAGTATGACAGGGACATTGTTATGCAAAAGAACATTTATTTTTTCTGTGCTAGCCTGGGACGCTACTTTTTCAGTTTTCTTTGATTTTTTTTTCTTTGATTTTTTTTTTTTTTTTTTTTTTTTCAAAGTTTCTTCTGAATAGAATCTAGCAGTCACATTTCGATCTTTTGGCATGAAATCAGCCAGTACATGTATTATTCCACGTGAATCCCAAAAAGCAGTATAACCTTGCCAACAGATGGAGACAGCTTAAACTTCTTAGAAGGTGGGGAACCAGCTTGTTTCTACTGCTTTGATTGAATTTTTCATTACGAAAACACGTCTATGTATTCAAATATACTGAAAACTTTACCACTAAAAAATGAAAATTTTCAGATAAAAGTTCTGGTATTTTCCACATTTCTGCTCAAAACATAGATTGTGGGTACTCATTAGAACCGCCTTGTCGAGGCGGTTCTAACGAGTACCCACAATCTATGTTTTGAGCAGAAATAAGAAAAATAACATATACCCCTGTAAACCCCAGTTTTACTACATAAAAGTTGGGTTTATGGGGGTCAAAATTATATAGGCAAGTTTTCGTGATGTGTTTCAGCATATGAATCCACATTTCATCCCCAGTGAAAATACAGTTCAAAAAGTTACTTCATCATGGCTGAAACGGTCCAAATGTTCTTTTGCCATGCTCACCCTGGATGCCATTTGGTCTGTCAGTTGTTTCGGTACCAACCAAGCTCATACATATTGTTTCGTGTAAAATATGATGTGCTGACGCTTTACTGATGCTAAACTGATTAGTTATCTCCTGAAATGTCACTCTGCAATCTTTGTTAACAAAAAAAAAAAAAAAAAAAAAAAAAAAAAACACAGTCGCCACCACTGAAGGAGTCACTGCCTCACATCACGAAAACATGCCTATACAATTTTGACCCCCTTTAACCCCACTTTTATATAGTAAAACTGGGGTTTACAGGGGTATATATTATTTTTCTAATTTCAGCTCAAAAACATAGATTGTGGGTACTTGTTAGAACCGCCTCGCCGAGGCGGTTCTAACGAGTACCCACAATCTATGTTTTGAGCAGAAATATGAAAACTATCAGATTTTTTTATGTGAAAATTTTCAGTTTTTGGAGGTGAAATTTTCTATATATTTGAATAGGCGTGTTTTCATAATGAGAACGCTTCCTTCACCTAGGTTTGTCCCTCATGCGTGTCCTGCCCTTCCTAAACTGTGAAACCCAGCTATAAAAGATTGAACAGGATATGCAGGCTTTATAAACACCTTTCTATAACCTTTGAAAAGATGTGGCAATGTTTTTCACCCTCTAAAAGCAGGAAATTATTACAAATCTCTATTCCTCCAGCTTAGAATCCATAGTATCCTTAACAGCTACCTTAATCTCCGTGTATACACACTTCTCATAAAAAATAAACTACAGTCGACTCTCGTTATCTCGAACTCCAAGGGACTCTATGAAACACTTCGAGATATCCGTAGTTCGACATATCAGATTTACGGAACTGAGGAAAAAACAATTAATCGAACAACCACCTTTAACAGAATGAATAATTTGACTCCTAAGTTAGAGATATATTGAAAATATTGTGGAAAAGAGGAGAAATTGCTCCTAAGGAGCAATTTCTCCTCTTTTTCACAATATTTTATTGACTGTTGGTAGACCTCTGTGTTAAAACAGGGACCAGATTATCACTTCGAGATAAGCGGTTATTCGAGATAAGCGAGTTCGAGATAACGAGAGTCGACTGTAATTTATAGGCGATAAAATGTAGTTTTCGCTCATACATACGTATGTACGTTCGCACACATTAGAAACATTCGAGGTGAGAGAAGCTGTTCGTAAGTACTTACAACATATATTTATATGTAATATGAGTATTTCTATGTGACTTTGTACACCAGTTAAACTAGCAATAAAGCCCAAAGGCACACCCACTCTTTCCCTGTCTCCATTTTGAATTACTGGGCCCATCTCTTTTTAACCCATTTTAGTCTGGACACTCCCAAAAGGGAATTGGCAAACAGTGCAGGCCCAGATCAGACGCCGCAGCGGGTCTACACTGATTGTTTTAACCACAAGAATTTCTATAAATCGTAACAATAATAAAAAATAACCAGACATACTGTTATTGGAAATAGATAGCTCAAAAGTGTTGTGATTGAAGGGTCCACAGACGTATGTGTTAAATAATTGGAGATGGCGAATATTTAAGTCTTTAATTTTAAGCAATACCTAAGCTCAGGACTGCCGCCGTATTCACCCAAAATGTGGACACATTGACTCCTTACTAAACTCATTGTAAACTGAATGAACTCCCCCATGGCACACTATATATGGAAGATTCTAATTTCGATTTTAGGTTTGTCAAGTAATGTGATATAGATATTCCTAAGAAAAATGGATAAACTATTTGCAAACAGTGAAGGCCCTGATCAGACGCCGCGTTCTGCGGCGTCGGATCTGCGACTGCACTGTTTGTCAGTTACCCTTTTAGGGGTCTCATTTGTTCAGATATAAGTTTCCGAATACTTAGTGTAAATATGATTTTGTTTTGTTGTTTTTAAATTGAATCGCATTCTTAAATAATGAACACTAACTGGAGCTGCATCAGAATTAAGGGTGAGGTTTCTGGGAGGTTTCACGCGAGAAAAACTGGTTTAAAGCCCATCACGAAAACATACCTTTATAATTTTGACCCCCTAGAACCCCACTTTTTTATAGTAAAACTGGGGTTTACAGGGGTATAAATTATTTTTCTTATTTCTGCTCAAAAACATACATTGTGGTACTCGTTAGAACCGCCTCGCTGAGGCGGTTCTAACGAGTACCCACAATCTATGTTTTGAGCAGAAATATGAAAATTATCATAGTTTTTTTCATCTGAAAAATTTCAATTTTTGGAGGTGAAATTTTCTATGTATTTGAATAGGTGTGTTTTCGTAATGCCACCGCCACTTCCTGGCATTGTTTTGTCGTTATTTGTTCTTCATCTCTCCTTCTTTTGCTGCCCCTAAAAGGCTATACTTTCTGACTTTGGTATTTCCTGGGTATCATCACTGATATTTTTTTTTTTTTTTTTTTTTTTTTTTTTACGTCTTCCAGGATGTTGAATACTTGAGATTTTTGTCCAATAACGACGTTTAGATACCCGAACCAAATGATTGGTTACGTTCTTTTACCAGACGCCGGAAGACAAGACATCACGCACAAGTTTTACAATACAAGACACAATATCTTTGTGAAATATTTACAAGTTTCACAGTCTCAATGATATCGTGTTTCCAAGAACAATCGGCGTGAAGTTTAGGAGCAAAGAGGTGTAAACTATTTACACGCGAATTAATAATATGATATAATACGAATTTATTTAATCCACGCCTAGAAGAAACGTCATGAGAAAACCAAAAGTTATTCCACTTGTTAGTATCAGTATTTAGAATGTTCTGTCCCCTTGTATCATGACTCAAGACTACGGTATGTAAAACTATGGCAGTATACGGCCAGTAGAGAAGATACAGAATAGGTTGCTGGATGTGCAAGGTGGTCGTCATCTTCGTAGTTGGCTGGGATAAAATGTTTCTTTTTCCACGATTGCTTCCGTTAATAAAATACGAAATGTTAATCACATGATTTGATGATACTTCCTCTTATATTTGTCTCGTGTCATGAGAAAAGGATTCTTATCTACGTTCGGACAACGAAGGCCCTGATCAGACTGTGCATGTGCGCAGTCTGATCGGGGCCTTCGTTGTCCGCTTAGTGTAGAATATACTAACAAGAAATGCCCTGATAAGATTCCACTACTGCGTAGGATGTTTGGGCCCTTCAAGGCTTGCATACGAGATAAGGCTCCCTTTTTCGTGTGGCAATCGCTTTAAGAGAGGCCGCGGGGCAAGTTGACTTTCTGCACTTTTGCAGATGATGGAGGTAAAAAAAGGCCTATTGTTGGCAGCTTCGCTGTTCGCTGTATTAATATTCCACCATCCATAAGCCATGACTAAAATGAATGAATTGCGAGTTGCGAAAATGCCAACTTGAATATGTATCAAAGACTCGAACATCTTTCGGACCTCAGTTTCGGGCCGTGAAACTTTGTTCTAGACAGGGGTAGTTGAGCCACTGAGGGTTAATTATAACGCCGGGTAGGTGAGCAAATGTGGTTAATTTGAGTATGGTTTTTCGATCACCTGTAAATAATGGTATGCTGAGTGTACTCATTAAGAAAGCATCGATGAGGAGTTTCTAATGAGCACGCACAACGTATATTTTCATGATAAAACAAGAAAAATAAATCCCCAATATTATCCCTCACAGAAATATTTGTTTTCTTGAGCTATCGGAAGACTTTTCTAGGGACTCGAGACGAGTTTGAATCAGCCATGGTAAACGAGCCATCGGTGTTCGAGTCATTGAAGTTATCTGTAGTCAGACTCGTAAAAGTGCGGTTTTCCGTATCATGATTCGTGTATATGAATTTTCCAAAATGTGTGGGAAAATTATCGAATGCACGTCGTAATATAGTAAACGCACTCATAAATTAACCCTTGGTTCAAAGCCCGAAGCAAAAGTCTAGCAGACGACATTCTATTTTTTTATTATTATTGTCAGAGGAAATAAGACTTGGTATTTCATGTGAATCGATTCACATGAAATGTCAAGCCTTAATTTCTATGAAAAAAAAAATCAAAATGTCGTCTGCTGCAGTTGTGAATAGCACTTTAAGGCTTTAAAATTTGGGTTATTACATCTCTTGAAAAGGGTGGGTGTGTTCCGCATTGAGCTTATAATTGTATCTCACCTGAGATGAAGGGGTTGATAGTTTTGGTACGTTGGTCCTCTGTTTCTCGTCTGATCATTCGACGACTGACTGTTTTTAATGATGCAACTGCTTCTGAACAGCAAGTTACAAAAACAAAACATACATATACAAAAGTTGTCCCATACAGATAATGGCGTAACATCTATCAGCCGGACAGTGCCGTGCGAAAACATGTCTTCGGGCATATGCGGACAGCGTAGGCCCAGATCAGCCTGCGCATCCGCGCAGTCTGATCAGGGCCTTCATTGTCCGCTGCCAGAATCATTGGATACTACAGAATGTATCAATGGAGAGCAAATACCGGCTGAGACTTTGCGCATGCGCAAGATGATGTGAATCCGAACATTTTGCGCATGCTCGAAGACAGTTTTCGCTTGGCATGGCCAGACTGTATCAGGTCACCTTAAGCTTGTGTATCAGCCGTATTCATTGGTCATTCAACTGCATCGTCTTATACAATAAACCAGCGCGCGATAAAACCATCACGAAAACATACCTATATATTTTTGACCCCCTTAAACCCCACTTTTATATAGTAAAACTGGGGTTTACAGGGGTATACATTATTTTTCGTCCTTCTGCTCAAAACATAGATTGTGGGTACTCGTTAGAACCGCCTCATCGAGGCGGTTCTAACGAGTACTCACAATCTATATTTTGAGCAGAATCCTGAAAAATTTTAGAATTTTTTATCTGAAAATTTTAATTTTTATGGGGTAAAATTTTCTGTATATTTGAATAGGCATGTTTTCGTAATGCTACAATAAGACGTGTGATCAGCAAAGACTCAGATCAGCCTGTACATCCATCCAGTATAACAAGGGTTCTCGTTTATCTCCCTTTGGATAGCCCAGAGGCTCTAGAAGGCACATGCGATCAGCGAATACTCTGATCAAACTACGCGATCCGAGTCTTCACTGGTCACACAAGTCTTATTGTGGGTCTTGTATTGCGCTGGCTCAAGCATCTTTCTGGCTATCAGTTTGCAGTGATAGTTTAGCAAATCTTGCTGTATTTGGAAATGTTAGAAATTCGATGAACTTGATGAAATGAAACATTATTATTCTAGAAATTATAATCTATCAGATACTGACTTTGAGGGACACGCCCGTTTTCGTAAATTGTGTGTTTAGTATTCTGAAATATTTTCATCAATCATTTCATGCTATATTCAACAAAATGTCGGCCTCATCGGAAGGTCTTGGGTTCAATCTCCGCCGGGCCTAGCAATATTCTGTCGTGGAGACTGATTAAGAAATATTTTCTACAGTTATTCTCTGCCTCCTGCTGATTCAAGAAGGACAGTTTTCAGTGTCCGGCAAATCAATGTGTACACGTTCTGGTTGACCGCTTAGAGGACTAAGCATGTCCAATAAAAGTGTGGTTTAGTAAACTGACCTACTCTACATGGCTTTAATAGTGTTGACTGGGCCATTTAACTCTAAACCAACCAAATCAATTCTCTTTGTGATGGAAACAATGGAGGGTTTGTGCGTTGTGTTTAGGGTACAAGTTATTGTTTTAATTTAGTCTTTTGGTACGTTGTGTTTATGACATACAGCAGACTAGAGCATACAGATAACACAGTACATGAAAACTCTGTTTTGCTAAAATATGGATACGCGAAGGGTGCCTCAATGGAATTAAAAGGCCTGAATTTATTTTGAAATTCTATTTTTTTTTCTTTATAGCCATTAATTAAGTATTTTAGCACATTTTGTTGATTGCTTTTTTTTGTTTCGTTTTTTTTTTCACTTCAGTATGCCATCCGAAAGGGAGCGAATTCGTTTTTTTCGAGCAGATCTCATTTCAGAAGAGAAGCAAAAATAGTTCAGAGTTGCTCTCCCTTGAAAGTGTATTACTTCCCCTTAATTAAAACAACAACTTGGATGAAACTCCGGTTCAAAGTTGCTCAAAGAAATAAGTAAGACCACAAGACTTTAATGAGGTTGCTCAAAGAAATAAGTAAGACCACAAAAATTTAATCTGATCAGCGTCTTCGCTCCCCAAGAAAATTTGGGTCCTTAGCTACACATTGAGTGCATAGCGAAGACTGATCAGACTGGACGAATGCCCGAGCTGATCTGAGTCTTTGCCCGGGTGCACAGGTCTTATTGTAGGTTTTGTCTTGCGATGACTCAAATTAAAGTAATAGTACATGCCCGGACTAAAACAAAAATGTTTGGGTTGAGCAATTCGAACATACGGTTTATCAGGGACAATTTGTGGCGGTGAAAATGCTCGTTTTGGCTTAACGCTACCTTTCAAGAGAATAAGGATCGCGCCATGCAAACGTATCTTCGGACATTTTTTTCGCTTGACAGGGCCCATATAATGCCTGCGACCGTCTTAGATTATGTCGTATTATTAACTCATCAATGCCGAATGGACTTCTATCACATCACGAAAACATGCCTATATAATGTTGACCCCCTTAAACCCCATTTTTATATAGTAAAACTGGGGTTTACAGGGGTATACATTATTTTACTTATTTCTGCTCAAAAACATAGATTGTGGGTACTCGTTAGAACCGCCTCGCCGAGGCGGTTCTAACGAGTACCCACAATCTATGTTTTGAGCAGAAATATGAAAAATATCAGAATTTTTATCTAAAAAATTTCAGTTTTTTTGGAGGTGAAATTTTCTACATATTTGAATAGGCGTGTTTTTGTAATGATCACTCTTCGGACCGGTCCATTGCCAATATATGGGGGTCTGGCTATTGTTCTCATTATAACCATATTTTATATACAATACAATACAATATTTTATTCAGCATCAAGCAAATACAAGTTGCTTATAGCATACAACAACATATATAAAATAGTGAGGACAACAAAAATCACTATCAAATCGAGCATGTTTAATTTTCTGCATTTAATGCAAACTGTGTTCTGCGGCGTCTGATCTGGAACTACACTGTTTGCTGATGTCCCATTTATGGAACGCTAGACATAAATGAGTTAAAAAGGTTGTAAGACATGTCAGGTTTAGACACAGATCAACTTGCACTGATGCAGTTGAGGTCTACTGGCAAAGATTTTAGTGCAGATAACGACGTTGCTGCGTTGATTCGTGGACATTACGAAAACACGCCTTTTCGAATATTTAGAAAATTTCACCTCCAAAAACTGAATTTTTTCAGATAAAATACTCTGATATTTTTCATATTTCTGCTCAAAATATAGATTGTGGTTACTCGTAAGAACCGCCTCGGCGAGGCGGTTCTAACGAGTACCCACAATCTATGTTTTCAAGCAAAGAAAAATAATGTATACCCCTGTAAACCCCAGTTTTACTATATAAAAGTGGGGTTTAAGGGGGTCAAAATTATATAGGCGTGTTTTCGTGATGTTCGTGGACTTGCTGAAATTGTCATTGTTCTCGTTCACGGAAAAGGTCCTATTACTTTTCTCTACTACTCTCTGCGCTAATTCAGCAGACGACAAATTGGTGATATTTTTTCTTATTTTGCCCAGAAAAAGGATTTGTCGGCCTCGGTGGCGCAGTTGGATGCGCGTCCGACTGGAGACCAGGAGGTCGCGGGTTCGACCCCCACCGAGGTCGGCAACATTCTTTCGTGGAGATTGATCATGAAATATTTTCTACGGTCATTCTCTCCCTTCCGCTGATTCAAGAAGGGCAGTTGTCAGTTTCTGGCGAAAGAATGTGCACAATACTGGTTAACCGCTTGGAGGACTAAGCCTGCCCAGTAAACGTGTGGTTAGGTAAACTGACCGCGCTCGACATGACCCCATTGGGTTGACTGGGCCGTAAAACCTCAACACAACAACGACATTTCTTGCAAACCTAAGGAATGTCAAATCTTATTGTCTGGGAAAAATAAGAAAATATTTCAAAATGTTGTCTGCTGAAAATTTTACCCAGAATGCTAGGCGCTAAAAGAATGCACATTCGATGTAGGATGTTAGCAAAGGCAGATGATTTATGGATGACAATAACTCAGATATGATAAAAATTTAGAAACTAAGTGGACTGTGGTTTTGAAATCAGGCCAACTTTCAACAGCGTCAGATAACGTTGATTTGATGGTGACAATTTGATTTAAAAGATTGAAGTAAAAGCTAATGTTGATTCGTGGACATTACGAAAACACGCCTTTTCGAATATTTAGAAAATTTCACCTCCAAAAACTGAATTTTTTCAGATAAAATACTCTGATATTTTTCATATTTCTGCTCAAAATATAGATTGTGGTTACTCGTAAGAACCGCCTCGGCGATCCATGGTATTAAATAAGTATCGTTGTTAATTTGTTAGAACCATTATGCCGAATATGCACTATTTGCCAATGTTCCAGCACTAAAACTGGTCTCATTGCTTGAGTTTTTGTTAAACGACACATCAACATTATTGGTCATTTCGTGGTGTCTCCCAGAGAAAGGGAGAAAGGAGACAGAAGAGCTAGCAGATGTAGGTATAAGACAGAAATAGAGAAGAATGGATGTAAAGGGGCAAATGACAATGCAGAAACAGAAAATATACTAATATTTCCCCAACCGCCTTCTGCTGCTAGTACAACAGACATTTAACACCAGCCTAAACCACTCACAAAAACGTAGACACATGCGTACGGACCAGCCGAGCAGTGCCGGAGAAAGGAGCTGCCCTCTTCACAAAATATTTGATACTCATCATTAAAAAATGGCCCTTTTACAATATGCACACAGCAAATGCATAGACCAGCCTGTGCATCTGCAGTCTGATCAGGGCCTTTGTTGCCCGCATATAGCGTAAGGGACCATTTCTTGCGTTCCACAACGTTTAAATTTTCGAATATTGACAATGAATAGTAAGCTCGGGGTGGGGGTGTGACTTGGGGATAATTTTGGTACGGGTGTGCGAGCCAGTATTTCGAAACCTACCCCATTCATATACCTGGCCTTTGAAAAAACGGACCCATTCATATACTAGATCATCTGAAATGTTTACCTATTCATATACTGCCCGTTTTTTTTGTACCCATTTATTGCTGGTAGTTAGACAAATATTGCAGTCAATTCATGAATACCAAGAGAACAAGCAGCGCATCAAAAATCTCTGAGTGAAAAATATGTGCATATACCGGGATGTCAGAAAAAGTGGAGCCTTTCATATACCAATAAAAAAAAATGGGTCAGTCATATACTGTTTGGCGAAAAAAGGGGGCCAATCATATACCTGGGAGCGCTGAAAAAGGGGGTCATTCGGCACGCACATCCGCACAATACCATATATAGGAAGTTACCCCCCACCGAGATAGTAAGTGTCCTCATTAGAAGCACAAAGCACAAAACGAACAAGGAAGTCCGCCGTTTGTGTACGGCAAAAAGGAGGGTTTTCTCAACCCCGACCCGGTAAGCCGCTACATACACAGGGAGGTAACATCGATTCCGCTTTCGACATCTTTCAGAAAATTGTTTTTGGCATTGCACTTTATTCAGAAAAAAACTTGAATTGGCAAACTTAAGGATCAATGCAAACCTGTTTGTCGTAACTGCCAATACACAAAAGTTTTTGTACCAATCACTGAGAAACTCGAGTATCTTCAGTTTTCTCATGGTATTTTAAAAATAACTATACGTTTTGCAAAAGTCGACAGGGTAGGTACAGACAGAAGGCAGATTCCACTTGTTCAAAATTCCTGAAATTTTCACAATGTTATTGCAAAACATCAATTATTAAAATCAGTGGGGAAAAGCGAACACTATTTTCTTAAAAAAAAATAATAAGCTAAAAATACCACTTTATGTTATGCATTATAAAACAAAATGCATAGATCAGACCAACCCAGCAGGCACACAGCATCAAAATGACGTCGTATCAACGTCGATGCGACGTGATCACGTCGCATCGACGTTGATACGACGTCATTTTAACGTTGTGTGCCCACTGGGAAGTTTTGGTCGTGGCTCTTATTTGAGGGGAAATTATTTGAAAAGAAAAAAGAGAACCAGAAAAAATAGAAAAGAAAATGATTTCTAATAAGATATGGTCAAACACAAAAACTCTTTTTTTTTCATTTTGAATAAAAGTAAAAAAAAATCAAAGCACTGACAGCACTGTCGGGTCGATTGTCTCTAACTGTAGGCTGAGAAAATGGTCCTGAAAGGGGACTTCTGATTCATTTAACCCCTGCTTTTTATGCAAACAGTGCTGACCCTGATCAGATGCCGCGTTCTGCAGCGTCTGATCTGGGTCTGCACTATTTTCCAATGTCCCAGCATTAAGCCTAATTCATGTTTTAGAATAGAGTTCAATTCGGAGACAGGTTGTGGGTTTCATATCATGAACATTTGGTTTGATTTCATTGGTCAATGATAATCACGTGGACAACTACCTTTAGGAATTTTAAGTATATGTATATGTATACTTTGTCTCGATTGTAAATACAGTTGAATCTCAATAGGTCGAATACCGATGGCTCGTTCACCATGGCTAATTCGAACTCGTTTTTGAGTCCCAACGAAATTCTTCCGGTAGATCAAGAAAACAAATATTTAAGGAAGCTTTCTTATTTCATTATGAAAGTGTATGTTATGTGTACTCATTAGAATCGCCTCTTCGAGGCAATTCTAATGAGTACACTTAACATACAATTATTGTATAGAAGATCGATAGATCTCCCAGAATTAGCGATATTTGCTTCCTGACCTGGCGCCATGATTAACCTTCACTGGCTCGAACTACCCATTGCTCGAACAATTTTCCGTGGTCCCAAAGGTGTTCGAGCCATTGAAGTTCGACTGTAATATACCCAAAAAGCAATGTGGAAAATACTGAAGGCGAAGAATAAACACGTATTCTCCAGCATCTTCTTTTGAGGGGAATTGATATTCACTTTCAAGGAAGACTACTATCAAAATTGTTTTGTTCCCTGCTGAAAAGGGCTAACAAAAAAAAAAAAAAAAAAAAAGTCCATAAATTTGGACAAAGCCTGTACGAAAACAGAACAGAGGCGGCTTTACAGACCGTTTTTCTGTTTCTAGACCTTTTGTTTTTTGTTTTTTGTTTTTTTTTTTCAGCTCACCTGCGCCAGAGGCTCAAGGTGGGCTATTGTGATCACCCACCGTCCGTCGTCGTCGTCGTCCGTCTACAATCTTTAAACAACATCTCCTCCTAAATCACTGATTGGAATTTGACCAAACTTCACAGGAATGATCCTTGGTTGATCCTTTTTCAAAGTTGTTCAAATGGTTCCGGTCCATTGCATAGCTAGGTCACGGAGCTAAAAATAGATTTTTTAACTAAAAGCTTAAAAAATCTCCTTGTCAGACACCACTGGACCGATTTCGATATAATTTTGCAGAAATATTTCTTTGGTGATCCTCTACCAAGATTGTTCAAGTCATTCATGGCCGCTAGCGGGTGGGGCTTATTTCCCCTTTTATCTATATAGAAAACGTAACAAATCTTCTTGTCAGAAACCAATAGACCGATTTCAATATAACTTGGCAGGAATGTTTCTTTGGTGACACTCTACCAAGGTTGTTCAAGCTGTCATGATTCGTCAAAAAACATGTCCGCTAGGTGGCGTGGCTTATTTTTCCTATATATCTATATAAAAACAAAAAAAAATTTAAAAACTTTTCTCGTAAGAAACCGTTGGACCGAGTTCAATGTAACTTGGCAGAAATGTTGCTTTGGCGACCTTTTACCAAGATTGTTCAAGCCTTCATGATACGTCAAAAAGACATGGCCCCCAGTTTGGGCGGGGCCTATTTTCCGTATATATCTGTATAGAAAACTTTAAAATTCTTCTTGTCAAATACCCACTGACCGATTTCAATGTTGCTTTGGTGACCCTCTATCAAGAATGTTCAAGCAATCCTGATTTGTCAAAAAACGTGGCTGCTAGGGGGTGGGGCTTATTTTCCCTATATATCTAAATAGAAAACTTTGAAAATCTTCTTGTCAGAAACCACTGAACCGATTTCAATTTAATTTGGCAGGAATGTTCCTTTGGTGACCCTCTACCAAGTTTGTTCAAGCTGTCATGATTCGTCAAAAAAATAATCTTTAGGAGGTAGGGCTTTATAGCTATATGAAAAACTTTAAAAATCTTTTTGTTAGAAACCACTGGACAAATTTCAATATAACTTGGCAGAAATGTTCCTTTGGTGACCTTCTTTCAAGATTCAGTTCAAGTCGTCACAATGCATTTAAAAGAAAAAAAAACATGGCTGCTGGGGACTGGGGTGGGGGAGGGGGCAGGGCTTTAAAATTTATACATAAATCTTAGAGCTGTGAACTTTGGTGAAACTTCAACAGTAAGTATGCAAATCTGTTTGCTCAGGTGAGCGATATAGGACCATCATCGTCCTCTTGTTTTAATCATTACGTCTGCTCTAAAAGGAAGGAATTCGCTCCCTGGAGCAAATTCCTTCCTTTTAGAGTAGACTCCTTTTCAGAAAGGGCTTGGTGTGCCTGAATGAAAACACGGAGTCACTAATATTTTCTTCCTTTAAAAATGGCGAGAAATCTACCATATATCGACCCCCACCCGCTTCGTCTCCAGTAAAGCGAGTAGTAAAGACATATTAGATCACCGACCTACATCTTTTCTGGTCGCATATACATTTATATGTATGCGTTAAGTGCCCTTTAAACCTGACAAATGCCAAATCAGTTTTATGATGTAAGTTTATCCTTAATATGCTAAATGACGTTATTTAACTGCTAAATTGAAAACAAGAAGTTTATTAGGTGTTTTGCAAAAGTATTAGCTTAGACAATTTTTCAGTAAAGCACTTGTTCGTGGCTGCGTTGTGCATATTTTAAAGAGATCTAGGGTTTTAGAAAGAGAAGAACAGCTCAGTGTATAAAAGGCGCATTTTCTACTTCTTTTTCCAAATTTTGTTACCACCCTTTTTTGCTGACCATGACATATAAACAGATAATGTATAAACAGATTAATGTTTGCTGACCATAGCATATAAAACAGATCAATGTTTACTGACAATGATGTATAAACAGATGAAAGTTTACTGACCATGATGTATGAACATACAAATGTTTACCGACCATGACGTACAAAACAGATGAATGTTTGCTGTCCATGACGTATAACAGATGAATGTTTGCTGTCCATGACATATAAACAGATGAATGTTTGCTGTCCATGACATAAACAGATGAATGTTTGCTGTCCATGACATATAAACAGATGAATGTTTGCTGTCCATGACATATAAACAGATGAATGTTTGCTGTCCATCATGTAGCTTGGAATTCCAATGATTTGTATTGAAATGTTAGTATTCCCCGTGTGAGTAATGGTCAGTAAACATTCATCGATTTATACGCTTGATAGTCATTAAACTTACAGAACAAAATATTGTGAAAAAATGCCAAACTTCCACGCCTTGCGTGCCTTAGCCCGGCCCGACATACACACCTGCATGCAAACATATCTCTCAGGTCAGATTTATCCGCATATGCAAGAAAACAATAATTTTAAGGTAGCACATACCAAATATATGAGCCCACCAGGCCAAATGTGTTTTTGGGCCATGAGCGGACAATGAAGGCCCAGATCAGACAGCGCGGATGCGCAGTCTGATCAGGGCCTTCACTGTCCGCATAAGGAACCATCGGATACTACAGAATGTATGAATGGAGAACAAAGGCCGGGTAATACTTTGCGCATGCGCAGGATGATCTGAATCAGCGCATTTAGCACATGTTTGAAGGCACTTATTCGCTTGATGCGGACCATATAATTTATAATGGTCGGTTCTAAAAAAATGTAGAAAACAGAAACAAAATTCTAATACTCGACCAATTCCAGGTCCAATGACAGGACACCCTCACTTAACCCACAACTCACTTCATGCAAACTATATGTCAAAACGATAAACATAAAATCAGCACAGACAAAACCTGTATATCGTATGTATTCGGACAGACAGCCCTGAATAAACAGTGTAGACCCAGAAGAGACGCCGCAGAACGCGGTGTCTCATCAGGGTCTATACTGTTTGCCACTTATCCAGCAATTTTTAGACACAGCATCGGGTAGTAAATTGTACTTGTTCAAATTTTAGAAGAAGTATGGTAAGGATTTGAGGTGTCCGAATCCTGGAGGTAAATATGGTAATTAAATCTACTGTTCTGAAGGCCAATACGATTTAAAAAAGAAGGGCACGCATCTTCCTAGTAACAAAATGTACACATCAAATTGCGTGTTCTAGGGAATCATATATACCCAGGTATCAGAACAGGCACGGTAAGTACTACGACAGACAGTTTAAGGAAGATTTATAAGAACTACCAAAAAAGTTCATTTTGGTCACGTCAAGCGAAAAAGAGGCTTCAAACGCGCAAAATGCGCAGATTCAGATCATCCTGCGCATGCGCAAAGTATCATTCGGGCCTTTCCACTTCATTTTTTGATTCTGTAGTTTCCAATGATATTGTTAGCAGACAGCGAAGACTGATCAGACCGCGGATGCCTCGCCGTCCACATATGCCCGAAGACAAGTTTCCGCATGGCGAAGCCCATGTTTTCGTTCCTCTTTTTTTTTTTTTTTTTTTTTTTTTCAGACTGATTATTGAGGAAGGGGAAGTTTTGTGGAAGTTTTAAAGCAATAGAAACAAGACGGAAGTGTTTCGTGAGTGGTCTGGGAGCTTTGTGCACAGAAGTAAAACTATTTTAGAAAGCTCGTATTAAACATAAGCAAAGTTGTTTCAATATTCCTCATTATTTTCTGTAATTTCTTCTCACACGCAAAAGCATTCAATGCCCCACGCTTTCTTTTTCTCTTACCCCCACCCCCAGCTATGATCAAATTGAATACGAGCCAGCGCATGACAAAACCAACAAAATGGCATGTGCGCCCAGCGAAGACTCAGATCAGCCTAGTCTGATGGCAAATCCTGTTTTCTGGGGAAAATAAGAGAAACGTCATCAATTTGTGTGTTGAATTAGCCCAGAGTGGTGCTTGTTAACCCTTCTCATGCTGAATAAATTAAGATGCCACTTCTAATTACCGGCCAATCAGATTATTTGATCCGGGTTTTTGATAGGAATTCCATATTTAATGACAAACTGTGCAGATCCAAATCAGTTGGCTTCTTCAGAAGCCAACTGATCTGGACCTACACTGTTTGCTAAGACAGGGCATGACGTGTTTAGCAAGAGAAGGGTTAAAGTGCAGCTAGGGGCGTGGGAGATATTGCATTTTTCATTGTCCTTGGCTATTTTTACAGTTTTATTTTTTTCTGTATTTACTCAAGGACCCTCCTTCCAATTTTTAAATTTCGAATTTATATTTTCCCCTCGGTATGGACATTTTCCGGATATAATAAAATTATAAATTTTCATGCTTACATAAAAAACTTTTTTTTTTTTAATTTCTGCAGGAAATGAGATTATGTTTTACATGGAAATGTACATCATCTATGAAATTACGTGTCCTTTTCACGTTTTAACCTTTACCGATCTCTTGGCATATTCAGCAGACGACAGTGTTCAAAGGTATATTGGGCCTAGCGGTACCAATGCTTCCATCCGTATTAAAAGTGAAACTGTCAAAATTTATTATGTAAATTACATAACTTTTGATAAAGTGCTGCTATGGTAACGATTTAGAATAACTATGTAAGTGTGGTGTGCCGAAATAATGTATGTGAATGGAAAAGAACTTCTGTATATATAGGATTTTCCAATAAAAATATTTTATTTTATTCAGTATATCAGCTAGTTCCGGGTTTTAGTTGTAGAAAATAAGCATAAGGTCTATGCTATATTGTGGAGCAATAACGGATCACTTCCGTGTCTTATCTGTATAGTCTGCAGCCCAGTTGAACATAGATATGTTAACGTTCTACATGCTAGAATTTAGCAATCACCTGTATTAAGAGGCTTTATTTTAGGCCCAGCGGGGGTACTCTGAAATTAACCTGCAACATAGGCTAGGACTTTTTACGGGGTTTAGAATTTTGAATTTTACTCTTTTTTGTGAGGGGGTAGGGGGAAAGTGGCTACTATGGGGGCGGGGGGAATTGGCCATTCCCCCCCGCCCCCATAGTAGCCACTTTCCCCCTACCCTCTCACAAAAAAGGTAAAATTCCATCCCGGAGGGCGGGCAGGGGGCACTCAGTATATTAGTATGGGTAGAGATGTGCTGACAAAAATGGGTCTTATTTTCAGAGTCTGTCTGGAACGGGCCTTTGTTTCATTGTAAAAATAATCTAGGAAGGGATTCATAACTGTCTGGAAAGGGGTGATAAACTACATTAGCATGGAACGGGGATATTATAAATGGACTTTCTGTGAATGATATGCAGCGCCAGAGGTAAATGAAGTCTTAATACATTGTATTGATAAAATGCAAGTAAATCCTTGTTATTTAAAGTTTACTGACTGAGCAAATTAGCAAATATTGTTTGGCGTATATGTTCGTCTTACTTTTGTCTGGAAAGGGATCTCAATCGTGTTTGGAAATGGGTAGAGGCCCCGGGCTCCTGGCACCACACCCCTACTCCTTTAGTAAGTGTCCCCCCGGCCCCCGACGGGGTCCACACTGTATTCCTTGATGGTAACGCTAAGCATAAATGTTAGCGTCGATCATCCTGCTACAAGGAAATAGATGAAATTAGAAAATTGCATGAATGAAAAATGTAAATACTGACAATTAAGTCTTCAGATTTATTATTTGTGTAAATTTGTACATGCCAGTCAAAATATACAAACATATGTAAATATTGGCAATTTAAAACTCTTTTGATAACAAAAAACATGTAAAAAAAGACAACAATTTAAAAAATCAAACAGTAACAAAGTAACAACTAGACACATGCCTGACGTCAGCACCATGCATGAATATTTGGGCGGTTCACTCAGCGTTACGTGTCCGACGCAACGCTGAGTGAACATCGCATCAATGTTATGACGTCAAACATGTGTCTTCGAATTTTCATTCTATTACATAACGTTTATTTCTTTGAGTACCATTCAAATTAACAGCAGACGGCATTCTAAAACATTTATTTTTCTATTTCTCAGGAAAAAAGTCTTAATATTCCATGTGAAACGTCGAAGATTCATATGAAATGTCAAACCTAATTTTCTCCGAAATATAGAAAAAATAGAATGGCGTTTGCTGATGTTGTGACTGGTGCTTTAAGGGTGAATGTGGGTCACGTAAGAATGAATCATGTATTAAAGCAAATAGAAATCTTGCATTCCGTGTAAACAAGCATATGCGCAGCCTAGTTAGAACATTGACACATACAAATACCTAACCAGGTCGCTGATTTATATAGATAGAGCTAGGTATGCGTAGTTAGCATAATCATAATAACAGGATTTTTATGACGTGATTTAATTATGACACAATGCAGGGAATGATTGAGACAGATTGAATCCCGGAATGGATAAATCTACAAAAGATATATATACAGGCGAAAGTCAATGGCTCAATCAGTTTTGGGACCATGGAAATCTGTTCCAGACATGGGTAGTTTGAGCAGCTGAGGTTAATCACAGCGCTAGGTCAGGAGGCAAATGGGGACAAATAAGGGAATGGGTTGTTGACTATATTAATGAGTACACACAACATATATTTTCATGATGAAATAAGAAAACTTCCTTTAAATATCCTAAAATATTAGTTTCTTGTGCTATCGGACGCATTTTCTAGTGACTCAAAAACAAGTTTGAATCAGCCACGGTCAAGGAGCCTCGGTGTTCGAGTCATTGACCTTTTATTATAGATTGTATAGCTGAACCTAAAATATAGATATGTGACGCTTATTATATACATTAGCGAGAAGATCAGAAAATGTAAATACGGACCATGTGTGCCCAGCAATGATTCAGGTCAGCCTGGGCATTCCGCGCACTCTGATCAGATTCTGCTGTCTGTTGAAAACCTTGGACCATAGGCTAGCCAAAACAAACCAAACAGCAAAACCGATAAGACTACTCGAATGTGCACAATGATATGAGTCTTTGCTGGATGCACATGTTTTAATTATTATTTTCTCACATGAGGATAAAATTTATACTAAGGGCAACATAACACTCTATGATACATGATGAAATGCAAAACTGCGACGAATATTTTAAATGAATGCACAAATAATGCTGCAATCACTGAGGATCCATAGCAGCATGCGTATAGTCTTTGAAGTTCACTCTTAGGACTCCTCATAATATTTCTGTTGTTCAGTTAAATAAAGAAGACGCCCATCAGACGGAGTAGATATTTTACGGAAATACGATTAAATTCAATGAACACAGTAGGCCTATGCTACCACAATTATGTTTTTTTACGATCGGCGCTAGTAAATTACTTTCGACCAGATTTTTTTTTTCAAAGGCCAGTATAAATGGAGCGATTAGGAGGCGATAAAATAAACCTATCAAAATTATTTAGAAGTCCAAATGGATGTTGAATTTTATTCTGACAAGAGTGGTCAAGTTTTATTTTAAAACCCATGTACTTATCATAAATGTACAATTCAAAATGTTATTATACGTTCGTCAGTGCAAACATATGTTAGGATATCCAGGAAATGAAATATGATTTATTATAATACAATGTATATTTTAGATGCAAGAATAAGTTTGCAAGACCTTCACAGACAATAACAAAGCAAAACTGTCAGCAATAAGGGAGTATGATAATATTCAGAAGGAAACAAACGAAACATAATCTGTGAGTCAGTTGACAAATTGTTTTCAAATATCAATAGATGAATTCTAGAATAGTTTTCTTGTGTTTGACCAAGACTGGTAATGGCACTGAACCCTGAAAGCAGAGTTTACAAATCGTGTGCTACGGCTGAATTGGGATATGTCTCTGAATTGGTCTTTTTGAAAAAAAATTCGGAAAGCCGCAAATAATACATGGATTGTCACCGACAAAATGAACTCGGAGATAAACGTGAGACTACCGAAAAGCAGGCCTAACCGCAATAATGTGTGGACAACCACAGCAGTTCGAATTTTAGTAACCCAGTAAATGCACAACAATATCATTATAATCAAAAGGTTTCGATTAGCATTGGACCATCTTAAATCTCCAGTGTAAAATAACAGTAAAACATATATTTCCAAATAACTACAGGTATAAATATAACCTTGTCCGGTGACCTGTGACTTCTGGTTTCAATTACTATTTGACGTTATGCGCCTGAGGTCACAGAACAATGTTATATTTTTATTTGAAATTCACGTTTCAGCCAATCATCAAATATTTACAATTATATATAGAACGCATGCAGCTATTATAAAAAGCAAGAATGGCGGAATTGTTTTTGAGCTTGAGACATTTACTTAAAGGGTCTGGACACACTCGGGAGATTTTTCGCCAAGGGAGACAATTGGTTTGTCTTCCTGTTTGCTTAACTGTATGCCATACCCCTTCTGAAAACGGGTTTACTTTATAAGAAAAGACTTTGCTCCCAAAGGGCCACAAACCATTTTGACAGAGTTGCCTTCTATGAATATGTACCCATTCCCCTTAAAAGCGAACAGTAAAAAGCAATGCATGATATAAAATTACACATAAATTTATCAAAGCCGGATTCTAAAAAGAGTGAATGTAAACGGCAAATCATTAAATTTATTTATTGATATGAAACCTTTGCTCTTGCGCTGTGCAACTGCTAAGATTTATATTCAAGTTTTGTAAGGTAATTAGATAGAAATAGGATATTAAATGAATGGATACTTTAAAAGAAATGTACATACATCCGTTTCGTCATTCAAAATCTCTCCCTGTTATCCGACTTTGAATACTTATAATTGCTTCGTGTCCCACCTGTTTAATATTTCTACATTTTTTATCATAGCCAAAGCGCCCTGATGCAGATATGATGAATGTATTACAACAATCAACTTTTACAGTGGCAAATATATTTCTTCTTTACAAAACGCTTGTAAAACCCCTTAATCATTTTTTACATTAATTGAGAACTTTCATTTCGTCGCCATACTAGCATATTCCTTGCCAACTTGCTTAGGAATTTGCTTCTGAATTTGAAAACTTTGTATATCATCAACCCTTTCAACCATGTCGACCGGTATTGTTACCTATGCAAACAGTGTAGAACAAGTGGGACGGCTCATGACCGACCCATCAAGATATACACTGTCTGCACTTCTATTCTAAAATTTTGACTGAGACCCTTATTTGGAACAATGGTTCTGACCAGATTCAAAAATGGAAGAGTCCACTTCAGAAACTCAGGGATGAAACAGTGAAAGTTCATCTACTACTTCTTAGTGTGATATAAAACAATCAGACCTAAGTGATAGAAATTTTAAATTTCTTATCAGCTTCACATACTGTTCTACCCAACATACAAAAAATTAAATTATTAGTCTTACATTCTATTATTAATCGTGCTTTGTAATTTCTAGTGAGTTATTTTAGAATTGTTTTCAAATACCTCAATGACTTCATTTGCAAATTCTCAACGAACTTTTCAACAGATGAATTAAGTTTTGATAGTATTGGAACTATTGATATGGGTTCACAAGACTTTTATTAAAGACTTATCTTTTCACTGTAAAAGCTATACTTATGGTATTTGCTGTTGTTGGACGCTAATATAATACTGAATTATTTCAGTAACTGCTGTTGATAAAACAGACAAAGTTAAATAAAACAGCAGTCTTAGTATTACAAACACGTGCACGCACGTACGCGCGCACACATACGCACACACAAATTGTCGTTACTGATGATGATGAGGGTGATGGTAATGATGATGAAAAAAATGTGCTGTCTGCCATGTATAAAAAAGATTTGAACAGTACATATAACAATCATGTTTCAACTTAAACTCGACCTATTAAGACATTACGAAAACACGCCAATTCAAATACAGTCGACTCTCGTTATCTCGAATTCCAAGGGACTCTCTGAAATACTTCGAGATATCCGTAGTTCGACATATCAGGTTTGCAGAATTGTGGAAAAAATAATTTGATTAACCACATTTAACAAACTGATAGGTAATTGGACTTTTGAAGTTAGAGATATATTGAAAATATTGTGGAAAAGAGGAGAAATTGCTCCTTAGGAGCAATTTCTCCTCTTTTCTACAATATTTTCCATCTGTTGTTAGGTTTTCATGTATAGGCAGGGACCAGATTTTCACTTCGAGATAAGCGGTTATTCGAGATAAGCGAGGTTGAGATAACGAGAGTCAACTGTACATTGAAAAATTCACTACCAAAAACTGAAAGTTTACAGCTAAAAATTCTGATATTTTTCAAATTTCTGCTCAAAACATAGATTGTGGGTACTCGTCAGAACCGACTCGCCGAGGCGGTTCTAACGAGTACCCACAATCTATGTTTTTTAACATAAATTAGAAAAAATAATGTATACCGCTGTAAACCCCAGTTTTACTAAATAAAAGTGGGGTTTAAGGGGATCAAAATTATATAGATATGTTTTCGTGATGTTAGTCGCAAAAAAGTTAACAGCATCTGCCGCCAACATCGGTACTTAATCATTATGGCCGCAACATGGGAAAATGTGTCTGTAGACATGTACGCCCAACAAATATTCCAATCACCATATGAATCCAAGCAGTATGAATCCAAGCAGTCTGATCAGAGTTTGTTGGCAGAATGAAGAAACTATACCCTTGGTTATCCAAAATGCACACAGTGATCATTCTGGTCAGACTGCACTGCGTGAAAGCGCTGGCTGATCTTAGTCTTCGCTGGACGCACTGTCACACGTCTGTTATTTCTCTTATTTTTTCACCGCAAAAATAACAACGGATATTTTATTGAAATTGTCGCTACTTTTCATTTTGAAAAAAAAATAGTGGATGAGTCAACAGTATCTTTCATCACGACACAAGTGGATACTTTGAATATTCTCCACTAAAACAATGTAGCCACTTGATTGATGATGCAGCATTAGACCAAACAATTAAAATCATTCTTACTAGGTGGAAAAACCAGGGGCCAGTGGTAGAAGCACACAGTCTTAATTACGATGCGACATGAGAAAAGATAACTTTAGGCTATATGCGAAGGTTTAGCTCAGACTGCGCATGCGTGCAGTGATCAGGACCTTCACTGTCCGCTTACAGAATCGTTTGATACTGTAGATTATATAGATATTGTGGGCTTCTGCGGATTCACAGGCTAATCTACTGTTCACAAATACCCTGGAAACACCTTTTCTCATGGCTCGGTTAAAAAACGAATAATTTTCATCTTGTAAAGAAACAATGGATTAAGTGGGGGAAATGATGTCATTTCATTCATGAATGAATGGGTCTTTGGGTCAGTCTGTACTATGAAAGTAAAATTAGAGCACATTAGCTTTATGAAATGACAGTTTTCGATGATGTCATTGGATTGTTTGTCAACAAATGTTGAATTTGAATAATAGTAAAGTAAATTAAATCAGCAGGCAGAAGATGACCATTAGAACAAATTAAACAAACACTGTTTTTGTCACAGAACAAGTTAAGGCCAACTTTACTGTGTCTTTTGGAGGAGTGGCCATGCCATCATTAGCTTTAAGGAACAAAATTCTTGCCTCAATTGCAGCAAAATCAGGGTTTGTGGCCTTTTTACACCTAGCAGATTTGCCCTTTATCTCCTTTTCTATAGGGAGTAGTTAGATATGGCTGAATATTGTTGACAGGGTCGTTAAACTCCAAATTAATCAAACAGACCAAGTTAACTTGACGTATCCACCATCCAACAGTTTATCAGGACTGTTTGATTATTGTGTGATTATACAGAAAAAAGCATTACGAAAACACGCCTATTCAAATGTATTGAAAATTTCACCACCAAAAACTGAAAATTTTCAGATAAAACTTCTGATATTTTTTACATTTCTGCTCAAAACATAGATTGTGGGTACTCGTTAGAACCGCCTCGGTGAGGCGGTTCTAACGAATACCCACAATCTATGTTTTTGAGCAGAAATAAGAAAAATAATGTATACCCCTGTAAACACCAGTTTTATTATATAAAAGTGGGGTTTAAGGGGGGTCAAAATTATAAAGGCGTGTTTTCGTGATGGATCATTCAGGGAACTAAAATTGAAAAAAATTAGGCCACGCCATGCAAAAATGTGTCGTTTGGCATAGGCGGACAACGAAGGCCCAGATCAGCCTGCGCATACGCGCAGTCTGATCAGGACTTTCACTGTCCCCTTACAGAATAATTGGGTAGTGTAGAACATAAGAAATAAAGTTCCCGATCAGACTGTATATATCCGCTGGCTGATCTGGAATTTTGGCATTTATCCCGAGGACACCTTTACTCATGTCGCGGCTCAAATATACTAATAATCCAAAACAAATTACCATATTTGCACTAACATTTCAGATTCTTACCAGTCTTAACCATACTTTTTGTCCTGAACCAGTCCATTTGAATGGCAAACTATGTAGGCTCTGCGACGTCCAATCGGAGGGTTTACACTGTTTGCTCAAGCCTGCTATCTGAATACTAAGGGTGCATACGGTATTACATGGTAGTCCTGACAAATCTTAACCCTTGTCTTGCTGAATAAATTAAGATGCCACACCCACGACTAATTTTCAGCCAATCATATTAATTGATCCAAGTTGTTGACACAAATTCATCTACTGAATGGCAAACATTGCAGATCCAGAAGCCAGCTGATCTGAATCTACACTGTTCGCAAGGGCAGGGCATATCGGGGTTCAGCAGGACAAGGGTTAACAGAGATTTTCTTCCTACTCTATCGCTACATGTTCCTATGAACATGAAATATTATGATTTTCGGAGATTCCAAACTCATGAACACATTGTGGTTTCATTCGATGTTATCTTGATTTTTCTTTATTTTTGTGTCAACTGCGGGAATCGATGGCACAAATCAGTCATTGTTTCTGCCTAGAGAATCATTTGGTATTGTAGAATAATATTTCAACGAATAGAGAAGATCCTGGTGCAGACTGTGGATATGTGCGGGTTGATTTATGATTTGCTGTTTGACTATAGCACAGTGATCCTTTTCTTAAAGTCGCATATCAAGTTATCAGAAGATTTGGCGAAAGAATAAACTTAAGCGCTTCTATTCTACATGATAGTTCCTGAAAAGATAAAGGACTGAGGCCCTCGACCAATTTCTCATGGAGCTATTTTAGAAATAGACATATAAATAGGAGCATGACATTGAGACTGAAACATCGTAAACAAAGCATGTAACAACATGAATATTTACACAAACTATATTAAATTAAATTTTGATATTCTGTTTGGGTTTCAAGTTCTGCAACGTCTACAGAGATGTCACTGACATACCGTGTTGTTTTACAAAGCCTAATGTCTATTTTCTTGCCTATGTCATGACTTGGTCAACATTGAGATCTTAGCATGCTTCAAAACTTGATGAACACTGTTGAATATTAACTCACAATAAATCGTGTCCCGTGTTCAGTCAATAGTATCTCTTCTGAGACCACGTTACGACTTATTACACTAAATATTGTTTGCTGCTGCGTGTAATCTTTCTCAATCTAGTCTTGGTTGAATAAGTGTTAAGTTTCATGCCAGACATTGCGGCACACTGAAATTATGTTCATTGTCAAATTTCTGTTTTTATTTAACCCATAAAGTGCTAATTACAACTGCAGCATAAAAAACCAATCATAACCTCAGAAGTTATCGTTTTAATTTTTTAGAGCAGATAAAGTTTGACAGTTCATGTGAATTGTTTGCTATACTGATGATTCACAAGAAATATCAATTTTTATTTTCTCTGAAAAAAAGAAGTTTTTTAGTATGTCGTATGCTTGAATTTTGCTTGGGGGTACGGTACAACAAGTATTAGACAACAGACTGAAGTAATTCAAACTGCGTCCTAAATCGTCTATTTCCTTGTGCCAGAGGAATCTTCAAAGACGTCTGTTTTCCACTGTACCAGAACAGTGTTCAAAGTCGTTCACTGTTGACTGTTGTAAAACACTGTTCATAATTTTCTGTGTCCTTCTGTATTCTTTTGGGACTAAATCCCAGTTAAATCTGTATACCAGTCTCGTTCCATCCTGTCTGGCCATAAGCCCATCTTTGTAATAATGTCTGAAACCAAATAAGACGAGGTCATATCATACCTGCTGTCACAAACCATCCCAAATTACATTTCAGGCACGATTGACTAGAGTTTTGCTTTCTTCAATTTATGTACCATTTACTAAAATTTGCTTATTATTCTTGCAGTTTTAAAAGTTTTATTTACGAACGAGTGATAAAAATATGTTTCCGCAAAGCTTAAGAAGAGACAAGATCAGTGTAAATATTGTTGTGATGTCATTTTCTTGCACCCTCTGGCACACAATAAGGTTTGTGTTGTTGTTCTTTGTGAGGTTTTGTGGCTGCTAGCTGTGGTTCTGTTTCAGTGTTTCGTCCTTTCATTATGAAAACACGCCTATTCAAATACATAGAAAATTGCATCTCCAAAAACTGAAAATTTTCAGATAAAAAAAACCCGACACTTTTCATATTTCTGCTCAAAACATAGATTGTGGGTAATCGCTAGAACCGCCTCGCCTTAGAACCGCCTCGCCTTAGAACCGCCTCGGCGAGGCGGTTCTAACGAGTACCCACAATCTATGTTTTGGGCAGAGATAAGAAAAATAATGTATACCCCTGTAAACCCCAGTTTTACTATATAAAAGTGGGGTTTAAAGGGGTCAAAATTATATAGGTATGTTTTCGTGATGTCAGTATATTACTGTTGTGTGCGGATGGGCCCAGTCTGACTTTGTGATCACCTCATTGCTTTGTGTTATGACTGCTATCCCTCATACAGTGAAAAATTCGTTACAACGACAGCATTTGTTCCCAAAGGCGTTGCCATGAAAATGAATTTACTGTTGTACAGAACACTTAATGAGCAGATTGATACGTAAGAAAGGTCTTGTTTTGTTTTTATTTCCTTATAGAAAATATGTTTTGGATATTTGTCAGAATCGCCCCAGTAAGGCGATTCTAACAAATATCCTAAACATAATGTTCTAACAGGTAATAAGAATAAACAAGGACTTTCTTACATATTATTTTGTTCATTTAGGATTCTTTTACAACAGCAAATTCGTTTTAGTGGCAATATTGTTTGGAATGCCGTCGTTGTGACGAGGGTTCATTGTACTTTATTTCTTACCTTATTCCCCTGCTAAGCTTTTCGAAATTCATATCATCTTTGTTTTTCTTTTGGCCCCAGAGTCTGCTTATTTCTGTCGTGTCCACGAAGCGGAAAAGTCCTTCTCTCTCGTCCACCCATTGAATGTAGGTTCCAGTGGGATTACTTAATTCTTCTAGCAGAAATTTCCATAACAGCACGTTCTTCGCCCCTAGTTTAAAGATACAGTCGACTCTCGTTATCTCGAATTCCAAGGGACTCTCTGAAATGCTTCGAGATATCCGTACCTCGACATATCAGATTTGCAGAATTGAGGAAAAAATAATTCGATTAACCACATTTAACAAATATATGTGTAATTGGACTCTTGAATTTAGATAGATATTGAAAATATTGTGGAAACGAGGAGAAATTGCTCCTTAGGAGCAATTTCTCCTCTTTTCACAATATTTTTTACCTGTTGTTAGATTTTCATGTTTAGGCAGGGACCAGATTTTCACTTCGAGATAAGCGGTTATTCGAGATAAGCGAGTTCGAGATAATGAGAGTCAACTGTATTTCAATTGAGCCGAGGCACAGTTTTTCCTATAAGACCTGTGCCCCATCGCCCTGTCACCTGTGCGTCCAGCGCAGACTCTGACTGATCAGTCTCGCTGTCCTCCTGAAGGCGCTTCGTATCCTTCATTGCCCTGCAAAGACTCTGATAAGACTGCGTGGTATGCGCCTGCGCAGTCTGATCTAAGTATTCGCTGGGCGCATGTTTTCTTGTAGGATATGCTATGCCTTGATTTACCATTACGAAAACACGCCTATTCAAATACACTGAAAATTTTACTACCAAAAAAATGGCAATTTTTCAGATAAAAAATTCTGATATTTTTTATATTTCTGCTCAAAACATAGATTGTGTGTACTCGTTAGAACCGCCTCATTGAGGCGGTTCTAACGAGTACCCACAATCTATGTTTTTGAGCAGAAATAAGAAAAATAATGTATACCCCTGTAAGCCCCAGTTTTACTATATAAAAGTGAGGTTTGAGGGGATCAAAATTATATAGTCATGTTTTCGTGATGCTTTGTTTTATTATTGTTATTTTTATTATTATTATTACTATTATTATTATTATTATTATAATTTTTATTATTATTATTATTTTCCTTGGAATCACTGAGCCCCTTGAGCTGTCTTGGAAGAGAGAGCTCGGCTTAAGTCAATGCTAGAGATCGTACGCAGCCCTTTAAGGACAACCTTTATAAATTTTATATTACAAAATATTAACTTATTTCCTTAAGGCCGTTTACAAATAACCAAAAGATACTCAAAACATCAAACGAATATTCTTCTTCAGATAATAAGCATTTCTTTAACTCATTTTTAAAGTACGAAAAGCAAAAAACTGCCCATGACCGCAATAATCACCACGGAACTAGATTCTAAGATGTAGCCCTATAGTTTGATGGTAGCTGACATGTTTATATGAAATTTTCTGAATGGAAGAGAGTAGTCAGTTAACTTCCCCGAATACTTTCTATAAATAAAAGTACGCCAGTTCCATCTGACGTTCACTGATTTTATCATTAGCACATCCATTAAGTACAGCTTCCTTTTCCTTGAGATATTTACATGTAATCTAAAAATGGTCAGTGTTACACATTGGTAAAGCATGGTTAAACGTGGCCAGTAAAACTTACAATATATCAAAAACGAATATATTCTGTGGAAAAAAAAATAATGTAAATAAATCTTTTATCGTGATATTGAAACAATGGAGTCAAACATTAGTTAAATTCTATGACAAAAACAGAGGATTTCAATTAGAAGGACATAACTAGTATTTTATTTGCCTTTAACCCTTAAAGCGCCAATCACAACAATTGTCGTCTGCTTTCTCATCTGCTTGTGATTTTATAAGTCATTTCTGCAAACAGTGTGGACCTGTATGCAAAAATAGGTTTGAAAAGCTTGCAAGTTTGCAAGAATATTCAGCAGACGACATAAACAGACAACATTTTCAGATGCAGGTTTTCTTGGCGCTTTAAGGGAGTGGACGAGAAAATCCGCTTCTGCAACCCTTTTGCACTCAAAACTTGCACTTTGTTATTTCAAAGTTCTTGGCCCAGTTGTTCAAAGCTAACGATGTCGTTAGTTAACGATTCGTTAAAATTCACATCGAGTGATACGCAAATATGCTGAAATCTTTTGCTGAAAAAATGTGAGTAGCTTTTTATGCAAAAACTACTCACATTTTTTTCAGCAAAAATATCAGAATATTGTATATTGAATCCACTAAAACAGTTAACGAAATGACTCTTAACGAGCTCGTTAAGCTAACGACGCTTTGAACAACTGGGCCCTGATTTTCAGTTTTTAAATTATGATATAAGTCGCTTTTTTCACATTTAAAATAGGTCAAAGTCAAACAATGGTCAACACTTGAATAAACCTGGTAGGCTAGAGTCCCCTATGCTACATACCAAGTTTCAAGGTCTTCGGCCTTTCAAGTCCTTAGATGAAAATTTTCAAACTGTGTTTACCATATATAGGCATGGCGAATATCTTGCTCATTTGACCCAAATCCAATGAACAAGCAGTTTGTTTTGAAAGGAGAAGACAGAAATACTAAATCTGAAGCACCCAGGACAAAGGTCAGTTAATGATCTTGACCTTTGGTAGTTAGAAAACCTCATTTAGGTGATTGCATATATCAACTTTGAATGTACTATTCTACAATAGCTTCACATAAACCCACAAGTTTGCCTTTTTCGCATACAAAAGCCTAAGTGACCATATTTGAGCTTGTCATAAAATAGGTCAAGGTCAACCAAGGGTCAATATTTAAAAACTTGTTAGTGCCCGAGTACCCAACAGTGCATACTAAGTTTCAAGGTCATAGGCCATTCGGTTCCTAAGAAGAATATTTTTTACCATGTATGGGCATGGCCGCCATCTTGATCATGTGACCCACATCCCATGAACAAACTTTCATTCCCCAATCAAACAGAGGCTCCACATGTAATTTGATTTCAATCAACCCAGCAGTTTTGAGGAGAAGCAGATAAAAATACTGAATCTGAGGCATCGAGGACAAAGGTCAATAAATTACCTTGACCTTTGGTATTTATAAAAGAATATTTAACTGATTTAATATATATCAACTTTGATGTCAGAGGCTACAACAACTTCAGAAAAAATTCACTGTTTGCCTTTTCCCCATACAAAAGCCAAAGTGACCGAATCTTACCATGGTGTAAAATAGGTCAAATACAAGCAGGGGTCAGCATTTGAACGGTAGAGCCCGAGACCTTAATTCTGCATATTAAATTTCAAGGTCATCGGCTATTCAGTTCCCGACAAGAAGATTTTCAAAGGTTTTCACTGTATATGGGCATGGCCTTATGTCATGTGACCCAGACATTAGGAACATACGTTTGTTTACCTACCCTATGGTGGCTCCACATGTAATTTGGCCTAATGACGTTATGGGATATGCTCAATGAATATATGTAATAATTTAATATTCTGTAGTTCTATTCAGTGAATAACTCACCACGTTTGCATTTCGACGGCGATGACGGTGATATCGAGAATCGATCGTCTTCGTCACTGGAGTCGCTGACATAATACCTATTGTTCTCTGGAGAATTACTTGATTTTGGTCTTAAGTACGTCACAGGTCGGCCTCGTTTTGAAATTTTCTGATGCTTCGGAGGGAATACTTTTTCAAAATGTGGTAGAACATCTGCTTGTCTCATTTTGTAGGCTTTAATATAGTAAAAAACACAAACACTTGAGCAGGCTAAGGATAGGTTTGAGCCCTTGCATGAAAAAACGTACCATCTTAGATGTGCGCCCAACGCGAAGACTCAAATCAGCCTGCGCATCTGCTCAGTCTGATCAGAGTCTTTCTTGTCGCCGTATAAATAATTGTGCATCCTTGGCTATCCCAAATGCGCCCAGTGAAGATTCTGATCAGACTGCGCGAATGCGCAGGCTGATCTGAATCATCGCTGGGCGCACATGCCCGAAATACCTTTTCTGATGTGAAGTCTCATTCGATGTTGTTTCGAGAAAAATAGAGCACCGTATTTTTGCTAGGTATTCAAACAGTCAACAGTCATGTACGAACAGTGTCGACCCGGATCAGGCGGCATCTGATCAGGGTCTTCCCTGTTTGCATAAAATACATGAATTTCTGTAAGAAATGGTACAGTAGTAATGAAAACTAACCAGGCACCCCTTCTGTTGGAAATGGATCTGCCCAAAGATTTGAAGTAGATGTATTTGACTGTCACGAAACCTTCGCTTATGAGGTAACAGTTAGTCACAAATAATGCAAAATACTGTATTTAATACTTTAAAGAAACCTATGTTTTGAATATTTGTTAGAATCGCCTCAGTGAGGCGATTCTAACAAATATACAGAATGTTCTATGAAGAAATAACAACAAAACAAGACCTTTCTTATGTATCCGTCTGCCCATTAAATATTATGTACAACAGCAAATTCATTTTAATGACATTATCTTTGGGAACAAATGCTGTCGTTGTAATGGGGCATTACGAAAACACGCCTATTCAAATGTATTGCAAATTTCAGCACCAAAAAACTGAAAGTTTTCAGATAAAAATTCTGATATTTTTTATATTTCTGCTCAAAACATACATTGTGGGTACTCGTTAGAACCGCCTCGCCGAGGCGGTTCTAACGAGTACCCACAATATATGTTTTTGAGCAGAAGTAAGAAAAATAATGTATACCCCTGTAAACCCCAGTTTTACTATATAAGAGTGGGGTTTAAGGGAGTCAAAATTATATAGGTATGTTTTCGTGATGTTTTAATGTAAATGTGATGTTTCCCTGAAAACATTTAGCTTCCAAAAACAAGCAAATTGATGCAAATTTGATCAAATAAGCTAAGATGTAAGAATGATATTAAATTATTTTTGTAGCTGAGCATGGGCGCTGTCATTTTGAATATTTAATCAGACAATTTAATTTTTGTAAGACAAAATAAAATCGTCAGTAGACTGGATTACGCTGTTTATGTCGGCTAGTTGATAGTTCATTTTTAAAAGAATACATTTACAGGTGGATAGCAAAAAAATATTGTTTAACATGTGATATATTTATTTTATCTTATTATTGCATATTTAATTAGGTAACTAACGCACCAAAATAGCTGCTTCAATGGTACTATGTTCCAGATATTCAAAGCCTGATGACTCTCTTATTTCTTAATTGAACTTCATATACTTTTTTTCATTAAAATGCTCAGCTAAACAGTTTGTTTATTTTCCAATATACTTGAGCCAGCGCACGACAAAAACTACAATAAGACCTGTGTGACCAGCAAAGACTCAGACCAGCCTGCACACCCACCCAGTATGGCTAGTTTTCCCTTTGAATAGCTTGAAGGATGTAGACGGCGCTTGCGATCAGGGAACACTCTGATCAGACTGCGCGGATGCGCAGGCTGATCCGAGTTTTCGCTGGTCGCGCAAGTCTAATTGTAGGTTGTGTCATGCGCATGCTCAAATTTTATTATTTGCTGGGCTCTTTACTTAAAATATATAATCAAAAAGTACTTACAGAAGAAAGAACAGTCATTTCGTGGTGACTCGTCAAGGTTAGTTAGCTCTAATTCAACTGAAAGAAGTATACAAAACACGCATGTACAGTACCATTCTTAAAATGACTTAACATTTTTATTCAACTTTTGAACGAGGCAGTGCCCGCTTCCGGGCAAGTCTCGTAACTAAAGCAAAGAAAATTTTATTTTCGAAGTGTAGTGCTCTACCTTAAGAGTACAATATCGTTCTATCCGCATTTAAAAATAAAGAAACGTATTGATACCAAATTGCCTCAGTTTCACTTCCTTAATTGATTGACTGGCGGACCGACCGTTGGACGACTGATCCACCCGTCCAATGGTTGGCTGTGACAGACTGTGTGATTGACGGATGGTTCGTCTACCGACCTACTAATTGATTCTTTTATTTTTATATTGATGGCAAGCAATGTATAGTTATAAGTGCAAGAGAGGTCAGTGTGCATGTGGAAGAAGCCACCTATGCCGATACATACTCAGGTTGAATGAAATCGCCCACTTGACTAGTTCAAATTTCATATCTCATGAAAAAATGGCTTCGGAAAACAATCGTTAATTTTCGTACCGTTAATTTCCGTAATTTCTTTCGTAGTGAAATTACGGATTTCTCGCAGATGCTTAGCAGCTCATCACGAAAACATGCCTATATAATTTTGACCCCCTTAATCCCCACTTTTATATAGTAAAACTGGGGTTTACAGGGGTATACATTATTGTTTTCTTATTTTTGCTCAAAACATAGATTGTTGGTACTCGTTAGAACCGCCTCGGCAAGGCGGTTCTAACGAGTACCCACATTCTATATTTTGAGCAGAAATATGAAAAATATCAGTATTTTTATCTGAAAACTTCCAGTTTTTGGTGGTGAAATTTTCAATATATTTGAATAGGCGTGTTTTCGTAATGTTTTTGAGCTTTAAAGCAATACAGCCGACAATTTTATTTCGCCCATTTTACTCAACTGTCATGAAAGTTTCAACAACGGAAGGAAGATTACACAGAGATTTTAGAAACTGATGGAGAAAAAAACGAAAACAATTCTCACCGCTATCATTGGAATTTTGATCGTCTTGCTGCCAGGAGCCGGACAGAAGAACAGTAAAGTTGCGGCCGTTGTCTGAAATAAAGGTTTATGCGTGATGCGAAATGAGGGCGTATGTGAACAGCGATGGCTCAGATCAGCCTGCGCATTCGCGCAGGCTAATCTGAACCTTCTCTTGTTTGTCTTCATATTCTGCAGACTGTAAGCTGGCGATTGAGGCTCTGATCAGACTGTACGAATGCACAAACCGATAAATGGCATCCTTGTACGCACATGTTTAATGTGTCTGTGCTCGCGCCGTGAAAAAAGTAGGGTTTTCGGGGGTATGCATGTACAAACAAAAACAAAAACAAAAGGCTTAGATCAACCTGAAAGTATATTTTGATCAGCACATTGGATGTTTCACTGAGGCTTCTCTTAAAAAAAAAACATCTTCCTTTGAGAGCCAGATCAGACGCCACATTTGCGGTGTAAAAATGCGGCGTCTGATCACAGTCTGCACAATCTGGGCCCAGTTGTTCAAAGCGTCGTTAGCTTAACGAGCTCGTTAAGGGTCATTTCGTTAACTGTTTTAGCGGATTCAATATACAATATTTTGATATTTTTTGCTGAAAAAATGTGAGTAGCTTTTGCACTGCAAAAGCTACTCACATTTTTTCAGCAAAAAATATCAAAATATTTGCATATCACTTGATGTAAATTTTAACGAATCGTTAACTAACGACATCGTCAGCTTTGAACAACTGGGCCCTGGCATTTATCTAGTTGTTGTATACACATCAACAGGTTGCCGTGTGGCGGCCGTAAAAAGTCTCCCCGTATATCATCATAGAGCAGGTTATATTTTATCTTCTTTGGGATTATTATTTGAAAATCGAATACCACTAAAACCGGCGCTAGGGGTCGTATGCAGCCTCCCAAACTACAGCGTTGCATATGAAGAGACTCAATCAAACCAAGTCTCCGATTTTCGTGATTTTGTGTGTTTCCAAAGGCAATCCTTTTTGGCTTTTATTTCAATTGACTTGCCCAAAATGTTGGAACAAGTATGGTACGAGGGCGTGTCAATAAATAACCAGCCTATCCCATTTCCGATGGACCGAGACGGTCACGATTTTCATGCTTTCTTTCAATATATGTTTTATACATGGATACAAAATTGCACGCGTATCGAGTCATTCTTTAATAAGATATTGAATGTTAAACATGGTTAGTGATGCAAAGGCTTTCATCTAAGGTTGAGTACCGTGCTGTAATTCGGTACTTGTATTTAAAAGGTAAAACAGGCAAGAAAATACACGGCGAGTTAACCGACGTTTATGGGTCTTCTGCACCATCTTATGCTCAGGTTAAATTCTGGGTAGGGGAATTCAAACGCGGTAGAACGTCTTTAGAAGATGAAGCCAGGTCTGGACGCCCACTGGATGCCACCGACGAAGAAATGTGTAAGAAAGTTCGGGATCTGGTATACTCTGATAGGCGAATTCAGGTGGAAGAAATAGCGCAGGCATTAGGCATTTCACATGGTAGCGTTTCAACAATCTCACATGATCGTTTAGGTATACACAAGCTAACAGCCCGTTGGGTTCCCAAATCCCTTAGCGATGAGCAAATGGCAACCAGAGCATCAGTATGCAGCGCCTTGTTGAAGCGTTCTAGGTCAAAAGATGATTGTTTTTTGCGTCTGGTGACTGTAGTTGAGACTTGGGTTCATTATTATGAGCCAGAGAATAAAGCTCAGAGTCGTCAGTGGGTAAGGCCTGGGTCCCCGAGGCCAAAGAAGTTCAAGACGCAACCATTTGCTGGCAAGGCGATGACCACAGAATTTTGGGACGCAAAAGGCGTTATTATGTTGGACTTTTTACCCAAGAGAAGTACAATAACTGGAGTGTACTATGCAAACTTGTTAGACCAGCTGAGAACCGCCATCCGTGAAAAACGCCGAGGTAAACTCTCTAAAGGTGTTTTGCTGCAACAGGACAACGCGAGAGTCCACTTTTGCAATGGATGCTGTAGAGCGAAACGGGTATGAATTAATACCATATCCTGCCTATTCGCCTGACCTAGCTCCTAGCGACTTCTTCCTAACTTGAAAAAGGATATCCGTGGACTTCATTTCCGGTCTGATGAAGAAGTTGTGACGGCAGTTGAGGAGTGGGTAAATGGAAAGGACCCTGAATTTTTCAGTTCTGGGCTGATGGCACTTGAGCACCGTTGGTCTAAGTGCATCACACTAGAGGGCAATTACATCGAAGACGAAGAGGTGGATCTCAACCGGAAATAAGCTAGGCTCTCAACCGGAAATAAGTTAGGCTGGTTACCTATTGACTCACCCTCGTAACGAGATTAGATATCCGAATATTAAGGGTAAATAGGGTACAAACATATATTATTACCAATAACTGGGCATTACATTAACCCATTGTAGACTGAATGAATTCACTCACACGTCCAATTTCGATTTTAGGTATTCCAGGCTAGGTGATTTAGATATTCCTAGAGAAAAATGGTTGAACTATTTGCAAACAGTGGAGACCCTGATCAGACGCCGCATGTTGCGGCGTCTGATCTGGGTCTGCACTGTTTGCCAGTTACCTTTTAGGGGTCTCCAGATTACAATGGGTTAGGTTAATTCGCTTATTCTCGCATAGATAGACAGCCACACACACACACACACACACACACACACACACACACACACACACAAACGCACACTTTTAAAGTACAGGATGCTAATATTCTAATTCGACGTGAAATGGTTAATACAACAAACAGTATACATGGTCATACCTATAGAAGAGGTACGGTACTTCTTGTGATCCAAAATATAGTTTGTGGATACTCACTTGAATCGCCTCAACGATTCGAATCTAGTACTGAATGTCTACAAGATATGATTTGTTGCAAAAGTAATAAAATAAAACCCTAAAGTGTCACCCAACCTGATGTATTACCAACAAACAATAAAAAAACAACATATATTGTGAATACCTGTTAGAAGCGTCTCACAGAGGCGCTTCCAATGAGTATCCGCAGCATATATTTTTGATAATTGTCCATAAGCTTAGGCCGCTTTGTGTGGACTTGGCTCATTTTGGATGTCAAAGGATTGCAGTTCTACTATGTAGCCGTCTCCTAAATTCCTACCTGTGCCATAGCTGTCATTAAGGCTGGAGTCCGGACTGCTGCTGTCTCCGAGACTGTTGGGTGGACTCTGGTTATAGTAGACCCCGTATGTATTCTCCGGCTGATATCCATAATATACAGGCTCCGAACAATTGACACAGGGTTGTTGTATTATTTCAGGTATACAGTTTGTATATGTTGAATTATCACAGGTGAAGGGATTGTCAACTCCACACTGATTCATGTCATAGTCACATGATTCAAAACTTGATGACATCATATTGTGGTTTACGTCACTAAACACATTCTGGTTATTATCGTTATTGAACTCGTTCACATCCATCGCTTGCCACTCATGAATATCTGAAACACAATGTACTATATTTCAATTTAAAAAAATCAGTGTGGCTATTTACAGTCAACTGTCAACAGCAAAAATAATTAAATACATAACGTTAAAATAACCATTTACCTTCAACTTCCATTAGTCAAAGAACGTTAAAATAAAGCGAAGTACATGGAGACATTTTACGGCCAACATATATTCCAGATCTAGTCGCAGTCAACTATCATTTTTCACAAGTGTCGTGAGAGGAGACAATTTACATGAAATGTAATAGCTTATGTTCTGGGAAAAATAAAAAAAACTATTTAAACATTTCGTCATCTGTATGTTTATACACACAAATTCAGAGGTAATATTATAACAAAAACTATTTATTTATGTTTTGCATATCTAACTGAGGCTTAATGACGTCACAAATTCTCATTAGATATCTAAAATGGCGAGACCTATAAAATCAATTTTAATCTTCCAAATCTCGATAAATCTTCTTAATTTTTCATCCGCTTTTTGATCAATTTGTATCAAAATGCATGGTTCATCAAAATCATCTATTTCAGATTCATTTTGCCAGTCTTGCTTTCCCTTTAATTTTCGATGTGTTGTACAGTGAAATCTGTGTAAGAGAGCCACCTTTCAGACTGGCTTTAAACAGTGGTTGATGTGGAAAAGGTGTCTGTCTTATACAAGTACATGTTATGTAATTTTGCTAGCAAAATTACATGACATGTACCTTTATAAGGCAGCCACCTTCCACATCATGCGCTTAAGTCAATCTCAAGGGTGGCTTTTTTACACAGGTTTCAATGTATATGTTTTGACGAATTTGGCCTGCAAGTAATGAAAAAGGCTCTGACTCACCTAGATTTATTAAATCTTCTGGCAGACTAATACTGTTCTGTCGCAATAGTGAACCCTTGCCTTCCATGATGAGAAACACTGAAAGTAAACAAACTTTTCAAAATACCTGTACAGTATAAGTAAATAATTATCCATTCATCCGTTCGTTCGTCCACCATCCGTTTGTGTTCGTTCGTTCATTCTTCAGTCAGTCAGTCAGTCAGTCAGTTATTTATTCATTCATTCATTCAGTCAGTCAGTCAGTCAGTCAGTCAGTCATCTGTTTATTTATTCACTTTATTTTCAAATACATAGTTATTCATTCATTCATTCATCGTACATGTATGCATGCATTAAGTCACCTGTTCATTTGTTCATTCGTTCATCCATTCATAATTCATTCATCCCCATTCATTCATTCGTTAGTCATATCCGTTTGTTCATTTGTCATACATTACGTTCTAAACCATTAAACCATGAAATGCCTTTCAGACAGAAAGGCTTCATTTAAAAAAAAAAAAAAAAAATGAAGAATGTCGAATAATCTCCATTTCATCTCCAAACCATTTCATTTCTATTAAAAGTTAAGCCTACCTGAAAGTAGCCATTATAATCTGATGAAATTGGAACACTTATTGACTGTTCATGAACAAGTCTAAAAGCATAATCGACAACACTGAGATAAAATAAAAATACTGTCAACAGTGCGAATGAAACAAAAACAATGTTTCAGTTCTTGAACAACTCAAACGGTCGTATCGACAACACTGAGACAATAAAATTACTGTCAAGAGCGCGCATGTAACAAAAAAAACTATTTCAAGTCACAACAATATACTTGTCCCTTTAGGGTAAATGATACACTATCAGGGGAGGTAACACTATCAAATGTTTTTCGCTCCCTTCTTTGGAGGGGTCTACTATGAAATGAAAGAATTTGCTCCCTGTCTGTGTGAGCAAATTCTTTCTTTTTCGAGTAGATCCTTTTACGAAGGGGATTATTGTACAAGAAAGCAAAAAAGAAGTTACAGAAGTTGTCTCCCTTGTCAAAAAATGCCGGACAATTTACAAAGTGTATTTAATCACCGTAAGTTTATTCAAACAATGAAATATACAGCGTGATAAATTTAAAAAGTTTTAAGACGCTTTTGAAGATATATAGCCACGGTACTTGAATTCCACTCAGTTGTTTCTTTCCCATTGTCATTTTTTAAGAAGATGATACAGATCTCAAGTGTATCTGAGATGCATCTCGGATGAGGAGACTAGATAATTGTTAGTTTGTCGGGATGGGACACTTTACAATGAGTAGCTCAAAACAATGGAGACAGTTGATCTAAGTCACAACAGGCGAAAATATACTTTATGGCATCTGCGCCTGGCGAAGACGCAAGTTAGCCTGAGCAATACGTGCTGTGTGGTCCGGGTATTCCCTAGTCATTAATAAATTGATTGGTAGCCTATGTGCATGTAAGCGCCCAACGAAGGCCTCGATCAGATTGCGCTTCTGCGCAATCTGATCGGCGCCTTCTTTGTCCGCATTTGCTATAAGGGATCATTTCTCATGTTGCGATGATAAAAGTTGCTGCTATTTTAGTAGTCTTAGTTATTAACAAGTTTAAAGATGGCTTTTCGGAGAAATCTTCAAAATCGCTGAAACTGTTAAGTAAAGGATAGAGACCCACTTTTTAAACATCTCTCAGAGAGTCATTTTTTTTTTCTTGGCGCTTTACTCAGAAGACGTAAATTTGCAAACTGTTGTGCGGATTCAGATACGAAACCTTCTGTCGTAACTACCTGTGCACTAAAATGTAAATTCTTTTTTGTTGGTTTTAAAAAAATCAGAATATTTTCATTTTTCCCATTGTGAGGATGTCTGCAAATTAGGCAAAACTTGACGGTGTCGGTACATGTAGATTGGAAGCGGGTTTTCAACAAGTTTTACTTGCTCAAAGTTTTTGAAATTCTCACAACATTATTGTAAAACACTAATAATTAGGCATAAGTAGATAAATGCAAAACAATCACAATTTTATAAAATTCCAAAAATACTTTACTATATAGAAATTGCTCAGATCAGCTCAATTTTGACCGTCAAGTTTATTTTAGGAAGAATATTTGAGACGAAAGCACAGAAACAAAAAGACAAATGAACCGGCGCACGACAAAACCAACAAAATGACATGTGCGCCCAGCGAAGACTCAGATCAGCCTGGGTATCCGCCCAGTCTGATCAGAGTCTTCGCTGTGCGCTCAGTGGGTAGCTAAGGACCCAAGCTTTCTTCATGCGGACAACGAAGAATCTGATCAGACTGGGCGGATGCCCAGGCTGATCGGAGTCTTCGCTTAGCGCACATGCCATTTTGTAGGTTTTGTCGTGCGCTGACCCAAACGGTTTTGAATAAGATAAGTAAATTAGAATAAACTTTTTTTCATTTAGAATGAAACTAGTCTATTTACCCTAACTGAAGCATTTGGACAGACAGGCCAGAGCGAACAAAACGCGGCCTCTTCTCATGGTCTACACTGTTTGTCACTCATCCAGCAGTTTATTTGACACTTCAATGGGTAGGTAATTGGACTTATTGAAAGTTTAGCAAAGGTATGGAAAGAACTTAAAAAAAGGCCCTAATATTTTGGATAAAAGCTTAAAGCCAAAAACATGCCCGCAATGTAGATAGAACTATGAAAAGACACGCAGAATTAATCGTCCAAAGCCAAAAGAGCTGATAGACGGTTCTCAGGTTTGACGATACTCTGAAAAGATAAACTTGCTTTTCTTTACTTGTTTTTTTTTTTCTAAACCTCTCAAATTCTTGTAAGCATCTAAAGAATTAAGAAAATTCAACTTCTGTAATTTGACCGTCAGAGATACATCGATGATAATGTACCTGTTGATCCCGCCTAAGTCAATTAACCCTAGTCCTGCTGCGCCCAGATATGTCCTACCTTTGCAAACAGTGTAGATCCAGATCAGTTGGCTTCTGAAGAAGCCAACTGATCTTCATCTGCACTTTTTGCCATTAAGTATGCAAATTTATGTCAACAATCTGGATCAAGTAATTTGATTGGCTAAAAATTAGAAATGGGCGTAGCATTTTTATTTATTCAGCAGGACATGGGTTAACTAGGTTGATGATAATTTGGAATTTGATACTGTAGTGAGTACTAAAACATTATTGAACCACAATGTCAGTGTACGTACATTCGAACATGTGCGCCAGCGAAAATTTCGTGCAGTCTGATCAGAATCTTTGCATGCCACATTTAGGGTAGCCAATAATGCAAGGTTTACTGATGCGGATAACGAAAACTCTGATCAGATTGTGCGGATGTACAGGCTGATTTGAGTCTTCGTTGGCGCAAATTATTTTATTACGTTAAAGCTCATATGATTTTGCCGAGAGGATTCTAATGCGAACACACTGTCCAAAAACCAACAACAATAAATTAAAAACTAATTTTCTTAATACCTTCTTTCACCTAGAGGTTCCTGTTCATTACGCAAATATTCATATATAAATATTTAGAAAATTTCACCTCCAAAAACTGAAAATTTTCAGATTAAAAAAAACTCTGATATTTTTCATATTTCTACTTAAAACAAATATTGTGGGTAGTTGTTAGAACCGCCTCGGCGAGGCGGTTCTAACGAGTACCCACAATCTATGTTTTTAAGCAAAAATAAGAAAAAATGTTTTTGACCCCCTTAAACCCCACTTTTACTGTATAAAAGTTGGGTTTAAGGGGGTCAAAATTATATAGGCAGGTTTTTGTGATATCCAAAATGCTATAATGTCTGTTTGTACTATTTTTTTTTAACTTACCAACCTACGAGAATTTTAAGGGAGACTGTATTGTTTTTAAAAAGAATAGATACAAACAAATACGCACGAAGTAAATACGAGGGTGAGTCAATAAGTAACCAGCCTAACTTATTTCCAGTTGAGATCCACCTCTTCTTTTTCGATGTAATTGCCCTCTAGTGTGATGCACTTAGACCAACGGTGTTCAAGTGCCATCAGTCCAGAACTGAAAATGTCATGGTCATCTACATTGACTCACTCCTCAACTGCCGTCACGACTTCTTCATCAGACCGGAAATGAAGTCCACAGATATCCTTAATAGGAAGAAGTCGCTAGGAGCTAGGTCAGGCGAATAGCCAAGATGTGGTATTAATTCATACCCGTTTCGCTCTACAGCATCCATTGCAACTTTGCAAGTTGGGACTCTCGCGTTGTCCTGTTACAGCAAAACACCTTTAGAGAGTTTACCTCGGCGTTTTCCACGGATGGAGATTCTCAGCTGGTCTAACAAGTTTACATAGTACACTCCAACTATTGTACTTCTCTTGGGTAAAAAGTCCAACATAATAACGCCTTTTGCGTCCCAAAATACTGTGGTCATCACCTTGCCAGCAGATGGTTGCGTCTTGAACTTCTTTGGTCTCGGGGACCCAGGCCCTACCCACTGACGACTCTGAGCTTTATTCTCTGGCTCATAATAATGAACCCAAGTCTCATCTACAGTCACCAGACGCAAAAGAAAATCATCTTTTGACCTAAAACGCTTCAACAAGGCGCTGCATACTGATGCTCTGGTTGCCATTTGCTCATCGCTAAGGGATTTGGGGACCCAGCGGGCTGTTAGCTTGCGCATACCTAAACGATCATGTACGATTGTTGAAAAGCTACCATGTGAAATGCCTAATGCCTGCGCTATTTCTTCCACCTGAATTCGCCTATCAGAGTATACCAGATCCCGAACTTTCTTACACATTTCTTCGTCGGTGGCATCCAGTGGGCGTCCAGACCTGGCTTCATCTTCTAAAGACGTTCTACCGCGTTTGAATTCCCCTACCCAGAATTTAACCTGAGCATAAGATGGTGCAGAAGACCTATAAACATCGCCTAACTGGCCGTGTATTTCCTTGCCTGTTTTAACTTTTAAATACAAGTACCGAATTACAGCACGGTACTCAATTTTAGATGAAAAGCATGCCTTTGCATCACTAGCCATGTTTGACATTCAATATCTTATTAAAGAATGACTCGATACGTGTGCAATTTTGTACCCATGTATAAAACATATATTGAAACAAAGCATGAAAATCGTGACCGTCTCGGTCCATCGCAAATAAGTTAGGCTGGTTACTTATTGACTCACCCTCGTACAATTGTGACACTAATGGAGAATGAATTAAAGTACTAATAACACTGGTGGGTCGATTGTGGCTGAATGTAGGCTGGGAAAATGGTTTTATTCGACCCTTAACTTCCTGTAATTTAAGCAAACAGTGCTGACCCCGATCAGACGCCGCGTTCTCCGGCACAGTTTGCCAAAGTCCCAAATGTCCCAGTTCAGGTTTTATAGATAACACCCTAAAGTCACAGTGACTGATGATTGATGTGCGGATTTTTAACGCTACTAGGCACCCAAGGAACATAGAGGCTGCGGCGATTGTTATGTACATGTATTTATACAGCCTTGCTTTCATGGATCACCCATGCACACTTGGTGCCGTTGCATGTCAACAAGCGCCGCCCTGTCCACTTTATACTCAACGCAGGGCACGTCGAGTATAAGCTTTGCGTACTAATGGTCTGAAAATTCTCGACTCGAGCGGGATTCGAACTTGAAAGTCGAATCCATTAGGCCACCCAGCCCATAGCGCGGCTAGGTATAACCGTTACCTAGATTTCGTCTAACGCTCGGCTTGATTTAATTGGTCAGTGACAATCACGTGGACAACTACATTAAGGAAATGTTAGCGTTTGTATATTGTAAAGAACCGATCCAAATAACAGAAAAATGGTGTCTCGATCACAAAGCGTTTTCGTCTTATCACTGTCAGGACACATCCACTTCTGTGAGTGGACAGAAAAGGCTCTTATAATACTGCCAGGATCCACAGACTGACCTGGAATTGAAGCAAGCCCCAACGTGAGAAAATGTACCTTATGACAATTGCGCCTAACGAAGACTGAAATCAGCCTGCACAACCAGACCATGGACAATCTTATAGAAAAGGACCAGTCGCGAGTCTCTACGCCACTGTTCAAGGGTGCGTATAGACTGGCTCCAGCCTACAGTGACAAAATGTTGTTTTTCTTATGATCCTGTTTGATAATCCACTAAAATACAACTAAAATAATATCATGACTATCAAGCCGGTCATTCTTGTGACCAGCCTTTATAGTCGTGATATTAGTTTGGTTTTATTTCAGTGCATTATCAAACAGGATTATAAGAAAACGAAAAGTCACTTGAGTCACTTTGGAGCCTGTCTATGGTGCGTATGACATAAGGTCAATTTTCATACGTTGTGGCTCAAATTGATTTGCTGAAATTATGGCTAGCTAAAATATCGAAGAAGGCAACATTTGAATCAAATCGGAAAATTTTGTGCAAATAATATGGATGTCTTATACCCATATCATGATGTTAGTTAAATGATTCCGACACTGATTAACGCGTAATATGTTGGGTTTTATAAATTAAACATTTACCAATCTCTGGGCAGATTCAGTAGACGACAAATTGGTGATATTTGTCTTATTTTTTCCAAAAAATCAGGCCTCGGCATTTCATGCAAATTGTCTCCTGATGATACAACTTACATGAAATGTCAACGCCGACTTTCTGGAAAACTAAGAAAATTTTCATCTTCTTAATTCTGCTGAATCTACGTAGAGAATGGTATAGGTTTAAAAACTCCTTTTTGGGCCCGTTTTTGGGATCGTATACAATATCTGGAATCCCAGATAAAATGGATTGTCAGAAAGGAATGTTTATAATTTTTGTATCGTCACATGTATTTTGGGTACTTATTAGAATTGTCTCACCCAGACGAGGCCGTTCTAACGAGTATCTTTTGTAACCGTGGTGCGAAAACAAGGGTGGATCCAGGATAATATCTTAGGGATTCGATTTCGTCAAAGTACGCTACGCACTCAGACAGGCTTGAGAAAACAGTGTAGACCCAGATCAGACGCCGCGTTTTGCGGCGTCTGATCAGGGTCTACGCTGTTTTCCACTCACCCAGCAATTTGCGCATTTACATGAAGTAAAATGGACTTGTTGAAGAGATGAAGAGATGATTAAGATTAAGAGAGAGGGATGTGAACTCTGAAGGTGTGAATATTTAGGGTAAATGTGATATCCCAAATTCCCCATGAAAATGAATATTTTCAGTCAAAGCAGGGTTCAACTGCACCATCGAATCCCTTCTGAATCCGCCCCTGCAAAAATAAGCCAATGCAAAACCGGCGAGCGAGATCTACGCTAGGAAATGGTACAGAAAATATACACCAAAAGATCCCAAATTTGCACCAAATTCACCTTATCTGGAGATATGAACTGCCTTTGAAAATAACTATCTATAGATTTCTATCACGATATTTACAAATACGCGGAATGTTGTCTGTAACTGAACATGTTTTCTAAAAATAAGTTTTTTGTCATGTGAAAATACCAAATATACACCTATTTAACTTTAAACTTGGTTTTCCCTGATGAAATATGCCCCACAAAAAGAATACACGCATGAAACTTAACGTTGAATAGTTGTGTAAACATTGGGGCCAATAGTTTAGCTTTAGGGGATTGATACACGTTCAAAGGAGACAACTTCCGTCAACAGTGTTTGCCTCCCTTTTGAAAAGAGGTCCACTCGAAAAGGAAAGAATTTGCTCCCCATGGGAGCAAATTCTTTCCTTTTAGAGTAGACTTTTTTAGAAGGGAATCTGGTGCTCAGAAATGCAATCAGGAAGTCACAAAAGTTGTCGCGCTTGTAAAACATGAAAAATATACCAAGTTTATCTAGCCCCCATTAAGTAAGACAGCTATCTGGGAGGTACCCTTAAAGTGTATCAGATAATTCTGAATTGGTTTCAAGCGTCTACCACTTCCGATTAAAAGAAAATAATAATAAAAACAAATCCACGCTGTGTGTCAGTTTTACCCTGATTTGATAACGTCTGTCATATTCATCTTGCACAGTTCTTCACAATTTATCCCAACAGCTTACAGCTCCCCTTCAGTCCTGATGACTATCAATTGAACTGCCTCATTATTTCTGATCCCCGCCGATCCTTCCTTTAAGTATATAAAGTGGTGAATTAGGGGGTGGGGTTGTCTTAATTGTGAATAAAAATGCACCATTTCTTTTTGTGCTCGGACATAAGTCAAGTAAGCCCCATTGAAAGGGAATGAATCTTAACTGCGCTAGCATATTAGAGATATTCTGAAGTTGAAAACATTAATAACAAACTGCTGATTATTAATAAAAGTAGACAGTATTCTAAACTATTTGTCTTATTTTTTACAGAAAATAAAACTTGACTTTTATTCAAACGAGACGATTTGAATGATAGGTCGTCTAATTTTCGAAGCAATTTGAATAAATGTCAAATCTAATTTTATGTGGAAAATAAGAAATCTGAGCCCAGTTGTTCAAAACTAGCGATGTCGTTAGTTAACGATTCGTTAAAATTTTAATTGAGTGATATGCAAATATGCTGAAATTTTTTGCTGAAAAAATGTGAGTAGCTTTTGCACTGCAAAAGCTACTCACATTTTTTCAGCAAAAAATATCAAAATATTGTGTATTGAATCCCCTAAAACAGTTAACGAAATGACCCTTAACGAGCTCGTTAAGCTAACGACGCTTTGAACAACTGGGCCCTGATAATTTATCTTGCACAGTGCTATAGCTTGTAATCTATACAAGAAGGAACGTGCAATGGTTAACAAAAAATTTAAGATCCAGAAAGACAGATTCCAACGCCGTTTTAGTTTTTTCTTTTTATTTTTTATAAAGATGTGTCCAAATATATGGGCCTTTTTCATGCGTTTAGCGCCTCATTTGTTATATGTGCTCGTTCTCGAGGCTCTACCTTGTGTTGCAAAACTAATACCTTCCTAGTCTGATTAGAATGTGGCCATAACCCAGTGACACCCAAAATCTTCTCTTCTCTCTCTCTCTCTTAAATGATGCACATATTGTTTCGTATAGCAGATGACTAAACAATATATGAAGGGTTAATTAAAATCCACAATATTCTTGAAAAAGCCTTTTATTATTACAAAAAAAAACAACAAAAAAAAAAAACAACTATTACTGTTATGATATATCAGACAATTTTGAGGAATCTCCATATTCGATAGTTACCGTATACAGTCGTTTCGATCTCCGAGCTCTATTTGGTGCCCAAACGAATATCGAGCTGAATTTCGATCTCAGAGCTCGAAATTTGGTATCTAAAGAATATTGAGTTGAATTTCGATCTAAGAGCTGATATTCGGTATCTAGCAAATACGGAGTTGAATTTCGATCTCAGAGCTGATATACGGTATCAAGCAAATACTGAGTTGAATTTTCTCAGTGCTCGATATTCGGTATCTAGCAAATACTGACTTGAATTTCGATCTCAGAGCGGATATATGGTATCTACCAAATACTGAGTTGAATTTCGATCTCAGAGCTGATATTCGGTATCTAGCAAATACTGCGTTGAATCTCGATGTCATAACTGATATTCGGTATCTAGCAAATACTGAGCGGAATTTCGATCTCAGTGCTCGCATCGCGAAAACATGCCTATATAATTTTGACCCCCTTAAAACCCACTTTTATATAGTAAAACTGGGGTTTACAGGGGTATACATTATTTTTCTTATTTCTGCTCAAAACATAGATTGTGGGTACTCGTTAGAACCGCCTCAGTGAGGCGGTTCTAACGAGTACCCACAATCTATGTTTTTGAGCAGACATATGAAAAATATCAGAATTTTTTGTCTGAAAATTTTCAGTTTTTGGTGGTAAAATGTTCAATATATTTGAATAAGCGTGTTTTCGTAATGGATATTCGGTATCTATCAAATACAGAGTTGAATTTCGATCCCAGAGCTGATATTCGGCATCTATCAAATACTAAATTGAATTTCGATTTCAATGCTCGATATTGTGTCCAAACGAATGTAGAGCTGAACTGAAGATATCAAGAGGAATGAAAACACTTTCAAGGGAGGTAGCTTTGTCAAAAGTATTTTTACCTTTTCTTTTGAAAAGACGTCTATCTAAAAGGAAAGAATGGAGCAAATTCTTTCCTTTTAGAGTAGATATCTTTTTAGAAGTATCTCGGTGTGCAGAAGTCGCAATAGTTGGATCCCATAAGAAAAATGGTGAAAAATCTACCATTTATGTCGTCCCCTTAAAGGAACTGGTTGTATATAAGATTTTCTACATATTTTCACAAGGGAGGCGACTTTTGTGGCTGAATGTTTGCTTAATGGCACACGAAAGCCTTGTGAAAGTGGTCCACTCTAAAATGACAGGGGGCAAATGCTTTCCAATCAGCGCAGACCCCTTTTTTGAAGGGATCAAGAATTTGACAGTTGCCTCCCCGTAAAGTTTACCCACTCACCTTAGTGATTATCTTTAAACCGATTCAAGAACAGTTGACTCTCGTTATCTCAAATAAAGATGACTCAAATTACTGCTTAAGTCAAAGTAATTTTTGGAAAATGGTGGTTTTATATTTCATGTTCTTTACATTTCAACCCCTTTTATCTCAAACTACCGTTATATCAAATTGAAAATTTTGGTGCCTTGCAGTTTGAGATAATGAGAGTCAAGCGTAATTAAACTCCAGTTCGTAAAAGGGAACAAAAGTATTCTACAAAACTAATGCATTTGATTACATTACGAAAACACGCCTATTCAAATATACTGAAAATTTTACCACTAAGAAATGAAAATTTTCAGATAAAAAATTCTGATATTCTTCATATTTTTTGCTTAAAACATAGATTGTGGGTACTCGTTAGAACCGCCTCAGCGAGGCGGTTCTAACGAGTACCCACAATCTATGTTTTTGAATAGAAATAAGAAAATTAATGTATACCCCTGTAAACCCCAGTTTTAATATATACAAGTGGGGTTTAAGGGGGTCAAAAGTTATATAGGCATGTTTTCGTGATGCATTGCTCGAAATCGAAACTGCTTAAGAGTATACAGAAAAGAAAGTACCAAAATAATATCTACATACCTGGCTACATGAAAGCTCTGTTAGAAGCGTATGTCTAAATTTTCATTCTCTATGCAAGTGACTACTTCATGGACAACGCAGGTGTGAAAATAATTTGATGTATCACATTAAACTTCGACAAGGATGATGCCATTAAAAGATAAACACTTAATTCTGGATTTCCGCCTTTTTATATAACATGAGTAAATTGACCTAAAAATACGGGGTTTTCCGAGATAATAAACCTTTGAACTGGCTCATTTGCATGGGTCATAGTTCATCCAAGAAAGCGCCGATTGGGTGTTTGTGAACTAGATTATATTCATTTTACTATAACATTTGTTACGTTGTGTATTTATTACTGCATATACCATGCACTGCGTAATAAAGATAGAATGCTGGATAAAATTTTCAGCAGACGACATTTTAAAATAAGTTTGTTTTTTTTGTTTTTGTTTTTTCCCATTAAAGCAGTGTTCTATATTTTATGTAAATTGTCTCTTAAATTTAGGCTGAACTGTCAAATCATGTTTTCTGAAAATAAATAAATAAATAAATAAATAAATAAATAAAAAATATTGTCGTCTGTTGAATTTGCCCAAAGATTAGTAAACGTTAAAGCTACCATGCACAAGAAGGTCGAACTTAACCCTTAAAGCGGAAAGCGCTTTGTAGTAGACAATATTCTTCTTCTTTTTTATTGTTTATTTTTTTAGTTTTATTATTATTATTTTTTATTTTTTTTTGCAGAGAAAATTAAATTGAGTTTTTGTGTGAATAATCTGCTAGCCAACTCATATTTTCCTAAAAAAGATACAAAAAAACAAAACAAAAAAAAACATACATGTAAAAATATGAAAAAATATGAAAATTGAAAATACCGTCTAATGCAGCTGTGCTTGGACTGTGATCTCTCTCTCTCTCTCTCTCTCTCTCTCTTTCTCTCTCTCTCTCTCTCTCTCTCTCTCTCTCTCTCTCTCTCTCTCTCTCTCTCTCTCTCTCTCTCTCTCTATATATATATATATATATATATATATATATATATATATATATATATATATATATATATATATCTAAGCGCTCCCTATTTTGCACCACGCTGTCCCCCGTATGGAATCTCATTGTAGAAGGATTTTTGTATGATTGTATTGGTCGAGGCCATAGCCTAATCTGGACTTTCGCTGTTTCCAATTGCGGTATGGCTGTCTTATATTGGGTGCGGGTCATATTGAGCCGGAACAAGGTATTATGTATCTACGGACATATCCCAGCAAACACATAAAGTCGTATTGACGTTGTTTCGACGTCGCAGCGACGTCGAAACGACGTTAATATGACGTTGTGTGTTTACAGGGATGCCCCTAGCGAGGATCAGCCTGCGCATCCGCGCAGTACGATCAGAGTCTTCACGCTCCACTTAAGGAACCTTGGAACATGGACTATCCACAGAACGCTCACCGAAGACTCTGAACAGACTGCTCGGACGAGCAGTCTGATCTGAGTCTTCACTGGGTGCACATGACCGAAGTTACATTACCTTACGTACGTGAGTATCCGAGTAAGAGTATATCCCATAATAGTCTGTACAAAATACTCGTGTCATTTTTAATACATTTATGCTTTATCAGTTTATATCAAATCAGAAATTTGATAATGCACTTTTACGAATACCTTAAAATCTTGCTAAAAGATATGTCTTGTTTAACCTTTACCACTCTCTGGGCAAATTCAGTAGACGACAAATTAGTGAAAGTGTGCTCTTCTTTTTTTCTAGAAAATAGGTGTTGCAATTTCATGTAAACTGTCTCCTGAGGAGATAATTTGCATGAAATGTCAAAACCTATTTTCTCTGCCAAATAAAAAAGATATTTCAAAATGTCGTCTGTTGATTTTTGTTACCCAGCATGTTGAGATGATTTTAGGTATTCTGTTTGTTGGGTGGATATGAAAATGTTTACAATCTTGGACCTTCTCATCAACCTTTACCACTCTACAATTTAGCAGACGACACGTTGTGACTGATATTTTTATTATTTTCCCCAGAAAACATGTTTTGACATTTCTTGCAAACTATCTCCAATCCAATGAAATGTCAAATCCTGTTTATAGGAAAAATAACAAAAAATATTTCAAAATGTCGTCTGTTGACATTTTACCCGGAGTGCCAAGCGTTAAGAAAGAGGTAGAGATAGCTAAATACAAAGTCCTGTATGCTGTTATACAGATGTAAACTACAAGTCAGAGATGTCACTGGTGTCCATGATGACGTCACTATATCGTCAGGAAACATATTCCGTTCCTCTGGCACGACAATGACATTTCTACAAGCCACAGTGAAGGGACCAGAGGAAAAGTCAGGCAGATGAAAAGAAGGGAAGTCAACATTAAGGACTGAACCGGTCTTAGCTTGGGTATGATGTAAGCTGGCAAAGAGCAGTTGAAGACATACAGTTTATTTGGTTGTTTTGATCGATTACGGAGAAATAATTCACTAGTGTTTTAAACTTGCGCGTAAAAAAAAACAACGAGTGAGCGAAGCGAATGGACTTTTTTACAAGCAACCCTTAGAACACGAGTGAATTATTTTTTCGTATTCGATCAAAACAACAAAATAAAACTGTTTGTTACGTTTTCATTTATGTTTTACCTTTGAATTTTCACATTCAGCCCTTATAATTTCCGACCAAATAGTTCCAGTCAGTGCATGAATTTTAGGAGGCGTGGTTTAGTTTGAAAATCAGTCGCCATCTTGTTTTCACTTTAATGCAAAATAATCCTGTGCCTGAAATACAGACATAGCAATGTCCCGAAAGTAGAACTAGAATGTCAGGAAAATCATACTTAACATTTGTGTTGCAGAGCTTTACTCAAAAAAAAGCCAACTGGACGTGAAAATTGGAGTCTGATTTCCATGATTTTATCAAAGTTTCTGCAAAACGTAAACCATTGTTATTGTTGTTATCAACAACGTCAGCAACGTCGCCTAGCAATTATGACGTGAAAACTTTCGAAATGAAATAATTCAATCATGAATTATCGATTATAATTCACTGAGGACTGCTGAAAATGTAATAAAGATTAAAACTAACCAGCGGTCACACAGCGTTGAAACACGCCGATTCAATGTTGATTCTTAACGTTGAATCTACGTTGACACACAACATTGAAATAATGTCGATTTAACGTTGATTCAACGTATTGATGTTGAATCGACCTTGTTTCAACGTTGTGCACCTACTGGGTAGAGCTGTCAGAGGATCGGACTATAGCCCCGCTATAGCGCTATCAGAGGAGATTGACCAAACAAAAACCGTAATTCAGGCCAAAAACTGTCCTAATTTATGTGCGACTTTAAAAAACAAAAAAAAAAAATAAATAAATAAATAAAAAATAAATAAATAAATAAATAAATAAAAAAACACTAAACAAAAAGCACATACACGCCTTCGTTCCATGTAAGCTGTATATCTGAAAACCTTCAAAATGATCAGTGCAAACCTGTAAGAGGAGTTGATTTCAAAAATACCAACTGTCCATAGTTGAACATAAATTTTCAAGTTAAAAATAGACTAAGTCTAAAAAGACAAAAAAGTGAGAAAAAAAATGAAAGTTTGTACAAAAATCATATACATATCTTCGATCCATATAGAAGATGACTGCAAAGTTTCAAAACGATCAATGCAAAGCTGTACGAGGAGTTAATTTCACAAAGTACCCACTGTCTATAGCTAGCTGACCACCGACTTCCAGGCTAAAATTTGACTAAGAGAGAGCAGCTGAAAAATAAAGAAAAAAAAAACAAACAAAAAAAGCATTGAAATATTTTACTTAAAAAAAGCCCATGCACATATTCATACCATGTAGCAACCATCTGCAAAGTTTTAAAACGATCAGTGCAAAACTGTACGATGAGTTGATTTCACAAAGTACCCACTATCTATACAATATAATAGAAACAGACAATAAAGTGAGGGAAAACAATGAAAAAGAAACGAAAAACAGCTTAATTAACAAAGCTAAAAAGGGTAGGGAAAAAATTATCAGAAAAAAAGCATAGCTAAATCATATGCAAATCTTCACTGCACTTCCATGCAGGAAACCTATGCAAAGTTTCATAACAATCGGTGCAAACATGTAGGAGGACTTGATTTCACAAAGTACCCACTGTCTAAATAATATAATAGCATTTTGGTGAAATAAAAAAGACTAAGTTAACAAAGCGGAAAAAGTGAGAAATATTATTAGTCAAGCATGACAAAAAAAAAAAAAAAAAAAAATACACATACACACACATGCACAGCTTCACTCCATGTAGGAAACATCTTCAAAGTTGCAAAGGTGTAAGAGGTGTTCATCTCACAAAGTACCCACTCTCTATACAATATAATAGAATTTTAGCCAAGAAACCAAATTAGTTAACTGAAAAAAAAAAAAAAAAAAAAATAAGAGAAAAAAATTATCAGAAAAGCATTGAAAACCAACATGCACATCTCCACTCAATACAGAAGAAGTTTCAAAACAATTGATGCAAAGATATAAGGGAGGGGGGGTGTTGATTTCACAAAGTGCCCACTGCCTATATAATATAATAGCATTTTTTGGTGAAAAAATGAGTTAACAAAGCGGGAAAAGTGACAGAAAAAATAAACAAGCATGCAAAAACCACATGCCAATCTTCACGCCAAGTAGAAAGCAGCCGCAAAGTTTCAAAACATTTGGTGGAAAGGTGTAAGAGGAGTTGATTTCACAATGTAGCCACTGTCCATATAATATACATTCAACCCTCTTTATACCGACACCCGATACAACGCCAAAATCCGTTACAATGACAATTTGAATGTCACGTAATCTTCGGTTAAGAGGTGACAATCGATAAGAAATTATGCCAGAATATTGCATTAAACTTCAAGCAACACATGTTCTATACATTTGATAGAATTGCCTCACTGATGCCATTCTAACAAATACCCAAAACGTATGTCCTATGAATAAACAAGAACAAAATTAGGTCTTTCTTACATATCATTGTGTCCATTAAGGATTCTCTACAACAGCAATTTCAGTTAAAATGGCAACATCTTTGGAAACAAGTACTGTCGTTGTAACGAGGGTTCACTGTAATAGATTTTTAGCCAACAAAACAACTAAGTTAATCAAAGAAGAGTTGGTTTCACAAACTACTCACTACAAAGCATTACGGAGTTTCGGAATTACGGAATTTCGGAACTTCAGAATTTCAGAGCCCTGGAATGTCGGACAGGGCAAATCCAGAATCGACCCGCATTTTTAATGCAGGGCTATAATGAAGAGAAACAGTCTGAAATTTATCAGTGGGGCTCCAACAACCCACACAGTTAAGAGAAGTGAAGTGAAGCTGTACAAATGCATACTATTATACTCAACAAAAATAGATGATTTACTCTTTTCCTTGTGCTGTTCTATTTAACCCATTTATGTCGAATGGACTCTTCTACCTAAGCTGTTTGGACACGTCCTTTTCCAACAGAAATGGTTGTCTGATTGGTTTTACAGAAATTCCTGTATTTAATGCAAACGGTGTTGACCCTGATCAGACGCCGCGTTCTTCGACGTCTGATCTGGGTCTACACTGTTTGCCACCGTCCCTTTTATGGGACGCCAGGCCTAAACGGGTTGAACTATTTTTACAGCAATTAGACATACCATATTAGGACGGATAGCGAGTTGCAAAAAATACAGACACTTAATTATTTCGCTTGTGTCTTTTAAGGGGGAAATGCTCACTGACTGAAGTGTATGCCATAAAATATTCAACGTTAGAAAACAAAAACATCAACTTTGATCAAAATTGGGTAAGAAATAAAAAAGATATTGTGGTTTAAAGTATTTCGTACAGTGTGCTTGAATGCCGCCATTTTCAATATTTAATTAGATATTTAACCCATTTAACCCGTAAAAGGGTAATTGGCAAACAGTGCAGACCCAGATCGTCTGATTAGGGTCTCCGCTATTTGCAAATAGTTTAGCCATTTTTCGCTAGGAATATGTAAATCTTATAGCCGGACGTACCTAAAATTGAAATTGGACCCTTCTAATATATATAGTGTGGGAGAGTCTATTCAGTCTACCATGGGTTAATTTTAGTAAGAGACAAAATGAGCCGGAGGACAGCATTTCCTCCAAGAATGCATGTCCGCCCAACGAAAACAGACCAATCTGCACACCCGCGCAGGCTGATCAGAGACTTCGCTGCCCGTCTGAATACACCTTGGATCCCCTGCTACCCACAGTGCCCATTACGAAAACATGCCTATTCAAATATAATGAAAATTTGACCACCAGTAAATGGAAATTTTCAGATAAAAAAAATCTGATATTTTTCATATTTCTGCTCAAATACAAAGATTGTGGGTACTCGTTAGAACCCGCCTCGTGTGCTCAAATACATAATTTGTGGGTATTCATAAGAACCGCCTCCTCAAACTCCTCGTGAACTCAAAAACATAGATTGTGGGTATTCGTTAGAACCGCCTCGACGAGGCGATTCTAACGAGTACCCACAATCTATGTATTTGAGCAGTCGAGGCGGTTCTACATGTAACTAGTACCCACAATCTATGTATTTGAGCAGAAATAAGAAAAATAATGTATACCCCTGTAAACCCCAGTTTTTTTTTCTATATAAAAGTGGGGTTTAAGGGCTCAAAATTATATATATTCGTGATGCTACGAAGACTGATCAGACTGCGCGGAAGTGTTTCATTCTTTTTAAGGGCGAGGGAACGCAAATTGGCTCATCAAATTTAAAGTTAAGACTTTAAAGTTCCATTTTATCTGTATTTTATCCCTTATGTATTTTATTCCTTTCACGTCCAAATATTAGGGAACAAAGGCTGATATTGTAACAATAAAACAACAAATTTGATACACAAGATTTTACAATGTTTGAAGAAAAAAAAACAACAACATTTCTTCTTATAAAGATTTTGATTACCCTATAAACCGCAATCTTCTTCACAATTTGATTTTATCAACCATGCTTTAATACATGTGTTTGCTTATTCAATCAAACAGTGTACTTCCGGGTTTGTCTGTGCATTTCCTATGCAGCCAATGATTCGGGCATATTTTTGAGATTTTTTTTATTCTTTTGATGCAAAATACAATGAAAAAATTAGTGGTTGTTTTTGTGACATTTTCATTTAATTCGGTGTATTTCCAGGAATTTGCGAAATATGATTTTTTTTTTTTTTTTTTTTTTTTTTTTAAGATTTCATAGAATTAATACGAATAGAGAACACTGTACGGTATCTATATTTATACATATAAAGGTTCATCAATTTGATTCCCTCGGCGGAATTAAAAGGGGAACGCAATATAAGTTGTAAGTATATCTTGGAGTAAAGTGCTTAACAAGCCATTTATTTTGATCAAGAGTTTTCAAAATCAGCCTAGAAATAAGGACGTAATGGTGGTTTGAATATATTTAAAATGTCTGTCATGGATGCCGTCATATTGTAGGCTTTGTGACGTCACACAGCCCAAATTATATATGCAAAACCAAATTATAAAGGGTTTTTAAGAATAATTTTGCTACACACTTTTTTATAATCTTTTAATACTAGTGACAAGCAATCGTTTCTCCCAAAATAAACCAACTTTATGAGAATAACTACCTTTATGAAACGAATTTTAATTTTCATGAAACCTCATTAAATATTCAAAATGGCGGCGCCCATTCCAACAATGTTAAAATATTGAGTTGTCTATAACTTTCCACCGATTTTGATCAAATTTGTGTCAAAATTCATTGTTTGTAAAGTTCTTTACTTTAAAGCACAAAAACTTTTAAGGATGCGTTCCCCTTTAAAGTTTTAATATTTGAAATCTCATTTTCACCACTGGAGTTCCAATATTGTCCATACTATTCCTATACAGCGCATGCGGATCACCCAAACATAAATTATCTCGATAAATTATCTCGATATTGTGCGTATTCTAATACAGTGCAGGTCGATTCTAGAATCGCGCAATAGTATTGGTATTCCCAGCACGCGCAGGGAAGCTCCTGGAATCGTACATGTATATTAAATGATTTTAAATGCGCTTGCGTCCTTTGTTATCCCAATATCAGTGCAACATTATTTGTAATATCACTTCTTGTTTTCTTAAATGCACCAACTTTTATAATTATCATGTTTTTTTTTTTTTTTTAAATCCATTTTTGATTGAATTGAATCCCTCACACAATATATTGGAAGAGTTCAAATTCCATTTTAGGTACGCCAGGCTGTGTGATTTAGATATTCCTAGAGAAAAATAGGTAAACGTTTTGCAAACAGTGGAGACCCTGATCAGACGCCGCTGCGGCGTCTGATCAGGGTCTGCAATGTTTGTCAATTACCTTTTTATGGGTTCCCAGACTTAAAAGGTTTAAGTGATGAACTACTGGTGTCAAAGCTAAAAGTACGTTGAAAAACGAAAGAGAACAAAACTCATCAAGTCAGCTTTCCCAAATTTCTCACCCCACCTCAAATCCGGATTTCTCCTTTTCGCTATATAAAATGTGATTTGAAGGAACGGAGTATGACAGGGTATCTGAACTCTGAATAAAAGAAGCATTTCTTTTTTATGGCTATGTATAAAACCTCAGAAAAAAAGAAACATATTTATTTCTAGACCATCCATTGAAACTTGCACTAACATTGTGCAAGCACATTAGAGCGTTTTCAAAGTTGAAAGCTTAAAACTTCTGTCTGCTAACTTAAAGTTATAAAAGCAGACAACATTTTAAATATCGAAAATAAACAGTATTTCATTCAAAATGTCTCCGAGACAATTTGAACTAAATGACGTCTATTTTTTGTGACTATTAAGAAAAAAAGAAACATTACTAATTTTCATTTTGTCGTTAAGCCCGAAGAGTACTAAAGCTTGAGATATATGTAAGATGGAACACGTGACTGAATTTGTCAACAGACCAACATTTAACCCATCTTAGACTGAATAAACTCTCCCGACCCTATATATTGAGAAAGTCCCATTTCAATTTTAGGTATGTCAGGTATGATTAGATACTTAGAAAAATGACTTAACCCTTTGTAAACAGTAGAGAACCAGATCAGACGCCGCATAAAATATAAAATATCATCTCCTAAAAACATGCTATAATATAAAATAGCATCCCCTTAAAATATATAAAAATATAAAAATATCATCTCCTTAAATATGTTAAGATATAAAAATATCATCTCCTAAAATATTGAAATATAAAATAGCATCTCCTTAAAATATATTAAAATATAAAAATATCATCTCCTTAATTATGTTAAAATATAAAAAAATATCATTTCCTAAAAATATTGAAATATAAAATAGCATCTCCTTAAAATATATCAAAATATAAAACATCATCTTTTTAAATATGTTTAAATATAAAACACCATCTCCTAAAGATATATTAAAATATAAAAAAGAAACTCCTTAAAGTATATTAAAATAAATTAAAAAAAAACAGCATCCCCTTAGTATATATAAAATATCATCTCCTAAAGATATATTAACCCTTAAAGCGCCAATCACAACAATTGTCGTCTGCTTTGTCATCTGCTTGTGATTTTAAAAGTCATTTTTGCAAACAGTATGGACCCAGATCAGACTGCTCCTCTAGGAGCAGTCTGATCTGGGTCCACACTGTTTGCTGGTATGCAAAAATAGGGTTGAAAAGTTTGCAAGAATATTCAGCAGACGACATAAACAGATGACATTTTCAGATGCTGTTTTTCTTGGCGCTTTAAGGGTTAAAACATGAAATATCATCTCCTTAAAATATGACGACGAACAGAGAAGTCCCCGATGAAACTTGCGCAAATGCGCAGTCTGATCAGGGTCTTCACATTTGGCATAAGAGCCCTTTTCTCTGGTGGGGATTCATTTACCCTTTTTGCATAGCATTATACACGGGCAACCTTGCCTCGTGTAAAAGCACCCTGCAAGACCAGGAAGAAAGTGAACTAAAATTCCCTATCTCGGTAAAACTGTCTACTTTAGAAAAAAAATTGATGACCCTCACCAGGAGAAAAGAGACCGTCGGAGCATATGCGAACACAAAGACCAAGATCAGACTGCGCATATGCGCAGTCTGATCTGGGACTTTGGTGTTCGCCAATACACAACACACAAAAGTCTGTAAACGGACAGCAAAAGGTTCTGATCAATCTCTGGGGTTCAGCAGGGAGATCTGTGTTTTCGTCATTTTTTTCATGGCACGCTTTAGTTTGTCTTTTAATGCCTCACTCACCAGGCAATGCTCAGAGGTAGTCGTTTATTGCAGAAATGTAGTAGACAGGCGAGTAAATAATGCGAAGGAGAAAGTATTTATTCTTATGCAGCGATTTATGTAAATTTATCAGGGATATTCCCAACACAGAATTATGATGGGGCTATAAAATGGGTCAATGTTATATTGGATGAGTCACCAAATTCAACTGACGTGATACCGAAGGAGCACCCCGACTATACACTGGCTCCAGTCTCCAGTGACTAAATATTTTTCTCATAATCCTGTTTGATAACCCACTAAAAACAATATCATGACTATATCAAAACAATATCACGACTATAAAGGCTGGTCACTAGTGACCAGCCTTTATAGTCATGATTTTTTTTTTTTTTTTTTTTTTTTTTTTTTTTTGTTGTTGTTTTTTTTTTTTTTTTTTTTTTGTTTTATTCTAGTGGATTATTAAACAGATTATAAGAAAGAAAAAAAAGTTAGTCACTGGAGACTGGAGCCAGTCTACCACGACTGCTGAATACATTTCATGCATATATGAGTCGCTTCCGGTCTGCAGGGCACATAAGGCGCATTTAACAATGAAGCAGACGACATTTTGTTTTTCGAGAAAAAAAGGCATGTTTTTCCACATCACCTAGCAGATGATTCACATGAAATGCCAAGCATTATTTTCTCGTGAAAAAAATGTCGTTTGATGTTATTTAGAATGCCGCTTTATGCGTAAAACAAAAATATTTTACAATATCGTCTGCTGCTGTTTGGTTGATAGTAACATTCCATTATATAAGTATTTTCTCGCGAGGAGTGGGGATCTTGTTTGGGTCTTAACTTTCTGGTTAGTCAACATTCTAACCAGGTCGCTAGGCTGGTATGAGTATGTAAGTATTCGTTGCTGTCAAATCGTGTGAAACTGATAAAATGTCTTGACATTTTCCGGCTTCTTATTCAATACTAACGTTAGGCAAGATAAGTCAAACATTTGTTTGCTACTTTGGTTTGATCAATACTGGGTTAACTGAGAATATGAAGATGTATTAGGTTTCGTTGTGTTAGTAGTCCTTTTGTCTAACTTTACGCAGCTACATTAGAGAGGTTCCGAAGTTAAAAACTTAAACTTAAACCTGCTGATTATGAATAAAAGCAGATGGTAGAAAATAAGACGATAGTTCATTCAGATTATATTTTAAGGAGACAATTTGAACGAAATGTCGTCTTATTTGCCCAGCTAGCATTCTACATAAATCTATAGCGGGCCATTATCGGCCCGTCAGCTACGCAGAATGCTTATTGGGTGTTTATTGTAAAACATAAAGGAAAGTTTCATCTGGGGATTTAGCATACAGAATAAAGCTTACAATGTATATAAGACTGACTAGGAAATACAATACCCTAACGCAAACAGAAAACTATTTAAAGAATCATTGAGCAGTATTCAATAAAATAAAAATCTAAAATGTTGCATATGGAAACGAAGAACACAAAAAGAGCAAAAATAGGAGATCCCGGTTGATGGACACTAGCCCGTGCTGCTGAAAGGCTTGATGCAAAAATAACTGGACTGGATAGAAACAGGAGTGGAAATGGGCCCCTAAGAAATACCCAATATTTACCTTCCGGGTTCCTGATTTTAAAAGATAATTTGTCACGCAGCTAAACTATAGTAGCCCAAGGAAGGGATTGGCTTAATGCATTACGAAAACACACCTATTCAAATATAGAGACAAATTCACGTCCAAAAACTGAAAATTTGCATACAAAAAATCTCTGTTATTTTTCCTATTTCTGCTTAAAACATAGAATGTGGGTACTCGTTAGCACCGCCTCGGCGAGGCGGTTCTAACGAGTACCCACAATCTATGTTTTTGAGCAAAAATAAGAAAAATAATGTATACCCTGTAAACCCCAGTTTTACTATATAAAAGTGGGGTTTAAGGGGGTCAAAATTATATAGGCATGTATTCTTGATGGTGCGTGAACGAGCAGAAAAAAATAAATAATGCTGACAAAACATCCAATTTCCATGCATGTCTCAAAATTCACTGATTTCTTATAAAACTTAATGAAATAAAACAGAAATACGAGGAGTGGTCGGAAAATATCCGGACTTTTCGCTCTTTCTCAAAAACAGTTCAATATATTTTTTTTTTTTTCAAACGTTCTTTTTATTCTTCGTCAAGGTATTCCCTACTACGTCTATACACTTTTACCATCTTCGTGGGAGCTTTTATACTCCCTCTGCAAACCATGATATAGACCCACTGCTGAGGTACCGGTTTAAAGCTGAAATCAAAGCCGCCCTGGTCTCATATTTAATTCCAGAAGGCCCTTTTTTTTCAATTCTGAGGCAAGGTCTGAGCTGTACGAAAGGTGGGACAACAATGGCCACTTGAAGGAGTATGAGTGAGAGGGATCGTATTGTCATGCAAAAGAATATTTTTCTGGGCTAGTCTGGGACGCAACTTTTTCAGTTTTCTTTGAGGGTTTTTTATTTATTTATTTATTTATTTATTTATTTATTTATTTATTTATTTTTTTTTTTTTTTGTTTTGTTTTTCTCTCAAAATTACTTCTGGATAGTATCTAGCAGTCACAGTTCTATCTTTTGGCATGAAATCAGCCAGGCCAGTATTATTACACGTGAATCCCAAAAAGCAACCAGTATAACCTTGCCAGCAGATGGAGACAGCTTAAACTTCTTAGAAGGTGGGGACCCATCTTGTTTTTACTGCTTCGACTGAGCTTTTGTTTCAGCATATGAACCCACATTTCATCCCATCCCCAGTGACAATGCAGTTCAAAAATTACTTTCATCAAGGTTAAAACACCCCAACTGTTCTTTTGTTCTGGTCACCCTGGATGCCATTTGGTCTGTCAGCTGTTTCGGTACCAACCAAGCTCATACCTATTGTTTCGTGTAAAATATGATGGCTTCCCTGACCTAGGCTTGTCCCTCACGCTTGTCTGCCCTCCCTTCACTGTGAAACCCAGCTATAAAAGGTTGAACAGGATATGCAGGCTTTAGAAAAAAAAAAACTTTTCTGCAGCCTTTGAAAAAATGTGGCAAGGTTTTTCACCCTCCAAAAGCAGGAATTTATTACAGACCTCTGTTCCTCCAGCTTAGAATCCATGGTAGCCTTAAAAACTACCTTGTTTAAATACTCAAATCTTCGTGTATACATACTTCTCATTAAAAATAAACTGACTAATTTATATGCGATAAAATATAGTTTTCGCTCATACATACGTATGTACGTACGTACACATTAGAAACATTCGAGGTGAGAGAAACTGTTATAAGTACTTACAACATACATTTATTGTATTTGTATGTGATTTTGTATACCATTTAAACTACAGCCTTTCTTTATTTGCATAAGCCAAAAGACACACCCACTCTTCCCCTTTCTCCATTTTGAATTACTGGGCTCATCTCTTTTTAGCCCATTTCAGTCTGGAGAATCTCAAAAAGGAATTGGCAAACAGTGCAGATCCAGATCAGACGCCGCAGCGGCGTCTGCTCTGGGTCTGCAGTTATTGTTTTAACAACAAGAATCTATATAACTACTGGAAATAGACCCGCTCCAAGGTGTTGTGATAGAAGAGACCACAGACGTATGTGTTAAATAATAAGAGACGGCGAACATGTTATTCTTTTTAATTTTAAGCAATACTTAAGCTAAGATTTGCCTGCCACCTTATTCACCCTAATTTCATACACATTCAATACTTACTATACTAGAGTGAATGAACTTCACACACACTATATATTTAAAGATTCTAATTTCGATTATAGGTATCTCAGGCTACGTGATTTAGCTATTCCTAAGAAAATGGTTAAACTATTTGCAAACAGTGGAGACACTGATCAGACGCCGCGTTATGCGGCGTCTGATCTGGGTCTGCACTGTTTGGAAATTATCCTTGTAGGGGTCTCCAGACTACAATAGGTTAATCTAAAATTTAAATTTGAAACAGTCTATTTGACTATTTAAATTTGAAACAATATGCGGAAATATTGTGGAATGGTGTCTGAATACTGTGGCGGCGTCTGATCTGGATCTACACTATTTGCTCTGACATGAGATTCCGAATACTTTGTGTAAATATGATTTTGTTTTGTTTTTAAATTGAATCACATTCTTAGATAATGGGCTTTAAATGTCGCTGCATTAGAATTAAGTGTGAGGTTTCTCGCGAGTAAAATGGTTTAAGCCCCACCGCCACTCCCCACTTCCTCCCACCCCAAGTAGTTTTCCTACTGACCGTACCTAGGAGGTTCCTCTGTTGCAGTTATTCTTTGTTTGCGGGTCTGTGGTTTCATATGTGACATTGTTTTGTCACCATTCGTTCTTCATCTCTCCTTCTTTCGATGCCTCTGGAAGGCTGTATTTCATAAATGGCATTTCCTGGGTATTTTCACTTATATTTTTTTTTTACGTTTTCCAGGATGTTGAATGTTGAGACTTTTACGACGTTTAGATACATGTACCCGAACCAAATGTTCTTTTAACAGACGCCGGAAGACAAGACATCACACACTAGTTTTACAATACAAAACAAAATTTTGTGAAATATTTACAAGTTTCATAGTCTCAATGATAACAAATCAAGGGGGCGGCTAGATTTCGGCGTGAATTTTAGGAGCAAGGAGGTGTAAAATATTTACACGCGAATTAATAATATATTAATTTACAGTTCGACTCTCGTTATCTCGAAGTCCAAGGGACCCCCTGGAATACTTCAAGATATCCGTACCTCGGCATATCAGATTTGCGGAATTGAGGAAAACAATAAATCGAACAACCACATTTAATAAATGAATTAATAAATGTAATTTGACTCCTGAAATTAAGAGATATTTTGAAAATATCGTGGAAAAGAGGAGAAATTGCTCCTCCTCTTTTCCACAATATTTTGATATCTTGTTAGATTTCCATGTAAGAACAGCGAACAGATTTTTACTTCGAGATTAGCGATTATTCGAGATAAGCGAGGTCGAGATAACGAGAGTCTACTGTATTAAATCCACGCCTAGAAGAAAAGTCATGAGAAAACCAAAAGTTATTCCACTTGTTAGTCTCAGTATTTTGAATGCTCTTTTTCCTTGTATCATGACTCAGGACTATGGTATGTAAAACTATGGCAGTATATGGCCAGTAGAGAAGATATTGAACAGGTTGCTGGGTGTGCAGGGTGGTCGTCATCTTCGTAGTTGGCTGGGATAAAATGTTTCTTTTCCACGATTGCTTCTGTTACATTTTAATAAAATACAAAATGTTAATCACATAATTTGATGATACTTCCTCTTATATTTGTATCGTGTCATGAGAAAGAGGATTCTTATCTACATATCTACAGAGGATGCGCTGACTGATCTGAGTCTTCGCTGGTCGCACTAGTTTTATTGTGGGTTTTGTAGTGCGCTGGCTCTATTGCATCACGAAAAAATGTCTATATAATTTTGACCCCCTTAAACCCCACTTTTATATAGTAAACCTGGGGTTTACAGGGGTATACATTATTTTTCTTATTTCTGCTCGAAAACATAGATTGTCAGTACTCTTTAGAACCGCCTCGCCGAGGCAGTTCTAACGAGTACCCACAATCTATGTTTTGAGCAGAAAAATGTAAATAATATCAAAAATTTTATCTGAAAATTTTCATTTTTTGGTGGTAAATTTTCAATATATTTGAATAGGCATGTTTTCGTAATGTCTTTCTGGTTCTGATAGAGCCAATGCGTTTTGCAGGGACAGAAGTTTTCGTAGCTGTATTTGCCGGTGTCATGAATTTGATGAAATGATGAAACATTATTATTCTAGAACTTATAATCTATCAGAATACTGACCCTGAGGGATACGCCCGTTTCCGTTAATTGTGTTTAGTATTCTGAAATATTTTCAATAATCATTCCATGCTGTATTCAACAAAATGCCGGCCTGAGTGGCTCAGTCGGATACGTGTCCGACTGATGATCAAGAGGTCGTGAGTTCGATCTCCGCCGGATCTGGCAATATTCTTGCGTGTGGAGATTGATCGCCTTCTGCTGTTTCAAGAAGGACAATTGTCAGTTTCCGACAAATGATTGTGCACACGTACTGGTCAACCGCTTAGGGGACTAAGCATGTCCATTAAAAGTGTTGTTTGGTAAACTGACCTACTCGACATGGCCTTAATATTGTTGACTGGGCCATTAAAGTCTAATCCAACCAAATCAACAATCTTTGTAAAGTTTGTGTGTTGTGTTTGGAACACTCGTTGTTGTTTAATTTAGTTTGGTACGTTGTGTTTATGGTGTACAACAGCCCCAGGGTATACACGAAAAGTCTGTGTTCTGCTAAACTATGGATACGCGAAGGGTACCAAAATATAATCAAAAGCTCTGAATTTATTTAGACATTTTGAATTTCTTTTCTTTATAGCCATAAATTAAGTACTTTAGCACATTTTATCGATATTTCAAAATGTTGTGTGTTGAAAATTTTACCCAGAGTGCTAAAAGGATACTCTTTCGATGTAGGATGTAACCAACGGCAGATTATTTATGGATGAAAATAACGCAGATATGATAAAAATTTAGGAATGAAGTGGACTGCAGGCCAACTTTCAACAGCGTCAGATAACGTTGATTTGATGGTGACAATTTGATTTAAAAGATTGAAGTAAAAGCTAATGTGATGTGGTATCCATGGTATTAAACAAGTATCGTTGTTAATTTGTTAGAACCATTATGCTGAGTGTGAACCAAAGCATGGAAAACTGGTCTCATTGATTGAATTTATGTTTAACGACACATCAACATTGTGGGTCATTTTGTGGCGTCTCCCAGAGAAAGGGGATAGAAGAGCCTGTAGATGCGGGGAAAATACAGAAATTGAGGAGAATGGAGGAAAAGGGGCAAATGACAATGCAGACACAGAAGAAATACTAATCTGTCCCCTACCCCCACCTGTTGCAAGTACAACAGGCCCATTCGACCACCCTAAACCACGCAAAAAACAAACAAACAAACAAACAAACAAAAAAAAAAACATTTCTCATATACTTTATACATGCGTACGGACCAGCCGAGTAGTGCCGGTAAAGTCAGGAGCTGCCTTCTTCACAAAATAAAATATTTGATATTTATCATAATAAAATAGTCCTTTTACAATATGCGAACAGCGAAAGCTTAGACCAGCCTGCGGATCCGCGCAATCTGGTCAGCGTCTTCTTATTTCATCGACATATTCTAGTGAACCCATTGATTATGTAAGCGGGCAGCGAAGGCCCTGATCAGACTGTGCATCTGCACAGTCTGATCAGTGCCTTCGTTGCTCGCACATAAAATAAGGGACAATTTCTCGTGTACCACAACATTTAGATTTTCGAATATTGACAATGAACAGTGAGTGTCCTGAACAGAAGCACAAAGCACAAAACGAACAAGGAAATCCGCCGTATGTGTACTGCAAAAAGGAGGGATTTGCCCCGGCCTGGTAATCCGCTACAGGCACAGGGAGGATAACATCGGTTCCGCGTTCGACAGCTTTCAGAAAATTGTTTTTTGGCATTGTGCTTTACTCAGAAAATTGAATTGGCAAACTTAAGAATCATTGCAAAACTGTTTGTCGTAATCACCAATGCAAAAAAAAAAGTTTTATACCAATCATTGAGAAAATCGAGTATCTTCAGTGTTTCATGGTATTTTAAAAATAACTAAAAATGATGCAAAAGTCGACAGGGTAGTTATAGACTGGAGGCAGGTTGTTTACAAATTCCACTTGTTCAAAACTGCTGAAATTTTCACACTGTTATTGCAAAATATCAGTTATTAAAAATCAGTGGGGAAAAGCGAACACTATTTTCTTAATAATAAAAAAAAGCTACAAATACATGATAAAATAAAATAAAATAAAATGCATTGATCAGACCAAGTTTTGGTCGTGGTTCTTATTTGAGGGGAAATTATTTGAAAAGAAAAGAGAATCAGAGAAGAAAATGATTTCAAATACCAAATTAACATTTTTTTTTTTTTTTTTTTTTTTTTTGAATAAAACAAGTAAAAAAATCAAAGCACTGACAGCACTGGTGGGTAGATTGTCTCTCAATGTAGGCTGGGAAAATGGTCCTGAAAGGAAACTTAAGACTGTTTCAATTTACCCTTAACTCCCTGTAATTTATGCAAACAGTGCTGACCCTGATCAGATGCCGCGTTCTGCAGCGTCTGATCTGGGTCTGCACTGTTTTCCAGTGTCCCAGCATTAAGCCTAGTTCATGTTTTAGAATAGAGTTCAGTTTGGAGACAACAGGTTGTGGGTTTCATATCATGAACATTTGGTTTGATTTCATTGGTCAATGATAATCACGTGGACATCTACCGTAAGGATATGCTTTTGCTCGATTGTAAATAATCAACCCAAAAAGCAATGTGGAAAGTACTGAAGGCGAAGAATGAACACGTATCCGCCAGCATCTTCTTTTATGGGGGAATCGATATACACTTTTTGGGGCGACTACTATCAAAATTATTTTGCTCCCTTCTGAAAAGGGGTCTACTCTAACGAAAAAAAAAAAGTCCATAAATTTGGACACAGCCTGTACGAAAACAGAACAGAAACGGCAATAGAGACCATCTTTCTGTATCTACGTTTTGTTAACCATTACGTGTATTCTAAAAGGAAGGAATTTGCTCCCTTTGGGAGCAAATTCCTTCCTTTTAGAGTACATTCTTTTTCAGAAAGGGCTTCGTGTGCCTGGATGAAAACAGGGAGTCACATGTTTTCTCCCTTTGAAAATGGCGAAAAACCTACCATATATCCACCCCACTTCCCCACCACCCCCCGCCCCTCCCCCTGCTCTTTGTCTCCAGTATAGCGAGTAGTGAAGACATATTAAATCGCCGATCTACATCTTTTCTGGTCGCATATACATGTATATGTATGTATGCGCTAAGTGCCCTTTCAACGTGACAAATGCTAAATCAATTTTATGATGTTACTTTTATCATTAACGTGCTAAATAACGTTATTTAACTGTTAAATTGAAAATAAGAAGTTTATTAGGTGTTTTGCAAAAGTATTAGATTAGATAATTTTTCAATAAAGCACTTGTTCGTGGCTGCGTTGTGCACATTTAAAGAGATCTAGGTTATAGAGAGAGAAAGGAACAGCTCGGTGTATAAAAGGCACATCTTCTGCTGTTTTTTTTTTTTTTTTTTTTTTTTTTTCTTTTGTTTTTTCCCCCGATTTTGTTATCACCCTTTCTTTCTTTTTTTTCCTTTTTTTTTTTTTTTTTTTTTTCTAACCATGACATGTAAACCTATGCTTGGAACATATAAACAGAATGTTTGCTGACCATGACGTATAAACAGATGAATGTTTACTGACCATGACGTATAAACGGATTAATGTTTGCTGACCATAACATATAAACAGATTAATGTTTACTGACCATGATATATGAACAGATGAAAGTTTACTGACCATGACGTATGAACATACAAATGTTTACTGACCATGACGTACAAAACAGAGGAAGGTTTACTGTCCATGACATACAAACAGATGAATAATTGCTGACCATGACATATAAACAGATGAATGTTTGCTGCCCATCATGTAGTTTGAAATTCCCTTGATTTGCATTCAAATGTTAGTATTCCCCGTGTGAGTAATAGTCAGTAAACAGTCATCGATTTATACGCTTGATAATCATTCAAAAAAAAAATGTTTTGGAAAAATGCCCCGCTTCCACGCCTTGCGTGCCATAGCCGGACCCGACTTGTACACATTAACACGAGGCCAGATTCATCCGCAAGTGCAAGAAAACAACTACTTTAAGGTAGCACATATCAAATATATGAGTCCACCAAGCCAAATGTGCTTTCGGGCCCTGTGCGGACAGTGAAGGCCCTGATCAGACTGCGCGGATGCGCAGTCTGATCAGGGCCTTCACTGTCCGCATACAAAATCATTGGATACTACAGAATGTATGAATGGAGAGCAAAGGCCCGGGTGATACTTTGCGCATGCGCAGGATAACCTGAATCTGCGCATGTTGCGAATGTTTGAGGGCACTTTTTCGCTTGATGCAGATCATATAATCTATAAAGGTCAGTTGAATAATAAACAAAAGAAACAAAATTCCAATTCTCGACCGATTCTAGACCCGTTGACAGGACATCCTCCCTTCAATCCACAACTCAAAGTGATAAACATAAAATCTGTAGACGAAACCTGCATACCGTATCATAATCGGACAGACAAGCCTGGGCAAACAGTGTAAACCCAGATGAGACGCTGCAGAACGCGGCGTCTCATCAGGTCTACACTGTATGCCACTCATCCAGCAATTTTTAGACACAACATCGGGTAGTAAATTGTACTTGTTCAAATTTTAGAAGAAGTATGGTAAGGATCTGAAGTGTCCGAATACTGAAGGTAAATACGGTAATTAAATCTACTGTCCTGGCCAATACATTTAAGAAAGAAGGGCACGCAGCTCCCCAGTTACAGTGCGTACATATCAAATTGTGTGTACTGGGGAATCATATACAGTCAAATCTCAATAGCTCGAACACCGATGACTCGTTTACCATAGCTAATTCGTTTTTGAGTTTCTACGAAATTCTTCCGATAGCTAAAGAAAACCAATATTTAGGGATTTGTTTTATTCTTTAAGGAAATTGTATGTTGTGTATACATTAGAATCGCCTCATCGAGGCGATTCTAATGAGTACTCTCAACATACAATTATTGTGTAGAAAATCGAAAAGATTTTTTTTCTAAATTATGCTATTTGCTACCTGACCTGGCGCCATGATTAACCCTCAGTGACTCGAACTACCCATATCTCGAACAAATTTCCATGGTCCCAAAGGTGTTTGAGCATTGAAGTTCTCGACTGTATATCCAAGTATCAGGACAGGCAAGGTAAGTACAAGGACAGACAGAGTAAGGAAGATTTTATAAGAACTGCCACAAAGTTCATTAGGACCGCGTCAAGCGAAAAAGTGTCTTCAAACACCCGCGAAATGCGCAGATTCAGATCATTCTGTGCTTGCGCAAAGTATTATCTGGGCATTTCCTCTTCATTTATCGATTGTGTAATATCCCATGATATTAATAGCAGACAGCGAAGGGTCTGATCAGACCGCGGATGCCTTGCTCCCCGCATATGCCCGAAGGCACGTTTCCGCTTGGCGAGGCCCATCTTTTCTTTCCTCTTTTTTTCAGACAGCCCCACTGATGATTGAGGAAGGGGAAGTTTTGTGGAAGTTTAAAAGCAGTAAAAACAAGACGGAAGTGTTTCGTGAGGGATCTGGGAGCTTTGTGCTCAGAAGTAAAACTATTTTAGAAAGCTCGTATTAAACATAAACAAAATTATTTCAAAACATCCAACGCCCCACGCTTTCTTTTTCTCTTATCCCCACCCCTAGCCATAATCAATCTGAATATAAGCCAGCGCACGACAAAATCAACAAACTGACATGTCGAGGGTTGAGCGCAAGACTATGGTAACTCAAACATATTTTTGAAACCCTTGTTTAGGGGCAACTTGGACCCCTTTGTAAACAATGCAAATTTAGGTGCCATTGCTCATATGAGCAATGGCACCTAAATTTTCATTGTTTACAGAAAGAAATGTTGTAATCTTCATAACGCCTTCATGGTGAGGAGATTAGGTTTGGGGAAAAACAATCATCTGACTTACAATAGTCTTGCGCTCAACCCTCGATGTGTGCCCTGCCAAAACAGAGACTTTTAAATTTCGAAGTTTATATTTCCGCTGGTTGTGGTCAGTTGTGGCTTGAATTCACATTTGTATGTGTCTTTATCATGCGTGCTGCCTCTTCACATATTCCGGATATGATAAAATTATAATTTTTCATGTTTATATAAAACCGTTTTTTTTAATTTCTGCAGGAAATGAGATTATGTTTCCATGGAAACCTATATTATCTATGAAATTACGTGTCCTTTTCACGTTTCAACCATTATCGATCTCTTGGCATATTCAGCAGACGACAATATACAAAGGGACATGGGGTTTCCTATTGTGCAAAAACAGAAAGAAAGAAAAACTGATGATACTTTTTTCTTAATTTTCCCAGTAAAATAGAATTTGACATTTCATGCAAATTTTCTCCTTGGATGTCTTCTGCTGAAAAGTTTATTCAACAAGCTAAGTGTTAAAATTTCACATGATGTACCCTAACCCTTAACCTTTAAAGAGCCTTGCAATATTATAGCAGACGACACCGAGAAATTTATATTTTACTTCGGAGCGAATAAGGCTTGAAATTTCATGTGAATCGTCAGTCTGTCGTTTCATATGAATAGTCTGCCTAGCAGATGATTCACATAAAATGTTAAGCCTTACTTTATCGGAAAACAAAATATATCCAAAATGTCCATAGATGCAGATAAGAGTGGCTATCCACATATTTTTCTTTTTCCTCCTCGAAAACATGTTGTGGGTACTCATTAGAAGCGCCTCACCGAGGCGCTTCTAATGAGTACCCACAACATACGTTTTCATGGAGAAAAAAGAAACATGTCAGTGCTTTACAGGTGGATAAAATGCCATATGTGGAGCGGTGAGGTTGTTTGTTTGTGTTGAGGTTTTACGGCCCAGTCAACCCAATGGGGTCATGTCGAGCGCGGTCAGTTTACCTAACCACACGTTTACTGGGCAGGCTTAGTCCTCTAAGCGGTTAACCAGTATTGTGCACATTCTTTCGCCAGAAACTGACAACTGCCCTTCTTGAATCAGCGGAAGGGAGAGAATGACCGTAGAAAATATTTCATGATCAATCTCCACGAAAGAATGTTGCCGACCTCGGCGGGGGTTGAACCCGCGACCTCCTGGTCTCCAGTCGGACGGCACATCCAACTGAGCCACCGAGGCCGGCTGCGGTCAGGTTGTAATTGACTCTTTAAGCTGTATAATTTGTTGCCTGACATTAGAACAAAAATGTACATGATAGCAAAAAAAAAGAAAAAAAAGAAAAGAAAGCAGACCAGTCTGTGTTTATATTTTCAACCTGCTGAACATGACTTCACTGTGCGTATTTTATAATAATAAGGGTCCTTTTCTTGCGTGTCACATTTATTTGATAACATTTTAGTACATGTTTTTGCGATATTTTGAATTAATCTAATATTCAGGAAGTAGTAAACACATGAGAATGAACGTCACCGAAATTTTGATAGTTGGTTTTAGCAGTGTTGTTATTTTAAGAAATTGATTATAATATTATTTGCCGCTCCGAATGGCATAGATCTATTCAACCTTTCAGGCGGCAAGTATTAGCTTTCACTAAAAGCTTGTCTACGCTTAGTACACAATATATGTTAAACCTGATGGAAGATTCGCGGAGATCATGTGACTTGTATTTCATGGTCCATTCACTGGTCACTATATTTTGGAGACTAACAGATAAATTAACACGACACATACTGACAGTCTTCAAACAGCTTTAACATTTATTCAGTGCTAAGCGTAGACCAAGCTTTTTGTGAAAGCTAATACTTGGTTATAATATAAGCTTGAGCAGTGCTTGGAAAATAACATTTGCCCAGTGCAGTGCATAACATTAAGAGTGTATATGCCCGTGGTTGTAGACACTAGACGGGCGTAGACACTAGACAATAAGTAAAAATTGTGGCAAACGACATTCTAATTAGTACTATATTATTATTATTATTATTATTATTATTATTATATTACAGAGAAAATAATACCTGGCATGTCATGTGAATGGATTCTCATGGAATAGTATGTCTTTTCTTCTCAGAAAAAATTAAGACAGAAGAAAAAGAAAAGAAATCAAAATGTAGACTGCTACAATATATAACATCTTAATCATTAATTATTCCATTTTTTTAGTTTGGACACACACATATTTTGAGTGAAATATGTGTTAGTCAAAATAAAAATCAAAGCACTGACAGCACTGGTAGGTTGATTCTGTCTGAGTGCAGGCTGAGAAAATGTTTTTGAGCGGGGACTTACAATTGTTTCATTTAACCCTTTACTACCTGTAATTCATGCCAACAGTGCAAACCGTGATCAGACGCCGCGTTCTGTGGCGTCAGATCTGGGTCTGCTCTGTTTGCCAATGTCCCAGTCCACAGATTTTACAGATAAGCCTCTATCAACAGCACTTTGACGTCACAGCGACAAGAAGAACGCGGCTATAAATAAGAGTTACCTGGATTTCGTCTAACGCGCGGTTTGATTACATTGGGCAATGATAATCACGTGGACTACTACCTTAAGGAACTTTTGGCATTTGTACACCAAGGCTCTGTTATCGGCACGGCCGCCGTGTCAATAGTCTGTGCCAAATCACAGAACGCTTATAGTTTTTTCAGGATAAGCACCGAACCACCCAAACGCTTGTTGGACCATTACATTTTTGGTCACACACATCACTGGTCACATTAGTTCATAGTAGTCCGTCTGCACGCCGAACCGGTTCGGGGAACTGCAAAGCAGTTCCCGTTGGACGCACTTAATATGACGTAAACTCCCCGGTCTCTCTCAGTCACGAAATAAAGGCTTCTACTGAAACCCGTCATTCAGTGCGGGTCGTGCATTTACCCAAATGTTGTTTTCTGCCATATTTACGAGGTGTGTGTGTGTGTTGGGGTGGGGGGGGGGGGTTGGGGGGGGGGGGGGGGGGCGCAATTTTTGAGACTTCCTATTTGCTTTCCTGTACACTTTGACCTTTCTGACAAGGGTAAAAGGAGTACAGACGTAGTTAACTTTTGCGTTAGGCTGATTTACTTCACTAATATTTATGAAAGTTTTCACATTAACTTTTTGATAGCAAACACACGAAATGTTTGCATTACTGTAGAGAGGCTTACAAACATACCTAGCACCAAAGACTCGTGTGGAATCTCAAGGCAAAGTTCGTTTTATCTCGTTCGCCATCTTTAATTTGGCATCACGGCAAGCAGATAAATAATCAATAAGCCAAAATTGAAAAATAATTATTGATCAACCTGTTTAAAGTTACTTTTGAATAAACATAAGCTCTGATTAAAAAACAAAAAAAAAATCTACCAAAAGGAAAATGCAAATCAAACATATCAAGTGACCTCAGTTAACCCCGGTGAGTGAGGCCAACTTTGTAAACAGACTGCTGTAAAATCTTATACATAGTTGCATAGGCAAAGTTGCCTGAGTGTGTTTGTATTAAAGGCAGTGCTTTTTTTTTTTTTTTTTCATATAACGTGGAATCGCACTTCTATCGACGGCGGAAGGCAGGAAGATGCTTTCGGGCCTGGAAATGTTTTTCTTCCACGACACGAGCCTGCATTTTTTTTTTTTTTTTTTTTTTAACATTTTTATCCCCCGAACGATAGGTTTGGGGGATATAGCGATCAGCATGGCGTCCGTCCGTCGACGTATCCTTGTGCGCTTCATAACTTTGATACCCTTAGACATTTTTTTGATATTATTTGGTACGAATGAAGAGGAGGACCAATAGGCGTGTCGCGTGCAAGAGAAACAACTCTCTCTTTCATTGTTATGTAGTTGTCTTCCCTGAAGGCGAAATCTTTAGCAGGCCATAATATGTCTGAAATAATTTTATAATATTTAGCAGGGTTGAAGAAGAGGACCATTAGGCGTGTCGCGTGCAAGAGAGACAACTCTCACTTTCTTCATTATGTAGTTATCTCCGCTAAAACAGAAATCTTGTGCAGGTCATAACTCCCACACTGTTTGAGGTAAGTTGATAATATATGGTAGGGACATATATCACGGCAAGTGGGAGTGTCGGATGCAAGAAGGGCAACTCTTTCCCTGTTTTTCTAGTTATCTCCCTGAACGAATTTCTAAGCTAAATTCCTATGAACTCCTAACTTCTTAATGGTTTGAAAATACTTTTGATAACATTTGGTAGAGGCATAGATAAGGTCCAGAAGGGATGTCGCCTGCAAGAGAGACAACTCTCACTTTCTTTTATTCAGTTACCTCCCATAAAACCGAAAACTTATGCAGGTTATAACTCCCATACTGTTTAGAATAATTTGATTGACCGGCGCGCGAATCGCGCCGGTCTCTTAATATAGCTTTGGATTTTTACATGTGGTAGACTGTTCGATTAGCTCACTAAGGACGTTTTATATTTGCCGGAACGTCGGTTTGTGACGATCCCGGCAAATATGTCTATTTTATTTTCATTTCAATCAAGAAATTTCATAAAGCTTAATAAAAGTAAACATTAGAGAATCACATTGTTGTTCTTTTTTACCTATTACATTGACAATTTATTAAACTCTAGTATACCCTTGTCCCATATTTCTATGTAAACATGAACAAAATTTGCGCCGGTACTTGGACGTTTACGTCTAAATATTTTATCTTGTAATATTTGATAGGGACATATAGCAGATCAAGTAGGAGTGTTGCATGCAAGAAGGAAAACCCTTGAGTTGTTCTTTTTTCTAGTTATCTCCCCTGAACGAATTTCTAAGCCAAATTCTTATGTAATTTTTAATGGTTTGAAATATTTTGTTAATATTTGGTTTGTTTGTTTGTTTGTGTTGAGGTTTTACGGCCCAGTCAACCCAATGGGGTCATGTCGAGCGCGGTCAGTTTACCTAACCACACGTTTACTGGGCAGGCTTAGTCCTCTAAGCGGTTAACCAGTATTGTGCACATTCTTTCTCCAGAAAAATGACAACTGCCCTTCTTGAATCAGCGGAAGGGAGAGAATGACCGTAATTTAATATTTGGTACAGGCATAGATAAGGACCAGTAGGCATATCACATTCTAGTTATCTCGCCTGAATAAATTTCTAAGCCAATTCTTGTGCACCCTTGCTTTTAAATATATTGTTAATATTTGATGGACGCATAGATAAGGACCAGTAGGCGTGTCACATGTAAAACAGACAACTCTCACTTTTAGTTATGTACTTATCCCCCCTGAGTCTGGAATTTTGTGCAGGCTATAACTCCCATATTGTCTGAGATGATTTAATAATACTTTGGTGGGACATATATCACATTAAGTAGGAGTGTCACATGCAAGAAGGACAACTCTTGCTTTGTTTGTTTTTTTTGTGTGTTTTTTTTCTTGTACACTCCACTGAATAAATTTCTGAGCCAAATTCTTGTGCACTCAATGACTTCTGAAGGTTTGTAATATATTGATAATATTTGTAGAGGCATAGATAAGGACCAGTAGGCGTGTCGCGTGCAACAAGGACAACCTCTGCTGTTTTTTTCCTAGTTACCTCCCCTGAATGAATTTCTAAGCCAACTTCTTGAGTATGTGGTTTGAAATATTTTGATATTATTTAGTAGTGGCATGGATAAGGATCAGTAGGCATGTCGTGTTAAGAAGTACTCTCACTTTCTCCATTATGTACTTATCTCCCCTGATGCTGAAATCTTGCGCAGGCTATAACTCCCATACTAATTGAGATAACTTGATTATATTTGGTTGGGTCATATATGAGGTCAAAGAACATGCAAAAAAAAAAAAAAAAAAAAAAATCATTAACAGTACACCTATTATTGTTTTCACTTATTATTTTGGTCTCATTTCATACTATCTTTGCATCTTTTTACTTTGCTCTGTTTTAATATGTCCATGATATCTGATTGAAATACACCAACTATAGAAATGGCAGTTTGGTCGGGGGATTAGCCATCTCTTCTGATGGCTATTTTTTTTTTTTTTTTTTTTTTTTTTTTACAAAGGATAATAGCATTTATCCAGGACCAGGTATTTATTTTTTCTTTGGGCAAAAGAGGTCCTGGATTTTCTTCCCCACCTCCTCACCACCCACCCATTCCCCCTACCCCCAATAAAAAAAAATCAAAATAAAAAAAAAATCAAATGGTCGCTCCTTAAGAACGATTAACATATCATACCAAGGACATATTTACATATTCAAATCTAATTTTAGAAACAACTTCCGTTTGTAACTGAATATTATCTAGAAAAAGACGTGAACTGCATTAATGGTTTTGGCGTATCACACAAAACGGGTTCTTAGCTCGTAACCCATTTAAGCCTAGCGTCGCATAAAAGGGACATAGCAAAACAGTGGAGACCCAGATCAGACGCCGCAGAACGCGGCGTCTGATCAGGTTCTACACTGTTTGCATTATGTATAGGAATTTCTAAAAGACATAAAAAAAAACAACTAACCAGTCACTCCTTATTGGAAATTGACCGATCCGAAGAGTGAACGTAGAAGATTCCATTCGGCATGGGTTAGCAGTGAGAGAGCCCAGATCGGCTAACGCATTCGTGTAATCTGATCCGTACAATAAGTATTTGCCAGCAAATGGTATACGGTAGCCAGAGCTTGTATAAGCGAAAATGGCATTCTTTCCTGGTTGTATCGGACAGACGGACAGACACGGACCCCCGTTTATTCATATACTGCATTTACCCTAAGGGTTCGGATGTCCATACGTGTTCTAAAATATAAACAAGTTCATTTTACTTCATAAGTGCGTCCAATCTGAACCGCGAAGCGGTTCGTCGTGCAGACGCACTACTATAGACTAACTATGTGACCAGTGATGTGTGTAACCAAAACTGTGATGGTCTAACAAACGACTGGGTGGTTCGGTGCTTATCCTGAAAAACAATAAGCGTTCCGTGATTTGGCAGAGGCTATTGACACGGCGGCCGTGCCGATAATAGCAACAAAACAGCAAATAACGCCAAGTATTCCAATTGCAAGGGGTTGAATCACGAGACATGACGTCAGCCTACAAAATTTGCGATCGCCGCCATTTTGAATTTTGTCTCCGCTTCGAATTTTATTTCTAACCATTCACCGTCTATTTACAAACTAAGCATGATTCGTTTAATGCATAAGGTTCACTTTGATATAGGTTTTTAGATAACACTTAACGCTCTTCTCGCGTGATAATCTGTAAAAACTTCAACACAATAATGTGTTTCTTCGACCGGTTCGTAAATTGTTGTTATTTTTAACTTTTCATAATATGTAGACTCGCAAAAAAAAAAAAAAAAAAAAAAAAAAAAAAAAAACAAGACCAAAAAGAAACAAACACAAAAAACGCACAAACAGTCAAAAAATCTTTAGAAAAAATCCTGAAGCAATAAAATGGATTTCAGGTAAGCGTACGAAAGTGTATTGTTGCTGTACCTGCCATCGACATACACTAGTTTTCGGTATTCGGAAAGCATGGCCCGCGAAATAGATGGGCTGCGTAAAGCCGCCATGGCAGAGCTGCTAGTAACAAAGCAAGACCCGAATTCATGTGATCGGGTCGGGTAAAAGTCCCACAAATGTGGAGGCAATGTCTCTACTGAAATATTGTTGACTTGGACGTTATATCGCAATTCATGCAGTGGATTCAGAAGTCAAGCAAGGTCAGAAATCAAATTCAATTAGATCTGGCCATCCCACCTATGAAGCATGTGATGATAATTTGGACGCACGGATATAGGTAGCACCTATTAAATTTATATTACTGATGTGTCTAGGTTGCTGGATGACTTGCAAATAGCGTTCTGTGGCGTATTATCTCTGTCTTCACTGTTTGCTCAGCCCTGTTTCTCCGAAATCGGTTGGCAAATACGTTATCTTAAAACACTGTTTTCGCATAACGAGTCTCAATATTATTATAAACAGGGTAAAACTTTGAAAGATTTTTTTAAGTGGAAGTAATTGACATACATGACAAGACAGGGTGTACTTAGCGGTTAATTTGATAAGATGACCCAACCGACGTTTGTAAACATCGCCCGGTTATCAAATTTTATTGGGATTTCCCCTAAACATGCTTAACTGAATATTATACAAGGGGCGTTTAAAAAGTAGTGGCGATGGAGTCCATTTTCCACAACCGTAAAACATGTGCATACATGTATTATACATTATATCGTAAAGGCCGCGGTGGCTCATTTGGATGGGCGTCCGTCTGATGATCAGGTGGTCGCTGGTTTGAATCCGCTGATTCAAGGAGAACAGTTGCTGGCGAAAGGAAGTGCACAACTACTGGTTAACAGTTTATAGGACTAAACCTGCCCAGGAAACAGTGTGGTTAGTAAACTACCCGTCTCGACATGCCCTTAATAGTGTTGGCTAGGCCGTTAAACTCCAACCTGACTTAAACGAAAGTGGTCACAAATAGCTACAAATAACGGTGATAATGAAGATGAACGAAGGGCGTATTGCAAAATCGGCGGAAAACTTGGATATAGTGCCACAGAAATAAAAGCAGGCATGGATAAAGTTTATGGGGAGAGTGCTCCAACTTACAGAACTGTCGCCAGATGGGTGAATTTAGTTAGGGCTGGTATGCAGAATATTCAAGACGAGGTCAACATCTGTGTCAGAAAGAGATGTGCTGTGGAGACACTAGTAGAGGAATATGCCGGGTATACTACTGAGAAGATACATATGCAGTCGAACTTCAATGGCTAGAAAATCTTTGGGGCCATAGACATGGATAGTTCGAATCAATGACGGTTAATCATGGTGCAAGGTCAGGAAGTAAATAGCGATAATTTAGGGATAGGGAATTTTTGTTTTCGATTTTCTACACAATAATTGTATGTTGAGAGTACTCATTACAATGAGGCGATTCTAATGAGTACACACAACATACAATTTCATGATACAATAAGTAAAAATTTCCTTAAATATTTGTTTTCTTGAGCTATCGGAAGAGTTTCGTTGGGACTCAAAAACGAGTTCGAATTAGCCATGCTAAACAAGCAATCGGTGTTCGAGCTATTGAGCTTTGATTGTAGCTGTTTTGTATAATAAAGAAAAAACTTAGGCTCAAGAAGCTTTGTACCCGGTGGTAACCCATTTATTGTCTCCAGAGCAGAAGAGAGATCGGGTTCGGAGAGATTAATAACGTATCATTGCTATGTTTAAAGGCAGAGACCCCAAACATCAGAGAGAAACTTTAGCACCACACCCTCCCAGTAACCCTCCATTATCAAGGAATGTATGCATGGTCGTCTTTTCGAGCCACGCAGTGTAGGGGTAGTGCACTATTTCATTGTATAAACAGTATACCCAAAGTCGTGTTTAAGAAAGCCTTTTTCTGACTGGATAAGTTGCACAAATGCACGGAGAATACTTTGAAGAACTACGACTGAAATAGATATTTGCCAGCGCACGACAGAACTAACAAAATGCCATGTGCGTCCAGCGAACTCAGATCACCTATGCATCCGCTCAGTCTGATCAGAATCTTCGCTGTCCGCATGAAGAAACCTTGGGTCCTTGGACGCCCATTGAGCGCACAGCGAAGACTCTGGTCAGACTTGGCGGATGCCCGGGCTGATCCCAGTCTTCGCTAGGAGCACATGCCATTTTTGTCGTGTCGCGACTGGCTCATTTTTGATCAGGTAAGGTTCATATTAACCCTTCACTGTTGCCTACTTCTTAAGTGTCCCTCGGAGTGCAGTTCTTATTCATCATTGAGCCTAGGCCAAATAAAAAATATGTGTGTTTAAGGTAACGTGTTCGAAAAAAATAGGTAGGGTAGGTAGGGATTATTTATTTATTTACAGTCGACCCTCGTTATCTCGAATTCCAAGGGACTCTCTAACGTACTTCGAGATATCTGTACTTCGACATATCAGATTTGCAGACTGGAGGAAAAAAATAAATCGAACAACCGCATTTAACAAATGTATATGTAATTGGACTCTTGAAGTTAGAGATACGTATGTTGAAATATTGTGGAAAAGAGGAGAAATTGCTCCTTAGGAGCACATAAAATTTTACCAAGTCAGTTTGACTACTCTTTGATGAATCTAAAAAGTACTGATAGAATGGCAAATAGTGTAGACTTTGACTGGCATAAGACCAAGAGATAAGAGGATAAGAAATACTTTACTATGACCACCAAAATACTAAGGCATTGCCTCTCTGATACCAGTATGATAAAACCCAATCTCATTCAATTTGAGCTAGATCGAAGAAAATAGAAAAAGATACTGTGAAAGATAAAACGAAACCTTCTATCTAGAGAATCAGGCTTACCGAATGGACTCTAACCAGTCTAAGTGTATACCCTGATCAAACTGCTCCTATAGCAGCAGACTGATCTGTATCTTCACTGTTTGCTCAGACCTACTTGCCCGACTACTTAGCATAAATCGGTAGCATAAATATTTTTCTCCCAGCAACACCAAATGATTTTTCTTTATTTGTTTGTTGTTTTTGTGTCGAAACATGAAAACAATCGCTAGGTTTCACCAGGAAAATTACCTAGGGTAGATTTACCCTAAACACACATGTTTTTTGTTTGGCCTTAATATTCTAATATCTCGGAAAATATTGTTCCATTTAAGTTGATGCCATTGGAAGAGGGGTGGGGGCATATGCAAACTATATTCCTGTAATTATTGGTCATATGGAGAGTTTCAATGAAATAGAGACACTGATGTTTCGTTCTTTTGCGTGATCTTTGATTACAGTGTAATCTTTTAGATTTTAATGGACTTCAATGCAGATCTACTGGTGTTAACCTTTACCACTCTCTGGGCATTTTCAGCAGACGACAGATTGATGATATTTTTCTTATTTTATCCCAGAAAACAGGATTTGACATTTCATGCAAATTGTCTCCTTAGGAGACAATTTGCATGAAATGTCATATCCTGTTTTCTGAGAAAAATAAGAAAAATATTTCAAAATGTCGTCTGCTGAAAATTTTACCCAGAGTGCTAAGCGTTAAGTGCCGTGTGACAACCGTAAAAAGTCTCCCCGTAAGTCATCATGCAGTTGTTTTTTGTTTGTTTGTTTTTTTTTTTTTTTTTTTTTTTTTTTTTTCTGTTTTCCTTGGGTCACCGAGAAATCAAGTTCAACTTAGGCCGGTGCTAGAGGGCGAGTCCATCCCTACAAAGTACATTACTATCATATTACGATTACGATTTTCATCAGTTTATGTTTTTTCCTAGGTAACCGTTAGATAGGCCGTGAGATACCAGGTCGAGGAGAAGTGGACTGGAGTGGAGGAAGAGATGTGAAATATCTATGTCTTTTTCGAGGATCTGTTGTGTAGAGAATTTACATTTGATCACTATGTCTCTGTGCTGACAGAAAATAAGAGGAGAACTATTTTTGAGCTGAGTTTTTAAGGCGCCAGACTGACAATAAATGTATATATTTGAAGACATCTGATTTTGATGTGAATTGTCTGAGTTTCTTGGTGAGACTGGCTCTGTACCCTGGTTGATGTACGTATGTGTAGTTCATAGTGTTGGGAATCGGCCAGAATGCCATAGTCGATCATCGTTTTGTAAAAGCGACTGATCATCGATTAATAATCGACTAAAAAAATATTCACTCTTAATTAAGCCCTCTTCCAGGTACTTATTCATTGTTCCATATCAATAAAAGGGGTAGCCAGATAATATATATGTATATATATATTATTTTATTTTGTCCATGAAAAATAGAATTTTCCAATTAGTCGACTATAAAATTCTTTCCGATCATCAGTCACAAGAGCAAAAGTGACTGATGATCGATCATAATCGATCATCAGTGGCAACACTAGTAGTTTATACAGGTGGCAAGTCACAAATGACTGTACTGTACGGTCACTAATTATTGTACGGTCAGCTGGATTTCGACTCTCCTGGACTCAAGGGATTCCCTGGCTAGTTTCTGCAGCATCTTTGTCACAGTGCTGGTATTGTAATAGTAGACATGAACAAGGAAGCTCTTCCCAGGATCATTTCTATCGTGTCATTACGAAAACACGCCTATTCAAATATATAGAAAATTTCACCTCCAAAAACTGAAAATTTTCAGATAAAAAACCCTGATATTTTTCACATTTCTGCTTAAAACATAGATTGTGGGTACTCGTTAGAACCGCCTTGCTGAGGCGGTTCTAACGAGTACCTACAATGTATGTTTTTGAGCAGAAATAAGAAAAATAATGTATACCCCTGTAAACGCCAATTTTACTATATAAAAGTGGGGATTAAGGGGTCAAAATTATATAGGTATGTTTTCGTGGTGTATATATCGGTTTCTCACTGACCTGCTCGTACTACCTTATTATCTCTAGGTAATAGTGCATACAGGCGTGAGCAAATAGACCCAGAACGTTTAGGCCTCCCTCATTTATTACCCTCATATAAATTCTAAAATTCCCGGATTGGTCTCAGAGTTATACATGTATATACATGTATACTACGTACATTATAGTGAAGTACAGTCAATCACAATAGCAGTTGTTTTCTTCTGGCATGTGCGCCCAGCAAACACTCAGAGCAGCCTGCGCATTCGTACAGTGTGATATGAGTCGTCGCTTAAGCTCTTTGAATAGCAAATATCATTTTACCACGTCTATTAACATATAATAAAAAAGATACAACTTTTGCGACTTCAGTCTACCAACTTTTGCGACCTCCTGTTTGCTTTCTTGTACAACCTTGTACAAAATGGCGAAAAGTCTACCAAGTATAACTGGTCCGCTTAAATGCTCTTTTTACACCCTTGTATGGTAATAGGAGTGGTTTCCGATTATAATTACCTCATTTATTTTTTAACATTCATAAGTTACAAATAATTATATTTAAATATCAATAAGTGTAATTGCGTTCCAGGAAAAGCAGTTCGCCTAGCGTTTTCACCATAAAAAAGCTGTGACAAAAAAAAAGGTTAAGTTAAACCCTAAGTATTCGAAAAGATAAGCCTCTATCAAACAGTGTAGACTCAAATTAGACGCCACAGAATGCGGTATCTGATCAGGGTCTACACTGCTTGCCACTCATCCAGCAGTTATAAAACAGCATGATTGGGTAGCAACATGGACTGGTACAAATTTAGGACAAGAACGGTAAAGAGTTAAGGTATCCGAATATTTAGGGTAAAAACCATCGTTACTGGTTCCCATATTGTACTGAACAATGCATACTTAACCCTTGCCCACTTAATCCTCTTTAACCCTCTTTAATCTGCATCGCTACAGCTAGATTTTAAGGGAGATTGATACACTTTCAAGGGAGTTTTCAGGGGAGGTAACGATATCTGAATTGGTTTTGTCCACTTCTGAAAAAGAGTCTTCTCTAACAGGAATTCTTTCCTATTAGAGTAGAACCCTTTTCAGAAGGGGTTTGATGTACAAGAAAGCAATTAGAAAGTCACAAAAGTTATCTCCCTAGTGAAAAATGGTTATAAAATCTAGTGTGTCTAGTCCCATAAGTTGCAGTTTCGAGACAACGTAGAAAAGGGTCCCTATGCAGTATACATCTACAAACAGCGCTGTCTGGTCCCTTTATCTATGTCCGTCCGTATGTTCTACAGTGTCCACTGTACCGGCCTCGTGGCTCTATAGGTAGAGGGCCAGCTTTGTGCCCGGGATGTTGTGAGTTCGCTCCCTGGACAAGTCACCCCAAAGACTTTATAAAAATAGTACTAGCTGCTCTTTCGCTAGACCTCAGCATCAATGATGTAGAGCTAGGAATCAGAACTGGCGAGCCTGGTGCCAGCCCTGCCACAAATAGACACCGTCAGTATAATATGACTGGGTGGAATATCATGTCATGTGTCTGGGGCGTGATATTTCAATGGGCCAGCACTTCAAAAGTAAGTCCTTGCCACATACAGACACCGTCAGTATAATATCAATGGGTGGAATATCATACCATCTGTCTGGGCGTGTAAGCATTGAGCTCCCTGCCAATATGCCAGCTCTCTAAAAGTAAGCATTGAGCTCCCTGCCAATATGCCAGCACTCTAAAAGTGAGCATTGTACTCCCTGCCAATATGCCAGCTCTCTAAAAATGAGCATTGAGCCCCCTGTCAATATGCCAGCACTCTAAAAATGAGCATTGAGCTTCCTGCCAATATGCCAGCATTCTACAGACATGACTGAAAGATTGCTGAAAGTGACTGCGCAAAATGAACCTTCGTAGCTCGATCTGACTTGATTGTTTTTCTTGTTAGGCATAAAACACGCGCTCTCTTGTAGCTTCACTTCATCACAGCGGGTCATCATTTGAACTATGTCATGGGGAAAAGCCGCTATGGCAGCAAATGTTCAGGTATACATGCTTTTACAGATTGTGATCGGCAACATCCGCGAAGTCTCGCCAGAACCTACCCAGCAGGCACACAACATCAAAATGACGACGTATCAACGTCGATGCGACGTGATCACGTCGCATCGACGTTGATGCGACGTCATTTTAACGTTGTGTGCCTACTGGGTATGCTCTTCGCTTCCGAAAGCGGTAAACCAAGGGACACCTCAGCCAAAGAACTTGACATATGGCCTCGCTAAGGGGCAGGACATGCGCACTGAAAAATTGATTCCAAGGAAGGTCCGAAGAGCATCTAGCTGTTTTTCGCGCGACGTGGCTCACTTTGATATCAGACGACGTCATCGATCATGACCCAAGTTGGTGGGAAACTAGGAAAGGCAAAGAGACACGACTGGAACCGTAGACCAAGTAGACCCACGCTGTGCTATATCCAATATGACTAGTGTCGGTACAAAAACCTTTATGTACTTAGGCAGGTTTTGCATATTCTGTCTTGGAAATACCTCTACATGTGTTGGTTTCGTAATCGCAGAAATATTTAATTCTGCATACAATAAACACACCGCACCAAATTGAAAAAAAATGCAAACACATCAAACAACTCCGAGGTTTATTTTGATATCTGACATTGAATTACGGTACTGTTCAGCATTGATTACCTTGTTGCTCTTTGTTTTTGTTGTGTGTTTGCCATTTCGTTTGTAAATGTCTCTGAAGATGAATTATATTTGTTCGAAAGCCCTCCAATAATATTATCTAGCTGCGCTGTTAAACTAGTATACTTCTGTGCCCACCATCATCCCCGGTTCATATATGTGGAAAATAATAAACACGAGATTGCCTCGAGTTATATCCGAATTTAATTCTTAACCACAAAATTTATGTAGGCCTAGATGATCAGAAGACATGAAATTCAACTGAGATCAGCGCTTTCATGCTCTGGTGTCGGGTGTATGGAAGTAATCGATGTACATGTATAATGAACCCACGTTACAACGACTTTTGTTCCCAAAGATGCTACCATGTTGTAAAGAATCCTTAATGAGCGTAAATTTATTTTTATTTCCACACTGAACATATGTATAGGATATTTGTTAAAATAGCCTCAGTGAGTTGATTCTAACAAATACCCAAAACATGTTTCTTGAAGTATTAAATACATAGAGGATATTTGCTCTTTTGCTGTGAATACCATAAATATTGTCATCGAGTGTAATGAAAACATCAGTATTTTCACGAGTGTGAAGCACGAGTTAAAATTTGAATGTTTTCATTACACGAGATGAAAATTGTTATGGTATTAACTGAAAAAGAGTAAATTTTCTTTTTATTTTATTGTTTACACGACAATGCGCGCTTCTGACGTCATAACTAACGTCACCAAAACAAAACATGAACGTCATGGCGTCGACGTTCATTGCTTAATATGTGAAGCGCTGGAGAGACAAAAACAAAAAGTGTCGGCAAATCAAAATAATCTTGATACCAAAATGTTCCTTACATTCTAACTAAGAAAAAAATGCATACCAACACTTGATAGTTTAGTTCAGAAACAAAGACGTTAGAGGTGTTCAAAAATCTGAAGTGGCGGTAACATCCACTTCTGAAACAATGAAGAAAACCGAAATCGTCCAAAGCGAGGAGTGAAAATATAAATCGTATCAGTCACAAGTGAAATGATATGATATCATTTCACTAGTGATTGATACCACTTTTATTTTCACCAGATATACACTGATTTCACCGCTAACAATAAAATAAAATGTTCTTGCATAATTTATCATTTACTGTCACCTCTTGAGCGAAGGTTTCGTGTCAGTCGTATATCATTACAACGAATTTTGCCGTTATATCGAGTGTCGGTTTAAAGAAGGTTCCCTGCACTTGCTTTTACATGTTGCGATCTATACAGAAATGCTGACTTGGAACTGTTTCTGTGTTATTTTGAAATTGCGCTCCCTCTTCAACAAACAAATCTTTAGTTTTGTTATTTTCTTAATTAGTTTGCATTTGAACCATATGGCAAGTATAATGTGATTTTTTAGCCTAGTCAAAGGGCATAAATGCTCAGAGAAAGGTGACTGTTATTTATCTGTCCACATTAACCCTTTCAGCCTGTAAACGTAACAGGATACCTGTGCAAACAGTGTAGATCCAGATTAGACGGCTCGTGACGTTTGCTATTCTGTTTTAGGTTTTCGACTGGCACCCCTATTTACAACGGTGGACATGTCCAAACTCATAGTAGAAAGAGGCCACTGCAGAAACGGGTGAAAGGGTTAAGCTATATAGAATTGGAGAAACAAGGTTTCACCTTATCTAGACGACCTTTTATGAACATGGGCCAATTCAGTAATTTACCTTTATAATTTTGTTAGAACAGTCTATCAAAGACGACAGCAATGTATTGGCATATCCTCTTTTGTCCGAACGTTTACTTAGTTGATAAAGTGTCCGCTTGCGGACACTTTATCAACAAAGTAAACATTCGGAGAAAAAGGATATGCAATATACAAAAGGTCTTGGGTTCGATTCTCAACAGAGTAAATACTATAAAATGGTACTAATTGCTCTTTTGCTCGACACTCGGCATTTTAAAGAAGACCTGACACAGGTCGTACCGGTGTCAGAGCAGTCGAAATGCATGGAATATCACACACCTTGCATTAAAGATGGCACTGGATTCGCCCGAGAATGCATTTACTTTAACATAAAACATTTGTCCGACTCCAAAAATCAATTACATGTAAATAATTGTCAAAAATCTTAGTCAGATTTCACTACTTTCTGAATGTCCGTATCACTATCCTTGGACCCAATATACATTTGACTAGTAACTACGGTAGAGATATTGTACTTATTGGAAATTTGTTGTCTTCAACACGAAAACACGCCTGTATAATTCTGACCCCTAGAACCCCACTTTTATATAGTAAAACTGGGGTTTACAGGGGTATACATTATTTTTCTTATTTCTGCTTAAAACATAGATTGTAGGTACTCGTTAGAACCGTCTCGGCGAGGCGGTTCTAACGAGTACCCACAATCTATGTTTTGAGCGGAAATATGAAAAAATATCAGATTTTTTTCTCTGAAAATTTACATTTTCTGGTGGTAAAATTTTCAGTACATTTGAATAGGCGTGTTTTCGTAATGTTGGCTGAGTTTTCATAATTTTGTATGATGAAGTTTAAATGTTCATATTTCAATCATTTCTCCAAATATCTGAGATTTATTTTTAAAAAGCAATAGTTCAATAAAATACCTTTAAGACTGCATCATTACATTTAAGGAAAATCAGACAGTTTTGTAAACATAAAGAAGAAATATTCAAGCTATTTTCGGCACGTTTAGCAGAAAATCATCAGAAATTCACCCAAATTGATGGTACAACTTCATTTTTATTAATTGTGTGATTTATCATTTTTCAACCAAACCACCAAACCACAAAACAATTCAGTTATAATCCAAAATCATTTTTAATGATCATAGTGCTGTAAAATAGCGTTAAAATCAAGCCTCTACAAAATATTTTGGCAATTCCATTAATGACAAGTCCGGGTATTGTAAGGTCCGAGCACTATCCTGTCAAATATGATCATTTGCGAGCAACATTACGAAAACAAGCCTGTACAAATATACTGAAAATTTCACCACCGAAAAATGAAAATATTCAGATAAAATTCTGATATTTTTCATATTTCTGTTCAAAACATAGATTGTGGTACTCGTTAGAACCGCCTTGACGAGGCGGTTCTAACGAGTACCCACAATCTATGTTTTCGAGCAGAAATAAGAAAAATAATGTATACCCCTGTAAACCCCAGTTTTACTGTATAAAAATGGGGTTTAAGGGCGTCAAAATTATATAGACATGTTTTCGTGATGAATACGGACTCAGTCCAACAAAATCCTGTAGTAAAAGTTCATAAATGTGGATGTATCAACGCAGGGAGTCATATTCTTGCTGCAATACACGCACTGGGCGCTAATCCCTTGAAGTTCTTGCTTTCAAGTATGTAAAACACAGGTTTGTCACATGACCTTGCTATCCGGTACCGGTCATTTGATGACGGTTGATCCTCTAAAAGTAAGCATGTCTATTGGAACACCATGTGTGCAAGTCTGAAAAAGATCACTGAAAAAAGGAGGGAAATAATGTGTGCTCCAGGGTACCCGATCAGAAGAAAATGCAGCAAGACAAGGGTTAATATATCCGCTGAAGGTAGCTATAATGTTTTTGTCGATCATGAAGCTATATTAGACTTTTATGAATAAATTCAAATAATACACGTTCTACTGTCAACCCTCTTTATAGCGACACTCGATACAACAACAACAACAACATTCATTATCGTGATAGTTTGATTGGCAGGAAATTTCGTTCAAGAGGCGACAGTTAATCCGAAATTATATTTCGAAAACATATGTTTTGGATATTTGTTAGAATTGCATCGCCGATGCGATTCTAACAAATATCCAAAATATATGTTCTATGAGGAAATAAGAATAAAAGAATGCCTTTCTTACATATCATCCCATCACGAAAACACGCCTATATAATTTTGACCCCCTTAAACCCCACTTTTATATAGTAAAACGGGTTTACAGGGGTATATATTATTTTCTTATTTCTGCTCAAAGACAGATTGTGGTACTCGTTAGAACCGCCTCGTCGAGGCGGTTCTAACGAGTACCCACAATCTATGTTTTGAGCAGAAAGATGAAAAATATCAGAATCTTTTATCTGAAAATTTTCATTTTTTGATTGTAAAATTTTCAGTATATTTAAATAGGCATGTTTTCGAAATGTACTCATTAGGAATTCTTTACAAGGTCGAATTCATTTTAATGGCAGCAGCTTTGGGAGCAAATGCCGCCGTTGTAATTAGGGCTCACTGTACATGTATTTTGAATTCAATTAATGTTCATTGTACATGTATTTTGCTTTCATTTAATGTTCACTGCACATGTATGTATTTTGTTCACTGTACATGAACTTTGAATTCAGCTTATGTTCACTGTACATGTATTTTGAATTCAATTGGTGATCACTGTACATGCATTTTGAATTCAATTGGTGATCACTCTACATGTATTTTGAATTCAATTGGTGGTCACTGTACATGTATTTTGAATTCAATTGGTAATCACTGTACATGTATTTTGAATTTAATTGGTGATCACTGTACATGTATTTTAAATCCAATTCAGCTTCACGCTGTAGAAAGGAAATTAGCATGCTTAGCAATTCTTTATACTACACTAAATTGGAGGAGAATAAAAACTGATTCTGTGCATCTTTGGGAGCTGTTTTTATTCAAAAGAAATATAATACTGTTGTGAAAACAACTCACACCTGTTGGGGAGGGATGGGACGGATTCAAGATATAACTTGATACCCATGCGTGAAGAAGCAAAGATTGAAAAAGCGTTCTTTTTACAGCAAGGTATTGTATAAAACTTAAGTTAGAGAATTAGAGTAGCAAAGTTGCATTTTCCTGTAGAAGGTATCTTTCTTCCAGTGTTCCAAAGGTCACCAAAAAAAGGACATGGTTAGAAGAAAGACACATAGACACGCACGCAAGGAAATAAAACTTGTTCGATTGACCCAGTATGATACTCTGAATGGCTCTAATTGGCTCTAGCTGATGTTTTCTCAAAAAAACATTTGTCAGTTTAATTATTCTAGATAAAAAAAAAATAATATCTTTAAAATTTGAGATAATATATACAATCTTAAAATCAGGAAACCTGATGATTGTTGCGTGCTCTGCGGTATATTTACCGCTGATAATGTCAATTTCGGTTTGAAGAGGATTCAACCACAAAGTACCACTTTGAAACCGCAAGTATGAGATGGCCACCGCTGAGACAATAGTTTGACAAGATTGCACTGATTAGACTTCTGATACTGCAGCAAACTGTCAACTACTGAACCTTTAACCCGGTGGACTTAAATAGCAGCAGACGACATTCTTTTTGTTTGTTTATTTGTTTTTTTGTTTTTTTTTTTTTTTTGTTTTTTTTTTTGTTTTTTTTTTTTGCTTATTTTTCAATGAATAAAGACTTCACATTTACTTCATTTGATTTTTTGGTCTCATTTATGGACGACGTTTAGCTTCTTTTTCACTGAAAAGTAAGAAAATAAAAGTAACTTGTTGTCTGCTATTTAGCCTACAAAATGCCAAATACTAACGAATTGTAAAATTAGTACATTATGCGCAACCTTTACCACTCTCTGGGCCGATTTAGCCAATGACAAATTGATATTTTTCTTAAAAAACACGATTTGACATTTCAAATTCACGATTTGAAATGTCAAAACCTGTTTTCGGAGAAAAAATTGAAACATGTTTCAATGTGACGTCTGCTGAAAAATTTACCCAGATTGCTTAGCGCTTGAAACTCGACCTAAATTCAACCTTCCTTTATAACATCTGGGAAGAAAACAACTATTCTTGCATTTCATAAAAAATATTCTGAGTTTCTGCACTTAGACGACTGCCATTAAATAGATTAAATAGAATATAAAAGGGATGACATGTGAGAGTAATAGGCACAATAGAGATATGAAAATAGCTGAGGTGTCCTGGTTTCAAGTCTTAGACAAATCTTCCTACCAAATTTTCATGAATACACAAATTGGGACATAACAAAGAACTGTTTAGGTTTCAGTGACCCTGACCTAATTTTTAAGGTCATAGCAGTAGAAAAATTGAAAATTTACGCGGGTGAGTGTGTGTGTATGTGTGTGTGTGGGGGAGGGGGGGTGAAAACACTGTAACTAGTTTAATACAAGCTATATATATATATATATATATATATATATATATATATATATATATATATATATATATATATATATATATATATATATATATATATATATATATATATATATATAATCAATCCCAAGAAAGAATTTTTAGAGGAAAATAGGTGCTGACATCTTCAAATAGTTCTATGCACCTAACATTGTGTAGTTTTGCTGCACAGTGATGGAGAGCCGAGTCGGCAACATTCTTTCGTAGAGGTTTGATCATGAAATATTTTCTAAGGTCATTCTCTCATTCAGTTGATTGAAGAAGGGCAGTTGTCAGTTTCTGGCGAAAGAATGTACACAATACTGGTTATCCGCTTAGAGGACTAAGCCTGCCCAGTAAAGGTGTGTTTAGGTAAACTGGCCGCGCTCGACATGACCTCATTGGGTTGACTGGGCCGTAAAACCTCAACACAACACAACTTTAATTTCATAAACGTTCAGGAATTTTATAAACGTTTCAGGGCGTTAGTCCAACAGAAATGTAGCTGTGTTTTCAGGTTTATTTGTCAAGAAATGTAACACGCTGAGATCGTTTTATACTCATCCCGCTTAGACAATTCTGGTGAATGTTCAAGACGATGCGTCTTTGTGAAGGACGTAGTAATAAACGTGAATATTTCATCTTTTAATCATCATTACGAAAACACGCCTATTCAAATACACTGAAAATTTTACCACCAAAAAATGGCAATTTTTCAGATAAAAAAAAAATCTCATATTTTTCATATTTCTGCTCAAAACATAGATTGCGGGCACTCGTTAGAACCGCCTCGTCGAGGCGGTTCTAACGAGTACCCACAATCTATGCTTTTGAGCAGAAATTACAAAAATAATGTATACCCCTGTAAACCCCAGTTTTACTATATAAAAGTGGGGTTTAAGGGGGTCAAAATTATATAGGTATGTTTTCGTGATGTAAATTTGATTTTTGGTTTTCACACTTATTGAGGTCTAGAGGGGCTGTCCGACTTTAAATTCTATGTGGAACCAGAAAAATTGTAAAACTTTCGTCTAATTACCGTGAGATCAATCCGTGAATATTTCAAATTTGAAACCTCACTAAAACGTCGGCGCATGCCTTCCTCCATAACTATTAACCAGGATTTTTATTAACCAGGATTTTTTTAACAAAAAAAAAAAAAAAAATCTATATTTAAAAAGATTATCGTGAACTTACAACTTGGAAAAGATAAAACTTTGCGCTTACTACAACTGACATAAGTGCTGCTTAAATCAAACGAAATAAAGGACAATGTTGGTTTACTTTGCTATATGTTTCTTTATTCCAACTCCATTATCTCAAAGTACTATTATTTCAAACTAAGAATTCTGATCATTTGGAATTTAAGATAACTAGAGCCACCTGTGTTTTATGAAAATGCACCCTGGATTCGCGTGAGCGAATCACTCTCTGTGGATTCTGGAAGAACTTCCCCCTGTTACTCGGTCAAACTATCACATCACGAAAACATGCCTATATAATTTTGACCCCCTTAAACCCCACTTTTATATAGTAAAATTGGGGTTTACAGGGGTATACATCATTTTTCTTATTTCTGCTCAAAACACAGATTGTGGGTACTCGTTAGAACCGCCTCGGCGAGGCGGTTCTAACGAGTACCCACAATCTATGTTTTGAGCAGAAATATGAAAAAAATATCGGAGTTTTTTATCTGAAAATTTTCAGCTTTTCGAGATGAAATTTTCTATATATTGGAATAGGCTGAAACCTTGCAGGGATCATCGGGGACGGGAGGTCTACCAAAATTGCTAAAAGAATTGTCGTACGTTGACGTTTGACCTTTTTACGGCAAGGTCAAGTTTGCTTCCCTATGCATTTGTATGGGAAAAACCTTTAAAAATCTTCTTCTCCAAAGCCGAGCATGCCTTATGGCTGAATCTTTGCATATATCATCGGGAACGGGAGGGCTACCAAAATTGCTAAAATAATGGTCGTACATTGACATTTGAACTTTTTACGGTAAGGTCAATTTTGCTTCCTTATGCATTTGTATGGGAAAAATGTTCAGAATTTCAAACAACTCCTCTGGAGCCTCTGGGCCAATTTTGCTCAAATTTCATATGGAGCCTCCTTAGGTAAGGGGAACAAAAGATTGCTAAAATGGTCACGGTTTGTTGACCAAGATGGCCGCCATGCCCATATATGGTAAAAACCTTTTAAAATCTTCTTCTCTAGAACCGAGGATGCTTTTGGGCTGAATCTTTGCATAAATCATCGGGGACAGGGGGTCTACCAAAGTTGCTAAAATATTGGTCATACATTGACATTTGACCTTTTTACGGTAAGGTCAAGTTTGCTTCCTTATGCATTTGTATGGGAAAAAACATTTAAAAATCTTATTCTCCAAAACTGAGGATGGCTTGTGGCTGAATCTTTGCATATACCATCTGGAACGGGCGGTCTACCAGAGTTGCTAAAATAATTGTCATACATTGACATTTAACCTTTTTACGGCGAGGTCAAGTTTGCTTCTGTATGCATTTGTATGGGTCCCATACATTTGTATGGAAAAACTGTTGATAATTTCAAATGGCTTTTCCTCTGAAGGCTCCGGGCCAGTGTTGCTCAAATTTCATGCGGAGCCTCCCCGTGGGCAGGAGAATGAAAGATTGCTAAAATGGGTATGGTCCATTGATCAAAATGGCTGCAATGCTCATATATGGTAAAAACCTTTAAAAATCTTCTTCTCAATAACCAAATAAGCCCTGGGTCCTAATCTTTGCACAAATTATGGGGGACAGGAGACCTACCAAAATTGCTAAAATGATGGTTCTGTGTTGACATTTGACCTTTTTACCTCCAAGGTCAAATTTGCTTCCCCATTTGTATGGGCCATATACATTTATATTGAATGTATCGAAGTTACTTGTAGATCAACTGTAGTTAAAATTGTTCTGATTGGAAATCTAAGATGGCCATCATCTGGTTTATATTTATATTTCCCTGCCACTGTGCTGTTTACATGTATAAAATCATGATTCTTCAGAAACCACTTAGCCAGTTTCCTCCAAATTTCACATTTATCCTTCTGTTGAAATGTGATTGATAGTTTATTCAAATGCTCATGCTCCATTGACTGTCAGGCCCATATATTCTTCTTCAAAACTAAGAACTGCTCAAATGATGATATTTTCATTAGTTGTGATGATAGGATTTGAAAAATGTTGCATAACATCTGCATGTCTGCAGTGGCTATGCGTCAGGTGAGCGAACCGTGGCCCGTGGGCCTCTTGTCTTATTTCTGCTCAAAAACATAGATTGTGGTACTCGTTAGAACCGCCTCGTCGAGGCGGTTCTAACTACCCACAATCTATGTTTTGAGCAGAAACATGAAAAATATCAGAGTTTTTCATCTGAAAATTTTCAGTTTTTGGAGGTGAATTTTCTATATATTGGAATAGGCGTGTTTTCGTAATGAAGGTCAATTTTACGCAACAATCAACAGAAGCCAGCTGCACCCGACACTAAAAAAAATCAAACTAAATCCAAAAAAAAAAAAAAAAAAAAAAAAAAAAACTTCCTGTCTTCGTTACAGCTTTACAACAAAAAATAAATGTATTGCAAACAAATACAGAACAGGAGCCAAAGTCGGCGCACGACAGCTTTTTAATTGCAACAATATCTCGCAAAGAAAAGCGGAGCGTTAATTAGCATCCGTGCCTAGCGACAGTAAAAAAAAACAAAAAAAAACATGTAGACCGTTGCACCCAACCAAAAATTGACATGTGGGTAGTTTCACTTCCTACTTTAGAGGCAAATCTGATTGGTTGTCTCTGATTGAGTCTTGGCGACGGAAAAGGAACCATGTTTGAATAGAAGAAACACGAATGTTAAGACAAATTAGGAATATTAAAACTTTTCTCGTGTTTTAAATGTTTGCTTATGTCGTATGGGCGAACAGTAAAGAGCCAGATCAGTTTTAGGGGAAGAGCAGGCTGGTCTGATTCTGTGCTGTTCCTGTGTCATTTTATACTTTTTCTCGTGTGAAACCACAGGTATAAACTTTCAGTTCCGCTATAAAGGAAGAAAATATATGCGGTGACGATTAGCCATTAAAACGCTAATCACAACTACACCAGACGACACTTTTATTGTTGTTGTTTTTGTTTTCTTTTGTAGTGTATTTTTTAGGAAATAAGTCTTCGCATTTCGTGTGAATCGTCTGACGAGCAGACGATTCATTTGAAATTCCAAGCCTTATTTCTCGGAAAATTAACAAAATCAATTTTAGAATGTCGTCTGCTACAAATCTGCTTAGCACGTTAAGGGTAAGTGTTAGCTGATATGTTTTTTGTTTGACTTCGGCAGAATACAGATTTTAATAACAAAACAAACAAAAACTCTCAAATTTAATTGTTCGTTTTGTTCGTTCGTTCGTTCGTTTTTTTTTTATTTTTTTTTTTTTTTTGTTTGTCACATTTTCCTTATAACCCGTATTAAGTAGGCGCGTTACGGTGTCCTAAATTTGGTAACAATTCAAGATCAATAAATTAAACTTCAAAAAGATTTTCGATCGCTTTGATAGCGTAGTTAACATGCCGCCCACTATCAGGAAAGAAAGGGGAAAACTTGTCCGGGCCTGATTTTTTTTTTTACCTGCGCACTGGTTTTCAAAGAAGCTGAATTGAGGTACTTGGGAAAGTACCTGACAAGTAGTTTGAAACTTCATGTCGTCGTAAAACGTGTACACTGTCCCAGTTAGTAGGCTACACGACGCCACACACCAGTGTCTCCAGGGAGGAGAGGGGCGACTACTCCCATATTTTGCAGAACGTGTATGTGACGTGCGAAGAAACCACTTGGCAGGTACTTTTCCAAGTACGTCTAGTGTAGCTTCTATTTTCAGGTCTTTTGTGAACACTGTGCTAATTCCGGGATTGTCTGCACGGTCTCATACATCCCTTGGAAAAGCCCGCTTTTTTTCCACTCAACCAGTTTTCAAAGACCCCAGTTTTCAAGGACCGCAGTTTGTTTAAGCATAATCCGCTCAAATAAGACCCTACCCAGCAGGCACACAACGTTGAAACAACGTTGATTCAACGTCAAGACGTTGAATCAACGTTGTTTCAACGTTGTGTGCCTGCTGGGTGTTGGCTACAAAAATGTTGGTCTGCGGTACTGTCCAATCCACGCTGAAATGAAAGTTTTTTTCACGAAAACGCCTGGTAGAAAATTTACCAGAATCAAAATCAGCCAGACGGTGCTCCCGGAAGAGTAGGAATTTTATTCTAGTTTTGACCAGGAAGTCTTGACAAACGCTGAAAAGATCCAATATATAGCTTTGGCTAGCTCTGAAAGTACCCTTTATTTCACAAATACCAGCGCTGGATATATCCACTTTTTTTTTATTCATTTCGACCAGCTCTGAAACCATCCCACCTGTTTTTTTAACCCACTGTTTTACATGATACAGTCAACCTTTTTTATACCGTCACTCAATACAACCACACACTTCGTTAAAATGATAATTGGCCTGGCACGAAACTTTCATTCAAGAGGTGACAATTAATCACAAATTATGCAAGAATATATATATATATATATATATATATATATATATATATATATATATATATATATATATATATATATATATATATATATATATTAATACTTCAAGAAATATATGTTTTTGATATTTGTTAAAATCGCCTCTGTGGGATGATTCTAAAAAATATCCAAAACATCAAAACATATGTTCTAAAAAAGAATGCCCTTTCTTACATATCATTCTTTACAATAGCAAATTCCGGCATTTGAACGGCAGCGTCTTTGGAAACAAATGATGTCGTTGTAATAAGAGTTCGTTGTACCTGTTTCTTGTACGAGTATCCGTCCAGGACAGTGTCGTGTCAACGTCACGGCAACAGATGTGGGAGTGATTGTTGCGATGTTATGTGGTCTTCCGGACAGTTACACAGAATTCATCACATTAACCACTAACATAGGAGATAATTTGCATGAAATGTCAAAGCCTTTTTTATAAACAAAAATGTACGGAGACATTTTGCATAAACTGTCAAAGCCTTTTTTTAAATAAAAAATCTAGGTAAATAATTTGTATGAGATGTCAAAGCCTTTTTTACTAAAAAATCTAGGTTGACAATTTTCCTGAAATGTCAAAGCTTTTTTCATTAAAAATCTAGGATGACAATTTGCCTGAAATGTTAAAGCCTTTTTCATTAAAAAATCTAGGTTGACAATTTGCATGAAATGTCAAATCCTTTTTTTTTTTTTATAAAAAAATCTAAAGGACAATTTGCATGAAGTATCACAGCCTTTTTTTTTTTTTTTTTTTTTTTTTTTTTTTTAAATCTAGGAGAAAATTTGCATGAAGTGTCAGAGCCTTTTTTTTTAAGGAAAAAACATCTAGGGAGAAAATTTGCATGAAGTGTCAAAGCCATTTTTTATGAAAAAAAAAAAAAAAAATTAAAGGAGAAAATTTGCATAAAATGTCAAGCCTTTTTTTTATTAGAAACCTAGGGAGACAATTTGCATGAAGTGTCAAAGCCTTTTTATAAAAAGTTCTAGGTACACAATTTGCATGAAGTGTCAAAGCCTTTTTATAAAAAGTTCTAGGTACACACTTTGCATGAAGTGTCAAAGACTTTTTTATTAAAAAATTCTAGGAAGACAACTTGCATGAAGTGTCAAAGCCTTTTTTATTAAAAAATCTAGGGAGACAATTTGCATGACATGACATAGCCTTTTTAATTAAAAAATCTAAGGAGACACTTTGCATGAAGTGTCAAAACCTTTTTTGTTAAAAAATCTTAGGAGACAATTTGCATGAAGTGTCAAAGCCCTTTTTATTAAAAAATCTAGGGAGACAATTTACATGAAATGTCAGTCTATTTTAGGGGAAGTGTCAGAAAAATATTTCAAAATGTCGTCTGCTGCAATTGTTACCTAGCATGCTAAGCGTTAACTTCCACACAATTTGTGATCTCGGGGAATTGCCTAAATTCAGATTAATGAAGCATGTCTTTTTATGATTGCATTTAAAACCTCTAGTGCGTGGTCTTTTGTCACATTTGGGGATTCTGTGGGATTTATTTGAAGAAAGCAAATAGCTATAATAATATTGCAATAGAACAGGTATCGAGCCAGAACATGTTTGGGGTCATTAGTTTATATTGGTACTTGTTTCACAAATGTACCAAAACTTATACTTGTTTCACAAATATGGCAAAAGCTAGTTCAACAATTATAAAACGAATAAAACAATAACACCACACTACAAGACAACCCCACCCCTTCGCCCTAAAAATACAAACTTCATAGCACAGAAATAAATACCAACCTTTAGTGCCCCACCCCATTGTCCCTACCCTATCACCAATAACAGCAACGATAACATATGTCAGAGTATTACTTCTAATAATCGTAAAAGCATTTGCAGGGCAATGTAGCTCGCCTGAATTGCACTTTGCCTTAAAAAAAAAAATAAAGAAAAATAACAGAATTTTTTAAATATTTTTTCTTTAAGTCTGTGAGTGACTTAAGGTCACTCATGTGGGTTAGGATGGTACAGCATTGAACTTCAGACCAGTATCTAACATCAGGGCAAGTATGAACTACTTCCATCCAGAGGCTCAGGAGATAATGCCTTTTAAAAACTTTAACCAAAAACTTTAACCTACACCAAAGCCGTGGTGACTGCTATAGATCTATCTGAACTTTCGTACACTCTACACTACATGAGGATTGAATTTCTTAAGGATCCGCCAAAGTATGGAATCATTTGTTGGATTTCCAGCTCAAGACAGATAATCAACTTCATACACTTCAACCTCTTTATAACACGGTTCGTTATAACACGGTTTTAGATATAACACGGTTCAAAGATGGATCCCAAAAATGTATAGATTATATTGAAAAATGACCATAAATGGTCATTTTTCAATATAATCTATACATTTTTGGTTTGGATATAACACGGTTGTTTAACTAACACGGTTTATGCTATGGACCCCAACAATAGAGTTATACAGAGGTTGTGGTGTATCTGGTAAATTACTATGAGAACGGTGTTCATACATCAGAACTGTGAGGAAAACTCAAATTTCTGAGATCAAATTACCATACTTGCTCTACGTATTTGGAGAGACAGGTCTGAGCAAACAGTTTAGACCAGATCAGACGCCGCAGAACGTGGCGTCTGATCAGGGTCTACACTGTTTGCCACTCACCCAGCAATTTTACACACATTCACAGGTAGTAAAATGGACTTGAAGAGAACTATAAGGTAAATAGTAAGGGGCATTTAGGATAAATATGGTATCTCAAATTTATCTGAAAAAATGAAATTTTACGTCAAAGTGGGGTTAGACTGAACCCCGCAAACCCCCTCTGAATCCGCCCCTAAAACTGAGCTCCTTATCTGGAGCTATGGCACTCCTTTGAGAATCTTTCTTCAGTACAGCTGGTGGTAGTACCATGAGGTGGCTGTAAAATGTCTCCCTGTACTTCACTGTAGTGAAGTTTATATTTTATGGTCCTTTGCGATCACTGAAACAAATCAGGGCCCAGTTGTTCAAAGCTAACGACATCATTAGTTAACGATTCGTTAAAATTTACATTGAGTGATACGCAAATATGCTGAAATTTTTCGCTGAAAAAATGTGAGTAGCTTTTGCAGTGCAAAAGCTACTCACATTTTTTCAGCAAAAAATATCAGAATACATGTACTGTATATTGAACCCGCTAAAACAGGACCCGTAACGAGCTTGTTAAGCTAACAACACTTTAAACAACTGGGCCCTGGAATTTTTGAAAACTTATATGAGGTGACTGATCAAGCCTACAGAGGCTGAAATTAACTGTGAGGAAAAAATGCTATTGTTTTGTTTTCTTTAAAACAAAAGTGCTTGTAAACAAACCAGCAGCTGAAACTGCCATATCAATTCAACCTGTGGCAATCCAAATAAAATTGTAAGGTAATCCGATTATCCTTAACCCTTAAAACGCTAAGAAAACCTGCAACTGAAAATGTTGTCTGTTTATGTCGTCTGCTGAATATTCTTGCAAACTTTTCAAACCTATTTTTGCATACAGGCAAACAGTGTGGACCCAGATACGCCTGCTCCTAAAGGAGCAGTCTGATCTGGGTCCACACTGTTTGCAACAATGACTTTTAAAGTAACCGGCAGAAGACAAAGCAGATGACAATTGTTGTGTTTGGCGCTTTAAGGGTTAAAAGGAAAATCTCAAATCTGTATTTGCCCTTGAAGCACTAAGCAAACTGTAGCAGACGATATTCTGTTCATAAGGACTATGATCCTGTGTGTGTGTTTGTGTGTTTCTTTTTTAATTATTATTTTTCAGAAAATATAAGACTTGGCATTTCATGAAAATCGTCTGCTAGGCAGACGATTCACATGAAATGTTAGGCCTTTTTTTTCTCTGAAAAATACAAAAAAATTACAAAAATATCAAACTGTCGTCTGCTGCAGCTGCGTTAGCACTTTACCAGTTAAAATAAAGAAACAATGATGACAATGATATTCGCATGATATTTATTTGTAACTTGTTAAACGTCAATGCGGTCACACTATGGGTAATGACCAGACAATGAGACGTTTTCTTTTCTTATTTTCTCAAGAAAATGAACCTAACATTTTTGTCCCCCTGTCTGTCAGCTGCTGTACTGACAATACATGCTTTGAGTTTGTTTGTTTTTTTCTTTTTTTTTTTTTTGTTTTTGTTTTTTTTTTGCACACAAACATTTATTTTAGCCAAATTTGTACATTAAGTGTATCTAATTACAGTCGAGCCTCGTTATCTCGAACTCGCTTATTTCGAATTACCGCTTATCTCGAAGTGAAAATCTGGTCCCTGTTTTAACATGAAACTATGACAACAGGTAATAAAACAATGTGGAAAAGAGGAGAAATTGCTCCTAAGGAGCAATTTCTCCACTTTTCCACATTATTTTATATATATATATTTCTAACTTCAGGAGTCAAATTACATATTCATTTGTTAAATGTGGTTGTTCAATTTATTGTTTTCCTCACTCTCTCAACTCTGATATGTCAAGGTACAGATATCTCAAAGTGTTTCAGTGAGTCCCTTGGAATTCGAGATAATGAGAGTCGACTGTATCCTAGAAGCCAGGAGATGGGCCGGGTGCATCAGCAACCGGGCTTTGTAGTATAGGGCATCTGTCCTGATCTTACTATCACAGCTTAGAAATAAGGTAAAAATACAAAACAAACACTACTCTTTTTAAATCTCTATTCTTTTCTTTTAAGAATGCCAGCAGTACCTTTTGGCATGTTTCAAAATAAACTATGTTGCAAATAGGGTACCTAATCAATCAGATGACCAGACTGAATACAGACAAACTTGAAAATCCTACTAATGTCCCAAAAATATAAGGCTTTGCATGCTGGGTAAAATGTCCAAAGATGACACTTTAAAATAGTTTTCTTTTTTTCAGAAAACAGGTTTGATGTTTCATGCAAATTGTCTCCACAGGAGACAATTTGCATGCTATCACGAAAAAATGCCTATATAATTTTGACCCCCTTAAACCCCACTTTTATATAGTAAAACCCGGGTTTACAGGGGTATACATTATTTTTCAAATTTCTGCTCAAAAACATAGATTGTGGGTACTCCTTAGAACCATCTCACCAAGGCAGTTCTAACGAGTACCCACAATCTATGTTTTGAACAGAAATGTGAAAAATATCAAATTTTTTTTTTACCTGAGAATTTTCAGTTTTTAATTGGAGGTGAAATTTTCTATAAATTTGAATAGGCGTGTTTTCCTAATGAACATCAAAATCTATTTTCTAATTTGTATGAAATGTCAAACCCTATTTTCTAAAAAAAATTATAATATCATCTGAATTGTTTACCCAGCATGCTTTGCATTAAAACAGCTGCACATTTAGCAAAAGTAAATCTGACATTGTATCTTTTTTGTTTTATTAACTTTTACCACTCACTAGGCTAATTCAGCAGACGACAAATTGATGATATATATTTTTTTTACTTTTCCAATAAAACAGAATTTAACATTTCATGCAAATAGTCTCCTGCATGAAATTCCAAATCCTGAGAAAAAAATATTTCAAAATGTTGTCTGTTGAAAATTTTATCCTGAGTGCTAAATGTTAAGAAAACTGGTCAAAGTCTGGTCTGGTCTGGTTTCTAATTTCATCAGGCATACTTTAATATGATATGTCCCAGGTTAATACATGTATTCTACAAAACATGAATTTCTATCAATATAAAAGTATAGCTACCATGTACAACTTTCAAATACATCAGTATTTGAACCAAAATGACAAAGAGAGAATAATGAACCGTTAATAATTCTAGAAAATAGCTGAATCCAGATAAATGCTTTTCTTATTTCTCAGTGAAAACTTCTAAGAACACACAATATTTTAGTGCAATGCAAACACTACTCACATTTTTTCAGAAAAAAATATCAATGCATTTGCCATATTTTAAGACAGAAATTTTAATGTCACTGCAGCTAACAACTTATTTAAGTTCTGAACAACTAGGACCTGATTTTCCCACGTATGCCTCAGGTTCATGTTAACTTTCAATACTGAAAGAGCCATTAAAACTTGTAGCAGATTACATTATAAAACGTTTTTTCCTTTATTATTTTTAAGGAAAATAAGGTTTGACATTTCATGTGAGATGGTGATTTACATGAAATAGGGAGCCTTATTTCCTCGTAAAGATGAAAACATGTCAAAATGTGGTCTGCTGCAGTTTTGAATGGCACTTTAAAGAGTTAACCTGCTAAATTTAAACACATGCACTTTTAAATATTGTTCTTTCTTTTCCCAGAAAAATATTTGACATTTCATTTGATTTATCTTCTTTTTGAGATGATTCACACAAAATGACAAGCTCTGTTTTTCTGGGGAAAATATGATATACTATCACTATGTTGACTGTACCTTAAAATTAATGGACACACTTTTAGGGAAGACAACCCTGTCAAAATTATTTTCCTCTCTTCTGAAAATAGGCCTACTCTAAAAGTAAAGAATTTGCTCCCCTGGGAACAAATTCTTTTCTTTTTGAGAAGACCCCTTTCAGAAGGAGTGAATGGGAGCCAATTTTTTTCTTTTTGAGAAGACCCCTTTCAGAATTAGTGCATGGGAGCAAATTCTTTTCTTTTTGAGAAGATCTCTTTTCAGAACTGACATTATGTGCAGAAAAGCAAATAGGAAGTCACAAAAGCTGTTTCCCTTATATCAAATTATAGAAAAATCATCAAATGTTTCTGGTTCCCTTAAGCAAGGTCAAGGTCAGATAATTATGACAGAAGTACTATGAAAATATGTACAAATGTTGTATACAGCTGGACGGTGCAAAACTACATGAAATTTATATATTTCATTATCTTATTGCTGAAGCAGACTAGGTACATATGCTGGATTTTTTGCCATTTCGAACAAGGGAGACACCTTTTGTGACTTCCTGTTTTCTTTACTGCACACTAAGCCGCATTAGACAAGGGTCTACTCTTTAGGTAAAGAATATACTCCATCTTGATGTAGACTCATTTGCAGAAGGGACTTGGTGCACAGGAAAGCAAACATAGTCACAAAAGTTGTCACCCATGTAAAAATATGATAGAAAATCTATCAAGTGTAGCATGTCCCCTTAATTAAATGAAACAAAGAAACTCCTGTATTGGATGAGTCATCCACTTGACTAAGTTTAATTATCAGTATGCTAAAAGTTTGAAATTTACATTAGAACAAAAAAAGGAATATCACAGATAACAGTAACAGTGTGCATACAATATACATGTATATAAGAAGGTGTAGGTGTAAGAAAACCCTTTCTCAATGGTGAAAATATCTTCTAAAGTATAACCCTTTTAGCCCAGCAGACCAAAACCAATACATGTGCAAACAGTGTAGATCCAGATGAGATGGCTCATAAGGAGCCATCTCATCTGGATCTACACTGTTTGCCATTCTATTTTTGATTTCAGACTGATACCCCTATTTGAATCAGTGGACAAGTCTAAATTCAAGAATGGAATCGTCCACTTCAGAAACTCAGGATGAAAGGGTAAAAAAAATGCAGAGCATGAAAACAACAGACATAACTGAAAGGTAACATAAATGAAGGTCAAATAGATTAGCATATTTATCCTAAATATTGGGACACCTTAACTTCTTACCATACTTGTCCTAAAATTATAAACCAAGTACTAAAATAAGTTAACTCAGGAACTGATACAATCAGATCCAAATCATCACAAAAACATGCCTATATAATTTTGACCCCATTAAACCCCACTTTTATATAGTAAAACTGGGGTTTACAGGGGTATACACTATTTTTCTTATTTCTGCTCAAAAGCATAGATTGTGGGGACTCGTTAGAACCGCCTTGCCGATGCAGTTCTAATGAGTACCTACAATCTATGTTTTGAGCAGAAATATGAAAAATATCAGAGTTTTTTATCTGAAAATTTTCGTTTTTTGGAGGTGAAATTTTCTATACTGCTTTCGTTATGTCAAGCCCCCAACATCAAAAGAAGACACAGACAAATTCAACTAAGCAGCCACAAAACAGAGTTAGCAACTCTTTCCCAAAAAGGTGTAACTCTGTTACCCATACTTAACTGAATACATTGTACATCTTAAACTTACATAATTGTTAAAAGAAAAACATTAGAAAGTGAAACACTACATAACAATTAACAAAAGTACGACAATCAAAGTACCGCCTTGGAACAGTCAGTAATAAATTACTGGGGGCTTAAGCTAGCTTTCATTACGAAAACATGATTATTCAAATATACTGAAAATTTTACCACCAAAAAATGAAAATTTTCCAATAAAAATTCAGATATTTTTCATATATATGCTCAAAACATAGGTTGTGGGTACTCGTTAGAACTGCCTCGAGGCGGTTCTAACAAGTACCCACAATCTATGTTTTTGAGCAGAAATAAGAGCAATAATGTATACCCCTGTAAACCCCAGTTTTTCTATATAAAAGTGGGGTTTAAGGGGGTTAACATTATATAGACATGTTTTCACGATGACTGGATCCCAACCCTCGCCCTCAGCTTCCATTGTGGTAAAAACATATACACTGTGTTCATCTGGTCCGTGTTGAGGGCTTCTAACTCATCCATGAATCATTAAGTGCAAGTCTGTTTGCCTAACTTCTTATATGTTTAAAAACTGCTGGATGAGTGGCAGTGTAGAGCCAGATCAGATGCCAGATCAGATGTGGTATCGATCAGGTCTACACAAAACTTAGGCCTTTCTATCCCAATATCTAGGGTAATTACAGTAATTGAGAGCTATAAAAATATGTTCCCAGAAAAAAAGGTTGGCATTTCAATGATTGTCTTTTCTGAAGACAATTCAACCGTCTTCTCTGAATACAGGAAATGTCAAGTCCTATTTCCTGAAAAAAAAATATGAAAAACATCACTTAGATACCATCTGCTATGCAATTTTCTTTCCAACAAAGATACTTAACTTTATTACTGTAAATGTGCAAGCACACGAAAAAGAAACCTTATGATTTTTCTGTTTGGGGTTCTTCCAATGGGCTTGCAAAATACCCTATTTTGGCCTGAAGCTTCCTCAAGGTCTCTACTACATGTCTACGAACAGCAAAGGCTCTGGCGAGACTGCAATTATGGGCAGGCTAGCCCAAGCCTTTGCTGGTTGCCTGTGTGGTAAGTACCCATTTCTCATGTACTGGTTCAAATGTATTATGGAAACCATATATACATGATACTATATTAAGTAGCTATCCCTGGAAAATCTGAGGAAATAGTAATTTAAAATGGTGAGTTCAGTAAAGTCAAGGACGACATGTTTGTTTTGTCAAGCAATACATGTTTATTTTGTCAAGCAAATGTGAAAATTGATATCCCAATTCAGCCAGGATACAACAATATTTTTGGATAAAACATTTTTAAAAGATCTTCAAAACAAATAAACCCCTTCATGAGAAAATGTATCTTTGGGGAATATGTGAACAGCAAAGATCCAAATCAGCCAGAGAAATCACACTGTTGGATAACGAAACATTTACTATATATAGATATATTCTACAGTTTACAATGATTCTGTGAGCAGATAGCACAGGCCTGATCAGACTACAAAGATGCATAGTCTGGTCAGGCCTGTGATGTCTGCATATGCCACGTAAGCCCCTTTTCCCATGCCATGACTCAAATGTTGTTGTTTTTTTTTTCTTTTCTTTTTTAGCAAAACAAAAAGGTTTCAATCACAGATGACACTTCAGATGTGATGCAGCCAGTAAAAATGAGTTTGGGCATCAGCACAGTCTGATCAAGTGTAAACTGTAATATATCAACTTAGGTTCAGATCACAGGAGCTGGACGTTACATCAGAACTACAATCAAAATGTCACAAAGCCCAAAAATCAAGGTTTGCGAGACAAAGTCTTTGTCTCGCAAACCTTGATTTTTGCATTTTGTGATGTTTTTAACATAGTTCTGATGTAACATCAAGCTCCTGTGGTTAGATCAAAATATGAATATTTCACATATGCACAAAGACTTAATTAAGGCCTTGCTGTGCATACAGAGAAGTTTGGATACTACAAAATGTATTAATACTTGATACTGCCTAGATGATGTATTATTTCATCATAAAATCACTTAGAAAAATAATAATAAAAAAAAAATTACTGCTTAATAATTATATGCTTAAAATAACGAGAAAAAAGATGGAAATGCTTCGCAGAACACAAACATACAAAGTGTAGCAGCTTTGTCAAGGACACCGAACACAGGGGTCTGACTGCAGAACCAAAATGAAAACTAACAAAATAGCTAGTACAAAAAAATCAGGACCATTAACACAAAGCGTCCTGGACCCAGTTGTTCAAAGCAGCGTTAGCTTAACAAGCTTGTTAGTGGACAAAATGTTAACTGTTCTAGAAAGTACAATATCTAATTCACAGGTACTATGAGTAGCTTTTGCAAATGCAAAACTACTCACATCTTTTTCTGTAAAAATATCAGCTTATATGCCATACTTAATGATGCAAGTTTTACCAATACGTTAACTAACGACATCGCTAGTTTTGAACAAATGGGCCCTGGGGTATATGCAGATGATAATAATATCATCATAAAGTCTAACCAGAATCACCAGTTACTATAGCATGCATTCTTAATTGTGGGAAATATCCTCATAAGAAAATAAAGCTTGACATTTCATGTGAATCATCTGCCATGCAGATGATTTACATGTAATGTCAAGCCTTATATTGTCAGAAAAAATAAAAGAAGATATTATAATGTGGTTATTAATTTCAAATGGTGCTAAGGTTAGGACATTAACAACAAAATTAACAGATGAAAAATATTATGAGCATATCTATGCAGATTTGACCCTGCATCTGAAAATGTTGTCTGTTTATGTCGTCTGCTGCATCTTCTTGCAAACTTTTCAAACATACTTTTTGCAAACGGGCAAACAGTGTGGACCCAGATCAGACTGCTCCTAGAGGAGCAGTCTGATCTGGGTCCACACTGTTTGCAACAATGACTTTTAAAGTATTTGGCAGAAGACAAAGCAGACGACAATTGTTGTGTTTGGCGTCTTAAGGGTTAAAAGCCATCTTTTGGGATTATACAAACATCAAATGTTCAAATCAGCCCATATGTCTGCTCAGTCTGATCAGGTCTTTTCCTGCTAGTCAATATTATATTCAGTATCAAATGATTCATGATTCAGTAAGTGGACAATGAAAGCCCTGGTATGATTGTGCAGATGCACACACTAGTCTGGGCCTTCACTCTTGGTAAAAAGCCTAGAAGGCTCAGCTCATACATTTTTTTTTTTTTTTCAAATTAATCAGCACATGTATAAAGCAATTATCCTACAGTATCATGCACAAATATTATATCTTGTTAATTCTTCAGGTTTAAGCCTTGTCATGTTGAATAAATTATGATGCCATGCCCACTGCTAGCTGTCAACCAATCGGATTACTTGATCCAGATTGTTGATATAAATTCACATATTGAATGACAAATAGTGTAGCTCCAGATCAGTTGGCTTCTGAAGAAGCCAACTGGTTTGGAGCTACACTCTTTGCAAAGTCAGGGCTTATCTGGATTTTGCAGGACCAGGGTTAAGACAGTCTGTTAATTATTTTGGCAGTTTTTGTATAACTAGATATACAATGTACATGGCAGTATAAAACCTTTTCTTCAAGTACTGTTTTGGCAGTAAATATTTAGTTTAACCTGTACACCATGTAGACTGTTGAGTCAGGCATGTTTGTAGAGAGTGATGCAAAATTACATGAAATATCACATGACATTGTCCATGGTGGTCTTATCTCTTGTGAACCACTCAAATAGAATATCAATATCAGAAGTATGCGAATCATTTAAGCATCCAGAGAATTAAAACTTGTCATAAACCAGTCTAAAACATCCAGACAATTAAAACTTGTCATATACTAGTCTAAAGCATCCAGACAATTAAAACTTGTCATAAACCAGTCTAAAGCATCCAAACAATTAAAACTTATCATAAACCAGTCTAGCATTCTTGTATTTGTTCAAGTATCACAGTCTAGATACTGACTTCAGTATCATTATTGCTATATCTTCAGTCCTACAGACTGTTCTAATCATACTCAGAGCTCTAGTAACGTTGCTTTTTTCCAAGGAAAAAAAAAGTGTTGATATTTTTATTCTTCCATGAAAAAATATGTTGTGGTACTCAATAGAAGTGCCTCAGAGAGGCACTTCTATTGAGTACCACATCATATGTTTTCATGGAAAAATAAGAAAACTATTATTTACCTTAACACCCCCTTTTCAAGAGCTCTCTATGTCCAAATAAAATTGCAAAACTTTCCTGTCAAAACAGATTGCAATTTACATTAGGACCCTCTGATTCTACTAGAACACCATCTTCTGGTCACAGTCATGCATTATAAGCACAAACACCCAGGAAAAGACTTGTGGGTACTTAATGACTATGTGTCACCCTAGTAATACAGTTGACGTTCGTTATCTCGACCCCTCTTATCTCGATCCTATCACTTATGTCGAACTGATTTCTAAGTCCCGATTATTTTCCCTATGTATTTATTGTATTTCAGCTTCGCGTATGTCAAACTACTTTTATGTCGACACTTCGGCTATCTCGTCCATCATTTTCAGTCCCTGAATATATTTTTCACAGTATTTACTACCGCGATTCTCGAACTCGGACCATGACGAAGGAAAACAAAATGTAAGATGCGGCGCCGCCGGTCTCTCAGTTAATGAAAGTCATAATAGGCCATTGATAAATAAATCAATAGTTTAAGTTTCCCTTTTGTCCAGGTAATTACAAACAACACAAACAATGTCTAAAATCCGTAATTATGAAATCACGTGCGTGTCGAGTCGGGTTTGACACGCGGCGCTCAACACCGTCTCGTGTCATTGATTTGTAAGATAAAAAGCGGCTCAGAATAGTGTTATGGAAGATTAATCAGCGAAGTTTCTTTAATTTATTGTCTAGATATGCTCTTCACAATAGTGTGTACTGTCCGAATGAATGATATAGCGTCTTCAAGAAAAGTCAGTGCGCGACAAGTTCCGACTCAGATCAGCCTGTATTGATCAGGCTAGCTAAGTCTGAATCTTCGCTTGTTACTCTTTGGTCAGGCGGTGCCCTTTGGTAAGCCCAGATAAAGCTCATGCCTATAATGGAAAATTCGTGGGTGTGCAGGCTGATCCGAGTCTTTGACAGTCGCACAGTCTTCTAATAGGAGTTGTCGTGCACGGCCTCAAATAGATGAATCACACGTGGGTACCGATGTTAACCCTTCCGACCCTGTAGACTGGTACGGATACCCGCACAAATAGTGAAGGTCCAGATGAGACGGTTCATAACGAGCTTTCTCTGCAGGATCTACAGTTTGCCGCGCTGAGAGGGTTCGTTTATGCCAGGGGAGATAATCCAAACTAGCTTACAGCTGCCGCTTAATATTGTAAGCGTTTTATTGCAAAAGCGGAAACCAGTCAACTCTTTATCAAGTCGTCTATGCGAAGGGAGCTAATCCAAACCAGTTCATAACGTATAGCTAACACAACCCGGAAACCAGTAATTTTTTATAGCTCACATGGAAATCCAAATTTGCAGGAGTATTAAAAGACAACAAGAGACGTTTGAGATTTATTATTATTAACATTTATTGATGATATTATTCCAAGAGAACCATTGCATCTCCTAAAACAAACAGTAACAATGCAAACTGAAGCACGCGTAAATTATTTAAATTGCCATATACACGTGCCTTCCAACCACGTTTTGGCGAACAGAGGCGAACAGTCGTCATACCTATGACGTCACAATTTGGTTGTCTCAAACTACTGATAACTCGAACATTTTTATCAGGTCCCGTGAAGTTCGAGATAACGAGAGTCGACTGTAGATGATAAAATCTGAAATTAAATTATATGACTATGGATTTCTCAGTAATAAATGACATAAACTATGGGTAATTACTACAAGTCTCTCTTTAAAAAATAAGACCATACATCTCTTCAGTAATAAATGATAGAGCTGCATATAATGACTACAAGTCTCTCTAGTAATAAATGGTGGAAACTGCAAGTAATGGCTACATGTGTCTCTCCAGCAATAAATGCCAAAACCTGTGGCTAATGACTATGCCGCTGTGGGTATCTCTCTTGTAATAAATGGTCTGTCTGTCCTGTTTATTTGTTTCTCCTATTCTCAGGCTATGTCTTTTTTAATATTCTGTTTTTCTTTTCTCAACCTGAAATGGGATACGAAATGTCTCATCCGATTCTGCACTTCATCCACTGTCATTCTTGATCAGTTCTAAATAACTTGGATGAGTGCCACACCTCCAACACTTGCTAACATTTATCCACCTTCTATGAAGGAGAGTTTCTATCCAGCAAGTTTTCCTCGGACTGTTATGAGATGACCATGAACCTGGGGTTGATCTGTAACTATCAACTTTTCTTTAGTCGCCTCTTTATGAATGGAGTTTGTAACAAATCTAGGGCTGACAGCCTTTTGGTCTGATCCCTGTAAAAGAAATTGTAAATCATCTGTTACATTCATCTTTTAATAATGATATTCAAACAGACGCACTTGAACAAACAGTTCAGACTCCAATCCGAAATTAGGAATTTGATCTGGGTCTACACTGTTTGGCATTCCCTCACATTTTAGACAGATCACCATGTAGTCAAACGGACTAATGTGATTCTGTGGGAAAGGCACCATATTCCCATAGTGATTTATGCACTTTAATGCCTTACTTAAACTGAGTTCTGGGACTGACAAGCCAGAGCAAACAGTGCAGACCCAGATAAGATGCTGAATATTACAGCCTATCAGTGTCTACAGGTTTTTAACATGGTTGGATTTGCAAGGCTAACAAAGACAAAGTGAAAACTTGTTTGTTAAAAACTAAGTTCCCAAATACACACCTGTCACTCAAAGAGATGATATAAAAAACAGCTTTCCTTTCTAGATAAAAAATGCCAAAGTCAGAAAAAGTGGTGTAACTAAGTCAAAATTAGGTGTAATCTGCCCCCAAAAAAATCAGTTAATCTACACTTTAAGTATTATTCCAAATATCAAAACCCTAGTTCAAGTATTTTTTTTTTGAAATCATGTAATAAGGCTGCACTTTATTTTTTGAAGAAGGGGCATAACTCTGCAAGTATAAGTCTGAGGCAAAAAGAGAAAAAAAAAAACAACTAATGTTCAAATGATACACAAAGTTGCATTATGGCAAATGTGGCAAAACTTCAAATATTTTATGCCACACTGTGTGTGTGTGTGTGTGTGTGTGTGTGTGTGTGTGTGTGTGTGTGTGTGTGTGTGTGTGTGTGTGTGTGTGTGTGTGTGTGTGTGTGTTCTGTATTTACTCCACAAAATACTTGGTGGAAAAGCAAACAGTGTAAACCTTTATCCTATTGTCCTATTACCTGGAACAGTCTGATCTGGTACTGCACTGTCTGCATATGCCATTTTATCAGACAAGCTGATTACAAATTTAGGACATTTACCATACATTAACATTAATAGGTGAACAAGACCAAAGTAATAGGCCCCCTTTCAACTTCTCCAAAGTTGGGGGAATAAAAAACTAGAAATATTTTATTTAACTCCTTCACTGCCACTGGCAATAATAATAGACTTTTGCAAACAACATAGATCCAGATGAGATGGCTCAATGAGCCATCTCATATGGATCTACACTGTTTGACATTCAGTCTATCAAGTGCACATATAAATGTCTTTCCAAGCGATAGTTTGTAAAAATAAAAAAGCAGAAGACTATTTGTTGTCTGAAATTTGGCACCGAAAGAGTTAAGGCATACCTTATAAGACAAGAGTTGACAAACTCCTTGGCCTCGGCTGAGAATTTATCTGGTAACTGTGGGATGGGTTTATCTGAGCCGATAGCAAATATGGCAGCCATAGGGTTCATATCAGCCCTGCAATATAAATATAAGTTTTTAAGATCTAATGTTCATCAAAAAAACATGCCTATACAATTTTGACCCCATTAAACCCCACTTTTATATAGTAAAACTGGGGTTTACAGGGTATACATTATTTTTTTATTTCTGCTAAAAACATAGATAGTGGGTACTTGTTAGAACTGCCTCGCTAATGAGTACCCACAAACTATGTTTTGAGCAGAAATATGAAAAACATCAGAGTTTTTTTTATCTGAAAATTTTCAGTTTTTGGAGATGAAATTTTCTATATGTTTGAATAGGCGTGTTTTCTTAATGTTACTGAACAAAGTTCAGAAAAAAAATGGTAATGATCCACCTAAGCCACTGATGGACAGTTAAGGGGAATTGATGTACTTTTAGGGGGAGGTAACTCTTTCAAATTTGTCTTGCCTCCCGTTTGGAAAGGGTCTATGCTAAAAAGGAAAAAGTTTGCTCCCCTTTCAGTGTACATGATGGCAAACAGGAAATCACAAAAGTGGTCTCCCTTGAGAAAAATGGAAGAAAACCAAGTATATTCAAGTAACATACATTTTTGTTTATAGGCAGTACATTTGTTATTCAGAACTGCGTAATTTTTGCACAAGAAACTGAAATACGTGTCCGTATAAACAGAATTAGACTACAGATGTACAGGAAGTCGTGCCAATCATGTTTAACAAAGGTTCTTATAGTGGTACTTTTAACCCTTGTCATGCTGAATAAATTAAGATGTCACACCCACTTCTAACTGTCAGCCAGTCTGATTGCTTGATCTAGGTTGTTGATACAAATTTACATACTGAATGACAAACAGTGCAGATCTATATCAGTTGGCTTCTTCAGAAGCCAACTGATCTGGATCTACAGTGTTTGCAAAAGAAGGGCATATCAAGGTTCAGCAGGACCAGGGCTAAGTATAAAATAGATAAATATAAATAAAACAAAAACTCACCATGGAGGTTTCCTTGTAGCCATTTCGAACACAGTACAGCCAATACTCCTACAAAAAAAAAAAAAAAAAAAAAAAAAATCATACACTCAACCACATTTTTCAACTGATGATGATTTGGTGTTTAACGTTCCTGTTGAGATGTCATATCGAGATGATGGAAGGGTGACAATGAAAGACTCCGTGCAATGAAGTGCCGTACAGTCATGAGCTGAGTTCAAACTCCTTCAGCACTTTTACCATGGACCACAAAATCCAAAGTTGGAAGCATAAACCACTCAGCCATCCAGATAATTAACTATACAAAAAAGTGTAAATGTCCTTTCTCTGTAAAAAGTGTAAATGTCCTATTCTCTGTAACAATTTATTCCATGCTTTTTTGGCTAAAATTGTGCTTTTTATGCAGTTGTTTTTTTTAAATACTGAGTGGAATGGCAAATAGTGTAGACCCTGATCAAACTGCTCCTGAAAGAGCAGTCTGATCTGGGTCTGCACTGTTTGCATATGCCATTTTGTTTGGTGTACAAAATTTTTGCTGTAACATCATACAAAATGTACCCCATGTTTTCTGTACTTTACATTGTAAAATTTGGGAAATAACGAGCACCTCATATAAGGATTCAAATTGATTCTAAAAGGAATGACCCTTAAGAAAATCAGCCTAGTGAAGAATATTTACATGTAAGATGTGCTTTGTGATCAGAACTGTCAACTTATTTCTCATAATAGGAATTTGAATGATTCTGGCTTTGGATGATTCAGAGGAAAATACATGCACAAAGTATTGGAACCTCAATAATTCAAAGTCCAAGGGTCCAGACAATATTGTTTGAATTATCGATACTTTGAATAACCAAGGATTAAAATGTACACATATATTTCTAATGGAACATCAAAATCACTTTGAATTATCAAGAATTTTGAAGTACTAGACTTTGAACTATCAATGTTCTATTGTATTTGTGTATCAGACTCTTATTAGTGAAATGGAGAAGTGCCCATGATGGCTGACAACAATAAAGTATTTTGTTTGTGTTGAGGTTTTACGGCCCAGTCAACCCAATGGGGTCATGTCGAGCGTGGTCAGTTTATCTAACCAAACGATTACTGGGCAAGCTTAGTCCTCTAAGCGATTAACCAGTATTGTGCACATTCTTTTGCCAGAAACTGACAACTGTCCTTCTTGAATCAGCAGAAGGGAGAGAATGACCGTAGAAAATATTTCATGATCAATCTCCACATTTTTTTTTCATTCTTCACCAAACTAGCTCCTGACCACACATCAGCTACAGCTTTTTCCATAAAAAACATCCATACTCATTAGAAATGCCTTGCCGGAGAAATTCTCATACGTACCCACAATAACTTTCGCAATTCACATTTTAATCTGGAAGCTTGATTATATAAGTAACAGAAATTACTTAAAAAATTTGTATGACATTATAATAAAACCTCTTTTTAACATTATTACTGGGATCCAAAACATTTTAGCTAAACAACCGTGTTGTATCCAAACAAAAATGTACAGATTATATAGAAAAATGACCATAAATGGTCATTTTTCTATACAATCTATACATTTTTGTTTGGATACAACATTTTTGGGGTCCATCATTAAACTGTCTTATATCCAAAACCATGCTGAGATTTGATTGTGAAATAAACTGTGAAAAAATATGTGTAAAAATATTGTGCACTTATGACATGCTGTAATGAATTGTGTTACAAAAAGTTTGCTATGCACTTATTTTTTTACATAATGGTGTTTTATTTGGACATATGCTGATGGCAAACTCCCAGTTCCGCCTGCACATTTTCACTGTCTGACCAGAGCCTCGTTGTATACAGTACAATGTATTCAAAGAGAGTACTATTTAAAGACATGCACAAAATTTGTGTATTAAATGCTGCATAAAGTTTTTAACTGCAGTAAATTTTCATACTTATTCAAGAAAACTATGACTTTTCAAACTATACAAACCAGATATCTGATTTCTTTCCATGTCCTGTTTCATTCACCACCTCTGGGGCCATCCAGTACGGGGTCCCCTTCATGGATTTCAGGATCTCTGACTGTCCCATGCTCAGGTTGATACAGAGTCTCTTAGCACAACCAAAGTCTATTAATTTGATCACTCCGTTAGGCATCAGCATCACATTACCTCCCTTTATATCCCTGATAAATAATGTGCCAAATATATTATACTTAAACCCAAAGTATTCGAATAGACCTGAAAAAAACAGTGTAGACCCAGAATGCAGCATCTAATCAAGGTCTACACTATTTGCCACTCATCCAGCAGTTTTTAAACACACAAATAATGGTAGCAAAAATGCATTTGTTCAAATATTAGAGAGGATAAATTGGCCATCCCATGGGAATATAAGACTCCATCATGAGTGTCCAGGCAGAATAGGGAAACCTCACCAGAGGGGTAGGAATTTCAATCAGGGACCAGGTTTGTCGAAGGTGAGATTTCCCTATCCTGCAGAGACTGGCTCATGATGGATTCTTTTTCTCCCAGTTTTAAGTGGATTGTTCCTAGGACCAGCAGGTCTACTCCATGGTCATGTGAGACAGAAACATCCCACATGGACAAAAAGCCTCTTATATAGGCAAAGGTGGGAGAAAATGTGTCTTATCAAACAAACCATCCAGCAGTCTGTGAAGGCATTTGTTGCTGGTTACCATATTTGGCCTCATCAAGCCAAAATGTGCCTTTGCATTTGCCAAATGCACATTCAGATCATCCTGCCCATTAGAAAATTAACATCTGGGCCCTGTAAATGGAGGCCCTGATCAGACTGCATAGGTGTGCAGGTTGATTTGGGTCTTTGTTCTCAGCATATGCCCTAAGACACTTGTTTGCATGGCCTGGCGCAAATAAATGCAGGCATAATGAAGGCCCTAATCAGAGGGCTCTTTATATTACTCATGTTCAAGATCATACTCCTATCCAATATAAGCAGATATTTTTGTAAGGTCAAAATGCAGCATGCTTTATACATCAACTTGCATGTATATTTACTTGTCTAATTATCATGTCATATGTATACATGTATTTACTGATCATTTATACATTAGTTACAGGCATTTATGAGTATATGCCTCATAATTAGTTTTTGTCACAACTACATATGTACCGGGTATTTGTTTTATCATTACAAGCATATATTTTGTTTTTGTCTTATATCCTATGTTACAATATCACCTGTATTTGGGCTGACAATATGGCCCTTAAGGCATTTACAAATGGCGAAGCCCCAGACCAGTTTGCGCAGCTATGCATTGGGATCAAGGTCTTCTCTATTTGTCCTATATCTTCAACAAGGTCCCTTTATTGTGTAGGCAAACTGCAGGGATGCGCAGGCTGATCTGGATCTTCACTGTTTGCAAATGTTCTAAGGTCCCTTTTCTTAGCTGCCATCCCATTTGATTTGTATGTCTAAAACACTTTTCTTTTGTTCACGAAGCAGTCAGATTAGTGCCTTTTTTTTCCATAATTTTACATGAATGATGCTGCTGTAAACAAATTATGCTATCTTACTGTGTGACGGCTTTAGCCAGTATAGTGCAAAATTAATAACTGTTTCACCTTGTGGAAAAGATGTGAACTTACACATTACGGTGCAGGAAACAGTTTAAGTGGGTATGCAGATACATTGTTTTCTTATTTCTCCACAAACTAGAAATGTGTCCAAAGTACACAAATGCCACCCCCCCCCTCCCACCCACACAACCCCCCACCCGCACACACCTTTTGGTCTTTGCCCATATTGCAACAACATCTGGATGCATAAATTTCAACAACTATATTCCAAATGCTCAATCTCATCTGTTATACAGTTTGATCCCAAGCCTCCTCTTCCCCTCCCCCCCCACCCCCCGGGCAACTCTAGAACAGATTTGAAGGTTTAAGTCTGGGTAAGTAGCATACCAAATTTCAACTTACTAGCATAAAAGATACCCAAGTTATGACATCAAGAGAAATGTGGACATAAATGTCAATGCAAATTTGAATGTAATCTTAAACATTTGTTGAGACTCTGGTTACAAATGAGAAATACGCACATAGGCATGTACACATTTACAAATGTAATATCACTGTGAAATGCTATATGCCTAACTGCTGCCTTTGGCAGGTGGGGGCATAAAAAAAAAGACATGTCCAAAGTACACAAATGCCCCCACCCATTGGTTTTTGCCCATATGACAACAACATCTGGATGCATAAATTTCAACGACTATTTTTCAAATGCTTCATCTCATCTGTTATACAGTTTGATCCCAGCCCCATCCCAAGAGATACCCCAGAGGCAACTCTGGCACAGAGTTGAAATTTTAGGTCTGGGTAAGTAGCATACCAAATTTTAACTTCCTAGCATAAAAGATACCCAAGTTATGACCTGAAGAGAAATGCAATGTCAATGCAAATTTGAATGCAAACTTAAACATTTGTTAGACGAACATGATATGAGTATTATGCATGTACACACGTATGGATGTAACATCATGGCAAAATGGTATACACCCCACTGCTGCCTTTGGCAGGTGGGGCATAAAAAGCTTTGTGAAGTGCTTCTAATGAGTACTTACAACAGGATTTTGTGGAGAAATAAGAAAAATATCAACTCTTTTATGTTAAAAAAAACATACCTTTAATTGATCTCTAAGGAACTCATTGTTCTCGCAACCTACCTGTGAATGACATCATTTTCATGAAGATAGTCCACACCCTCCAGTATTTGTCTTGTATATCTTCTGAACACAGCCTCATCTAGAGCACCAAATCTAGCTAGAATGCTAGCAATAGAACCCCCAGGAACAAACTGCATGAATATACTCACTATACTATCTTCTAGACTAGTACCCATGTACCTGTAACAAATGTAAATTTCATTTAATATATACATTGCAACCTCTTTTTAAGTTCATTATATTATATGGTTTTGGAAACAAGATGTACAAAAGTTTTTAAAGTGGACTCCAAAAGGATTGTATCCAAACAAAATAATGTATAGATTATATAGAAAAATGACCATTTATGGTCATTTTTCTATATAATCTATACATTTTTGTTTTTGGATACAACTAGCTAACATGATCTATGGTTTGGATCCCTGCAATAGGATTATGAAGAGGTTGTGGTGTGTTAACTTAGTTTACTATCTTCCAACATTTCAAAAACAGCAAAACAAACTCAATACATTTCTTGCTTCAACTGGCACAGAAATAAATACAACTCAAACATAAGAGCTGCAAGAGAAAAAAGGCTTTTCGGATTTTCGGTCAAATTAATCTTTCAGATTACCAAACCCCTTAGCAAGGCCACATCCATTTCTTTGGCTGAAGTTGCCCCTTTGCCTACCACTTAAGTGAGTGAACAGCATAGTTTCTGACGACTGTGCGAATGTGCAGGCTTGCCTGAACCTTTGCAATAACATGTATATATCCTTTATACATATCCTATAATGATTCTTTTTCTAAGATGAAGCTTATATATTATTGGTATTGTAACCAACAGGCAAGTGGACTGAACCACAAGTTGTATACAGATACAGGGAAAATCCAAAGGAATTATGTCTCCTCATAAATGATAAAACTAGAAAGTGTCCATGGGGATACGGATGCCCCCACTTTGTGCTTGCCATAATCATTTATGTACAATTACAGCACATATTATTGCAGGTTTTATATGCTTTTTTTTATTTGAGAATTTTTTATGTGTAACACACTTCTTTCATTTGAGAGGTCCTTTGCAACAAAGACTAAGGTGCAAACATGTAATAAAGTAAGAAAAAGTTAAAGATTTTCTGTGCAAAACATCCTCCCATCATACTGAACCCACTATGAAGTTTCAAGTTTATTTTTTGAGGCAATAAAGAGTCATACCCAGGCATGGGTATATGACATGGGTAATTACTCTTTAAAATGTAAGAGTTGTCATTTTTGCATGTGACATACCATCACATCATATTGAATACATCTGTGAACTTTCAAGTTTAATGTCTGAAGATTGAGGAGATATAGCCCTGAAATGAAAATTTTGGCAAGAGCAGATTACTCATAAACAAAGTAAGTATGAGTTGTCATTCTGGTGCATGTCACATAATTAGTTTAAACATATTTTATTTGTAAAAATACAGATACAATTCATATCAACATGAACATATTTTCAACTGGGATTCAGAAAAAAGTACAGTCAAACCTGTCTTAAGCAGCCACCCATGGGAAGCTTAAAATGTGGCTGCTGAAGGCAGGTGGCTGCTTAATACAGTTCAAATATATAAGTATATGAATTTTGGGGCAACTTTCCTCTGGCTGCTTAATACAGGTTGGCTGCTTAATAGAGGTGACCACTAACACTGGTTTGACTGTATAGGACTTATATGAATCTGTCTCCCAACATAATTGCATCTCTAAAGGTTAAGGATTTACAACCCGGGGTATGGAATCAATGGATGGACACACATGAACATAAGAAAGAACATGGGTAACTCTACATGCCCTTTCACTATTTTTCTAATGGCAGGGGCTTAGAAATGTATTTTAGCATTAACCTACATAATTATATCTCTCCCAAGTTAGCACTGAGTTTGACTGTACCTACCCTACAATGTTCTTGTGTTCCAGTGTTTTCAAGAGCTCCACTTCCTCCTGGACTTTCTCGTACTCTTTCTTAGCCTTACTGTGGTTATTGGTGTTCAACTCAATCTGTTTCACTGCTATCAGAGACCCTTCACTAGTCAAACCACACCATACCTGTAGGAATATCTGACCCTTTGTAAAGGCAGTTCTCTAAGATATGTCTCCATAATTCTGAATTTCCATACCCTGACATAGTCCAGTTCAGAAGTGTGGCATATGAATTGGGACAGTGCATTTGGGTGAAAAAATGATCTAGTTAACAGGGTAAAACTGTTTTCTCGGTTTGTGTTTTGTTTTGTTTACAAGCGATGTCACACAATATTTTGTACCATATGAATTGGGACAGTGCATTTGGGTGAAAAAATGATCTAGTTAACAGGGTAAAACTGTTTTCTCGGTTTGTGTTTTGTTTTGTTTACAAGCGATGTCACACAATATTTTACGTCTAAGCATACAACAGGGGGTTCCTACGCAGGCTAGTTAGAAAGTAGAAAATAAATAAAACCTTTCTTTGAGAATATTAATATGAAATTTATTCAAGAAATCTGCAAAAACGAAAATGCACATGCGTTTGCATCAGTCTGGATGCGTCGCCATTTTGTGGTTGTCATGTGACACGTCACATTTTAATTTGCAACTCAAGAGCATCAATAAAGTTCTTCAAAAAAAACAAAAACAAACACAACAAAAAAAAAAGAAAAAAAAAAAAACTATGAATAAATAATAATAATAAAAAGAAATTCGACAGAATTGTTTACCGATAAAGTTTTAATGGGGAACCCTAAAACACTGTTGAGATGAACCCTAAAACATCGTTGAGACGAACCCCAATAATAACGTCATCACCCGATGTAATGGCAGTATTTTTAGAACTGGTAGATTGTTCCCCACATTCGCGGTATCGGTATGCTCATTTAACCTTTAAAGTGGGGAAGCAGCATATGATTATTTTTTTTACTTGGACGCTTTCAACACATAACAGATAAACGAGGGGAATATAAATCAAAACAATAAGTGCCAATCTGTTTATTCAATATTAACAATAGATTAGGTTAACGAGACAGTGGTCCGAAAATACACAAAACAATTAACACAAATATGACACATTTTTCATCATTAATCGGTGCCATTTTCAACTACGAGATGTAAGTATTGGGACACCTAAAAAAAATAATTAATTTTCGTGTTTCTAAGTATTGGGACAGCCAGAAATTTAATTATTTTTTCCTGTCCCAATACTTACGTATATTACGGTATCAAGTGACTTTATTTTGATCTCTAGCTTCTTGTAAATAATTAACAGCAACTGTCTTCTTTTGTATGGTTTTGATGATCTATATATTTTTTGCACCAAGGAGCATCTCAAAAAGTTCAACTCTGAAATGGCCATATTATTTTGTTCAGTTTTATGTTTTAGTTCCCATATCCTGAAGTAAATGTAGGTGTAAAGCACAATATCATTTGGCTAGCATAAAATCATGAAGCAGTTTGGTCACTGCACAGGTGGAGCTTAGTCTTGCCTCACATTTTTATCCAGTTGAACAGGTCAATTTACTTACTGTGCCAAATGCTCCCTTTCCAAGAACGTTTCCTTTCTTCCACTGTATTGTTTCTTCCAATGCAGATGTTGAACTCAGGTTTGTACATGCACTTTCAGCTCTCTCTTCCATATACATGTCGGAATCCATGGAACCTGCTCTCATGGCATTTGCAAGCTCTTCAAGATGCTGACTAGGCAGACTATCATCGTCTTGGTCAATCTCAACAAATGGACTCCTCTTGATTTCAGCTGCAAGATTCTGTACAAGAAACAAAACACAGTTTGACCTAAAGAGACCCATATATCCCACATTTCATCAGTGATAAATACAAAAAACAACAATAACAATAACAACAACAAAACACACAATAGGGTTATTGCACAGATATTTGTGAGTATTGCCCCTAGCTGGGATATCAAAGGATGCAAGCCTTTGATATGATGAAGTCTTTGACCTAGAACGATGTGAGCAAGTCTATAACCTCAATCTCTAACTTGTTTGTGGGCTTGTATTTGATCTTGACTGACCTAAGTTTAACAGAGGATTAGAACTGCTTTTTGTATTAAAATGAGAACACAGAGAACTGGATTTTGAGGTTCAAGAACTGATGACTGATGATTGAGAATTGAGAATTAGATTGTGAGTACTGAGAATGAGATTGTGAGGACTGTGAAATGGTTTGTGGTGATTTGGACAATTGTTTGCTTACTTTGTGCTGATTGTGATAGTACTCCAGTTTTCAGGAAAGATGACTGTACATTGTTGACTACATTCATAGCTCTAGTTAACCCTTCTCTTGCTGAATACGACATGCCCTGGGATATCGGGTAAATATTTTTCTTATTTTTTCAAAAAAGCATATGGTAAATGTCCTATAATTTCGAACACTTTATTTCATATGTTTTTGGCCTAAACGTTCCTTTTTATGCAGTTGTTTCTCAGAACACTTAGTGGAACTGCAAACAGTGTAGACCCTGATCAGACTGCTCCTTCAGGAGCAGTCTGATCTGGGTGAAGGAAAAGTCTGATCTGGGTCTTCACTGTTTGCATATGCTATTTTGTCAGCAGATTTGGTGTACAAAATTTTAGGACATTAACCATATGTAGTGGGTACTCATAAGTGCCTCAGTGAGGTTCTTCTAATGAATACCCAACACGTATGTTTTTGTTGAGAAACAAGAAAAATATCAATACTTTCTAGTTAAAAAAGTGTCTTATCTAGACCTATGTACATTGGTTCTAGTGTTTGTTCTTATAGTTTATCTATCTTTCTAATAGGTTATGAGCATGTAAAGAAACATAAACAAACTATTGTAGGAATCTAAGTCACTGTCCTTTCGACATCTTTTGGAAAGATGTTTTTTTCACTTGGCATTTTATTTTGAATGAAAATGTTTTGTTCTGATTGACCATATCTTATCTGTCTGTTTTTGCACTTTGTTTTCAAATTTTTACAGTAAAATCAATTTTACTGTCAAAAATGGGTCTGACCTATGCAATTTCTATAGTAAACTGGATCTTAGGAAAAAGTTATTAGCAACTACATTTTACTTTTACTGGGCCCAGTTGTTCAAAGCGTCGTTAGCTTAACGAGCTCGTTAAGGGTCATTTCGTTAACTGTTTTAGTGAATTTAATATACAATATTCTGATATTTTTTGCTGAAAAAATGTGAGTAGCTTTTGCATGCAAAAGCTACTCACATTTTTTCAGCAAAAAATTTCAGAATATTTACGTGTCATTCAATGTAAATTTTAACGAATCGTTAACTAACGACATCGTTAGCTTTGAACAACTGGGCCCTGATGTTCCATAACATTATTGTAAAAATTTCAGAAATTTGAACAAGTCAAACTCGTTCTAGTTAAAAAAGTGCATCCAAACTACCTACCCTATCATTTTTTGTATAATTTGCAGTCATTTCTACGATGGGGAAAATGGAATTTTTCAAACATTTTTTAAAACTACTGAATAGAATAAAATGCTTTGTGCATAGGTTTTGACAAAATGTTTTGATTTGAAATATGACAAAATGTTGCTAATTTACATCACCATGCACATGCAAAAATGACTTTCTGAAAGCTGTCCAAAGCAAAGTAAACAAGTACTAACTTGGGGAACAGCAAGTGGACTAACAGCTCTGTCTGTGGCTATCATAGAGGTGGACCCTTCCTTTATTTCTGTGAATCTCCCTGGCTTAAGTCTCCCAGCACCTGCTGATCCTGGTCTTCCTATGGGTTTATTAACCGATGACAAGACAGCTTGATTCTGATCTATTCTTTTCAAGCTCTCAGCTTTCCTTGGAGTTTCTTTCCTGGCTGAACGATTACTTATACCAGCCTGAGGTCCAGCATAGAGTTCCATATGTCGGAAACTGTTCATTATTCTTGCCAGTTGTTTAGCTTCATTATCCACACCCATCATTGCTTTAACTTTAGTTTTATCAGCACCTGCATCTATCATAGCCTTAACTTTCCGACCCATCTGAAACTTATCAGCATGGAATCGTTTCATTAACTGTGGATTGTCACTATTTAAAGTTACACTGTCATCATAAGAGCTTGACTCTCTCACATTTTCCTTTGCATAGAAAGGGGAGGCTTCTTTGTTATTTGCCATCTGTAATAATAAATGTTTATCAGCCTCTGTTAATGTACTATTGGCACTTTTTGCTGACTTTGACTTTGTGGATGGATAGGTATTACTTAAGATCTCATTTATTACAACATCAATATTTTCATCATCAGGAATAGACGTTTTGGTTTCAGAGAACTTTCTTTCTTTTCGTGATGATCTTGATGTTTTTACTTCACTGTCTCCTCTGGGAGTATCACTATCACTCCCGTTCATATTTACAACATCAGAATCATCCATTTTCTCCTTCATCTCAAATTCTTTTGTTTCCATTGTTCTTACTGTGATGTTTTCAGTATCACCTACACTTATTTTTCTTTTGTTTCTCCAAGACCTGGATTTTAGAGAATTTGTTGTCTCTTCCAGCATCCTCTTTGTGCTCTGCATTTTTTCTGTCAACAAAGTCTTAAGATCTAATTTTATAGATTCACTTTTACCCTCAGATGATAGAGAAGCTGCAGATAATTTTCTTTCTTTGTTTTCAATTTTTGTTTCAAGCACTTTTTCATGTTCTGCTGATTTGTTACTTGCATTATCTTGCTTTAAACTCAAACTTTTATTTGTTTCTATTGTTCCAACAACCTGTTCTTCATTCTTTAATGAAAAAGAGAGCCCTTTCTTTGAATTTACAGATCTAACATTTATATCAGCACTAGAAACAGGTGTTGCTTTGTTTGAATGCATTAAATTCCTCTCTTTTTTGTTAGCACTTGAAACTGGGGTTTGTCTATTTGAATGAGGTTTGTTCTTAGATGAACTATTTCTACTACCAGCTCTGAAGTTGTCCGATGTTGACTGCACCATACCATTATTTGATTGTACAGTTTTATCTGAATTCGCATTCACAGGCAGTCTTTTTGATAAAGCACCAGGAGACTGAGAAACATTAACACCTATTCCTTTTCTATGTTCCTGACCAACCAAAGGTTTTTCTTTTATTGACGATATTTCAGACTGGTCTCTAGGAGTCACACCAAGTAATCTATTCAAATCATCTTCTTTTAAATTCTTATCAAATTTTGTTATTGCTTCCACAGTTTTTGCTACATGTCTGAGAGATGACTGGGTACCAGTTATATTTGGAGATTCAGGAATAGGTGTCAATTTACCCATTAATATTTCTCTGTGTATTGCACTAGTAAGTTGTTGATATGTATTTGCAGTTGACTCATCATTATCCTCTAGATTCTCGGCATTTTCCTGAGCTTTAAGCTTAGCCAACAATGCTGCAATATCTTCTGGTACCACTGACCCAACTTCATTTTCTTTTGAAGAATCAGTTTTTGATAATGACTTGCTTGCCTGAGTCATATCCAGATTCATTGGAGGAAAGCCATCATTTTCCATAACAGGCAGCACAGGCTTCTCTGTAAGTGATGGCTTTACCTCCATAAATCTTGGTGAAGAAACAGCTGATGATATTTCTAATGGGATTGGTACATTTAATGCCTGGGGTATGTCAAGAGTCAAAGGAGAATTAATCCTAACAACATCTACTTCAGCATCTGATGAATCACTTGAATCAATCTGACTAACAACCACAGCATCAACATCTGACTTATCCAAACAACTTGTTGCAACATGCCAGCCTATTCCACCAATCAAAGCCACATCCGACTTTTCATTTTGCTTACTAAGATTTTCGCTAGGGATTTTTCGCTTCCTCTTACCAGATCTTACTCTCCTAACTCCTTTACCACTTTTAGGTCTCACAGCACTGTCATCTGGCTTACTTTCTTTACTTTTTGTTCGCTTACTTTTAGCACTCGATCCCCTTGTGCTTGCTGAGGATGGTTTCACATCCTTACCATATCCAGGTTTCTTACCACTTTTCAAATTCCTTGCCTTCAATGAGTTCTGAGTTTTAGATCTCTCTGGACCTGCCTTCTCCACTACAAAACCAAATTCTGTGGCAGTTATTCCTCTAGTTCCAAGCTTTAATTGATTCTCCTTTTCCCTATTCTGTTCTAACTCCTCAAAAGGGTTAACTATGACAGGAGTTGACAACTTTGGACTAGGTTCTAGGTAATTTGCTTTAGCAATTCTAGGTGAAGCATTAGGTAAAATGTCTATCAAAGGTGCTTTTCCATTACTCTTCAGCATTTTGTCTGTCAGTGCAGTGTTATTAGTAGCTCCTACTGGACCATCACTTGATGGCCTTTGTTTACCTGAAGACTTAGGAATAATGTTCTGAACTTTTGTATCACTGGAAGACATTTTCATTTTCTCTTCATTTGATTCTGCTGATTCTTCAATCATTGACATTGATATAGATCTACTAATTCCAGCATTGCCAGACTTTTCTTTTGTTATATTACCAACAGGTGATATCTGAGAAACACTCCTGCTTACCAGATTAACACTTGAAACTTTTGCTGAACCAAATGATTCACTAATGGTCGATTTAGACAAAGGTTCTTTACTTTTATTCTCATTATTTAGGTTATTTCTATTAATCTGCTGACTAGAACTGGGCTGGTCTTTAGCATCTGAAACAGGTGTAGCTCTAACATTACTTCTGGGTGTTCTTGGTTGAGCTACTGCTTTGTTGCCACCATTAGAAGATGATGCCATATTGTAGGATTTTAGCATTGAAGATGATTTGCACACACCTGGTGCAAGGTTAATATCTGATGGAGAACTTGGTTTCACACCTTTGTCTTCACATTTTTCTGACTTACTTTCTGATTTATCTACCAGCTTAGAGCCTATATTTGTAACAGACTTTTCTGGACTGGGTTTTCCTACTGGTTTAGCACTTTTGACAACATTATTATCACTGCTTTTTACTTCATTTGAAGTGTTCTGTGTTGTCAGTGAAGTAAATCTGGGTGTATAACTAGGTGTAGACTTTCGTGTAGTGGCAGCTGCCCTTTGATATGCTCCAGCACTTTTTGAGACATTAAAATTTGCATTTCTAGGTTGTACATTAATTTGTCTGTTACCTGGTTGAGCTGAATTAGAAGCTTTATTCTTGTTTGCTGATGCAGTGGATGACTTTTCATTTTCAGTTTTTGAGTTTGAAGCAAGACTCACATTTACAGACTGTTGTTTATCATTAACATTTTTATTAGACGATGTTTCTACAGTTTCAGACTTGACAACTGATACTGTTTCATTGTCTCTATTTACTTCTCTGTTTAGAGAGTCTTTACTTTTTACTACTCTGTTCACAACTTGAGCTGAAGGTGATAATTCCATTTTAACATTACTTAAAGTTTGCTGTTCTGACTTACATTTATCAGTATCAGTATTCTCACTTACTTTCTTTGTTGTTTCATTTTCAGTCTTTCCTGTCACTGATCTATCATCAATCTTGTCTATGCCTGGTTTTGGAACATTTCTTATGGCATTTCCTGTTAATTTAGTTGGAACAACTTGCAATGGGTGACCAGTTTTAGAAACTGTCTTTGTTTTATTGTCTTTGGCACTTTTAACTGATTTAGCAGTATCAGTTTTAGCAACTAAATTACCTTCTTTAACACTTTTTGTATTGACAGAAGTTACTTTAGAAGCCCTTACAGCTGAACTCTGAATATTTAGATCAGTGTTGTCTTTAGCACTTTGATCCAAATTCCTTGTTTCATTAATTTGTTTTTCATTATCTTTCAACTCCTTATTATTACCAACCTTCTCTTTAACTTCAATTTCATTTTTATTTTCAATATCACCATGGATTATAATTGTTCCACCAGATTTCCTATTACTTACAGATGTTTTAGTTTTATTATCTGACGTTCCATGAGAGGCCATCACAGCAGCATTTTTCATTGCCATTGCTCTTAAAACTGAAACATCTTTTCCTGAATCACCAGTTTCCTTTGCTGTTGGAACTGATTTATTATTTAATTTCTGTTTTGAAATATTTAATGACATTGAAACATTTTTAGTACTGACTGAATTGTTTGACTGGCCTTGGGATAAAGACTTTTCAGATTTTGAACTTGTTTTCGTCTCTTTTGAAACCTTTTTATCTCTAGGAGTAGACATATGACTGCTGCTACTGGATGACACAGTGTCACTACCACTGGAAGAAGTCTGAATAAATGGATCTTTAGGTCGGCTCTCCGCCAGAATGAACTCATCCTTAAAGATTGTATGATTGCGTAATAACAAATCATATGGGTTTTCTAATGCACCTTTATACATTTCCAGATCATCATCAGATCTAGGTGATATATCCTCCTGAAATAAATAAAAGTAACTAAATGTAAGTAATAATAATCAGAAGAGAATGTCTGCTGTTTATGTACCAAAACATATGTTGTTGGTGAGAATAGCTTCAGATAAAAGAAGAATCTACATTAATGTTTTTCTGATTGCGCAAAGAAAACATATGTTGTGGGTACAAATTAGAAGTGCCTCACAACATATATTTTTGTGGAGAAATAAAACATTCATCAAAGATTTTTGATACAGGAAAGTAACTTATCTTGAGATTTGTTGGTGAGTACCCACAAAATTTGACTTGGTACTAAAATAGTGATCTTTTTAACCAAACTATCACCTCAGTCATTGCTTTACCTGAACCTAAGATAGTAATATTACTAACTAAGGAAGAATTGAGTTTGTACAAAGATATAATGCTCATCAGATAAGATACAAGAAAGTTGTAGCATAGCTCTAATATTTGAGGCTGATATTCATTTTTCTGATTGCCTGTGAGAATAAATATAAGCAGTGTCCTGATAATGGTGGGCAGCATCATGCAAATATGTGTCTTCAGACATATTAGAACAGTAAATTCTCAGATCAGCCTGCTCATCCATGCAGTCGAATCAGGGCCTTTGTTGTCTGCAAGCAGAATTAACGGATATACTATAGAATTTTTCAATGGCGAGCAAGTGTCTGGCTGAGACTTTGTGTATGTGTAGGATGACGTGACATTTTGTGCATGTTCATAGGCACTTTGATGCTTGAAGAGTCTGAGGGTGATATGTTTTTGTGATGACATAACTCAAGAATACTCATTCAAATCGCCTCACCAAGGTGATGGAAATGAGTACCCACAGCAAGAATATAAAGAGTATCTTCTGAAGATCCTCTTATATCAACCTATACAAAAACAATGCCTTGTGCTTTATGACAAGAAAATATCAAGACTACTGTCTTTTCAGCATCACCTAGAAAGATGTAATTGCTTGATGGTTTATTCAAATAAAAACTTTTTGTTCTGACTGACATCTGTCTTTGTTTCTGTGTGCCTTGTTCTCATATATTTGCCCAAAAATTGAATTCACAGATAAAAATTGGTCTGACCTATACAATTTCTATAGTAAAAAGATTTGTTTGTTTTTTCTTTTTAAAAAAGAAAATATTTTTTGCAGTTCTCCACTGATGTTTTAATATTTGATGATTCACATTAATGAAGTGAAAATTTCAGAAAATTTGAACAAGCAAACTTGTTGAAACCTGACTCCCGATCTACCAACCTTATCAATTTTTACACAATTAGCAGCCATTTGACTTTGGAAAAAAATGAAAACATCCATTTTTTAAAAAAAAAAACAATCAAAAAATAAACAACAGGTTTTGCATTAAATCATAACAGTATTTGCAAATTTACTTCTTCAGAGTAAAGCATCAAAATAAAAAATGTCTGAAAGACGGCAAAAGCAGAGTAATCTTTACAATTCTCCTGTTCTCTGTACACACAATATATACAACTGGCAGATAGTATAATCCATGGCCAGCCTACAAGGCATCACAATCTGTTCTAGGACATTTTATGAATATAAATATGAATATGGCATATGGCAACACTCTGTAGAATCAATTTTTCTCTTGCATTAAGTGCAAGGTTTGAATCACAGCTCTAGATTAGATGCTTTTTCTAGTGAAACGTATCAACATTTTTCTTATGTCTCCAAGAAAATGTATATTGTGGCAATTCACAGGAATCACTACAAAACATTTGTATAAATACAATAACCCTTTCAGCCCAGCAGACCAAAAGAGATAATAGTGCAAACAGTGAAGATCCAGACAAGACACCTCATAATGAGCTGTCTCATCAGGATCTAAACTGTTGGAAGTTGGGACTGACCAATCAGCTTGCATGGAAGCTGGGACTGACCAATCAGCATATGAGTTGGTGCTTCCAGGTGTTCAGTACCAATACACAATCAATACAGCTTTTGTAACAAGAAATTTTGCTCAGAGAATCTCTTTTTATTTCAAATATTTTATTGAGAAATTATTTATCATAAAATCATACTTGAGCTAAAATTTTATATCATTTCAACCAAAATCACACACAGGAAAAGTAGAACATGCAAAATAACAATAAGAAAACCACCCAATACAATTACCATAATGCACAGTTGTACCCATTTTAGCCTGGAGAGCCCCAAAAGGGTAAATGGCAAACAGTGCAGACCCTGATCAGATGCCACAGAATGTCCCATCTGATCAGGGTCTCCAATGTTTGCAAGTAATTAAGCCATTTGTCTCTAGGAATATCTAAATCAAACAGCCTGACATAACTGAAATTGAAATTTGACTCTTCCAATATATAGTGTAATGGGAGTTTATTCAGTCTAAAATGGGTTAACAAAACTAGAAAAGAGCTACTGGATTCAGGCAGATATGAACCACGAATGAACAAAATAATCCACTCCATTTGGCAGTGAAAAATTAATGCTCAGCACTCTGAGTAAAAAAATTTCAGCAGACAACATTTTGAAATACTTTTCTTATTTTTCCAAGAAATAGGGTTTGACATTTCATGCAAATTGTCTCCAACAGAGACAATTTGTATGAAATGTCAAATGCTGTTTTCTGGGAAAAATATGAAAAATATCATCAACTTGTCATCTGCTGAATTTGCCCAGAGAGTACTAATGGTTAAAGGTTGCTAATGGTTAAAGGTTGTCTTACTTTTACAGAAACACCTTCGTCCTGTCTTCCATCAGTGTGTCCATATCTGAGCACAGTAGGGGTGGGTGGCAGTATCTTGTTACTGTTGGGGTAAATGGGTGCATTCTGAACAGGAGTCTTGGACTTCCCTAGCAGCCCCATTTGTCCTGAAAATATATTAATTCCTACCATATTTATTCTACTGTGCTTTCAACATCTGTCCAAAAGTCGTTTTTTGCTAGGCGCTTTACACAGAGGAAGAAAATTTGCAAACTTTTGCCATGATTTTATGCAAAACCATTTACTACTTATGCACAAATAGTTTTATTCTAGTTTTTTTTTTTTTTTTTTTTTTTTTTTCAAATTAAATATTTCCACTTTTCGCCATAGTGAAAACCAATGCAAATTATGCAGAAATCTTTAGGATAGGTAACTTGGAGGCAATTTTTCAACAAGTTCAGCTTGTTCAATTTGTTCGAAATTTTCACAATAATGTTGTGAAACATAAGTAATTCAAATTCAGCAAAGAAAAGTAAAAAATACAAAAATTCCAAAAAATCACTTTACTATAGAAATTGTATAGGTCAGACCAATTTTTGGCCCTAAATTTAATTTTATGGTAAATTTTTGGAGAACAAAACACAGACACAGAAAAGACAAATGGTTTCTGATAAGATATGGACAGTTAGAACAAAATGTTTTCATTGTTTTCATTTCAAATAAAACGGCAAGCAAAAATGTCTTTTCGAGGGATGTTGAAAGGGAAGTAAGTAGAGAAAAACTTCAATGACTCGAACACCGTTGGCTGGTTTACCAATGGCTCATTTACCATGGCTGATTAGAACTTGTTTTTAAGTTCCTAGAAAATTCTTCCATAAGCTCAAGAAAACAAATTTTCAGGGATATTTTAGGGAAATTTTCTTATTTTATCAAGGAACTGTATGTTGTGTGTACTCATTAGAATCATCTCATCAAGGGGAATCTAATGAGTACAGTCAACATAGCATTATTTTTCATTACAAAAACATGCCTATTTAAATATATAGAAAATTTCACCTCCAAAAACTGAAGATTTCCAGATACAAAAACTCTAATATATTTTATATTTCTGCTCAAAACACAGATTGTGGGGGTACTTGTGAGAACTGCCTTGGGGAGGTAGTTCCCAAGAGTACTCATAATCTATGTTTTTTGAGCAGAAATAAGAAACATAATATATATCCCTGTCAACCCCAGTTTTACTACATAAAAGTGGGGTTTAACTATACAAAAGTGGGGTTTAAGGGGGTCAAAATTACATAGGCATGTTTTCATAATGAACAATCTAATTCTTTCTGCAAGAAGTTACACTGGTTCAAGCTGTGGCTGTTATGTTCAGTTTAAGCATCCAAAAAAACTTCATGTTCTCACCACAACCAGTCTAGTAATGTTTTCCTGATCAGTTCTGAAAATTTCTAGACAAAGACTGTACAGACATTGCAAGAGCTGTACAATACCATGTTAGGAGTAGTACAATATAATGCCTAGAACTGTACAATATTACAGCATATTGATCTACAATAGGCTCCATTTATTTCAGCATTAAAATAGTAAGTCCAGTTCGCATTTTTGGTAATTTGGGTTGTTTCAGTACTTTGATTACTGTACCAACTTGTAAGGTCATTTCAGTACACATGTCCTTTGAGCACTGTAAAGGATTGGTTCCAGGCTTATATGTAGACATACTGAAAGTGTTTTGCACAGCTGGGTCCCAGTGCAACAGCCTCTTTCTGACGACAGCTGATTGCTGCAGCAAGGAAAAAGTTTTCAGTCCAGTTTTTTGGCAAATTTTTCAACTTTTTGAACATTTCAAGCCCAATTTTGAGATTATCTTGGTGCCTCCATAATCATGCCACCTAGAAAGAGGGCTAGGAAGGGTCAGGCTAGGGGCCAAGCAAAACAAAATCAGCAACAAACAGCAGCAAATGAGCCATGCCCTCAACCGGGGGCAACAGGAACACCAGAAATTGTAAGGTTATGTGGTGATGGCGGGGTTCAACAGTCAGGTAACCAAGTGTCATACTCACCTGAGATTAATGCTACAGGGTCCAGTATGTTAAATACTTGGACTAGTGCTTTGGGGGTTCAGGGGACCCCTCTAGCACAAACAATTGCACAAAACACTCAGTCTGACTTTCAGATGCCGGATGTACGTTGTGCTGATGATGATATTGCGATGCATGTTCCGCAAGATATTTGTATTAAGATATGGAAAAATGAATATATAAATTTGGCTTCTCTGTTAAAGAAAAATCAAAAAAGGCGTGGGGAGGAATCTGGTAATTTATTTATAAATAAACATGGCCAAATTCAAACACGCCCTAAAGTATTAAAAGAAATAACCAATATCAGGGAGTGGACAGATGCTTTTTTAATATTCATGACTATATATTTGAAAAAGTATCAGGATAAAGTTTTTGAATTAATTCAGTACCTGAGCACCATCAGAGAGGCTGAAAGCAGGTGTCAAAATTTAGCATGGCGAGAATATGATGCTGAATTTAGGACAAGGCAAGCTTTAAAACAGGAGCCGTGGAATAAAATTTATTCAGATTTGTGGCTTAAATTAATGACAAACACAAACAAGCTAGAAACAATTACCTTTCAATCTAAGCCTAGCTTTGCTGGCCACTCAAATCAGTCTCTTCTTGCACTTGGCGTATGTTTTGATTATAACAAAGGCAAATGCTATTTCAAAAATTGTAGATTTTCTCATGTTTGTTTGGCATGTAAGGGGGACCATTCTGAAAACCAATGTCCCAGACACAGTCAAAATTTACAACAGAATGCATTCACTGCAAATAAGAACACTGAAATAGATCACACTCAAAGGTCCTCCTTTCGTGGTCCATTCAAACGGAAATAAATTTGAGCTCGGCTCCACTCCTGTAGATTTATCTGCCTTTGAGAAGGAATTGCAAGAATATCCAGACAGACAAACAGCGGAAGAGTTGAAAAATGGGTTTAAAAATGGCTTTCACATTAACTTTGAAGGTCCTCGAAAATTGGTCATATAAAAAAATTTACCTTCAGCAAATAAAGCCCCTGATATTGTCAGGCAAAAAATCACGAAAGAATTGGAAGCAGGAAGAGTTGCTGGCCCTTTTCAAACTGTACCTTTCACTGATTTTAGGGTTTCTCCTCTGGGTTTGGTACCCAAAAAACAGCCAGGTGAATATCGTTTAATACACCATCTATCATATCCAGAGGGGGATTCAATCAATGACTATATTGACCCTGAATTTTGCAGTGTCCAATATACTAGATTTGATCAAGCTGTTAAAATGATTCAGAAATTGGGAAAAGGTGCTCTGCTAGGCAAGGCTGATATAAAAAATGCATTTCGCCTAATGATTATCTCCCCAGATGATTTTCCCCTGTTAGGTTTTATGTTTGATGGTCAATACTTCTTTGACCGTTGCTTACCTTTTGGACTTTCATATTCATGTGCATTATGGGAGAAATTTGCCCATTTCTTACATTATGCTGTAAGAGAATCATGCACAGTGGGTGAACTTGAACATTACTTGGATGATTTTTTGTTTGGGGGTGAAGCTGGCACAACTGACTGTCAAGAAATTATGACTTCCTTTTTCAAGACTTGTGGAAAAATGGGCGTGCCTGTTGCAGATGAAAAGACAGAAGGGCCTCAAACAATCATCATTTTCTTGGGATTTGAACTTGATTCAATTCTTATGGAGGTACAAATTCCAAAGGACAAAATTATGAAACTACAAAGTCTTATTGAAGAAATATTACATAAGTCCAGTATTACACTGGAGGTTATGCAGTCTTCTTGGCTCACTGAATTTCATGTGCCGGGCTATCGTTCCTGGTCGTCCTTTTTGCCGCCGGCTGATAAATGCTACAAGGGGTATTACAAAGCCTTATCATCATATTCGGATTTCCAAGGCAATGAGGTTAGATTTGCAAACATGGCTGACATTTTTCAAATCGTTTAATGGTGTCTCTGTCTTTCATGACAGGTTTTGGCTGTCAAATGCTGACTTATGTTTGTTTACGGACAGTTCAGCAAGTTATGGTAAAGGCTTTGGAGCTTATTTTCAGGGAAAATGGACATATGGTCTGTGGCCTGCTGAATGGTTTCACCGCGGTATTACTGATGACATTACAGTACTTGAATTGTTCCCCATTTTTGTTGCTCTTGAAATCTGGGGTCAGCATCTCAGCAACAAAAAGATTCTATTCAAATGTGACAATCAGGCAGTTGTTCATATCTTGAATTCGCAAACGTCAAAGGCAGAGTATGTCATGGTCTTGGTCAGAATCATTACATTAAAATGTTTGCAGCTGAATGTTGTTCTCAAAGCGGAACATTTATCAACTTCTCGGAATGCCGTGACGGACAGTTTATCTCGATTGCAGATGAATCGCTTTCAACAGTTGGCCCCAGAAGCCGAACCAGAGCCAGAGCCTGTTCCAGACCATCTTTGGAGCGTCTTCAATCAGGAGCCCACCAGCTTGTGACTGCAAGTTTGTCAGTTAATACCCGTCATGCATATGCTACTGCATTGGCAAACTTTTCAACTTTTAGATCTAATTATGCTCTCCCTTTGCAGTGGCCAGTACCTGAAACTCATATTCATGCTTATATTACTTATCTTTTCCACAATGGTTATGCCCCATCAACAGCTGCCATGCACATATCTGCTATTAGCTTTCAACATAAAATTAACCATAATTTTGATAACACTTCCACTTTTGCCATTTCAAAAATGCTTGAAGGCTACAAGCGTCTTAGAGCCAATCCTGATAACCGTATGCCAATTATGTATAATACTCTGGTTGCTATTTGTAAAATTTTGGGGAATATCTGCATTTCTGAGTATGAAACACTTTTATTTAGAGCAGCTTACCGTTTGGCATTTTTTGGTTTGTTCCGTGTTAGTGAGTTGGTATTTACATCGTCACAGCAACCTGATCAACCATTGCAAGTATCTGATGTATTATGTACCACCAAAGCTGGGCAAAATATTTTACGAATCCGCCAGCGTAAGGCCAAATGCAATCAAACAGGAAAACCATATATAATTGACATTCCAGCTATTGAATCTACAGAATGTCCATTATTGGCCATGGAAGCGTTTCTCAAAATTAGACCTCACAAATCAGTATATCTTTTTTGTCATATTAATGGGCAACCTCTTACAAGATATCAATTTGGGGCAGTTTTAAATAAAGCTATAACTGCTCTGAATCTACCAACAACACATTTCAGAACGCATTCCTTCCGTATTGGGGCCGCTTCGTGGTTAGCCAGCAAAGGCGTATCGTATGAGACTATCAAGAAAATGGGCAGATGGCAGTCCAATTCATTTCTCAAGTACATAAGACTATAAAGCGGACTTGCTCATTGCTCCTTAGCCCTATTGATAATTTGCATCATAAATTTTGATTTCCAGATGTATGGTTGGTAGGGGACTCCTACATAAATAGATTAGCAGCCCGAGCCAGAACAAGGCAGCTTGAAAGTACGGTTGGCGCTTCCAAAGTTCAGAAAGTCAAGTGGATGGGTCAGGGCGGCATGAAATGGCAACAGCTTCTACCAAAGATTCAGTATGCTGCTCTCCATAATGCTGCTCCAAAGGCAATAGTGGTTCATGTTGGTTCCAATGACTTAGCTTATCAGAAAGGGGTGGTCTTGATCCATAATATGAAGGATGACTTAAGTAATCTAGTTCAAACATTCACTAGCAGTGCCATTTTCGTTTCTGCTATGTTGCCTCGTATTGTATGGTCAGGAACACAGGTTCCAGACAAAATGGAATCCAAACGAAAATTCATTAATAGAGTGATTCGTCGCTTTATAAAATACAATGGTAGGGGGGTCTTTATTGATCATCCAGAAATTACATCTGACACACCGGGCTTATATAAACCAGATGGCGTACATCTATCTGATATTGGTTCTGATATTTTAATGTTAGACATTCGGGAGGCTCTGCAGGATCAGTTGTGAACACCAGTTTTGTTTGCGGTGGAATTTTGGGGCAAACCAAATTATTGGTTTGTGTGGCGGAAAATTCCGAAGGGATGTGATTCTGACTGAAATCTTGTTATATATTTGGGAGCTGCTTTCTCATCCAACAGTTTGCTGGTAGATGTGTATGTACCATTTACTCAGCGGTGGTGTATATGATTTAGCGGGCATTCTGTGTACTCACCGGAATGCTTTGCGGAGTTTTGTTTTGGCGGGTATCATGTGTCTGTACCGTGATACTTTGCGGTGTGCTGTTTAATAGAACAGCATGTGTATGTACCATGTTGTTTAGCAAGCATCATGTGTATACACCGTGTTGCTTTGCGGTGGTTTCTATGTAGAAACCAGTGGGATAAAAAGATGAGAAAGCATCTCCTTATTGATTGCATCTCTTCGAATTTCCAACCACTGATCTGCAACCTTTACGCCACAAATTATTTTATGTGTATGTTAAACACTGTGAATAGTTATTACTTTGTTAAAACACTCAGGAAGAGTTGATAAAGGTTATTTCAACATATTCTTTGTTCTTATTTTAACCGTCTTGAAATAATACAGCATATTGATCTACAATAGGCTCCATTTATTTCAGCATTAAAATAGTAAGTCCAGTTCGCATTTTTGGTAATTTGGGTTGTTTCAGTACTTTGATTACTGTACCAACTTGTAAGGTCATTTCAGTACACATGTCCTTTGAGCACTGTAAAGGATTGGTTCCAGGCTTATATGTAGACATACTGAAAGTGTTTTGCACAGCTGGGTCCCAGTGCAACAGCCTCTTTCTGACGACAGCTGATTGCTGCAGCAAGGAAAAAGTTTTCCCGCCCTCCCTCCCAATTTTTATTCTTAATTCACTAATAACCATTTAGTATTGCAGCTAAAGAACAGTAGCTCTATGTATTATTTCAGATGGTTAAAATAAATAATTATGTCAATGTTTGTCATTATTTTGTGGAAGGATACTGCCGCCCAGTTTCTTTTATAATTTCAGAAAGAACAGTCATCCATGTCCTTTCATTCTCCTGCCTGGTGGATTAAGTAATGGTGTTATATTTTGGTGAAAGACAGTTATGCTGCTTTAATGTTCTACAGTGTATCATCAGATACATGAGTGTTAAGTATAAATTGCAATATCAGAAAGACTAAGCTGTTTTTAAATCTGTGGATTATTTGGATAACTCATGGGCAGGAACATTCCAGTCTAGTATGCAATCTAGCTGTTGCTGATTGGGGGTGGCGGAAAATTCCGAAGGGATGTGATTCTGACTGAAATCTTGTTATATATTTGGGAGCTGCTTTCTCATCCAACAGTTTGCTGGTAGATGTGTATGTACCATTTACTCAGCGGTGGTGTATATGATTTAGCGGGCATTCTGTGTACTCACCGGAATGCTTTGCGGAGTTTTGTTTTGGCGGGTATCATGTGTCTGTACCGTGATACTTTGCGGTGTGCTGTTTAATAGAACAGCATGTGTATGTACCATGTTGTTTAGCAAGCATCATGTGTATACACCGTGTTGCTTTGCGGTGGTTTCTATGTAGAAACCAGTGGGATAAAAAGATGAGAAAGCATCTCCTTATTGATTGCATCTCTTCGAATTTCCAACCACTGATCTGCAACCTTTACGCCACAAATTATTTTATGTGTATGTTAAACACTGTGAATAGTTATTACTTTGTTAAAACACTCAGGAAGAGTTGATAAAGGTTATTTCAACATATTCTTTGTTCTTATTTTAACCGTCTTGAAATAAATAACACTTGAAACTATACAATATACTGCCTAGAGCTGTATGACACAATGATAATATACAAAGCAGTGAATAATTTAATGCCTATGAACGGTGAATACTTATCATTTATGACAAGAGTAGATATTATACCATTACTGAGGTGCACAAAAGCCTCTCATGTTGAGAGTAGATATTATGTGCACACTCATGGCTGAGAGAGTAGATATATATGCACACATGGCTGAGAGAGTTGATATTATATATGCACTCACAGCTGAGAGAGTAGATATTATATACATGCTCATGGCTGAGAGAGTAGATATTACATATGCACTCATGGCTGAGAAAATAGATATTAAATGTGCAATCATAGCTGAGGGAGTAGATATTATATGTGCATTCATGGCTGAGAGAGTAGATATTATATATGCTCATGGTTGAGAGAGTAGATATTATATATGCATTCATGGCTGAGAGAGTAGATATTATATATGCATTCATGGCTGAGAAAGTAGATATTATATATGCATTCATGGCTGAGAAAGTAGATATTATATATGCATTCATGGCTGAGAGAGTAGATATAACATATACACTCATGGCTGAGGGAGTAGATATTATATATGCACTCATTGCTGAGAGTAGATATTATATGTGCACTCATGAATGAGAGTAGATATTATACACACTCATGGTTGAGAGTAGATATTATATATATGCACTCATGGCTGAGGGAGTAGATATAATATATGCACTCATGGCTGAAAGTAGATATTATATATGCATTCATAGCTGAGAGTAGATATTATAGACACACTCATGGCTGAGAGTAGTAATATATATTCACTCATGGCTGAGAGAGTAGATATTATATATGTACATGGCTGAGAGAGTAAATATTATATATGCACTTCATGGCTAAGAGTAGATATTATAGACACACTCATGGCTGAGAGTAGATATTATATATTCCCTCATGGCTGAGAGAGAATATATTATATATGCACTCATGGCTGAGAGAGTAGATATTATATATGTATATGGCTGAGAGAGTAGATATTATATGTTCACTCATGGCTGAGGAAGTAGATAGAGGATATTCAAATGTTTGGAGTGAATATGACTTTTATTTCATCGAGTGAAATGAAAAAATGTATATTTCATGAGTGCCGAAGGCACGAATGAAATATACATTTTTTCACTTCACGAGATGAAATAAAAGTCATATTCACTCCAAACATTTGAATTTTCTTTTTATTATATACATCACTTTCGATAGAAGAGATACAAATCTTGCATTTGCAAGGGAAAGTCTGACACGCAGTTTTGTCCCTTGGCGCCATGACGTTCATGTTTTGTTTTGTTTGGTGACGTTAGATATGACGTCAGAAACGCGCATTGGCGTGTAAAAATAAAATAAAAAGAAAATTTACTCTTTTTCAGTGACTACCATAAATTTTTTTTATCTCGTGTAATGAAAACATTAATGTAAATAAGAAAAAAGTAGATCCAGATCTTATATTTGTCACTGCTCAGAGGAGTGAAAATATAAGTTTTATATTTTCACTAGTGAAAATATAAAACTTATATTTCACTAGTGAAAATATGCATTTTATTTCATTAATAATTCTCTATATTTCATTACTTTGTATATAATAAATATTATATATTCCCTCATCGCTCGCGAGAAGATATTATATATGCACTCATTGCTGAGAGAGTAGATATAATATATGTACATGGCTGAGAGAGTAGATATTATATGTGCACTCATGGCTGAGAGAATAAATATCATATATACACTCATGGCTGAGGGAGTAGATATCATATATGCACTCATGGCAGGGAGTAGATATCATAAATGCACTCACGGCTGAGAGAGTAGATATTATATATTCACTCATGGCTGAGAGAGTAGATATTATATATGCACTTATGGCTGAGAGAATAAGTACCATATATGCACTCATGACTGAGGGAGTAGATATTATCTATGCACTCATTGTAGAGAGTAGATATCATAAATGTACTCATGGCTGAGAAAAAAGATATTATATATGTGCTTATGGTTGAGAGAGTAGTATATTATATAAACATTCTACAGTATCCACTGATCCTGTGTGTGGGCAACAAAAGCACTGATCTGGCTGTGCAAATTAGCAGGGCCCAGTTGTTCAAAGCCTTGTTAGCTTAATGAGCTCATTAGTGGTCAAAATGTTAACTGTTCTAGTAAGTACAATATCTAATTTACACTTATGTTTGCTGAAAAATGTGAAATGCAAAAGCTAATCACATTTTTTCAGCAAAAAATATTAGCGTATATGCCATATTTGATGATCAAAGATTTAACAATATGTTAACTAACAACATCGTTAGTTTTGAACAACCAGGATGATACAGGACCTGTTGTAGCATTGCATATCACTGGTATTTGTGTTTACAAATGCAATATATACCCAGTTATTTGGACAGACATGTTTGTAGACCCAGAGCAGATGAGGACCCACACTGTTTTCCACTCACTCAAGTTTTGTAGATACATCAACAGTTAGTGAAATAGACTTTTTAAATTCACACCAAGTATGCTAAGGAGTTAAGGTGTCAGAATACTTTGGCTAAATAGTTTTTTTTGTTTGTTTTTTTTTTTTTTTTGTTTTGTTTCTTTGTATCCATGTATAATTTGAAAATAAACAAAGAAGAATCAAGTAATTATATAAGAACACTATGAGATGCATAGCTCCAGATAAGAGTGGGTATCAGGGAAATATTTTTCTTATTTCACAATGAAAACAAAGGTTGTGGGCAGATATGTTTTCATATATATGTGGGTATTTCTCCGTGATGCACTTCTAACACAACCTACGTTTTCATGGAGAAATAAGACACATATAAAAATAAATTGGTTGGAAAAAAATAAAAAACCTTACCTGTAGGTATGCAAAATGGACCTTTCCTGTCCCTATATGCCCCAAAAGTTGGCAAGAACAGCTAATATCTCATGACATACGTCCAGCAAAGACTCAGATAAGAGCCTCCATGCTGTTAGACTGGCTCCAGTCTCCAGTGACTAAATATTTTTCTCAAATCCTGTTTGATAATCCGCAAAGATAAAACCAAAAAATATCATGACTATAAAGGCTGGTCACTAGAGTGACCAGCCTTTATAGTCATGATATTACTTTGGTTTTATTTTAGTGGACTATTAAACAGATTATAAGAAAAAAAATATTTTGTCACTAGAGACTGGAGCCAGTCTACCATGCTGTTTGATAAGTCTTAGCTGGTTGCTCTAAGATAGACATGGTTCCAAGGTGCATTTGTCAAAAAGGTACATTTTCTCATGTTACAGCTTGTGAAGTAATGTTTTAGATCACCACTGTATTAATAAATTCTGGACACATATGCAGGCTTTCAAGCCCTACTTGACAAAAAAATCGGGCCAGAATTCGGGCTATTTATCTAAAAATAAGGGCTGTTTTCACAAAATTTTAGGGCTAAGATTAGGATTTTTAATGCTGTTTTCAAGCAGAACTCTGCACATCATCATGATGTTTCTAACCTGAAAGCTTTCACAAGCTCTTAATATGTACTGATATAAAGTAACAGGAGACTTTCGCACTGAGATAATTGAATCCTGGCACACAAATGATGAAACAAAGGTGATAATGGGGGGTCTGGAGGGCAGAGCACCCCCCCCCCCCCCCACACACACACACCCCCTACACCCAAGAGGCCAAAAGGTTTCTTACAATTTTAACCATATGAAGACTGGAAACTGAGAAAAATTAGGATTTCTTAGGAATTTTAGGGCCACTTGAAAGCCTGCATATGAGATGCAACGTCAGAAAACATAGGTTCAAACATGTGCACCCAGCGAAGATTCAGATCAGCATAAAGTCTGACCAGGATCTTTACTGGACAAATTTTGGATAGCCGAGGATGCAAAGTTTCCTCTTGTGGACAATGAAGACTCTGATCGGACTGCACAGATGTGCAGGCTAATTTGAGTTTTCATTGGGTGTTTATGTCAAAAAGCACATTTTCTCGTTTTGTGGCTCAGATAAAAATGCATCAAAATGTTAATGCTTAGCATTCTGGGTAAAATTTTCAGCAGACGACATATCAAATTTTTTTTTTTTTTTTTCCAGAAAACAACTTCTGACATTTCATGCAAACTGTCTCCAATGGAAATTTCAAATCCTGTTTTCTGGGGAAAATAAGAAGAATATCATAAATTTGTCGTCTGCTGAATAAGCCCAGAGAGTGGTAAAAGTTATGTATTAGTACACATACCAAGGTTTAGCAATCTCGGAGACGGAGATGTGTTAGAAATTCTACTATCAGACCGGTAAGAACACACGCTCAGAAGAGTGGCCTCCCTTTCATTAGCATATCTCAGTGGAGTTTGGCGTGCTTGATCTTGAAGGCCTTCATTAACATTGTTAGAAGACATAGACAATGACCTTCCTAGTAACACAGATCAGTAATAATAATGATGTTAGTGGTTAGAAAAATAATAGAACAATCATTATTCCAGATAAAATTTTACAACAAAAACTTAAGTACACTACAACCTCTTTATAACATGGTTCATTATAATATGATTTTGGATATAACACGGTGCAAAGATGGAGCCCAAAAATGTAAAGATTATATTGAAAAATGACCATAAATGGTCATTTTTCAATATTATCTATACATTTTTGTTTGGATATAACATGGTTGTTTAACTAACATGCTATGGACCCCAACAATAGTGTTATAAAGAGGTTGTGGTGTAGTTTTCTTATTTCTGCAGAGCTCCAGATAAGAGGGGTATAAAAAAAAAAAATATTTTTCTTACTTCTCAATAAAATCATGTTTGGGTAGATATTATAAGCACCTCAGCTTCTAATGAGTACCGGTACATACGACAAATGTTTTCATGGAGAAATAAGCAAATTATCAGTAGTTTTCATCTGAAACAGTGCCATAGCTAAAGCTATGTTTGTTTGTGTTGAGGTTTTACGGCCCAGTCAACCCAATGGGGTCATGTCAAGCGCGGTCAATTTACCTAACCACACATTTACTGGGCAGGCTTAGTCCTCTAAGCGGTTAACTAGTACTGTGCTATGTTTCTGAATGAAAACATGGTTTAGCGTCTCACTTCTCTATTCTCATCAGATGCTAAACTATGTTTTGTTGTTTTTTGTTTTTTTTTTCTGCAGAGAAATAAGTAAACCTATTTACACACAATTCTTTGATAACCATGCCCCACCCCACTCTTCCCCCACCCCACCCCAAACCCCAACCCACCCACATCTCGAACAGCCGGGGAATAGTTAGGGCTATGACTTTTATCTTTTATTTCAAGTCCTGCTAGCTGCCCATCAAAATCAAGCCAAGCATGACAGAAGTCCTGTTATCTGTCCAAAACTTGAAGTCTACAGCCAGTGGACTCTTCTACCACAACACTTTAGGCGGTCTATTTTCAATAGCAGGGTGTCTGGTTAGTTTTTATTACTACTATGATTCATAGAAATTCCTGTATTTAATGCAAACAGTGTAGTCCCTGATCAGACGCCACATTCTGTGGCGTCTGATCTGGGGCTACACTCTTTGCCAATGTCACTTTTATGGGATGCCCCTCAAAGACTCTTACTCATTATCCTCTAATCCCACTCTGATTATACAGTAGGGAGGCAGGAGGCATGGTTACAAACAACTGGTGCATTATCTGAATAGGATTTATTATTATTATGAATATTATTAAATAGTACCATATTTACCCTAAGTATTTCATATTTCCAGATAAGGCATTTCCTTTAAATGAAAAGTATTGACATTTTTCTTTTTTCTCCACAAAAACATATGTTGTGGGTACTTATTAGAAGTTTCTTGCAGAGGCGCTTCTAATGAGTACCCACAATATATGTTTTCAAGGAGGAATAAGGAAAATGTCATGTGGATATCCTCTCTTACCTGGATCTATGTATATATTTGGACAGACAGGCCTAAGCAAACTGTGTAGCTCCAGATCAGAGGCCACAGAACATGTCATCAAATCAGGGTCTACACTGTTCCCCACTCATTCAGCAGTCATTATATCAACAGTGTAAAACTGACATTCAAATTTTAGAATAACTATGGTAAGGAGGTAATGAATCCAAACATTAGGGTAAATATGTTTTTTTTTTTATATTACATACAAAGCTCAGGAACACAAGTTATATAACCAAATGATGGGTTAGTGACTTAAATAGCAAACACAAAACTCAGCTCCTGCTTCCTTATATTTAAGGTAATCATTGTATTTTTCAGACTAAATTCAGCACCAATCTGAAAATTTCCATATGATTTCTTGCAATATTTCACACATAAATAAGCAGACATATACAATAGCTAAGACACTGCACGCCACTCATATGAACAATATAGACTCATATAACCTGTACTAAGCTGAATGGGGGCTCAAAGCAAATGCAAACACAAAATTCCCAAATCAGTATGTGCATGTGTTTATTTTGATCAGGTTCTTTGCTGCGTGATAGTGTAATGTTGCTAAAACAGCAAAGGCTTTGACCAATCTGGCTAGATGTGCAGGCCGATCAAGATCTGTCTGGATCACAAAGAGCCTCTCTTTCCATCATATTACCATGACTAATCATGTTTGGCATTTTATTTCCCTTTCCACATTATTGGTCTATCCAGGAAGTGTGATAATGAAAGGAGACAATTTGCATCAAAAGTTTCTCGGAAAAATAAGAATCATACCATCACTGCTGAATTAGCCAAAAGAGAGGTATAGGTCAATGCACTAATTTCTCTTTGGATTAACATTTTACCGCATACTGTACACAAAGCTACTTATGTTAACCTTTAAACTGCCAATCACAACAATTGTCGTCAGCTATGTCGTCTGCTTGTGATTTTAAAAGTCATTTTTGCAAACAGTGTGGACCCAGATCAGACTGCTCCTCTAGGAGCAGTCTGATCAGGGTCCACACTATTTGCCTGCATGCAAAAATAGGTTTGAAAAGTTTGCAAGAATATTCAGCAGACGAAATAAACAGACGACATTTTCAGATGCATGTTTTCTTGGCGTTTTAAGGGTTAATGCTTAGATAAAATTTTCTGCAGACGACATATTGAAATATTTTTCTTATTTTTTTCCAGAAAACAGGATTTGAAATATCATGCTTAGCACTCTGGGTAAAATTTTCAGCAGACGACATATGGAAATATTTATTTTTTTCCCAGAAAACAGGTTTTGACATTTCATGCAAATTGTCTCCATTTGGAGACAATTTGCATGAAATGTCAACTCCTATTTTCTGGGAAAAATAAGAAAACTATCATCAATTTGTCATCTGCTGAATACTAAAGCATCAAATTTTCATGTAAATAAGTCTTACCTCTTCTACCTCCAACATTGAGGTAAGGTTCACATGAGGCTGCTATCTCTGCTAGATTAGGGGTTCCAGCTCTAGGATCCGACTCAGATCTTCTGTGGCGGGGACCACTCCGGTTGCTTGGGGTAGGAGAAGGTGGACCTGGTGTGATTCTGTCATAACCATCATCAGTCAAAACACTTCCCTCCCTAGTTGAAAGAGGAGCAACTCTCTTCCCTCGACCAACTACAGACAGAAAAGAAGGATGAATATTCAAACAGGAAAAATGTAAAATGTATTTTATAAGAACAGTTTTTGTTTTGTTATTTTTTTTACAGAAATTCCTCTCAACCTTAAAATTCTGTGAAAGAATAAATAAAACCAGTAACGGTGTCTCTCCACTACAAATTTTCAATTTTTCTACTGCTGGGACCTTGAAAATTTGTTCAAGGTTACCAAAATTTAATCAGTTCTTTGTTATGTCCCAATTATGTATCTATGAAAATTTTGTAAGAATACAACACCACTAGTTCACAAGATATTGTGCAGACAAGAAAGTATCACACAGACGCCAACGGTATCCACACCAAAATCAATACGTCCTCCTCCCCAAAGGTGAGGAAATACTCAGGAAATTTCTATGAGAATTTCAATATAGAAATCACTTTATATTGACCCTTTTGTTTCAAAATATGTACCTATCCAACTAGTAACTACATGCTTGCAGACTTTTTTCAGACAGGCCCTGTTAAAACTTCAACAGAACTGAAAAATAGTTACATGCCTAGAATTTCTTTCAATCTATTCCAGGACAAAGAAATAATTTTGAATGCCAATAAAGAAAAATCAACATATGGGCTGTGACACAAGCAAAGAGGTGTCTTTGAACATCTGCATAATGCACAGATTCAGGCCCCAAGGTTATAAAACTTTTTTTCATGCTCAACTCAGCTGAGCATTAAATTTTCTGTTATTAAATATGAAAATGCCAACAATAGTTGGCATTTTCATATTTATTAGCAGAGAAATTTTCATGCTCAGCAATGTTTAGCAAGAAAGAGTTTGCATTTGTTAGTAATTTGAGATTTATTAGCAGGAAAAATTTAATGCTCAACTGAAATGAGCATGAAAAAAGTTTTATAACCTTGGGGCCAGATTCATTCCCCACATCTGCAGTCTCATCTGGCATTTGCTCTCCACTGATACATTCCATAGCATCCAATGATTCTGTTAGCGAACAGCGAAGGCCTTAATCAGACTGCACTGATGTGCAGGCTGATCTGGACCTTCACTGTCAGCATATGCCCAAAGAAACGCTTTTGCATGACACAGCCCACATGGTAAATGTCCACCATTTTGTTCAAAACTTACTTTTGCATAAATCTTTTTTTTAATTGCTTGTTTCATAAAACACATGCACTTTGTGGAATAACAAAGTGTAGAACTGAGCAGTGTGATCAGGGTCTGTACTGTTTGCATATGCAATGTTCAGAAAAGCTGGTGTACATAATTTCAGGTATGTGCAATAATGTATGAAAAATGTATAAAATATGTATGAAAAAAAAAAAAAAAAAAAAATAAATCCCATCTCTGGTTAAGCCACCAGAAAGTTGTGAAATGTTTCTTATTTCTCCATGAAAACATATGCCTCCATGAGATACTTCTGATGATTATCCACAAAATATCTTTTTGTGAGGAAATTAGAAAGAACAATTCCCTGTACTCCTTATCTATACTTCTGATCACACAAAGACACCAATCAGACTGTCAAGAAGTACTTGTTTATATATGCTTGAAAGATCCTTTACATCATGACCCCATGATCTGGTTCAAATATTAATAAGGCTGCATTAATACATTTTTATTTTTCAAAATCAGTATCTTGTCTATCTAAAATATCGGAAATCCTGTAGCTAGTTTTAATTTTGTTCAGAAAATTTCAACAATTTAAAAAGTTCAGCTTAAAGAGCCATTATTTCTTACACCATTTCAAACTGAAAAGATTCAGTTCAAATGAAGTGCACATACCGTTTATTTCTTTATATTTCAACAACTAGGAATTTATTTTCAATACTTTATGCAAACTCGTTAAATCTTTGAACTAACCAGCAAGTATGAAACAACCATATTATTCCTAAGTACAGGAGTGGACAGCTCAGAGCAAAGTTTAGACCTAGATCAGATGCCGCTTTATGCGGCATCTGATCAGGGTCTACACTGTTTGCCACTTATCAAGCAGTTTTTAGACACATCAACAGGTAGTAGAATGGACTTGTTCAAATAATTTTAGGAGAAGTAGGGTAAGGAGTTCAGGGGTCCCAATATTTAGGGTAAACAGGGTAAATATAGTTCTCACTACTAACTGTTTGAAGTGAATACCTGCATAAAGAATCAACTATATCACAAGCATACTGATAAGTTTGTAACTACAGATAAGAGGGGGGTATCAGGTAAATATTTTTCTTATTTCTCCACGAAAACATATGTTGTCGGTACTCATTAGATGCGCCTCTCCGAGGCGCTTCTAATGAATACCACAACATATGTTTTTGTGGTGAAAAAAGAAAAATATCAGCAATTTTCGGCTGGAAAAAATGCCTTGTCTGGGGCTATGTTAGTTTGATGTTGAAAAGAGTGTATTTTCCAGTCTATTTCAGCTACAAAGTGGACTTTGCTTGATAGAGTTGAGGTATTACGGGCATGTGAACCCATTAGGGTCATGATGAGTGCGGTCAGTTTTCCCAACTACACCTTTCCGGGACAGTCATTTAAGCGGTTAACCAGTACTTATGCACATTCTTTTGCCAGAAACTGACAGCTGCCCTTCTTGAATCAGCGGAAGGGAGAGAATGACCGCAGAAAATATTTCATAATCAATCTCCATGAAAGAATGTTGCCAAACCCGGCAGGATCGAACCCGGAACGTCTGATCACTAGTCAGATGAGCATCAACAAAGTGGAAAAAGGTCCCTTATTTCATATATGCATTCATACAGTCTGATCAGAGCTTCTGCTTGTTCTAAAGTATCCACTGATTCTGTAAGAAAACAACAGACTGTGCAAATGTGTGGGCCAACCAGGGCCTATGCTATTGGCAAATGCAATAAGGGTTCTGAAAGGATTAATGGATTATAAGGACATTGGGTAGCAATCATACTCTAACTATCCTAAACATCCATACAAGCATGTGTTAGCAACCAGTGTAGACCCAGATCAGACTGTAGAATGCACCATCTGTTCAGTATACATTGTTTGTCATTCAACCAACAAAGCCTTAGATATACCAAGTTGTCAAAAGGGATAAATTCAGAATAAATACTGTAAAGAGTTACAGTGTCCAAATATTTAGCACAAATAAGGGTTTTGTTTGTGTTGAGGTTTTACGGCCCAGTCAACCCAATGGGGTCATGTCGAGCGCGGTCAGTTTACCTAACCACACATTTACTGGGCAGGCTTAGTCCTCTAAGCGGTTAACCAGTATTGTGCACATTCTTTCGCCAGAAACTGACAACTGCCCTTCTTGAATCAGCGGAAGGGAGAGAATGACCATAGAAAATATTTCTTGATCAATCTCCACGAAAGAATATTGCCGACCTCGGCGGGGGTTGAACCCGTGACCTCCTGGTCTCCAGTCGGACGGCGCACCTAACTGAGCCACCGAGGCTGGCAGCACAAATAAGGTACTAAACGGTATAAGCAAACAGTGATGACACAGAGCAGACTGCAGCTGTGCATTCTGGTTAAGACATTTGTTGTTTAGTGTTAACCCTGGTCCTGCTGAACTCCAATATGTTCTGCCTTTGCAAACAGTGTAGATCCAGATCAGTTGGCTTCTAAAGAAGCCAACTGATCTGGATCTGCACTGTTTGTCATTTTGAAGTTTGTGATTTGTATCAAGTTATCTGATTGGCTAAAAATTAGCAGTGAGTATGGCATCTTAATTTATTCAGCATGGAATGGGTTAAGTTACTGTGGATGAACAGTGGAGACCATGATATGAATAAATGTAGCTACAGATATGTGTGCCCAACAAAGTCTCAGAGCCATGCTGTCTTTCACTGGTTTGTTTGATTTGGAGTTTTATGGCCCAGTCAAGATTGTTAATGTCATGTCAAGCCAGTCAATTAACCTACTTTCACTTTTCCTGAGCAGAATGTGGCATCTGTTCTGGGTCTACACTGTTTGCTCAGGTCTGTTTGTCTGAACACTTAGAGTAAATATTGTATAAAGCTTAATCTGATTTTAATGAAAACATTACCAGTTTTCTTATCCTCAAAGGACCTCCTTGTTCTAGAGTATCTATCAAAGTGAACTGGTGATACTAGACTTCTGTCCGTACTCAGCCTGTCTGGGCTAATCGCTGGCAGTCTCTCCGTACTTCTAGATTTGGTTCTTGGCAGTGGGTTTGGTTTCTGGTTCCTAACTTGACCTAATCTTCGAACACCATCTCTGGAAAATTATATCATTATTCTAGATAAGAGAGGTATCCAGAAAGATATGTTTCTTACTTTTGCTTTAAAGCATGTGTTGTCAGTACTCATAAGAATTATCACACTCTTGCAATTCTAATGAGTACCTTAATACTTGAGAACCCACAAGCTGTTTTCATGGAGAAAACAATTAAAATTTCAATACTTAACAATGAATGAAGAAACATTTTATTTAGAGGTTTGAAATACTGCTAAGGTTAGCAATTTTATCACACAACTTCTGGCTCTACGATATATAGAGCTTAATGCACCCTGAGTTTAAAATACAGGAACTATTTCCCCGAGAGACTTGCAAATCTGATAAACAAACGAGTGCATAGCACGAGTTTGTTTATATGATTTGCAAGTCTCGAGGCAAATATTTCCATATTTTAAACTCAGTGTGTATTAACTAATATATTAAATATCACAGAAATGATTTTTTTTTCTCCCGATTCTGTTTTACGCTCTTTCAAATGACGTAAATACGTTTTGCGACGTTACATTATCTTCACTTGTCGCGTGGTGTGATAACGTTTTAAAGGAAATATTTCCTCCTGGGAATATAAATTATATTTCCTGCAGAAATTACTAAAAATAGCTTCAGATATGAAGTAATTTCAAATATGTTTTGTTATTTTGCTAACAGGTTTTCAAAATCACCATTCTGTGTCATAACAATAAATAAGAGAAAACCAAACAAATGCTAAGTTAAAATGATGAAATGAACAATAGAATATGAATATAAAAAACAAAATTAGAGCTTTTATTGTGTCCCTTTTGACCTGTTTGAACACTGCTTACACCTCTTTTGCAGTTATGGTATAAGTGAAAGTTCATAACGAGTTAGAGCTCTTGATGACAAGGAAAAAACCTTCTTTTAGTAGACAAAAAGCAGCTTTGATCCTTGCAAATATGATAATATCAGAAACAGAAACTTTTTATAATATGTGGCTAAATGTTTATAAAGTTGGTCACGTCAAGCGAAAAAGTGTCTTTGAACATAAGCAAAATGTGCAGTTTCAGATCAGCCTGAACATGTGCAAAGAATCATCCGGGCCTTTGTTCTCCATTTAGACAATTTGTAGTATCCGATGATTCTGTTAGCAGACAGTGGATGCCCTGACCAGACAGCAGATGCATATGCCCAAATACAAGTGACAAAGCAGGTTGTATTCATATGCAGGATAAGGTAACTATGACACATTTTGGTGCAAAAAGAACAAAAATTATCCTAAAATATCTTCTCAACTATCATCTTAACCCATTTATGTTAAGTGAACTCTTCTACAGCAACCCTTTTGACCAGTCTGTTTCCAATAACACGGTATCTGGTTAGTTTTATTACTATATTTTATAGAAATCCCTGTAATTAATGCAAACAGTGTAGACCCTGATCAGATGCCACATTCTGTGGCATCTAATCTAGGTCTGCTCTGTTTGCCAATTATCCTTTTGGGGGTTTCCTGACTAAAAAGGGTTCACTGATGGTATAGTTTATGTCAACTTACTTGATATATGGTGATGGCGTAAAGCTCCCATTCTCTATATCTCTATTCATTAAATCCTCTGCTCTGTTAGCTTTCTCTTTTAAACTAAGATGGCGTGTCAGACCTTTAGACCCTACAAAACAGACAAAAATCATTATGAGTCACAATGAAGTCAGGCCTAATTTACATTAAAAATATGAAAATACCCAAACTCCAGCTTGTTCATCCACACAGTTTGGTCAGCTTTTTATTAGATATATTCTTCAAACAATACAGTAAATGTTTCAAAATTCTGAAGGGAAGAAAAACAATAATTAGGCCTATATTTGTTACATCTCCTTACAACTAAAACTAAAGGAAGTAAACAATTTCTTTTTTTTATATCTCAAAAATTATTCCAGATGACTTCTTAATGTGTATTTGATAATTCTGGGATAGTTTTCTCCAATTCACCAAAAATCATATGTTTTCTCCATAACAGTTCTCCACATAAAACACATTGTGGTACTCATTAGAAGTGCCTCAGTGAGGCACTTCTAATGAGTACCCACAATATGTTTGTTTTTTTGTTTTTTTATGAAGACATAAGACAAATTATCCCAGAATGTTCACCTTTACCAAATACTCCTCCTTAATGAGTCCTCTGTTTACAATCTGCACCTTTAAAGAATTTAAGGTATAATTCAGTAAAAAAATACAAAAAAAAAAAAAAAAAAAATGGACTGTGCACACCCACAGGCTCATTTAGTTCTTATGACAAAAAAAAAAAAAAAAAATAAATAAATAAAACAGCTTTCATTACCATATGGATAAATAATTCCAAAACCCACTCTAAATCTTTAATTTTGAATTGATTATGACATTAACTAAGGTTTAACAGCAAGGTTAGTGTATTTATGCCACATGAAATAGAAGTAATGCATTGACAAAAAATGCAACTTTTCAATACACAGGTAAGACCTAAAGGCATGTGTACACAAAAGAAGGAAGGTTATATTTTCAATAAGTCTATTAAATAAAAATAAGGGCAAGCTTTACATTATAAACCTGACGTTTACAATTTGAACCAATATCAAAGACAGAGAGAGAGAGAGAGAGAGAGAGAGAGAGAGAGAGAGAGTGTGTGTGTGTGTGTGTGTGTGTGTGTGTGTGTGTGTGTGTGTGTGTGTGTGTGTGTGTGTGTGTGTGTGTGTGTGTGTGTGTGTGTTTGCATGCATGGATGTGTGCATGCATGCATGTTTGTATGCATGTGCATGTGTGCATGCATGCATGTGTGTGTGTGTGTGTGTGTGTGTGTTTGTGTATACCTTTTTTAGTATTTCAGTTTGGATGCAAGAAGAAAAAAACAGCTGTGTAATTGCCTGACACAATGAAGAACACACATATACCAACTGCACATGTACTGGTAAATTCAATCAGCTATCAAATACAAAGCTGTTTAGCCATTAGTAAAGCCATTCTTTGATAATATATGCTTATGAGAATGGAAAGAGGGATGAGTTAGGATTATATGATTTGTGGCCGATATCTATCATCGTATAAAAAAGTAGAAGTGTTTGTAATGGAAAAACAATTTAGAAAGAACTAAAAGTAATCCCTATGAAACAACCTACCAGCTGTAAAATAAACAAAGTATTAAAAAAAGGAGTCTTAACCCTTCTCATGCTGAATAAATTAAGATGCCACACCCATTTCTAATTGTCAGCTAATCAGAGCACTTGATCCAGATTGTTAATATAAATTCACATACTGAATGGCAAACAGTGCAGATCCAGATCAGTTGGCTTCTTCAGAAGCCAACTGATCTGGATCTACACTGTTTGCAAAGGCAGGGTATATCTGGGTTCAGCAGGACAAGGGTTAATGCATTCATGTTTGGATAACTGCCATGAACCCTCACATCATGGATCAGAACCCTTTGAAGGGTTCATTGTCTGTTTAAAGGGATTTCATCACAGCTCCATATATGTGGGGTGTCCAGGTATACATTTTTCGTATTTCTCCATAAAAACATATGTTGTGGATAATTGAAGAGGTGCTTCTAATGAGTACCCTCAAGGTGTTTTCATGATGAAATAAGAAAGCTGTCAATACGGTAAATGTCCTAAAATTTTGAACATTTTTTCCATACTTTTACTCTGTTGTTTCTTAAAATACTTAGTGGAAGGACAAACAATGAAGACCCTGATCAGACTGCTCCTGAGCAGTCTGATCTGGGTCTGCACTGTTTGCCTGTGCCTTTTTTTGGAAACTTTGGTGCATGAAATTTTAGAACATTTACCATACGTTTTGTTTGATAAAAGCTTTTTTAGATAGAGCTATGACAGATTTTTTTGAATTTGCTTTTATTGGTTCTGTTGGTTTAAACTGATTACCTCATTGTAAACTGTGCAGTGTAGATATAATCATACACTGCAGAATTATTCAATTTTGCATTGTATGACATGGATCCACACTGTCTGGATATATCTCTTTCCCCGGATGCTAGGCGTTAATACGATAATGCATACATGAACAACAAATGACCTGATAAGTCGGCACATTTTTACTATCATGGAAACACTCCTATACAGTTTTGACCCCCTTAAACCCCACTTTTATACTGTAAAACTGGGGTTTACAGGGGTCTACATTAATTTTCTTATTTCTCTCAAAAATAGATTGTGGGTACTTGTTAGAACTGCCTCGCCATTTTAACAAGTACACACAATCTATGTTTTGAGCAGAAATACGAAAACTACCAGAATTTTTCATCTGAAAGTTTTCATTTTTTTGGTAGTAAAATTCTCAATATATTTGAATAGGCGTGTTTTCGTAATGCAGTCTAATCAGGGCATTTTAGTATTTTGCCACATTATTTTTCACGCTATCCAGCCTACAGGAGAATCCAGATAAATATTTTTGTTATCTTGTGGGTACACGTATGTACTCAGGGTACTTGTATACACATATATATGTGAGGTACTTCGTATAAGTAACCATAACACATTTTCATAGAGAAAGAGAAAAATATATCAGTACTTTTTAAATGGAAATGTGCCTACCATCAAGCCTCATTGAACATCTTGATCAGACAGTGCAGAATTTTAGAATTTGTTCATTGTGTGAAAAGGCTCCTTTTTGAAAGACCCAGCACAAATGGAAAAAAGGCAAAAATAAAAGCTGTATGGAGACTTAGACTGGTACTCGTTTATGTTAAATACAAAGACTGTTCCACCAGAAATAAGGCATGCTATATTCCTGACAAAATGTCTTGGACCCCAATGTGGAACTACTTTCTTCTAAATCAGTGAATGGTTTTCCATCATCAAAAACAACTCTACATAACTAATTCTAATCTAAACCCTACCCCACTCCTAGCCCCAACAAAAAATATTAATGTGATTACCCTAAATAACTGGTCACCTTACACAGCATCAGCTTAAGTTTTTTTTTTTGTTTTTTTTTTCAGCCAAAGAGTAGATATTTTGTCTTATTTCTCCATGAAAATATATGTTGTGGGTACTCATTAGAAGTGCCTCACTAATCAACATATGTTGTGGGTACACATTAGAAGCACCTCACTGAGGTGCTTCTAATGAGTACCCATAACATATGTTTTCATGAAAAAATAAGAAAAATATTTACACGATACCCCATCTTATCTGAAGGTATATTGTTCTTAACTAAACCTGAATTTCTGTGTAGCTATGTATGCATACACGCCTGGTTATTAATAAACAGTGGTACAGAGATTCTGAGCCCTAATCTATTAACACCTTTATTGTGTATGGGGAATGAATACAACTTAAGAGTTTGACACCAATTGTCAAGGGAAACAAATTTTGTAGACAGAAATTTAGTTCCCTATAGTACTTGAATTCAATCAATAATGGAAGCAACTCTTAAAGGAAAGAGTTTCCCTCTGTCAGAAGGGAGTTAATACTTTTATGTAGGAGTGATTTCCCTTGAATGGGTATCCATTCTTCTTAGTACCCCTTAAGCTCAACTGAAATAGCCTGTAAGAGGGTAAATGGATCCACATCTATAGTAAAACTTCAATGACTTGAACACTGATGGCTTGTTTACCGTGGCTGATTCAAACTCATTTTTTAGTTCCTTGGAAATTTTTCTAATAGCTCATTTAGGGATATTTTAGGAAAACTTTTCTTACTTTATCATGAAAATGTATGTTTATGTACTTATTAGAATTGCCTCTTTGAGGTGATTCTAATGAGTACACTCAACCTACCATCATTTATGGAAGACTGAAAAGACATCCTGATAGCTTATTTCGTGAAATTTTCTTATTTTATCATGAAACTGTTTGTTGTGTGTACTCTAATTGAGACAATTCTAATGACACATCTAAATTGCCCACATTTGCCTCCTAACCTGACACTATGATTAACCCTCAGTGCTCAAACTACCCATGTTTACAAAGTTTTATGGTTCCAAAGATGTAAGAGCCACTGAAGTTCAACTGTAAATTGTAACATAATGATTAGGGCTACGTTCAGTATAGCAAATCACTGGCGAGACTTTTTTAAAAACTATTTTTATCTTCTGAACGATTATTGTAAATCCATCTTATGTGACCTCCAATTAGAGAGTGGTCATTATTCTTGTAAAAGAAACTTGATATTAAATTGAATAAATAATATCAATAATTAATAATTTAATAAAGTAAACATTCCCATATTTTTTTTTACAAACAAGCACACAAGTTTTATTTGCATAGGCCTACATCTTGGTTGTGCCAAAAGACAGCATGACAATAATTTGGGAATGGTTGCTACCCTCCACTGAAAACTGTCACAACTGAATGGAAAGTTTGCTTTTGTTTTGCTAGTAACTGTGGACGTTGCTGTTAACTGAACGAAGCCCTGGTGATCCACATCTAATTCAATGATCTTTCTATGAGTTAACATTTACAATGCTATGGGCAAATTTAGCAGATGACAAACATGATATTTTTCTTATTTTTCCTAGAAAACAGGATTAGACACTTCATGCAAATTGTCTCCTAAAGAAATATTAAATCCTATTTTCTAGGAAAAATCAGAAAAATATTTCAAAATGTCATCTGCTGATTTTTTTTTACCCAGCATGCAAAGTGGAAATAATGAAGTGCGAAGGCTGCTAAGCCTCTTCCATTCTGGAAGCCCCACACCCAATAACAGACTTTGACCACACAGAGCTAACAAACCCATAAACATCTTGCCAGTGGGGGTGGGGAACCAAGTGGCTATAAGATTTTCAACTCTTTGAGTTTGTAACTCTCTCATGCTCCAAGTTCTTGATAAACCACTGGATTCTGCAAACAATTTCATCAACAAACAAACATATTATTTAATAGAAATACACTACCAGTTCTTTGGAAAAGTGCACAGAATAATTTGAGCAAAAGTGCCTGAACTCTCTGCACTAATTCATTAGATGAAAAATTAGCGATTCAAAGGATTTTCTTTACAATACCATTGTAGAAGGGTTTTTGATATAACATGGTTTAAAGATGGAATCTAAAAAGTTTTACCTAATTAAAAATGTATAGATTATATAGAAAATGACCATTTATTTATGGTCATTTTTCTATATAATCTATACATTTTTTCTTTGGATGACTAATGACTGCTTAGCTAAAACCTTTTTTCTTTTGGTCTGGACAATAGCAATAGTGTTATAACGTGGTTGTTGGGCATTTTCTTATTTTTCCCAGAAATAGGGTCTAAACAAGTAAATTTAAAATAAAAATGTTTTCAGTTTGGAATGTTTTTTCTAATTGATGTTCCAACATTAAATCTACTAGTGTTTTAAGGAGTTTTGACAAAATATATAAATGAGTTTTCATTTTATTAAATGTTATGAAGCACTTGCTTTGTGTAATACATGATTATTCAAGTTTGTATTTCTAAAGTAAGGCCTATAGTTATAGTTAAAATATAGGAATGAACTTCACTTTTTGTGGATTTTATCGATGTGTAAATGCCAGCAAATAAGTCACAAACTGAATAAAGCCAAATGGTTTTATGTTAAGTTTCTAAATGATCCATTGGCATTTGCACATTAATAAAATCTACAAAGATGAAATTTATTTCTTATAATTCCAATTTAATCATGTTTACATTGAAAACATGAGTCAAATAGCTTATTCTAGAAATCTACCCAAAGAAAACATTTCCAAGATCCCTGCTCAGTGGATTTATCAAAGCATAAAAACCATTTCTAATTTGCCCTCTACCAATCCAATGGCACTAAATTTGTTAAGTTGGAATTATTACATAATATTCCACACTATCAAGAAGACTCGAAGTTGGCTGCATAAAGGAGATGGCTCCTGAATAGGGGCATATAATTATAGAGTAAAATCTCAAATTTCCAATCCAGGTCTAGAGGAGCTGGAGGTTAATGATAATATGATCAGGGGCCTTTTCCCATATTACACGTCAAACATTTTCCTCATTTCCCAGAAAATATTTATAGTACCCTAAATTTTGGACACCTGAATTTGATGCCCTACTTGTTTTAAAATTTGAACAAAGTTACTTTATTATGTGTTGATGTGTCTATACACTGCCGGTTGAATAGCATGCAGTAGAGATCATTCTATGGCTACACTGTCTGCTCAGGCACCCCTTTCCCAATATATAGACTGTATTTGTTTGTTTGTGTTGAGGCTTTACGGCCCAGTCAACCCAACGGGGTCATGTCAAGTGCAGTCAGTTTACCTAACAACACGTTTACTGGGCAGGCTTAGTCTTCTAAGCGGTTAACCAGTATTGTGCACATTCTTTCGCCAGAAACAGACAAATGCCCTTCTTGAATCAGCAGAAGGGAGAGAAAATAACCATAGAAAATATTTCACGATCAATCTCCACGAAACAATGTTGCCGATCTCGGCGGGGGTTGAACCCGCGACCTTCTGGTCTCCAGTTTGACGGCGCATCCAACTGAGCCACCGAGGCCGGCTTATAGACTGTATTTACCCTAAGTATGTGGACTCCTAAGCTACCAACCATACTTATCCTAAAATTTAAAAATAGTCCATTCTGCTACCCGCTGATGTATCTAAAATATTGCTGTATGTACGGCAAACAGTGTAGACCCTGATCAGATGATGCAGAATGTGGCATCTGATCTGGGTCTACATTGTTTGCAAAGGCCTGTCTGTCCCAATACTTAGGGTTATAACGGTATGCAGTATTTAGTACTTTTATTTCATCCCAAATATTCTTGCAGGAGAAGATCTGAATGAAGTGACAAAGCTTTGTGATTGACTGATTGTGTTGGGGTTTGATGACATGTCAATCTTTGTGGGTCATTTTGTGGCTCCCAGAGAAAGGGAGAAAAGATATAGAAGAGATAGTAGAGGATATGAAAGAGAGGGACAGGGAAGAAAGAGGAAAAGGAATGAAAGTGAAGAAACAGAAGAAGTCAAAACATTCCCCCTCTACACTTACCTGCTACAAGGATAGCAGGCCTTGCCCAGCTGAAAGCCAATATCAGATGGACGCCCCAGTGTCGTAAGATACATGACACCTTCACCACACCCAACTACCCCAAACACAAGGCTTGTGTTCTGGGAAAATTTGAAATCAACACCTGAGCCACTGTGTGAGAAAGTGTTCCTTCAGATGTGTATACCCAGCAAAGGCTCAGATCAGTCTGCATGTCAGTACAGTGTACAAGTACACACAATCTATGTTTTGAGCAGAAATACGAAAACTACCAGAATTTTTCATCTGAAAATTTTTTTTCTTGGTGGTAAAATTCTCAATATATTTGAATAGGATTGTTTTCATAATGCAGTCTATTCAGGGCATTTTAGTATTTTGCCACATTATTTTTCACGCTATCCAGTCTACAGGAGAATCCAGATAAATATTTTTATTATCTTGTGGGTACACGTATGTACTCAGGGTACTTATATACACATATATATATTCCATTGGGTGGAACTTAACCAAACCTACTGCATGACTTTCCCACATGGTAAGGGTGTGTGAGAGCAACATTATTTTTCTGTCTGTCCATCTGTCCATCCGTCACGCTATGAGCAACATTAGCACCAAGCATGGGGATTCTGCAATGGTATGCCATCAACTGTGCAATCTAGTTTTTTTTATCTTTAATTTTCCCAGAAAAAAGGAAAAGGATTTGACATTTCATGCAAATTGTCTCCAGTGGAGACAATTTGCATGAAATGTCAAAACCTGTTTTCTGGGAAAAATAAGAAAGATATTTCTATATATCGTCTGCTAAAAATGTTACCCAGAATGCTAATCAAGAATGCCCATCAAAGACAGATGCACAGACAGATCAGAGTCTTCACTGGGCAAACATCATAAGGTACATTTTCTCAAGTTGGGGCAGAACTTTATTTGTCAATCTCTGTCACCTTTAGCTAATTGATCAATTTAATGCAGTGATACTTACTTGCCATATGTTCTTTTCGACCAGTATCACCAAACGGGTTTGAAGGCAGACACTGAAAAAAAAAAAAAAAGAAAAAAAAAAGTTGAAAGAATATCAAATGTGTTTTCCTTATGAAAAACATAACAAACCTGTGTTATAGCATATTGAGGGTTGAGTGCAAGACTGTGGTAACTCAAACATATTTTTGAAACCCTTGTTTAGGGGCAAATTTGACCCCTTTGTAAACAATGCAAATTTAGGTGCCATTGCTCATATGAGCAATGGCACCTAAATTTCCATTGTTTACAAAAAGAAATGTTGTAATCTTCATAATGCCTTCATGGTGAGGAGATTAAGTATTGGGAAAAACAACCATCTGACTTGCTACAGTCTTGCGATCAACCCTCGATATACAAGTTGGGCATCCAGACCTTGCAGCCTATTTCTGACACACGCACGTCAATAACTCTCTATCATGGCCAGACTGTACACAGTATACATTGCAATAGTCTCTCAGGATATGGTACCTATGATAATAACAATAAAGCATCTGTAATTCCTTTCATCAGGGTCTTTTTGTAAATAACATATTTAATCTAAACTATTGAACACCCGAATCCCTTACCATACCTGCCCTAAAATTTCAAACAAGTTCATTCACTCTAGGTTGGCAAAATGCTGGCAATTATGAGTATTTTCCATGTCGGCGGTAGTTACCAGTAAATGTTGGAATATACCAGCAAATATTTGTTTGTGTTGAGGTTTTATGTCCCAGTCAACACAATGGGGTCATGTCTAGCGCGGTCAGTTTACCTAGCCACACGTTTACTGGGCAGGCTTAGTCCTCTAAGCTGTTAACTAGTATTGTGCACATTCTTTTGCCAGAAACTGACAACTGCCCTTCTTGAATCAGCGGAAGGGAGAAAATGACCATAGAAAATATTTCATGATCAATCTCCACAAAAGAATGTTGCCGACCTCGGCAGGGGTTGAACCCGCGACCTCCTGGTCTCCAGTCGGATGGGGCATCCAACTGAACCACCGAGGCTGGCACCAGCAAATACTGGTCCTTTGAATTGACCATCCTGAAATTTATACAATAACCTACACTCAACATTCATAGCAGTTATTTCAATTTGTTTGTTTGTGTTGAGGTTTTATGGCCCAGTCAACACAATGGGGTCATATTGAGTGCGGTCAGTTTAGCTAACCACACTTTTACTGGGCAGGCTTAGTCCTCTAAGTGGTTAACCAGTATTGTGCACATTCTTTTGCCAGAAACTGACAACTGCCCTTCTTGAATCAGTGGAAGGGAGAGAATGACCATAGAAAATATTTATACTAAAGTTTAACACTAGTATCAACTTTTTCAGCAGAAATGTTAGCATATATGCCATATTTAATGATCAAAGTTTTAACGATATGTTAACTAACGACATTGTTAACTAACGACATCGTTAGTTTTGAACAACTGGGCCCTGGTCTTTTAGAACTTTTGAGCTCAGATATGAAACAGTGCATGGCAAAATCTACAATAAGACTTGTGTGACCAGCAAAGACTTGGATCAGATTAGAGATTTGGGACAAGGGTATACTAAAGTTTAATAAATTTTCAATGTAAAAGGTAAAATCGAACAATAAAGTGATTTTTTAACTTTCTCTGCCACAGGTGATAATAATAGGCTTTTGCAAGCAGCATAGATCCAGATGAGACGGCTCATATACACTGTTTGACATTCCATCTTCAACTTTACGTATAAACTTCTTTTCAAGCGATAGTTTGTTAAAAAAAGAAAAGCAGACGACAATGTCGTCTGAAATTTGGCACCGAAAGAGTTAATGTTTGCTTTTATTAAGCTTTAAGAAATTTCTTGATTGAAATGAAAATAAAATAGACATTAATCTGTTTACAACACAGTTTGTAATAAGATTTTTTATATTTGCCGGGATCGTCACAAACCAATGATCCCGGCAAATACAAAAAGTCCTTAGTGAGCTAATCCAACACGCTCCCATATGTAAAAATCCAAAGCTATATTAAGAGACCGGCGTGATTCCCGCGCCTGTCAAAAAGTGCCTTCCAACATGAACAGACTGAGATCAACCTGCACATGCACAAAGTATCGTCTGGGCCTTTGCTCTCTATTCATACATTCTGTAGTATCCAATGATTCTGTTAGATGACAAGGAAGGCTCTGATCAGACTGCACAGATACACAGGCAGATCTGGGCCTTTGCTGTCAACATACTTTTGTCAACATACATAAGACATATTTTTGCATGGCGCGACCTATATATGAAAACAAAGGTTCCACTCAATGTTGCTAGAAGCGTGAGGGGTGTTGCATTTTTTTCATTATTTCAATCAAATGAAGTCTGCTATTTTCTGTTTTTGATTTGTTCTGTATTTCTAAAGGATGTCTACTTAGTAGTTGGCGTAAACTGGTCTAACATTGATGAACATCATGACGACTTTATATACTCACATCAAAAATAACTTCCCCTTTCTTCTTTTTACTCAAATCTTCAACGGACGCCCTCAAATCTTCTTTACTTGGTGCTCGTACCGGCCCTAAACTTGTTACAGATTTACGATTAATCACTTCTGTCCAGGCTTCTCGAAGTCTGTTCTTCATCTTTCGACTCTTAGCAAAGTCTAGCGGAGTGAGTCCTCGGTCATCTGTTAGAGTGACATTAGCACCATGTTCTAGTAGTACATTTGTAGCTCTTTCATGGTTGTTGTAGGCCTGAAACAATAAACACAAGATACACTATAACTTGTTTATAGGATGGTTCATTATAAGACGGTTTCAGAGACATGAATATAAAAGAGGACCCTAAAAGTGTTGTATTAAAACAAAAATGTACAGATTATATAGAAAAATGACTATCCTTAAATGTATATATTATATACAAAAATGACCATAGGTTATATAGAAAAAATGACCATTTATGTTTTTGTTTGGTTACAACACAGCTGTTAAGCTACAATGTTTGTTTGGTTTGGATCCTAGCAATAGTTTTTTAAGGATGTTTTTGTGTACATGTATTAACCCTTGTCCTGCTGAATAAATTAAGATGCCACACCCTTTTCAATTTTTCAGCTAGTCAGATCACTTGATCCAGATTGTTGATAATAGTTCACATACTGAATGGCAAAGAGTGCAGATCCAGATCAGTTGGCTTCTTAGAAGCCAACTGATCTGGACCTACACTGTTTGCAAAGGCAGAGTATGTCCGGGTTCAGCAGGACAAGGGTTAAGAACTTACTCTCAGGGCCCAGTTGTTCAAAGCGTTGTTAGCTTAACGAGCTCGTTAAGGGTCATTTCGTTAAGTGTTTTAGCAGATTCAATATACACTATTCTGATATTTTTTGCTGAAAAAATGTGAGTAGCTCAATATAAATTTTAACGTATCGTTAACTAATGATATAGTTAGCTTTGAACAACTGGGCCCAGGCTTGCAACATGCTAAAGGTTAACCCTTATCCTGCTGCACCCAAATATGTCCTACCTTTGCAAACAGTGCAGATCCAGATCAGTTGGCTTCTGAAGAAACAACTGAGCTGGATCTGCACTGTTTGTCATTAATTATGTGAACTGGTATTAAAATCTTGACCAAGTAATCTGAATGGCTGAAAATTATTAGTGGGTGTGGCATCTTAATTTATTCAGCATGGCATGGGTTAAGTGCAGCTACTTTTTTCATTTGTCTTTATTTCATTTTTAATGCTTAGCATGCTGGGAAAAATTCAGCAAACAACATTTTCAAATTATTTTCCTTATTTTTGTTGCCATTCTATGCATATTGTCTCCTTTGCATTAAAGGTCAAAGTCTATTTTCTGAAAAAAATAAAAAAAAATATATATAAAAACAAAAATCAATTTTTCAGCTGCTGAATCTGCCTGAGTGTAGTTAAGGTTAAATTAAACACCGTATTTATTTATTTACCTTTGTTCAGACACTTGGCCAAAATACAGGATTTCTGGGCAAAATATAGAACATTAAACAGGACAGTGTACAGAATAACAGGACAAATATAGGATACAGGAAGATTTTTATATCCTTCCAGCAGCAGTTTGATCTGGGTCTACAATGACTGCTCAGGCATGTCCATCTAAATGTTAGATAATTATGTTAAGTCACAGTGACGCTAATACAATATTATTACAGGGTAAAGCTGTAAGCTTATCAGTATTTACAGAATCAATAAAATACGTTTAACCTTTACCACTATATCAGGAAATTCAGCAGACAACAAATTGTTGATATTTATCCCCACGCTAAAGCTATTGTGAATGCCTCCATCCATCTGTCTGTCCATCCGTCATGCTATCTCCTCCTAAACCACTGAGCAAAATTAAACCAAACTTGCTACATGACTTCCCTATGTGGTAAGGGTGTGCGAGAGCAACATTATTTTTCCCTCCGTCCATCACACTACCTTCTCCTAAACCATTGGGTGGAACTTAACCAAACCTGCTGCATGACATTCCCACATGGTAAGGGTGTGTGAGAGCAACATTATTTTTCTATGAGCAACATTCGCACCAAGTGTGGGGATTTTGCAATGGTGTGCCACTGATTGTGCAATCTAGATTTTTTTTTGTTTTGTTTTTTATTTTCCCAGAAAACAAGATTAGACATTTCATGCAAACTGTCTCCAGTGGAGACAATTTGCATGAAATGTCAAAACCTGTTTTCTGGGAAAAATAAGAAAAGTATTACTACATGTCATCTGCTGAAAATTTTATCCAGAATGCTAACTGTCAACTAATGAGACAGAGTAGCAGTTTCCTATTATCTCCCTTGGTAAGTAAGCACAAGGTAAACCAAATACAAATTCGATTTTTTTTTATCTTTTCAAACTGAATTTTCATGATAACTTTTTAATATGTTTTTATAAAAACTATCCGAGATAAAAGTTGAAGAGGAAGATAGGTGCCAACATCTCTCCAAAAGTTTCCATGGGTGTAACACTAAGCAAATGTGTTGTACACTGATGGTGATTTTGAAAAATATAAAATTCTACAGATTTTCTAAGTCCTTGGTCGACGTTCACATGCACTTTCCGGTATTGTATACTATAGCCAATCTTTGGTTGATGCATGTACTTTTATTGCTATTTATAAGCATTCATTCAACCATGGCTTTATTCATATAAACAGTTCAGGGCATTAGAAAAGCAGAACATTTAGCTGTTTTTGCTTTTATTCTTCAAGAAGAGTGTGACATACTAGAATCATGTCGCTTGGATATCTGCTGTAGTCGTGATCAATGCTTTATGGGTTAAAATGCTCCATAATATATGGGTCAAACATTAAAGCTTTAAACACTGAAAAATGTCTGAAACTCGAAACATTTTTCGCAACATTTGCAGTGTATAATACAGTATTCTCTTGCAGTATTTCTAAGCATCACAAATCTTACCGTTATATGAAGTGGTGTTGCCCCAGCAAATCCCCTTGAGTTGACCTCTGACCCTCCATCTAGCAATGTACTAATACAGTCAGCATTACCCGTGAGAGATGCACAGTGTATTGGTGTAAAACATCTTTTGTCCTTACTCTCTGGAATGAAAATGGTTACATTAAGATTTATATTTTTAACTAAGTAAAAAAAAAAAGTCCAGCCTTTGGGCATATATCATAGTTTCCAGATAAGTTTTTCTGTATCAAAATGTATTAATATTTTTCTTATTTCTCCATGAGAAACACCTCACTGATTGGTCAAGATCTAAATGCTTGCTATATAATCAATTGTAATCTGGCGACCCCTAAAGGGGAAATGGCAAATAGTGCAGACCTTGATCAGATGCCGCAGAATGCGATGTCTGATCAGGGTCTCCACTGTTTTCAAATGGATTAGCCATTTTTCCCTAAGAATATCTAAATCACACAGACTGACATACCTAAAATTGAAATTAGACTCTTCCAATACACAATGTGGTGGAGTCTATTCACGCTACAATAGGATAAACTCTATAAGGTATGAAGAGCCTAAACATGAAAAGTAAAGTGTTTCACAAGACTGAATATATGTGCAGGCTGGTCTGGATCTTTTGTTGCTCACCATAGCCCAATTGTATTATTACAGTGCTCCTATACAGAGCACCTCTTGCCCTTTCCTGCCACCCCTCTGTCCTTTTAAAGCTGGCTTCTGCCTTATTTTATCTCCACACATTAAACCCTAGATTTTGGTGAAAATTTCATGAACACTGGACCAACATTAAAAAAGTTATCAATATTATCCTTAACCACTCTGTGGGCTCATTTAGCAGATAACAAAATTATGATATTTTTCTTATTTTTCCCAGAAAACAGGATCTGACATGTCATGCAAATTGTCTCCATTGGAGAAAATTTGCATGAAATGTCAAAACTTGTATTCTGGGGAAAATAAGAAAAATATTTCAGTATGTCGTCTGCTGAAAATTTTACCTAGAGTGCTAAACATTAACAGTCAGTTTTATGTGTATTCTAGTCTGAGGCATTTATTGTGGAATACATTTATATTTTGTAACATGTCTTGATACTAAGCACATCATATGACACATGGTGCCCTCTTTCTAGTATAGCCAGACAAAAAATGCCCTACCCTGCACCAAATGACCTCAAATCCAGATTCAACATTCTAGAACTTAGGTGCATGAATCTTACCTAAGTTTGGCCCTCCAGATATAATTGTAGACACAACATTTTGGGCAATTAAGGCTTTAGATTGAGCAGCATGGTGTAGACATGTCCTACCATCACTGTCACTGGCATGTATGTCACTGAAAAAGAAGCCCAATATATAACACACAAGGTAAAGTTTTGAATAAATATCATAAACTCCATCAAGCACATGAATATAGTAATTATTTGAATTAACTGTAGGAATTACTGTAGGATTTGCTCCCTTTACTCTCAGACACCTTTTACATCTCTTTCAACATTATTTAACCCTTGTCCTGCTGAACAGATTAAGAAGCCACACCCATTTCTAATTTTCAGCCAATCAGATTACTCCATTAAGATAGTTCATATAGATTCACATACTTAATGGCAAACAGTGCAGATCCAGGTCAGTTGGCTTCTTCAGAAGCCAACTGATCTGGATCTACACTGTTTGCAAGGACAGGGTATATCCAGGTTCAGCAGGAGTCTTATCAAGTTGACGATGGGGTGATAATGAATGACTGTGCAATGAACCTGTATAGTTATGAGCAGCTCTGCCTCTCACTGGATTTGAACCCAGGGCCTCATAATCCAAATATAGGTATGCTAACCATTTGGTCACATGGACACCTCACATTGACTATTTAAGGTGAACAGATAACATCTCTATGGGAGATTACCCTGTCTGATAATCCAAATTCAGGTATGCTAACCACTTGGTCAACTGGACACCTCACACTGACTATTTAAGGTGAACAGATAACATCTCTATGGGGGATTACCCTGTCTGAAATAATTTGTCCTCCTTCTCAATGGGAGCTACTCTTGACCCTTGTCCTGCTGAACCCAGATGTACCTTGCCTTTGCAAACAGTGTAGATCCAAATCAGATGGCTTTGAAGAAGCCAAATGATCTGATTCTGCACAGTAGTGTTTGCCATTAAGCATATGCATTTATAGCAAAAATGCAGATCAAGTAATCTGATTGGCTAAAACTAGAAGTGGGCCTGGCATCTTGATTTATTCAGCAGGATAAGGGTTAAAGGAGACTTAAATTTAAGAGTAGCTTCCTTTGGGAAGGGATCCATAAACCAGGGGAGCAAATTCTTTTCTTCTGGAGTGTTCTCCCTTTGAAAAGATAGACAAAAACTTTCATCACAGGGTGCCTTCTCTTTGAAGTGTATACATGCATCTTAACCCATTGAAGTCTGGAGACCCCTAAAAGGGTAATTGAAAAACAGTGCAGACCCAGATCAGATGCCACAAAATGTGGTATTTGATCAGGGTCTCCACTGTTTGCAAATAGTTTAGCCATTTTTTCTCTAGAAATATCTAAATCTCAAAGCCAGACATACCTAAATTGAAATTGGACTCTTCCAATGTGTGTGTGTGGGGGGGTGGGGTGGGGGTCTACAACTATTCCGTCTAAAATGGGTTAAATGGGAACAATATTTACCCTCTAGCTGACAACAGTTCACTGACAACTTCTACTGGGTTATACGGTCGAGACATCTGGGTTGAAAGACGTTCAAATAAGAGCATGTCTCGGGTAGCCAACATTAAAGGTGTGTTACCATCGGCATTCTGGCAGTTTATGTCAAGCACCTTGTTCTGGTTCTACAAGAAATAAAGGCAAATAATCGTAAGGACAAAAAGCTCTTTAGATGGTCAGACATTTTTTTTTTTACAATAGATGTGTGGGAGCAGCTTTTTGTCTTTATTTCTGGACTGGGTCCATTCTTGGACACTTTGGTTTCTTTGGCAAAGCAAAACGGTGACACCCATTGGAAATGCATGTTTTCAGTCTCAAACAATATAAACAGATCCTAATTAACCAATTTTCTTTGGAGGTCTATGGTCTGAATTGCAATTTGGTTAAAATAATTCTCAGGTTAATGAGAAAATGAGATCTTACTTTTTTTCTCCTAACAGACGAAATGTGTCAAACAAAAACTAGGGCTTAGTGTAGTTTCAAATACTAAAAATACAACCATAGCGCAAGATAAGAGGTGTATCCATGTAAATACCATATTCGACCTAATTACCGCACATACCCTGATAGGCGCACAGTCAAGCAATTCCGTAATCTTTAGATTACTTCTTTATAAAGGCATATGTTGTGGGTACCCATTTGAATTGCATCGACTTGTCGATGCAATTTAAATGAGTACCCACAACATATGATTTATTCTTTATAAAGGCATATGTTGTGGGTACCCATTTGAATTGCATCAACTTGTCGATGCAATTTAAATGAGTACCCACAACATATTATGCTTTTATAAAGGCAATCAGAAAAAAAAATCCACAAAAACATCGCATAAGCATCATCAGATAAGTCCTTTGATGATAGTGTTTTACGTGTACCCTTAATATCGGTGGCTACGTATTTTACCACAAGTTTTCCCAGTAATTTTGAAAAACCTAAGCGCACGGTGTGGTGTTTAGGTCGAATAGGGTAGTTTTCTTATTCAATTCCACTGTGTACCGTATTTACCCTAAGTATTAGGACACCTTAACTCCTTACCACATGTGTCCAAAAATTTGAAAAAGTCCATCTTACTGCCTCTTGAGGTGTCTAAAATAATGCTGGGTGAGTGGCAAAAAGAGTATGCCCTGATCAGATGCTGTGTTCTGTGGCATCTGATCTGGGTCTACACTGTTTGCTTAGGCCTGTCTGTCCCAATACTGAGGGTTATTATGATACTCACAACAGTATCTACTGGTACAACATGTTTTCATGTGAAATAAGAAACTACAGATCAAAAGAATAAACCAAGGAAGTTGATTTGATTTTTACTTGTCTGAATGTGCCTGAGATGATGCCAGTGAGTGCCCACAAGGTGTTTTAGTGGAAAAATAATCTTCATCAGGAACTGTGCTGGGACTCATTTCTTTGATCAGCTTGAAGTTAACCCTTGTCCTGTTAAATAAATTAAGATGCTACGCCCACTTCTAATTTTCAGCCAATCAAATTACTTGATCCAGGATGTTGATACAAATTCAAATACTGAATGGCAAACAGTGCAGATCCAGATCAGTTGGCTTCTTCAGAAGCCAACTGATCTGGATCTACACTGTTTGCAAAAGCAGGGTACATCTGGGTTCAGCATGACAAGGGTTAAATTGGATGTTGTTTGCATTTGGCTACTGACTCTATATTGGAAAACTGGTTTTCACTGCTGAACAATTATTGGGAAATGTTTAACAAGAGTTCAGATAACTTTAATAGAACACCAGTCTGTACTTAAAACTTGGATATAATCAGAAGATAATTGAGGACATGGTTTTATTGAGGATCAACGGACTGGAGAAATCAATTTATCAATAGCAGACTAAAACAGATTGTCAGGTGAGGTGACATATTGATTGTAGATGCTTTTTTGAGATAATTGTTGCAACTGTTGGATTCTGCACAGAAAAAAAAGCATTCAGGAATAGCAGGGTACCAGTCTACAGAAACTTTCTATCATAGTTGCAGGCAAAAGATTATTGAGAAAATATTGTCGTTGTTTTTTTTTGCTTTAAATATTTTTTTGTTGGACATCACTGGCATTGCCTTTGTGAGGAAATTCAAGTGAGTATCAACAAGATACACCTAGAAGCAAAATAATAATAAAAAAAAACAACAAAAAAAACAACAAAAAAAACAACAACAAGAAAATCGTTTTAGAGAAAACTGAAGTCCTCCAAATCTAACATATTTACTAAGTTACATGCCGATTCAAAAATCAACTCTTCATGCTATCTCAGTGATGTATTTGTGCATGTGTGGCCTAAATCTACTCATCATTTCAAAAATAGAAGATCACAAGCTGTTGTTTTTTGTTTTGTTTTTTGTTGTTTTTTTTTTTTTTATATTTATCAAAATTTAATAATCATTGGAGTTGGTGTATTGTGACCTTGAAACAATGGTCAAAGTCACCAAAGTCTTATCAAAACACTACCCCAGTGATGTATCTATGCAAGTCTCACCTAAACCTTTCCATCTGGCATCAATTCAGGGCACAGACGCTGTTCTTGGTTAAAAATTGACAATCTTTGGAGTAGTGTGACACTGAAAATGAGGTCAAGGGCACCAAAATGCAATCAGCTCTTAAGCACATCCCAATGATCTATCTCTGCAAGTTCAATGAAATAGATTCTAGCAGGAATAATCCTTGAGAATGAACACACTAAGAAAACATTAAACAACTGAAGTGCCAAGTTTTCTGGACCAGATTAACCTTTGTCCTGCTGAACCAGGACATACCCTGCCTTTGCAAACAGCGTAGAGCCAGATCAGTTGGCTTCTGAAGAAGCCAACTGATCTGGATCTGCACTGTTTGTCATTCAGTATGTGAATTTATATCAATATTCTGGATAAAGTAATCTGACTGGCTGAAAATTGGAAGTGGGCATGGCATCTTAATTTATTCAACATGACAAGGGTTAACTAGTTTCAGGGAATTAGACCTCATCAGTGACCCTCTCATAAATTTTCAAAAATCCCGAAATCATCATCATAGTGGGCTTGCATGCTCAATGATCACCAAGGATCAGAAAATAAAATATAAACTACAATATAGTGAAGTACGGGGAGACTTTACAGCCATTACACAGCACTATATATAACACCACCTGTAGTGAAGTTAAAAAAATTCCAAAAGAAAAATCTGCCAACTGCTTCAAGAGATATTGTGCACACAAGAAATTGACACACTCATGCTGATGCTAACAGAATCCTGAGGGATAACAATATGTCTCTGACTCTACCCTAGGGCCCCAAAAATAATACAAGTATGCCCTGCTTGTTAAGCATGCATAGATACTTTAGGCACTTTTTTCAATATCTTTTTTTTTTGTTGTTGTTGTATTTTTCTTATTTTACCACAAAAACATATGTTGTGGGTACTCATTAGAAGCACCTCGGTGAGGTGCTTCTTATGAGTACCCACAACATATGTTTTCGTAGAGAAATAAGACAAATATTAATTGTATACCCCTCTTATCTGGAGCTATGCAAGGTCCTTTGTTGTTTATTGCGGCCTTACTGAGGTTTTTCTGTTGCTTATCATGTAATACAAGTAATAATGATTGTTTAAAAGATAATCTGATGTTATTTAAACAAATTCTGTCTGTTTTTCATTCTTTTGTTTTAGATTTATTTAATATATGACCTGATATGCCTTTCTAGGGACATGTTCTGGGGTTTAATGGCCCCTTCAAGACCATAGCTCCAGATAAGGCACTTTTTTCAACCAAAAATTGTTGAAAAAAATGCCTCATCTGGGCCTTTGCTCTCCACTGATACATTTATAGTATCCAATGATTCTGTTAGCGAACACTGAAGGCTCTGATCAGACTGCATGGAGGCACAGGATGATCTTGACCTTCACTGTCCGCATTTGTCCAAAGACATGTTTTTACATGGTGCAGATCAAATGATAGTAATGCCAAGAAAGAAAGTCTTAGCTCTAGATAAGACGTTTTTTTCAGCTGAGATATTGATATTTTTCTACTTCCCCATAAAAACTTGTTTTGTGGGGTTCTCACTGGAATCGGCACAGCAAGGCAACTCCAGTAAGTACCTACAGTGTGTGTGTGTGTGTGTGTGTGTGTGTGTGTGTGTGTGTGTGTGTGTGTGTGTGTGTGTGTGTGTGTGTGTGTGTGTGTGTGTGTGTGTGTGTGCAGATTCACATCATCCTGCACATGCAAAAGGTCTCATCCGAGCCTTTGCTCCCCACTGATTCATTTCAAAACATCCAATGATTCTGTCAGTGGACAGTGAAGGCTTTGATCAGACTGCATGGATGCACATACCAATCTCATGATCTGGGCCTGCCCTGTCCCCATATGCCCGAAAATACATTTTCGTAAGGTGCTGCCCATAAGTTTTAGTGTATATCATATCCATTTATATTAAAATCAAATCAATTCTTCCACTTTGATTTAAAAGGGCTAGTTTTGCTTTTATTGTAGATTAATAAACATTCTAACTCATAAAATCTTAGAACTATGTACATAAAACAAATTAGATTTCAATCTAAAATTTAATCAATTGATCGTATATATTGAAAAAGTGTTAACCCAATTACCAAAACCCATATCTCCAGATAAGATTTTTTTTAACGAAAAATACTGATATTTTTTTTATTTCTCCATGAAAACATATGTTGTGGGTACTCATTAGAAGTGCCTCACTGAGGCACTTCTAATGGGTACCCACAACATATGTCTTCATGGAGAAATAAGAGTAATAGCATGTTGATACCTCCTCTTATCTGGAGCTATGCTGTAAACTCCACTAGAACATTGACTTTTTCCTAAGAATGTCAAAATGGTTTATTTGATCAGACGAGTGTCAAAAGGTATTTTGTCAATAATAAAAAAATTCACCCAGTTATATAGTTTTACAGTATTTTTGGTCACACCCGAATCTTTAACCACAGGTAATATAATATGTCCCTAGACAAGATTTGTGAAGTATTAATATTTTTTCTTATTTTAGTAAAAAACAGAAGTTGTAGGTACGCAATAGAATCACCTTGGAAAGATGATGATGATTTGGTATTTTTCGTCCCTTTTAACATGGGAGGGTGATAATGAAAGGCTCTGTGCAATGACATGATGAATTTCCCCTTCAGCGGGTTTCCCACCCGGGACCTATGATGCACAATGTGAAAAATGGATTCTGATCACAGATGCAGGCCCAGATCAGCCTGCACATTTGCATCATCCAGTCAGTGCCTTTATTGCCTGCCTAGTGTAGACTATACAATCCACTCATCATCTCAAACTCAAGGGTACCAGAATATATGATTTGAAATAACAGTAGTTTGAGGTAAAAGGAGTTAAATTAAAAGTAATATATATTAAACAAAACCAATATTGCATTTTACAGTCGAACCTAAATACATGTAGCTCAAACACCCATGGCTTGTCTACTATGGCTAATTCAAACACATTTTTGAGTCCCTACAAAATTCTTCCAATCGCTCAAGAAAACAAACATTTAGGAAAATTTTCTTATATTGTCAAGAAATTGTATGTTGTGTGTACTCATTAGAATTGCTTCATTGAGGTTCTAATGAGTACACTCAACATACAATTATTGTGTAGAAAATAAAAAAGATTTCCCTAAATTATTGCTGAATGCCTCCTCACCTGGCACCATGATTAACCCTCAGTGGCTCGAACTACCCATGTCTCAAACAAATTCCCATGGTCCTAAAGATGTTTGAGCCATTGAAGTTTTTATTTCTTTTATTTTTGTATTAAGTATGACTTGAGCTGTAGTTTGAGCTATCAGTGTTTTAAGATAATCAGTGTCAGCTGTTAGATCTGCCAACCTTATATTGCCAATCAAATGGGGCTTTTTATGGAGAAAATGGTAGTGGTATTTCCAATCTCTCATAGCAATAACTAACATTTCATTGAAATCCAAGCCTGCTGAAATTAAACCTAACTATTGAGATAACTTATCTCCTTACCAGGCATCAAAACTTTTAACCTCATAGGTTTTTAAAACATACATAAAAATTCAACATATATGTTAATAAATTCTATGTCCATTTTGACCTCAAAGTTGATCAGGGGGAAATGAAATTGCACTCAGCACAAAACTTTGGACCAGTATCTAACATCAATCCAAATATTAACTAAACCTATCCAGGGACTTTAAATTTCTGTCTTTTTTACCCTGACTACATTCTTTTGCGGAGATTTGACCACGAAATATTTCCTACGGTCATTCTCTCCCTTCCACTGATTCAAGACAGTTTCTGGCGAAAGAATGTGCACAATACTGGTTAACCGCTTAGAGGACAAAGCCTGCCCAGTAAACGCGTGGTTAGGTAAACTGACCATGCTTGAGATGACCCCACTGAGTTAACTGGGCCGTAAAGCCTCAACAAAAACAAACCAGGTCACTGTGGGGGTGGGGTTTACATTGAAGAATGATGATGGTTTGGTGTTTTCAACATTATTTAAATAATGTTGAAAACACCAAACCATCATCATTCTTCAATGTAAACCCCACCCCCACAGTGACCTGGTTTGTTTTATCAAGATGAATGCAAGGCTGATAATGAAAGGCTTTGTGCAGTGAAATACCATACAGTCATGAGCTGAGTTCCATCTCTAGTGGGATTCAAACCCGCGACGTGATCCAAGTCGGGAGCGCTAACTACTCGGCCAGCCAGACGTTTCTTACATTGAAGAAAACTTTGGTCCTATATCTAACATCAACCAAATCCAGATAGGCATCCAGCAAAGACAGATTTAAAAACTGTAGCATAAATCTTAACCCTTGGGATGCTGAATAAATTAAGACGCCAAGCCAAATGTCAGCCAATCAGATTCCTTGATCCAGATTGTTGATATAAATCCACATTCTTAATGACAAACAGTGCAGATCCAGAACAGTTGGCTTCTGAGCTGAAGCTACACTGTTTGCAAAGGCAGGGGTTTATCCGGGTTCAGCAGGAGAAGGGTTAAACTTAAATTATCATATGTAGATGAAAGTATTGGTAAACTAACAAATTGATGGAAAGATATACTGTAATTCATTTCCACTTAAAACCCTTGACAACCAAAGATTTGATTTTAAATCATGCTCAGTGAGAAATTGATCAAGTAGCATTAAACCTTTGAAATCAACCATACAGCCAGAAAATGGAGATATTACCTGCTGTTAGATAGAAAATATATATATACTTAAGTCTGATTTCTAGTGGCTAACCTTCTCTGGGCTAATTCAGCAGATGAAAAACTGATAATATTTTTTTTATTTTTCCCAGGAAACAGGATTTGACATTTCATGCAAACTGTCTCCAATGGAGATTATTTGCATTTAATGTCAATACTAGTTTACTGGGAACAATAATAAAAATATTTCAATATGTCTGCTGAAAACTGTACCCAGCATGCTAAGAGTTAACTTCATGTCAGCAGACAGCTACATAATGTGATAATATCGGTGCTGATTCAGGATAATTTTTGCCATCTTAACCTTAAAGCACCTAAATCATAACTGCAGCAGACAACATTCTGGGCTTTTTTTCAAAGAAAATAAGGCTTGACATTTCATGTGAATTGTCTTTTAGGCAGACAATTCACATGAAATGTCTTATTTTCTCTGAAAAATAAGAATAAGAATGTTACAGTTTTGCCTGGTGCATTCTGGGTTAAATAATATTTATACTACACAATTATTGCCCTTGTGCGAGGGTAATATGACAATTTGTTCACCCTAGGCAGATAATAATACCCAAGGGTAACAAATCGTCTTATTACCCTTGTACAAGGGCAACAATTGTTTTATCATACCAAATGCTTATAACTGCAACTGCAATAACAGCAATGACATCACTAGAGGGTAATATTACCTGCGAGGGTAATATAACAGGGTAACATTGCAGAATATTACCCTGCATGTGAAACGCGCTTACCTAAGTGACGTCAGAATATTACCCTGCATGTGATATGCTCTCGACCAATGAGACTTCTAATACAGTATATGAATATTAATGAGATATAATAATAACAAAATAATAACAAAATATGGCGCACAACATCAGAAAAGGACCTTTACAGCATATTTAAACGGCAAAGGGCCAGATCAGCCTGTGCATCTGAGCAGTCTAATCAGGGTCTTCTCTGTTCACTATTTTTCAGTATCCAGTATAGGAATGAAATTCATTTTTATGGATTTTATCAATCAGTAAATGCTGGTAAATCACTCACAAACTGAAGGCTTTATATAAAGTTTGTGAGTGATTCCCCGGCATTTACACATCGATAAAATCTACATAAAAATGAAAATCATGTCTTATAATTCCAACTAGGTCATATATATGTCAATATGGGTAAAAATGCTCATTTTTTAAACTTGGATGAAGAGATCCAGGATTCCTGCTCAATGGACTTATCGAAGAATAAGTCCTATTTTTAAATTGGTCTTAGTTAGAATTTCAATAAGTGTGTTTCAACATACCAGCAGTCGTTTAATGACTTTGATGTCACCCTGCCAGGCTGCCTGTAGTAGAAGATGATGTGATGCCTCTGTCGACCTCTCAACAGACTCCAACAACAAAGATCTAATAGAAGGGGAGGCAACTTCAACTGCTGTCTGACCCTCGTAATTGCGTAGGGTGATGTCGGCACTGTGACGAAGTAATAACTGCACGATCTGAAATAACAAAAGATTATGTTGTACATAAATCCTACTTCAGACAGTACATGTAGTATGAAATTTGCCTGAATGCATCTTAACTGCTAAAATCCCCTCCAAATTGTCTGTGGGCAGTTTTTGGTCTGGTGTGCTAACTCAGGATTTAAACTGATCTTACAGTCCATTCAAAAATACATTTTTTATATTAAAAAAAAAGAAAAATGTAAAAAATAGCACATACCCAATAGATAATGCTTTTAACACTTTGCATGCTGGGTAAAAATTTCAGCAGATGACATTTTGAAATATGTTTTTTTTTATTTTTTGAAGTAAATAGGATTTGACATTTCATGCAAATTGTCTCCTTAGGAGACAATTTGTATGATGTGTCAGGTCCTATTTTCTACAAAAAAAATAAGAAAAATATCATCAATTTGTCGTCTGCTGAATCTACCCATTGCATGGTTAAGTGTTAGAGGCATACGGGGGACAACAAGGAGTTTTGAAAGTTATCGTCTGAAAAGATGTTTTCAGTACCACGGATGGTTTGAAGAATTGATGATGATGATGATGATGATGATGATGATGATTATGATGACGATGAAACACAAAACTAGCACATAATTATGTTACCCTATTCATGCTTAATATTGGGACTAAAATGGAAACACTAACTCCTTATCATATTTGTTCTAAAATTTGAACAAGTCCATTAAGCTACCTGCTGAAGTGTCTAAACATTGCTGGATGTGTGTCAAAAAATGTAGAACCTGATCAGATGCAATGTGTGGCATATGATCTGAGTTTAAACTGTTTGCTCTGGACTTTCTGTCCCAATATTTGTGGTAAAATGGTTAGCACTTTTCCACTCAAAGCTAAGTTTTGACACATAAGTTGTTGTTTTTTCTCAGTAGCTCAAAAAACAAGGTACACTGTATGTTGCAGTGCTAGGCCACATGGCCACATCGGTTAGAGCTTGCATGGCAATGGGTTCAATCCCCTTAGACATAGACTGTACTAAAATAAATGCAAAACTAGTATATGTTTTTTGTTTCAATAGTATAAAAATGATAAGATCCCATTAGCAGTAGATCAGTCATTGATTTGTTTTTCTTTCTGTTTGGAGCTGGGTCATTTTGCATGCTAGTTTTGTTCTCTGTGGATTTTTTTCTAAAATTAACTTTTTGAAAAAAATCTGTCAGAAATACTATCAGAGTGTCAAACAGTTTGAATCTAGATCAGGCCCGACGTTTTGTCATGCCTGATCTGGGTCCAAACTGTTTGCAAAGATTATCGGCAGACAACAAAAGTCACCACTAGCAGGGAAAGAGTTAACGGCCCAGACAAAACTGTATTATACTCATGTATAGCAGGTCAATTTACCTAACCACACTTTTTCCAGGGCAGGCTTAGTCCTCTAAATGATTAACCAGTACATGATTCAGGCTTTCAAGTGTCCTCCATCTAAAAAGTAGGGATAAAGTAGGGCTTAAAATTTTGAAAAAGTAGGGCAAAAGTAGGAATATCTTCATGAAAAGTAGGTATAGTAGGGATGTTCTGAGTATTTTCAGACTTAGAAAAAGATGTAATAAGCAAACAAAGTATTTTCTGAACAATAACATTGCATTACCATGGAAAGGAAATACCAAAATATTGTTCCAAAAAAGGAGTTACAACTGAAGTAAGAATATTTTATAAAGTTTTGCAACATGGCTGCTATTATCTGATTTTTACCGACTCCGAGCAAGTGAAGAAAAAAATTACTATTTTTGGTCGCTTCGAACATTTTTGGACTAAAAAGTAGGGATAGTAGGGCATTTTTAGAAAAAAGTAGGAAAAAGTAGGAGCACAAAATAATAGTAGGAAAAAGTAGAATTAGTAGGAAAAGTAGGGCCCGCTTGAAAGCCTGAATTGATTGTGCATTCTTACTCCAGAAACTGACCACTGCCCTTCTTGAATTTGCAGAAGGCAGAGAATGACCACTGATCAATTTCCACAAAAGAATGCTGCCAGTCCCGGTGGGGATCACACCTGCCACCTCCGAGTCTGTGCAGATGTACAGCATGATCAGTCTGCAAATTCTGCATATTTGTGCTTGAAATTTGTTTGAGTTCTATTTTAAGGATATGCCAACCCTTGTGGGTCATTTTGTGTTGTCTCCCAGAGAACGGGAGAAAATGGACAGAAGAGCAAGAAGAGAGGAAAATGAGAAATACAGTGAACCATCATTACAGCAACAGCATTTGTTCTCAAAGACGTTGCCATTAACATGAATTTGCTGTTGTACAGAATACTTAATGAGCAGATTGGTACGTAATAAAGGTCTTGTTTTGTTCTTATTTCCACATAAAACATATGTTTTGGATATTTATTAGAACTGCCTCACTGAGACAATTCTAACAAATATCCAAAACATGTTTCTTTAAAGTATTTAATACAATATTCTTGCATAATTTATGACTAACTGTTATCTCTTAAGCAAAGGTTTCATGACAGTCAAATTGTCATTATTACAAATTTTGTCGTTGTATCGAGTGTCAGTATAAAGAGGATAATGTCTGTAGTGGAGAATAAGGCAATTGATAAAGCAGACACAAAAATCACCTCCCCCAACCTGATTCACAAGAAGAAATCTGTACCACTGCACTGTACCACTGCAAAAGCTGTGGGCAAGGATCTGAGCAACTCAGGTTCTAACCAACAGAACAGCAGGTAAGCAATTACTGCACTGGGCATACACTCAATTCATATCTTCAGATAAGACAATGATTGAGTTGATTGTTCTGGAGAACTTGTCTTTTTTTTTTTGTGCCAGAACATATTCTTGTAGGTACCTACTGATATCTTCAAGATTATGTTCTGGTGCAAAATTATGATATTTTGATTATCCCTTTCTCTGCAGCCTTACACTCATAACTTAACCCTTAAAGTGCTTATCACATCTGCGGTATACAACATTTCAATTTTTTCTGTATTTTTCAAAGAAAATAATACTTGACATTTTACATGAATTGTCTGCTTGGCAGATGATTCAAATGAAATGCCAGGTCTTATTTTCTCTGAAAAACATTTTAAAAAAATGGCATCCACTGTACTTGTGATTCACACTCTAGAGTTAATAATTACTGAAAGTTTATGCATAAAACATTCATGCATATAAATGAAACACCAAGCAAGTTAAACAAAACTAAAATCAATCAATTTAATATGCATTATGGAAAATAAACCGTTTTATCAGAAAACTGACAATTTTACTTGCACTGATCAAACCGATCAATACCTTTGGCAAGTCCTACATCCTTTCACCTGATATGTCAGGGTATCGATAATTCATCAATATATATACTGATGAAAGAACAGATTTGACAAAGACAAGTTTTCTTGGCAACCTGCCCTCTTTGTGTAAAATAGAGAAATTGGGTGTACAAATACGAGCCCATGACAGAACAATTGTAAACAACCAGCTGATGTAATGTACAATAAAACTGGTAGAAAATACTGTCAAATGGGCTACGTCAAACGAAAAGATGTCTTCACACAGGTGCAAAAGGCAACGATTCAGATAATCCTCCACACGGTACTGTATTTACATTAAGTGTAGGGACACCTCAACCCAACCCTTAACCCTTAAACTTCCAATCACAACAACTGTCGTCTGCTTTGTCACCTGCTTGTGATTTTAAAAATCATTTTTGCAAACAGTGTGGACCCAGATCAGATGGCTCCTCTAGGAGGAGCAGTCTGATCTGGGTCCACACTGTTTGCCTGTATGCAAAAATAGGTTTGAAAAGTTTGCGAGAATATTCAGCAGACAACATAAACAGACGACATTTTCAGATGCAGGTTTTCTTGCTGTTTCTCATCTCCCAGGAACTTTACGATGTCCTCTGCGATTAATTTATAACTTAGCGCTTTACCGCTAACTCTTATTTTTTTGTCCTAAAATTTTTAACAAGTTCATTTTACTTCGTGTTGATGTGTTTGAAAAGTGACAGATGATTGGCCATCAGGATAGACCCTGATCAGATGCCACATTCTGTGGCATCTGATCTGGGTCTACCCTGTTTGCTCAGCCCTGTTTGCTCCACTACCTACGGTTATTATAGTTGGTAAAAGCAATGGATGTTGCAGTGCTAGGTGACATCGCCACATTGGTCAGAGCTTGCATAGCATTTTGTTTGTGTTGAGGTTTTACGGCCCAGTCAACCAAATGGGGTCATGTTGAGTGCAGTCAGTTTACCTAACCACATGTTTACTGGGCAGGCTTAAACCTCTAAGTGGTTAACCGGCACTGTGCACATTCTTTCACCAGAAACTGACAACTGCCCTTCTTGAATCAGCGGAAGAGAGAGAATGACCGTAGAAAATATTTCATCATCAATTTCCAAGAAAGAATGTTGCCGACCAGCATTATAGTATTACAGTATATTTTAAAGCACAGTCTCATCAGGGCCATTGTCCTCTGTCTATTCATTTTGTATGATTCTGTAAGTACATGTAGACAGCAATGGTCTGACCTGACTCCAATTAAAACTTGGCATTTAATTAGTTAATAATAGTGTCCAACCCTTAGCTGAAGGAACATTCACCTTTAAAATGCTTGGGGAAAATACGATATTCTATTTTTTTTTTTTTTTCTTTTTATTTATTTGCCAGACTAAAAGGCTTTGTATAAGTATTATGTGAATCAGTGAATCATCTGCTAGGCAGACAAAGCATGTGAAATGTCAAGCTTTGTTTTTTCTGGAAAATGGAAAAAAAAAACAAAAAAAAAAACAAAAAAAAAAACAGTCAAAATAAAATCTGCTGCAGCTAAGATTAGGGCTTTAAGGGCTAAAATATGAGTGGTCTTATATGCAAATGTGCAGTCTGGTATGGGAGTAACATTTAAGCTTATTTATTCCCAGTCAACTTAGGGCAGATTACATATTTTTCTGTACACACAATTAACAGGTAACCAATAAACCTGCTAACTCTATAATTATTGCTTTCATATCTGATGCTCTAATGAAGTGTACCCTTAAGTTTACAGGTGAGAAACTTTAATCTATAATTTATGTAAACTTTCAAAATACCTGAGCTTGCAGTTTCTTTGAGTACAGGATGTTACATGTTCAGAAAATTAGAAATTTGTTTTTGGGGAAAGCAGATGTCCCTCCCCATCCCACCTCCAGCATTCTAAGATACATGCAGACCTTGAAAACAAGGTCAAGGTCACCAAAATCAGATCAACTTCAAGGCATATTTTAAAGATATATCCATGAGAGTTTGATAAAAATCTGCCAGTCTATTAACACTTACCAGGCTATGGGCAGATTCAGCAGGCGACAAATTGGTGATATTTTCCTTATTTTTCCTAGTACATAGTAAATTGGACATGAAACTTCACACAAATTGGAGACAATTTTGTATGAAGTGTCATAAGCAATTTTCTAGGAAAAATAAGAAAAATATCACCAATTTGTCATCTGCTGAAACATTTCCCAGTATGCAAAGCCTTAAAGAGATATCATGTACACAAGAAATGGTTGCACCAATACTGACGCCAATGCTGACAGCAACACTGACTCTAACACAAACAGGATCCACACCAAAAACATGTCCCTGCCAACCCCATCCCCCAACCACCCCCACATCACTTCCGGTGGGGACATAATAACAGTAGAAACTGTCAGAGACATACAATATGCCATGTAACCCCTCGACTCTTCCCTCCTGGCCATCCCAACCCAACCTGCAAACCACTCCACACACCCCACACCCCTTCCCAGGAAAAACTTATCCAAAGATTTTGTATCAACACTTTCCACAAAATTGAAAACATTGATCGCAAACAAGATTTAACTGAATATTTGGATAATCAGACTAAGTGAACAGCTGTAATTATTTTGTTAACTGTCATGTTACACCCGGTGATGCAGCATAGTGTACAACAAGAGCTGTCAGCAGACAGCATAGGGAGCTTCTCTTAGTCCAAAAGGTGCAAACAGAATCACAAACAGTGTATACCCTGATCAGACTGCTCTTTAGGACCAGTCTGATCTTGGTCTCTACTGTTTGCTTAGTCCTATCTGTCCTAATACTTAGGGATAGAATTTCTTGTGCTTTGGTTTGATCATTTGTTGTCATGAATTTGACATTATCAGGGATCAAATATAAAATTTCTAAGTCTGTGACCTTGACCTTGAGGTCATAGGCATGGGTGGAGGTGATGATGAATGAAACTTTAGACCTGTATTTATTATCATTCCAAATATGAACCAAATCTATCATATGGTTTGGAAAATATGAGCTCTTAAAACACTTTAATATAAAATTTCTGAGTTCTTAACTTTGACTTTGAGGCCATGGACATGGGCAGGGGGTATTGCTGGATAACTTTGGACCTGTATCTATCATCATACTAAACATGAACAAAATCCGTCATATGGTTTGGAAAATATGAGCTCTTAAAATACTTTAATAAAAATTTTTAAGTCTATGACCTTGACCTTGAGGTCACAGACATGGGCAGGGTATTGCTGAATAAAACTTTGGAACAGTATCTATCATCATACCAAATATGAACAAATCCATTGTATAGTTTGGAAAATATGAACTCTTAAAAACATTTAATATTAAAAATTTCTAAGTCCATGACCTTGACCTTGAGGAAATGGGCTGGGGTATTGCTGAATAAAACTTTGGAACTATATCTATCATCATACTAAATATAAACCAAATCTATCAAATGGTCTGAAAAATATAAGCTCTTAAAAAACTTTAACGTAAATGTGGATGCCGACGCTGGCTCCTATGCCAACACCGATGCCAGGAGTAGTGCAATAGCTTCTCCTGGACTTCGTCCATGTGAGCTAAAAATGCCAGTTAGTAGACAGAGTGAAAAATTTAGTAGCCAGCTTCGTAATTAAGATTTACTATACTGTATTTTACATAGTTTATCTATTTTTAAATAAAATATATCCTTTTAATCTATAATCAATTTCTTGATTTTATTAAGAGTTTAAAATTTTGAAGTATAGACTTACCAAACCATATATATCATATAAGCCATACCATATATATCACAAACAAAATTCACACAGCATAAAACATGACTTAGTACTGTGACAGAAAGATCAGATTTTTGAAAATAATCATTAACTTCACACTGACAGAAGCCACGACTTGATCCTTGATCATGTCTGAACCAATCAGATTAAAACACTGATTATAGGTAAAAATATTGTTAAACTGTAAGAAAATCAAGGCAGCTACAAATCAATGCCTTGAATATAACAGAATACCATATCTATCTGCATAGCTTTAAATAAGAGGAATATCACAATAGATATTTTTCTTATTTTTTGATGAAAACAAATGTTGTGGGTACTCATCAGAAGCGCCTCACTGTGGCGCTTCTAATGAATACCCACAACATTTGTTTTCATCGGTATTAAGAAAAATATTAACTGTTTTGTTTTGTAGAATTAAGAACCTTATCTGGAGATATATATCTTTGATGAGCATCAGAGTTAATTTGTCAAGTGCAAAGATCTGACTCACTGATAAAGAAGTATAGATTTATTCAATATTTTTGTTTTGTTAATGATTAAATTTCAGATGATTTTATTATTTTTCATCTTGTATTATTCTGATTACTCATGTTTGTAATGCATGAAGGAAGCTTTTGGAGCTAAATGGATCTAATGCACAAAAACTACCCCAAAAAAAAAAACAAAAAAAAAAACAAGAGGCCTACGGGACACATCTCGCTCACCTTGAGTGAAATACAGTGTAGCTACTGCAGCTATACAAATGTTACACAGGTTTCCAATCCTGTCATTGCAACTAATAAAAGGATCATCATTTTGAGCAGTTCTTGGGTTTGAAGAAGGCGTTTTTTATTATTATTTTTACTACATATGGGCATGACAGTCAATGATACATGGCCATTTGAACAAACTCTCAATCCTGTTTCGACAGTAGGACAAACATGAAATTTGGTGAAAATTGGCCAAGTGGTTTCAGAGAGAAGTTGTTTAACAATATCAAGATTTTATACATGTACATGTATACAGCACAGGGACAGGGGGAGATAACCCTTGCAGAATAAAATTTTGATTGTAACTTAACCCTTGTCCTGCTGAACCTGGATATACCCTGTCTTTGCAAACAGTGTAGATCCAGATCAGTTGGCTTCTGAAGAAGCCAACTGATCTGGATCTGCACTGTTTGGCATTAAGTATGTGAATTTGTATCAAGGAACTGGATCAAGTAATCTGATTGGCTTGAATATTAGAAGTAGGTGTGGCATCTTAATTTATTCAGCAGGACAAGGGTTAAAACTTTTGCTACTTCAATATTATGTTGTAAGTTTTAGACATTTCAGCTATTTTTGTCCATAATGCTCTCAAGGACCATTCTTTTTATAATCTTTTTATCTTTGCCAGCCAAGCTCTCACCTTCATCAAATAAGTAAAGAAACGATGGTAGAAGACGTACCAGTATTTCAATTGCATGTTGCCATTACCATCTATGCTATACTTCCTGTCTCTTTACATGGCCAGACAAGAAACAAGCTTAACCCTGGTCCTGCTGAATAAATTAAGATACCACGCCCACTTCTAATTTTCAGCCAATCAGACTGCTTTATCCAGATTGTTGCTATAAATTCACATCCTTAATGGCAAACAGTGCAGATCCAGATCAGTTGGCTTCTTCAGAAGCCAACTGATCTGGATCTACACTGTTTGCAATGGCAGGGTATATCCGGGTTCAACAGGACAAGGGTTAACATAGTCTTCTTTCCTTGCTGGTACTTTACAGATTTCCTACTTTTGTTTCACCGTGGCAACCAAACAAAATGGCCACTGGTCATTAAACACATAAACTGGGTAGACATTGATAAAATGATCATAACTGCCAAACATGGTTCATATCACTGTTATTATACTCAATAACGCATGCTCCACATTGCACTTATAACAAGAATGAAATTCACCCATTAAAGACTAAATAAACTCTCCCACACTATATATTGAAAGAGTCCATTTACCATTTTAGGTATGTCAGGCTATATGATGTGGATATTCTTACGGAAAAATGGTTTAACTATTTGCAAATAGTGGAGACCCTGATCAGACACTGCATTCTGCAGCATCTCATCTGGGTCTGCATTGTTTGCCAGTTACCATTTAGGGGTCTCCAGTCTTTAATGAGTTAAACATGATTTGTACACAATTCATCCCAGCTGATGCCTTATCTTATTTATTTTACTTTTAAATTATATGCAACTCTTCAGGGGGTTAGACATAAAGTAAATAAACATACAAAAACCTTATACTTGGATCTAAATTTTGTTCCATGTTGACACAAGATTAAATGTCTAACAAAGAAAAATTAAATACTGTACAATATCTAGTTCTTCTGGATCACTTGAAGTATCTGACACAGCGATCACAGCAAACTTTTGTCACAGTGTCATCATGAAATTACACTAAACCGTGTATTTGCTTCAAGTATTTGGACACTTTAACTTCTTACCATATTTAGTCTAAAGTTTGAACAAATCAATTTTACTCATTGACATGGGTAAAAGACCGCATTCTGATCTGGGCCTAGACTGTTTCCTCAGGCAGGTGTCATGTGGCAAACATTTTTTTGTTTGTGCATGAAGACCATTGTGGAATAAGTTAAACAAATCTTCATAGATATTAACCCTAGTCCTGCTGAGCCCAGCTATGCCCTGCCTTTGCAAACAGTGTAGATCCAGATCAGTTGGCTTCTAAAGAAGCCAACTGATTTGGATCTGCACTGTTTGTAATTAAGTATTTGAGTTTAAATCAACAATCTGGATCAAGTAATCTGATTGGTTGAAATTTAGAAATGGGTATGGCATCTTAATTTATTCAGCAGGACAAAGATTAATAGCACTTTGCTTTTAAACCCTGTCATGTCCATATATTCTCCGGTGTGTATTGACTTGCAGTGGGCAACAGGGGTCCTGGCAGACGGACTACTTTCATGTAGTCTGATCTGCAGGGTTTGTTCATGATTTTGGGGAAGGGTGATCAATTTTGATAGTTTTAGACAAAAAACTATACAACTGTCTTAACCCTTAAACTGCCAATCACAACAATTGTCGTTTGCCTTGTCATCTGCTTGTGATTTTAAAAGTCATGTTTGCAAACAGTGTGGACCCAGATCAGACTGCTCCTCTAGGAGCAGTCTGATCTGGGTCCACACTGTTTGCCTGTATCTATGCAAAAATAGGTTTGAAAAGTTTGCAAGAATATTCAGCAGACGACATTTTCAGATGCAGGTTTTCTTGGCGTTTTAAGGGTTAGACTTTTACAATTTTCCCAGTGAAAACAAAATAGTTCTGATGCCAGTCTGTCTTGAAGCCCATCTGGGTCTGGCCCTGATCTGGGGCTTCATTGCCCAGTCATGGCAAAAGGCCATTTTCTCACATATTGTGTACCTAATATAAGCATAATACAAATGGGACTTCACCTTTCATGTAAGAAGACAAAGGTTTGGCACAAAGCCAACTGATTGTCCCATAACAGCTGATCATATTCTATTGATCTAGTTAATGCTTGCATGCTGGCTAAAAAAAATTGGCAGATATTATTTTGAAACATTTTTCTGATTTTTCTCAGAAAATAATGTTCAGCATTTCATGCAAACTGTCTTCTAAGGAGACAATTTGCATGAAATGTCAAATCTTATTTTCTAAGAAAAATGAGAGAAAAAATAGTATCAATTTGTCGTCTGCTGAATTTACCTGAGAGAGTGATATAGGTTAAGTTAAAATTCACAGGTGATTATTGATAAAGATATACACAATATAATCCAAATTTCCCTTTTGACAGTATGTACCATCTCTTTGCTCTTTAATCGCAGCTGTTTGGGGTAACAAACATAGCTGTATGCAATGCAGGTCCGAAATTGGTAGCAAACATCCGATGCATGATCAATAGTCTGTTTTCTGTTTGATTCAGTTTAATAGTCTGAAAATATAACCTGAAAATGCCAAACTTTCTATGTACTTTTACATCTTGTTTTTATTTCAGTAGACTCTAACAATTATGTTGCTAATATAGACGCTGGTGAGCCCAGGGTAATAAGGTACTTTTTCCAACCAAAATATACTGAAAGTTTTCATTATTCTCCATGAATACATGTGGGTATTCATTAGAAGTGCCCCACAAAGAAAAATATGTGGCTACCCTCTCTTATCAACAGCTATGTTTGTTTGTGTTGAGGTTTTACGGCCCTGTCAACCCAATGGGGTCATGTCGAGCGTGGTCAGTTTACCTAACCACACGTTTACTGGGCATGCTTAGTCCTCTAAGCGGTTAACCAGTATTGTGCACATTCTTTCACCAGAAACTGACAACTGCCCTTCTTGAATCAGCGGAAGGGAGAGAATGACCGTAGAAAATATTTCATGATCAGCTGTTTGTTGTTGTTATTTTTTGTCAAAAGGTTTGATAATTTTCTTTCTTCTACATGTAAACATATCTTGTGGGTACTCATTGTTAAGCAGTGCTTTACTGAGGCAATTCAGCTTACCGTATTTGACCTAAAAACAGCACATATTCCTATAAGGGCATAGTCAAACAATTTCTGAGACTCTAGATTAGAGCCTGTCCACTTTTATCGACTTCTTTATAAAACATATGTTGTGGATACACTGCAGATCCAATACATCGCGGTCCGTTATTACGCGAAATCCAGTATATCACGAATCGTCCGTGGACCCCAAATTTACCATGAGCCAAAAAGAAAAACAAAAAAAAAACTTATAGTATGTTTATTGTTTTACTTAATTTGAAACAAAAAAAAACTGACTAATTTGTTCTGGTCTTGATTTTTTGCGCATATCCAGATGCGAAGTCTCACCACGCATTATGACCAAACAATCCAATTAGCGTCAATCAGTACATGCATTTATTATAACTGGCAAACAATTAATTTTAATCACTGCACTTGTCATAATCAGTGTCATAATATTGAGTACATCTACCCAATGCTCAATCAGTCAACGATGTCCACGTGCCGTCTAAAAAAATCAAAAGATAAATAAACTGATAGTTTTGGGCCTGCAGCTGACGTAACAAGTGAAGGGAAGCAACTCAAATTGTCTAAGCATTTAGGATATGCGAGTTTCTCCCCTTCACTGTTACAGGGAACCAGTATATCCAAAATGGCGTCCTCATTTGTCATTTTGGCGAACAAATATTTTCAAACGTAGTTTATCAGCTGGTCTCGATTAAAATTAATTGGTAGACATAGTCCCCTAGTGTATATACTGCCATTAAGTAATTCTGAACCTACTGTAATGGTGAAATATGGCCGATAGCTTTACTGACAGTCATTTGGTGTGGATTGATTAGCGGCGTCTCGACAAACTACCACCGTGACTTATATCGCGATCCGGATATATCGCGCTAGCTGAACTTGGACCCCAAGCACCGCGATATATTGGATCTACAGTGTACTCATTTGAATTGCCTCGACAAGTTAGAAATTCCTGGATTCAATGCAAACAGTGTAGACCCAGATCAGATGCTGCATTCTGCAGCATGTGATCTGGGTCTGCACTGTTTGGCAATTATCCTTTTGGGGATATCCAGACTAAAATGAGTTAAATTACCTTCAAACTTTTACACTTTTTCAGAGAAAACAGATATTCCCCCACCTCCAACATTCTAAGTCACAAGTGACTAAAAATAAGGTCAAGGACAACAAAATCTAATCAATTCTTTACACTGTCTCTGTTTGACATCCATAAATTGGTTCACATAGCACTAGTTAAGGTGCTTTTTTCAATCCAAAAGTATTGATATTTTTCTCATTTCTCCACAAAAACATATGTTGTGAGTACTTTTTAGAAGCACCTTGGTGAGGTGCTTCTAATGTGTACCACAACACATGTTTTTGTGGAGAAATAAGAAAAATATTTACCGGATACACTCCCTTATCTAGACCTATGGACCGTTCAGGAGTTAGAGTGAACACATGCCAATTTAGATTCACACCCTGACAATCTTCAGAGTACTGTGACTTTGAAAATGAGGTCAAGGTCACCATAATTTGATCAGCTTCTTAAACATGTCCTATAATTACATTGTATTTGTCTGATGAAACTCTGACAATTCATTCAAGAAATATCTTGCACAAAAGAAGTGAAAAAACCAATGCTGACTCTAATGGGATCTGGACCAGAACAATATTCTCTCCCCCAACCCCCTCCATCTCTGGTGTGGGGAGGGAACATAACTGGTAACTTGAGTAACGTTTAGACAGGAAAAGCAAAAAATAAGTAAGTGTGCTATATGCATAAATTTTGACTTTACTGTCCCAGTTAAAGAGCAGCTGAAAAACGGTGACTGTGAAATCATTAAAACTATTTCTGAACTTTATTCTACACTATAATTATCAAGAAACTGCTAGTGTCAGTGACTGTCACAAGGTTTAAACAAATAAAACACAAATTTAACAAGCCATGTAATAACTGCTATTGTGTAACACAACATAAAATTCAAATTATGTGAAAATTTATAGCTCCTTAACCCTTAAAACGCCAAGAAAACTTGCATCTGAAAATGTCGTCTATTTATGTCGTCTGCTGAATAATCTTGCAAACTTTTCAAACCTATTTTTGCATAAAGGCAAACAGTGTGGACCCAGATCAGACTGCTCCTAAAGGAGCAGTCTGATCTGGGTCCACACTGTTTGCAGCAATGACTTTAAAAGTGACCGGCAGAAGACAAAGCAGACGACAATTGTTGTGATTGGCGCCTTAAGGGTTAACTTGGCCTTTCCTCAAGTTTAAGTGTATTTGGCAAATAATAAACACCCAAATTATCAGGAAGCTTTGTAATGTCTTATGGTGGAAAAGAAGTGAAATTGGGAGATTACCTCATTTGCTATCTATTAACTAAATTATAACACTAAATTCTACTTATAATTTTATAAAAATGTATTTAAAGTAAACAGATACACTGAATTACATTTTCTTCCATTTTTGACAAAGGACAGTCATCTTCTGTGACTTTCTATACACATTAGCATTTTGGTTTAAATTTTGCTTTAAATGTCTTTCTTTGCTTATACAGTTGAATCTAAATAACTCGAACACTGATGGCGCATTTACCATGGCTAATTTGAACTCTTTTTTGAGTCCCTAAGAAATTCTTCCGATAGCTCAAGAAAACAAATATTTAGGGAAATTTTCCTATTTTATCATGAAAATTTTTATTGTATGTTGTGTGTACTTATTAGAATCACCTCACTGAGGTGATTCTAATGAGTACACTCAACATACCTTTATTGTGCAGGAGATTTAAAAGTTTTCCCTAAATTATTGCCATTTGCTTCCTGACCTGGCACTATGCTTAACCCTCAGTGGCTCGATAGCCATATCTCGAACAAATTTCCATAGTCCCAAAGATGTTTCAGCCATTGTTGTTTAACTGTATTTCTGATAATCTTAGAGCTACAATATCAGTGTACACTTTAGTGAAGTGGATACACTTTCAAGGGTAGACAACCCTCTCAAGTATTTGCTCCCTTCTGCAAAAGGGTCTATTCTAAAAGGAAAGAATTTGCTCCCAAGAGTAGACCCCTTTGCAGAAAGGAATTGGTGTATTGCCAGGCAATCAGATGTATGGTTAGAAAGGAAAACGAGGAAAACAAACTATACCTAGGGCCTAAAAAAAAAATGTTATGTTTCCGATTTCCCAACTGTCAAAAAAATGCGCCGACTGTAATTTTTTTTTGCACACAAAGAAAAAAAATCCGCGACCGACCCGGACAATCCCGGTTTTTATATACATTCTTTACATAATTTGTCCGTACCAATTTTCAGATATTGTCGGTCTTCATTGTTTGTGTATTTATTTCCAATATGGCTGCATCCTTCCAAGCCAAACCGAGCACATTAGTGGTTTATTTCGAAGCATGCAGCCACATCTCGGCCTAAAATAAAATAAAAGCTGTTTAACACAGCACCCGTTTATCATCGGTATTCAAAAACGGTCAAATGTTCGATAAGAGAAGTTAACATATTTTATGATTCCATTAAAAATAAAGTATGATTCACCGACTGTAATTTGACTTGGGGAAAAAAAGGAGAGGAAAAAAAAAGTTGCTGACCTACCGACCCTATGGCAAATTGGTAATGAAATCGGAAACAGAACATTTTTTTAGGCCTAGACATACATGTACTTCATATGCCACAGGTATAGCTCTAGGCAGATAAGAGATGTAGGCAGATAAAACATTGTTGTTATTTCTCAACAAAAACATATGTTGTGGGTACTCATATGAAAAGCCTCAGACAGGCACTTCTAATGAGCACTCACAATACAGTCAAACCTCAATAGCTCAAACATCTTTGGGACGGTTAATTTGTTCTAGATATGAGTAGTTTGAGCCACTGAGGGTTAATCATAGCGCAAGGTTAGGAGAAATAATAGGGGAATAAAATATGAATGTCTTTTCAATTGTCAACAAAATAATGGCATGTTGAGTGTATTCATTAGAATTGCCTCAATGAGGCAATTCTAATGAATACAAACAACATACATTATGATAAAATAGTAAAACCCCTAAAATATCCCAAAATATTTGTTTTGTTTTTTTGAGTTATTGAATCTCCTAGGGACTCAAAAACAAGTTTCAATTAGCCATGGTAAACGAGTCATTGGTGTTCTAGTCGTTGAGGTTTAACTGTATTACGTTTTCAATGTGAAATTAAAAAAAAAAAAAAAAAAAATTTAGCTGAAAAAAGTGCCCTGTCTAGATTTGTGTTGGGGTTTAACGGCATGTCAACCCTTGTGGGTCATTTTGTGCTGTCTCCCAGAGAAAGGGAGAAAAGAGATAGAAGAGATAGTAAAAGAGATGAAAGAGAGGAACAGGGAAGAGCTTGCATTACGTATGAACTACAATAGTTCAAGTGATAATAAATTGAAAGACAAAGTATATGATCATGTAAATATAAGTCAGGAGGATTAAAAGGGTTCTACCTTTGCATGGCCCCTTTTTGCTGCCCAGATAAGTGGTGTGTTGCCAGTCTTTTTATCTTTGACATCAATGCTGACAAGAGTTTCACCCCGACGCACCAGAAAGTTCTCCAGTCTCTCATAGACCCCATCCTGAAACAAAGCATATCATAGAATTTATTTCCACCATCTTTAAAAAGACTTCAATGGGCAACGCCTGTGCTTACCTACACACAAAAGTTAGGCTGGCACAATTAACCTATTAAAGACTGAATAAACTCTCCTACACTATATATTGGAAGAGTCCATTTTCGATTTTATGTATGTCAGGCTGTATGATGCAGATATTCCTATAGGAAAATTGTTTGAACTATTTGCAAACAGTGGACACCCTGATCAGATGCCACATTCTGTGGTGTCTGATATGGGTCTGCACTGTTTGCCAGTTACACATTTAGGAGTCTCCAGTCTTCAATGGGCTAATTCAAAGACCTGTAATTAATTTTTTTTTGGTAGCATAAATATATAGATATGAAATCTTAGCAATGACCCTTTCACCCCTACAAAAATATTCCTTTGCAATCTATTTGCAGAATATATTCCAAATATATTCTTGTAAAATACCTAGTTGCCAATCCTTTGCAAATGCTTTGCAACGGCTTGGTGCAATCAGTTCGCAAACATACCAGTTCCACTGCAAAGGGATTGCAAACATGAACTTGGTGTGTTTACTCTACATATTTGAACTGCAAAGGTTTCACAAACACTATCTCTGATTTTATTTATACCGCAAAGCTTCTGCAAACAGGAACTTGGCAATTCTTTTATTTTGCTCACATGCCAGACCTGAAATTTTAAACGACAGACAGCAAAGGGTTTGCAAATATTAACTTAGACTTTTATTCTGTTGCAAAGCTTTTGCAAACTATTACTTAAATTTTTTTTCACAATTTCTCTGGCAAAGGTTTTGCAACTAGTATCTCACAAGATATTTTTCACAAGCTCCAATGCAGGCAACCGAATGCAAGTTTCTCAACTGAAAAGAACAGCTCATATGATTCAAATACAATTTTTTATTTGTTACCTACATGTATTGATGCAATTATGGCATCAAAATGAAAAGTAAAAATAATGTCAAATAAATTCTTTTATACACATATTTATTTTGTCTTTTCATAACTGGTAGAATTGAGACAAAAAGTTACATGTATATGTATATAAATCTCACTTACAGAAATGAAAATAACATGCATACATATATCATTCTATACTATTATTGACTATATGTGGCAGGCAACATATCATATCATAAGTCCAATGCATTAGAGAAAATATTCATAAAGTTTGAACCCTGTTGCCTAATCTAAGTAAAGTTTTGCTTTTCAGGTGTTTTTGTTTCATAAAAATGTTTGGTGAATAGCAAGCAGTGAAGAGCCTAATAATTTGGGTATGTACTGCTTGCCCATGCCACAATATCAAAAATAGTGTACAACTTTTAGAACATTTATCTTCGTTGATTGTCAGTTGTTGTTTTATTACATATTGATATACATGTATATGGTAAATGTCCTAAAAATTTTAACAATTTATTCCATCTTACTTTGGACTAAATTTTGCTTTTTTATGCAAATGTTTCTTAAAATACTTAGTGCAGGGCCTGACAAATCCATGTTTCAGCAACTTGCCGGCATTCCACAGCATCTTGAAAATGGCTCGGAATTACAATAATCCCTATATATTCTATACATTTTTCTGGGCAATTGAAATAAAAAATCACTTGCCTAGCCAAAATATGGACTTGTCCCAGGCATCTGGGCAATGGATTTGTCAGGCCCTGCTTAGTGGAAAGGCAAACAGTTTAGACTCTGATCAGACTCCTCCTTCAGGAAAGATCTGGGTCTGCATTGTTAATTTGCATGTCATTTTATCAGACAGTTTGGTATACGAAATTTAGGACATTTACTGTATATACACAACAGAATTCACAGTCACATTCCAGATTACATGTACATGTGCGAAATGGCACATGTATGTTTGTTGTTTTTGTGTTGAGGTTTTACTGCACAGTCAACCCAATGGGGTCATGTCAAGCCAGTTTACTTAACCTCACGTTTACTGGGCAGGCTTAGTCCTCTAAGTATTAACCAGTATTGTGCACATTCTTTTGCCTAAAATTGACAACTGCCCTTCTTGAATCAGCAGAAGGGAGAGAATTACCGTAGAAAATATTTCATGATCAATCTCCACAAAAGAATGGTGCCAACCTCGGCAGGAGTTGAATCCGCGACCTCCTGGTCTCCAGTCGGACAGCGCACCCAATTGAGCAACCGAGACCGGTAACATGTATGTTAATGTCTCAGTAGCTGACTACATTATCGTTAATGATTCTCAGGAAAACTTAAGTGTGTAAGGTAAACTGACCATGCTGAACATGACCCCACTGGGTTGCAAACCTGGGTTGGAATATTTTCCAAAGTATTCGAATACAAATACTTTGCAATTTCATGAAAAAAGAATACAAATACATTTTTTATGAATGTTTCCGAATGAAAATACAAACACTTTGCAAATGTGTTCAAACACTTTTGTGAATACATTTCCACCAAAATGGAAATATATATAATAAATAGAGGAATTATACATAATAAAAAAAAAAAAAAAAAAAAAAAAAAACACCTGCAATTATGCCAATTATTGTTTGTTATTTCAAACTATAAAAAGCAAAATGTACATAAATGCAATTGGCACATATATACATAGATATGCTATATTGTACTGGTCTAATCACACCTTCATGGTGAAATGCAGAAAACTGTTAGAGTGCTTCAATGTCTTGTAGCCACTAACGTAGTCAAACACTTGTATAATTTAGTTAGACACAGGAATTTATAGCAGTTTTAGCTCATTCAAGATTGGTCAGTACAATTTAACAACGTCATCTTGTTTTTAACTCCTTGTGTGTTCTGTCATACACATTTATGATCAAGATTTGTCTAAAAATATCACTGCACTATATAATGAACAAGCACTGTTCGAAGTCAATCAAATGTATCACTTTAATTATCTGTTTTTAACTCCTTGTGTGTCCTGTCATACACATTACTGATCAAGATTTGTCTAAAAGTATCATAAATTACATGTATCTTTTATTCATCAAGTTGACTTTTGCAACATATACCGACAAAGATAGGTACCTGGACAAGACATTTTTCATGTATTAACCTGGTTTTTACCATTTTTTTTGATTTCCTTGATTGAGAATGGACCTTAGACACAGAATCAGACATCATAGGCAAATGTGGCTATAAATGAAATCCTGCCTTGACCTTAAATTAGGTCAAGGCCAGAATAACTAAGCAACTATTTATCATGTACCAGTGATAAAATAATGTAAATTTGATTAAAAGCCACCCATTGGCTCAGAAGATACCATACAGACAAGCCCTATTTAACTTATTCAACAGTTTTAGTAAAGCTGTGACCTTGAAAATTAGGCCTCAGCTCTTTGTCCTGTCCCGATCACATTTTAATGAAAGTTGATAAGAATCCTTCAAGTAATTTATGAGATACATATACTATGTAAACAAGCTCAGTTTTTGTCCCGGTGTGATGTTGAAAATTAGGTAAATGTCACCATAACCTAATCAACCCATGATCCAGTCGCAAGCACATACTCATGCAAGTTTGGTAAAATTCCAATCAATGGTTCATGAGAACCAGCAAAAACAGGATTTTTGGCCTTAATTTTTTATTAAAACTATTTCTAAAATGCTATGCTTGCATGTATATGCAATACATTTTATTCTTTCTCAATCTGATTTGGTGGCCTGAACACATAAGCTTCATTATTGTTAACTTCAACATACACTAGTTTTTCACATATGTCACCAGGTTTTACTACCTTACACGAATGGACAGATTTTGCTGGTTTTACAGCCCGGACATAATCCATTGTCGCACAAGGACCAGCAAGGTTCTTTGATGATGGCTGCAATGATGGCATTTCCTCACAAACCCACACCATAATGTAATAACCCTTGGGAGCATTGTCTTTGCATTTCTTTGATACAGAGCATTCTGCATGACCACAAAATTTGGTGTGTGAAAATGCATACTGCACAAATGCAACAGCATTACCTTCATTTTCACTGAGAAGCACAGTAAAACTGTTTCTCCTACAAACACGCTTATACTCCGAAGAGTGGTAAAGTACCTTGCAAACCGAAAACCTGAAAAACTTATCAATATCTCTGACAACCGAGCCAGTGTGTGCAAATATTGCCTCAAGTTCAGGCTGAGATACTAGGGTAGATCTGACTGGTCTTCCAAAATAAAGTACATCCTGTGAAACTTCAACCCTTGGTCTTGGACCATCACCCCTTATATTGGTCATTCTCCTGTAGGCCCTCAGCACAATTCCAGATTCAAGACTATCTTCAAACTTTGAAACTTGCTGAAGCCAAAATGTTGCTGTAGTAATCTGCATATCAAAAGCCTGAGATCCATGAAACAAGTTTCTAAGATCACCATTAAGATCCTCATAGAAAAAACAAGATATGGACCAAAGCGGCCCCAGAGTCCTTACACAATTTGGCAAATGTAACAGTTGATGAACATTATATGTGTTTTTGTTCAGCAGATAAAGAGAAGGCATTCTTAGACAGAAATGCTGCAAAAGCCTTGCAGAATGCTCCAGATCCTCTTCAGTTATTGAAGACTTTAACAACAAATAAATGCCATTGATCAACAGAAGTGCATGGTCTAAATATACTGGTGGTAATATACCCTTCATGACTGGAAAGAGGTAATAGAGAAGCCATGTTCGATACTCAGAAGCTTTATATTTTGTACAGAATTCTTCTAAACTTCGTGGAATACGCCTGACAAAGTCTGGGGGTGCTATGGCACACCTCCTGCTGTCACATTCTTTTATTTTCTTTGAACAACTCCAAGGATATTTAGAGTATGCAGTTGTAAACCACAAAGAATTCAGCATCTTTACAACGCCAAGAAGTACAGCATGCATGTAATCAACAGGAACACCCAAGATGATGTCAAACTGAGGAAAAACTAATGCCCAGCTGATTTCTTGAACTCCCTGAACAGTTTTCTTGGAACCTGTGGCATTTTTCTTTTGGTTTGCAAGAACTGCATTTTTCTTTGTTTCTGAATGTGTTCTGATATCGTCATGACCTAATTTGCTTGGGTGTTCATGATTAAAAGGATAAATTCTAGCATGCCCCTTTCCAGATGCAACAACTTTACCTTTCTCTAAGCAGTACCCACAACCATATTCGCCATTAAACTGAGTGAAGCCTTGAAACATACATCTTGCAGGTGCATCAAGACATGCACTCAGAAGCAAAACACGGACAGTAACCTCTGTTTCACCAAGTTTCACAGATATGCCATTAGTGTAAGAATCAAACAATTCTTCAGCAAAAGGGCGTAAAAATGTTGTAAAATTTGGTTTACAAGAACCATACCAAAGTCCAGCAAATATCCTCATATCTCTGGAAAAGCGAACCTTTGGGGGCAGTTCATTGATAGTGAGATATAGAGGCCAAACACTAACCTTTGATGAATTAAAAATGGATACACCATCTGTATTCATTTGCAAAGAAATATTATGCGGACATGACAGAAATCCACCGTCTTCATACAACTTTTTGTATAACGAACCATCATATACATCCTCTATATTTGAACTATTTTGTCTTGTGAAACGGTGTCTAAGCATATCAGAGAAACCTTTTTTTTGAAACAGTTGTACAATCTGACGCTGAAACGGTACCTGAATGAAATATGGTCCATTCTCACTCAAAGGCTGGCCACAGCCACTACACAAATCATTCTCATTTGGAGGATGTAATGGGTGTAAATATTTAAAACAGTGCTGACAATAAAAATGGACAACTTTTTCTGAGTCATGGTTTTCAAAATATCTCCAAACTTGCCTAACAGATGTTCTGATATTGTTTGGGTGTGGACAACAGGCATCTAAAACCTGTAATAAATCATTAAATCCAACACAGCTTAAAGAATGTCTAACACTAAAAGTCATTAGTAACATCAGACAATCTGAAACAGTCAGTTCAGCATTAGGATACAACAGTTCCCTGTCTGCTGTGTCCATGTCAGTTGCACGGACAGAATCACTTTCCATCTCCCAGTCGTCGTCAGACACACTATTATCAGAATTGGTATCAGAGACATTTTCATCACTATGGCTATGATTTTCCTCAAATGCTCTCTGATCCACTTGATTATATAAAGTATCAATAATGTTTCTATCTTCCTTAGAATGGTTTACAGAACCTTCCATACTGATACCTTGAAGCTCAATCGTAGCTTGTGCTTCAAAGTCCAGTTGTGAGTCACTACCTTGTTCTGGTTGTTTAAATTGAGTACATGTATTTTGAAAACTTTCATTACTTGAACTCTGAGAACCTTGTTCACAGCCTTCTCCAGACAGATCTTGCATGGTTTCTGTTAATGCAGTCTCAGTGCTAGGGTATCGTGACTTCCATCTCCATTCTGTTGTTCTAGGAATTTTAATTCTTGAATGATCACGCAAGTATGATCTGTATGATATTTTATCATCACTTGTTTTTAAGTCTTCTTTTACTTTGGTATGGTCTCGTAGATATGATCTGTAGGAGCTTTTACTGCCACTCATTTTGAGAACATCAGCATGCTGAAATAGATCCAATACATCTATTACATATTGGTCATGCAAAAATGTGAACCAACTGGAAATATGTCCACCGTACACGAATGTCCTCACTTTGGGTATCTTCATAAAACAGTGCATACCTTGCGAAATTAAGACCAGGACATCTGTGTACTTTGGATACATTTCTAATATATTCCTGTTATAATCACAGACAGAAATTCCCACACTGAATTTCAAGGTGCTACAATGAAAGGAACCCTGAAATCTGCTTCTTACAAAAATCTTAGACACAGTTTTGATTGCATACACCTTAATGGTGACTTAGGTCACCATTACAGGTAGGGGCCTGATAAGGAGAAATTAAATTTGATAGCAAAATTTATGATGAAGACAACGAACAGATAAAGTGGGTAATTTGGTGATAATTTGATGTTTTTTGTTTTTTTTTTTGTCTCATATAATTCAATAAAATGCATCTAGTTGTTTCTCATTAGACTCACCTCATTGTGATAGGTCTAATTAATCAGGTTCATAGCCAGGCAGAAGCCATAAAACCAGAACTTCAGCCTTAAACATAAATTTGGCAATTTAACCATAATGTCACCTAAAACTTGTTGACATCAAATTTTAGAGAGGTTATTATCAGACTTCACCATCATACAGTTCCTGGCCACGATCCTGTGAATACTCACATTATATGAAGAAACAGTTACGTATACCTGCATGCTAATTTATCATCAGATGCTTACCATATCTGCTTTGTATTAAATATATAAAATCAAAAAGATATATAGTATTTTATTTATTCTTCTGTTTATTTTTTTATAACAAAAATGCCCAACGGCAGTATGGACAGGTTTTTCAAAAGGGTTAACAAAAAGGTAAACCTCTGAAAACACCCAAAGCTCGTCCTGATATGGCTATTTTAAAGGATGGATTTTTGAAAAAACCTGTCCAAAAAGTGAAGCTTTATGGCATAAATCCACATTCTAAATTGTCTATGAACTGTCTGACATATTCAGTAATGTGTTGTTTTACTGATGTGAAAATCATTGCACATGTATCTTAAATCTATTCATTAAAAGCAACACAGAAATAAGAAGAAAAATGCCTAACGGCATTATGGACGGGTTATTAAAACGGTTAAGCAAAAGGTTAACCTGGGACGAAGCCCCCCCGGCCTGCCAGGACATGACCATTTTAATGGAGGGATTTAAAAACAAAAAAAAAAAAATCTCTTCCAAAAATGTAAAACGATAATACCCCACCATTATCATGTCATGGACAGATATCTCTGCTACAAATTGATGAAATTTGCCCATTAGCAATCCCAAAGCAGATCTCCACAATATCAATGCATACCTATAGCAAATTCAAGAAAATCAACTGACATTAAATCAAGGTATGGTCTGAAAATGGAAACCGAAGTTTTGCGGGCATAACTGTTAAAAAATTGAGTGAATTTGCCAATTAGCAATCCTTAAGCAGATCTACACAATGGACATTCCAAATTTCGTGAAAATCCACTTGTATTTACGTCCCGAAACGGAAATAATAACTGTCAAAAATTGAGTAAATTTGCTGATTAGCAATCCCAAACCAGATCCTCATAATATAAATGCACTTACTCAGTTTCCTGAAAATCCATTGATATTTACTGAAGTTATCGTCTAGAAATGGAATTGTGGGTGTGTCAAGGGCAGATAACTGTCAAAAACCGGTAAAATTTGCCTATTTAATGGCAATCCCAAATCACCACAATATTTATACACATACTAATTTTCCCCCCAAAAAAAAAAATAATAAAAAAAAAAAATCCATTTATATTTACTCAAGGTTATCATCCGGTAATGAATATAAAGATGGATGGACAGACAAAGAGACACCCAATTTGAAACCCCAATACCCTGCCACATGATGGTGGTGGGGTATAAAAATACAAGGTACTGGTACCATTAAAATTCCAGTAGTGCTATTTTAGTAGCTAGGTAAAGAGATAATAATGTTGAAAAGATGTAAAAGTTAATTCATTTTGTCCAGAAAAGCATAATTTTTTAGCATGTTTTTCACACATACATTTTCAACAATACAGGTTGTTTACCAACGACTGATCACAAAATACCAGTAAAAAAAAAAACAATTCCAGTCATACTATTTCATTTTATTTGCTTTGGGTATTTATTTCTTTCTTCCATGCATAAAAATACTTACAAGATATTATTACTGAACTGTGGGACTGTGAACATCAGATGACCTTGATACTGTAACAACTTGGCAATCAAGACATATTACTCTGTTGTCGTCAAAAACTGTTTCATTGATCTAAAATGCAGAACATGATAATTTTATAGTAAATGAATATACTCTGTGTTTCAAAGTATTCTAACAGTTTTATCCTAAACTCACTATAAAAAGCCAGTTTTGTAAAAACTTGTGTAAGTCGTGACTGTATACTAAATGTGCCAGAGTTCTAAATATGTTAGTGCAAGAAGATCTGTGACTGAAATTAGTGTTTATGTTTATTTCAAGTCAGTATCTGGTCTAGTAACGCTGTTTACAGAGAAAATAGATGTCCCCACAACCATAAATTTTTAGTATTCCTACTGCTAGTAACTTGAAAATTAGGTCAAGGTCACCAAAATCTAATCAGTTCTATGAACACTATGTCCCAGTGGTATAAATCTCAAGAAAATTTGGTAGAATCCAACAGCTGGCTTTCAAGATAATACGCGCTGACAAGAAAGTGTCAGGCAGACACCAAAAGGATATGAACCGAAATCCCCACTCCCAGTGGTTGTGTGTGTGTATGTGTGTGTGTGTGTGGGGGGGGGGGGGGGGGTTCATAATATTGCTAAGTACATGCCATATTTATTCCAATACACAAAGGGCTTGAATGCACAGCGCTTAGATACCTGGTGATTGTAAGAGTCAGTGCTGGCAGCAGAGATCTGTCTACCGGTTTTCCAGTTCTTAAATATTGATTTCCTGAAAGACGTCGAAAGCACAGTAGGTGCGAAAAGGCCGGGACTCGAAATCATCAGGAAAATGCATTGCTGCATAGATCAGTAACTGGTCAACTCGTACCTATTTTTGGTCAACTCGTACTAGTTTTCTGGTCAACTCGTACCTCCCAAGTCAACTAGTACCTAGTTTGGTCTACTCATACCTAGTTTGGTCAACTAGTACCTCTTAAAAAAAGAGATAGTGGATGGACAGAGGAGTGGATAGATTGACTGATAGACAGAGATAGATAGATGACAAACAGTAAAGACCCACATTAGATGCTGCAGAAGGCTGCTTCTGATCAGGGTCTCCACTATTTGCAAACAGTTCAACCATTTTTTCTTACTCTTTCCAAGAAATAGGAAATGTCTTCTTAGGAGACAATCTGCATCAAATGTCAGATCTTATTTTCTAAGAAAATGTAGAAGAATCACTTCAGTTTGTCGTCTGCTGAATCTGCCCATAGCATGGTAAGTGTTAAAGTCAAGGTATTCAATGGTATTCAGTGACTGTAGGCAAACAATGAATACATCTTATTTTTCAATCATGAGTTTTAATATTTTGTTATTTCTCCATGAAATATATGTTATGGCAAACCATTAGAAGTCCATCAGTGAGACTTCAAATGAGACTTCAAAAATACATAAAAGATTCAAAATGTTGTCTGCTACTAGTTTTTGTTGGCACTTTAAGGGTTTATGAATAACTAAATCAAACAGTCACATTCCACAAATTAATATGTAATTCTACAACTTAAATCAGATTCTAAGGTACGACAACCCAATATAGGCATGATTTGAAAAAAGGGTAGCATACGACATATTATTATAAGGTACGAGTTGACCAAAAGTAGGTACGAGCTGACCAGAAACCCATAGATCAAGCGATCGCGATGCAGAAGTATCTTGTTATATTCTGCATTTCTTTTACTGACAGACAAATGACGTCCATCCATGGCTTGACAATGTTTGATTTATCTAAATGACGACAATGATTCAATCATACCCCACCCGTTCTTCAGATATCTGCCAGATATTCCGACGTATGCAAATATGGAACGAAACAAAATCTAGAGATTGTAAATGAAATTCGTCCTATTTTGTTCATGATATCTCACCTTATTCAATCATTTCTTTTATTCAACTGCAGATATGAACTTTCATGCAATTGTTGATAAAACGAAGCGTCCACGTTGATCTGTTGAATGGAGTTTTCCAGGCTCATTCGACCGATTTCGGAAAATACCGAAGATTTTCAGAATGCGGGAAGTGTATATACGGAAACTAACGAAGTCGATTAAATGTAATTTCTGGAAACTCGTGTGTCAGAAACAACAATACGATAGTGTTGAGAACACATTTAACGGTTTTTCATGGACAACTTGACCAATAACAATTGACTTTTTTTTTTCTTTTTACAAAACAATTTTTTTCCGACTTGGGTAGCTCAGCATCACCATCACCCGCATCTCACCGATTATTGCTCGGCCTTTTCCGGCGAGAGTTCCACAGTCTGCGAATGCAGGTGGCGCTTTTGTCTTGTTGCAGACCGAAGCTTTCCAAATTTTGGAACCAAATTCAAATTGTCTGAGATTCGGAGAATCGACAACAAGAGAATTATTTTCAAGTTTCGGAAGTCTTATTTCAAGAAATCAACCATGTATGCACTTGTAGAGTGGGTGTTAGAAGGGATGTTCAGCATCATAAGCCTTTCTGCCATAGTCAGTCCACGAAAGGAATATGAACTGTATTCTTGTGGTGAAGATGTCACGGCGAAATTCCAGGGGAAGACTTATCCCGCCAGAATCAACAAAATATCGGGTAATTATAAAGAGTATCTCTCTTTTTGACGTCCAATCATATACATTTGTTTGTTACAGCCTCATTTGTGTATATCTAGATGTTGGGTGACGACTGCTTCTTTCATAAATGATCATGAATTCTTCCAAAAAACTGCAACTGGGTATTTTGGACTTTTTTTCCCCACCCATTTCTCATTAATTTGGGTATCAACATTAGCTGTTGGGTACCCTGTATGATCACTGACATTTTGGGTATTTACCCCATAGATTTACTCGAGACTGGCTTTTATTTATTTATTTTTTTTTTTTTTTGGATAAGGAAATAGTCGACATCTGGCACAATTAATCGGATAATCAATTAATTGTTTAAGTCCACAAAAATTATTATCATTACTGCATGATTTGTAAATAATCGATCATTTTTATTTCTGTGTTTGTTTATATAAACTGTATTTAACCTAGTATTCAGAAACCTCAACTCTTTTGGTATTCAGAAACCTCAACTCCTTACCATACTTAATCTAAAGTTTGAACATTTACAATTAACTACCCATTAATGTGTCGGAAAATAGCTGGATGAGTGGCAAACAGTGTAGACCCTGAAGAGACATTGCATTTGCAGCATCCCATCAGGGTCTACACTGTTCTCAGGCCAAATATATATGCAATTTTAGTATAACATTGGTAATTTAAGAGTCAAGCTCAGGTAAAAATATGACCAAATACTCAGTGATTATACTAATCGATCACAATGGTAAGACTGATAATCGGTTATCTATCTTTCAGCTCTGATTAGCCAGCCCCAAAAACAGCATGCGCATCTTAGGCATTGATTTTTTTCCCTGTTTGTTTATATTAGTAACCATTTAAAAGATTCAAGACAGAGACGTGAGTTTACCAGAGCAAGTGATCCTGCGGAAATATGCTTCCATATCAAGGCATCAAAATTTTGAAAGCAACTGGCCACTCATCTTAAGCATGCATTATCTAGTCATTGAGTGACCTGAGAAGAAAATGCAACACATGTCATTATAAAGCTTCCTATTTATTTCTATATAAATCTGTGATGCTTGCAGACAAAATATCTGAGTCCAGGAGTCCTAAGATTTTATAAACAAATATGAAACTAATAATACTTTATATAACATAAGGCCAGAGAAAATTAATAATTTGATTCTCATCCAGATTTAAGAAGGGGAAAAATAAATGGAGTGGGTATGGACGTGGGTGAGTGAGTGGAGGTCAGGAGTCATCCTGGAGAGGGGAGAAGTTTTGCAACAATTTCAGGATTTCAGGGAGAAGTTTTGGTCCATATTTTGGATTACCCTATACATTCTATACATTTTCACTTCTCCCTCAGCTCAAGATAGGGAGGTCAGCCAGCTTAGGGAGGCTTTTTCTCCCACATCGCCCCCTACGATGACCCCTGATAGGTGCATGTATAATTACCACTGTATGTCCATTCCGTCTGTACGTATGAAAAATGGTTTCAGTTCGATATCTTTTAAAATAAATAGTCTATTGGAATCAAATTTTATGCACAGGCATATAATCATAAAATCTAGGACAAGTTCGATTTATGGTTAAATCCACCAATAATTGTGGGAGTTTTGGCCCATTTTCAACTTCATTTTTTTGCAAAATGCTTGTGTCCAAGTTGAGGATGGCCCCTTGGCGCGGGGGCATCTGTCAATATTGACACATTTCTGATTTTTTTTATTATTATTATTTCCTCTAGGAAATAAGAAAGAGCTGGAAGAAGAAATGCTGAAACCACTTCCTAAAAGTCAAACTTCTAGTCCAGAGTTACAGAAAGGTCAACCAAGTGTCAAGCCAGCTGAGAGAGGTGATCAAAAGCAAAAGAAATCAGGTTTGTGTGTGTGTTATCGCTGCAAATAAATAGGGCTGGCTATCATACCAAATTATGATGATACTACCTATATTATTATCAGAGATGTCCACATTGCAATTCTGTCAAACTGTCACATTCTCCAGATCACACAGTATTTTAATGAGTAAAGAACCCTCTCAGATATCAGCTTTGCTACCAATTTAACAAACAATTTTGCAAAACAGAATTCTTTCCTGTTCTACATTGATTAAAAAAAAAAAAAAGAAAAAAGAAAAAAAAAAAAGAGAAGCTTCATAATGGTATTACAGAAGTAGACAATCTACAGGGACAAAAACTTTGAAAACTGTTGATAGTTGAAAACACTATCTTGATATCATTAACATGGCAGTCACTAAATGTATCCTGATGCATGGATATATCTATGTATCATTGCACACCTACAAATAAATATATCCATCTTTCAGGTCAAAATCCTAATACAGCACTGTAATCCAGGGCTATTATAGACACTGTTTCCTGTCATCTATTTTTATGTCCGTCATGCTATGGGATTAACTGCTGCATGCAGTTTAGTAAATATGACACATGTTCCATATGCTGAATTTTCATTAACACCCCACCCCCTCCTCACACACACCACACACACACACCTTTTTATACCTGCCACAGGATAACAGTCTCTTGAATTGAAAGACTAACTGACTCATTACAGGGCCATCTTGACCTGTTATTAACTTTACAATGATGATGATGATTACATTTAACATTTAACTTTGGAGTATTGAAGTTGTTTTGTTAGTTGATATGAGTCTTATGCAACTTTAAAATGACTTCTTTGCTTCATTTATATTTTTTGACCAAAAAAAAAAAAAAAATACTTGCAGGTTTAAAGAGGAAAAGTGATGCAAAAGAGGCAAGCGCTAAGAAACAACCGACAAAAACTGTGAATATTACTGACATAAGTAAGTATAAATCATTCAATACTAGCCACACACTCTGCCTGATAATTAAAAGTGAAAAGGATACCAATGAAATATTTCACTGACCTGAATACATAATAAGCATATATATATCATGCATAACCAAGAAATACCATGATTTCTACCAGACATAAAACTGGTACTTTCCTTGTTTTCTAAGAAGAAATGTTTCCTCTTAGCCGGGGAAATTAATCTCTTTAACCGGAACTACTGTTTTTTGTTTTTTTTTTGTAACATAAACAGCCTAGACTTTGACCCTGCTGTCAATATCATTTAGGATAAAAACAAAAGCTATCCTAAATTTATTATTTATTACTACGCCGGCCCAAAATAGAAATGACAGCGTAAACAAACTGGCAGACTAGACTTGCAAAAAAAGCCTCTTAAATGGTGTACTCTATTGCGGCGAAATGCATGTAATATACAGTTTATTCATTTCTCCTATTTTAAATATGGGATTTATAAACCTGGGGAAGTAAAAAAAATCCGATAAAGTAACTCGTACTTCACACTCGTTTCTTTGTTGGATTTTTTTTACCTCCCTCCGTTTATAAATCCCATATTTAAAATAGGAGAATGAATAAACTCTATTTACTTTAAATTTTGTGGAAAGACAAACAAGACTATCTCTGTGCTTCTCAGGAAAAAGGTAAAAAGAAAATCCAGGGAAATCGTTGCCAAGTTGTGTTCATAAAAAAGTATGAACAGTAGAATGATATTACTAGACTTGTGTTCATGGGACACAGATGCCCTCACTATTATATGACTTGGGACACAGAAATAAATCTTGTGTGACAGACATAATGTGAAACAACATTTTTATACCCCGCCACACAATAGTGGCGGGGTATTGTGGTTTCACGTTGGACGTCCGTGTGTCTGTCCGTCCGTCAGTTGTCCATCCGTACTGGATTTTCCCATCTGGTCCCAGCAAATACACATAATTTAAATCTGCCACATTCATTCAGTCATTGAGAACCTGACAAACTGCAAACAAAATGTAAAAACTTCGGTTTCGTTTCATGGCAACAAAAGGTATGCTATAATATAGAGCTTGCTCAGGCCTGCACCGCATGTAGCATGTCAGCCACATACAGCAGTGAGCTCGCTATAATTAATACTATGAACATTTAAAGCATCTTTGTAGGCTAATCAGAAGACAGCTAATATGTATTTACTTTTGAATATGGACCTACCCTATGCAGAATGTTCAGTTCAGGGTAGGTGTCAAAACTGTTGCAAAGACATCTTTATGTTGTGATATGTATGTAAGGAGGCTAATAAACTAACATTTTACTTCACGGTAGCTGGTGTTGTGTCGTGTGGCGGCCGTAAAAAGTCTCCTCATACATCATCTTAATGTAGATTATATTTTAGCCCATTCTGGAAATTTTGCGAATTAAGCTGGTGCTAGGGGAGTACCCAGCCTAACTATACACAGTATTGCATATGAAGACTTTATAAATAGAGGATAATGACCCTTTTGCTATGAACACCATAAATATTTTTATCAAGTGTAATGAAAACATCAGTATTTTCATGAGTGCGAAGGACGAGTGAAAATTTGAATGTTTTCATTACACGAGATGAAAATTTTTGTGGTATTCACTGAAAAAAAGTAAATTTTCTTTTTGCTTTATTGTTTATATGCCACTGTGCGCTTCTGATGTCATAACTAACAACACCATTTTAGAAAACATGAACGTCATGGCATCAACGTTCAGTGCTTAACATGTGAAGCGTTGGAAAAAACTAAAACAAAATTTAGAGGTCTGAAGACATTTTTATAATAAAACCGAGTCTTAAGATTTTCATTATTTTAGTATTTTCTCTGTTTCCAAAGGCAATCCTTTTGACTTTTATTTATTGATTATTTTTCAGATGAAGAGGAAGTTGAAGACAGGATATCAGCATTTTTCAACTTAAACAAGGAAGCACAGCGGATGACCCCTATCAAAGAAACACAGGAGTCATTGGAAAGTCAAAAACCTGACTTAGAGCAGACAAACAAAGTTCCTGTCGCATCCACTTCAAACAGAAAGATCTTCAAATCGCCCAAGTATGTTGAGGAGTCTTCCCACTCAGATTCTGAATCTGAAACAGAAGACATGCTTACTGAACTGGCTCCAGTACCACTTGCTGCGAAGTGCCCAAGGCAAATATTGAAGCCCATGGTCTGTAATCAGGAAGCATGTAAAAACCTCCGTGAGGAAAACAGGCTTTTGAAGGAGAGATTGGGAAGTGCTGATGCAGAATGCAGGCGATTGAAAAGAATGTGCCAAGGTAAAAAGTACAACAAAGATTTAACACAAAGGACACTTATCTTGCAAGCATTCTAATGCAAAATGATTACCTACAGATATCTGGCTAAAAACAATTTTGAATATTTCTTCTAGTCTTCTTAATCACTTAAATATTCATATTCATGTGGTTCTATCCATTTTGCTGTAATACCCTATATAAGCAGAAGGCACAAAAATACATGCAAGATAGGTTTAAAAGTTAATAAATTATGCAGGTCTTATTTTACTGTAAATTTTAATGATTCTTAGCCAGTTTTTGTCGGACATGTCCCACAAGCTGATAATTTTGCTCTCATCTCTCACAGCATGCTCTGTCAACAGAATCGGCTAAGAAATGAAGGATAAGGTGTTACCTATAGTCTGCTGACTTTAAATTTCAGTAAAAAAATACTGAAAACAGAGCTTGGCATTTCAATCAAATGATCTCTTCTGGAGACAATTTGAATAAAATGTTAACTCCTGTTTTCAAGAAAAAAAGAAAAGAGATAAAAAAAACACACACACACAAATTTGTGGTCTGCTGATATTGCTATGCAGAATGCAAACAGTTAATAAGCTGAAATTGACATGAGGACACTGAATAAGTAAGGATGAAAAACATTTATTTCACTAGGCAAATAAGGGTTAATCAGACTTACTTGTGGGTAACCATTTTAGATTCTATGATACATGCACATGTAAGAGATATTGACAGTGTGACAGGCACAAAACTATTGCACCTTATTTACAGTTAGATTTTAAAATGTTGCGCCATTGGCTCGTTGATTGTTGAAGCATTCATATATATATATATATATATATATATATATATATATATATATATATATATATATATATATATATATAGGGCTCCACTGTTGGCCACTACTTAGACGTTATGAGTTTCCAGTTCTATGTAAGCTTTGGAGATCCTGCTCTGTCTGCGCTAATTACATGTGCTAACATTTATATGTTAGCTGTAGTAACCTGGCCATTGCCAATCGCACAAAGATGCGCCATTGTCTGTGTCCTATTTTCTTTATATCTTTGCATATATCTGTCCTATTTTTCTTTTCTTTTCTTTTTTTTTTTTTTTTTTTTTTTTTGTTATTTTGTTTCTTTGAACCTTGTTTAACAATTATATATATGTTGTCATTTCAATTTTGAGCTGAATACTCTCCAATATGGAGGGAATGAAGACTATCTATCTATCTATCTATCTATCTATCTATCTATCTATCTATCTATCTATCTCAAGATTGCACTTAATACATTTATATAGTTTTGGGGCCTTTAACAGTTTTACTTGATGTGACATCATCAACAGGTATTATCTAGTGTTACCAAAAAAAACTGTTATAGAGAGGTGGCTGTTGTTGAAAAGTGACCTTAAATTGAGGGAGTGTCTTGATATATATGCATCTGATTGAATTTGGCCCATATGTCAACTAAAAAGATGGACCAATATAAACTGAGATCTGGTTAAGAGGTTCCTTGAATTACTCTGTCCAGCATCATTCCAGACAGTTGCAGTGTTGATGCTCTGTCTTGCTTGTAGTTCATGGAAAAAGCTTCACAATGCTGCAATTTGTGTCAACATTGTTGGACGGTTACTGAGCCAAAGAGTCGACTCCCATTTCCTTTCAGTTTTTGGTAGGATTAGCAAGCATGAGTTGTAGTGCTGGGTCATGTTTTCCTAGTTGTTTATTCTTTAGAAATTTTATAGCCTGTCTGTATAATTCAAAATTGTTGTGACCTACACAGTTTGAAATGAGTGTTGATATAGTGTATGATTTTTTGATACATTTTCATTTTGTAGAGTTGCAGGAGAACAAATTAAACCAGCCAGTGACTGAAATAAATCAACACAACAAAATGAGGCCAGGAGTTATATCAGACCGAAACTTGGCAAGGGAGCACAAGGTATTATATTCTTACATTAGAATTTAAATTATACAGCTGTCAGGAATGTGCTTGAAACAAGGTTGGAAAATTCTGGTGAATTTGATTATTTTCCATGCCTGCAGTATTTACCAGTATATACCGGCAAATACTGCAAAATATCGGCAGATACTGGTCAAGTTAATTTACCACACTCAAATTTATACAATGATCTTCAACAACATTCATAGGGGTTATTTCAGTTATAATGGACAATTGATTTACACTTATAATCGTCATGTGTCTGTCTATCTGTCAGTCAGTTTGTTTTTCGTTTCCGGATGATAATGAGTAAACATCAATGGATTTTCACCAAACTTGGTATGTGGATTGATATTGTGGAAATCTGGTTTGGGATTGCTAATGGACAAATTTTGACAGTTATCTGCCCAAATGGCGGGGGCATTATAGTTAACATTTTTATTTTTTTGTAACCAGTATTTTTTTTTTTCTTTTTATTATTTTTTAAATCTTTTTCTTTTTTTCTCTCTTTTTTTACAATAATGTTTTTTTTTTCTTAAATAAATATACACAGCTTATGCATAAAACCGGAAACTCATTCATGGCAGTTTATTGTTTCCATCCATGCCCTTTGCATTCCTGTGCCTTCTTGAAAAAAAAATTTTTTATATATATACTTGGTGTTTAAGTAATTTAGATCATATTGACTTGCTTATTAAGTGTCATTTGCAAGGTGCACCTTTAGGTGAATTATACCTTGATTTCTACCTATATTTTTATGTTATTGAGTTCAAGTTCAAATAGTAAAAATGAATTTTTAAAGTCTTATGACATGAAAGTCATAACAAAGGAATGAAGCATAGATGAAAAAATTTCCTGCCTATCGTGGGATTCGATTGGTTGTGTTGGGGCTTAACGACACCTCAACCCTTGTGGGTCATTTTGTGTCATCTCCCAGAGAAAGGGAGAGATAGAAGAGATAGTAGAGGAGATGAAAGCGAGGGACAGGAAGAAAGAGGAACAGGAATGAAAGAAAAATAAAAACATTCCTCCTCTTCCCTTACCTGCTACAAGGATAGCAGGTCTTGTCCAACTGGAAGCCAATATCAGTTGGACGCCCCGGTGATGTAAGACACCTGACACCTTTGCCACACCCAACCACCCACGTGGGATTCGAACCCGGTCCTCCCGGTTAAAAATCCAATGCTCAAACCACTGAGCCAAAGAGTCGACTCCCTGATGCAGCTGTCAAGAAATTGAATGTATACTTAGAAGCAATGCATAATCTGCCAAGGCAGATAATCGAAGGTAGAAGTGCTTGGTCGTAACACTCCCCCTTTTCAAGGAAGTCATCATTTATGATGACGTGAAGCCATTTTTGGTGTATAAAGTCATATCCCGGACGAGCCGCCATCTTACGACATGAAAGTCGTAACAAAGGAATGAAGCATACCTGAAAAAAATTTCCTGCATATTGTGGGATTCGAACCTGATCCTCCGGGTTAAAAATCCAATGTTCTAACAAAGAGTCTACTCCCTGACGCAGTTGTCAGAGATTAAATATATACTTAGAAGCTATGCATAATCTGCCAAGGCAGATAAGCGAAGGTAGGAGTGCTCGGTTGTAACAAAAGTTAACAATAATACCGTATTTTTTTTAAAGAATTTCAAAATTTTAAAATTTTAGCCATTAACTGACTTTTGGCTGTTTTTACATGCCTTAATTGTGAAACATTTTATTCTTTATGGTGATAACCTTATATATATATATATATATATATATATATATATATATATATATATATATATAATAATAATAACTAAATTATCTTTAAATCATTTAGTTTAATTATATATTACTTAAAATCAATTTGGTTAAGATTTCTGAAGATCTTAAGGCAAAAAAGTTCAACTGACCAGTATTTGCCACTTTAGTATTTTCCGGATTGCTAAATACCAATAATTACTGGAAATTGAATTTATCAGCCAATCTTGGCTTGAAATCTTGTCCGTACTGTACACTAATTGTGTATATTCATAATGAGTAATCAGAATTCATTAAAATGATACAGCTTTGTCTAAAATGCTTGTTAATGGTCAAACTGCATGATGCTTTTGTTTCCTGCTAGCATGTCAGAAATAAGGTCAGATGAGAAAATGGTTAGAAAATTTTAGAGGTACACATTAACCTCTTTATAACATAGTTTTTTATAACAGTTTTGGATATAACACTGGATATAACACGATTCAAAGATGGATCCCAAAAATGATTATATTCAAACTACCATAAATGGTCATTTTTCAATATAATCTATACATATATATGTATACAATAAATACATATATATATATGTGTACATATATATGTATACATTTTTGTCTGGATATAACACGGTTGTTTAACTAATACAGATTATGCTATGGACCCCAACAATAGTGTTATAAAGAGGTTGTGGTGTAGTAAAATTGATTTATTCTTTTTGTAATGGTGTGTGTGTGTCTGTGAGGGGAGAGGGGTGGGGGTGTTAATGGTGTGTTGGACAATTTCAAGACTACAGCAGAGACCCGAAACATGTGGTTCATGAAATGGGTCTATGGTATTTGTCATGATAGTTTTTAGTCAGTCACTTATCATCTCTGCAATTTCAAAGATACTGAGAAACTCCAATACTGCTTAAGATCAAGCCATTCATACCAGTTTTAGATATATCAGACGTGTTTAACACATACATACCAGTGGCAGTAGATAAAGCAAGACTATCAAACAGTGGGTTATGAATGTTTGTGAGCCAAACTGCTTCTGCATATATCCAGAGTTAGCAACAGACAAAAAGACATAGAAAGAATGGTACAATGAAATGGCTGACTAACAGTTCATTTATTATCCTCTTTACATACAGCATCGGCCATTGTTGACATTGGTCACTTAAATCTTGAAAATAATCAGTCATTAAACTCTGATATGATCATAGAATTTCAAGAAAAGACAAATAATAAGAGAGGGATGCTGTATTCTTTTTTTTTTTTTTTTTTTTTTAATAATTTCAGATGGTGGAACTAGTTAGAGGAACATTTGTGTTTCTTTATGAGGACCAATTAAAACTGGCCACAGAGTCTGCGAAAACCATGACGGGACTTGCCAGACTCCTAACAGATGTGTTTTTTAGCACAGATGTGCAAAAAAAGTCTAATCTGTCTGGAGAAAATGGCCTTCAAAAGTTGGACCCAGTGATAGTCAATGCCATTATTAGTAAGTATTTATTTTCAGTCAATGCATTTGACTGCAAAATTCTCTTTCACTCACAGGGGAATCAAACAGAAATATGAAAAGAAAGCTTTCAACCTCCATTTTGGCATCGGTATTGTCACCAGCATCATCGCCACTTTGTAGAGCCCCTCTGACCTGAGGGATAGACTGATGTTATGTAGGAGGCATATTTCCCCATGAATCTTTCAGAGGAATGCCAATTTTCATGAGGAGTTTATATGCCACCTGTAGGGTTTCATTAAAATCACAATGTCCATCTGTCAGTTCATCTGTCCATCAGTCACAAATCATGCCACCATAACTGCTCCTAAACTGGACATTAGTGAATTTCATCACAATTCATACAAATGTTAAGGACATTGAGAAAATGTGTCACATACATAAACTACATCTACATGTAGATTCCTACATTCAGTTAAATGTAAACTTCTTGTTTCAGTGATTATTCCTAAACTGCTGAAGGGAATTTCATCAAAATCAGGAACCTTGCCATGCTTAAAGAATTATTAAATTTTATTTCCCACAGACAAGTATATGATAAAAATCAGCTTGTCCAACCAAGATCTACTTGCCCAAAAACCGACATTTTTCTTATAAAATTCCTTGAAGAAAACATGTTATGGGTACTCATAAGAAGCCCCTCAACAAGTGTTTCTTATGTGAACCCACAATATGTTTTCTTAGTGAAATACAAAAAAAACAAACAAAAAAAAACCATAATCTGGCTACTCTTCTGAGCATGTTTGCTTGCGTTGAGGTTTTATGGCCCAGTCAACCCAATGGGGTCATGCCGAGTGCGGTCAGTTTACCTAACCACACGTTTACTGGGCAGGCTTAGTCCTCTAAGCGGTTAACCAGTATTGTGCACATTCTTTCGCCAAAAACTGACAACTGTCCTTCTTGAATCAGCGGGAGAGAATGACCGTAGAAAATGCTTCACGATAAATCTCCACGAAAAAATGTTGCCGACCTCGGCGGGGGTTGAACCCGCGACCTCCCGGTCTCCAGTCGGACAGCACATCCAACTGAGCCACCGAGGCCGGCTCTCTCTTCTGAGCTAAGAGTCCTTGTCACAGGACATGTAAATTGAAATTTCTTTCTCAATACTATTGTGTATGTACCATATTTGATCTAATTACCACACTGTGCGCTTAGGATTTTCAAAATTGCTGAAAAAACTTGCAGTAAAATCTCCACCTAATAAGGGCACACATAAAAGAAGGGTCAGCAGAGGACTTCATGAGGAGTGCATAAATTGCTGCTTATGCGATATTACTCTGATTGTCTTTATAAAACCATATGTTAAGAACCCACAACATACGCTTTTATAAAGAAGTAGATAAAAGTACACAGGCTGCAATCCAAATACATGTACTACTTAATTGCTTGGCTGTGCACTTATAGGAGCATGATCTATGGTAATTAGGTCAAATACGTTTTTTTTTTTCGTTTTTTTTTTTCAGCATACTGTATAGCCTGTGACCATTTTAAAAGACAGTCACCTGCTGATATAAAGCAGGCTCTTCGAAATAAATTAGGCTGTCTCAGGGCTCCTTCAAGGCAGAAGAAGATGTGAATATGGACAGAGGTGTCACAAATGGAGTGTTTATACCTGGAATGTTTATACACAGAGAATGAATAAAAAAAATGGATACCCAAGATTATTTGTGATTTATATTGGTCTTAAAATGAGATATGCTAGCCATTTAATGCCCCTCAAACCTCATTTGTACTTATCTAGCTGAGATAAAGAAAATATGGAACCCCCTCCCACTCCATGCCATTCGAAGAATGGTTGAAAGGGCATATAGTGTACCCCTGTCTGAGTGTTTGTCTGCATCCGAGTTAGCAATTTGCATCTAATTTTTTCAGGCATTAGCCTTTTGCGTTTGGAGTTTTTGTGGCAGGGGCATCCATGTTCTTTGGATACATATCTAGTTTTAAAAGTATATCAGAGTAAAAATTCTGATGTTTTGGTACAAAACTAGTAGTGGGTTATGCCTGTACATAGTGTATTTATATTAAAATACAACATAATTAGACAATGTATGTATTTGTTTGAGATGTTTTTGAGATCACTTGGGATTCAGTATAGTTTACACAAACAATTGCTTTTTTTTCCCTCTGTTTTGTTTATTTTACTTATTCCTCATTTTTTTTTTTTTTTTTTTTTTTTTTGCAGTATTATTTCACCTTGACTGTGCATAAGTTTCAAAATTTTAAAAAATCCGTAGTTGTAGATGACTTGTATATTTGCAAAATGTTTGCAGACCATTTGCGAGGGAGTTGCAGTGTATTTGCCAACAGTTTGCAGAGTAGTTGCAAACTGTTTGCAGACCATTTGTGAAAGATTTGCAGAGTATTTGCATCGAGCATTTTAGTAATTGCAAACTGTTTGCAGAGTGTTTGCAAAATAATTGCAGACACTGTGCCAGCTGTTTGCAGACTGTTTGCAGCATTTCTTAAAGATGTTTGCAGAGTAGTTGTAGCAAAGAATTTTGACTATCACTATGACCCTTTGCAAACTGTTTGCAAAATGTTTGCATTTTTTGTTCCATTTTCATACGTCTGCAGAATATATTTTGCAGTCATATGCAGAATATAGTTTGCAAAGGATATGGCAATCAGTTTGCAAAGTGATGGAATATATTCCGCAAAGGCCCCATTTTCGCATGGGCAAGCACTGCACTCATTATAGTAATTTAATGCTCAGTTCTCATAACACACTTAGAATGAACTTAAGTCTCCAAAATACTCTTCATTTTTAACATTTACCATTCTCTGGGCTTATTCAGCAGATGACAAATTGATATTTTTCTTATTTTTCCCCAGAAAACAGGATTTGACATTTCATGCCAATTGTCTCCATAGGAGAAATTTGCATCAAATATCAAAACCTGTTTTCTGGAAAATATAAAAGATATTGCAACATGTCGTCTGCCGAAAATTTTACCCAGCATGCTAAGTGCTAACCCTTAAAGTCACAACTGCAGCAGATGATCTTTCAAATCTCTTTTTATTATTATTATTTTTCAGAGACAATAAGGCTTGATACTTCATGTGAATTGTCTGCCTGTCAGAGAATTCACATGAAATGCCATCTTATTTTCTCTGAAAAATGATTAGAATGTCATCTGCCACAACTTTGCTAAGAGCTTTAAAGGTTAACATTAAGATATAATTTTTCTCCCTACAAAGATTATCTTATTCTTTTCAGATATATCTACATAAAAAGGTTAGTTAGTACCAAAGACGTTTTCTATGGATAAATAAATTGCAAATTAATTCAAGATTTGTATGGAACACCTTTACATTTATAATAGTCTTTCAACAATATTTTAAGCACTTAGCTGCAGCACTAGGGTGAAAAGTGTATGTAACTGCGTGCATCTTGCATCATCCCCTGGACTGCTCCTGTAGTAAAACTCAACATATCTTATTACCGCTGATCAATGTCCCAGGCAAGATATTTTTTAATTTCTTTGTCTGATGTTGGTAATAAAGCCACTATAAATATTATTATGAACTACTTTTTGTATATGGTATATTACATTATCTGATGCTAGTTTTAGTAATTTCTGTAGGAAATATAATTCATAATTTCTCCCTCCTTTAGAAGACTATTTAACCCTTGTCCTGCTGAATAAATTAAGATGCCACACCCACTTCTAATTTTCAGCCAATCAGATTGCTTGATTTGAATTGTTGCCATAAATTCACATACTTGATAGCAAACAGTGCAGATCCAGATCAGTTGGCTTCTTCAGAAGCCAACTGATCTGGATCTACACTGTTTGCAAAGGCAGGGTATATCCGGGCTCAGCAGGACAAGGGTTAAGTAGTGAAAATGGCACAAAATTTATCAACACTTTCAGCCCAGCAGACCAAACCAGATACCTGTGCAAACAGTGTAGATCCTGATGAGAAAGCTCATAAAAAGCCATCTTATCAGGATCCATACTGTTTGCATTTTGTTTTGATTATTGACTGACATCCTGCAACAATTGACCGGTCTTAAGTCAATGATGGAAAAGTCCATTTCATAAACCCAGGGTGGAAAGGGTCAATGTCATTTGAAAATGTCAAAAGAACATATAAGAGAATCTAATAAAAAACAATCATTGAGTTTAAAATGCAGGAAGTATGTCCCTAGAGACTTGCAAACTTCATAAACAAAGTTGTGCTTTTGTACTCCTGGTTTATCATATTTGCAACTCTTCCAGGAAATATTTCTTGTTTTTTAACCTTTGTCCTGCTGAACCTGAATATACCCTGCCTTTGCAAACAGTGTAGATCCAGATCAGTTGGCTTCTGATCTGGATCTGCACTGTTTGCCATTTACTATGTGAATGTACATCAACAATCTCGATCAAGGAATCTGATTGGCTGACAATTAGAAGTGGGCATGGTATCTTAATTTATTCAGCATGACAAGGGTTAAACCCAAGGTGCATTGACCTCAACCTATTTTCTCTTTATGTCACCACATGTTAAGTCTAGGTATATAATAAAACTCACCCTTGCTGCAGCTATGAACAGCTCTTCCAGGTCAGATCCAGCCTTTCCCAGCAGCTGTGTGGCAATGTCATAGTACTTCAAGGTTGCCGAGGAGACCCGTGGCACAGACTGCTGTTGTTTCTTGTTGTTGTTTACATTATTGTGGGCATTACTACTACTGATGCTAGCCATGGTTTGCTCTCGCAGGTACATTGCCGTGGATCCTGCGTCAGGATCAGCATTTGGATTTTCCGGCATGTTGTCATGGTAACTTAAAGTAACAGTGGTTCTGATCTTCTGCTGAACAGACTAGCAGAGAAATTCTGAAAATAAGAAAAGTGCATGGTAAAACTGAGACATAGTAAGACTAGACATATATTATTACATAAAAAGCAGTGTCGCATGTTATTAACAGCTTTGCATTAACCAGTGAAAAGCCGTGTATTAACAAGGCAATTCATGCGCTGTTAATGCATGGCTACACAACTTTCAATATGATCGTACCCGGACCACAGATTTGCTGCCGTTACAACATGTGTACTGCCCAGCCCTAGAATGAGCATGTAGTAGAAACGAGTTATTTACTATGTTTATAATGCTTAATAAACCTCTGTAAGTTAAATTCTGCAATAACGCATGCATAACGGTACACCTTAGATGAACTGTGCACATGTATTTTACAGTAATATGATATCATATCTAATTTCGTTGTTGTCTAAGGTGTTATCTCAGAGTTTGTAACTACTATGGCTGCTTTGTAAGTTTATTTATCTTTCATTTAACAAGATTCTAACTCTATGGCAGAATTTTCCTGTGTTATTGCGTGTGGTCATAGTTTACATGCAGAAGTCCGGATTATCCAAGTCCCGCTACTCTAACAGTCCTATTTATGCATTCCGCTTGAAACGTTTTCATAACGTTGAAATGGGCATTAGTTGCCTCCCTTGTGGCTAATTTATTAATTTCAAGATGTTTTGCCATCATTTGTGGCTATTAATGTAACTATGAATGCTGTTGTTCCGTATTCTAGTTGCATTGATCACTTCAAGCTATTTTATTCATTATAAGGGACAGTACTTATCATTTTGGTAGCGATACTTGGATTCTCGGGAAACGTCTGTTTTCCTACACCATTCAAATTAACTTTGTGTTTACTTATAGATGTTTAGTTGGTATTTCATCGAGGTCAGCTAAAACCCGTCATCCGTCGTAATCATCGCACGGAACATACAGGTTTTATATAGGTGGGTGAAATATGACTGAAGGCCTATAAGTTAAAATCCATTATATAATTCTACAGTAACTGAAATGATTAAATTCAACACCATTACGTATCATAAACGTTTCCAAATGTCATATCTATTGCCTTTATTTCCTTGTAATAAAATATAGCAAACTTGCATTGATGGTCTTTTCACCCCCGTATCACCACATCCAGAGATGCGAATCTTTAACTGAGTGCAAGCAATTTCACGGAGAATTATATTGAAACACAACGCGAAGTATTCTACTGGTTCCCTTTGACTGCTTGCTCTGCATATATGGTTCGGAGTGCCGTAGTATGGGTAAGTTCTACCTAGCCTAGACAATCCGAGCTATTACAAGCATAGTCTGTGGAAATTGTGTTCGCGAGACATCGGTGAAAAGGCGAAACAAAATAGTGCACGAAATAACGCGAAATGTAGCAAAGTTTTCAGTTTTTATGCAATAATAGCAATCAAACATTGTTTTTCAATGCAATAACATATGCCACCTCCCTCGGGAACTGGGGAATGTTAATGCATGAAAAAACATGTTTGATCCCTATATTACATATCAGTCATGGCTCTGGATTAGAGAAGTATCCTGAGCCCAGTTGTTAAAAGCATCGTTAGCTTAACAAGCTCATAAGTGGTGCAAATTTTAACTGTTCTAGGAAGTATAATATCTAATTCACAGGTATTTTTGCTGAAAAAATGTGAGTAGCTTTTGCAAATGCAAAAGCTACACACATTTTTTCAGCAAAATTATTAGCATTTATGCCATAGTTAATGATCAAAATTTTAACGATACGTTAACTAACGACATCGATAGTTTTGAACAACTAGGCCCTGATAAATTCCTTTCTTATATCTTCACAAATATAATCAAAGCACTAACAGCACTGACAGATCAATTGTCTCTGAGTGTAGGATGGGAAAACGGTCTTGAACAGGGACTTAAGACTGTTTCATTTAATCCTTAACTTGCTGTACTTTAAGTAAACAGAGCTGACCCTGATCAGATACCGCATTCTGTGGCATCTGATCTGAGTCTGCACTGTTTACCAATGTCTCAAGTGTCCCAGTCCAGATTTTACAGATAACCATCTATCAACAGCACTCTGACATCACAGTGACAAGAACAGCACTCTGAAATGGTCTTGAACAGGGACTTAAGCCTGTTTCATTTAATCCTTAACTTCTGTAAGTAAACAGTGCAGACTGTTTCATCTGATCAGTTCTGCACTGTTTGCCACTGTCCCAGTACAGGTTTTACAGATAACCCTCTTAATACTCTTTATAGTGACAAGAATAGTCATGTACCTTAAGGAAATTTTGGCTTTTGTATACAACGGCTTAATTGTAACCAATCAACCCAAAAAAATATATTGTGAGTATAATGGTTATCTTAATTACATCTCCAAAAGAAAAAAGTTGAGGGACCTAGTCCTACTCATTTAACCCTTAAAGTGCCAATCACAACTGCAGCAGAAAACAATTTTTTTTTTTTTTTTTTTTTCAGAGAAAACAAGTCTTGACTTTTCATGTGAATCGTCTGCCAAGCAGACGATTCACATGAAAAGTCAAGACTTGTTTTCTCTGAAAAATTAAAAAAAATTTTTTTTTAGAATGTGGTCTGCTACAAATTTTGCTTGGTGCTTTAAGGGTTAAGATTACAGTTTGCACATCTGATAATCAAAGCACTGACAGCACTGGTGGATGGATTGTCTCTGAGTGTAGGCTAGGAAACTGGTCTTGAACGTGGACTTAAGACTGTTTCATTTACTCCTTAACTTCCAGTCATTACTGTAAGCCAACAGGGTCTGCACTTTTTGCCACTGTCCCAGTACAAGTTTTATAGATAACCCTCTATACACTGCACACTGGCATCACAGCGACAAGAATAGCGTGGCTATAAATAACCATTACCTGGATTTCGTCTTACAGTTGGTTTGATTACATTGGTCAATGATAATCAGGTGGACAACTATGTTAAGGAAATTTCGGCGTTTGTATACCATAGCTCCATTGTAAACAATCGACCCAAAAAGAAGTGGTATCCATATATCATATTCCTTATTTTTCCATTAGAAGTACCAACTGAGTAGCTTCTAATGAGTACCCACTACATATGTTTTCATAAAAAAAAAATAAGAAACATATCACCACATAATCTGGTTGAAATAGGCATATTATCTATGCTAAATGTCCGCACTATAAAATCCTTAGCATGCTGGGTAAAATTTTCAGTAGACAATAAACATACTGAATTTTTTTTTTTCCAAAGAAACAAGTTTTGACATTTCAAGCAATTTGTCTCCAATGGAAAAAATATGAAAAATATGCCACCAAAATTTAATAGTCATAGTCGGGAGACCCATAAAAGGGTAACTGGCAAACAGTGGAGACCCAGATCAGATACCGTAGAATGCGGCATCTGATAAGGGTCTCCACTGTTTGCAAATAGTTTAGCCATTTTTCTCTAGGAATATGTAAATCTCATAACCGGACATACCTAAAATTGAAACTGGACTGTTCCAATATAAAGTGTGGGAGGGTCCATTGAGTCTACAATGGGTTAGTCAGCTACTGAATTAGCCCAGAGAGTGGTAAAGGCTAAGTGGAGCCTTAATTTGGGCTTGAAAACCAAAACATTTGATAAGCTAACAGCAAAGGCATTCTGCAGCATCTAATCTAGGTCTACACTGTTTGCTCAAGCCTGCATGTACCAAAACCTTTATACTATGACAACAAAAGATCATTATATAAGGCTTCAATTTCACAGAAAATGAACAATTTTTACAAACCTCAAATCCTCTCTGCATGGGGTGTGATATCTTTACAAGCCTAAAGTTTGTAAGAATCCACCTTGCTAAACTGCACATATTCAATCCAATGTCATTTTAGCTAGCATTTCAACACACAAATTCAATATCCTTACATTCAAATAATAGACTGGCCTACAAATGCTATCTGATCGAGAAATACATCAATAATTTATCGATTAACAGTTGCTCAAATAATACATGTTAACCTTGCACCCTTTTCCACATTAAATACCTTTAGATCAAGTATTTTATTTATTTTTAGAGTATATTAATTATTGAGATCTGATTGTAAAGGTACATTTCTATATGTATTACTTACAGTTCACAATACACCTGAAATTCACAATATTTAGGAAGTGTCATAGAACATGTCTAGTCTTGAATGACAAGTTAAATGTACGAAATTGACAATAGAAAAATCTACAGTGTATTCACAAATTCGGCTTTAATGACCCTAATGGGTAAAAATTACAAGGTTGAAGAAAGTGTCTATTAACAGAGGTTATATTGTTGTATATTGGTCTGAAGAACTACTGAACTTAAGTGACCATTTCTTATAAAAGTTTCATATTGAACAGAGAAAGTCTGGACTGGGTTGTGCATTTGAACAGTCTACATTGCATGAGATAAGGCCTTTTGTTTTCATCTAAAATTGATATTTTTTTTATTTCTTCATGAAAATATAGTTCATTATGTACACTACAACCTCTTTATAACACAGTTCGTTACATCACGGTTTTGGATATAACCTAGTTCAAAGATGGATCCCGATTATATTGAAAAATGAACCTAAATGGTCATTTTTCAATTAATCTATACATTTTTGTTTGGATATAACACGGTTGTTTAACTAACACAGTTTATGCTATGAACCCCAACAATAGTGTTATAAAGAGGTTGTGGTGTAGGTCCTTTCCACTCAGTAGCACTGAAGTCAATGAAGGGCAGGAACATTGCATGTGTTATTTTTTTTGACATACCATAGTAACCCTAAATACTGGAACATCCTATCCCCTAACCAAACTTGTTCTAATAGCTGAACAAGTTCAGTTTGCTACCTATTGATGTGTCAACAAAATGCCAGATGAATGACAAACAGTGCAGACCCAGATCAGATGCCGCATTCTGCGGCATCTGATCTGGGTCTACACTATTTACTCAGGCCTGTCCGCCCCAATACTTAGGGTTATTACGGTACCTGTTTAGAAATAGGCTTATAATCTCCGGATTGCCTAGATGTATTATGTTCATACTTGATATAAGATTCTGGTTAAAAGTCTTTTCCTGTAGAGAGGTCAAGGTCACATACAATGTACCAACTGAATTTGCTACAAGTTTTCTAAAGACATGTTCCTCTTTAATGTCTGGATTTACTACAAGTTAGTACTTGGATTGATCTTTGTGTTGAGGTTTTACAGCCCAGTCAACCCAATGGGGTCATGTCGAGCGTAGTCAGTTTACCTAGCCACACGTTTACTGGGCAGGCTTTAAGTCCTCTAAGTGGTTAACCAGTATTGTGCACATTCTTTCGCCAGAAACTGACAACTGCCCTTCTTGATTCAGCGGAAGGGAGAGAATGACCGTAGAAAATATTTTATGATCAATCTCTATGAAAACATGTTGCCGACCTCGGCGGGGGTTGAACCTGCAACCTCCTGGTCTGATGGTAGATATTGGTTAGAAGTCTTATCCATTACAGACCCTACCCACACTCAATAAAAGGACCCGAACAATTTAGTTGTCACGTAATACACCACATCACAATGCTGCACGATGCGAAAATGTGTCTACGAGTATATGCGGACAGCGAAGGCCCAGTCAGCCTAATCAAGGCCTTCACTGTCCACAATTAAAATCATTGGATACTATAGCATATTTCAATGGAGGGCAAATGCCCGGATGAGACTTTACACATGAGCAGAATGATGTGAATCTGCACATTTTGCACATGCTCCAAGGCACTTTTTTGCTTGACATGGCCCACTTGATCCCCTACCCCACGGATGTGGACTTATCAAATTTTATTACTTGTCCACGGACAAGTAAATGGTCAAAATCCACTTGCCCATCCAAGATTTACTTGCCCGAAAATTGACATTTTTTCTTATTTCTTGAAGAAAACATATGTTTTGGGTACTCATTAGAAGCACCTCACCGAGGCACTTCTAATGAGTACCCACAACATACGTTTTCTTCGAGAATTAAGAAAAATATCTATCTTATAATTTGGATATTCTTTTGCCAGAGCTATGAATTACTTGTCCCAGGACAAGTAAACTGAAATTTCTTACTTGTCCTCAGGGAAATGGGACAAGTTGGACAAGTCGGGCATGGTATTTCCACAGCTCTGCCTACCCTGACAATCAATCCCTGCAATTTCATACAGGTGAGCTAAAAACAACTGTGGAAAACCGCTGTAGCTTGAGAATCAATTAAGACATGATGATAGAAAATCAATTATAGATATTTTATGGCTCTTGTATTTATACAAAAAGGCTTCCTTCTTATATTTCCATTAATTATTGATGAAGACTTGAAGAAAACCTGCAGATCTGCACCTGCCAGGAGACATTGATGTAGGCTGTAACACTTCTGGGCCCAGTTCTTCAGAGTATTGGTGGCTTAACAAAAAGTTGTTAAGCTAACACTTTTTTAATATATGTACACAAAACATTTAAATACACTGATATTTTTCATAAAAAATAAGAGCAGGTAAGAGAAAAAAAAATTCTGCCGAAGGCTAGGTTGCGCCACGCAAATTTACAATGTTGGTGAACCGTAAGATATAGGCTTTCATCTCTAAGCGCAAGCTTATACATTTGCATTTATAGTTCTTGGGAAATAAACTTGAACATCAGGATCAGGGTTGACACAAATTTTGACAGATTGACAGACAAACAGACAGACAAATGGACAGAAAACCAGATCCTAAATCACACCATGCTAAATGCAGGTGCAACTAGAAGTGTGTGTTTTTTTTATAGTTGTCATTTTTTCTGAAAAAAAAAAAAAAAAATCCTGGCAAAAACAGAGAAAATGAAATATAACTGATTCTAAACCAAGCATACAGAATAATAAAAAATCAGTTAACCCTAAAAGCGCCAAGAAAAACAGCATCTGAAAATGTCGTCTGTTTATGTCGTCTGCTGAATATTCTTGCAAACTTTTCAACCCTATTTTTGCATACCGGCAAACAGTGTGGACCCAGATCAGACTGCTCCTACAGGAGCAGTCTGATCTGGGTCCACACTGTTTGCAAAAATGACTTTTAAAATCACAAGCAGATGACAAAGCAGACGACAATTGTTGTGATTGGCGCTTTAAGGGTTAAAACTGCAATACCTGTAAATACAGCTGATTATGATATTTATATATATTGTTCAGTGGAGGCTGTCCAACTGGTTTGCCTCCCTTCTTCAAAGAGTTCTACTCTAAAAGGAAAGGATTTGCTCAAGGGAACATTTTTTTTCCTTTAACAGTTGACCCCTTTGCAGTAGGGACTAGCTATGCAAGAAATCAAACTGGATGTCACAAAAGTTGTCTCCCATGTAAAGAAAAATATATATATACCATGTGTGTCAAGTCCCCTTAAGTTTTCTAGTTATTACTAACTGACCTAGTAATAGCAAGTTAAATGATCTCATTATTTAAACAGAATGACCCAAGAATACAAAAGCACAAAGTTTGTTATTTTTTAAGCGGATCAAAAAGGATTAATCTTCATTCAACAGTGTGAGTTTATCACTGCTGGAAACTTTTCACCTAAGGCAAGTTTGTTTGTTTGTGTTGAGGTTTTACGGCCCAGTCAACCCAATGGGGTCATGTCGAGCGCGGTCAGTTTACCTAGCCACACGTTTATTGGGCAGGCTTAGTCCTCTAAGCGGTTAACCAGTATTGTGCACATTCTTTCGCCAGAAACTGACAACTGCCCTTCTTGAATCAGCGGAACCTAAGGCAAGTGAAAACAGACTACCTCTAATTTACTATAAAAAAACCAACAAGAACTAGCAACAGCATCAAACCACGTGTGGTCAAGCATCTGAGCAGATGCCAATTATGTAACTTATAACTCTGATGAAAGGTGACATCGATAGGAAGATCAAACATCTGCCATGCTGTGACCCATGTAACTCGGATGACAGATGCCACCCACTGGTTGTTCAAGCATCCTATGCATTGTAAATCATACAACTCTGATGACAAGTGTCATCCACTGGTTGTTCAAGCATCCTATGCATTGTAAATCATACAACTCTGATGACAAGTGCCATCCACTGGTTGTTCAAGCATCCTATGTATTGTAAATCACACAACTCTGATGACAGGTGCCATCCACAGGTTGTTAAAGCATCCTATGCATTGTAAATCATACAACTCTGATGACAGATGCCATCCACTGGTTGTTCAAGCATCCTGTGCATTGTAAATCATACAACTCTGATGATAAGTGTCATCAATTGGTTGTTCAAGTATCTGAGTGATCTGATGCATTGTAAATCATGTAGTTCTGATGATAGGTGTCATCTATTGCTTGTTTAAGTATCTGATGTGTTATAAGTTATTCAACTCTGATGGCAGATGTCATCTACTAGTTGTTCAAGCATCTGATATGTTACAGGTATAAATAATCCAACTCTGATGTTAAGTGTCATATTCCTGTTGTTTAAGCATCCAATGCTTTGTAAATCATGTAACTCTGATAACAGGTGTCATTTACTGGTTGTTTAAGCATCTGATGCCTAATAAATCATGCCTCTGATGACAGGGGTCAACTACTAGTTGTTCAAGCATCTGATATGTTATAAATCATCCAACTCTGATGACAAGTGTCATATTTCTGTTCTTCAAGCATTCAATGCTTTGTAAATCATGTAACTCTGAAGACAGGTGTCATCTACTGGTTGTTTAAGCATCTGATGCCTAATAAATCATGCCTCTGATGACAGGGGGCATCTACTAGTTGTTCAAGCATCTGATATGTTATAAATCATCCAATCTCTGATGACAAGTGTCATATTTCTGTTCTTCAAGCATTCAATGCTTTGTAAATCATGTAACTCTGATGATAGGTGTCATCTATTGGTTGTTTAAGCATCTGATGCCTAATAAATCATGCCTCTTTGTTTGTGTTGAGGTTTTACGGCCCAGTCAACCCAATGGGGTCATGTCGAGAGCGGTCAGTTTACCTAACCACATGTTTACTGGGCAGGCTTTAGTCCTCTAAGCGGTTAACCAGTATTGTGCACATTCTTTTGCCAGAAACTGACAACTGCCCTTCTTGAATCAGCGGAAGGGAGAGAATGACCGTAGAAAATATTTCATGATCAATCTCCACGAAAGAATGTTGCCGACCTCGGCGGGGGTTGAACCCGCGACCTCCTGGTAATCATGCCTCTGATGACAGGGGTCATATACTGGTAAGGTGGTTGTTTAAGCATCTGATGCCTAATAAATCATGCCTCTGACAACAGTGGTCATCTAACTGTTGTTTAGGCATCTGATGCCTAAGTCATCTACTGGTTGTTTAAGCATCTGATGCCTAATAAATCATGCCTCTGATGACAGGGGTCATCTACTGGTTGTTTAAGCATCTGATGCCTAATAAATCATGCCTCTGACGACAACAGGTGTCATCTACATGTACTGGTTGTTTAAGCATCTGATGCTTAATAAATTATGCCTTTGATGACAGGTGTCATCTACTAGTTGTTCAAGCATCTGATGTCTAACAAATCATGCCTCTGATGACAGGTGTCATCTACTGGTTGTTTAAGCATCTGATGCCTAATAAATCATGCCTCTGACGACAGGTGTCATCTACTGGTTGTTTAAGCATCTGATGCCTAATAAATTATGCCTCTGATGACAAGTGTCATCTACTAGTTGTTCAAGCATCTGATGCCTAACAAATCATGCCTCTGACAACAGGTGTCACCTACTAGTTGTTTAAGCATCTGATGCCTAATAAATCATGCCTCTGACGACAGGTGTCATCTACTGGTTGTTTAAGCATCTGATGCCTAACAAATCATGCCTCTGATGACAGGTGTCATCTACTGGTTGTTTAAGCATCTGATGCCTAATAAATTATGCCTCTGACGACAGGTGTCATCTACTGATGTCATCCGCATGATACACAAGCATCTGAGGTGATGTGAATCACATAATTCTGATGAAAGATGTCATCCACAGGGTGATCAAGCATCTGATGACAGATTTACTATGATTCACAACACCCACCACACCTCAGTGTTTTACCTCTGTCAGGTGCTTCTAAAGAGTACCTACAATTTATGTTGTTGAAAAATAACAAAAAAACAAAACTATCAATACTTTTTGCCTGAAAAAAGCACCTTATCTGGAACTATGTATAATCAAAGTAAAATAAAGTTTAAACCATGTCATATTACAAATATGTCACAAATATGAAAATAAAAAAAAAAATATTATAAAACTAATTTACCATCAAAATAAATTCAAACTCCTTTTACACTAAGTTCATTCAATCACACAATGTTTATTAATGTCCAACTTTTTATTTGACAAAGAAATCAGCTATTAACTGGCAGCCAGCCAATAACTGGACAAACATAAACTCCTGCCATAGTTTTCTGCGTTCTTACTTTTATGCCAAACCTGTCATATCAAACAAACATAGAAGATAAAGTGACAGTAAATGCATATCTCAATGTATCTAAGGTATCTGAAAAACATTTTTCACACCTGAAAATAATTGTTATTGCACTCATTAGAATTGTCTCAGTGCAATAATAGTCATACCTCCAGATTATAAGGGGGTATTTGGAAAATATTTTTCTTTTTTCTCCACAAAAAAAGCTATGGGTACTCATTAGAAGCAACTCACTAAGATGCTTCTCATGAGTAACCGCAACACATTTTTGTGTGGAGAAATAAGAAAAATATTTATGCACCAGTCATTTGAATCTCTAGCCCCTATGGGGCCAGCAGTGTGGTAGATGTGCAGGGGTTCTAACTTCGCAGTGTTGTAGATGTGCAGGGGTTCTAAATAGCCGGGGAAAAAAAGATGTATCTATGTATGTGTGTGTGTGTGTGTGTGTGTGTGTCTGTGTGTCTGTGTGTGTCTGTAGTACTGTATGTATGTACAGTAGAGCTTCTATGGCTCGAACCCCAATGGCTCGTTTACCATGGATGAGTCGAACACGTTCTTGAGTCGGCGGGTTTTTCTCCAAATACGATATACGGATAATTTAGGGAGATTTTCTTCTTTTATCTTGCAAATGTATGCTGTGTGCACTCATTACAATTGCCTAATGAGTACACACAACATATGTTTATAATATAGAACACCGAAAAGATATCCTACAATTATCTCCATTATGCCTCCTGGTATGGCACGAATAGTAACCCTCCGTGGCTCGAACAAATTTTCATGGTCCCAAAGTGGTTTGAGCCATCAAAGTTCGACTGTATGTATGTATGTATGGAGGTACTTGTGTGTGCATGCACGGGTATATATGCAAGCATGCATTCAAATATCCTCTCTAAACCACTGGGCCCAATTTCTGTGGAAATTAAATGTCTGGATGGGGGAAGAAAATTTATCCAAATGGCCCAGATTATTTGTTGTTTTTAGAATTAAACCCTGATGGTGCAGGGGCTTTAAGCAGCAATTTTACCATAAATGTCCCTGCAGAGCTTTTAGCAGGGCTTTGCAAACTGAGAAGTTAAAATACCTGCTGGTTTCAAATGACTGGTGCATTATCTGGATACTGAGGACCACAACTTCTGAGCCTCATAAACTGTCACTTACATGTATATAAACATCAAAGGTCTATGCATCAAGTGAACTGAGAATTCCTGAACTCTGAAAAGATGAAGCATTTTTTCTTATGGTTGTATTAAACACCTCAGAAATAAGTTCAACATTATTACTTTTTACTGAACCGCCCACTGAAATGGTTTCATTATTTCTCCATACTGGAAGCAGATCTAGAGTTCAAAACCATTTTCAACATGTTACTTTTTTTTCCATATTGCTGAAATTTGACTGGAGTCCCAGTGAGACCTAGTGAGACAATTTTAATAAAATTCAAACAGTAATGCCTTCATAGCATTAACACTTACCATGCTGGGTAAAAAATTCAGTAAACTGCATTTTAAAATAGTCTTCTTTTTCCAGAAAATAGGGTTTGCATGCGGATTATATTTTATTTCCTTTGGGGTCACTGAGCCCATTCTGGTTGTTTTGAAAATCGAATTCCGCTTAAGCAAGTGCTAAGGGGTGTATGCCGCCTTGCAGACTACACTGCTCAGTATACAAAAAGACTAAACAAAACTGATTCTCTGATTTACTGCCTCGCAGATTACACTGCTGTATACAAAGAGACTAAACAAAACTGAGTCTCTGATTTACTGCCTCGCAGACTACACTGCTGTTTACAAAGAGACCAAATAAAACTGAGTCTCTGATTTACTGCCTTGCAGACTACACTGCTGTATACAAAGAGACTAAACAAAACTGTGTCTCTGATTTACTGCCTCGCAGACTACACTGCTGTATACAAAGAGACTAAACAAAACTGAGTCTCTGATTTACTGCCTCACAGACTACACTGCTGTATACAAAGAGACTAAACAAAACTGAGTCTCTGATTTACTGCCTCGCAGACTACACTGCTGTATACAAAGAGACTAAACAAAACTGAGTCTCTGATTTACTGCCTCGCAGACTACACTGCTGTATTCAAAGAGACTAAACAAAACTGAGTCTCTGATTTACTGCCTCGCAGACTACACTGCTGTATACAAAGAGACCAAACAAAACTGAGTCTCTGATTTACTGCCTCGCAGACTACATTGCTGTATACGAAAAGACTAAACAAAACTGAGTCTCTGATTTACTGCCTCGCAGACTACACTGCTGTATACAAAGAGACTAAACAAAACTGAGTCTCTGATTTACTGCCTCGCAGACTACACTGCTGTATACAAAGAGACTAAACAAAACTGAGTCTCTGATTTACTGCATTGCAGACTACACTGCTGTATACAAAGAGACTAAACAAAACTGAGTCTCTGATTTACTGCTTTGCAGACTACACTGCTGTATACAAAGAGACTAAACAAAACTGAGTCTCTGATTTACTGCCTTGCAGACTACACTGCTGTATATAAAGAGACTAAACAAAACAGAGTCTCTGATTTACTGCCTCACAGACTACACTGCTGTATACAAAGAGACTAAACAAAACTGAGTCTCTGATTTACTGCCTCGCAGACTACACTGCTGTATACAAAGAGACTAAACAAAACTGAGTCTCTGATTTACTGCCTCACAGACTACACTGCTGTTACAAAGAGACTAAACAAAACTGAGTCTCTGATTTACTGCCTCGCAGACTACACTGCTGTATACAAAGAGACTAAACAAAACTGAGTCTCTGATTTACTGCCTCGCAGACTACACTGCTGTATACAAAAAGACTAAACAAAACTGAGTCTCTGATTTACTGCCTCCCAGACTACACTGCTGTATACAAAGAGACTAAACAAAACTTAGTCTGATTTACTGCCTCGCAGACTACACTGCTGTATACAAAGAGATTAAACAAAACTGAGTCTCTGATTTACTGCCTTGCAGACTACACTGCTGTATACAAAGAGACTAAACAAAACTGAGTCTCCGATTTACTGCCTCACAGACTACACTGCTGAATATAAAGAGACTAAATAATATCAAGTCTCTGCCTGAAATGTCATACCCTATTTTCTGGAAAAAAAAAAGATGGGAAAAAAAAGAAGAAAGAAAAACATTGTTAATTTGTCCATGCATTGGTCCAGATTATATAAAGGAGTTATAATTCAGTAAGTTTTGATATTAAAATATAAAAGAACAGATATCTTGTTGGAACTTATTGGAATCATTTAGGCAATACATTTTGGTACAACTAATCTTTTATAAACACCCTTAAACACAAACATACGCATGCACTCTCATTTTTCTGGAAAGAAAATCACACGGAAACAGAGATCTTTCTTCTGCCAGCAAAGTTTCCAGCATAAAGGTCCCGAAATTCAAGGAGACATCCAAATATAAACTCCAAAGTAAACTGTAACTCCAACAAGAAAATTGAAAATGTCTCAAAGTTAATTAGCACTCATCCTATGGTATACAAACTAACAATTGCCCTGACCACTTCCACTCTACTCCTACTCCCTGACTTTTGTGTACACCGAAGCCAGCTCTGTCTCTATTTCCAATGGCATTTATTAGAATGCAGAATGTTATTTTATTAATATTTTTGTTGAGAAAGAAGAATCTATTCATCAAAATACTGTGTAGTCCTAGGTAACAAACAAACACCTCAAAACCACAATCTGCAGATTTTGCCAGGGTTTTCAATGAAATCCAGCTAGGCATCTACTATCAGATGCCAGCTGGAACTATTTCCTAAACCACAAGTGCAGACCTACAAACACACAGCTGATTTTTTTTTATAAGCAGACAAAACTTCTAAGTATTTCACAACCAAAAAGTGGGTCAAACTCCAAGGCCTCACTATGTCAAATTAAACAGACACTTTATACAGAGATTTACCATAATTCTGAATATATAACACAATGCCATATGCTGTAACTCATGTCAAATTAAACAGACACTTCATCCTGAGAGTTATCATAATTCTGAATATATAACACAATGCCATATGCTGTAACTCATGTCAAATTAAACAGACACTTCATCCTTAGAGTTACCATAATTCTGAATATATAACACAATGCCATATGCTGTAACTCATGTCAAATTAAACAGACACTTCATCCTGAGAGTTACCATAATTCTGAATATATAACACAATGCCATATGCTGTAACTCATGTCAAATTAAACAGACACTTTATACAGAGAGTTACCCTAATTTTGAATATACCGTATTTACCCTAAGAATTTGGACACTTGAACTCCTTACCACATTGGTCCTGAAATTTGAACATGTCTGTTTTACTACCCATTGATGTGTCGCAAAATTTCTGGATGAGTGGCAAACAGTGTGGACCCTAATCAGATGCCACAGAATGTGGCATCTGATCTGGGTCTACACTGTTTGATTAGGCCTACTTGTCCGAATACTTAAGGAAAACACAGTATTACACATACAGTTTAACTCACACAGCATGCAAGACAAAATATTAAAGTATATAAAGACATAAAAAAAGGTTTACCTTAATTCCTTCAACCACCTCATTTGTGGCATTTACTGTAACTGTAAAGAAAATGCTTTCAAGTTCCAAATTGCACCTGAGACAGAATCTCAGAAGAATTTCATGAACTTGTTACCTAACTACATGTAGTATAAACTACATGTATTTGTTCATCAAACCTGACCACCATATTTAGTTTCTGGAAACCTTACTCTAAATTTTAAGACTCGTACTTTCATATTCCAGCAAGAAAACTTAATACTTGTACGAAAATTCTAGATGGAATCCAGCTGGATTTCAAGCTGACTCCAAGTGGAAGTATCAGGGATTTTAGAAAATTCTGGCATAGTAGACCTAGACACGTATTGTTTTCCAAGTCCAGGTGTACTCTAAAGCATTAATGCAAGCGTATGTTTTTAAAGTCTGCCAGGAATAAGAATTCGCCCTTATTATTACTACTTAAACTTTCAGAAATACTGTTACTTTTTTTGAAGTCCGCCTGGAATAAAAATCCGCCCACATTATTAATACTTAAACTTTCTCTTCATTGACACATTGACCTATATGTAACCTGAGACCGCAAAGGAATCACCAGTTGCATGTTTTTGCTCCACATGACATTTCTATGAATATTCACAGTGGGCAATTGTCTTTCTATTTAATATTGCTGGAATAATAACAAAGGAAAAATGTTTGGGTATTTACTTCCCAAAGGACTTTTTCACTGAGTGTTATTCGTAAAACTCACAGAAGCTTAACAGTAACAAATCTTTGAGGGCAGAAGGAAAATGCAGAACAAAATGGAAAGAAAGTCATTTTAAAAGTCAGGGGTAAATTCTTTAGTTATCACTTCTTTACTGGCAAGTTAAAAAAATTCTACTGGGGAAGATATTATGATTGTGTCTAAAATATTACTTTATGTAGTATACAGTGTAGTCCCTGATCAGACAACAGCATCAGCATATAACAATATGATTATATGTAAAATTGAGTAGCTGAACCCTTAAACTGCCAGTCATGACATTTGCAGATGTCATCGAGTATCAAATATGTTTTCTTATTTTTCAAGGAAAATGCATTTAATGGGCTCTTGAAGCTAATGATACTTTGAGCAAATGGACATTGTTAGTTAACTTTTTGTGCGATTTGGCATGTATACTATTTATTCTTTTTAAGTGGCACTTACACCACTTCTAATATTACACCAGAATTTGATTAAATTTCAACAGTGGCTGGGAATTTTGGAAATATTCAGTTTGACTGGAGGCAGACTTCTAGTACAAAATTACGCTAGGATTTTTTGACACAGAAATCCAGACGTAAGTTTGATAAATACATGAGGCGGACCATTCCATTATTACGCTTGGATTTTGATAATTACATGAGGCGGACCACTCCATTATTACGCCTGGATTTTGAAAAGTACATGTATGTCTGGAATGTCTGACCAGGAATACGCCTGGGACATCGGAAAGACACCAGGAATAATACTGAAAAATACCCCAAAGTTACATATGGAGCAAACTAATTTAAACATTACCACCCATTTTATGCCTGGAATAGGTCAAATTCCTTTGATCTGTTACTATAAATAAAATTTCGTCTGTACTTTGAAATAGTTAACTCCCAGACGGAATACGGCAGTAATATACTATAGAAGTATGTGTCATTTCCACCTGGACTCCAACTGGGTACATGTATTTTCATACGGGTATAAATGATTGTTTACTTAAGGACAGATTTACCATAAATAGAAGGCTATGTACTGTGAACTCCTGAAGGCTAATCACAACTGGAGCAGATGCCATTCTAAATTATTGTTGTTGTTGTATTTGTTGTTTTGTTTTGTTGCTTTTTGTGTGTGTGTCTTTTAGAAAATAAGACTTCAAAGATATTCGTATCCAGACCTCATGATCAGCAGTCAGAGCACCAACCATTTGGTCACATGAACCATAGCTCTACTCAAGTCGCTTTTTTCTATCTAAAAGCTATCTAAAAGTATTAATATTTTTCTTATTTCTCAACAAAAATATATGTTGTGGGTACTCATTAGAAGCACCTCGCTGAGGCACTTCTAATGAGTACCACAACATATGTTTTTGTGGATAAATATGAAAAACATTTGCCTGATAGGTGCCTTCCATACAAACAACAAAAAATGTGAAACAAGTGACAATAATTTCAATTATACTGTGACATCGGAAAATAAGGTAAATTCAAATGGCTTATTGCCCAAAACATTAGAGTGCAGTAACATTCTTATCAAAAGTTATTGGGGTTGTAATTTTACCCCAATTACTTTGTTTACAACTGGTCAAAAGATCAGTGACCAATTCATTTATTCTACTTTGTGCAAGCAACAGACACATGTACATGGCCCTAAATGAATACTTTTCTTTTCAACCTAAAAGTCTTCTCTTTTTTTCTTATTTCTCCGTGAAAACATATGTTGTTGGCACTCATTTGAAGTGCCTTGTTGTGGCATTTCTAATGGATACCCGCAACATATGTTTTAGTGGAGAAATAAGAAAAAAATTTTATCTCTATAGCACTCGTATCTGGAGAAATAGGTGTAAGACAAATATCAAGTAAGCTTAAAGATAGGAAATTTTTTTGGAAGATAAGATGTACCATAAATGGATGACTGTTAAGCATTCAAATTTCAATATTCCCCATGAGATATAATGATAACTGATGATGTTTGTTTGGTAAGCAATATTGCGTTATAAACACTGTTACATACAGAAAAGACTGTTACAAACTAAATAATCATTTCTTACTACAAATCATAGGTCTAGATAAGAGTGGGTATCAGGTGAATAGTTTTCTTATTTCTCAACGAAAACATATGTTGTTGGTACTCATTAGAAGCACCTCAGCGAGGCGCTTCTAATGAGTACCACAACATATATTTTTGTTGAGAAATAAGAAAAATATAGATGCTTTTTAGTTGAAAAAAGCGCCTTATCAAGAGCTATGTAACAATATATACAAAAACTTAACGACTCATCATATTTAAATTTCAAATGTACTGCCAAACACTGCATTGTCTGAAGATGACAATTCATATTGTTTGTTTTGTCAATCACTGTATTATTTATATTTCCTAATAAGCAGGGTATAAGGTAAACATTTTTCTTATTTCTCTATAAAAACAAATGCTGTGGGTGCTCATTAGAAGTGACTCGGTGAGGCATGTCTAATGAGTACCCACATTGTATGTTTTCCTTAAGAAAGAAGAAAAATTATCATACATTTTAGTTGAAAAAAAAATAAAAAAAAAAACAACAACACTTATTTGGGGCTTTGATTAATATCTTGTTTTTCCTGTGTATTTTGAGAATTGCAAAGAACTCATTATGACCCGATCTACTACTAAAAGAAAATTAAGACAAATATAAATATTAGTATTTCAGCTTTACAAAGACCATAATTCATAGCTCTTGTTAAGACAATTTTTTCAATCATTTTTTTTTTTCTTATCTCTCCATAAAAAAAAAAAAAAAAAAAAAAAAAAATATATATATATATATATATATATATATATATATATATATATATATATATATATATATATATATATATATATATATATATATATATATATATATATATATATATATATTATATATATATATATATATATTATGTATATATTGAAAAAAGAAAAGAAAAGAAAATCAACACATGTTGTGGGTAATTATAGAGGCAATTCTGGTGTGAGTATCATAACAGCACCTGTGAAGAAATATGAAAAATATTATTTATAAGGACGTACCCCACTTATCCAAGACTATGTTATTGTTGGTCATTTATATTTCTTGAAAGGTATCATAAATATATCTCAACATGAATGTACCATGGGTGATAGTTTTAAAATATTTTCTATATTTTTTTTCTCTAAAAAAGACTAGCTCAAGACTAGCTCTAGAAAGAAAGGCACCACATCTCAGTGGTTAGAACATTTATCTGTGGTGCTGATGGTTGTAGGTTTGAGTCTTGCTCAGACAATCAACTGAAAAACTCTGTTCATCCAGCAGTGAATGGGTACAGTTTGTGGGGTAGATTAAAGGTATCAAAAGGAGAGGACTGGACCCCTACGGCTGCAACGCTATGGAATACCTTTACCTTTTATCTTTAATGGCTCTAGATAAGATGTTCGGCAGTCATCACGAAAACATGCCTATATAATTTTGACCCTCTAAAACCCCACTTTTCTATAGTAAAACTGGGGTTTACAGGGGTATACCTTATTTCTCTTATCTTTGCTCAAAAACATAGATTGTGGGTACTCGTTAGAACCGCCTCACCGAGGCGGTTCTAACGAGTACCCACAATCTATGTTTTGAGCAGAAATATGAAAAATACCAGAGTTTTTATCTGAAAATTTTCAGTTTTTTGGAGGTGAAATTTTCTATATATTTGAAATAGGCATGTTTTTGTAATGAGGTCTAGATAAGAGTATCAGGTAAATATTTTTCTTATCTCTACACAAAAACATATGTTGTGGGTACTCATTAGAAGTGCCTTGCAGAGGACTTCTAATGATTACCCACAATATATGTTTCATGGAGAAATAAGAAAAATATCAATACCTTTGGACTGAAAAAAAGCATCTTATCAAGAGCTACATGTATATTAATGTTCCTTTTTTGTTCATCCAAAAGTATTGATACGGTTCTGACTTTTCCAAACATATGCTGCCGGCCTCTTTGGAATTACCTCAGCGAAACATTTGTAATGAGTACTCACAATATATGGGTTTTTTTGGGTTTTTTCCTGAACAGAATAAGAAAATATTTGCCAAAATTCTTCTTGGTTTGTTTTGTTTGTGTTGAGGTTTTATGGCCCAGTCAACCCAATGGGGTCATGTGGAGTGTGGTCAGTTTACCTAATCACACGTTTACTGGACAGGCTTAGTCCTCTAAGGGGTTAACCAGTATTGTGCATATTCTTTGAAATCTCCACTAAAGAATGTTGTCGACCTGGCAGGGGTCTAAACCACAACCTCCTGACCACCAGTTGGACGCGCATCCAACTGAGCCTTCTTGGTTTAAACAAAAAAAATTAATACTTCTTATAAAATCAAATGTTTTAGTATCATGGGTAAACATTTGAGAAGACAATATTCTGAAACGGTTTTTTCCAGAAAACATGGCTTATATTTTATGCAAATGTCTTCTTGGGAAACAATGTGTATGAAATGTAAAACCTTACTTTCTGGGAAAATATCATCAGATTGCCATCTGCCTTATTTGCTTAGTCATACAAAGCCTGTTTATCTCCTTAGGATGTAAACTGCAAAAAATGCTTAAAGCGCCGATAACAGTCCCAGTTGACAACATTATTTTTTTTTTTTTTTTATTTTCAAAGAAAATATGGTTTAACACTTCATGCAAATCATCTGCTAGGCAGACGATTCACATGAAATGTCAAGCCTTTCTTTCTCTGAAAAATACTAAATAAAAATATCAATGTTGTCTGCTACAATTTTACTTGGAAAATTTTCCTTGAACATATACAAAAACATGTATCAATCAATAGGACACAAAGGTGCATAACTGGATTATCAGATTTAATGCTTAATTTAGTGTGCTGGGTAAAAATTTCAGCAGAAGACATTTTGGAATAAATAACTTATTTTTCACAGAACATTGGCTTTGACCTTTCATGCAAATTGTCTCCAGTGGAGACAATTTGCAGGAAAGGCCAAATCCTATTTTCTTTGAAAAATAAGGAACCTATCATCAAGTTGTCATGGGCTGAATTTGGCCAGAGAGCGGTAAAGGTAAAGGTAAAGGTTAAAACATACCTCTGATGTGTCATGGTTCTTTGATATTACTGATTTTATTATCACTAATCAATTATCCAGTCACATAATCCACCAAAGCAAACACATTTATTAGCTTTCTGAATCTTCCATAAACCTGAAAAATACAACAAGTATTAGCTTTCACAAAAAGCAAAAATCTTTCAAATACAAGTACAAAATATACGCTCTTTTTCTTTTTCAATATTGTGAATTACTGTAAGAACCATAAGTATTGGGACAAGCGGGCCTGAGCAATCAGTGTAGATCCAAACCAGATGCCACTGTTTGCCACTCATCTGGCATTTTTTAAAGACACATAAACATCGGTCTTGTTCAAATTTTAGCTCCTTTAGGCAAGGAGTTAAGGTGTGCTATTACCATGATAATTATATGATATGTATTAAAATTGATCAAAACTGTTTCATCATTATTTCTTAATATTATTAATTTTAAAAGGTAAAAAAAAAAAAAAAATGACAATACATATCTAATTTAAGCTCCAAGTAATTTTTTCATCTAAAAAAATTGATTTTTTTTTCTTTCTTCTCCACAAAAACATACATTGTGGGTACTCATCAGAAGTGCCTAATGAAGGAGTACCCAAAACATATGTTTTTGTAGACAAATAAGAAAAAATACTATGCGCAAATGGCTTTGTACTCCAACTTTCAAAATCCAATATATGAGAATTCTCGTATGACTGATAACCCTGGTGCTGCTGAACCCAGATATGCCCTGCCTTTGCAAACAGTGTAGATCCAGCAAGCCAACTAATCTGGATCTGCACTATTTGTCATTAAATACATGTATGTGAATTTCTATCAAAAACCTGGATCAAGTAATCTGACTGGCTGGAAATTAGAAGTGGATGTGGCATCTTCATTTATTCAGCATGGCAAGGATTAATGTTGGACCCTCATTCACTATATTAAATCATTTCCAAATACCATGCCCATGCCTTCAAGTACTACATCTCCCCACCTGACCAAACTGATTGAAACAAATAAAGATCAGTAAGAATGAATATTTTTTCCTACAAGTCTATTATTAGTTGATGATCAGTCAGTTTTACAAAACCGACAATCGACTATGAAATTCTGGCCGATTCTCAACACTATAAAGGAGCTTATCAGATTTGATACTATCATAGGATGTGACTGAAGAAATAAAATTAAAAAGCGGAGAAATCCGACAATGATTTTGGGATGATTTCACAGATGGACCTTGAATGATAACAACTCTACGTAGATAATATCAGGGAAAAAAATACACCAGGCAGGTCAAAATTCTAGATATGCACAGCTCTAGAGATAACAGGGATGTCTAGCTAATTTTTTAATTACCGTATTTACCCTAAGTACTGGGATACCTTATCTACTTACCATTCTTCTCCTAAACTTGAAATAGTCCATTTTACTACCACTTGATGTGTCTAAAACATTGCTGTATGTATGACAAACAATGTAGACACTGATCAGATGTCGCATTCTGCAGTGTCTGATCTGGGTCTACACTGTTTGCAAAGGCCTATCTGTCCCAGTATTTAGGGTTATTATAGTACACCATAACCTCTTTATAACACTATTGTTGGGGTCCATAGCATAAACTGTGTTAGTTAAACAAACATGTTATATCTAAACAAAATGTATAGATTATATTGAAAAATGACCATTTATGGTCATTTTTCAATATAATCTATACATTTTTAGGATCCATCTTTGAACCGTGATATATCCAAAATCGTGTTATAACAAATCGTGTTATAACAATGTTGTAGTGTATATATAACTTTAGGAAAATGTGTTTTACGAGCTTTCATTACAATAACCTCAGTGAGCAATTCCAATTAGTACCCAAGATATATGTTTATACGGAGACATACCACACATATTTACACTTTTTGGGCAAGATGAGCGCCCTACCTAGAAATAGGAATATCCGATAAGTTTTGTTGATAATATACACAAGGTAATTCACACAACTGATAAGAAGACGTCATGTTTCACAGGGTCAGTTATGGTAATCTTTAGAGCTCCAAATAAACAGTCCATATTTAGACGATTATTTCTCCAAGATCATATAAAATTTTACATACATGTAGTTACCATATTCAGAGTGACAGACCTGAGCAAACAGCATCATCCCAGATCCAATGCCACAGAATGCAGCATTTGACTCTATATCTACATTGTGTATCACCCATTCAGCAGTCCTTAAACTTCAAACACCAAATGGTCTGACAAAATGTTACATGTACATGTATATCATATGCAAACAGTACAGATCAAGATCAGACTGCTCCTGAATGAGCAGTGTGATCAGGGTCTACAATGTTACCATTGTACTAAATATTTTATGAAACAACTACATAAAAAGCAAAATTTAGGCCAAAAAAAAGTATAAAATAAAGTGTGAAATTTTAGGACATTTACAATACGTCAAAAGGCAGTCAAATGGACTACTTCAAATTCTAGAAGAAGTATGGTAAAATGTCTGAATACTTAATATTGTATGAAATTTCAATACTAGTTCTGTGCTTTTGACATTCTTTGGAAAAATGTTTTCACTTGGCATTTTATTCTAAATGGAAACAATGATTTCTGCTTGACAATGTTTTATCAGGAACCATTTGTCTTTTCTGTCTCTCTGCTTTGTTCTCAAATATTCACCGTAAAATTAATTATGCGGCCAAAAATGTGTCTGACCAATGCAATTTCTATGGTAAACTGGATTTTTGTTAATTTTTCATAAGAATTATTATTATTATTATTGTTATTTTTTTCTTTTTTTTTTGCTTTTCTTTATGGATTTTAAATTATTGATGCCACATAATAATATTGTAAAAAATTCAGAATTTTTGAAAGCATGAAACCTGATGAAAACCTTAATCCAAACTACCATCATATTAGATTTTACCTAATTTACAGCCATTTTTACTATGTGGAAATAAATTTTTTTTTTTTTTTTTTTTTTGTAAAATCACTGAATAGAATAATACTTTTGGTGCACAGGTAGTTTTGACAAAAGGTTTTGCACTGAATCATGACAAAAAATAGGACATTTTCTTCTTCTGAAGGTCACACACAAAACAACAACTTTCCGAAAGATACTGAAAGCAGAGTAAATTAATTGGGGTTTAACAATACATGTACATCAACCCTTGTGGGTGAGTTTGTGTCGTCCCCCAGAGAAAGGGAGAAGAGAGACAGAGTAGGTGGTAGAGGAGATGAAAGAGAGGGACAGGAGAGAAAGAGGAATATGAATGAAAGTGAAGAAACAGAACAAATAAAAAACGTTCCCCTTCTACCCTTACCTGCTCTAAGGATAGCAGGACTTGCCCAACTGTCAGTCAATCTCAGTTGGATGCCCCGATGAGGTAAGATACACGACACCTTTGCCTCACCCAACAAAGCAGAGTAGAATTCTCTGAGAAGTAACATTGAAAATAATAAATACCCTTGCAGCACCACAGTGTGCCCAACAAACTCACTTAAACCCTTCAAAAAACTAATATAACAAAGAAACATTAAAGCCATATGCACTGCTAATCATCATGCAAATTATTTCTGCAGGGTTGTGCAATTATCAAATTTTATTACTTGTCCACGCAATCTACTTGTCCAAGCAAGATTAACTTGCCCGAATATTGACATTTTTCATATTGACATGTTTTGGGGACTCATTATGCCTCTTAGAGGCACTTCAAATGAGTACCCACATTTTTTTCTTTGAGAAATAAGAAAAAAATATATCTCATAATGTGGATACTCTCTTAGCTAGAGCTATGAAGTCTTTGTCCCAGGACAAGTAAATTGAAAATTTCTTACTTGTCCTCATAGAAATGGGACAAGTTAGACAAGTCGGTTATGGTATTACCAAAGCCCTGATTTCTCTGACATTTCATGAAAATCTGACAATGTCAATCGGGGTTTGATATTTTCAACTGAAATTGACAGGCATAATACATTTTGAGAATAACCAATTCTGGCATCAAAGCAGGCAAAAACAAACTTACTGAAATAGGCAAACATTTTTGATCCTTTCTCTGCAAGTTTGACCTAAATCTATCCATCAGTTCAGGAAACAGAGTGCAAACAAGCTTATTTGGGTTAAAATTTGACAACTTTTGAAGTACTGTGACACAGTGACCTTTTTAAAATGAGATTATAGTCACCAGACCTTATCAACACTTGATCATAACACAATGATACATCCTATGAAGTTTGATGAAAATCAGCCAACAGGTCCAAGAGATATCAAGCATACCAGAAACTGTCATGCAGATGCTAAGACTTACAGAGACTAATGCCAATGGAATACTGGCCTCCTCCACATCTAGTGCAGAATATAAATATCAGTTAACCCTTGTCCTGCTGAACCCGGATATACCCTGCCTTTGCAAACAGTGTAGATCCAGATCAGTTGGCTTCTGAAGAAGCCAACTGATCTGGATCTGCACTGTTTGCCATTAAGTTTGTGAATTTATAGCAACAATCCAGATCAAGTAATCTAATTGGCTGAAAATTAGAAGTGGGTGTGGCATCTTAATTTATTCAGCAGGACAAGGGTTAATTTTTTAACTGCAAAGTCAATTTACTGTCCTATCATTCAAGTCTCCCGTCAGATTTGTCTTAAATTATTGCCTATACTGGTGGCAACTTTTATTTACAGATTATAAAGCAATAAACTCTCACAGTTGGGATCAAATAGTTCTAGATAAGAGAGGTACATTGTGTCCAGATAAATGTTAGAGGACTTGTTAAAGAGGAGTATTTGGTGATACATGTAATTGTGGGATAATTTCTCTTATTTTTTCATAAAAACCTTTGTTGTGGGCACTCATTAGAAGCACCTTGCCAAGGTGCTTCTAATGAGTACCCTTTTTATGAAAAAATAAGAAAAGATATCCCACAATTATCACCAAATACTTCTCCTTAACCCTTGTCCTGCTGAATAAATTAAGATGTCGTGCCCTAATCAAATTTTCAGCCAATCAGATTACTTGATCCAGATTGTTGATATACATACTGAATGGCAAAAAGTGTAGATCCTGATCAGTTGGCTTCTTCAGAAGCCAACTGATCTGGATCTACACTGTTTGTAAAGGCAGTGTATATCCGGGTTCAGCAGGACAATGGTTACGTAACAAGTCTCCTTACATTGTTCTGAATTCTCCATGAAAACAGGTTGAAGGTACTCATTAGAAATGCCTCAACGAGGCACTTCTAAACTGAGGTCAGTGGATAGCAAAGTTAGGCATTATACATTGGATTTCATCTGCAATGGCTTATTCCTTAGCTATGAAAAGAAGATTTTTTAAGTTTTCTATATAGATATATTGGGAAAAGAAGCCCCGGCCCCTGGTGGCCATGTTTTTTTGACGAATCCAAATGGCATGATCAATCTTGGTAGAGGATCACCAAAGGAACATTTCTGCAAAGTTATATTGAAATTGGTCCATTGGTTTCTGACAAGAAGATCTTTAAAGTTTTATATCTATATAGATATATCGGGAAAATAAGCCCCACCTAAAAGTAAGATTTACAATGTAAGATTTAAGCAAAGTTATAACTTTGCTTAAATCTTAAATCTTACTTCTAACATCTATTATAACTGGAACAGCTTAATTTTAAAGTAAAAAAAAAAGGAAACAAATTTTATAGATGAAATTGGAACCAGATGGATTTAAACTGTATCTAATGATGCATGGCACTTTTAATGATGGGTAAAAATTAAAGCAGATATTTTTTTTTATTTTTTTTTATTTTTACTTATTTTCCTAGAAAATAGGTTTTACTTAATTTTGTAGAAATTGCAATTTAGTTCATAAAATGTCAAACCCTGTTTTCTGGTAAAATTAGGAATATATCATCAATTTGTCATCTACTGAATTTGCCTAGAGCACCCTAAAGATCAAATCACTCTTAGTTTTCTGTATACACAACTTTTTTTTTTACAAATTTCAAAATTAGCAATTACCTTTAAAGTATTTACAAATTGCAAAACTTTACATTTCCTGGGCTTCTCATTCATTTACTTTACATACACATATTAAGTCCTTCATTATCTTTTATTTAAAAGGCGGTAAATATCACTGTTGTCCTTTTGAGAACAAAAATAAACAATATGATATTTGATACATGCCCAGTCTTGATAATACAGGTGATTATAGTACCAGAGCTCCAAACAGTAATCATTGTCAGTGAACATTTTGCCAAAATATGCGAAAATTTACCTTAAGAAGCATGCACATAGCAAAGACTCAGATCAGCCTTCACACTAATGCAGTCAGGCCCCAAGTTTATAAAACTTTTTTCATGCTCAACTCAGCTGAGCATGAAAATTTCTCTGCCAATAAATATGAAAACAATAGTTGGCATTTTCATATTTATTAGCAGAGAAATTTTCATGCTCAGCAATGTTTTGCAAGAAAGAATTAGCAATTGTTAGCAATTTGATATTTATTAGCAGGACAAATTTCATGCTCAGCTCAGCTGAGCATGATAAAAGTTTTATAACCTCTGGGCCTGATCACTTTTGGATAGTTAACCCTGGTCCCACTGAACCTGGATATTTGTAAGCAGTGTAGATCTAGATCAGTTGGCTTCTGAAGAAGCCAACTGATCTGGGTCTGCACTGTTTGTCATTCAGTATGTAAATTTATATCCACAATCCGGTGGGGGTGGTGCGAATGTGTCATTATCTTACGTCACAGGGACGTCCAACTGATATTGGCTTAGTCGGGCAAGGCCTGCTATCCTTGAAGCAGGTAAGAGTAGTGGAGAAATGTTTTTTTATTTCTTCTGTTTCTTCACTTTCATTCCTGTTCCTCTTTCTTCCCTATTCCTCTCTTTCATCTCTTCTACTATCTCTTCTATCTCTTTCGCCCTTTCTCTGGGAGACAACAAAAAATCACCCACAATGGCTGACGTGTTGTTAAACCCCAACACAATCAATCAATCAACAATCTGGATCAAGTAATCTGATTGGCTGATGATTAGAAGTGGGTGTGGCATCTGAATTTATTCAGCATGACAAGGGAAGAACTTAGGCTGAGCCATAATTCCCTTGGGTGCACATGTCTAAATGTACATTTTCTTCAACAGGTAGTAAAAAAGACCTTTTCAAAATGTAGGACAAGTGTGGTAAGGTGTTAACCCTTGTCCTGCTGAATAAATTAAGATGCCAAGCCCTTTTCAGATTTTCAGCCAATCAGATTACTTGGTCCAGATTGTTGATATAAATTCACATACTTAATGGCAAACAGTGCAGATCCAGATCTGTTGGCTTCTTAGAAGCCAGCTGAATCTGGATCTACACTGTTTGCAAAGGTAGGGTACATCCGGATACAGCAAGACAAGGGTTAACATGGTTAAAGTGTCCAATTATTTAGGGTAAATTATAAAAAAAGCATTGATTTATGTGGTGCTAGGAACTGTCACTGAGGTCAAATAATATGTTTAGGGTAACCCTACCCTACCTAATTTTTTCTGGTGAAACCTAGCCATTTTTTTTTCAAGTTTTACTGAGATAAAATATTTCTGTTAAAATATTGGGACAATTAGGTCTGAGCAAACAGTGTGGACCCAGATCAAACTGCTCCTACAGATCCTACAGGAGCAGTTTGATCATAGTCTACACTGTTTGCCATTCTATTAGTACTATTAGTTAAATTTAAGTATAGCCAAACAGACAGTAAAATTTTATGTGAAGTATGTGCAAAGTCCAAATACATTTGGTAATTATTGTATAATTCTACATAAAAAATGTAAAAAAAAAAAATCCCTACCTACCATACTTTTTTTTTCTAACATGCTAAACACACATATTTTTACACTGTATTTGGCCTGACCTGATATGGATAGCCCAACAATGGTTTTACTTTGGCAAATGATATCCTTAAAAAAAAAAAAGACAACTCTAATTCTGACAAAACACCCTGACCACTGAATTATCTATTCATTGAAGATAATTAAGGTTTTGTGTTAACACTGCACCAGATAAAAGGATATTAAGAAAATACTTTTTTATCTTTTCATCAAAATACATGTTGTGAAAGCTCATTATAACTGCCTCAGTGAGATATTCTAAATGGCACTCATAACATTATGTTTTGAGTTAAAAATAACAAAAAAGAAATCAACATCATAACTGTATCTGGTGCTGCATTAGATCACTGCTGACAACTTTTGTTGGAGCTTCCAAATTTTGGCATGAATTCTGTGGGTATTTTCTTGAGAACAAAAACTAAATCTTGTCATATGTTTCTGTCTATTTCATAGTGAGATAAAAATAAGCACTAATCAGTTTTAATCTATTGTCCGTTAATAATGTATACAGCTTAAGTGTGTTATAACAATGACCCGAAGTAAATCTTACGTCAGCAAATGTATGACTTAGTTTTAAAACCTTTACAGCTCTCCGGGCAAATTCAACGACAGATAAGCTGATGATATTTTTCTTATTTTTTCCAGAGAATTGACTTTGATATTTCATGAAAACTGTCAATTCCCATGAAATAACAAAGCCTATTCTCTGGGAAAAATAGGAAAAATATTTTAAAATGCCAAAATTTTACCCAGCATAATAAGCATTTAAGACAAAGAGTGGTTATATGGCAGGGATGTAAAATTCCACTCGCTCGCTCGCATTTGCGAGTAAATTTTAAGGCAGGGCGAGTGAGATTTTCAGAACTTTGTTCACTTTTTCTTCATTTTTAGCATCTAAATGAAAATTTTAGACCATAAGGGGGAGTTTTGAGGGAATTCTACATCTCTGTATGATACAAGAAAAGTTTGGGTTATGATAACTCACTGCATGCTAGAGTGGTGGCTCCATGGACAGCTGTTATTAGAGTGTCAGAACTGTAATACAAGGTTTACAGGTTGAAGCCCTGAATATGGCTTACACTTTTCTCACCCTGTGACATTTGGTGGCCCAATGCGAGTCCACAGCTAGAATTGCGGGAATTGATATGCATGTTTCATTGTTTCAGCGTGGTTTGAGCAGATTTAGAAACAAATCTAATTACATGTATGCAGGTGAAAATGTGACAGTGACAGCCAAATAGCGCAGTTGGTAGTCTGAGCCTTGTATGACTGTACATTTTTCATACGCTGTAATCCATACTGTTTCCTTACAAATACTCAGAAAAATCATTTTGCTATATATAAAAGCACTGCAAAGCACATCTTAATACCCTACCACAAAGAAACTAGAAATGTTAGAATGAAGTCTGTATGTTTAAATGTTAAATGTCAGAAAACAAACTGCAATGAAGTGAATGAACTAACAATCAAACCCATCAATGCAAACTGTAGCAGGGATTTCATTAATGCCAAAGACAGATTCCTGGACTCCTATTTTGGTGGTTAGGACTCCTGTTGTTTCTTTTTTTTTTTTTTCAAAATTATTTTGTGGAACTCTTTTTTTTTTTTTTTTTGAGGAGGGGAGGGAGGGGGGTGGGGGGGGGAAGCAGAAAAATGGCTTTGGGACTCCTAGTTTCAAAATCCTGGTATTAGGAACTCTGCTATAGAAATTTCTGCATTGTTATGCTGACGCTATTGCAAATTGTAAAACCTCCTACATTTGCATTGACCTCAGAGCTCTAGATAATAGGTATAACCACATTCTGTTTTTCTTTCTCCTTACAAAACTTGTTGTGGTTATCCATTTACAGAACCTCATGAAGAGTAGACTCTTCTAATGGGTAGCCACAATATACATGTATGTTGGAGAAATATCAATGCAGTTTGGTTGAAAAAAAAATAAGTACCTGATCTAGAGCTCTACTCATCTTAAATTCACCTCAACTAGTTCTTAAGGCTTTTATTAACCTTTCCACTCTCTGTGCAAATTCAGCAGATGACAACTTGAGATTTTTCCCAGAAAATAGGATTTGACATGTAATGTGCAAATTGTTTCCACTGGAAAAAAATTGCATGAAATGTCAACTCCAGAAAAATTCTTATCACCAATGCTGCAAACGGGGACTGAACCAGTGCCATCTGAGTCATAGACCAACTCTCTACCACATTGCTATAACAACTGGCTTGTACCAAAAAGCACTTTAAGAGTATTATATACTTTAGATTTGTCCCTGAATCTCAATTTTAGCAACCACTCGATACCAGGCCACCAACCTTGTAGGGCCATCATGCCCATCAAACACTTGGTTATTTACACTGGACGTCAGATGTAACAGGTGAAAGAATTCTAATCACAGATGCTGCTGCCCAGGTTTAGCTCAGACTATGAGTGACAGGTGAACATTCTACCATATCTCTATAAAAGCTGACTTGTACTACAAGGCAGTACAAATTTATCATATACCTATCACTACTACAAATACGTCCTTCAGATCAGGACATTAACTCAAGGGATACCTGTGCAGGGTGAGACTCACTTTGCAGGTTAAATATCCCTCTACTGAGACAAAATTGATTCTTAGTTGTCCATCCTGCAAACCCAGCTCACTGTGAGTTTATTCAATGCACTGATGGTGGAAACTGATGGTAGAATATGACCGACTGCAGTAATATCTCTATGATGGTTGTTGGGCTCAGAAGTAAGGAGATTGTCTCCATTTAAGCCCTGCTTTATTTGGGAATTGTTCAGCCACTGGTACTTGATATAGGAGTTTCTTAACATTTTAAATGAGCATCCTTGTAAAATACTGGTAATAATGTTCACAGGACTCTTGACATATATTAGAAAGGAAAGAATATTGTATCAGTAACAGTGCAAAATAGACAGGTAAACAGCTTATTTCAATCCTAATCAAAAAATTCTAAGTAATTCTAAGTCAGTTTAGTTATAAACTTTTCATGAACATTCTGTCGGTCATTAGTAACTCACGGAAATCAGTCGCAACCCTAATCCAAGCGCAAAAGTCAAACGCAAACAGAAGTTAAATTACCTTTAAAATAAATATATTTGTGTTGAAGCAAAGACAAATTGCGACGACCTTTTCACTTGGAGAATGAAAAGAATCCTCAATGAACAACACTTTGCTATTTTTATATAACAAACTTCAATGTTTACATCCTTAGAAACCAGGTGCGACCATCGCCATTTTCGACGCCAAAAGTCACGTGGTTCAATTGCGTACTTAGGAAAAAGACAACACGAAATAGAAATGAGTAATTTCTGACACTGTTTAAATCGTTCTGTGTCCATCTCTAGCTACATTGATCAGTGTATAAGTTACTGACACAAGAGGATAGGGGCGGGTACTTTGATAAAGCTTCACCCGAAACTAAGCATAACTTTTTCATAGATCCGCATAAATACCAAGCAAATGTATGCTTGGTACCCAGTTGTATAAAAGCCAGGATTGGTAGTAAAACGATGGTAAAATATATATATATATATATATATATATATATATATATATATATATATATATATATATATATATATATATATATATATATATATATATATATATATATATATATATATAAACTTTCTTTTACAGCAACCGGTTTCATCACACACACACACACACACACACACACACATTCACTCGAATATAGATGAGCAGATGTTTTCCAAGTCTACAAGATTCTTCGCAACATCGCAACATCGATCATGTCGACAAATGAAAGCTCTTTACCAAGTCAGAATATACTGCAACTCTTGGTCATTCTTTAAAGCTATTTAAATGCATAAATAAGAGCAAATTACTTAAGTAATCGAGTCATAAACGTATGGAATAGTTTACCTGAATCGATAGTACAGACAGCCTCCCTGAACTGTTTTAAAAGGCTAGTTAAATAAATGGTAGCAAAATCACCCCAGTAAGTTTAATCCAGCTTGCTATGTTCCCGGCCAAACTACCAGAGATTCTGTACGAAATATCCAAATGCGTCAGGAAGAGACAGCAATGCCTGATTAGATGTCTACAGCAGTAAGAGCAGTAAGAACTATAATCTGAATGCGCAGCGTAGTCCTTTAAAATGCCTCATTTATGTAGGGAAACTATGGGCTCCAGTCGAGCTTAAGGTATCCAGGACAGCTGTTACAATTGAAAACGTGTCTTTGTGCAGATGCGGACAGCGAGGGCCCAGATCGTCCTGCGCATCTGCGCAGTCTGATCAGAACATTCACTGTCCGCTAACATCCATCGGATACTACAGAATGTATGAATGGAGAGCAATGGCCCGGGTTATACTTTATGCATGCACAGGATAATCTGAATCTGCGCATTTTGCGCAAATTCGAAGACACTTTTTCGCGCATGTATTCCACGCTCTGATTCTCTTATTATTCTGTTGCACTGCATTGTCCTTCGATAAAAGGACCGAAGAAAACATGGAGCGTACGATATATTTTCGCATGTTATACATGCGATTAAACTAATTATACTTTATTCTCCTTTCGGAGCCTCGGAAAGGTTGTGCTTTTTGATTGTGACCTTCCCAAGGTAACTTCATTTATACCTTTGTTCAAATGTTATACCAATTATGGAAGAGGTAACGTGTTCGAATGTAGTGAAGCTGAATCTGTTGTGTCGCGAAGCCACAGAAATAGTCTCTTCTAATAATTACAAAGCTTGTGGCGCTGTTGAAATGAAGTGTTGTGTTAACTGGAAACTGTCCAGAGAACTGCTGCTGTATGTATGTTGGCGAAACATCAGCCAGTGTTAGTGATATTCTGGATGATTTCCAAGGGCAAACACTAGAGATTTGCAGACAACAGGCCTCTTTGGTATTTGTGTGTGTGTGTGTGTGTTTTGTTTTTTGTTGTTGTTGTTTTTTTTTCCATAAAATCCGCACCGATACAGTGTCCAGTCATAAGGCACAGTATCTGACTCCATTATTAGGTAGCCAAAGGCGTAGTACAATACTCAATTATTAGGTAGCCCAAAAAGGAATCCTTTAGAAATACAGAACTAATCAAAAGCTGAAAATAGCAGACACCATCTGAACGAATCTGTTCATGAGGAATAATGGAAAATGCAACATCCCTCATGTTCTCTAGCTGCCTTGAATGTATTTACTTTTCACATGTAACGCATGAGCCTAGTAATTAGAAAGATCCAGAAACTTTAATAATGTCAGCACTGTTTTGAAGTACGAGGCGACGTTTTACTGCCGCATGCATGACAATCACGTAACGACAACTGATGCGATCACAAAATATTCCGACAAACATAAGCATCCCATCAATCACACTCAATATAAAAGCATTTATTTTATATAAATGCTCTTAAGTTTTAATTACCCTGCCCTTCCCCTCCCCACCCGCCCCATTATTCCCCTTTGGAATAAATAACCATCTTTTGATGTTTCTGCAGAAAGAGCGAAAGGGTACAAAACCGTCACATATTTCAGAGATGGGTGGAGCAACACCGATCTCTGTTACCACTTCTTTGAAATATTTTAATAGCCAATTTTTTTTCTGTGAAATCCCCAAATTAGCGTACGCATAGCCTTCAATAATGATCAAAGTGACAGTCGAGGAAGCAGCGAGAAATAGATTAACAATGATTGTTTATCAGTCATGATTAATTTTATATTGCTTTTCCAAATTTTTACTTTGAATTGTTTTGCCTATTTTCAGAACGCATATCTTAATATTTTTAAATACAGTCGAACCTCGTTATCTCGAAATCGCTTATTTCGAATTACCGCTTATCTCGAAGTCAAAATCTGGTCCCTGTTTTAACATGAAACTAAGACAACAGGTAACAAAATAATGTGGAAAAGAGGAGAAATTGCTCCTCAGGAGCAATTTCTCCTCTTTTCCACATTATTATATATATATATTTCTAACTTCAGGAGTCAAATTACATATTCATTTGTTAAATGTGGTTGTTCAATTTATTGTTTTCCTCACTCTCTCAACTCTGATATGTCGAAGTACGGATATCTCGAAGTGTTTCAGTGAGTCCCTTGGAATTCGAGATAACGGGAGTCGACTGTAGATAAATTTATTCTGAGTTACTCTTTAATTCTCATATTTAATCGCAAATGCACGTTATAGATATAAATACAGCTGGCGAAACACAGGAACGTTCAAAGTATGAGTTGTTTGTTTTGCCCATACCGATGGAATTTTGGATGAAACGAAAACCCCAGAATTATTATTATCATCCGAAATACTATCAGAAACAGATACTGTATTAGAACTGGTCTTCGATATAAAAGAATATATATATATATATATATATATATATATATATATATATATATATATATATATATATATATATATATATATATATATATATATATTGTACGAGAGACAGAGTGCTAGGTAATTTAGCCAAACACGCCCGCGATCGGATTTTAAAAAGTTTACTGCGATCTTTAATTCTATGATGGTGGTTCGGGTCACAGACTCACTGACGACTCAGAGATAAATGTATTGATGCTTGATTTTACCGTCTGTATAGTTCTATTTTTACCGTCTGTATAGTTCTATTTATTGTCTCTTTTTCTCTGACTTCCTGCTTTCAGTCGATGGCTCATAAGCATCACAATGTATATGTTTTCTGTGTTGCTTCACTGATGAGCCAGAGAAAGCCTACTCGGACAGAACTATTGTGTGCAGCTGAAACTGCATCAGGATCAAGGGTGATGGTTGCGAATTCATAAAAGCCAAGTTTAAGGCTCAATAACCTTGCTGTTGATTGTCCCAAGGTGCTACTTCTGTGACAGTTTCTCTTCATGTGTTCGTTCTGTTTTCGCAGAAGTGTTTGTTTTGTGTTATAACACGTTACAAAACTTTATCTCTTCATTTGTATGTTATGTTATCGGAAAAGTATTGTTTTGTGCTGTTCTTTAAATGTCACAAACCTCTTATCCTGTGCCTTACGAAGATTGGGATCCGTGATTGTGCCCTTTCCTTAGTTTGTCCATTTCCTTTTTGACCTTTGACAGACGGATTAGTAGAGTTTTTTCTTCTGTAGCTTTAACTCGAAGTCTAAAACGAGGTAAGAAAGGACAGGCCTACATCACGAAAACATACCTATATAATTTTGACCCCCCCCCTTAAACCCCACTTTTATATAGTAAAACTGGGGTTTACATGGGTATACATTATTTTTCTTATTTCTATTTAAAAACATATATTGTTGGTACTCGTTAGAACCGCCTCGACGAGGCGGTTCTAACGAGTACCCACAATGTATGTTTTGAGCAGAAATATGAAAAATATCAGAATTTTTATCTGAAAATTTCCAGTTTTTGGTGGTAAAATTTTCAGCATATTTGAATAGGCTTGTTTTCGTAATGAATTGCTTTCTTAAGGCATCTGAGGAGAAGAAAGTAAGGGGTTCAAAAACAAACACATTTTATTTTACCTATATTTTTATTCATTCTTGTGGTTTTTTAGGTTGTTTTGGACAAAGAAGTATTCTGTAAACTAGAATGAAACCAAAGTATATAACAGATGTCCTCTTCTTGCGCTGTTTAAATGTTATTCAATAGATAGCCACAATCACAGAAGAGAGGATAGGCAAACAAGCCATGACATACAGTCCATATGTCACAGACCAAAGAAAAGCAAAGCAACCAGCTCCTATAGACTATATACTTTGAAATATAGGCCTAAGTGACATGAGTAGATGTTATGTAGAATCAATATTTACAATAGTGTTAAATAGTAAAGACGATGTCCAGTAAATGCCACAATCACAGACAGAACATAGCCTACCAATGACACCAACAGAAAAAAACAACAACAAATAAATCAAGACAGAAATTACAAAAATAAAAACAACAACAAAAATCGAAACAACCAGCTCTCTCTCTCTCTCTCTCTCTCTCTCTCTCTCTCTCTTTTCCCCATTGGAGTGATCATAATGCCAGATCAGACGCACTGAACACAACAATAAGGCATTAAAAACAAACACAAAAAGGTCCGGCAGCGAGCAGCCACAGAGACCCACAAAGAACAAACAACACAAGAATCACTAGCTTAAACCTGTCAGTAATAAAAACTACAGGAGTGGTTGTAAATCGATTTAATTGCTATTAAATCTTCACCACAGATTTAAATGTTGTAAATACACGGCTGCATTCATCGGAACCAATCATAAAGACCAAAGATGAACGCAGTCAGGAAAACAAAAACTGCAAAAGAAAAGACTTTAAACAAACGCTAAACCCGAAATTTCAACACACAATGTAAACAAAATGTAAACAAATGTGGTACATTGCAGACGAGATCAATCGGAGAAAATAGCAAAAGCAAGGATTTTACGAAATGCTAAATTCAAACTTTAACACCCGCCCGCCCGCCTTCCCCCGCCCCCCCCCCCCCCCCCCCCCACACACACACAAAATAAAATAAAATAAAAAATAAATAAATAAACATTTGACATTGTCCCTGAGATCATGTTGGTGGATTCTGCCAAAATGTAAGGACCTGTTGCTAAAACCCAGCAACTGTAGATAAAGGCTATGAGAGAGTATAATTAGAACGTAAGGTAAACTGACAGACGGACATGGACAAAACAGTATAACCCCAGAAACATTGTGGCGGAGGTGGGTATCGTCAAACATTAAATATAAATCAGTGTCAATATCACATGAACTGCGCCAAGCAGAAAGACGTCTTAGAGCATATATAGATAGCGAAACCAGACCAGCCTGTGCATCCGCGTAGGACCGTCAGGACCGTCACTCTATCCGCATACAGTAAACTGGATATTGTAAAATGTAACACTGGACAGAAATGGCCTTGGTGTGGGTGTATGGGTGTACAAGAAGATCTGAATCGGTGCGTTTCGAGTATGCTAAAAGATACAATTCCGCGTGTCACTGTCCAATGATGTGCACTCTTAAGTCTGACACAAACATTACAGGTTCTGTAAGGGCGAGGATTGGTCGTCCATAAACAAATTCCACTGTTGACCGTTCCAAGGGGTTACTGTTGCAGTTTCTTTTTGTTTATTCGTTTTTGTGTTCAATGTTTTGTGTTATCATTACATATATTTAAACCTTTATCTGGTTCTTAGGAGGACTATTCTCTTTGATTTAGGCCCATCCTTGCTGTCTCTATAATTATTTATATTTATTTTGTAATAAAAATGAATATGTAGATACCCATAAATTGCCACAATCACGGAATATAGCCCTCTCAAGCACCGGATAAAGTCTATTCATGAATAATTATGCAAAAGCAAAAATGCATTACAACTCATGTCCTCAGCCACGTATTCAGTAGAAATCTATATTTAAGTTACACAAACTAGATACAAAAAGAACCAGCAAATATATGCTATGATGAAGTACAGGGAGACCTATGATGGTAAATATAAGGCACGACACTTTGCATCGGCTTTTGTTTCCAACCAATGTAATTTAAACCAATGTTATTTCCAAAATACACGTATCATTGTTGACGAGACCTTTTTGAGTATTAATATCTGTTGCACTTTCATCTTCTGTCCATTGCTGTATGCGAATTATTTCTTCACTTTTAAACAATTTCTTTCTCAGAACCGACAGAATAAATAGAGATCTGGAAAAGAAATGTTGAACAACATGAGCATGACTATTTCCAAAAACAAAACACTTCTTGTTTGCTATAAATGTGATACTTGAAGGTGGCCCATTGTTTGCTCTTTCTTTTCTAGATGAAGTGCTGTTGAAAGTGGCCCATTGTTTGCTCTTTCTTTTCTAGATGAAGTGCTGTTTTGGGATGCCAAATATCATTCAATCCTGATACGGTGCAATGGGAGAGCTGTACGTGTTCCATGAGTTTTGTCCTTTCTTGGTATATCTTTACATTTAATTTTGTTTCCAAATTAGACTTTCTTAAAGTCACATAGAATCTTTAGGCATCTTTGGACAGCTTGCATAAAACCCCTTGGCAATACGAAAGCGGAAATAGAAAACTAGATTGACAGCTTAAATATTACCAAAGCAATATGGAACGATGCTGGTTTACTCTTACCTTTTTTTACGATGTTCCAACACTAATAGTTCAACGGATAAAGTAATTCAGAATGTAATTATAATGCAGCCGTTATGGATAAAATTGCCAGTAATTATGTATTAAATCCCATTTCCATGTAACTGACCCACAACAAAGAGATACAGTAATTAAGGTAAGTAACTGTAATGGAAAGGTTTAAAATGCTCTACAATTTCTACAGTTACAACGCAGAAATTAAGTCAAAGTGATATTGGCCTATGTCTGAGTAGTACACCGTGAAATTTGATCTGGACACCAGAATTAGCACAATTAGACTAGTCATTTATATTCAAAATAACATTGTACATTCATGTTACTTGTACATATTGCAGAGTATTACAGCATACAACACAGCTCTGTATATTGTACATTCTATATAAAATACCCGTACAATTGGAAAGACAAATCGTTAATACGCCACATATATGAGGTAAGAGAGGACAGTGAGACGAACCAAGTAAACAAAACACACTATACACACCTTTCAGCAAGTACATTAGCTTTTCTCCTCAGCTTTCGATGGCTATCAACCGGTGCATATTTCGTAAGTAGTTTCAAGTGCTTCTTCTTTGGAGCTGGGTGTTTTCTGTAGAATACTTTAAGCCGTGAGTTCCAGTCAGTCGGTGATTCAAGTACGATTGATTTATATGTGTCATATTCCAGTTTACTATCATTGTCTATTGACATTTCCTTACGTATAGGTCCACAACTATTACTATCTTGCCTAATGTTATCCCCCATTTGATTACCTGGATTTTCTTTTTGAAATGATATAGGTGAACTATGCGCACTATTCTCATTTAATTTCTCAAGAACTTGATGATTTGCGTCTGTTGTCTGATTAATTACGCGGTCATATTTTATGTCACAGTCTTTATCTTCATCCATTTCTTTTGAAGCTTGTTTGAAAGTCACTGTTTTAATTTTAGGTTGCTCTGCCATATTATTACCAGCTTTAGATATCAAGGAAACATTTGTCTGTCTAGAAGCATGAACTACTCTGTCATTTAGCTGCGGTAGTAGATTCCGGATGATAAAAAGAGATGCCTTTGTTTTCCATCGAATAGTCTGAAAAGATTCAAATTTGTCAGAGTGACATATTATAGTGAACCCTCGTTGCAACGACAGAATCTGTTCCCAAAGATGTTGTCATTAAAACGTATTTTCTTTTGTAAAAATCCCTTAATGAGCAGAATAATATGTAAAAAGAGTTCTCCTATTTACTCTTTTTTATTCAGATTTCCTCATATCAACAAATATCTGAAACATATATTTTTTGTCATATTAAAATAACTCTTCTGCATCATTTCTCTTGAGCGATGTTTTTTTACCAGTCAAATTATCATTATAACGAATTGTGCGCAGGTTTCGTGCCAGTCAAGTTATCATTATAACGAATTGTGTCGTTGTATCGAATGTCAGTATAAAGATGGTTGACAGTAACATGCATATAACATATCAAGCAATTACGCGTAAAACATAATGCAGACTGTGGGAATTTATACATTAGAAAATTAAAAAAAAAGTTTTTTCCTATCTAGTATACTACATCTGCCATGCACATCCATCAACATATGCAAGGAAATAGTGGCCGATGGCGCACAATGACACGTATGATTGTGTGATAGCTTCACTTCGTGTAGCTGTATGTATATGTACGTGAAAAATGTAAGTGAAGATACCTAATAAATGGTACGATCACCCGAGGCATCAAAAGTAAGAGAGACGAGGAGCAAACAAGAGCAAAACAAACATCGCATAAGAAACCAACGACGCACGAACAAAGAAGATCTGCAACATAGGGACCGCTTTGGTGTTCGAGCTACCGAAAGACGCTTTGTACAATTTAGCATGATTTCATACTTTTGTCTTCCTTTTAAATTTATGTACACAGTTCTTTCAGATTGTTACTTACTTTTTCCAACAAAGCGTGGAAAAGGTGTACCCTTGTGTAGTCTTCGTTTAGTTGGTTCATTAGGTTTGTGAATGGTTGTATTGACTGGGTAAGCTGTTTGGCAATATCGAAGGCTATTTTGTACGTTCTCTGTGTGGTCTTACTGCCACCATCGAGGTTCTTGAGAATACTTGTAGCACATGCAACGATATCCTGCATTTGAAATGGATTATAAAATAAATACTAGATGCGCAGTCGATGGCGCGCCATCGCAAATCCCCACGCTCTTTGCAAATGTTGCTAATAACATGGCGGACGGACGGACTTGCTTTCCCACATCCTTACCATGAGGGGAGGGCATGTAGCAAGTTTGGTTAAATTCCGCCCAGTAGTCTGTATTAAGAGTAGCATCGGGACCCAGGGTGAAGTTGTCTAGCTGTAAAAGTGCTTTAAACCCCCCGGTGGCTTACTCTACTGACCGTTCTAAGGCGGTGGTCCCGGTGTTAGTCTTACTCTTTGTTGCTTTGTGGTTTATTCTACGAGGCGATTTGTTTTTTGTCTTACCTTGTGTCATTTGTTCTTGTGTTTTTCAGTCCTTTTAGCATTACGATTACCTCGCTTGGGGAAGAGGGAGAGCTAATCTTAGTGCTTTTCGTACGTTTGTTCGATTTGTGCTTATTTGGATTTGTTGGTTTCCTCTTCCTCTTGGTGTCTGGGAAGGGCTGCGGTTTGTGATTGTGGCACTCCCTGGACTTTTCTCTTACCTTTTCTTTTTAGAAGATAGCCTGACGGACAGACGCTAGACGGACGGACGGAAAAATAATGTTGCACACCTTAACCATGAGTGCAAGTGATGTAGCAAGTTTGGTTGAATTCCGCGTAGTGGTTTAGGAGATAGCGTGACGGGCAGATGGACGGACGACGAACACACGGAAAAATAATGTTGCAACCCTAAAAATAAGGGGAAGTGATGTAGCAAGTTCGGCAGAAATCCGCCCAGTTGTTTAGGAGGAGATAGCGTGACGGACAGATGGACGGACGATGGACGCACGGAAAAATAATGTTGCGCTCGCACACCCTACCATGAAGGAAAATGATGTAGCAAGTTTGGTAGAATTTTGTCCAGTAGTTTAGGAGGAGATAGCATTACGGACAGACGGACGGAGGCGTTAACAATATGCTCATCGTTAAAAAAAAGTGGGAATAATAAATTCTAAAAAATGGAACATTCGAAAGCAAGAATCACATCAAATAAAAATAAATACTAGAGTTGGTTTTATTGTGAACAGTATTGTAACGTATGACGTTGCTCACGCTTCCACCATGTAGTCACGGATTCTAAAGACAAAGAGCACTTGTGCGTCTAAACGAATTTCTGCTACTCACTACCTTAGTCATGTGACTAAGTTGAAAAGAAATCGAAACGTTACTACTGTGATGGTATAAATATAAAAGAGTATAAAAGATCTGTTAAAAGAGAAAGTACTAAAAAGCAATGCAACGACATTAAAACAATGCTGACAAGAACCAATTAGTGCTATGCAAAATAATCAAATTTTATAATTACGTTTTCTTGTTTTGTTTTGTTTTAGAATGCATGCAACAAACAAAAGATACTATAGCCAGCCTGCAAGGAATCGTCTTAATTATCGTTGTTGGTTTTAGGTGAGAAAATATTGTCGTTTTATTATGCATCTACTATAACGATAATTGTCTACTTTGAAGTGGTTAATCAGATAATATCAATAAATATTTAGGTTGAACGATCGCTGGACAGACTGACAAATCCCAGCTAGCATTCTAAAATCTATATCAGACCGTTACCGGCCTGACAGGAATCCGTTCTGGCCACTAACGATCCATTTAAAGTAGAATGCTAGCTGGGATATTACTAAAATACCTTTGATGGCTCAAGTGCAGTTAGTATAAAATACCCTCTGAAATTAGCTGCTTCTGTAAGATCTCTACCCACTATAACTGTGTCTGTAATCTGTGTTCTAAGGAGGTTGATGGTTTCTTTAACCTTAACAATATATAGAGAATAATTAACGTTGCAGAATCTAAAATTACTAGCAAACATGCAACATTTAATTAGAAAAAAAAAAAAAAAAAAAAAAACACAAAAAAAAAAACACTGACAGCTGGAATTAGAAAATATCTATACCGACAAAAGCGAATATCTTACAATTATCTATCGACCACTATATGTATAATCTAATTCTTAACGGTCCGCATTAGTGTGTGTGTGTGTGTGTGTGTGTGTGTGCGCGCGCGCGTTCGTGCGTGTTTGAAAACCTTCAAAGGGTTAAGTTGACACAATAAAATCTTAAAGTTATAATCCTTTAATTGCTTCTAAAAATAACATTTTCCAAGAACCCGCAAAGATGTAGCTAAAATATCTATATTGAAACGAGCAGAGAGCAATTTACATTCATACCAGTATACAAATTCATAGAGTTCTTCCGACATACGAGTGTATTTTATGACCAGCATAAAGAATAATGAATCATTAAATGTGTTTTATAGCCAGATATTTTAATATGTACCAAAATACAAAGAATCATAAAACTCGGTAAAGTTTCAAGAATGCTGTTAAAAAATTGAAAACAAGGCCGTCAATAATCTGTTTATAAAACATTCTTATACATGTATTGGCTTTTTGTTAACAAAATAGATAAACTCAGGTATGTCAAAGTTTACGTACATCTTCAGTATTTTTCTTGCATTCAGATAGCTTTTCTAAAATACTCATTTCGTCTTCAAGTTCTGCCATAGCATCGTCCATTTCATCTATGTCTGGCTGTATATCATCAATAGCATCTCTCAGTTTATTCTTTGTATCAATGAGTAAATTACAGTGAATCTGTATAAGATTAGCATCTTCGTCAGGACCATCTAGTCTTTCCAATGCATCATTGCTCTTTGCTATTGTCTGTCTAACACCATGCTTTCTAGCCATAGGAACAAGAATTGTGCAGAGACAAGGTATACAATAATTTTATCAGTAATAAAACTGAAGAGCATAGAATATCTTAACAGACGGTCCAAACTCTTGTTTAAATATCAGTACCTGAGGTTGCGACAAAACTTAATCTCATAATTAGGAAACAGATATTCGGGAATATACTAAAATCAAAGGAGCACATCAATTAAGTTGTGAGATGTGCTATATTTCGCAAAAGGATAGGTTTTAAAAGGAATGATTTTTGAGACATTGTATACACTCACAAAGATGAAAATAGCTGTGTTGATGTTTCTATCAATTAGGTACATCAGTAAACCTGACACACAAAAATGAAAAAAGCTGGTGTCGAAATTTTCTGGAAAAGACAGTCTTAAAGCATATGCGAAATTTGGATGCGTAGTCTGGTCTCATAAGGATTCCGCTGTTACCAGTAATTTCTATGGTATCCAGTTGATCTACTGGTAACACCGCTTGTCCTTATCACATTGCTTGAATGATTAAGCTAACCAGATTCTTAGCAGTTCGTATTTGCGTTTGAGTTTATATCTTGTTTTACGCGGCAAAAAAAAAAAAAAAAAAAAAAAAAAAGATTAAAAAAGATATTAAAAAACTATTGAAACATGAGGATTGAATACACCTTCAGGGGAGGGGTGGTAAATATGTCAGAATTGTTCTTGTCCCCTTCTGGAAACGTGCCTTCCCTTGGGAGCGAATTCTTTCCTTTTAGAGTAAATTCCTTTTCAGAAAGGACCTGGTGTGCAGGAAGGCAAACAGGAATCCACAAAAGTTATCTCCCTTGTACAAAATGGCGGGAAATCTACCAAATATATCTATTCCCCTTAAATGTATGAGGATACTACTTACTCAAGAATCGATTCATACTTCGCTCTGATTTCTTTCTGTCTATATTCTATTTCATCTGTTATGTTCTTTCTGCCTTCACTTTCTATTAGTTTCATCACGTGGCTCTTGATGACCTTGACTTTATTTTTCAAGGTCAAGGCTGTTCCTAGGACGGTTGCATAGGACTAGATGTAAAAGTAATAGGTTCATCGTATAATTACTGCATCACATTTTTATTACAACTGCTTTGCTGTAAATGACGCTCCTTTATGTGTGTCTAAAAGTGCAGTTTTAAGCATTATTATTGTACAGTTTCGTATTTGTAAATGAGCTGCGTTATGGGAAAAGAGTCGTTATATTACATGCCAATAGCAAAGGATCAGGCGAGCCTGTGCATCCGCCGTCTCTCCAGAACCTTGTATGTTGTTCGCTCACGTAAGCGGTAGGCCAAACGGAAACTTCATCATTACGAAAACACGCCTATTCAAATATATTGAAAATTTCACCACCAAAAACTGAAAGTTTTCAAATAAAAATTCTGATATTTTTCATATTTCTGCTCAAAACATAGATTGTGGGTACACGTTAGAACCGCCTCACCTAACGAGTATCCACAGTTTATTTTACTACATAAAAGTGGGGTTTAAGGGGGTCAAAATTATATAGGCGTGTTTTCGTGATGTCAAAAGAATTAGACATGTGGTTTTGCTAAGAGCCCGGGTAAACTAAGAGCCCGGTTGCGATATTTACTTTTTGTTTCTTTACCTGTCTGCAAGCGGGCTTATATACCTATTTACGTTGCTTTTAATCGTTATATGTTGGCAACATGCACAAATATATTTGTCCCTCAGACTGTCAAACTTGAAAGATCAAAATGAAATTTAATTTGTTTTAAATGCGTTCTTGTTGTATTGAAAAGAAAGTATCTAGGCTTGAAAATCTCTAATTTTCATTCTTTGTTTCCAGGGGCAACCTTTCAGATTTTTATTGACATTTCATTACAATCTACCAATTTTGCATGCTGCATGAATCTCAGGAAATCATTACAAATAGACTACGTGATGCTCCAGATGAAAGATTATAATATTTGTAATGTTTCTACAATTTTAGTTTTCCCATCGAGCTTAATTAATGCGTTTTAAGTCTACACTTGGATATGTGCGTATACATAATATAAAATTCCTATCTCTTTTCTGAACGGGTCATAAGCTAGTATACATTATGTAAGAGCTTGCATATGCAAAATATGAATAAAAACTATATATTCTTGCACTTTAAAATGTGTTCTATTATGCTTGTACAATTTTCTTGTAAGAGCAAATGACACTATTTACCTTTTGAAAGTCAACCCAAGCCAAATGATTGTATTGTAAAGTCCCTCCGAAATCCACTGTCAGCTGACTTCTGTCCACGTGACTAAAAACTGCCTCTTCAGTCTCTAGCAGATGCACCTGTTGAAAGCAAATACATGGAAATAATATATAGAAGCATTGAAGTTCCAAATCGTCCTAGAGGACCAATGCGCAGTGCAGGGACATCCACTGTGCAAGTTAAAGATCCTGCTACTAAGGCGAAATTGTAACTTTGCGGTCCACTGCAAAACCGGGTTGCTGCTAAGAATGGTCGAACACGACCGAATGTAACCGAAGATAAGTAAAATGGAAGCCAAACCAAGTAATTAAAATCCATCAATCCAAATGCGTTATTATTTCCACAACAATTCACCAACCGAGTCATTTCATCCAATGATAGGATTAAGACTCAAACCCATACGCTTTCAAGAGAGAGAACTCTGCCAAAATTGTTTTGCTCACTTCTAAAAATTGGTTCTACTGTAAAACGAAAGAATTAACTCCCCTTTCCTTTAGAGTAGACCCAATTTTTGAAGTGCAGGAAGGCAAACAGAGCGTCACAAAACTTTTCTCCCTTAAAGAATAGCGAGTATAGCTCGATCCAGGTACCAGTTGTTATTAGTGCTCTAGTAGGGTGGGGTGTTGAGGCATCGAGTTAAGGACAGATATTAATATCAAGACAATAATTATAGAGGCTTATTTATCTTACGATGAATGAATACACCTCTAAGAGATAGCACAGTTCTGTCTCCCTTTTAAATAGAAACCATTCCAGACGAAAAGAATTCAATCATCGCACGACAAAACCTACAATAAGATTTGTGCGACCAGCGAAAAATAAGATAGGCCTGCGCATTCGCGCTTTCGTGTATGCCTCCTATACCCTCCAGGCTATTCAAAGAGGAATAAACGAGAACCCTTGCCATACTGGGTGGATGTACAGGCTGATCTGAGTCTTTGCTGGTCACACAAGTGTTATTGTAGGTTTTGTCGTGCGCTGGTTCAGTTTGCTTTCTCTTTCAGGAGGGAGACAAATCTTTTTTGGCAATGTTATCTCCCTTGTACCCCTTCAGTTTAATTGCAGTATTTACCCTAAATATTGGGACACTATAACTCCTCACCATACTTGTTCTAAACTTAAGTTACCTGATGCTGTGTCCAAAAACTGTTCGAGGAGCTGATTCAGTGCAGAGTTTGACCAGACGCGATGGTGTGTGCCATCTGGTATTGGTCTACATTGTTTGCTCAGGCCTAAAGAGGCATCCATTCACCTGTAAATTACCTTGTAAAACGGAAGAAGTCTGCCGTTTGGAGCTTTGCGCAGAAGACATTTTTTCAGTACCCGCAGTTTTGCTTTCTCCACTGGCTTTAATATGTAGACATTTGAAACAGTACCCCTCCTGTCGCTCTGTAATAAATAAACATGAGGTAATTCAAATGAATGCCAATATCATATTTTTGTTTTAAAGAAAATCAGAAAAAAATCGCATAAGCATCATTAAATTCGCCCCTCATGAAGTACTCTGCTGATCTTTCTTTAAAATGCGGTATTAAGCGTATATTTTATGAAAACGTTTTCCATTTTGAAAAACCTAAGCGCACATTGTGGTATTTAGGTCGAATACGGAACGAAAGGTCTTTTTTCCCCATGGCGCAGTTTAAACTATAAACTATTAAGCGGCATTCTTTTGATTTTTATTTGTATGAGAGTCACTAACGAGGCCTAATTGGTCGAAACTTGTTAGTTTGGCATAGAATAGACTAGCTATTAGTCGGATATCAATATCATTTTCATCTAAAGAATTAAAGACCGTCTACTGTCTACTGCTGGTATCATCTCTTTGATAGCACCAACCCACCTAAGAGATATCCTTATGTCAGAAACCAAGTATCAAAGACTGGCTATACATAAATTTGAATCAGCTTATATAAGGAGTTAAAACATGACATCAAGGTCTCGGAGCTAGTCTTGGCCCAGAAACTTTAGTTGTTTTTCAGCATTGTGCGTGTGTTCACTGATCTCAAGGCTCATTCTTTTTAGAATTCATTATTCTTTTGCATCATGCTAAAATTCAAGTAATCAAGTTTACACTAACCTGTAATTCATCAAAGACAGTGATAACCTTAGTGATACCAGATTCTGTCCATTTCTCCCTCATATTTAGTAGTACTGAGATTTTCAGGCCAGCAATACGGACGTAATACTGTAACAGATGGAGAAGATCTCCGGCAGAATATTGTTCAAAATCGGGCGTACACTCAGGAGGAAAAGATACGATCGGATGTCCTTCTAAGTTGAATCCGCCTGAAAAAAAAAAAAATGTTCCTAAACATATAGATGAAACTACACTAGAAATGTCACAGGCGCGAAGTACGAGGCTCCGAAACAAGATGAGATTATTAATGCTCTGCATGCTGAGTAAAAGTTCCAGCAGACGACAAACTGGAATATGTTTCTTATTTCAAGTTCCAAGAGAATAGACTTTGACATTTCATGCAAAATGTCTCCTAATGTCAAAGCTTATTTTTTGGGAAAAATAAGAAATATATCGAGAAATTAGCCCAGAGAATGGTAAAGGTTAAAATAGTTTTACTCGTGTGAAACATTGCTCTTAATGACAAGTAGCAGTAGTTTTTCCCATTATCTCCCTTGTCAGATAAAGTGCAAGGTAGACTGCAAATACTAACTAGGTCCTTCTAATTGGATGCTCTGGTTTTCTCATAGATCCTCAGTTGAATAGAAATGATTTTTTACTTTAATTTTTACCATATGAGTATGTAAAAAAATATTAAAATCATATAGTCTGTAGCAAAGAAAAAGTTTCCTTATGATATTTTGGAGGCTTAAATGGTGTCGTATGACTATAATTAAATTAGATTTCTCATGGCAGAGGGAGCTCTACTTAATGAAGATGCTAATGATAAAAACAAAGGAAACCTGGTTGTGTACAGATATTACTCAGGAGAGTTAACCGACTACTGTCTCTCATTCCATTGCAGCTCCAAATATGAATATGTGTTCGGATCCTCGTATCTTTTTGTCACGGACAATTTTTAAAATTGTCCTGAAAATCTTCTGAATAAATAGAAGGACACCATAAAAATCGGGTTCTGGTAGGCTTTCGGGCAAAAATGTTTCAAACCAACTTTGCATTCGGTATATTAATCTGGAATGAGGGCAATGAAACCTAGAAATTACATAATTTATGATTTAAGACAGTAAACATTGAGAAGTTTTTCACCGACTTGACTAGACGCTATAATAGCAATATATAGGAGACAAAAGTTGATATTGACACTTTTCATCTGTCTGGTGTAAACGCTAGATTACATAAATGCACATTACCTGTTAGATATGCTAAACCAGCTTCAAGAACCTCGCTCTTTACTTCTGTAATCGTTGCCGTCATTTCTTTTTCAATGAAGTTACTTTAAAACGATTTACTTAAATTTCAGAAGTTTACATATTTAATGGAATAGGCAAGTTTAAATATCTCTGCTTTAAATCGCTATTACTTTCATTTCCAGTTTCCAGTATACATAATTATGAATAGTTAGTCAACATCATCCAATAAAACGATTGATATGTTTCAGGCAATGTTTAACCTTAAAGCACCATGCAAAATTGTAGCAGACAACATTTTGTTTTCAGAGAAAACAATGCATGACATTCCAAGTGAATCTCTGTTTAGCAGACGATTCACATGACATAGCAAGCATTATTTTCTCAGAAAAAAAATGAAATAAAATAATGTCCTCTGCATCATTTCCAGTTGGCGCTTTATGGATTAATTAAAATTATTTCTATTGCTTCAGATTCAACATCGTTTCCACAACATTTAATTTTGCACCATTAACATTTATTAGCACAAATCACTATAGTTTGATTATTGGTTGTGTGCTGTCGAGCAAGATTAGTCTTTTATTTCACTGCTTTATTTAATGTCTACTTTTCTAAGTTCAAAAGTTAATCTGTCGCAATCATATACATGGGTTTATAGCATTAAAGACTGTCGAAATGCACTTCTTACAAAACATAATAAAACAAGCATAATCACATTAGCCATTTTAAGTTGGGCCACACAATGCGAAAACGTGTCTTCGGGCATATGCGGACACCTAAGGCCATATCAGCCTGCGCATCCGCACAGTCTGATCATGGCCTTCACTGTCCGTTTGATAATCACAGGGTACGGTAGAACGTGATAAATATCACGAAAACCTGCCTATTCAAATATACTGAAAATTTTACCACCAAAAAATGAAAATTTTCAGATTGAAATACTCTAATATTTTTCATATTTCTGCTCAAAACATAGATCGACGAGGCGGTTCTAATAAGTGCACACAATCCATGCTTTTTAGCAGAAATAAGAAAAAATAATGTATACCCCTGTAAACTCCAGTTTTACTGTAAAAAAGTGGGGTTTAAGGGGTCAAAATTATGTAAGCATGTTTTCGTGATTATACTACGAAGTTCCTGATCGGACTAGATGTATTTATCTCAGCTGGCTGATCTGTATCTTTACTGCTTGCATTTACCCCGAACCCACCTTTTCTAATGTCGCGGCTCAGTTATAGTAATAGCAGAAAAGAAACGAAACAGTAGTGGGTGATATAAGTAGTATGATTCGGTGAGTACATTTACTGACATACCTGACAAAAAAAAAAAAAAAAAAAAAAAAAAAAAAAAAACAATAAAACGCATACTTGAATATAATGCATTTTTCTTTGATTAGTCTAAGAGATCGCGTGTGATATTTCACGAGTGTGTCATCTCATTGATGAAGATTATGGATGCATATATTTACGACTTGCTTCTGAAACGTTATCCGGTCCATATTTTTCCTCAGGCATGTTATTGCAGAGTTATGCTTCCTTTTCAAAAGTCCAAGCATGCTTTTGGGAGCAATATGGTCTTAATACTTAGTTTTAACATAGTTTCTAAATGATTCATTTTCTTTTTTTTTTTTCATCTCGGAGGATCACAAAAATATAAGGAAAGATACCCAGGAAATGCCAAATCACGAAGCACAGCCTTCCCGACGCACCAAAAGGAGAGATGAGGAACATATTGTGATAAAATAAAAACAAACAAAAAACAAACAAAAAAAAAACAAAAAAAAAAAAAACAAAAAAAAAAAAACAAAAAAAAACAAACACATATTTGAAATCAGCGGCGCACAAAAAGACCTGCAAAACATGCAGATGTAATCATTTCGAAAACACGCCTATTCAAAATTTATAGAAAAATTCACCTCCAAAAACTGAAAATTTTCAGATAAAAAAAAATTGATACATGTATTTTTCATATATCTTCTCTAAACATAGATCGTGGGTATTCGTTAGAACCGCCTCGCCGAGTACCCACTCGTTAGAACCGCCTCGCCGAGGCGGCTCTAACGGGTACCCACAATCTATTTTTGAGCAGAAATAAGAAAAATAATGTATACCCCTGTATAACCCAGTTTTACTATATAAAAGTGGGGTTTAAGGGGGTCAAAATTTATAAGCATGTTTTCGTGATGAAAAAAAAACAAAAACGCCACAAAAAAACCCCAAAAAAAGTGCAACACGTGCAGATGTAATACAGAAGCGGATCCAAAGGGTTTCAAGAGTGGCCGTCAAACACCCTTGCCAAGTCAGAAATATTTTGTTTTCATGTGGAAATTTGTGAAAAAAAATCAACATACTTTTCACCTAAAACTGTCCAAATCGAACCCTGCTTCCTGAAATATTGCATCCAGCCCTGCGATATGTTTCCGTTGTCCCTTGCCGAAATCTCGACGACCAAACTGAAGACCATTGGAAATAAGCCGTGGGGCATCATGCTCTATCCGTGGGTGTTAAGATCATAAAATTTTATATACATGTATGTTTTCATAAAAAGGCGTAGATGTTTGTTTAAGTGAATGGGCTGTCCTTGCGCTCTAATCTTTTTTTTTTTCCCCTAAATTTTACGAAATACCTAGTCCATTACTTTGTGAAGGAAAACAAACGTAGATAAATCAGCATTCGCATAAAGTGTGTTCTTAAATTAATTTTGAATTTTTCATCATCATCATCATCATCATCATCTTCTTCTTCTTCTTTTTCTTCTTCGTCTTCTTCTTCTTTAATTTTCTCCCTTAGTACTTGAGAGTTCTCGCTCATTGGGTAACGAATTCTGCAACCGGAATAATATGGTTATAAGTTTATTCAGTTATTATTACACTGCTGTCGGCCTATTTAGCGCACCTAAGGATTTGAGCTGAATTTAAAAAATATTCGCTAGACCAGTTTTAATTTTTAAATGTACTAGAACGAAGAATAATTTATTATAAATAAAACCAGTTTATTTTCATTTAATTTCTTCTTCAAATTTAGCAGATAATAATCCCTCAACTTCATCACCCCCTTGTTTGTATGTCATAAAAAATGTCTGCCTATGTCGCGCACCTGTTAGAATTTTGCCTGTTGCCTTATACATAAAGAATGTTTTTAGATTAAAGATGCATTTCTATGATCACTCATCAATTCAGAATATATTTGTGCCATTTTCATTGTCCACACTGACAAAACCACCTTTTAAATTTCACGTTCAGGGAAAAGGGTCCTTTGGTTTTAGTGGAAACAACATTTTCCTCATTATTTTGAAATAAACTCCTGATTCCCCATGCAAATTGTAATGGCCATGTACCGTTTGATAAGTTTCATCACATACGCCCACAAAATGATACTTTGGGATTTATTGGGAGAAAATATTTGAGTGAGCAGCATTGGCAGATGCGTCACATTAGGCTACACGGCTGTATTAGTTATAGATAAACCATGATTTGTCGAGGTTTTCGGGTATACTGTAAATTATACCATAGTTTGGTGACCTTTCACTGTCTGACCCAAACGAGGCGGAGCTGTGTTTGGGTCTGACAGTGAAAGGTCACCAAATTATGATATAATTTACAGTATTCCCAAAACCGAGACAATAACATGGTTTATCTGTCTCTGTTTTCACCAATGTATGGGACTGTTGTTTTTTTTTTCTTACAAAAATTATACTTTTATTTATTTAGTATATCTTTTTCTACTTTATTATTATTATTTTTTTAATATATTTTTATGGTAAAGTGGTAACACCTGGGGTAAGTTGCATACGGAAAGCGCTTTCATGTAGCGTTCTGTAGCGATTTGTTCTTGCTATGCAACGGTCTGTTTGATGGGAGCGCTTTTTAAAATGTCTGCCAAAATGACACGATTTTCAAACTGGGAAATTCTCGTAAAAAGCTAGCGGTGCTTGCTTCAGCAATTGGTTTTGTGTTCTATGGTCATTTATGCACAATGCACTTCGTCCAAGAACAACAGCAAAAAAACAAACAAAAAAAAACAAAAAAAAAAAAAAAAACATTTAATTTCTTAAAACGGGCACTGACTACATCGGGCGCCGCCATTTTGTTTTGTCTGGTTGCTATGCAACGTTCTGTTTCAGACAGCGAGTCAGCTCTAAACGCAGTTACGAAGCGCCACAAAGCGCTTTTTGGTAACGTACCGTTGCATAGCGAAGCGCTACGAAGCGCTCTGTAACGCTCGCCGTATGCAACTCATCCCTGGTCTGATGCAATACTGGACCTATTGACCTTGTGAATTTAAAGACACAATTTGGATTGCATAACACCCTAAAGACTCTTGGCAGATTAAGGTAAGAATTTCTTGGTGACTTAGGCCACCCTTACAGGTAGGGGCCTGATAAGGGGTAATTAGATTTGGTATCAGCAAAGTTTATGATGAAGACAGGGAAACAGATAAGGTGGGTGATTTGGTGATAATTTGATATTTTATTCAATAAAATATATCTGGTTGTTATTCATTACAATTGCCTCTCTAAGGCAGTTCTAATGAATAATCGCAACATGTTTTAGGGAGAAATGCTTTTATGCATCAAATGCCCTCTTTATCTGTTTCTTTGGATCAAATACAGAAAATTGGTAAGATAGATAGTATTTTATTTATTTATTATTTATTTATTTATTTAAAATTAAAAAAAACTTTTTGGCATAAAATACACAATCTAAATTGTCTAAGAACTTTCTGACATATTCCATAATGTATTCTATTACTGAAGTTAAAATATGTAGGGTTGAGGCAGCTATGGAATAATTGTGAAGTGTGCTTAGTTACTGTAGAAAATTCATAAATAAAAAAAAAAAAAAAAAAAAAAAAAAAACAATTTTATATTTCTATTTCAATTGATTTGTATTTTTTCACAGAGCAAGAAAAAAAACATCTTTGTATTTTGTAAAAAACAATCAAAAAATGAATAAATAAAGTGATAAAATACAAATCAACAAATTAAATGCAAAAATTTTGAATGAATTTATTTAGTTCTAAAGTAACATGTTGAATACTTCTCAATAATATGCATTATCCCTTATAGGGCCCCACCTAGGGAGACTTAACATCCTTATAATCACTTTATAATCACTTAGATAAGATAAGCCTTTGATGTGCGCTCTGTTATCAAGACTGTTTATTGGGGCTGATCATGAGGGGGGTGGGGTGGGGCGCGGGGGTTCTAGCCAAAGAAGGGAAAAAATGTGTCTTTAAAATGATGTAACACCCCACCTTTTCTGAATTAAACCGATCATATCAATCAAAAGAAATTACATCAGCATCTTAATTTGGTCAAATTGTGGTGCAATCTGGTTTGTCAGCTGTAGCTTTGGTCATTATAATATACTCCAGGCAGACTGTCTGGTTTTATGTGTTTTATTCAACAAAAAAATGAATATGTCATTTTTAAATAGAAAGTTGCTCAGTGCAGAAGTAATTTTGAAGTTCCTCTAACCTTTGCAACTCTCTGGGCAATTTCAGCAGACAATATATTTGATGATGCTTTTCTTATTTTTTTCCAGCCAACAGAATCTGACATTTCATGCAAACTGTCTCAGTTGTGGACAATTTTCATGAAATGTCAAATCCAATTTCCTGGGAAAAATGAGAAAACTATTTCAAAATGGTATCTGTTGAAGATTGATGTTTAGCACTCTCTTGGCAATTTCAGCAGACAACATATTCATGATGCGTTTATTTTTTCCAGAAAACAATTTGACATTTGGAAACAATTTGCATGAAATGTAAAAGCCTGCTTCCTTGGAAAATAAGAAAATATTTCAAAATACCTGCTGAAAAATTGATGCTTAGCACTCTGGGTACAAAATTCAACATACAACATTTTGAAATATTTTTCCCAGAAAACAAAAATCTTTTTTCTTTTTTTTTTTTTTGAGAAAAAATATCATCAATTTGTCATCATCTGCGGAATTAGCCCAGAGAGTGATATAGGTTAAGGTGCACTGATAGGTTAACAGTCAGTCTAAAGTTCACCCGTGAGATCTATAAATAAACCAAGGGATAACTTTCAAAACTGAAAATTATCCCATGGTCCAGCTATGGTATAATTTTCGGTTATTGAAAATTAAATTTAGTTTTATTTACATAAAGACAATGGAAAATCCATTGGTTAAGTCTTAGCTATACCATGGTTCGTGCGCATGTACAATGCGACAATGCACGAGCGTGGGCGAATGCATTATCGCACGTACATGCGCAGAACCATGGTATAACTGATTTATCATATTTTTATGCATGTAGATCATCTACATCGCGAGATATTTGGTTGCTACGGAGTGTGACGTCATGCCTATGCTGAATGTTGGGAATTTAGGCCACTATGTGATTATTATTATTATTATTATTATTATTATTATTATTATTATTATTATCTATAGAAACTCCTGCCGTATTTATTGCAAACAATATAGGTCCTGATCTTCTTGGAGCCTTTAAAGAAGCTATTTTATTTTTTATTTTTTTAAAGTTCTGGACAGTATGGAATCTCATACTTTAGAGTCGTGTCCTTTAGTGTCAAAATAAACAATTTATACTATTTCAGATAACAATATGAAATAATAATAATAATAATAATAATAATAATAATAATAATTTCTTTTCACGAGAAAAAAATAGTGGTGCGGCACTTTGATGACTCTCTTACACATGATTTGATGACGTTTTGCACAACCAATTAACTGACGGAATTCTCTGCAAAACAAAACACCTGTAAGACTTGCAAACCCATTCGGTAGTTATTGCGCTTGTTTGTTTAGTCATTTGGTCTGCAGCAGCTTTCAGTAAAGAATGACCTTGTTGTTTTATATGCTTGGTATTTTCCGTGCATTTGACTAGAACGTTATCGTCAACATTCTTTGCAAACCCTTTCCCGAATTAGTCATGGGGTAGGAAAATTGTGAATACCAATTATACGGTGTCATTTGCGTCCGGTTTTGGCACTGAACTGTATTATCCCTTAAAAAGCCAAGAAAACCTGCATCTGAAAATGTCGTCTGCTTAATATTCTTGCAAACTTTTCAAACTTATTTTGCATACAGGCAGTGTGTCCAGACCCAGATCAGAGTAGCACAGTGTGGACCCAGATTGGACTGCTAGTCTGATCTGGGTTCCCACTGTTTGCAGAAATTACTTTAAAAATCACAAGCAGGTGACAAAGCAGACGACAAGTGTTGTGATTGGCAGTTTAAGAGTAAAAAAAAAAAAAAAATGGGAGAAAGGATCTTTCCTTAAGATTATTTTCCAAACTTTTCTTAACTTCTTTTCTAAATGCCACAAATGGCTAATGTATGCACCACAGATATGAATATTAAAATTTTCTTGTTTAGTGAATAAGACAGTTCGTGGCACTGCTTATATACTCAGGCACTGCTTACTACTATAAATTGAATAAGTCTTGCGCATGCACACAGCGGTCACAAAAAAGTAGGACAAGATTATAATGGAGAACAAATAATATACAATACAGACCAGCTTACTCGAAAAAAAAAATTTTAATCTGTGGCTTGCATAGTTACCTATGCATTTCAAGGCAAAACTCAGATAAATTTCAGTTGGTTCAAAAGCTCATTCAGTAGGTTTAAAGCTCACGCAGAGCTTATGTTTGTTTTGTTTATACTGGTAGCTTGCTGACTTTAATTTTATTTTATCTTAAGAAAAATATGTTTGTCAAAACTTATTTAAAATGAACAAAATTGTACATTTGAATAAAAGTTGTACTAATATATGTGTGTGTGTTTAAACACATGGAATCAGTCACACAGTGATATCATTAAAGCAAGGGATTAAAAGGTGAATATGGGATTATACCATTGCATATTAAAATTTCATTCAGAAAACTTTGTGAGTGTGTATGTGTGTTTCATCAACAAGATATGACATTATGTACAGCAGGGCCTGACAAATCCAAGTTTTAGCCACTTGCCCGGCATTCCACAGCATCTTGAAAATGGCTCGGAATTACAATATTCCCTATATATTCTGTACATTTTCTGGGCAAGTGAAATAAAAAATCACTTGCCCAGCCAAAATTTGGACTTGTCCCGGGTAGCTGGTCAATGGATTTGTCAGGACCTGTAGTACAAGCATAGCGATCTAAAAATAATGTTTGCTAGCATTTCTAATAAATAATGTAATATATGGTGAAGACTAGCCAGCAGATTTGTTTATGTATACTCAGGAAAAGCAGATTTGTTTATGTATACTCAGGAAATTCTTTTCAAATATACAGATGCCCAAGCTAAGCTGCGTCTTCGCTGCTAGCACATGTTCCTTTTATTAACAATTTAGAAGTTCATTCATGCACTTGTAAAGCAGGGATGCGATAAGCAGTGCAAACACCCATGAACATCTGTAAATACAGAACTCTGAAAAACACATTTCTGATTGATTTTCGCATTTGAATGTGTTGCTGGAACATTAAAAAAAAATGCATCAGTTTGTAGTTTAAGTCCTCCCAGCATGATAAAAATACCCACCCACCGCACAATGCAACTTGCAAAACTGGTCCTGTATCATCATTGAGAGCAGCGAATGTTCAGATCACCCTGTGCATCCATGCAGTCTGATCAGGGTCTTCGCTGTCAGGGTAGTGCTCTTGTGTACAAACAGATCAAGAGTTTTGCTGTCCCAAATCCTGTAATATGTGCAGAGGAATTGTTAAGAAGGAGTATTTGGTGATAATTATGGGATAATTTTCTCCAGTTCTCCATAAAAACATATGTTGTGGGTACTCATTAGAAGCACCTCGGCAAGGCACTTCTAAAGCGTACCCACAACATAATGTTTTTATGGAGAAATTATAAGAAAAAGAATTATCCCATAATTATTACCAAATACTCCTCCTTAATAATTCCTCTGTATGCGTCATTCTTTAAAAGACACACACAACAAACAAACAAAAAATTGTGTTGTCTTTTAGCATGAGAAAAATACGTGGGTGCCGCTGTGTCAGAAAAACGCTACAAGAGAGTGAATGTCCAGATGAGCATGCGCGTCTGCGCAGTCCCTGTATTCCTGGCCAGATGATGCATCTTTGGTTCGAAATTGACAGTGTTATAGGCTCAGCAGTCACATAGCATATTTCTTAGGTGGACTTGTCTCGTTAAACATGGAATCACCATGATAGGTGAATGACTGGAGCTCTTCTGTTAAAGAGAAAATGAATATTTTGGGCTCTGTAACTCCTTAAGGTATCCAAACTACTTGGCTATGGTACGAGTATGAATGGCAGAAATGTAGTCAATATGAAGTACAGCTACTTTTCTTTTGATTTGATCTAGGTGAGCACTGTTCAGGCACGTCTGTCCGAATAATAGGAAAATATGGTCTTATCTTTTGTGCTTCCATATTTGTATTTATTCATTTATAATCCCTATGCTTTAGTGATGGGGATATTGCAAATGCCTCCGTCCGTCCGTCCATCCATCCATCACATTATTTCCTAAACCACTGGATGGAATGTAACCAAACTAGCTACATGATTTTCCCGCGTGGTAAAGGTGTGCGTCAGCAACAATATTTTTCACTCTGTCCCATGTGACCTTCAGGTGGAGCCAAAAGGTCACTGTCTGTCTGTCCGTCACACTATCTCCTCCTAAACCACATGGTGGGATTTAACCAAACTTGCTACATGACTTCCCCATGTGGTAAGGATGTGTGAGAGTAACATTATTTTTCTGTTCTTCTATCTGTCTGTCCATCTGTCACACTATTAGCAACATTAGCATGGAGCGTGGGGATTTTGCTTGGAAGACGATGCACATTAAATATCAAGACTTATTTTCTCTAAAAAATAAAAAAAAAATAAAAATGACATCAGCTCCAGTTGTCATTGTGCTTTAAGGGTTAATATTTTTATCTAATGAAAACATATGATTGTTATTTTTAACCCTTGTCATGCTGAATAAATTAAGGTGCCACTCCCATTTCTAACTGTCAGCCAATCAGATTACTTAGTCCAGAATGTTGATATAAATTCACATACTGAATGATAAACAGTGCAGATCCAGATCAGTTGGCTTCTTTAGAAGCCAACTGATCTGAATCTACACAGTTTCAAAAGCAGGACCTATCTGGGTTCAGCATGACAGAGGTTAAACTATAATAAGTGTTTGAAGCATATCATATTAACTCTAACTGGGACACCTCATTTTCTTAGCATACTTGTCTTAATACTTGATAAAGTCCATTTTACCACCTGTTGATGTGTCTAAAAACTGTTGGATCAGTGTCAAACATCTGTGGTGTCAGATCTGGGTCCACACATATTTCTCAGACCTTTCTCAGCAGGGCCCCGTCTAGGCTCTGAAAAATCATAAAACTGACCAAGTTATTACAGATGCAAATATCTCCATTTTCCATGCTTGTTTATAAGCATCTGGCAATGTTTTCTCCTAGTGACAACTGCAGTGGATGACATGAGACATCAGATGATTCCCATGAAATATCAAGACTTATTTTTTCTGAAAAAAACAAACAAACAAACAAACAAACAAAAAAGAACAACAGAAAACAAATGGAATGTAGTCTGCTGCAAATTTTGCTTGGTGCTTTAACATGCTCAAGGGTAAATAAAAAGCTTTTGTCACTGTGTGAACTCTTTCTTTTGTAGGTGATTAAAAGGAAATAAGTAGAAACAGCCATGAGTTCTGCAGCAAACAACAGCCATCTCAACAGTGCAGCTGCAAGAAAAGCAAATGTTGACTACTGTAGCAAGTACTTCTTACGCAGTGTACTCTATGTCTTCAATTTTGTTTTCTGGGTAAGTGAAGCTCATAGCAGCAGATAAGGGCTGAGGCATATTCTGAAGACAATTAACACTTAGCATTCTGGGTAAAATATTCAGCAGACGACATATTGAAATATTTTTTCTATTTTTTCCCAGAAAAAAGAATTTGACATTGCATGCTATTTTTTTCCAGTGGAGATCATTTGCATGAAATTTCAAATCCTATTTTCTGGGAAAAATGAATTTTTTTTTTTTTTTTTTTTTTTCCCAGAAAACAGAATTTGATATTTCATGCTTATTTTCTCCAGTGGAGACAATTTGCATGAAATTTCAAATTCTGTTTTCTGGGAAAGATAGAAAAAAATACTTCAGTATGTCGTTTGCTGAATTATTCCAGAGAGTGGTAAATGTTAAAATTTGTTATTTTTACTGTGGCTCTAACATCTTCGGGATGGGACTATGGGAATTTAATCTAGATATGGGTAGTTTGAGCCACTGAGGGTTAATCGTAGTGCCAGGTTAGGAGACAAATGGGAATAATATGTGGATGTTTTTTCGGTCGTCTATAAAATAATGGTATGTTGAGTGTACTCATTAGAATTGCCTCATTGAGGCAATTCTAATGAGTACACACAACATACATTTTCATGGTAAAATAGGAAAAATTCCGAACATATACGTAAATATTTGTTTTCTTGAACTGTCGGAAGAATTTCGTAGGGACTGAAAAATGAGTTCAAATTAGCCACAACAAACACAATAGTTATGGTTGTTTCTAGAACTTCATAAGTAAAGATGTTCATTTTAATTACACTAGAATCTCTGTATAAGATGGTTCAGATATAGGACAATTTAAAGGTTGATCCCAAAAGTTATATCCAAACAAAAATTATTGATTATATAGAAAAATGACCATGTATGGTCATTTTTCTATATAATCTAGACATTTTTGTTTGGCTGTTTAGCTAACATGGTTTCACTTTGGATTCCAGCAATCATATGATAAAGAGGTGGAAACTGTTGATGGCAGGGTTTTAATTTTTATGATTTTAAGTACAAAGTTATTGAAATTGCAACAGATTTTGACCATGCACAATGAGATTAAAACATTTGCTGTCTGTCAGAAGTAGCCTTGTTCAGCCACAAAATATCCAGCAAATATTGATCAAAATGTATTCTAACAGCGCACCTATATAGGCAATGGAGAAAACCAGCGATTTATTCTGGAAAAAAATCTCTGGGGGTAGGTGGGTGAGTGTATGACGCTATCTGATGCTGTTTCGGCATCATTTTGACACTTTGCTGTTATCAGTCTTTGTTGCCATGACGTTAGACGGTTTAACATCATTTTTCTCGAGTCAGCAACATAAGAAATGCATGTAAACATCAGTCAAAACTGTTGGCAGGATTTCTTTATGTGATGGCGGAAAGTTAGAAGAATCTGAAGGATACAATTACTTTTTCTTTGTTTCCTGTGTTAGAATCGAAATAGTTCGGCTCTTGTGCATGATTTGTTGAGTAATAAATCACAGTTTGTCGGTCAGTTGTAAGTAGATAAATCTCTCGTGCTCCGCGCTCAAAATTTGATCTATTTTACAACTGACATTACTCAACAAATCACTGCTAGAGCTGATCTATTTCTTAATCTAAATAAACAAAAACAAAAATTATTTCTCTACAAAACCATAAGACTGTGAGTAGTCCTTAGAAGCAGCTCACTGGGGTGCTTCTTATAAGTACCCACAACATATGTTTTTGTGGAGAAGTAAAAAAAAATGTTTTATTGGATAACCCTCTTATCTAGAGCCTGTGCTTTTCTATTTCAGTGTACCGGTGCAGCATTCCTTGGAGTTGGTTTATACATCCTGTTGAACAACCATTCCTATGTCAGCCTCCTGGGCAGCACAATGTATCCATTAACAACATACCTGCTCATTGCAATTGGTGGACTGGTACTTCTAATTGGCTGTTTGGGATGTTTTGGTGCTTGCCAGGAGAACAAATGTTGTTTGTTTACAGTAAGAAATACATTAACCAGTCTGTGGTGTAAGACTTTCAGACTGGTCTTTGTATTCCTGTTTCTCTTAAGTTTCTGGGTTGTCCCTGCAGCTTGACCTGCTTAACCCTTAAAGTGCCAATCACAATTGCAGCAGATGACACTTTTGAATATATTTTTGTTTACTTTTCTTAGAAAATAAATCTTGACATTTCATGTGAATCATCTGCCAAGCAGATGATTCACATGAAAATTCAAGGCTTATTTTCTAAGAAAAATAAAATTTTTTAGAAGTCTGCTACAAATTTTGCTTGGCACTTTAAGGGTTAAATATCAACAGAGGATATTTTAAAGCAAATGGATATACCTGAAAGAGTTTGCCACCATTTTGTAAAGGGAGACAACTTTTGATGACAGGAAAATCCCTCCTTAGTACAGTATATTTGAAATCTTTCTTAAATGGAACCTACTCTTAAAAAAGGAGACTTTCCTTGAGATTAGCCTGCTTATATATAGTTTACCCCAAATTTATTTATAGTTTGTGAACATGATTTCAGGGTCTTATGCAAAAATGATGCAGTTTTACAATAACAAGTTTACTACACATAAACAAAAGAAAAGAAAATAAAATTGTTCATGTCTTTCTGGCAACAGACAGAAAATTGCCAAACTGTCTTAGGTGGCATTTATAATGTTGCAGCCTTGATGGATACCATTTTGTTATTTTCTAAACTACTGGGCTTCACAGTGCAGTTGGTAGCACATCTGGTTGCAGATCCAGTTCAGCCACATAACTTGCGTGGAGATTGATTATGAAATAATTTCTACAGTCATTCTCCCCTTTCCGCTGAATCAAGAAAAGTAGTTGTCAGTTACTGGCAAAATATGTGCACAAGTACTGGCCAGCTGCTTAGAGGACTATGCCTGGCTAGGAAAAGTGTGAGCACGTTAAATGAACAACTTTGACAGGGCTTTAGAACTCCAAACACATATTCTAATAATGCCAGATTAGTCCAGGGGACTTGATAAGGAGGAGTATTTAATGATGATTCTGGGGTAATTTTCTCCAGTTCCCCATAAAAACATAAGTTGTGGGTACTCATTAGAAGCGCCTCGGCGAGGCGCTTTTAATGAGTACCCACAACATATGTTTTTATGGAGAAATAAGAAAAATTATCCCAGAATTATCCCCTGATACTCCTCCTTAACAAGTCCTCTGTTAGTCTGATGCTGATGAGGTCATATATCATAGTTTTTATCGCACCTGCTTGTAGCAGGGTGCGATATAGGCGTCCGATTTTCCGTCCGTCCGTCCGTCCGTCCGTCTGTCAACATTTATGTCGACGTTCGACATTTATGTCAAAGTTAGTATTCTAATCAACTACAAGACTAAACAACCATCAAACCTTGCATGAAACATCTCCCTGACCTCCTGACTTTGCAACATAGGCGTCCACTTTTCCGTATGTCTGTCCATTCGTCCGTCCGTCTGTCTTATGTCGAAGTTCTACATTTATGTCAAAGTTAGTATTTTAATCAACTACAAGACTAAACAACCATCAAACCTTGCATGAAACATCTCTCTGACCTCCTGACTTTGCGACATAGGTGCCCACTTTTCCATTCGTCTGTCTGTTCGTCCGTCCGTCTGTCTGTCCGTCTGTTAACAGTTCTGTTATGTCGAAGTTCGACATTTATGTCAAAGTTAGTATTCTAATCAACTACAAAACTAAACAACCATCAAACCTTGTATGAAACATCTCCCTGACCTCCCGACTTTGCGACATAGGTGCCCGCTTTTCCATTCGTCTGTCCGTTCATCCGTCCGTCTGTCTGTTAACAGTTCTGTTATGTCGAAGTTTGACATTTACGTCGAAGTTAGTATTCTAATCAACTACAATTCTACAACAACCATCATACCTTGCATGACACATCTCCCTGACCTCCTGACTTGGCAGGTATGTTGACCCAGTGACCTTGACCTATATTTTGCGCTCCATTGACTTTGACACAATTTACGTTGACGTTCCAGATCTTCTCAACTATAAGGCATACAACTACCAAACCTTGCATAGTGCTTCTCCTAGATGTACTGACTTGGCAGGTACCTTGACCCGGTGACCTTGACCTATATTTTGCGCTCCAGTGACTTTGACATATTTTGCGTCGACGTTCTGTATCTCCTCGACTATAAGGCCTACAACCATCAAACCTTGCAAAGTGCTTCTTCTCAATGTACTGACTTGGCAGATACCTTGACCTGGTGACCTTGACCTATATTTTGGCTGCAGTGACTTTGACATAATTTACGTCAATGTTCCAGATCTCCTCAAGTGTAAGACCTCTAGCCACCAAACCTTGCATAGTGCTTCTCCTAGATGTACTGACTCGGCAGGTATCTTGACCCGGTGACCTTGACCTATATTTTGTGCTCCAGTGCCTTTTACACATTTTACGTCAACGTTCAATATCTCCTCAACTGTAAGGCCTACAACCATCAAACCTTGCATAGTGCTTCTCCTGAATGTACGGACTCCGCAGGTACCTTCACTGGGTGACCTTGACCTATATTTCGCGCTCCATTGACTTTTACACCTTTTACGTCACCCTTCCATATGTCCTCAACTGTAAGGCCTTCAACCACCAAACCTTATATAGACTTCGTCTCGATGTACTGACTTGGCAGGTACCTTGACCTGGTGACCTTGACCTATATTGTGCACTCCAGTGACTTTGACACATTTTATGTTGATGTTCGGTATCTCCTCAAATATAAGACCTACAACCACTAAACCTTGCATAGTGCTTCACCTCATTCCACTGGCTTGGCAGGTACCTTGACCCGCTGACCTTGACCTATATTTGACACATTTTACGTTGATGTTTGATAACTCCTCAACTATAAGGCCTACAACCACCATACCTTGCATTGTGCTTCTCCTTGATGTACTGAATTAGCAGGTACCTTGACCCATGACCTTGACCTATATTTCATGCTTCAGTGACTTTTACAAATTTTACGTCAATGTTCCATTATCATTGGGCTGTATCATGTATGATACGAAAAGTCAGTGCTGAAGATATAGCCATTAGAGGGAATGGGACTGGCCCGGAATATATGCGCCCCACTAGGCACTTTGTCTACATTTTTTTCAACCCAGTTTTCCAAGTAAGCACTGCTAAGAATGAAATAAACTTATTTAATAACCACATTCTGATTGTGGCTCCTGTGACTTTTGCCCCAGCAGGTGCGATGACGCCTTCCGCGGAATTCTTGTATACATATACTGTTATTGTCCTAAAATTTTGTAGACAGTCTTTTCTTACAAAGCTGACATATCAATATTTATTCAAACATTACAACTATAATCAGACAGCACCTGAAAGACTGTTCTACACTGTTCATCATTTCACCAAGTATTTTGTGAAACAAATGCATAATAAAACACAAGTTGATGACAACACAAATATTACTGTGTACAGTAAAGCCGTGACTTGAACATCCCTGGCTGGGATAATTTGGACTTGTTAGCTCGCCTGTACAAAGTACAAGGAGAGCTATTGTAGTCACCCCGGTCGTTTGCGTTTGCGTTTGCGTTCCCGTTCCCGTCACACTGTGTTAAAGTTTTTCAAATGCTTATATCTCAACAGTCACTCCTCACAGAGGCATCAAATTTGGAACTTAGGTACCTTGGAGGGTCTTCTGAGATTCCAAGAGAATAAACCCCTGTGTTCATGCCCCTGGGTGGGGCTAGGGGTCAGAATCTAGGACACCTTTGTAATACTGTGTTAAAGTTTTTCAAATTCTTATATCTTGACTTTCACTCCTCATAGAGCATTCATATTTAGAATTTGGGTACCTGGAGGAGTCTTCTGAGATTCCAAAAGAACATACCCCTGGGTTCATACCTCAGGGTGGGCCTTGGAGTGGGGCTAGGGGTCAAAATCTAGGACACATTTGTAAAATCTTATATGCCTACAGGTTATAGACACAACTGGTTATACATCAGCTAACTATGTGACATCGGTCTTAGTGTAAGAGAGTGAAGGTCATGGTGACCTATATTTTATGGTCCAGGTCACCTAGAATTCACGGTCCAGTGATTTTGCCTAATATCTTGAATACTATTTGTTGGATAAATGTCACACCTGGGATATTACTTCCATGTGACCCAATGAATGACCACTTACTATATCTAGGTCATTGTGACCTATATTTCATGGTTCAGTGATTTTGCCTTATATCTTGAATACTATTTGTTGGATAAATGTCACACCTGGGATATTAGTTCCATGTGACCCAATGAATGACCACTTACTATATCTAGGTCATTGTGACCTATATTTCATGGTTCAGTGATTTTGCCTTATATCTTGAATACTATTTGTTGGATAAATGTCACACCTGGGATATTAGTTCCTTGTGACCCGATTATTGACGTCAAAATATATCTCTGTTGGTGTGACGTATATTTCATGGTTCAGTGATTTTGCCTTATATCTTGAATACTGTTTGTTGGATAAATGTCACACCTGGGATATTACTTCCATGTGACCCAATGAATGACCACTTACTATATCTAGGTCATTGTGACCTATATTTCATGGTTCAGTGATTTTGCCTTATATCTTGAATACTATTTGTTGGATAAATGTCACACCTGGGATATTAGTTCCTTGTGACCCGATTATTGACGTCAAAATATATCTCTGTTGGTGTGACCTATATTTCATGGTTCAGTGATTTTGCCTTATATCTTGAATACTATTTGTTGGATAAATGTCACACCTGGGATATTAGTTCCATGTGACCCAATGAATGACCACTTACTATATCTAGGTCATTGTGACCTATATTTCATGGTTCAGTGATTTTGCCTTATATCTTGAATACTATTTGTTGGATAAAAGTCACACCTGGGATATTAGTTCCTTGTGACCTGATTATTGACCTCAAAATATATCTCTGTTGATGTGACCTATATTTCATGGTTCAGTGATTTTGCCTTATATCTTGAATACTATTTGTTGGATAAATGTCACACCTGGGATATTAGTTCCATGTGACCCAATGAATGACCACTTACTATATCTAGGTCATTGTGACCTATATTTCATGGTTCAGTGATTTTGCCTTATATCTTGAATACTATTTGTTGGATAAATGTCACACCTGGGATATTAGTTCCTTGTGACCTGATTATTGACGTCAAAATATATCTCTGTTGATGTGACCTATATTTCATGGTTCAGTGATTTTGCCTTATATCTTGAATACTATTTGTTGGATAAATGTCACACCTGGGATATTAGTTCCATGTGACCCAATGAATGACCACTTACTATATCTAGGTCATTGTGACCTATATTTCATGGTTCAGTGATTTTGCCTTATATCTTGAATACTATTTGTTGGATAAATGTCACACCTGGGATATTAGTTCCTTGTGACCCGATTATTGACGTCAAAATATATCTCTGTTGGTGTGACCTTTATTTCATGGTTCAGTGATTTTGCCTTATATCTTGAATACTATTTGTTGGATAAATGTCACACCTGGAATATTAGTTCCATGTGACCCAATGAATGACCACTTACTATATCTAGGTCATTGTGACCTATATTTCATGCTTCAGTGATTTTGCCTTTTATTTTTATTACTATTTCATGGAGAATTGTCATACCTGGATTATTATATCTATGTGACAAAATGATTTACATACAAATACATCTAGGTCAGTGTGACCTATATTATATGGCTTAATGATAAAAATGTTACAGTATAAAATGTACCCAGCAGGCGAGCTCGCTGTCCTACGACAGCTCTTGTTTTATTCCCTACCAAATTCTTCAGACAGCTCAAGAAAACAAATATTTAGGGAAATTTTCTTATTTTATCATAAAATTGTATGTGTGTACTCATTAGAATTGCCTCATCGAGGCAATTCTAATGAGTATACACAACATACCATTATTGTATAGGAGATCTAAAAGATTTCCCTAAATTATCACCATTTGTTTTTTGATATGGCACCATGATTAACCCTCAGTGCCTCAAACTACAAGTGTCTCGCAATCTTCTCGAAATCTTTTCTACTGATGCAGGACAGCTGTCAGACAGACTGTAATCTTTTGCAGGACAGATAAGTATCTGCAGGACAAGGCATATTTTTGTCAGAATATTATTTCTTTACTAAGATTCACAGCACATTTGTCAGACAGACTAAAAGCTTTTGCAGGACAAAATGAAAAAATGCCAGTTTTGTCAGGCAGTCCTGCACTTTTCGCGAAGACTGGTCTCAAATAAATTTTCATGGTCCCAAAGATGTTCAACCAATTTAGGTTTTACTATATATTATAATATTGCATTACAAAAATGGCACTTAGTTCTAATTTCTTTTTTTCAGTACTCCCTGTTCTTGTTGTTGATATTTCTGTTGGAGGCCGTCTCAGGGGTCCTAGCCTACATGTATGATGGAGTGGTATGTTATCATTTCTTACATCTTCTGGACAGTGACAAAGAAATTTGAGCCAGCATATGACAAAACCTATAAAATGGCATGTGCACCCAGCGAAGACTCCGATCAGCCTGGGCTTCCGCCCAGTCTGATCAGAGTCTTCGCTGTCTGCGTGAAGAAAACTTGGGTCCTTAGCTACCCATAGAGCGCACAGCGAAGACTCTGATCAGAGTGGGCAGATGCCCAGGCTGATCTGTGTCTTTGCTGGGCGCACATGCCATTTTGTAGGTTTTGTCATGCACTGGCTCATTTTATTTGTCGAAATTCTTCCGCCGTTTGCAAAAATATAAGTGAAGGTACCCAGTAAATGCCATAGTAATGAAGCACATCCTTCCTGAGACATGAAAAGAAGAAGAAATGAACAAACAATGACAAAACGAATGACAAAACAAATACCACATATGAAACTACCAGTGCATGTACAAAGAAGAACTGCAATGGAGGAACCACCTCTGAACAATCAGTAGAAAAACAACTGGTGGGGTTGGGAGGCTTAAATACAGTTTTTACTCTTATAAAACCTCACCCTTAATTCTGAGGAATTTTCAAATTACAAACATGTTCTGTCAGCCTAGAGGTCCTCTACCTCATCAGTGAAACATATGTACACATAATCCCAAACACTATGATGAAATAAAGCAAAGTACTAATACCAATCAGGGCCCAGATGTTCAAAGCTAACGACATCGTTAGTTAACGATTCATTAAAATTTACATCGAGTGATACACAAAGATGCTGAAATTTTTTGCTGAAAAAATGTGAGATGCTTTTGCAGTGCAAAAGCTACTCACATTTTTTCAGCAAAAAATATCAGAATATTGTGTATTGAATCTGCTATAACAGTTAACGAAATGACCCTTAACGAGCATTGATAGTCAGGCACCAGCCTGCAGCATAAAAGAATACATATCTTGAATTCTGTTGACAGACAATAAGCATGAAGTTTTTTTGTGTCACACTATGGTAAATTGTTTTAAAGTTCAAACAGTAAAACTTAATCTGGGTCTACACTGTTTGCCATTCCACCAAGTATTTAAAGCAATAGGTGCATAAAAGTTAAAATTTAGGCCAAAATAGTATGGGATAAAGTGTTCGAAATTTTAGGACATTTACCGTACTTTAACATGTCTTAATTAGTTTAGAGAATGTATATGACAGTTTTTTTATATCTACATGAAAACATTTTCTCATGGAGACTTCTACATATTATACCATATTTACCCTAAGTATTCAGAAATCCTCTTAACCATACTTGCCCTAAATTTTTATCAAAGTATGGTAAATGTCCTAAAATTTTGAACACTTTATTCTATACCTTTTTTTGCCTAAATTTTTGTTTTTTGTTTTATGCAGTTGTTTCTTAAAATACATAGTGGAATAGCAAACAGTATAGACCCTGATAAGACTGCTCCTTCAGGTCTGATCTGTGTCTGCACTGTTTGCATATGCCATTTTATCAGACTCTTTGGTGTACGAAATTTTAGGACATTTACAGTACATTTAACTACCTGTTAGTGTTTCTAAACCTTGCTGAATGAGTGGCAAACAGTGTGGATCCTGATCAGACGCCATGTTTTGTGGCATCTGATCTAGGTGAACATTGTTCAGATCTAACTGTCAGAATATGTGAGTTAAATATGCTTGAAAGTGTTTATATGGAGAATTTAGGAACATAGTTTTCAAGATATCTCTTTACAGGGATGGAATCACGGGGTTTGGGGCGGGGTCAGTCAAACCCCACTTTGACTCAAAAATTCATTTTCATGGGGAATTTTTGATAAACTTGATAAATTTGGAATACCATATTTATCCTAGATATTCATTCCCTTGCTCTTTACCTTATACTTCTCTTCATCAAGTCCATTTTACTGTCTTTGAGTGTGTGTAAAATTGCTGAATGAGTGGCAAACTGTGTAGTGCATTTTGCGGCATCTGAACTGGATCTACCCTGTTTGCTAAAGTCTGTCTGTCCAAAAACATAGAGTAAGTACGGTAATTTTATCAAGGCGAACCCCTTCAGAAATCCTGGATCTGCCTTTATGATATATAATAGCTGCAAATGTGAATGATTTTGAAGTCAGGGCTTCTTGACTTTTATCCAGGTAAGTGCTTGACATCTTATATGTTATACAAATATAGTCTGGATTTTTTAAAAAGAAAAATAGAACCTGTAGGTGAATATTCCTTCTAGTAGTTTGTGCATAAAATGTTGATGTCTGTGCTGTTTGTAGATAAGAGAAGAATTAACTCGGAACTTGAACAAGACGATGATGGAGAACTACAAGTATGACACAACCATCACAAAGGCAATAGATGATATGCAGATTGAGGTACAATACCCATAAACAGAATCTTCTACTTTATATTATATAGTTGGTCAGTTTTAACCCTTGTCATGATTGAATTAAGATGCCAGGCCCACTTCTAATTTTCAGCCAATCAGATTACTTGATCCAAGTTGTTCATACAAATTCAAATACTTGATGACAAACAGTGCAGATGCAGATCAGTTGGCTTCTTCAGAAGCCAACTGATCTGGATCTACACTGATTGCAAAGGCAGGGTATATCTGGGTTCAGCAGGACAAGGGTTAACTGTATTATTAATATAACAATACTATTTGGAAACCTTCTATCTGTTAATTGATTGTATTTATCTCTGCTTTGAAAAAAGTGATGGGAAAACAGGGGATGGGGAAGGGATCAGTTTTACTGGGCTTTCCTTTTGTGTCATTCTGTTGATCTAGGGTTCCATTATACTGAAGCAGCATAGCATGGATGTAGCCAGATACTTTGACAGTCATTGATTAAAGAACAGGCTGTGATAAATATAAAAATCCTGTGTAAGTGAGGACGGGAGTGATAGTGGGGGACAGACAACACAAAAGAAGTAGAGTTTCCCAGATGAAAGGGGCATTCAGAAGATATTTTTAGCTCACAGGGACTATGTCCCTGCAGAGCTTATGTTGTCACCCAGTCCTTGTCGTCAGCGTCCGCGTTAGCACAATGTTTAAGTTTTCTAAGGTGTGCACAATTTTTTAATTGTTAAAGGTACTGTTTTCATATTTGGCCTACACCTACCTTAGGGTAAAACTTTTCAATAATATACCCCCAGATCCCCAAGTTAGACCCTTTATGTAGTGCAAAACTCTCATCCCCAAGTTAGACCATTTATGTAGGTCAAGGTCAGTTCTTACTTTGTCATTTACACCCATGTTTAAGTTGTGCGTTTAAGTTTTGAAAAGGTTACATAACTGCTGAAGTATTCAAGATAGAGCTTTATTGTTTGGTCCACACCAGCCATAGGATTAGACCTTTCAATAGCACATACCCCATCCTCAGTTTGACCTTTTGCCTAGGTCAAGGTCAGGTCATACTTTGTCATTTGAACCCATGTTCATACGGGCCCCCGTAGCCTAGTGGATAAGAGAGTTGACTCTTAATCCATTAGGTTTCTCACTGCTGTGGTTCGAGCCTAGCTCGGGTCATATGTGGGAAAGCCAAGTTCTGCTTACGGATGGTCAGATGGTTTTTCTCCGGGTTCTCCGGTTTTCGCCCACCTTCGATGAACGATCGGCTCGATATAAGTGAAATATTCTTGAAAGGGCCGTAAAATCCAAATCAAAAAAAAAAAAAAAAGAACCCATGTTCGAGTTCTGTGTTTAAGTTTTGAAAAGTGTTTGTAACTGCTGAAATATTAAAGAAACTGCTTTTATATTTGGTCCACACCAACATTAGGGTAAGACCTTTCAATTGCAATACTCTTTCTCAGTTTGACCTTCTGCCTAGGTCAAGGTCAGGTCATACTTTTTCATTTAAACCCATGTTTGAGTTCTGCATTTAAGTTTTGAAAAGTGTTCGTAATTGCTGAAGTATTCAAGATGCCGCTTTAATATTTGGCACATGCCTACCTTAGGGTAAGACCTTTCAATAGTACACACCCTTTCCTCAGTTTGACCTTCTGCCTAGGTCAGGGTCAGGTCATACTTTGTCATTTACAGCTGTGTTTAAGTTTTGAAAAGTATACATGACTGCAGATGTATGCAAGTCCTTACCAACATCCACACCAACCTAAGGGATTCAACATGTAAGATAGAGCTTTCATATTTTGTCCACACCAACCTAAGGGAAGATGTTTCAATGGCATATACCCCATCCCTCAGTTTGACATTCTTCCGACATCAAAGTCAGGTCATACTCTGTCATTTACAGCTATGTTTAAGTTCTGCATTAAATCTTTAATATTTAAAGATTGTTTTTTTTATCCGATCAGCCCTTTCCGGCGAGCTGCATTGTCTTCTGACAACTCTTGTTTATTATTTTGGTGCAAAAGCATAATAGTTGAGTATTGGAACTGCCTCAAAGTGATAACATAATACAGCTGCATTATTTTTTGATGCAAAAGAAGCAATTATCCTAAATTTTCTCCAAAACTGAACCTATCTAGTATCTTTGAATAAATGCAAATTTATTTCTCATTAGCCCCTTCAGCCCTGTATACCAAGACGGATACTTCTGTATATAGTGTAAGACCCACACTGTTTGCCCGTTTCTTCATGATTTAAGTAGGTTTCCAATGATGGACATGCCAGAGCTCAAAATTATGTAAGTGTCCACTTTAGAAAGCCCAGGATTAAAGGGTTAAAACCAAATATACCCTGCTGAAGTTCTGACAATATTCAGCTGAGGTTCAGATAGGAATGTGCTAGCTACTGGTACTCTGTTTTAATATACAGTAAAACGTCAATGACTCAAAACACCTATGACTCATTTACTGTGGATGATTCAAATTCATTTTGAATCCCTTGGGGAATTCTTCTGATAGCTCGAAAACAAATATTTAGGGATATTTTAGGGAAATTTTCTTATTTTATCATGAGAATATATGTTGTGTGTAATTAGAATCGTCTCATTAAATACATTCATCGTACGTCCAACTGATATTGGCTTACAGTTGGGCAAGGCCTGCTATCCTTGTAGCAGGTAAGGGTGGAGGGGAATGTTTTTGTTTCTTCTGTTTCTTCACTTTCATTCCTGTTACTCTTTCTTCCCTGTTCCTCTCTTACATCTCCTCCACTATCTCTTCTATCTCTTTTCTCCCTTTCTCTGGGAGATGACAAAAAAGACCCACAAGGGTTGATGTGTCATTAAACCCCAACACAATCAATCAGTCAGAATCATTATTTTGTATAAGATCGAAAAGACATGCCTATATTATCCCAATTTGCCTCCTGACCTGGCACTATGATTAACCCTCAGTGGCTCGAACTACCCATGTCTCGAACAAATTACCATGGTCCCTAAGATGTTTGAGCCATTGAAGTTCAACTGTATAGCAGAAGCATCCAGGGCCCAGTTTGATATGCAAATATGCTGACATTTTTTGCTGAAAAAAATGTGAGTAGCTTTTGCAGTGCAAAAGCTACTCACATTTTTTTCAGCAAAAAATATCAGAATATTGTATATTGAATCCGCTAAAACAGTTAACGAAATGACCCTAAATGAGTTTGTTAAGCTAACGACGCTTTGAACAACTGGGCTCCCGACCTTGGATCACGAGGTCCCAGGTTCGAATCACACTGAAGGCAACAATCAGCTTAAGACTGTGCATTCAGTGCTTCATTGTACCCAGCCTTCCACTATCACCCTACCATCATCTCGATATGACTTAAAAATGTTGAAGGGGGTGTAAAACATCAAACCTTCATCATCAGCACATAGCAACCATGGGGGAGATCAATTAAAAACAAAGAAGATATATGGGTGCATGAAAAGTTTTTTCTGAAATATCATTTACAATGTTGGTATGTTTTTTTGTTTTGTTTTTTGCTGAGAAGATTTTTACTCGCCAGAAAACAGATGTGCATATTGAGAAAAGGGGTCGTATGATTCATGCAAGAAGTGAAGATCCAGATCAGCCTCCCATCTAAATTATTATGCCCCTGCCATTCGAAGATTGGTGGAAAGGGCATATACATGTAATGTTACCCCTGTCCGTTTGTCTGTCCGTCTCCATCTGCATCTGGCTTTAGCACTTTGCGTTTAAGTCTTTCAGGTGGGGATATCCATGTCCATTGGACACATTTTATGCTCCCCCTCCCGCCCCCCACTTCAAAGAATGGTGGAAAGGACATATAGTGTTACCCCTCTCCGTCCGTCCTTGTCCTCATTAGGCGTTAGCAATTTGCGTTTAAGTTTTTCAGGTGGGGGCATCTGTGTCCTTTGGACACAATATTAGTTTGTTTTCAATTCCTTCACTATACATGTATTCTGATTAATTATTGTATACTGTAAAATATATCAATAAGAAGGCTTAGAGCATTTTGAAAGAGGAGCAGTGGTATTCCCCACTTTAAATTACAAGGTTCTGGTATGGAATGCTTCATTGCACAGAGCTATTCAGTATGATCACCTTTCCCTCATCTCATGTAACTGATAATACAAAACTCCAGTTAACCCTTGTCCTGCTGAACCCGGATATACCCTGCCTTTGCAAACAGTGTTTGTCATTCAGATCAGTTGGCTTCTGAAGAAGCCAGCTGATCTGCATCTGCACTGTTTGTCATTCAGTATGCAAATTTATATCAACAAACTTGGATCAAGTAATCTAATTGGCTGTAAATTAGAAGTGGGCGTGGCACCTTAATTTATTCAGCATGAAAAGTTTTAAGGGGAATTTTTATACAAATATTTTTCTTATTTCTCCGTAAAAATATAGGTTGTGGGTACATATTAGAAGCACCTCATTGAGGTGCTTCTAATGAGTATCCACAGGAGAATAAAAACCATCACGAAAACATACCTATATAATTTTGACCCCCTTAAACCCCACTTTTATATAGTAAAACCGGGGTTTACAGGAGTATACATTATTTTTAGCTCACCTGAGCTCTGCTCAGGATGAGCTATTGTGATCACTTTTCGTCCGTCGTCCATCCATGCGTCTGTCCGTTAACATTTTCAAACGACTTCTCCTCTGAAGCCGCAGAGCCAGTTTTGCTCAAATTTCATATGGATGGGGGAACGAAAAATTGCTAAAATGCTCGCGGTCCGTTGACCAAGATGGTCGCCACGCCCATATCCTTTCGACGTCCTCAACGTATTAAAACGGTTGAAAAAAAGGGTGATAAATAGCACGCATCTTTTACAGCTAAATAGCGGTAACGTGATAATTCGGTTGAATAAAAGGGGTGATAAATAGCATGATAGTTCTGTCGTAGAACAGCCAGGAATTTTGAAATAAGATGCCAACTTTAGAAAATATTTTCAATCAAATGACGAACAAAAATATAATTTTTAAGTAAATTTTTTATTTATTATAGCCGAGACTATAATTATGCATCGTCACACTTGTCATATCATCATTACGTAATTAATGATTAAAAGCTAAAAATAGTGAAATGTCACATTTCAAAAAATATTAAAAAGTGTTACGTCATTAAAAAATATTTATTAAGAGATGGGCAAACGACTAAGAAGAAAGTAGCCTTGGATTTGATAGTAAGAAGACTGAACTTTATATTTTCAAGAAAAAGACGGTATATTGAATCATCATTATTAAACAATTAAGTAACATTACATCTTGATTAGAATTCCGTTTTGATACGCTCTGGCCGTTGCGTTGACATTAATTTTCGTTTTGAGTACGTTATGGTGTTGACTGTCCTCAAACTTTTAGCATACTAATACGTATAAAATAGATTTCTGAACCTTTTGAAAACGTTATGGTTGTTCGTATCCATTTCGATGAAATTCACGAAAAAAAAAAAAAAAAAAAAAAAAAACAGCCACAACGTTCTTCTGTGTTACAGTTTTCCCATTTACAAGGTCCCAAAATAAAATTTCAAACAAATGCCAATGCGTTTATATGCCGAATAAGTTTATGTTTTTTAATTAAACATATAGGAAAAAAACGAGAAATCATTATGCATATTACACAATGGCTGTAGAAACGGCATTTCTACCTACCGTTTTAATACACTATGGTCGTTAGACTCCAGAACATACGTGCTATTTGACACCCCATTTTTTCAACCGGATTTTTACGCAATGGATGTTTTGTTCCAGAACATGCCGGACGTCGAAAGGATATATGGTAAAAACCTTTAAAATTCTTCTCCTCCAGAACCGAGAATGCCTTGGGGCTGAACCTTTGCAGGAATCATCGGGGATGGGAGATTTACCAAATTTGCTAAAAGAGTTGTCGTACGTTGACGTTTGACCTTTTTACGGCAAGATCAAATTTGCTTCCCTATGCATTTGTATGGGAAAAACCTTTAAAAATCTTCTTCTCCAAAACCGAGCATGCCTTATGGCTGAATCTTTGCCTATATCTTCGGGAACAGAAGGTCTACCAAAGTTGCTAAAATAATGGTCATACATTGACATTTGACCTTTTTATGGTAAGGTCAATTTTGCTTCCTTATGCATTTGTATGGGAAAAAATTTCAGAATTTCAAACAAATTCTCCTCTGGAGCCTCTGGGTCAATTTTGCTCAAATTTCATATGGAGCCTCCTTAGGTTGGGGGAACAAAAGATTGTGAAAATGGTCATGGTTCGTTGACCAAGATGGCGGCCATGCCCATATATGGTAAAAGCCTTTAAAAATCTTCTTCTCTAGAACCGAGGATGCTTTGGGGCTGAATGTTTGCGTAAATCATCGGGGACAGGGGGTCTACCAAAGTTGCTAAAATAATGGTCATACATTGACATTTAACCTTTTTACACCAAGGTCAAGTTTGTTTCCTTATGCATTTGTATGGGAAAAAACATTTAAAAATCTTATTCTCCAAAACCGAGGATGGCTTGTGGCTGAATCTTTGCATATATCATCTGGAACGGGCGGTCTACCAAAGTGGCTAAAATAATTGTCATACATTGACATTTAACCTTTTTACGGTGAGGTCAAGTTTGCTTCTGTATGCATTTGTATGGGCCCCATACATTTGTATGGAAACAATGTTGATAATTTCAAATGGCTTTTCCTCTGAAGCTTCCGGGCCAGTGTTGCACAAATTTCATGCGGAGCCTCCGTGGGTAGGAGAATGAAAGATTGCTAGAATGGGTATGGTCCATTGATCAAAATGGCTGCCATGCCCATATATGGTAAAAACCTTTAAAAATCTTCTCCATAACCAAATAAGCCCTGGGTCCTAATCTTTGCACAAATTATGGGGGACAGGAGATCTACCAAAATTGCTAAAATGATGTTTCTATGTTGACATTTGACCTTTTTACCTCCAAGGTCAAGTTTGCTTCCCCATTTGTATGGGCCATATACATTTATATTGAAAGTATCGAAGTGACTTGTAGATACACAGTAATTAAAATTGTTCTGATTGGAAATCTAAGATGGCCATCATCTTGTTTATATTTATAATATTTCCCTGCCACTGTGCTGTTTACATGTATAAAATCATGATTCTTCAGAAACCACTTAGCCAATTTCCACCAAATTTCACATTGATCCTTCTGTTGAAATGTGATTGATAGTTTATTCAAATGATCATGCTTCATTGACTGTCAGGCCCATATATTCTTCTTCAAAACTAAGAACTGCTCAAATGATGATCTTTTCATTAGTTGCCATGATAGGATTGGAAAATTATTGCATAATATCTACATGTCTGCAGTGGCTATGTCACTCAGGTGAGCGAACCGTGGGCCTTTTGTTCATATTTCTGCTCAAAACATAGATTGTGAGTACTCGTTAGAACTGCCTCAGTGAGGCAGTTCTAATGAGTACCCACAATCTATGTTTCGAGCAGAAATGTGAACAATATTAGAATTTTTATCTGAAAACTTTCAGTTTTTTTGTGGTGAAATTTTCAGTATATTTGAATAGGGTGTTTTCGTAATGAAAAATTAAAGATTTTGGTTGAGAAAAAAGTGCATTATCTAGAGCTGTCATACCTCCAGATAAGAAGATTATCAAGTAAACATTTTTCTTATTTCTCCAGGAAAACATATGTTGTGGGTACGCATTAGAAGTGCCTCACTGAGGCGCTTCTAATGAATACCACAACATATGTTTTCCTGGAGAAATAAAAAAAAATATCAGTACTTTTTGGTTGAAAAAAAAAAAAAGAACCTTATCTGGAACTATGAGCTATGACTACTGTTAAAAAGGAAAGTAAAACACAAAATCATTGTCATCAGGCAAGAGAATGATCAGACTGCATATATGTTCATCATAATCTGGGCTTTTACTACTCGCATACAATTAAGAATCCCATTTATTGTATTTACTCTAAATATTCAGATCTTTACCGGTTCGAAATTTAAAGTCCTTCTGGCCAGCTACCAAAGTTAGTTTAGAATTTAACATCCCAGTCAACACAAGGTCAAGTCCAGCCAGTCAGTTAACTGAGCCAGATTTTATCCTGGGCATGGTTAGTCCTCTAGGCTGTTAACTAGTACTTGTGCACATTCTTTCATCAGAAACTGACAACTGCTCTTTTTGATCTAGCAGAAGAGAAAGAATAACCGTAGAAAATATTTCATGATCAATATCCACAAAATCCCAGACCTAGCAGGGATTGAACCCTTGACTGCCTGATCACCAGTCGGATGTGCATCTGACTGAGCTACCAAGATGCAGACCCTGAACAAATTATTCTTTAGGATGTGAATTCTCTGAAACTACTGCTCAGATTTGTCTGTCCACAAATTCTTCGTCTTCCGGTTGATGGTCAGAATTCTTGACAGAATGTACTATTGACCAGCGTCTGCTCAATATCAGACCGACATAGGCTGTCAGCTGATTCCTATTTTCCTATATTTTTCAGAATATTCCTATACTTTTTAAACCTCCTAAATTTCCTATATTTTCATTTAATTTGGATATATGTATTTGGACTATATTTTTCTCTAAAAATGCTGCTGGTATTGATATGTCGAACATAAGTGTATTTTTTTTTACTGTCTCTAGATATTTTTATTATGCCCCCGCCTTTTCGAAGAATAGCGGATGGGCATTAAGTATTACCCCTGTCCGTCCCGTACGTCTGTCCGTCCGTCTGTCTGTCCATCCGTCCGTACGTCCCACTTCGTGTCCGGGCCATAACTCCCAAACCATATGGAATATAATCATGAAACTTCACAGGTGCATACATCACATTGAGACAATGTGTCATGAACAAGGAAGACAACTCTTGCATTTTTGGTTTTTGAATTATTTCCGCTTGACTTAGTTCCATATAGTTAACTGTGTCCGGGCCATAACTCCTAAACCGTATGAAATATATTCATGAAACTTTACCAGTGCCTGCATCACACTGAGACGATGTGTCATAAACAAGGAAGACAACTCTTGTATTTTTGGTTTTTGAATTATTTCCGCTTGACTTAGTTCCATACAGTTAACTGTGTCCGGGCCATAACTCCTAAACCGTATGAAATATATTCATGAAACTTTACCAGTGCATGCATCACACTGAGAAGATGTGTCATGAGCAAGGAAGAAAACTCTTGCATTTTTGGTTTTTGAATTATTTCCCCTTGACTTAGTTCCATATAGTAAACCGTGTCCGGGCCATAACTCCTAAACCATATGGAATATATTCATGAAACTTTATGGGTGCATGCATCACATTGAGACGATGTGTCATGAACAAGGAAGAAAACTCTTGCATTTTTGGTTTTTGAATTATCTTCCCTTGACTTAGTTCCATATAGTAAACTGTGTCTGGGCCATAACTCCTAAACCATATGGAATATATTCATGAAACTTTATGGGTGCATGCATCACATTGAGACGATGTGTCATGAACAAGGAAGACAACTCTTGCATTTTTGGTTTTTGAATTATCTTCCCTTGACTTAGTTCCATATAGTAAACCGTGTCCGGGCCATAACTCCTGAACCGTATGGAATATGTTCCTGAAACTATACAGGGGCATGCATCACATTGAGACGATGTGTCATGAACAAGGAAGACAACTCTGGCATTTTTGGTACGGAATATGTTCATGAAACTATACAGGTGCATGCATCACATTCAGACGATGTGTCATGAACAAGGAAGACAACTCTGGCATTTTTGGTTTTTGAATTATTTCCCCTTGGCTTAGTTCCATATAGTTAACCGTGTCCGGGCCATAACTCCTAAACCATATGGAATATATTCATGAAACTTTACAGGTGCATGCATCACATTGAGACGATGTGTCATGAACAAGGAAGACAACTCTTGTGTTTTTCGTTTTTGAATTATCTTCCCTTGACTTAGTTCCATATAGTAAACTGTGTCCGGGCCTTAATAATAACTTCATGGTATACCTGTTACAATTACATATAAACCCTTTTTCTGAATGGCATTTGGCGGGGGCATCCGTGTCCTATGGACACTTTTTCTAGTTTACAGTTTACAGCTGCTTTTTTTTTTTTTTTTTTTTTTGGTCCTCTAAAGCATCCCCACGTCGCAGAAGTACTGGTATACACTACAGCTTATCCATGTGGACCCCTTAATGATGAATGTTCAGACTTCAAGTCATAAAAGGTGTCCATATTGATAACCAGCGAGTCTTGCTGCAGGATACTTGCCTTGGTGGAGTTGCTGTATGAATATTTGGTTAAGTAAAACACAAGTTCAATGATTTTATCTGGTTGATATTATCTCTTAACCCTTGTCTTGCTGAATAAGTTAGGATGCCAGGCCCACTTCTAATTTCCAGCCAAGCAGATTACTTTTTGATAGAAATTCACATATTTAATGACAAACAGTGCAGATCCAGATCAGTTGGCTTCTTCAGAAATAAACTGATCTGGATCTGCACTGTTTGCTAAGACAGAGCATGTCCTGTTCAGCAAGAGAAGGGTTAAGTGTTTTGTAATAAAGACTCTTTTTACCTAAAAGTTCCTGCATTTTGGCCTGAAAAGTGCTTAAAACTCCTATATTTTTGGGGGAAAGAATCCTATTTTTTTTTCCTATTTTTTTTTTAACAAAACTAGGTTCACAGTCTGCAGACAAGACTGACCAACAGTCACAGTGTAGAACCAGATCAGACTGCTCCTAAATGAGTAATTTGATCAGTCTACAGACAGTGTGGAATCTGATCAACTTTGGACACCATGTCATGTAATAGAAAGATATTTTCAAATTTGAACATAAATATAGAAAGGAGTTATGTTGAACTACTATTTGATGCGCAACATCGGAAAAAAGCCATTACCCCATATACAAACAGCTAAGCTCCAGATGTGTGTGCGCATCTGTGCAGTCTGATCTGGACATTCTCTGTTTGTAGACATATACTACAGTATCCATTAATTGTGTAAGCAGGCAACAAAGGCCCAGATCAGTCTGCACATTTGTGCAGGCTGATCAGGGCCTGTGTTGTCAGCAAAATACGTGCGGGCCCTTTTCGTGCATTGGGCATCATTTAGAATAAGTATGGTGAAGGTGGTTCTGCACATTTCTTACAGTTCCATTGTTGTGGTGCTGAGTCATTCGAAGACTGGAAGTACTCTAAGTGGCTGAAGGGTAATGATACACGTAAGACTCCAGATAGCTGTTGTAAGACTCCAAGTGAATTGTGTGCTGAACGAGACCATCCATCTAATATTGGTTATATTGTAAGTACTGTCTGTCTAAGGGTGGTTACATTGTAAGTACATGCTCGTATATAGGTTGTTAACTTTTGTGTTTACTTCTAGATTTTAATTAGGACAAGCATGTTTGATTAAATGACAGTTTTAGTTACTAAAGTTATTACCAGAATTGGTGGTGGGGTTGTTTTTTGGTGTGGGGGGGGGGGGGGGTGGTAGGGGGAGAGGGGTGGGGGGGGGAGAGACATGTTGTTCTCATCCCTATCTTCGTAGCATTAACATTGGTATTGTAGGTGTGACAATTTCTTGTTTGCATGATATCACTTGAAACTATTGTCAGATTTACATCAAACTTGCTGGCACATATTATTAGAGCAAGCTTAAGTGTTGATTAGATTTTGGTGCCTTGATTTCATTTTCAAGGTGACACTACAATGGTTGCCAAATTTAAACTGAAAAAAAGCTTCATGCACTCTGTCTTCTGAACCGATTGACGGATTTAGGTCAAACTTGATTAGATACATTACTATTACAGTGTGAAAAGTTGAATAAAGGTTGGTGACCTTGACCTCATTTTCAAGGTCAGCACATAACTTAGTATTTTGGAGGGAGGGGTTTGATGTGATGAGAGTGCACATTAGTTTTCTCTGAAAGTGATTTTCTGGTTAGACACGTTAGCATGTATTAAATTGGACTTGCTGACAAAGAATGGGAAGGAGTTAACTCTTAGCACTCCGGGTAAAATTTTTAGCAGATGGCATTATGAAATATTTTCATTATTTTTCTCAGAAAACAGGATTTGACTTATCCAATGTGGACAATTTGCATGAAATTTCAGGTCCTGTTTTCTGGTAAAAATAAGAAAAATATCACCACTTTGTCGTCTGCTGAATTAGCCCAGAGAGTGGTAAAGGTTAAAGTGTCAGACTGTTTAGAGTAAATACAGGTACTTTGTGAAGTTTAAATAATTTTGGATGGATTTATTTCAGGGCTGCAGCAGACGACTTGAACAGTATACAAAAGAATCTGTTATTCTGATTGGTGGAATTGCCCTGGGACTTTGTGGTGTGCAGGTAATGTTCAGGAAAACTAGGCCTTATCAGGCAATTTATTGTGAGCCTGATCATTTTGTCTGTTTTAGACTGAATAAATTCCCCTCTCACTATATATTGGAAGAGTCAAATTTCAAATTAGCCGGCCTCGGTGGCTCAGTTGGATGCGCCGTCCGACTGGAAACCAGGAGGTCGCGGGTTCAACTCCCGCCAAGGTCAGCAACATTCTTTCGTGGAGATTGATCATGAAATATTTTGTATGGTCATTCTCTCCCTTCTGCTGATTGTAGAAGGGCAGTTGTCAGTTTCTGGCGAAAGAATGTGCACAATACTGGTTAACCGCTTAGAGGACTAAGCCTGCCCAGTAAACGTGTGGTTAGGTAAACTGACCGCACTCGACATGACCCCATTGGGTTGACTGGGCCGTAAAACCTCAACACAAACAAATTAAGGTATGTCCGGCTGTGTGATTTAGATATTCTCAGAGAAAAATTGCTAAACTATTTGCAAACAGTAGAGACCCTAATTAAATACCACATTTTGTAGTGTCCAATCTGGGTCTGCAATGTTTACCACTTACCATTTTGGGGGGTCTCCAAAATGGCATTCTGTGACATCTGATCTGCACTGTTTGCCAATTAGCCTTTTGAGGTCTCCAGACTAAAGTGGCTCGAAAAAAAAAAAGACAGAAGAAGAAGAAATATGTAGAGTTGGAGGGACTGTGTGATGCTTCATTGCTCAGAACCTTTCATTATCACCCCTTCATCATCTCAATATGACATAAATAATGTCGAGAGAGACATAAAACACCTTTAACCCTTGCATTGCTGAATAAATTAAGATGCCACGTCCACTTCTAATTTCCAATCAATCGGATTACTTGATCCTGGTTTTTGATAGAAATTCACATATTTAATGACAAACAGTGCAGATCCAGATCAGTTGGCTTCTTCAGAAGCCAACAGATCTGGATCTACACTGTTTGCGAAGACAGGGCATGTCGTGTTCAGCAAGAGAAGGGTTAATATAATTGTCTTCATTATTTGTCCAGAACAATTTCTTATTGCTGCTGGTTAGAAAATACCAGGTGTTTTTCATCAAATATAAATAACAATCAGTTCAGGTCCAAATAAGTTGTCTCTTTATGAGAGCTCTGTCTTGTCTTACCCTACACTGTTTGCAAAGGTATCTGGTTCAGTCTGTGGGTCTGCAAGGATTAAACAAAGTTGAAAATCTTTTTGAAATAATGGTGACATTGGCTCTTTTATTCTCATCAGTCCATTCTTTTCTCCTGTCCCTGGTAGAAGACTTAAAATGACTGAAATATTGTTGATAGTGCAGTTAACCCTCAACTCAAACAGCTTCTGTAAGTTGGCAATAGCAATGAAGGTCTTTGTTGGACTGTATAAATACGCAAGCTGATCCAAGCTACCACTAATCAGTTCTTTTCCATGTCCCAAAAATAAAGCTGTGCAAGTTTGGTCGAAATCTACTCATTCCTTCAGGAGACAAGGTGCAGACAAGCCATTTTCCACCAATCTTAGTGTGACCTTGAAAATGGGGTCAAGGTCGTCAAAATCTAACCAGTTCTTTTCCATGTCTCAACAATTATGATGTAGAGGTTTGGTCAAAATCCATGTATTCTTTTAGGAGATAGGGTGCAGACAAGCAATTTTCCAACAATCTAAGCCCTCCCATGACCTTGAAAATGGGGTCAAGGTCACCAAAATCTAATCAGTTCTTTTACATGTCCCAGCATTGTAGATGTGCAAGTTTGGTCAAAATCTATTCATTCCTACAAGAGATAGGGTGCGGACAAGCCATTTTCCAAAAATCTAAGCCCTCCTGTGACCTTGAAAATGGGGTCAAGATCACCAAAATCTAATCAGTTCTTTTACATGTCCCAGCATTGTAGATGTGCAAGTTTGGTCAAAATCTATTCATTCCTACAAGAGATAGGGTGTGGACAAGCCATTTTCCAACAGTCTAAGCCCTCCTGTGACCTTGAAAATGGGGTCAAGGTCACCAAAATCTAATCAGTTCTTTTACATGTCCCAGCAATATAGATGTGCAAATTTGGTTAAAATCTATTCATTCCTTCAAGAGATATGGTGTGGACAAGCCATTTTCCAACAATCTAAGCCCTCCTGTGACCTTGAAAATGGGGTCAAGATCACCAAAATCTAATCAGCATTTTTTCTCCTCCCAATGATATATTTGTGTAAGTTTGGCTAAAATATGTCCATTCAATAAGGAGATAGAGTGCGGACAAGAGGCTACGTCGACGGGATCTGCACTAAAAACGATATGTCCCCCCCCCCGCTCCCCATGGTGGGGGGACATAATAAAAATTGTAGATAAAACCTCACTGGACAGCAGGAAAATATGATACCAAATAAATGAAATATAAACAAAAATTTTAGATAAAACCTCAAAATCCATCTATTCCTTCAAGAGATACAGTGCAGACAAGCCATTTTCCAACAATCTAAGCCCTATTGTGACCTTGAAAATGGGGTCAGGGTCACCAAATCAGGAATAGTTGGATTTTAACTAAACTTGCACAGCCAAATTGTTGTGGCATGGAAAATAACTAATTTTATTTTGGTGACTGACCGCATTTTCAAGGTTGCAAGAGGGCTAAGATTGTTGGATAATGGCTTGTCTGCATGCCATCTGCTGAATGAATGGTTGGATTTTGACCAAACTTGCACAGCTATATTGTTGAGACAGAGACAAGAACTGATTAGATTTTTGTGACCTTGATCCCATTTTCAAGGTTACACAAGGGCTATGATTTTAGAAAATGGCTTCTCAGAACCCTATCTCATTGAGGAATGGATGAATTCTGACTAAACTTACATATAGGTATATTGTGACCTTGAGTTTATTACAGATACAATCTATTTTAACAATATGTCTGTTCAGACTGGTGGGGGGACATACGTTTTCCTCTGAAAACACTGTTCTAGTTTATATTTCAGTTATTTGGTATCATATTTTCCTGCTGTTCAGTGAGGTTTTATCTACAATTTTTGTTTATATTTCAGTTGTTTGGTATCATATTTTCCTGCTGTTCAGTGAAGGTTTATCTACAATTTTTTGTTTATATTTCAGTTATTGATATCATATTTTCCTGCTGTCCAGTGAGGTTTTATCTACAATTTTTGTTTATATTTCAGTTATTTGGTATCATATTTTCCTGCTGTCCAGTGAGGTTTTATCTACAATTTTTGTTTATATTTCAGTTATTTGGTATCATATTTTCCTGCTGTCCAGTGAGGTTTTATCTACATTTTTTGTTTATATTTCAGTTATTTGGTATCATATTTTCCTGTTGTCTCATAAGGAAAATAAAGGAAGACAAGTATATTCCGAGGGAAAAAAGAAGTAGCAAGAAGGAACTAATAAAGCACAAAGATGCTTATGCTTAAGGGAAACGGATACCTTCCAGGGGTGACAACTCTTCCATCAACCTTTTGCCTCCCTTCTGCAAAAGGGTCTGCTCTAATGGGAGCAAATTCTTTCCTTTTATAGAAGACCCCATTTCAGAAAGGGCTTGAGTCTCAAGAAAGAAAGCAAATGAAGTAACAAAAGTTGTCTCCCTTGATAATTGTGGTAAATCTACACAAATGTATCAAGTTCTGTGAAGGGAAGCAACTCATTCCCTGATACTGCTGTGATTATGAATGCGGTAGCTACAGTAGTTGAGATGCTTATTATATAATACATGTACAATATTTACCTTAAATATTGGGACACCAGAATGTATATGCGTGACCAAGCAGGTAGGGATTTTGGATCTCAAGGTCCCAGATCCTATTTGAGGCTGAATTTCACTTATGACTAAGCCACTTCATTGCACCGAGAGTTTCATTACCACCCCTTCATTTTCTCATTATGATTTTAATACTGTTGAAAGAGATCTAAAATGCCAAATCTTCTTCGTCATCATCGGGACCACATAGTTGTCCTAAAAGTTTTACAAGTCCAAATAATATTATACTGACTGTTGATATGTCTAAAAACTATTAAATGAGTGGCATACAGAGTTGACCTTGATCAAATGCTCCATTCTATGGCATCTGATCTGGGTCTGAACTGTTTGGTTAGGCCTGTCTGTCCCAATAATTAGGGTTATTACAATAATTACAATAAATATACACATGTATTCGCAACACTGCCATGCATTGCCTTCAGATATTTTTGCTCGCTGCCGGAAAGTCTGCATCTATATATGTTTTATATGTATGTATTTTGATTTAAGACCAAACTCTGTTTACAGTCACTGCTGTATGATATATAAGTAGCATATAAATATGATGGGCAAGCATGAGTTCAGGAGAGCTAGCCTGTCTGACGATAGGTCTTGTTTGGTTTATATGATAAATAGAATCTTACATTTGTGTTCCTTTCTTATGATATTTATTTAACTCAATAATTTCAGTATTTGCTTGCCAAGTCATGCAAGATATAAATTATTGAACAAGCTAAACCCATAAAGCACTAAGCAAAATTGTAGCAGAAGACATTCTTAATTTTTCTTTTTGAGAAAATAAGACTTGATATTTCATGTGAATTGTCTGCCAAGCAGACAATTCACATGATAATATCAAGTCTTATTTTCTCTGAAAAAAAAAAAAAAATTACAAAATGTCGTCTGCTGCAGCTGTGATCGTTGTTTTAAGGAATAAAGGTCAATACCAGAGATAGTTTTGATGCAGTAAATACCAACATTATTCCAAACTGAATTTTTCATTGTTGTTGTTGTTGTGCGGTTTTTTAACGCTACCAGGCACCCGAGGCACATAGAGGCAGCGGCGATTGCTATGATGTAGATGTATTTGTACAGCCTTGCTTTCATGGATCACCCATGCACACTTAGTGCCGCTGTCTGTCACCAAGCGCCACCCTGTCCACTTTATACTCAACCCAGGGCACGTCGAGTATGAGCTAGGCGTAATAATGGTCTGAAAATTGTCTCGACCCGAGCGGGATTCGAACCCACAATATCCCGCTTGAAAGTCGAGTGCGCTAACCACTAGGCCACCTAGCCCACTGAATTTTTCACGATTATTTGTTTGATAATTATATTTTCTGTAGGATTAATTTGAAATGGTATTTGATATTCAAAGTTTCATGAACATAACATATTCTCTAATTTAGGTTCTGAAGAGTCTGCAAAACACACTGTGATACAAATGAGCAGGGATGTTAGAGAAAATGTTTCTGTCTAAAGAATGTGCACAAGTACTGGTTAACCGCTTAAAGGACTTAGCCTGCCCAGGAAAAGTGTGTTTTGGTAAACTGACCTGTTCAACCTGACCTTAATAATGTTGACTGGGCTGTTAAACTCTAAACCAAACCAGAAATGTACCTTCAGATAGGTGCCTAGCAAAGATTCAGATCTGCCTGCGCATTTATGCAATATGATCAGAATAGAATCTTCACTGGGCACATCTTGAATAACCAAGGATGCAAAAGTTCCTTCATGCAAACAGCTAAGATGCTGATCAGACTGTGCAGATATCCAGAATGATTTGTTTTTGTTGGGTTCATGTTTTAGAAGGTACGTTTTCTCATGTTGTGGCTCAGATATAGAAATGTACATTTATATTGTGAAAATACATAAAAAATGAGAATATACATGTACCACAAAGCTTTTAATGCTTTTATATTATTTTCGATATTTAATTGATGATTAGTTGTAAGTTGGCTGTGCAGTAGCCTTAGTAGTTAACACACTGCCCATTTAGAAATAATTTTCTCCAATAATGTAATATCCAAGTCTTGATAGCAATTTATACCAAACCGGGATAAAATGCATTCCATTTAGCCATCGCTCCAGATAAGGCATTTTTTGTCTTTTGTTTTCCCCCCAAAAAGATTAATATTTTTCTTATTTAGTTCTCCGCAGAGGCACTTTTAAACAGTACTCACAAATTGTTTTTGTGAAGAAATAAGAAAATTATTTACCGGAATACTAATCTTATCTAGAGCTCCAGGTGATAATTGATGATATTTTTTTTTATTTTTTTTTTTTGCACTAAATGTTTTTAATTGCCTTGTTGAGGCAATGCCCACAATTACCCACAAGACACATTTTGCTGCAAAAATAGCAAAGGATTATGTGCATTAAGGTCCAATTTTGGCCTCCTTCTGACCCGATACATCTGTATATATATGTTTCACAGGCCACAACATATTTTTCAATATCTTTTTGGTATTCAGCTGTGTTCTATACTAGCCAAGAATTGCAAGTTGCCAAAAATGCTGACATTGTCATTTTTGCAGCTGTTTCCCAAAATTAATATGTATTTTTGTCTCAGAAAGGGGCCATTCAGAAAACAAGAGTACCCAACTGTAAACTACAACCATTCCACTAAATAATTACAGGGAAAGCCAAGTGATTAATAGACTTTGAGTTTTCAAATTCTAGGCATTCTTAATGTGCATTGTCCTTTATTTTCTGAATACACCCTTTATATGGACCTGTGCAGTTTGCTTTGTTAAAATGTGTTTTGTAGCTTTTGTATTGTTTACATAGATCTGATAAATCATCTGATTATACAGATTATACAATGTGGTGTAAATCAGTTCAAGTAAAATAAATGTATACATTTTATAAACCTAACAGTAAAGCAACATAACACTCCGTAAAAACATATATTGTGGGTACTCCACATAAATATTCATCTAATTTATCAATAAAAACATATATTGTGGGTACTCACAAGAAGTGCCTCAGTGAGGCACTTCTAATGAGTATCACAACATATTTTTTAATTAAGCTACATAGATAAGGTTTTAAATTGAGGGGATAATTTAGAATAATATTTTATTTTGACTATCAGATGCCACTCATTTATGATAAATACTTTTTAATATGAATCTCATATCATTAGATGGTCTGTAAGTCTTACAGCTATGCCTTTTGGGGACGGGCTCAAGATCTCTGGTCATAATTCAGGTAAGTTATGGGAGTGTCACTGAATAATTGTGTACATTACCATATTTATGCTAAATGGTGTTATGTCATAAAGCTAAAAGAGCCCGTAGAGGAATTTTGGATTAACAAGATCAGTAGTTTTTATTGCAGTCACCTCAGCACAGCTCTGCGGCATCTGGTCTGGGTTTACACTGTTTGTTAAGGTTAAAAGTTTTTGGTTAAAGTTTTTAAAAGGCTATATCTCCTGAACCTCTGGATGGAAATAGTCCATATTTGGTGATAGATACTGATCTAAAGTTCTATGATGTACCATTCCGACTCACATGTTTAACCTTAAGTCAAGGTCACAGACTTGGAGAAAAAAATTATGTTAAAGTTTTCAGTTAACGTTTTTAAAAATGCAATTCAGGTGAGCTACGCAGTCCTGTGACAGCCCTTATTGAAATCTGACTTGATTTTTGCTGTTGAATGAAAGATTCTTGTTAGACATATGTTTTTGGGTAATAATGTTTGTGTAAAGTGAAGAGAACTGATTTCTTCAGCAAGTTTTGGATAAAGAGATAATCATGAGTAATTCAGTGTTAAATAAAAGCAAACAAATCAATGATGTTCATTTTCTGTAACCATTGTGATGTTTGATTTATGTAGTAAATAACTAGGTTTTGCTTGAGGGGAACAGATAAACTTTGAGGGGGGCGATAACTCTTTCAAATTTGTTTTTTCTGCCTTCTGAAAAGGGGTCTACTCCAAAAGGAAAGAATTTGCTCCCCATGGGAGCAAATTCTTTCCTTTTAGAGTAGACCCATTTTCTGAAGGGCCTTGTTGTGCAGGAATGCAAACAAAGTCACAAAAGGGGTCTCCTTTGTAACAAGTGGAAAATCTGTCATGTGTATCCAGTCTCCTTAAAATAGACTGGTTTATCAGTGTGTGTAATAGACTGGTTTATCAGTGTGTATAATAGACTCGTTTATCAGTGTGTGTAAGAGACTGGTTTATCAGTGTAATAGACTGGTTTATCAGTGTAATAGACTGGTTTATCAGTGTTTAAGATGAATTAGCAGCCAAGTTCTTGATCTTGATCTTGTCTGCTGCTTTTTCATCTTGCCTGATAAATTGGTTTAGTTTTAGCCATTGTCAACTTATTCTTAAAGTACACGAGCCCCTAAATGCAAAATGACAGTACCTTATTGCATATGCAACCAGCATAGACCTCATCAGGCTGTAAATCTGCATAGTTAATCAGGTCTACACTGCTGGTAATAGAGTGTATAAGGTGTGTAATTTATGTCAGTGACCAGTGTTGACTTGTCCAAGCTGATCTGAGTCTACACTGATTATGTATTTGGTAAGATTGTTTTCTTTATACCAATGGCATGTTTTATGTTATAGCATGCCTGTTTGTATCGAATATTCATGTATTTTTTTATAAACATTAATATGTATAGGACATATTGGCTGTAAGCTAACCAGGTTCTTGAAATGCAGAGTCGAGTAAGCCTGTTCTTCCATGTTCTTCCATCTGATCTGATTTTGTAATATCTTAAGTCCCCAGATCTGATAATCTAGGTTGCTCAAGATCATTTGCATATATGTAAGGAGCCATTTCACTTAAAGGGGAACACAACCTTAAAAGGTATTGTACTTTAAAGTAAAGAACTTTACAAACAATGAATTTTGCCTCAAATTTGATCAAAATCAGTGGAACATTTAAGTAACTTACAGACAATTGAATATTTTAACAATGGTGGAATGGGCGCCGCCATTTTGAATATTTAATGAGGTTTCATAAAAATTAAAATTCGTTTCGTAAAGGAGTTATTCTCATAAAGTTGGTTTATTTTGGGGGAAATGATTGCTTGTCACTAGAATTAAAAGATTATAAAAAATCTGTAGCAAAATTTTTCTTAAAAACCCTTTATAATTTGATTTGCATATTTGGGTTGTGTGACGTCACAAAGCCTACAATATGGCGGCATCCATGACAGCCATTTTAAATATATTCAAACCACCATAACTTCCTTAATTCTGGGCCGATTTTGAAAACTCTTGCATCAAAATAAATGGCTTGTTAAGCACTTTACTCCAAGATATACTTACAACTTATATTGCGTTCCCCTTTAAAATACACCATGTGATAAGCTATGGGAGAAAAGGGCCTTTATGCCATATGTTTTATTGGCACAGTTTGATCTGGGCCTTCAGTGCTCACAATTACATAACTTACATAATTATTGGATGCTCCAGAATATATCAATGAACTGAGAAGGCCCTGCATGTTCAGATTACACGGATAGACAGGCAGATCGTAACTTTCCCTGTTTACAGATGGTAAAAGAGTCTGTTTCCATATTAGGCATCATACATGGCTCCAGATAAGGTATGTTTTTTTTTTCAGTGCAAAAGTACGGATATATTTTTTTATTTCTCCTTGAAAACTTATGTTGTGGGTACTCATTAGAAGTGCCTCCCTGAGGCACTTCTAATGAGTACCGACAACATATGTATCCATGGAGAAATTAGAAAAGTATTTATGTGGATACCACTCTTATCTGGAGATATGATCATGTAATGTTTCTGTGCAGTGGTTTTTATATACTGTGCTTGAATATACATGTACATACACAGCAGTGGATCCAGAAAGTATTTGGGTAGTTCAGACAACCCCCATAGCCAATAGTTGTTTTTTTCTTTTTCACAATATTTCAGACAAATAAACTAGCTTGTGTTTTTTCACTCCTCTGTACTTCATAATATGAATGAACCCCTGGATCTGTCCTCCATATTGTATTTACCCTAAATATTTTGACACCTTGCCTCCTTACCATACATCCTCAAATTTGAACAAGTCCATTTTTTACTAGTGTTGATGTGTCTAAACACTGCTGGATGAGTGACAAACAGTGTGGACCCTGACCGCTGAAGCTGGAGTCCAGTGATGACTGTATGGTGCTTTATTGCACAGAGCTCTTCATATGTAAAACACCAAATCATTGTCATTGCCATCATCATAGTCATCATTATCAGGCCTGTCCAAGTACTTGGTAAAAAATGCAGTACATTTGTATAATAGAAAATACACAAGTAAATATTTGTGAAAATAGAATTGATAGTAATATGAACATACGGCTTTGATACAATAGCTAGTCAAATTATAAAGTAATGTTATGTAATTATTCAAATTGTGTAAATTGTGGCCTTTACATAAACTTTAATGGGACCTGTGGAAGATGGTTTCCAAATGTTTTAATTACAGTCTTAGAAGCTAGTACCCATTGTAGTCAGGATACTCGTAAAATGGTAATTGGCAAACAGTGCAGACCCAGATCAGAATCCGCAGAATGCTGTCCAATGGAGACAATTTGCATGAAATGTCAAAGCCTATTTTCTGGAAAAAATGAGAAAAATATCATCAATTTGTCCTCCGCTGAATTTACCCAGAGAGTGGTAAAGGTTAATTCAGCATTTAAAGAGTTAAACCATCTTCCTTGGGTGCCTTGTAGATTAAAAAAAGCTGCAGAGTCTGTGATTATAACCACATTGCGAGAGAACTTGCCTGATGTCTTTTTACCACCAGTGAAGGCCCAGACCAGCCTGTTCATTTATTCTGTCTGTGGACTTTGTTGTTCACGTACCGTAAGTCCAGATTAAAGGGGTATCCAAGTAAAATAGTATTTTTATTTGTCCTTGAAAACATATCTAGTGGGTATTCATTAGAAGTGCCTCTCTCAGAGGATCCTATTGAGTATCAATAATGTATGTTTTTGTGGAGAAATTGACATTCATCAATACGTTTGGGTTGAAAAAAAAAATAATTCTAAAGCTATACATGTGCACATATTTTTGAAGTACAATATTCAACCTAATTACTGCACTGTGCCCTAAAGTTTTTCAAAAATAGTTGTGGCAAGATATGTACCTGCATATATTAAAAGTACTCTTTGAACAAAAATCAGCGAAGGAATAATTAAATGATGCTAATGCAATGTTTTTTTTTTTTTGTTTTCTTTTTTTCTGATTTTCTTTATAAAAAAACATATTCTGTGGGTACTCATTTGAATTGCATCGACAAGTTGATGCAATTCAAATGGGAACCCACAACATATGCCTTTATAAAGCACATGTAGTAGACAAAAAGTACACTGGCTGTGACCTGAATTGCTTGGCTGTGTTCTTACAGGGGCATGTGCAGTAATTAGGTCAAATACGGTATGCTGATCCCAAATGGGCATTTATTTGTGTGTTGCAGAGGCCAGGTTTTTGCAGGATATAGTCCATTCAATCTTTGACCTTTAATACTCTGTTAAAATTATGGAGAATATGTTCCTTTTTTTTTCTGACAGTAGGATTGGACATTTCATACCAGTTGTCTCCTGAGACAAATGACATGAAATTGCATCACTTATTTTCTATTAAAAAAAAAAAAAAAAGAAAAGAAAAGAAAAATAAAAGAGAAAAACATTCCTGATTGTCATTCGTTAATTTTGGTTATCAGCCTTGCTGAAGGTGAATTACAAATTTGATGTTGATCTCTGAATTAATCAGCAATAATAATACTCAAGAGGTGGTTATCAGTTTCATCACATCTCCGTTGTAATCTCATTAATGTTATTCCATAGTGGTGTGGTTTAATATGAAAATAGGGCTTGAAATAAATATATCAGATTTGCAGATTCTATGCAATTAAATGCCAGATTTTGAAAATGACAAAGAAAATTTTCTCAGTGTTTTGTCCTATGTGAACAGTAACAGCTTGTTGACCTAAGCTTTATGTTGTCTGGTCAGGGCTTTTATCTTAGCTGCAGAAAAAAACCTCCTTTATATACCCCGCCACACAACTCGGTGTGTGCATTGATATTGTGGAGACCTGGTTTGGGATTGTTAATGTGCAAATTTAGTTAATTTTTGACAGTTATCTGCCTGCGACAGATCCATTTTCATTTCCAGATGATAACCTTAGTAAATATCAATGGATTTTCACCAAACTTGGTGTGTGCATTGATATTGAGATCTGGTTTGGGATAGGCAAATTTCGTCAATTTTTGACAGTTATCTGCCTGGGACAGGTCCATATTTACATTTCTGGATGATAACTTTACAAAATGTCAATGGATTTTCATCAAACTTGGTGTGTGCTTTGATATTGTGGACATCTGCTTTGGGATTGCTAATGGTAGAATTTCGTCTATTTTTGACAGAGTTATCTGCCGGCAACACATCAGTATTTTACTTTCAGGACAAGAACTTGAGTCTCAGTGGATTTTTACCAAATTTGATGTGTCCAGTGATATTGTGGAGATCTGCTTATCGGCAAATTTCAGAAAGTTTTGACAGTTATCTGCCCATGACACGATATTGGCGTGGTATTATCATTTCAAGTTTTATTTGTTTTCAACCTCAAAAGTTTTGATATTTTTTCTGAAGTATGACGTGAAAAAGTACCTTCTGACCTGTGCAATCAATGAAGACTCAAATCAGGCTGATCAGTCAGTTGTTAGCATGAAGAAACTTTGCATCCTTGGCTATCTGTAATGCACCCATTGAAAATTCTGATCAGACCGCATCAACCAGGGATGGGAAACTTAAGGATTTATTCTGATTTCAGGACTGAGAACTTACATTTTAAGTATGAAATTTCCCTTTAACACATTTTTTTCACAAGACCATCCTTTTGTGCCAAAAGCAGTTACAGTCAAACTTCGATGGCTTGAGCCCCTTTGGGACCATGAAAATTTGCTCGAGACAGCGGTAGTTCAAGCCATGGAGGGTTACTATAAGTGCCATACCAGGAGGCATAATGGAGATAATTGTGGGATATCTTTTCGGTGTTCTATATTATAAATGTATGTTGTGTGCACTCATTAGAATCACCTCACTGAGGTGATTCTAATGAGTACACACAGCATACATTTGCAAGATAAAAGAAGAAAATCTCCCTAAATTATCCGTATATCGTATTTGGAGGTTTTCCCTGCGGACTCAAGAATGTGTTTGACTCATCCATTGTAAACGAGCCATCGGGGTTCGAGCCATTGAAGTTCTACTGTATTTGGATTAATAGATGCCTGAAATACCTTTAAAAACTAATTATTAAACTAATTATCAGTAGCTGTATAGCTTCAGATAATTATTTTCTTATTTCTCAATAAAAACATATGTTGTGGGTACTCATTAGAAGCACCTCACTTAGGCATCTCTGATGAGAACCCACAACATACAATTTTATTGAGAAATAAGAAAAATATTAGCAGTTTAACTGTTCATATAGGGCATTAAAGTTTTGCATGCTGGGTAAAAATTTCAGCAGACAGTTGAAATATTTGTCTTACTTCTCTCAGAAAATAGACTTTGATATTTCATGCAAGTTGTCTCCTTAAGAGACAATTGCATGAAATGTCAAAGCCTATTTTCTAAAGGAGACGATTTGAGCAAAGTGTCAGTGTATTTCCTGTGAAAAATATTTTGAAATGTCTTCTGTGTAAATTGCTACCCAGCATGCTAAGCATTAAAATGCTCCATTATAAAAACACGCCTATTCAAATGTATGGAAAATTTCACCACCAAAAATTGAAAGTTTTTCGATAAAAATTCTGATAGTTTTCATATTTCTGCTTAAAACATAGATTGTGGGTACTCATTAGAACCGCCTCGCCGAGGCGGTTCTAACAAGTACCCACAATCTATGTTTTTAAGCAGAAATAAGGCAAATAATGTATACCCCTGTGAACCCTAGTATTACTATATAAAAGTGGGGTTTACGGGGGTCAAAATTATATAGGTATGTTTTTGTGATGTCAGTTATTTTTCAGTAATACATCAAAATCTTCATACATTCCGGTTGCCAGAAGTATTGGCTTTTTAAATAGGTTTTAATATTTTTGCAGAAGCTTATATATATTCACACTTTCATAGATTTGTTTGAATAGCAATTATATGTGATTGATTCATGACGAGATAATGTGCCTTTGAACATGTGTGCCCATTGAAGACTTTGATCAGCCTGTGCATCTGTGTAGTCTGATCAGTTCATTATGAAAACAAGCCTTTTCAAATAAGTAGGAAATTTCACCTCAAAAAACTGAAAATTTTCAGATAAAAAACTGATATTTTTCATATTTCTGCTCAAAACATAGATTGTGGGTACTCATTAGAACTGCCTCATCGAGGCAGTTCTAACAAGTACCCACAATCTATGTTTTTGGGCAAAAATAAGAAAAATAATGTATACCTGTGTAAACCCCAGTTATACTATATAAAAGTGGGGTTTTAGGGGGTCAAAATTATATAGGCATGTTTTCGTCATGTTCTGACTGATGAAACTTGAGATCTTTGGCTGTCGAAAGAGCACCAAGGTAAGATTGATCGGACTGTGCGGATGGTCAGTATGATCCAGGGCCCTGTTGTTCAAAGCATCGTTAGCTTAACAAGCTTGTTAAGGGTCATTTTGTTAACTGTTTTAGCAGATTCAATGTACAATATTCTGATATTTTTTGCTGAGAAAATGTGAGTAGCTTTTGCACTGCAAAAGCTACTCACATTTTTTCAGCAAAAAATTTCAGCATATTTGCGTATCACTCAATGTAAATTTTAACAAATCGTTAACTAATGACATCGTTAGCTTTGAACAACTGGGCCCTGGTCTTTGCTGGATGTATACCTCTGACGGTACATTTTCTCATGTTAAAGTTTATGTCATTATAGACTTGCCATGCAAAAAGGGACCTTTGCATATATTCAAACTGCAAAAGCCCAGATCATTCTGTACAATGACATTCTGATCAGGACCTTTTCACTTGTAATTTTACATTGCTGGTGGAAATTTATGGTACTGATCTGGGCCCAGTTATTCAAAGCATTGTTAGCTTAACAAGCTAGTTAGTGGTCAAAATGCTAACTGTTCTAGTAAGTACAATATCTAATTCACAGTTATTTTTGGTGAAAAAATGTGAGTAGCTTTTAGCTACTCACATTTTTTTCAGCAAAAATATGAGCTTATATGCCATATTTAATGATCAAAGTTTTAACGATACATTAACTAACGACATCGTTAGTTTTAAACAACTGGGCCCTGATTGCTAAAAATGAGATAATCTGGGCCTTTGTTGTTGGCATACACATTATGGCCCCTTCATGCATGATGCAAAGTTTGTATATTATAAATTGTATTTGCATGATGCAAAATGTTTTTATAATATATATGCATGGTGTGATATGTTTGTATATTATATTACATGTATATGCAAGATGCAACATGTTTGTCTATTATGTTTGTATATTATATAATTTTGCTTTTACATAATTTGCATTGGTTTGTATTTTCATATTGTGGACAATAATTAACCCTTAAAATGTCAATCACAACAGCAGCAGATGACATTTTTGAATATTTTTTCAAATACAATAAGGCTTGACATTCATGTGAATCACCTACCTTAGCAATGATTCATATGAAATGTCAAGCTTTATTTTCCCTGAAAAAGAATAGAAAAAATTTGTGTCATCTGCTATAGTGTTGCTTGGCACTTTAAGAGTTAAATGATGTCTAGCATTGAGAAAAGTCAAGGTGCTTAAAAAGTTTTAGGTCAGCTAAACAAGGCATAATTTGATTAACCCATTGTAGTCTGGCGACCCCTAAACGGGTAACTGGCAAACAGTGCAGACCCAGATCAGACACACAGTGTCTGATCAGGGTCTGCATTGTTTGCAAATTGTTCAACCATTTTTCTTTAAGAATATCTACATCATATAGCCAGACAAACCTAAAAGGGAAAATGGACTCTTCCAATATATTGTGTGGGAGAATTATTGTCTTTAATGGTCAAAAGAGCCCTTGTGCCATATGCAGGTACCAAAGGCCCAGATTAGTATGCACATTTGCTGTCTGATCAGAGTCTTTGTTGCCAGCTGATGGGATCATTGGTTAATGTGGAGTACAGTATAACCTCACTGGGAACACGGATGGCTCGTTTATCGTGGATGATTCAAACTCTTTTTTCAGTCCCTACAAAATTCTTCCAATAGCTCAAGAAAACAAATATTTAGGGATTTTTTTCTTATTTTATCATGGAATTGTATGTTGTGTGTACTCATTAGAATTGCCTCATTGAGGCGATTCTAATGAGTTCACTCAACATACAATCGTTTTGTAGAAAATCAAAAAGATTTCCCAAAATTATTGCTATTTGCTTCTTGAACTGGTGCCATGATTAACCCTCAGTGGCTCGAACTACCCATGTCTCGAACAAATTTCCATGGTCCCAAAGATGTTCGAGCCATTGAGGTTGGACTGTATATTGACAGGGAAGGCCCGGATTAGACACAGATGACGCACTTCTATGTCCAAGTTGTTAGTACTCCCAAATGTGGACCATGAAATCCTGGTTCAAATTGCGGATGAAAACAGGATTCACCTGATAACTGCCCTGCACTTCTTTGCACAGAGCCTTTTATTATTTCTTATCTCAAGAGGACTTACAGTATTTGACCTAATTACCGCACATATGACTTATCATTATAACCGTTTCATTACAGAACTAAGTTAGTACACCATTTTGACGCAAATGACCCTCATGGGTTGATGCATCGTTAAACCTGAACTCATCATCATCAATACCGCACATACCCCTAAAAGTGCACAGTCAAATTATTCCGTAGTCTTCAGATTACAGCCGTGTGCTTTATAAAGGCATTTGTTCATATTGTCTACATGACACAAGAAGTCTATATTCAACCGTGTTGTGACCTTCACCGACTTAACATGCATTTCATGTTCATCAGTATCATACTGTAGTCTAAGATTCTTAAGTGATCTCATCACCTCTACCCTTCTAATGAGTACACACAACATGTTTTTATGAATAAGAAAAATAGTTATCAGGGTATCCCATTTGTCTAGAACTATGAGTAAAATTGCATGTTTTAGCAGTAAAGACGAAGTTGAGATTATATGTTTGTATAGGCTGGTTATAAGCTCTCTGTTTACATGGGTTTTCCTATATCATGGTTAATTTCTATGCATGTGTATTGGTTAATGAAGGTTAATTGGGTATTTTATGACAGTTATGACAGTTATGATCAGCTGTTAAGATAAAAATAGATTTACATTGGTCTCAGGTTGTTTTATTAATCAAAAGCAATATGAAAGTGCAGTGGAATCTTGGTAAGTGGAAAAAAAATTTACTCTAGTTCATAGCTTTAGGTAAATCAGTAGATTTTGTAACAATTGGGAAAAATGTTTTTTTGTTATTTTTGGAGCAAAAAACTATGTTATTGGTACTTTCTGAATATGTCTTCCATCTGATGCCTTCAAAGGTAAAGCAATTGCACAGCTCCAGGTATAAGTAGCTGTGGAGATATACATATTTTTTTTAACCCTGATCCTGCTGAACCCGGATATACCCTGCCTTTGCAAACAGTGTAGATCCAGATCAGTTGGCTTCTGAAGAAGCCAACTGATCTGGATCTGTACTGTTTGCCATTAAGAATGTGAATTTATTGCAGTAATCTGATTGTCTGAAAATTAGAAGTGGTTGTGGCATCTTAATTTATTCAGCATGAGAAGGGTTAATTTTGAAACATATCTTGTCCATATTCTTTGGAAAGATTCCAGTGAGTACTGTCATGATATGCTTTAATGCAAAAATAACAGTTTACCCTCTGATGATTGCCTCTCCATTGAACTCTGATATATTACAATGACAGGGAAACTGAAGTTGTGGGATTTGAAATTAGCCTATGGGGAATGAATATACTTACAGGGAGGCAGTTCTTTCAAAACTGTTTTGCCTCCCCCCCCCCCCCTGAAAAAGTCTACACAAACATGAAAGTTTAACCCATTATATTCGGGAGACCCATAAAAGGGTAATTGGCAAACAGTGCAGACCCAGATCAGATGCCGCTGAATGCGGCATCTGATCAGGGTCTCCTCTGTTTGCAAATAGTTTAGCCATTTTTCTCTAGGAATATGTAAATCTCATAGCCGGACGTAACTAAAATTGAAATTGGACTCTTCCAATATGTAGTGGGGTAGTGGGGGGAGAGTCTGTTCAGTATACAATGGGTTAAAGTAGACGCCTTTTTGAAAGGGACTTGGTGTGCAGGAAAGCAAACAGGAAGTCACAAAAGTTGACACCCTCGTAAATAATAAAGTTGAAAATCTATCATGTGTATCATGCCTTTTAAAGCATGCAGCGGCTTCAAGACACCAAGATTCCTATGCACTTGTCTAAATAACCTATTTTTGTTGTTAGTTTTTAATAAAATGTGATATAAAACACGGGTAAAATATGGTCAGCAACCTGAGACCAGTTTAAAAAAAAAATGGGCCCAGCATGAGAAAATATGCCTTCAGATGTGTGCACCTAACAAAGTCTCAGACTGTCTGTGCAGTCTGATTTGAGTTCTCACTGGCTGCTCTTTGGATAGCCAAGGTTCCCAGGTTACTTCAGGCACCCAGCGAAGACTCTGAACAGATATCTTGAATATACAGGCTGATCCTAGTATACGGGGTGCATATGTTCAAAACTACATTTTTTTCACACAGTGATTCATATACATATGTAGCACCAGAGAAGTGAATTTATACATTAATCCATTGTATACTGAATAGAATCTCCCACACTATATATTTGAAGAGTCCAATTTCAGTTTTAGGTACATCTGTCTATGAGATTTAGATATTCTTATAGAAAAAAGCCTAAGCTATTTGCAAACAGTGTAGACCCTGATCAGACACTGCTTAGGGGTCTCCAGACAACAATGGGTTAAGCAAATATCCAAGGTGTAGTATAGGCCTGGAAAAAGGATCTTTACTCAGTGCACAGCCCTTTTTGCATTGACAAGGTAGTTATTTGCTGATCCCTTTCTTTTGTACAAAATGGTGACATTGCTCCAGATATGATACTTAATTTTAAGAAATAAGTATGGTTATTTTTGCATTTCTCTGACAGCAAAAACATAAGTTCTGGTACTCATTAGAGGCACCTTGCTGAGGCTCTTCTAATGAGTACCCTGAACATGTTTTCATGGAGAGATTAGAAAAATATTTATCTGGATAACCTTCCTATGTGCAAGATGAGTGAAGACATAACTTGGTGTTCAAAATAAACCTATACACCAAAATGGTAACTGTAAAACAGTGAAGAATCAGCCCAGCAGCTGATCAGGTTCTCCACTGTTTACAAATAGTTTAGTCACTTTTCTCTAGGAATATCTAAATCACATCATCCCAGAAAAAATACTTTGCTTGCCATGTAAATCCAGATCAGACCATTCATTGACAACTGCAAAATGAACAACCGGTTTTCTCATCAACATTTATTTGCTGTTCTAGAATATATTTTTGTCAACACCTCTGTTCAAAATTATTAATAGACTTGTCCAAATTTGAAGATTACTGCGAGAGTTCATGTTAGGTATTAAGGGTAAATTAGTTTTATCTTGCAGTAAGCAAAAATCAAACAGATAACACAGATCTTTTTCTTACTGAATGTCATTTGAAATGAATTGGGGTTTTCAGTAGGAAAAAGAATTATTTCATGCAAAAATGACCTTTAATAGCACACATGGGAACAGTGAATGCCCAGATCAACCTGCACATCTGCACAGTCCTGTCAGATATTTACATTTTGCCTGACACTAATAGAATCAATAGGAGGGAAAAGCTATTGGAACTATATTAATGTACAAGCTGATGTAGACCACTGTTGTTCGCTTGTGTTAACCCATAAAGAACCTGCCAGAACGGCAGAAGTTTACTACTGTGTAGCAGATGACATTCTGAATTTTTTGTACCAGGATAGTAAGGCTTGACATTTATTCACATGAAATGTTTAGCCTTACTATCTCAGAAAAAAATCAAAATGTCATATGTTGCAGTTGTGATTTACTGTTTCTAAGGCTGCTTACATGTCAGCTAATTTTTGCCTTCAGCAAGTTAGTCTGGACCAGATTTACCAACATCTCTTGGCTAAGATTTTACTTAATTTTTCTCATGTTACTATAGGAAAAACATACTTACAGTAAATGTCCTAAAATTTCAAACACCAAAGTGTCTGACAAAATGACAGATGCAAACAGTGCAGACCCAGATCAGATCTGAAGGAGCAGTCATTCCACAAAGTATTATAAGAAATAGCTGCATAAAAAGCAACATTTAGGCCGGAATAGTATGGAAAAAAGTTTTCAAATTTTTAGGACATTTACTGTACATATTTATATTCTAAATAGCTGAAAAACATACCATATTTATCCCAAATATTAGGACACCTTTCTTTCTTTCCATACTTGTCCTAAAATATTCACAACTCAGATCTCTATCAGTTGATGTGTCTAAAAACACTTGATGAGACAAATAGTGTTGATACTGATCATTCTGCATCATCCATTTTGCTCAGGTCTGTTCAGATACTTTGGGTTAACTCTTGTCCTGCTGAGCCCAGATATACCCTGCCTTTGCAAACAGTGCAGATCCAGATCAGTTGGCTTCTGAGGAAGCTACACTGTTTGCCATTAAGTATGCAAATTTATAGCAATAATCTGGATCAAGTAATCTGATTAGCTGAAAACTAGAAGTAGGCATGGTATCTTGATTTATTCAGCATGGCAAAGGTAAAGTAGAGTAATTGAGCCATCTTGCCATAACCCTTCAAAATGCCGTATCTGAACAGCCAGGGTCCAGGCGAGCTTTTGCAATGGTGGATGGGGCCTTTTCTGTTCGCTGTTTAGCCTAAGCTAAAGTATTCTATGTGGAAGCAGTGTATACCCTGATCAACCTGCACATATGCACAGGCTTATGTGCATCTTCACTGTTCACTTATAACATGGCAAGTTTTCCTGGGACCCAGCAATTTTTAACCCTTATCCTGCTGTTCATGACAACCCCTACTTTTGCAAACAAAGTAGATCCAGATCAGATGGCTTCTGATGCTGGGTAAAACATTCAGAAGATAACATTCTGAATATTTTTCTTGATTTTTCTCAGAGTATAGGATCTGACATGTCATGCAAAATGGTAATGTCAACCCCATTTCCTAAGAAGATATAGCCACTTTGCTGAATTTGCTGAGAGTGCTGAAGGGTGTTTTTTATTCAGCTGTTTTTGATTTAAGTATCGTTTCCACTACTTATCAGAAAAGCATAAATTCAAGTGAAAACTAAGTTAAGAAATGTTGGTGTATATGAAATCTGATTGCTGTTTCTAGACCATAGCTCTAGTTATGGTGCTTTTTTCAATCCAAAAATATTGATATTTTTCTTATTTCTCCACGAAAACATATGTTATGGTACTCATTAGAAGCGCCTCGCCAAGGCGCTTCTAATGAGTACCCACAACATATGTTTTCTTTGAGTAATAAGAAAAATATTAACCTGATACCCACTCTTATCTAGACCTAAGCTAGACTTGCGTTATTTTTATATCATGTATTTGAAGCTTTTATTCTGTAATAGTAAATCTGTATTGCTATTTTGTTTTTGTATGTGCATATGATATGACAAAAGTTGTAATAAAAATTAGTTTGAAGAGGTACATTCTTTTTATGCCCCTGCCATTTGAAGAATGGCGGAAAGGGCATATAGTGTTACCCTGTCTGTCTGTCCATCCATCCGTCTCTTTCCAACAGTAGCAAATTGCGTTTTTCAGGCACGGGCATCCATGTCCTTTGGACACATTTCTAGTTTCTGTTATCTTAAGAAAAAAAAAAAAAATTTTTTTTTTTTTTTTTTTTTTTTTTTTTTGCCTTTGTTATGTTGGAGACAGCCATCAAACGAGCCTGAGAGAATGACCAGATAAGCCAAAAAGGATACAGAGAAAACACATACTAGAGTTTAGTAAACTGTGACATTAAGAAAGTCATCTATTTTATTTACTCTGTATAAAATTATGCCCAGCATCTGTTCAAGAACAATCACTTTATATTTATTTGTTCAGCCCCTATTTATGCCCATATTCTGTCCAACAACAACCCAGAAGACACACAAAGTTGAAACAACGTTGATTCAACATCAAGACATTGAATCGACATTGTTCCAACATTGTGTGTCTGCTGGGAAGCACTTACAGACTTCATGCAAAGTGAGAAAGTGTACCTTATGATGTGTGTACACAGTGAAGACTCAGATCAGTCTGCACACTAATACAGTCTGATCAGTGTACATTGGGCACTGCATAGCCAAGGATCCAAAGTTTGTATGCAGATAGTAAAGACACTGATCAGACTGCAAAGATTCACAGTTGATGTGTGCCTTCACTACACAAATCTTAAGGTACATCATTTTACAAGACAGCGCTTATAAAATCTATGACGTATAAACTTCACTATGGGAAAAGATGTTATCAGGCAAACTCTGCATAAATTGCTTTGTCTCCCTTCTGAAAAGATGTCTATTCCTAAACCTTTTACAGTAGACCCTTTTTCAGGAGGGGATTGGTGTATGTGACACCAAACAGGAAGTCCCCAAAAGTTGTCTCCTTTGTAAAAAAAGTCAGAAATCTACCAAGAATATCTTGTCACCTTAACCTCAACAGGCAAAAAATTGGTGATACTTTTCCCAGCAAACAGGATTTGACATTTCATGCAAATTGTCCTATTTTTCCCAGAAAACAAGATTTGCCATTTCAAGCAAATTGTCTTATTTTTCCCATAAAACAGGATTTGACATTTCATGCAAATTGTCTTCAGAAAATTTGCATGAAATGTCAAATCCTGTTTTATGGGAAAAATAAGAAAAATCTTTTTAAATGTTGTCTGCTGAAAATTTTAGAGTTAAACTTTATTTTGTCCGCTTCTCTTGTAATTTGGCAGCTGCTTTCTTTTTCATCATTTGTAGTCGTTTATCAGCATTTACCACTGAACTAGTCCCACCTTGATTTGATTTTGAGCTGGAGCTCACTGATGATGATGATGATGATGATGACGATGATGATGATGAGGAGGATTTAGAAGACGACTTTGTTTCACCAGTTTTAGATACTTTGCTTAAATCTGATGACGACTTGGAACTTGATTTACTCAACTCGACTGGTTGACGCTGAAATGGTTTTGTGTCCGAGGCTGATTTTGTTTTGTCTTTAGAAAAACCTACAGAGCTCTTTTCTGATTGTTCAGTTTTACTTGAGCTGCTAGACTTTGTATGCTCAGTTTTAGATGAGCCTAGCTTTAAGTCTGACTTGGAGCCACCCGAGGAGCTCAGCTTTGTTAGGTCTGATACGGATTTGGAGCTGGATTTTGTTGTGTCCGCTTTTGATGATCCAGATTTTGAGTGACCAGAAAGATTTGCTGCAAGACTGGCAAGACCACTAAGTGGCTTGGCCACACCTTGTGATGAGGACTCCTTCAAGGAGGATGACTGAAAAAGAAAACAGGAAACCAGTAAATTAAAGTGCAGTAAAAATACCATATTTACCCAAAGTATTCACACATCTTGTCTCCATAAGTTTAAACATGTTCTTATAATTACCTGATGTTTTGTCTAAAAACTGCTGTATGAGTGGCAAACAGTGTAGACCCTAATCAGATGCCACATTCTGTGGCATCTGATCTGGGTCTACTCTGTTTGCTCACGCCTTTTTGTTCTTAGAATAAGAGGGGGGTATTGGGTAAATATTCTTATTTCTCCACACAAAGTTGCTTCCAATGAGCACAACAATACATGTTTTCCTGATGAAATATCGATTTTTCTGTTGAAAAAAAAAAAAAGTGCCCTATCTAGAACTATGATTTGTAGAAAGGGTCATTCATATTTGAACAGTAACAATCCAGGGCCCGGTTGTTCAAAGCGTCGTTAGCTTAACGAGCTCGTTAAGGGTCATTTCGTTAACTGTTTTAGCGGATTCAATACACAATATTCTGATATTTTTTGCTGAGAAAATGTGAGTAGCTTTTGCACTGCAAAAACTACTCACATTTTTTCAGCAAAAAATATCAGAATATTTGCGTATCACTCGATGTAAATTTTAACGAATCGTTAACTAACAACATCGTTAGCTTTGAACAACTGGGCCCAGAACAGGCAGCAAACCTGCACAATCTGATAAGGGCTTTTGTTATACATATATATTCTACAGTATTCAATGATTTTGTAACTGCACAGTATAGGTTCTTATCAGGCTGTGAGAATGCTCCGGCTGATCTAGGCTCAGCTCAAAGATGTTTATTTGATTGCCAGTTTAATGGCCAAGTCAACACTATTAAGGTCATGTCAAGCCAGTTAGATAACCTACTCAATCCTTTTTTCCTGGGCAGGCTTAGTCCTCTAAGCAGTTAACCTGTACTTTGTGCATATTCTTTAGCCAACAACAGCCCTTCTTGAATTCATGGAAGTGGAAGAATTAACCACAGAAATGATTTCATGATCCATCCCCACACAAACAAAAGGCTGAGCTAGGATCCAAATTTGCAACCCCTGGATTTACAGTTAGATGCACTTCTGACTGCACTATTGAGCCCTGTGCTCAACTCACAAATGTTCCCCAGTTCTATAACTGGCAACTTGTATTTTTATGCAACATACATGTAATTACTCTTGTTTGGCCACATTCACTCATCACCATACTGATGCTAAAATCTGAAAGTGTCTAAAGACTATTAACAGAAAGGCAAACAGTGCAGACTCTGACCAAACTGCTGCTTCTGCACTAGTGCTTAGGTCTAGCCATCCAAATATTTTGTTTGTGTTGAGATTTTACGGCCAAGTCATACCAATGGGGTCATGCTGAGTGCAGTCAGTCTGCCTAACCACACTTTTACCGAGTGCTTAATCCTATAAGTGGTTAACCAGTATTGTGCACATTCTTTCGCCAGAAACTGACAACTGCCCTTCTTGAAACAGTGAAAGAGAGAGAATGACAGCAGAAATTATTTCATGATAGAGCTCCACAAAAGAATGTTGCTGACCCATCGGGGGTAGAACCCGCAACCTCCTGATCACCAGTCTGGCGCGCATCCAATTGAGCCACAGAGGTTGGCTCAATTTAAATATTTATAGCATCAAATAAAGAGATCATTTATCATTGTTCTATATAAGAAGTGTTTATTTTTTCAACCAAAAAGATCAGAATTTTTTATTATTTCTCCTCAAAAACCTATCTTATGGGTACTCATTGTGCAGGTATCTAATGAGCATCCACAATATGTTTACATAGTTTTCATGGTGAAATAAGAAAAATGAGTTTTTAAATACTCCACTTACCTGGAGCTAAGATTTATCTTTTCAAGATTTTTGTACCAACACAGTTCATAGGTCTTACACTGCATTTTTATCGCACCTGCTTGTAGCAGGGTGCGATATAGGCGTCCGATTTTCCGTCCGTCTGTCCGTCCGTCCGTCTGTCAACATTTATGTCGACGTTCGACATTTATGTCAAAGTTAGTATTCTAATCAACTACAAGACTAAACAACCATCAAACCTTGCATGAAACATCTCCCTGACCTCCCGACTTTGCGACATAGATGCCCACTTTTCCATTCGTCTGTCTGTTTGTCCGTCCGTCTGTCTGTTAACAGTTCTGTTATGTCGAAGTTCGACATTTATGTCAAAGTTAGTATTCTAATCAACTACAAGACTAAACAACCATCAAACCTTGTATGAAACATCTCCTTGACCTCCTGACTTTGCGACATAGGTGCCCGCCTTTCCATTCGTCTGTCCGTTCGTCCGTCCGTCCGTCTGTCTGTTAACAGTTCTAATATGTCGAAGTTCGACATTTACGTCAAAGTTTGTATTCTTATCAACTACAATTCTACAACAACCATCATACCTTGCATGACACATCTCCCTGACCTCCTGACTTGGCAGGTATGTTGACCCAGTGACCTTGACCTATATTTTGCGCTCCATTGGCTTTGACACAATTTACGTTGACGTTCCAGATCTTCTCAACTATAAGGTGTACAACTACCAAACCTTGCATAGTGCTTCTCCTAGATGTACTGACTTGGCAGTTACCTTGACCTGGTGACCTTGACCTATATTTTGTGCTCCAGTGATTTTGACATATTTTGTGTCGACATTCGATATCTCCTCAACTATAAGGCCTACAACCATCAAACCTTGCAAAGTGCTTCTTCTCAATGTACTGACTTGGCAGATACCTAGACCTGGTGACCTTGACCTATATTTTGGCTGCAGTGACTTTGACATAATTTACGTCAACGTTCCAGATCTCCTCAAGTGTAAGACCTCTAGCCACCAAACCTTGCATAGTGCTTCTCCTAGATGTACTGACTCGGCAGGTATCTTGACCCGGTGACCTTGACCTATATTTTGCGCTCCAGTGCCTTTTACACATTTTATGTCAATGTTCAATATCTCCTCAACTATAAGGCCTACAACCATCAAACCTTGCATAGTGCTTCTCCTCAATGTACGAACTCTGCAGGTACCTTGACTGGGTGACCTTGACCTATATTTCGCACTCCATTGACTTTTACACCTTTTACGTCACCCTTCCTTATGTCCTCAACTGTAAGGCCTTCAACCACCAAACCTTATATAGCACTTCTTCTCGATGTACTGACTCAGCAGGTACCTTGACCTGGTGACCTTGACCTATATTGTGCACTCCAGTGACTTTGACACATTTTATGTTGATGTTCGGTATCTCCTCAAATATAAGACCTACAACCACTAAACCTTGCATAGTGCTTCACCTCATTGCACTGGCTTGGCAGGTACATTGACCTGGTGACCTTGACCTATATTTGACACATTTTACATTGATGTTTGATAACTCCTCAACTATAAGGCCTACAACCACTATACCTTGCACTGTGCTTCTCCTTGATGTACTGAATTAGCAGGTATCTTGACCCGTGACCTTGACCTATATTTCATGCTCCAGTGACTTTTACACATTTCACGTCAACGCTCCATTATCATTGGGCTGTATGATACGAAAAGTCAGTGCTGAAGATATAACCATTAGAGGGAATGGGACTGGCTTGGAATATATGTGCCCCACTAGGCACTTTGTCTACATTTTTTTCAACCCAGTTTTCCAAGTAAGCACTGCTAAGAATGAAATGAACTTATTTAATAACCACGTTCTGATTGTGGCTCCTGTGACTTTTGCCCCAGCAGGTGCGATGACGCCTTCCGCGGAATTCTTGTAATCAACTACAAGACTAAACAACCATCAAACCTTGCATGAAACATCTCCCTGACCTCCCGACTTTGTCACACAGGTGCCCACTTTTCCATTCGTCTGTCTGTTTGTCTATCCATCTGTCCGTCTCTTAACAGTTCTGTTATGTCGAAGTTCGACATTTATGTCAAAGTTAGTATTCTAATCAACTACAAGACTAAACAACCATCAAACCTTGTATGAAATATCTCCTTGACCTCCTGACTTTGCACATAGGTGCCCACTTTTCCATTCGTCTGTCCGTTCGTCCGTCCGTCTGTCTCTTAACAGTTCTGTTATGTCGAAGTTCGACATTTACGTCAAAGTTAGTATTCTAATCAACTACAATTCTACAACAACCATCATTCCTTGCATGACACATCTCCCTGACCTCCTGACTTGGCAGATATGTTGACCCAGTGACCTTGACCTATATTTTGTGCTCCATTGACTTTGACACAATTTACGTTAACATTCCAGATCTTCTCAACCATAAGGCATACAACTACCAAACCTTGCATAGTGCTTCTTCTAGATGTACAGACTTGGCAGGTACCTTGACCCGGTGACCTTGACCTATATTTTGCACTCCAGTGACTTTGACATATTTTGCGGCGACGTTCGGTATCTCCTCAACTATAAGGCCTACAACCATCAAACCTTGCAAAATGCTTCTCCTCAATGTACTGACTTAGCAGATACCTTGACCTGGTGGCCTTGACCTATATTTTGGCTGCAGTGACTTTGACATAATTTACATCAACGTTCCAGATCTCCTCAAGTGTAAGACCTCTAGCCACCAAGCCTTACATAGTGCTTCTCCTATATGTACTGACTTGGCAGGTATCTTGACCCAGTGACCTTGACCTATATTTTGAGCTCCAGTGCCTTTTACACATTTTATGTCAACGTTCAATATATCCTCAACTATAAGGCCTTCAACCATCAAACCTTGCATAGTGCTTCTCCTCAATGTACGGACTGCAGGTACCTTGACTGGGTGACCTTGACCTATATTTCACGCTCCATTGACTTTTACACCTTTTGGGTCACCCTTCCATATGTCCTCAACTGTAAGGCCTTCAACCACCAAACCTTATATAGCACTTCTTCTCGATGTACTGACTCGACAGGTACCTTGACCTGGTGACCTTGACCTATATTGTGCACTCCAGTGACTTTGAAACATTTTATATTGATGTTTGGTATCTCCTCAAATATAAGACCTACAACCACTAAACCTTGCATAGTGCTTCACCTCATTGCCCTGGCTTGGCAGGTACCTTGACCCAGTGACCTTGACCTATATTTGACACATTTTACGTTGATGTTTGATAACTCCTCAACTATAAGGCCTACAACCACTATACCTTGCATTGTGCTTCTCCTTGATGTACTGAATTAGCAGGTACCTTGACCCGTGACCTTAACCTATATTTCATGCTCCAGTGACTTTTACACATTTTACTTCAACGTTCCATTATCATTGGGCTGTATGATACGAAAAGTCAGTGCTGAAGATATAGCCATTAGAGGGAATGGGACTGGCCTGGAATATATGTGCCCCACTAGGCACTTTGTCTACATTTTTTTCAACCCAGTTTTCCAAGTAAGCACTGCTAAGAATGAAATAAACTTATTTAATAAACACATTCTGATTGAGGCTCCTGTGACTTTTGCGCCAGCAGGTGCGATGACGCCTTCCGCGGAATTCTTGTAATGTTAATTAGAACCAGCTAATGAGTAATATAAAAGTAAATGTACTTTAGATTGATTGATTGATTGTGTTGGGGTTTAATGACATGTCAACCCATGTGGTTCATTTTGTGTCATCTCCAAGAGAAAGGGAGAAAAAAGAGGGAAAAGATAGTAGAGGAGATAAAAGAGAGGGACAGACAAGATAGAGGAACAGGAATGAAAGTGAAGAAACAGAAGAAATAAAAACATTCCTCCTCTACCCTAACCTGCTACAAGGATAGCAGGCCTAGCCCAACTATAAGCCAATATCAGTTGGACACCCCAGTGACGTAAGATACATGACACCTTCGCCACACCCAACCACCCAAATATGTACCTTCACTGAGTCCCTTCTAAAAGCAGCAAATAATCCAGGAGCTTCTGTCTTGGCAGGTCTTGGTGGTGGTACCGACTTCTCTACACTAGGGACTGGGTTAGACTTGGGCTTCTGTGTGTTACCAACCTGGAATAATAGAAAAATAAAATTACCGGACTAGATACAACAACATATATGTTCTGCAAGTTTCAGCAAGGGAGACAATTTTGACCTGTTTGCTTTCTTGCACACCAAGCTTCTGTTGAAGAGGTATCTACTCTACTGAAAGTTTACTGAACAAGGGTCTACTCTAAAAAGAAAGAATTTGCTCCCTGTGGGAGCAAATTCTTTCCTTTTAGAGTGAACCCATTTTCAGAAATTTTTAGACAGAAATGTTTCCTGTGAATGTGTGTCCACTCCCCTTAAAAAATATGTGTATTTGTTTGTTTGTGTTGAGGTTTTACGGCCCAGTCAACCCAATGGGGTCATGTCGAACGCGGTCAGTTTACCTAACCACACTTTTACTGGGCAGGCTTAGTCCTCTAAGCGGTTAACCAGTATCGTGCACATTCTTTCGCCAGAAACTGACAACTGCCCTTCTTGAATCAGCGGAAGGGAAAGAATGACCGTAGAAAATATTTCATGATCAATCTCCACTAAAGAATGTTGCCGATCTCGGCGGGGGCTGAACCCGCAAAAATATGTGTAGACAAATGAAGTGTCAGAAAATATATTTTTTTTATTTTTGCAACCTGGCCCTGACAGATGCTGCAAAACACAGCATCCGATCTGGGTCTACTCTGTTTGCCACTCTTCCAGCAAGTTTTAGGCACACAAATGCGTAAGAAAATGGATTTGTTCAAATTTTAGGACCAGTATGGCAAGGAGCTATGATATACATATATGCATGGATAAGTAAACAGAAAAAAACAAAACAATACCTATATACACTTTAAATAATACCACAAAAGACATACTGAAATCATCTCCTAGCGAAAATGCACTTTAAAATCAAGGTAACTTGTTTACTCTAAACAGTCTGACATCATAACTTGCCACTTGTCCTAAACATTGTAAAACTCCATCTGACTGCCTGATGAGGTGGCTAAAACATTGTGATGGAACAGCAAACAGAGTAGGCAATGATCAAATAGCTCCTTCAGGCTCTACACAGTTTTCTCAGGCCTGTCCATCTTGATTTGGACTTTTATGGCCTAGTCAACACTGTTAAGGTCATGTTGAACCTGTCAGTTAACCTAATCACACATTTCCTGAGCACAAACTGTTACCAGTATGACAACTGCCCTTCTTAAATCAGTGGAAGGGAGAGAACAACCATAGATATTATTTCATGATCAATCTCCATGAAAGTTATGAGGCCAAGCTGGGATATGAACTTGTGACCCTGGATGAGCAATAAGCACAAATGCTTAGGGTATATACGATAAATGGCACCTACCATTTTCTTCAAACTTTTCTCACACCTTGAGCAGTACCAGACAAATCGTGGGTCATTTACATCTTGCTCTACAACTGGAGGTCGATGACATTCCTGCAGACAGAGAAAACACAACTTCCTGGATCATGACATATGGTGGTTTATAAAGGCAGGTTAAGTTTAATATGGAGAAAATTTGGATTAAACCTATTGCACTGGAGTCTCATTATATGGTAAATGTCCTAAAATTTTGACACTTTATTACATGCTATTTTGGCCTACATTTAACATTTAATGCAGTTGTTTCTTAAAAAATTTAATGGAATGGCAAACAGTGTACACCCTGATCAGACTGTTCCCTCAGGAACAGTCTGATCTGGGTCTGCATTGTTTGCAGATGATATTTTGTCAGCAACTTTGGTGTACAAAATTTTAAGACATTTACCGTAACAATATTTTGTATGTAAAATTATCAAGTCCTTATTCACATGGAGTTTATTTGATTGCTTATGAAGAATTGGATTGGGTTGTAGTTTAACTGCCCAGTCAATACTATTATGGTCATGTTGAGCCAGTCATCTAGCCACTATTTTCCTGGGCAGCCTCAGTCCTCTAAGTGGTTAACCAGTACTTTCACCAGAAACTGACAAGTACCCTTCTTGAATCAGACAAAAGAGAGAGAATGACCATAGAAAATATTGCATGATCAATCTCCATGACAGAATGTTGCCTAAGCCAACAGGGATCAAACCAGCGATCTCCTGATTACCATTCAGATGCGCATGGGACTATGTGAGTTATGGAGGAATAATTCACCAGTGTTCTAAATTACCATTCAGATGCGCATGGGACTATGTGAGTTATGGAGGAATAATTCACCAGTGTTCTAAATTTTTCACTTAAAAAAAATCAGTGATAGCAAACAATTTTTACTCAAAAGCCTTAAAACACATGTGAGTTTATTTCTCCATAATCAGTCAAAACAACCAAATTATTTATTAAATTTAAATTTGTAATACCTTTAAAATGTTACAGTCAGCCCTTAAAATTTCCTGTGGAAATCTAAAAACCAAGCTTATGAATTTCTGAGAGTGTGGTTTTCTTTCAAAACTCAGCTGGCATGTTGATTTCTCTTCAAAAAAGAAACTGAGCATGTCCTTGAAATATTCGTGCTTAAATGTCTTGAAACTGAATTATGTTCCTAGGAAAATCAAACTGCATTATTGTATTAAAGGTATTTCCTAAAAAAAATAACAATGTTAAATTCACAGTTAAATGTTTTAACAGTTGCCTATTTTATCCCAAATTGTCATTGTTAATGAGGTCAGCAAAGTTGCATAGTATAATGACGTCGACAACATTCAATCTAAAAAACTGAAAAAATTCACTGTCATGCAATTACCAGTTTTTATTGCACTCATAAAAATAGGTAATTTGTCATTAGAAATGTAAGAAAAATACTTATTTCCCTTTAAGTTCTATTTTTTCATAGCTCCATATAAGGTGATAACTATGATGATAATTTAGAGATTTTTTTTTATTATTATTATTCAATCAAAACACAGCACAGGTTCATATGTATACAGCAAATGCCATGATCAGTCTGCACATGTATACAGACTGATATGTTTCATCACTCTAAACTTATGCCTCAAAGATTTACCATAGAAAGTTTTTATCTTTTTCACCATGATAACATGTTTTTAGAATAAACTCTGAAGAAGGGCAATACTAAAAGCGTGGTAAGGACTTGTTAATGCAGAAATACTATCAACATTTTTCTCTCCAATATAATTTATCTGGAGTTTTAAAATGACTAGTACATATACCTGATGATATAAACTGTGGCATTCTTGGCATTCTACAAGCTGGTTTCCAGAGGTCACATCAAACTGCCTGAAACAAATATTAGCCTTTATCACTCTCTGGGATAATTCAGCAGACAACAAACTCTATGTCTGCTGAAATTTTTACCCAGCATGCAGAGCATTTAGTAGAAACTATATTTCTGAACAGGTATTCTTTTGTGACAAACATATGAGCTATGCAATGAAATGGTGTGTGTGTGTGTGTGTGTGTGTGTGTGTGTGTGTGTGTGTGTGTGTGTGTGTGTGTGTGTGTGTGTGTGTGTACACATGCAAGTGTAAAATTGCTTTTAGTGGTTTGTCCAGACATGCCTTGTGGTGTTATTTACCTTTCTGTGGTGCCTAATCCATTTTATACAATATCCAGATATGTTAAGGATGAGCTTGGCATGCTAAGGATTACTGAAAAAAAAACCCACTTGCTAGACTACATTAGGCAATCTATCTTCAAAGATATACTCATAAATGTATGACTAACTTGAGTGGAATATCCAAGTTTAGTTAGCAAAATTCCTCTGGTGCTTTATGAAGCAAACGTAACAAAACGTAACAACAGAAATCTTAACTGATCTGTAGTCTGTTGTCAGACAAGACCCATTTTTGTTCAAGCATAGATACAGGTATAGATAAACATTCAAGTTTCAGAGAAAAAACCTACTGGTTTTAATAGTGAATGAATGCTACAGTTGTCGAAGAATAACTACATCTGATAGCACAGGCTAACAAGAATTCTATGAGAGGCACTCATGTCTGACTAGCCTTCATCAGTCTTTAAATTTGTTAGAAATGAAGCTGCATAATAAGGATGGCATAAATGTTGACAATGTAATGGGTACATGAAAGAAACCTGGGATCCTAGCTAATAAAGCAGGCAGGACAAAAAGCAATGAGTCTCAATAAAAACCAGTGAGAACAAACATGCCTGATGACAGTATCTTCATCACTGGTATCTATCTATAAGATTGATCAGTAGAAAGCAGTAGTATTTTAAGAAATCTAATCTTTAATGTAATCTTGATATGTATTTAAGTACTTTATTTCAAATGTATATATCAAATTGAATTGATCTTCTTGAAAAGGCCACTTGATGGCTGAAACATCGTGTTCCTTGGCAAATAAAGTGATGAATGATGACAGTATAGCATGAAGCAAAATACAATTCCACTTACTTGCAAACTACACAGGATATTCCTAACCCAATGGCAAAATCATCTGCATCCATGCTTTTACTCATATCTTCCTCCTCACTGGAATCTTCCTCTGCTTTCAGTTTCTTCTCCTTTTCCTTGGCTCTTTCTTTTTCCTTCTCTTTCTCTTTCAATCTCTGTTTTTCTTTTTCTCTCTCTTTTTCTTTCGCCCTTTCTTTTTCTTTTTCTCTCTCCTTTTCTTTTTCCCTGTCATGCTCTTTCTTTTCTTTTCTTTCTTTGTCCCTGTGATCTTTGTCTTTTTTAGATTTTTCCTTATCTTTCTCCTTTCCTTTGTCCCTATGTTTCTCTTTATCTGATGTAGTTTCTTTATCTTTGTCACCTGATGTCTCCATCTTTGACTTTTTGCTGGGAACCACTTCAGGAGATGATTCCACATTCTCTGTTTTTGTCTGACAAAGATATGCAATGATAAAGGTACAGTAATAACTCCAAATATTGAGACATCTTAGCATATATTTCCTAAAATTTGAACAAACCCACTTTAGTACCTGTTGATGAGTCTAAAAATTGCTCGATGCATGACAAAATATGTAGATCCTGATCAGATGCTCAGACCTGCCTGTCCCAATACTTAGGGTGAATGTGGTTAGTTTCGAGTTTAATGGCCCATTCAACATTATTAAGGACATATCGAGATGATCCATTTACCAAACCACATTTATCCTGGGCAGCCTTTGTCCTCTAAGTGGTTAACCAGTACTTGTGCAGTCTTTCACCAGAAACTGACAACTGCCCTTCTTGAATCAGGGGAATGGAGACCATGACCGTAGAAAATATTTCATGATCAAGCTCCACAAAAGAATGTTGCCAGACCTGGCCAGGATCGAACCTGCGAAATCCTGATCACCAGTCCGAAGCACATCCGACTGACTCATCAAGGTTCATATAAAATATGGTACATGTGTTTACTAAATAAATTCTAGACTATCAATGTTCTTGGGCCACTGATCAGACTTCATGAATGTCTCTTCAGACTGTACAAATACCATGATCAGACTGTGTGAATGTCTTTGTTGATCACACAGGGGGTAATTGCCCTTTCCACATCTTGTCGCTCATATACATATAAGCTGAAATGTAAGAAAATTACCTGCAGACATGTGTGCCCAGTTCAGCTTGTACAGATAACCCTGCTGAAACTTTAACCCTTGTCATGCTGAATAAATTAAGATGCCACACCCACTTCTAGTTGTCAGCCAATCAGACTACTTGATCCAGGTTGTTGATACAAATTCACTTACTTAATGGCAAACAGTGCATATCCAGATCAGTTGGCTTCTTCAGAAGCCAACTGATCTGGATCTACACTGTTTGCAAAGGCAGGGTATATCCGAGTTCAGCTGGTCTAGGGTTAATGCCATGCACTGCTGCTCATCATACATATTTGAGCTGGAGCATAGCATTTCCTTGAAGACTGCTTTAGAGCCCGGTGAAGACTTAGATCAGTCTGTGCATCGAAACCATCTTCAGACAATGGAGACTATGATCAGCCTGTGCAGCTGTGTAGGCTGATTTGAGTCTTTGTTGGGCAAACATGCAATCTTGTATGTAGGAAATGCTGTGCCCCGGGTTGTTTATGATTATTTTATAAATCTACCAAAAACCTTAGTAGTAATTCAGTCTATTATTATTATTACTATCATCAATTCGGGCTGATGGACTAACCAATATATGGAAAGCTATAACGTACATGGACAAATGAACAGATGGAAACTTGCACGCCTAAGTCGCCCATGCTAACTAGGTGTGACAAAAAGAGCAACAAGCAAAAGGCACCTAAAAGAAATGAAAAATAAAATCTGCAGACATCTAATTGTATTATTTCATCAATAGGCAGAGAAAACCCCAAACTGCACTTAGCTTGCTGTGTATAAATGGCATCAGGCGACATCTTGATGTTTTTATTTTTATTTTTACAAGTAAATTTGGATTTGACAGTTCATGCAAATTATCTCCTTAAGAGACAATGTGCATGAAATATCCAATCCTATTTCCTCAGATAAATAAGAAAAATATTATCAAATTATTGTCTGCTGAGTCTGCACATGGCATGGTGAGTGAACTCTTGCCATGCTCAATAAATTAAGATACAACGTCCACTTCAAATTTCAGCCAATAAGATTACTTGATCCAGGTTGTTGATAGAAATTCTCATACTTAATGACAAGCAGTACAGATCCAGATCAGGCGGCTCCTTCAGAAACCAACTGATCTGGCTCTACACTACAGTTGACTCTCGTTATCTGGACCTTGCTTATCTCGAATAACTGCTCATCTGGAAGTGAAAAGTTGGTCCCTGCTTAAACATGAAAATCTAATAACAGGTAACAAAATATTGTGGAAAAGAGGAGAAATTTTTAATATCTCTAACTTCAAGAGTCAGATTATATATACATTTGTTAAATGTGGTTGTTCAATTTGATTTTTCCTTAATTCTGCAAATCTGATATGTCAAGGTACGGATATCTCAAAGTATTTCAGAGAGTCCATTGGAATTCAAGATAATGAGAGTCAACTGTATTTGCAAAGGCAGGGCATATCTGGGTTCAGCAGGACCAGGGTTAGAACAGATACCTTATCTATGTGTCGTTTCTCAGCTTCTCTTTTCTTTGATGATTCCTCATCTTTCTTGGAAGAGCTGGAATGATGTTTCGATGAGGACTTCTCAGAACTCTTTTCTGGTTTCTCAACTTCCGAACTGCCAGACTGCACAGAAAAAGAAACAGACTAAAACAATCAGGAAATAATTCTAAACCTACCTTCATAGCCTTTATCACTGCATTGCACGCTTAGATTTTTCAAAATTATACTGGAAAACTTGCATTAAAATATCCACCTAAATAAGGACATACTTTATTGTTTGTGGACATGCATTTCAGGGTCTTATAAATGCAAAAGTGATGTGGTTCCCAACAACAATTGTACCACTTTTATATTATAGAATTTTTTTACAAAAATACCTTTGTTTTTTTTATTAAGAGTTAATGCATATGAATATTTTAGGATAAAAGAATATGGTAGTAGCCTGGCCAGGGCTTTTGATATTCAATAGGCAGATTTTTAAATTTTACTGTGTCCAAATAATTGCAAGTGTGAACTCAGATTCTGAGCAGACTTGTGAGAATGCACATAGGCTCTTCTGGTTTATCCCTGTTCCAATACAAAGTCATAAGAACAGGATAGATTTCTGGCATTTTTTCAAAGGAAGACATCTTTCTCACACGGTTTGCTCTCCTACACATCATGCCCCTTCTGAAAAGAGGAGCAAATTCTTTCAATTAAGAGAACTCATTTGAGAGGCAAAATAATTTAGGCAAAGATACTTCCCTTGAAACTGCATCCATTCCCCTTACTATTACCTTGTTCTGCATAAGTCCCTTTCTCTGAGCAATTAAGTCATCTAACATCTGTCTCAGCTGGTCCCCGGCCTCTTTACTCTTGGAATGCATCAACCTCAAAGCCTTTACAAAAACCGGGTCCAAGTCTTGTGAAGTCATTTTTTTTTTGTGGTACAGAATCTGAAAAAAAAAAAAAAAAATGATATTCTGTATTTACTCTAAGTACTGGACACCTTCATTCCTTACCATACTTGTCCTAAAATTTGAAAAAAAAGTCTGTTTTTCTACCTGTTGATGTATCTAATAGTGCTGGATGAGTTGCAAACAGTTCAGACCCTGATCAGATTCTGTGATCTTATCTGGGTCTACACTGTCAAAAATAATGTTTAGGTCTAAAAAAAAAAAAGTAGCTGTGTTTCCCCTAACATGCTGAAAAAAAAATTGGTCAGTAGGTAGTTGGGCTACAATGATACACTCACCTCGTGATATGATACGTATCATGATACTTGTTTAACGATATGATACATATCACGATACGCTTTTCAGAATCGAGATAATCAATAACTGCATGTGGCTTATACTATGGTGGTCAACTAAGGTGCTCACCATACTTCAAAGTTTGTTTGAAATGGTTCACAGTTATAGGCATAATATCATATCTGTGAAAGTTTCATAATGTGAAAAGTTTATTCCTTTTTTTTTTTCTTCAGTGTAAAGAACCTAATATAAGCAACCAAGTTCAAGTATAAAGCTTTCTAGAAATACAGTGTTCGAAGCCAAGTAAAACAGGTTCTTTCCAGAATGCTGTTCCATTCATTCAGTGTGAGCCGGACTTATTGATTTTATAGAAAATTGCCACTGTAAAATGGCATGAAAGATTGAAAATTCTATGAAAGAGTGTTTGACATTTTCCATAGTGTTTTGAGTGCTTTTAAAATTCATAGCACTGTTTATTGACTGAAAAATTAAACATTTTTCTGGCAATTTGGAAGTCATGAAAACTAATGACACTTAGACAGAATATCACTCAATCATGTCATATGCTATGTGGTGTGAGCAGTGATGCACATTACATTTACTGTTCATGAACGACCTCGATCAAACTGAATCTTCTATTTTTGTTCATTTGATGTAATTTTTTGCTTCCAAAGGATCCCTCTCTGCAGAGTTTATTGACTTTTATTTTAATGAGAAGCATTCTGATCTAGTTTTATGAAGATCACGCAAAAATATGGTTTCATGGTCTGTGAGCTTTGTGGAACGAACTTGCGATTTCTAATAAGCGTTTATGCCACATAGATCATATTTTTTCACTTTCCTAAGTTTTACACGCTGCCGGTATCAGTTTTTATCATATTTCATTCGTTCAGAAAATATAATAAAGTTTACTATAAACTCATGTATAAAACTTATCATAAGAAGGCACCAAAAAACAGCAGTTCGTGAAAAATAACACCTGTTGTCAAATTTCGTTTGTCATCTGCATTATCGAAGCGCTTTTGTGGATAAAACCTTGCACCAAGCTGCACAGGGTAAAGCTAAAGTGCCAATGGAATACCTATCTATCTATTTCTATATACAAGGTGTTCTCCATTTAAATGAAACATACAATAAAAATATTTAGCATACCAGAATACAGACAGAATGCCATAAACACAATAGACCTGTTTTTAACCTGATTTTAATCTCATCTGTTTTTAACAGCTAAGACTATCATCAGTTTTCACACCTACTATCATACCTCTTTTAGTCTCACTATTGATCTTCCTTCCTTTATTTTCACGATGCGCAATCATCCTGCACGTAATTCTCGCGAGGGGTTGTTGCAGTACAACTAGATAGATAGATAGATACAGATGAGAACAACAAACACGGTAGATCTACTACAGTAATTCCAGTGCCTAGCCACTGATTGAATTTACAGATAAATTTTGTATCTACAGTACTACTTAATCCTCTACATTTCGCCAGTATTTCAGAAAAAAGGAAACTTTCTAACAGTGTGAATGGCCTTTTTATCTGATTTACTTTGAAAGCTTATAATTGCTGTATAAACAAACAGCTTACAATTTAATTCATCCAGCATCATTCATGTACTTACATGCTTAAAAGATAATAAATAAACTGGTTGTCCTTAATTTACAGAAAGCTAGATGATACAGACTAACTCAGCAACATGTAGATTGGTATAAATATTGGCTAGTGTACTCCATCAGTTTATCTATTGTTAGGTGGTGTTAACCCTTAAAGCGCCAATCACAACTGCAGCAGACGACATTTTGAAATTTTTTTTTTTTTTTTTTTTTTTTAATTTTTCAAAGAAAACAAGTCATGATATTTCATGAAATATCAAGACTTGTTTTTTTTTTTCTTTTAAAATTAAAAAAAAAAGTAAAAATAAATGTAGTCTGCTACAAATTTTGCTTGGCGCTTTAAGGGTTAAAAACAATCCCTCATCTAGCTGTCAGATCTTATTATGATAAGTTGAAACCAGTGTCGCTACAAAGTAGCAGCTCTCTTGGTGAAATGCAGAGGATTATACTGGTAAGCCGTTTGGCGTTTTACCTATTTACTGCAGATATCTGAATTTCAAATGCAGATATCTCTATCAATAAATACAGATACATGTATCTGTATTTTTGTAAATACAGATATCTCTAATTGAAATGCAGATATCTCTAAATGAGATAGATATCGCTTACTGAAATGCGGATAGCTGTATTTGAAATACAGATATCTTTTTTTCGTCATGATATAGATACCTATATTTCAATTAGATATATCTGCATTTCAAACACAGATATCTGCATTTCAGTTAGAGATATCTAATTCAGCAGAAATTCAGACATCTGCATCAAATACATATATCTGCATTTCTCAAATACAGATATCTGCATTTTACAGAGATATCTGTATTTATGGTTGAAATATAGAGAATATTGCCTCCACTTTTGGGAAAACTGATACCTCCATCGCAGAACTTTACATACGCACTGTTCACCGGTTACAAATATTAATTTCGCTTATCAACAGGTAAAAATCTGATTATTTGGTCTTAATGAAAAGCTTGTCAAATGAATAATTAAATTATCTCTGGAAATATAATGAAAACTGATACACAACATGGGAAAATGACACAACATTATTCTCTATACAGTCTGCACAGGTATTGGTCTGCAAAATGTCCCCTTTTGGTCCACTGCAGACCGGTCCATGGTCCACTGGTCTGCATAATTTAATCTGCAAATTATTAATACCCAACCCTAATTTAAAATTACTTCTGTAAATAATAAAAAAAAAGTGTTCCCTTCGCAATGTTAAAATGGAATAATGTTTATCGCACAAATTTAATAAGAATGTGGGTCGCAGACGAAACAACAACAATAATAATACTAGTTTCGAGTATCGAACGTGAACTGGGAATGAATCTTTCGCGGAATAGACGTTCATTTCGCGTTTTAGCTATACTCAGACTTTGCTGTACTTACGCAGCACAGTTCATGCGTAACAGCGTTTCGATAACACAGATGACGAACAAAACATTTATTTACATGAATTTTGTATTTCTGAGTCTTATTATTAAGTGCCTGTATCCATAAGTTTAAGGAAAAGTTTGTTTTAGTATTCTTAGCGAGGCAATTCTATTAGGAACTTATTCTGGCAGCCAAGAAAATATAATGAAAAAAAAAAAAAAAAATGAACTTGGTCATTAAACGCTTATTAAAAAGCAGCTGGTTCCACATGGCACACACATAAAGATTATGAAGCTTTATTAATAACCCTCTGTTTGAGCCATCAGTTAGCATCAGCGCTGTACTGCCACTTAAAAAAATCAGATGTACCGCCAGATATATTCATATATAGTTTTGCATATGCTGTGTAGATTCTGGTACTGTTTCTTACTTGATATTCAGCCCTCACAGACATTCCAGGCAGATAATTCTTACTGGGCCTGGAGGCTCAAGAGCTGCTGGACCAGGTACCCAATTCTGATTAAAACACAAAAGGATTGTTTCCAAATCCTGTAGTTTTTTTGTGTTTTTTTTCCCCTTTTTATGCCTCCCTCCTCCCATACATGTGATATTTTCTGGGACACAAAGTGCGAGGTCTGCAATTTTTAGGAGGGAGATCCTGGTCTAAAAGAGGGAGATGTTTTTGCCGCCCAAAGTATTCAGTTTTAATAACAAGATATGTTTTTTGTCATACTGTAGACCACTATAAAATGTTTTAACTGTCAATATATGGTTACTTTGGTCACCAAATAATGTTAATTTCTTTGTATAACATGTTCACCCTTCAATTGTCCATGTTGAAAGGCTGTAATCATATATAATATTCACCTTTTTATCTCTGAGCCTTTTATGAATCATGTTCATCCTTTCATTGTCTTGATCAATTGTCCACGTATGACTGAAATACTGTTGAAAGGCTATAACCATATATGATATTCACCCTTTCATATTGATATACTTTTTGCAGCTCCTGACTATTGTTTATCTGTCTTTGCTGCAACTTTGTTGATCTATGTAATTTGTAAAACTAATTCCGAAGAGCCCCAAAACAAATCGGAATTCCATTTTTTAAACGCAGACTGATCTTGGTCTGTTTTTCACACAGGTTATAAGGTACAATTTTCCTTGTTGCTATCCCGGAAAATTTTGCAGGTGGTCATTATATACTTAATAAAGCAAAAAAAAGGTATCTTATCAATTCTAAAAAAAAAAAAAAAAAAAAAAAAATAGCCAAAAATAGGGCAGGGTGTCACAGCCGCTTATTCCGATCAGGACTTATGCAGTTTGCTTGACGGAGTTTGCAGGACCTAGAAACAGAGCGCCTTTTCAAACATTTTATGTGCAGGCTGGTCTAGGTCATCATGTCTTGCCCGAGAAGTAAGTTGCTTTTTTGCTGGCCTCGGTGGCTCAGTTGGCTGCGCCGTCGGACTGGAGACCAGGAGGTTGCAGGTTCAACCCCTGTTGAGGTTGGCAACATTCTTTCGTGGAGATTGATCATGAAATGTTTTCTACGGTCATTCTCTCTCTTCTGCTGATACAGGAAAGGCAGTTGTCAGTTTCTGGCGAAAGAATGTGCACAATACTGGTTAACTGCTTAGAGGACTAAGCTGCCCAGTAAACATGTGGTTAGGTAAACTGACCGTGCTCGACATGACCCCATTGGGTTGACTGGGCCGTAAAATCACAAAGTTACTTTTTTGCGGATCACAAGTCTACCTGTTATTTAATCCCATGCAGTCATATTGACATGCTTGCAGTAACTGTTCCGTCAAGTAAAAAAAAGTACCTTATCACAGATGCGAAAAGGGCAGATCCAGATTAGTGTGTGCATCTGCACGGTCCGATAAGGGTCTATTTTATATATTGTGCAGACTTACAAGGCCTGACATTCTTTATATACAATATTAGCAGTTTTATTATTCTGAGTAGCCTGCGCAGCCAATGGGATGGCGAGTATTTTGTATGAACAAAATAAGATCCATTTTTTTCACAGTTCAAATTTCTAGTAACACCAGTTAATTTCAAAGGGATTATTAAAGTCGCCAATTCTTTTAATGGCCTTTGAAATGTGTTGGCCCAAACTCAAACATTTCACAAAGACAGTAACTGTTTTTGATAGCCACCTATCTGTGCTAATTATTATGGTTTTATCTAATTAATCGATGTAAAAATACCTATAATAATAATAATAATAATAATAATAATAATCGACTTTATTTATAGAGGGTAACACATTTAGTAATCTAGTACTAATCTTCCATGTGGCCCTCTTTTTTCCTGGGTAGAAACCAGTACTAAGCAATGTGGATAAAGTCTCTTGCTCAAGGAAACAACACTTGCAGTTAGTGGGGATCGAACCCGGTACCTCTCGGTCTCGAGTCCGACGCTTTACCACTGCACCACAGCGCTCCACAGTATTGGATTACCTCAGTATTGGATTATCATAACGGTAAACCTTGAAATGGTAGGTCAGGGAAAAATCAACATAGGATTTTTTTCTTGGTGGGAGATTCTGCTTCTTTAGCAGGAGGTCGTAAAGAGAGGAGAAAATTCGGGAGTTTTACACCAGATCGTTACATAAAAGACCAAATGTATGCCCCCACCCCACTACCCCCGGCCATTCCAAGAATGGTGGGAAAGGCATATAGTGTTATCCCTGTCCATCGGTACGCGCGTCCGGTGTTAGCAATTTGCGTTTAAGTTTTTCAGTTGTGTCCTTTTGACACATTTCTCTTTTTTTTTTCAGATAAAGCTTGACATTTCATATGAATTTTCTGCTAGGCAGATGATTCTTATGAAATGCCAGGCCTCATGTTCTCTGAAAAGTAATAAAAATATTTCAAAATATTGTATGCTGCAGTTGTGATAGGCCACATCAGCAATTTTCAGTAAATTATGAAAAGGAAAAAAAAGAAATGAAAATAGATAAATTTCCTTTTTTAATGAAAAAAATTCTTACTTTTTTTTTTTTAGGTTAATAAGCACGGTGTTAATAATAAGCTGCTATCATGGACAAAGCTATCCAGGGGAAGATTCTCCTTGTAGGTGAAGGAGATTTCTCTTTCACAGTAGCTATGGTAACAAAGCTTCCTGAGGTTGGAGAGTGGGAGATCATAACAACAAGCCTTGAAACTGCTGATGGCATTACCAAACATAGAAATGCTACTGAGAATATGGAGCTGTTGAAGAGTAAAGGTAGTTCTTTAACACTTTCACCCCTGAGTTTCTAAAGTGGACTATTCTATCTTTGAATTTGGCACGTCCTTGTTGCAATTAGATGTGTCTGTTAGAAATAAAAAAAACAAAAAAAACCTAATGGCGTAAAGGAATGAAAAAAAACAACAACAAGAAAACAAAAAAACAAAAAAAAAAAAACAAGAAAAATGCCTAAAGGCATTATGGAAGTGTTTTTCCACTGAAGAATGATGGAAACTTATCACTTTGAAAAAAAGTTAACCAAAAAGGTACACCTCTGACGACCCCCGAACACCCGGACTTTGCTTTTTTTAAAGGACAGAATGTTTCTGTGAAAACACTTGTCCAAAAATACAATTTTATCTAAAACATGCTGGTTACTGATGTGTTCACTAGTAAGTATATAGAAGAGGCTCAGCAGCTGAAGCTACAACCTGCATAATATCAAAATATTTTAAAACATTAAGAAGTTAAAGAAGTTATGGAGTGCACAAGAACTTGGCTTAGAAATTAATTCAGGGGAGATAACTAGAAAAAAGAATAAGCAAGAGTTGTCCTTCTTGCATGTGACAATCTTACTTGACCTGATATATGTCCCTACCAAATATTATCAAATATCTCAACAGTATGGGAGTTATGGCCTGCACAAGATTTCGGTTTCAGGGGAGATAAGTACATAACGAAGAAAGTAAGCATTGACTCTCTGGCACGGAACTCTTCTGGTCTTTATCTGTGAATCTACCAAATATTATCGACATATTTCTAACCATTAAGAAGTTATGGAGTGCACAAGAATTTGGCTTAGAAATATGTTCAGGGGAGTAACTAGAAAAAGTAGAGAACAAGAGTTGGCCTTCTTGCATGCAACAGAACACTCCTACTTGACCTGATATATATGTTCCTACCAATATTATCAAATTATCTCAAACAGTATGGGAGTTATGGCCTGCACAAGATTTTGGCTTCAGGGGAGATAAGTACACAATGAAGAAAGTGAGAGTTGTCTTTCTTGCATGGGACATGCCTACTGGTCCTCTTCATCCCTACCAAATATGAAAACAATCCACTGAAGAATAAAAGTAACATATCACTTTGAAAAAAGGTTAACCAAAAGGTAAACCTTATAGGCTTCCGGATAGACAAGTACATAACAAAGAAAGTGAGAGTTGTCTCTTGCACACGCTTCCGGAGAGATAAGCACATAAAGAAGAAAGTGAGAGTTGTCTCTCTTGCATGCGACACGCCTGCTGGTCCTCCACTTCATCCCTAACAAATATGAAAGCAATCCACTGAAGAATAAAAGTAACATTTCACTTTGAAAAAATGTTAACCAAAAGGCAAACTTGGGACGATGCCCTCCCATTTTGACATTGTTTTTTTAAAGGACAGATTTTTGAAAAAACTGTCCAAAAAGTAGAATGGCAAACAGTGCAGAGCCTGATGAGATGGCTCCATTGTTGTTTGCAAAGGAAATTCATAATCTGTGTTGTAATGGAGCTAGGATTGAAAGGGATGATTACCTAGTGAAATGATATACATGGGCAAATTCAGCAGATGACAGATTGATGATATTTTTCTAATTTATTCAGAAAACAGGATTTGATATTTCATGCAAATTGTTCCCCCAAAACAGGATTTAATATTTCATGCAAATTGTCTTCAACAAAGACAGTTTGCATGAAATGTCAAATTCTGTTTTCAGGGAAAAATAAAAAATATTTTAAAATGCTGTCTGCTGGAAATTTTACCCAGCATGCGTTAGCAGATGACATTCTACCAAAAAAGCTAGTTTTACTGAAAATAGGTCTTGGCGAACACGTTTTGTATGGAATGTCAAATCTTCTGATTACAGAAAAAGAAGAGTTGTTCTGTATATACTCTACATATTTGGACTTTCTTTACCATTCATGTACTAAAATTTGAACAGGTTATTTAATTGTCGTGGATGTCTAAATACGGCAGGATGAGTTGGATACCAAGTAGAACCTGATCAGATTCCTGGTTATGCAGCATCTGATTTGACTTTACACTGTCCCAATATTTAGGTAAATATTGTAAATCTGGGGTAACTTTCTCCAGTTCTCTGACACTGGTAAACATATGTTGTAGATTCTCTAGAAGGGCTTTAATTTACAAGGAATCCATGACATGTTTTTTTTATGTAAAAACTATCCTAGAATTATCACCAAATGCTCCTCCATAAATTCTTTGTAAAATCACCAACTTTTGTCACCAGCACACTAAGGTTTGATCCAGCCAATGAACGTTGATTTTTTTTTCAGATTTCTCGTTAGAAACAAAATTATGTTGCGACTTGTGAGTACTCTTTAAAAAAACCTCTCGGAGGTACACCTGTCAGAGTTGCTTCTAATAAGTACCCACAACATGTGGTGTTCATGGAGAAAAAAGAAAAAAAAATATCTAGATACTTGTATCCAGACCCTGGAGGAGCCAGCCTCAGTGACTCAGTTGGATGCACGGCTGAATGGTGACCAGGAGGTCAAAGAGTTTGATCCCCGCCAATTCTGGCAACATTCTGTCATGAAGATTGATCATGAAATATTTTCTATGGCCAGTCTCCCCCTTCCGCTGATTCAAAAAGGGCAGTTGTCAGTTTCAGGTGAAAGAATGTGCACAAGTAGTGGTTAACAGCTTACAGGGCTAAGCCTACCAAGGAACAGTGTGGTTAGGTAAACTGACCTGCTGGACATGACCTTAACCCTTGTCCTGCTGAATAAATTAAGATACCACAACCATTTCTAATTTTCAGCCAATCAAGTAACTTGATCTGGATTTTGTTGCTATAAATTCACATACTTAATGGCAAACAGTGCAGATCCAGATCAGTTGGCTTCTTCAGAAGCCAACTGATCTGCATCTACACTGATTGCAAAGGCAGGGTATATCCGGGTTCAGCAGGACAAGGGTTAATAGTGATGACTGGGCCATTAAACTCCAAACCAACCAAAAAATAGACCTCTAATGTATTATGATTTGGCTGAAATAATGTATAAAAATCTATGTCTTGATAGACATGTGACATGTGATTGTCTTTTAACAGGTGTAAGGCTGATTCTTGAGGTGGATGCAACCAAACTTAATGAACACTGGATTTTGAAGGATGAAAAGTTTGCCAGAATAATATTCAACTTCCCACATGCAGGAGGAAAATCTAACCACAAGAAGAACAGAAAACTTCTCGATGATTTCTTTAAAAGGTACTGGGCATGGTAAATGTCCTAAAATTTTGACCACCAATGTTTCTGACAAAATGGCATATGCAAACAGTGCAGAACCAGATCAGACTGCTCCTGCAGGAGCAGTCTGATCAGTGTCTAAACTGTTTGCTGTTCCACTAAGTATTTTAAGAATCAAGTACATAAAAAGCAGGTCTCATATTTTGAGATCTGTATTTTCTCATTTCAAAAATTGTGATGAGGTCAGTAGGCTATAGGTTACTCTGCAGTACTTTGCCATAGAAGTATTGATAATTGTCCCCCGCCTTTTCGAAGAAAAGTGGAGGGACACTGTTTTTGGCTTTCCGTGGTGCGTGGTTCCGAATTTTTAGTAGGTATCTTGTCCCCTTAACTCCTCCCACAGTTTTTGTCCAATCCTTTTGAAACTTTACAGGTGCTTTAAGGATGGTCTGAAGATATGCATGTGGTTTTTTCAGAATCCTGAAATTATTTTTTATTACTTTTTACACATTTTGAACTTAGACATTTTTTGAGTTCTAATATTACAGAAGTGTATAGGGAGTAGGTACCTTGTCCCCTTAACTCCTCCCACAGTTTTTGGCCGATCTTTTTGAAACTTAAAATGGGCTTTTAGGATGACCTGAAGATATGCATGTGGATTTTTCAGAATCCTGAAATATTTTTGTTTATTACTTTATCTGCATTTTTACATGTAACTTAGACATTTTTTGAGTTCTAATATTACAGAAGTGTATAGGGAGTAGGCACCTTGTCCCCTTAACTCCTCCCACAGTTTATGGCCGATCCTTTTGAAATTTTACATGGGCTTTTAGGATGGCCTGAAGATATGCATTTGGATTTTTCAGAATCCTGAAATAATTTTTTTATCACTTTTTTCGCATTTTTAACTTAGACATTTTTTGAGTTCTAATACTACAGAAGCATATAGGGAGTAAGTACCTTGTCCCCGTAACTCCTACCACAGTTTTAAGCCAATCCTTTTGAAACTTTATAGGTGCTTTAAGGATGGTCTGAAGATATGCCTGTGGTTTTTTCAGAATCCTGAAATTATTTTTTGTCACTTTTTACACATTTTGAACTTAGACATTTTTTGAGTTCTAATATTACAGAAGTCTATAGGGAGTAGGTACCTTGTCCCCTTAACTCCTCCCACAGTTTTTGGCCGATCTTTTTGAAACTTTACATGGGCTTTTAGGATGGCCTGAAGATATGCATGTATATTTTTCAGAATCATGAAATAATTTTTTATCACTTTTTCCACATTTTTAACTTAGACATATTTTGAGTTCTAATATTACAGAAGTGTATAGGGAGTAGGTACCTTGTCCCCTTAACTCCTCCCACAGTTTTTGGCTGATCCTTTTGAAGCTTTACATGGGCTTTTAGGATGGCCTGAAGATATGCATGTGGTTTTTTTTCAGAATCCTGATATAATTTTTTATCACTTTTTCCGCATTTTTAACATAGACATTTTTTGAGTTCTAATACTACAGAAGCGTATAGGGAGTAGGTACCTTGTCCCCATAACTCCTACCACAGTTTTAAGCCGATCCTTTTGAAACTTTACAGGTGCTTTAAGGATTGTCTGAAGATATGCATATGTTTTTTTTCAGAATCCTGAAATTTATTTTTTATCACTTGTTTCCTGCTTCAATACTTAGGTAAGTGATACAGGACCAATGGTCCTCTGGTTAACTTACCCATTTTTAACAGCTCAAATAAAAATAAGGCGGGGACATAAATTACCTATGGAATTTGCTTGTTTTTTCTTATTTATGTTATAGGTCGGGTTTCGCACAACAAAATAAAATATATGAAATATATTAATGTCTTCGTTTTATTTTATGAGCTTAAGTACAGATGTTTCCCAGTTTCAACTCTTTCCCTTTATGGACCTAATTCTCTGCCCTCACAAATAGTCATAATACTAGTACAGCATGTACCATTATGTACTGACCAAATCACTGATGCATGTTTTAATACATGGATCAGTGCATTCGCCAAATTGACGTACACAAGTAAGGTTGATACATGTACTTTGCTGTGTTCATGCTGTGTAATAGTAAATGTGTTTTATATACAATGTATATTTACAGGTCTGTCTGTTTTAAGTACTTGTTAATTAGATAGATATAATATTTGGTAAGGAGTTAGTAACTTCTGTACATGTAGTTTTAATGTATTTTGAAGTGAAACTGCAAGATGGTCTGTTTGAGCATATTTCATAAATCCATACTCATTTTCATAAATCTCATACATGTATATGTTTTCATCTAAAGTAATTCCTTACATCCATTCTTGTTTCATGTATGAATCATATTCATTATTTCATTGTATTCACCATATAGATGTACACTAGTAAGGTTGATGCTTTGCTATGTTCATACTGTGTAATAGTAAATGTATTTCATCATTACGAATACAAGCCTATTCAAATATACTGAAAACTGTACCACCAAAACATGAATATTTTTAGATAAAAGATTCTATTTTTCATATTTCTGCTCAAAACATAGAATGTGGGTTCTCGTTAGAACTGCCTCAGCGAGGCTGTTCTGAGTACCCACAATCTATGTTTTTTAGCAGAAATAAGAAAAATAATGTGTACCCCTGTAAACCCCAGTTTTACTTTATAAAAGTGGGGTTTAAGGGGGTCAACATTATAGAGGCATGTTTTCGTGATGATATAGTTTAACTCATTAGAAGCACCTAGGCAAGGTGCTTCTAATGAGTACCCTTAACACATTATGTGCAATACACAAAAAAGGCCCTTTTGCAATTTGTGGACAACTTAGGTCTGGATCAACATGCTTATCCATGCAGCCTGATCTGGGCATTCTGTGTTTGTCGAAATATACTACAGTATCCTCTGATTCTGTAAGCAGACAGTGAAGACCGAGATCAGCCTGCCCTGCAAATTACATAAGGGCCCTTTTGGTGTGTTGCATATCATGTTTTTATGAAAAGAAAAATATTTTCCTGATATACCCTCTTATCTGGAGCTACGAAATTTCTCATTTCAAAAATTGTAATGAGGCCAGGGGGCTATAGGTTACTCTGCCGTACTTTGTCACATTTACATCTGAATTATTTTCAGGGAATAATCAGATTAATAGCAGTCAGTTAAATGTAGTCATTTCTTGTGAATATCCATATTTACCCCAAACATTCAGAAACCATAACTCATTACTATGCTTGTCCGAAAATTTGAATGACAAATTCTAAAAGGAATGACACTTGAGAGAATGAACACACACACTCATGCACACACACACACACACACACACACACACACACAAATATTTTTAATAAAGTGACATTAACATAAATATTTTGCTTCTTAACCATAGGGGCTGCTTTTAAAGGAAAGAATGTGCTCCAGAGGGAGCAAATTCTTTCCTTTAAGAGTAGCTCCTATTTTAGAAGCGATTCAAGGCATATTTTTTTCAAGATTTTTCTTAGGTAATTCCCCGTTCTGGCGATGCCACTGCACAAAAGAGAGAAAGATGAAAACAGCTGAAATGTAGAAGTTCTCTGGACCAGACTAACATGGAACTAACACCAGCCCTCTAGTGAAGATTATTAAATAGATTTTAAAAGGGATGACCCTAGAAAGCAATGAACCCAAATGAAATAAAGACTACTTACTTTAGGCCAATTAGACCACATCTGTCAATTTTCCCTGATGTGTCTAAAAACTGCTGGATAAATACAGTTAACCCATTGAAAACTGGAGATCCCTAAACAGGTAACTGGCAAACAGTGCAGACCCAGATCAGACGCCGCAGAATGCGGCTTCTGATCAGGGTCTCCACTGTTTGCAAATACATGTAGTTCAACCATTTTTCTTTAGGAATATATCTAGACAATATAGTTTGACATATCTAAAATTGAAAATGGACTATTCCAATATGTAGTGTTGGAGAGTTTATTTGGTCTTTAATGGGTTAAATTAATTTAGACCTTTATCAGATGCCAGAATGTAAGGTCTGTCTGTAAATACAACTTATTAACACGAGTACGAGTTGTCTTCTTCAGACTTTATTCTTTTTTGTGTGTATTTTTGTATGTGCTATATCAAACATAATTTTTATTCCAGTGCAGTACAAGTACTTGAAGGTCAAGGTCAAATATTTGTGACCTTGTGTAAAGGTCAAGGTGGAACTCCTGCTGATAAACCAATGAGAGCCTGGCATGACAGTTGGCAAGTGGTTTCCATGGCAGCTAATGCTGGCTTAATTTTGGTTGCTGCTGATCCATTCAGAGTTGACGATTTTGAAACCTACACATCCACTGGCTTCAGGTAGGTTGTATCATATTTGTCTTTACTTCCTATTGTCCTAAAATTTGAACTAAACTGTGTTACAGTTAATAGCCTAAAATTTCTAACATAAAAATGTTCAGACAAAATGGCCTATGCAAACAGTGTAGACCCTGAGGAGCAGTCTGATCAGGGTCTTCACTGTTTACCATTCCACTATTTGTAAGAAACAACCACATAAAAAGCAAACTTTTGGCTAGAAAAGTATGGAATAAAGTGTTCGAAATTTTAGGACATTTACTATCCTACTTGTTAATATGTCTAGAAACTGCTGGATATGTGACAAACAGTGTAGACTCTGATCAGATGCTGTGGTTTATGGCATTCTTGTGGGTCTATACTGTTTGCTCAGTTTTGTCAAGTGGGAGAGTATGGGTAGATATGGTAGCTGAACACTATCAACCAAGGGGAGCAAATTCTTTCCTTTTGGAGTAGACTGACCCCTTTTAAGAAGGGAGTCAAAAACAATTTTGACAACCTACCCCAGAAATGTTACCAATGCCATTTAATTTTACTTTTGTTGTAGGAGTTTGGATAAAGGTTTTCACACTGAAAATGCAGTAACACATGTGTTTGAGATGGCAGATTCAATGACGATACCTGATAATATTGATGATGTTGCAGTGACAGTTGAAGATAGGATCTATAAGTGCTCAGCGTACATCTACCATAAACTTCAAATTCTCAGGTATATTGAAAAAATAGTATTAAAGCTGTAATAGAGTTCATGTTTTTTTTTGTTCCCTAAAAAAAGCATCCAAAAGATGGCCAAGTAGTCAACTCTCTCGACTTCAGATCACAAGATTCCGGGGTAGAATCTCGCTGGAGATGGAATTCAGTTCATAACTGTATGGATTTTCATTGCACAAAGCCTTTCTTTACCACCCTTCTATCATCTTGATATGACTGTGTTGAAAGGGATGTAAAACATCAAATCATCATCATTTTAGCCATAAATATGCCAAATTCCAGGATTTTCGAAAACATGTATGAGGTTCATTTTGAGGCTCACTGGACAAAAACTTGTTAGTGACTCTGGTCCAGAGAACTTTGACCTTTCAGCCATTGTCATTTTGTATGCGTGTGTGTACATTGCTCTCGAGGGTCAATCCTTTTAGAATCTAGAAATTCCTTGATTTTTGAAAATTCATATGTGGGTCACTGGTGAGACCTGATTGGCCAAAACTTGCTAGTCTGGTCCACAAAACTTCGACACTTCAGCTATTTTTTTCACTTACGTCATGATGTGTGTGTGTGTTCATAGCTCTCAATCTGTTTCTTTCTATCAATTGAAAAAAGAAAAAAACAAAAACAAAAAGGAACAACACTTCCATGACTACGAACAGTAGTCATGCTAGTATTGTTGGCTTTTTTTTTTTGTTGTTTTTTCATCCCATATCTGTTTACTTTTGGCACTTTTTAGGCTGTTAAAATCATCACATAAAAATTAACAATGTTATTCTTGTATTTCACAGAAAATAAGGCTGGACTTTTCATTCAAATTGTCTCTGGAATAAGGCTTGACATTTCATTCAGAAACCTATAGAACCCAGTGTAGTTCATTCCTCTATGAACGCAATGGATCACGCGAAGTGACGTGACGTCAAAACAACTGACGCTTTTGGAGATTTGATTGGACGCTGCTACTGTTGTGATGACGTCCCCGCTCTTAAGCTATCCAAATATAATCTGCCTGCCCTTAATGCAGCCTGCAATGTGAAGTTCTCTCAAAGGTACGCAAGAAAAATAATGTAAATATAAGTAATGAACTTGATTTTTTCCGGAATTTATTGAGGTATGACCGCAGTGGGTCGCGTGCAAAGTGAATGAACCCTGAATATGACCGCAGTGGGTCGCGTGCAAAGTGAATGAACACCTTGGGGGTTCATTCACTTTGCATGCGACCCACTGAGGTCGTACCTCAATGAACTTCAAAAAAAAATAAAATTCATTTCTTAATTGATCTCCACTTTTTGCTCAGGCCTGTCTGTCCCAATATTTCAGGTTATGACGTATAATTCCCTGCCATTGTGTGAGAAAATGGACCTTATAGTTTGTGTGGCCAGGAAAGACTCCGAGGCACTATTCACAACACACATTTCTGTGGAGAATTAAGAAAAGTATTTATCAGGATTCATATCTGGATTATTCATTTCTTTCTATCTTAGTTTTTGATTTTTTATTTCAGGGAAATAGAAGTTGACATGAGCCATCCATTCAAACTTACCCTTCAATATTTGACAAAGTTGTTCTTAAAAGAGGAGTGCCTGAGACAGGTTGTATCTGGCAGTAGACAAAATAAACCATGCTATGTTGCAGAAAGTAGCTTTAAATCTTCAAGCAGTGTTTTTGAAAGTAGACTGGACTGTATGTGTAAAAATGAGGTTGGCATTGCAGTCAACAATTTGTATTCTAGTAATTTTCATATACAACGGGATAAACTGGAGACAGAAAATGACTGTCAAATAGACAACTGTTTAACTGTACCACATAAGTTCTTCAGTATCACAAAAGAAAGTGGTTGTTGTGGTTGTAAGGACGGTGGTCATATCCTTTATTTAAGGACATCTCTTGCCGACACATTTTCAGTTAGAAATATTTCCTTAGAAAACTGGCCACTTATAGACAGTGGTCCTGTGTTTAGACCATGCCTTATCAAATTTGGTTGTTTACCAGTACAATATCACATGCTGCTGGTCTGGCAAACCTTGTGTACTGAAAACAACCAATATGGTACAGAAGAAGAAGTAGGGACAAACAAGCAGGAGTCAGCTGAGAAAATAAGAAGTGAAAAGATTTGTGAAAATTCTGATGGGGTTAGTGGAGACAGTGTTAAGTGTCAGAATGCACACAAAATATTCAAAGCATATTTAGTTGAAAAAACAATAAAAAAATTGAAAGATTTTCTAGGTGAACACTTTCTCATTAAGTTTACTGAACATAATTTGGAAAATAGCATTAAAGTTCTTGATGAAACGAGATTTGAAACAGGTTATAACGTTTTGGGGTATTTTCTGACATCTCTTGATTCTGAAAAGTCTGACTGCATTCCTATAGGAGAGTTAATAGAATGCAAAAATGAAATGTTAGAGAAACAGTTTAGACAGTTGGCACTCTGTTTGTACATTGATGAAATAGCTGCTTTCAAACTAGGAATCAAAGATAAAAGACTTTTTTATTCTTTAGAAAAACATGTAATGCAGCAGTATGTAAAATTAGATTTCATTAATGGACCTTCACTGATGAAAGCTCCAAGTTTGTATCCAATGAATTTTATTCATGATATGAGTTTCTGGGAGAATGAGACAGTAGAATTTGATGAGATGAAATTTTGTGATGTGATAAGGAATGTAGCTGGTGATGTTGTTTATAGTGTTGAACTGATAGACAGGTACAAAGACCCTGGTACAGCAAGGTATAGTCGTTGTTACAGGATGTCATTTCAGTCCTCAGATAAAACACTGAGCTATGATACCTCATGGAAATTACAGAGTCTAATCAGACTGGAAGTAGAAAAGAATCTAAAAATAACTTTGAGATGATTTTTATTGTGTGTACATGCAAATGAATTTTAGAATTATTTTGCATGAAAAGAATTTAAAATTATTTTAAGGTGATTTTTGTTGTGTTAACATGCATATGATTTTTATCAGAGGAATTATTTTGCATGAAAAGACTCTGAAAATAACTTTTAAGATAATTTTTAGTTGTGGTTACATGCATATGAATTTTATTAAAGGAATTATTTTGCTTGAAAAGAGTCTAAAATAATTTAAAATTGATTTTTGTTGTGTCTACATAAATTTATCAAAGGAATTGTCAATCTTTAATTCCACTTATAAATTTTTTGATAGTAAAGAAACTGTGATATGCATTATAGACCTAGGTATTAAAGATATTTTTTTACCAAGAAAAGAAGGAATAATATTGATATATTTCTGACTTCTTCACACAAAAAAACATCTTATGGGTACTCATCTTGCCTAGAGGTGTGGTGCACAAAACTTTGCTATATGATCTTTTGTACATATTGTTTTTCCGACTGGAGACCAGGAGGTCGCGGGTTCAACCCCTGCCGAGGTCGGCAACATTCTTTCGTGGAGATTGATCATGAAATATTTTCTACGGTCATTCTCTCCCTTCCGCTGATTCAAGAAGGGCAGTTGTCAGTTTCTGGCGAAAGAATGTGCACAATACTGGTGAACCGCTTAGAGGACTAAGCCTGCCCAGTAAATGTGTGGTTAGGTAAACTGACCGCGCTCGACATGACCCCATTGGGTTGACTGGGCCGTAAAACCTCAACACAAACAAACATATTGTTTTATCCATATCACTAAAGGCTGTTTTGATGCATATGTTCTGTCATCCTTGACAGGTACTATTATTAAAAGCTATAAAAGTAGAATTTTAGTTGATTGTTTTTGGTGGCTTTCTAATGCAGATGTGATATAGGTGTCCAGCTTAAATCCCTCCATTTGGTTGTGCATCCATTTGTTTATCTGTCTCCAAATTTGCCTCAACCCTGTCATTTATGTCAGTTATACCTCTTTTGCCTAGTCATCTTCCTTACCCTACATTGTCTCCCTAAAATGGACTATGATTTTATATGTAGTATGATTTTATGATATAACCTTTTTTTTTCACAGTCATGATTTTGTCTAGCTGTAGCGTTTAGCTCCATTTCTGATTAACACTAACCCTTACAATCATCTAAACAATTTAAAGCTCACAGAGGAGTTTAACCTTTTCAAAGCATCACGAAAACATGCCGATATAATTTTGACCCCCATAAACCCCACTTATATGTAGTAAAACTGGGGTTTACAGAGGTATATTATTTTTCTTATTTTTGCTCAAAAACATAGATTGTGGGTACTCTTTAGAACCGCCTCACAGGTACACAGAGGCGGTTCAAACGAGCACTCACAATCTATGTTTTGAGCAGGAATATGAAAAATATCAGAGTTTTTTATGTGAAAATTTTCAATTTTTTTGTAGGTGAAATTTTCTATATATTTGAATAGGCGTGTTTTCGTAATGGGCTTAAGTAAAATCGAACAGAATATAGAAAACTAACTCTTGGATGAAAACCGTTTAAGAATGATAACAACATTAAAATATGCTGTGTATTCCCCTTGTTAACTCACCTTAGCTATGCTCAGGATGATCTGTAGTGATCACTTTTTACCTGTTGTCCATCTGTCCAGTTGTCTGCCCTTTAACACTTTAAAATTACAACTCCTCCAAAGCCACTGAAGCAGTTTGTCCCAAATTAGGTAGGAATGTTGCTTGGGTAGTGGGATTTAAAAATAGCTAAAATTATGGTGTTCTGCCTTTTTATTATTATTAGTGGTTGCTATGACAACTGAAAGGTCCCACAGACATCAATAAAACCGAGACTCCCATTTTCTTATCTGTATTGTGTTCTTTCTTTTGGCAATCGTTTTGACGTTTATTATAATGGGAAAATGGTTAAATTGCATTTTCTCCATAACATTCCAAAGGCAATCTCTTTGACGTTTGTTATAATGAGAAAATGGTTAAATTGCATTTTCTCCATAACACATGAAGTGATATGAACCATATTTGACAGTTGAGATCATTTGATGTTTGTCTGCCTAGTTTTGGGGTTTTATGACCAGTGGCCATTGTTTGTTTGCCATGGCAAAATGGTAGAATAATTAATTTATTACGCATCAACAGGGAAAGAAGACCCCGAAGCACCAGCAGAGAAATAAGACCATGTGAAACACCAGCAGGGTAAAAGATTATTTTGCGCACAAACAGGGACAGAAGATTCTGTTGTACACCAAGTCACTTTAATTACCCTTTGATGTTTCTGAGAGGTATGGATAGAATGACAAACGATGTTGATCCTGATCAAACTGCTCCGGATCTACACTGTTTGTTCAAATCTATTTGTCTGTATATTTAGCATATAAATATGGTAACACAGATATTTTTATCCTAATAACAATTTTTGAGAAAACATGAAAAAAGACAGGTTTCAACAAGGAGAAGTAGGTTGGGTAGGTTTACCCTTTACACGTTTTTATATGACAATGTCTTGAAGCAATTAACCAGACTGAGTTGGCCATGCCTCAAGACATAACTGTAGTAGCATAGCTCACTGTAGCATTACTATGACTGAAGAAACATTGTTATGTGGTGCATTGGAATATTATAGCCACAGTTTGTGACTACAGTGTTCATACCGGATGTGTGCTGGTGTATTGCTGGTGTATTGCCATGTTGTGGAGCACCAATGTAAGTTCTTTCTATTTACAGGACTTACATTATGAATATCCCTAATATAAACCCAGATTGTGTCAGTGGGACTGAAATGAATAACCAAATTATTCAAACTCCGAACAGTGACCAGTAACAAAGAAACTATACTTTAAACATGGATAAACCATGGAAAAAGAAATTAGGGGTATGTAATGTTGAATACAAAGTAAGGTCAGAGTTCAAAGGGAGAGAAATTACGTGTTTGAATTTTCTGCAGCTATGTATGAACTCTTTTGATCAGCCCTCATTCAACACATTTACAACATTAAAGATGGCTGTAATGTAAATACTATGGCTGTGTGTAAACGTATAGATAAATCGTGAGCAACCGTTTGAGTCTATGGTCAAAATTTATCGTAAATTAAGTAACAGACTAAAGTATATTAATATATTATACAAAATCCGAGATCATGGTAAATGGTTGAGAAGCACATAGATTTAACTTTGAGTATACAAAGTATCTAACTCAATTTGAAGTAATGAAATTGTAAATCAGTTAGACGAGGAGTATTTGACTACAGTTCCAGAATGTCTGAGATGAATAGTGAGCAATAAGACAACGCATAGAATGATTATAGCATTAGTAATGCAGTTGTACCAAAAGTTCATGCTGGGGTGGTCGGGTGGTGCGAAGGTGTCGTGTATCTTACGTCACCGGGGCGTCCAACTGATATTGGCTTACAGTTGGGCAAGGCCTGCTATCCTTGTAGCAGGTAAGGGTAGATGGGGAATATTTTTATTTCTTCTGTTTCTTCACTTTTATTCCTGTTCCTTTCTTCCCAGTCCCTCTCTTTAATCTCTTCTACTATCTCTTCTATCACTTTTCTCCCTTTCTCTGGGAGACGACACAAAATGACCCACAAGGGTTGATGTGTCGTTAAACTCCAACACAATCAAAAACCTGGCGTAGACTTAGCAGTCTCATGGCTCTGCGGAGAAGTCCGCAACCAGAGGCCATAAATGAGATAAGAACGAGAACCCAATTCCTTGCCCCAACTGTACCAGGGTGGTAGATCTTGATGGTATATTTTGTGATCGGTGTGAAAATCGGTTCCATTTTTAATGTGAAACGTTAACGGCAGAGGATGCTAGGAAGCATCATGCTTCTACTGTCTGTCATGTATCCATAGTGGACTATGCGAAGATGTTTGGTGATTTTGTAACCCTTGCATCCGAAAAGAATACTTTAGAAATGTCCCCTGCTTGTCAATTGAAAATAATCGCGCCAAAACAGTCGACTGTGTAGTATGTGACTCCCCGTGTGATCAAACGCATTGGAAGCATGTAATCGAGGTAACTAACTCCGTAAGCCGAGACAACCCAGCAGGCCAACACAACCTGGGGATGGGAAGGTGGGGGGTGGGGTGGGGCTGGGGGTGGCAGTATCTGAGTATGGTATCTTCCCTAGCTGCTCACAAGCTGGTGATGGGACCATAGTATTCATGAAACGGAGAGGCTGAGGTGCAAAAGTTTTTTAGATTGACCAAAATGATTTGAATAAAAGAATTCCTCATCCTCTGGCGTGAACCTCAGCCATAAAATAAGAAATAGGGACCTAAAGGCTCCATCCTCAAATTCAGCCAATGCTACGGTAACTTTTCATAATATTCAAGTACAGTAAACTAACAGGGAACCTTGTCCTCAGTCGGCCTCTCTATCAGATCCTGCATCAGTGCAGTCGGAGGACACTTGGCTGAAAAGAATGGGGACAAAAGCGGGCAAACGACCTAAAAATGGGATAAACAAAAGCTGAAAGATACTGAACAAGAGGAACAGCTGAAATTAGCTTGTTCCCTCATTGGAAATCTAGAAAAGGAATTTATTGAAATAGAAAACTCATATATATACAGTCGACTCTCGTTATCTCGAATTCCAAGGGACTCTCTGAAATACTTCGAGATATCCGTACCTCGACATATCAGAGTTGCAGAATTGAGGAAAAAATAATTCGAATAACCACATTTAACAAATATTGGACTTGAAGTTAGAGATATATTGAAAATATTGTGGAAAAGAGGAGAAATTGCTCCGAGCAATTTCTCCTCTTTTCCACAAATATTTTTTTTACCTGTTGTTAGATTTTTATATTTAGGCAGGGACCAGATTTTCACTTCGAGATAAGCGGTTATTCGAGATAAGCGAGGTCGTGATAACGAGAGTCAACTGTATATATGAGAGAAGGAGCATAACATCTAACAAAAAATCTTTTTGGTAGCACTGGATCCAGAAAGGATGCTAAATGATAGGCGTTAAACTATATGTTGAGAGTTAATCATTAACAGTTATATATATATATACATATATATATACATATATATATATATATATATATATATAGTGTGTGTGTGTGTGTGTGTTGGGGTGGGGGGGGCTCTTGTAGAACAGAGAAACAAACCGTAGTAATCGGGATACAACAGTAAATGTAGAGAATACATCTCTACCCTCAAACAGTACTCACCATGTCACGATACATGCTCAGTGCTCGAAATCTCAGAGTCGACCTTAGGAGACAATTTGCATATATCAGAAAGTAGTATTTGTGAACAAAATAAGAAAAATATTTTTCAAATTGTCGTCTGCTTGAATTTTTACCTAGCTTGTTAAGCGTTAACTATCAAACGTGTGTTGAGGGACCTTTAAAGCCTGCATTTTGAAGTACATTTGTATTATACATGTTTACGACGTCGCTAAATCAAAATTACTGAGACTGCTAATGGGGCGGTTACCTGAAGTTCTTTTAACCTCTAGAACTGAGTCCCTTTCGTCCCTTTCGGTGTTTAGAAGGACCGCGGCTCAGGTTACACTTTTTACCCAACCCTGCAGATTTAGCGCGTTTAATTGGAGTATTCATATTCGTCCGTCGGTATTGTACCGAATATGATTAAAATATTATTAATATATGTTTGTTTGTTTGTTTGTTGTTTTTTTTTTTCAAAAGTTTGGTTTTCTTTGTTTTTGTATATTTGCTAGTTATAAACATCAGATTGTATAAGGCTAATATGCTTGAATGCAGAATTTAGCGTTATCAGCGTCAGCAGGGAACTATTTGTAAGGTAGTTATTAGGTTGATAGTAATAGGAGAACGGATTTTCGAAATCTGGTATGTTAAATCTGGTGGCGGTTTGGCAACCGCCCCAAAACATTAAAAGCAGTTCAAGGTTACATACTGATGTTGGAGCCTCTATGCGTCGAACAATCGTTTTTAACAACATTGGAACCCAAGGTAAAGATTTGGTACAGGTAAAATCAATTAGCCCCACCGCTAGGTTTTCCTTACTACTGACCGTTCTAAGGCGGCGGCACCGTTGTTTGTTCAGTGTGTGGCTACACGCTGCGGGGCGTTTGTCGTGTTTTGTCCCGGTTGTAGTCCCGGTTGTCGTCTTATTATTGTTTGAAGTGGATCCTGTCTAGCATTGTGATCGTCTTTTTGGGGAAATGGTTGCTTTGCTTTCGTTTTCTTTGGTTTATGAGTGTGTACTGTATGTCTTGGTTTGTTGGTTCTTCCTCTTGGTGTCATTGGTAGGCTATGTTTTGTTATTGTGTCCCTCCCTCAACATATTCTATACTATTTTACAGCTGCTCTCACATTGATTCATCTGTGCTCCAAATTATAATCACGCTCCTAGCCATTACAGTTTTTTTTGGGTCAACCCAAAAATACTAAAGAATCGAGATAATATTACTGTTGTCCACGTGACTATCGCTGGCCAATAATGTTAATCCACGCAAAAAACGTTTGTACGAAATCCAGGTAACGGTTATTTATAGCCGCGCTATTCATGTCGCTGTGACGTCAGAGTGCTGTGTAAAGAGGGTTATCTGTAAAACCTGGACTGGGCTTAGTGCTGGGACATTAGGAAACAGTGCAGACCTAGATCATACACAGCCGAACGCGGGGTCTGACCAGGGGCTTCACCGTTTGCTTAATTAAAGGAAGTTTAGGGTTAAATGAAACAGTCTTAAGACCCATTTCAGAATAATTTTTCCAAGCCTACATTCAGAGACAATTGACCCACCAGTGCTGTCAGTGCTTTGACTAGGAAACTGACCTACAGACACGGGGTATATATAAAATTGACAAAGTCAGTGAAAACAATGAAAGGAACCGTTTGGTAAAGAATTCTACCGTTTGTCATGCATTTAATATCTTTAAGCTACATTAACAAGTAGTCAAGTGTATTTGTATAAATTGTGGATTAATGCTTACCCCTTAAAGCGCCAAGCAAAATTTGCAGCAGACAACATTCTATTATTTTTTTTTTCCAGAGAAAAAACAAGTCTTGACATTTCATGTGAATCGTCTGCCAAAACGATTCACATGTAATGTAAAGACTTGTTTTCTCTGAAAAATAAATAAATAAATAAATAAAAAATTGTCGTCTGCTGCAGTTGTGATTGGCGCTTTAAGGGTTAAGCGCTTAAGCAAACTTGTAGCAGACACATTTGTTGCCGTCGAAAATAAGGATTTTTATGTAATGTGAATTAATCGTCTGCTAGACAATCGAGCAATACGAAACAAAAGACAACAAGAAAAGCAAAAACGACAATAAAAAAAGTCTCTGCTGCAGTTGTGATTTCAGCTTAACCCTTGAAGCGCCAAGCAAAATTTGTAGCAGACGACATTCTTTTTTTTTTCCTTCTTATTTTTCAGAGAAAACAAGTCGACTTTTCATGCGAATTGTCTGCCAAGCAGACGATTCACATGAAATGTCGAGACTGTTTTCTCTGAAAAAAAAAATGACGTCTGCTGCAGTTGTGATTGGGGCTTTAAGGGTTAAAGGATTAAACACGGAAATCAGTCAGGATTCCGAACAAGGTATAACTTCATTGACTCGGAACACCGATGGCTCGTTTACCATGGCTAATTCGAACTCGTTTTCGAACCCTTGGAAATTCTTCTGATAGCTCAAGGAAACAAATATTTAGGGCTATTTTAGAGATTTGTCTAATTTCATCATGGAAATATATGTTGTTTGTATTCATTAGAATCACCTCACCGATGCGATTCAAATAGGAACACAACATACCATTTTTTTAGACGACGGGAAAGGCATGCCTAAATTATTCCCATTTCTTCAGATCATAATGAACCCTCTGGTTCGAACTACCTATGTCCGGAACAAATTTACATGGTCCGAGATGTTCGAGATTTTAAGTTTAATAGTACTTAGATGATGAATTTCTTGACTGCCTATCTTGTGGAAACGGAAGGTGAATGGATTGACAAATATTGACAAATATTTTGTAGCTGTTAGACTTTGCAGAAAGGAAGTTACCTTCCTATTATTGGAAACCTTTCAAAAAATGGGCGCTACTCTTACACGCACATGTCAGAATTAATTCCCTTGAAAAGAGAAAGAAAGAAAAAAAGGGGTAGGGGAAGAGAAAGGATCATAAAAATGTTCCCATATTTCATCACAATTCAGTTTTTGTTTTCATTTTTTTTTTCTTAGAATCACTGATCCCATTCAAATTTCTTGAAAGTAAGTTCTGCGTAAGACGGAGCTCTGTGTGTGTGTGTGTGTGTGTGTGTGTGAGGGGGGGAGGGGGAGCAGACTTTAAATGGGTAATGAAGTGTCCGATACGATATTGTATTACGATGCGTTAACTTTTTTATATTTATTTATTTATTTTTTTTTTTTTTTTTGCACAAAATATGTGTTGTTAATGCTTAGCATGTTGGGTAAAAAGGTTCAGCAGATGACAATTTGAATTATAATTTTTTTTTTTTTTTTCAGAAAATAGATTCTGGCAATTGATGCAAATTGTCTCCCCAGAGAGACAATTTGCAAGAAATGTCAGAGCCTTCTTTTGAGGGGGAAAAATAAATATATATATATATATATATATATATATATATATATATATATATATATATATATATATATATATATATATATATAAAAGTGCATTATGCATGTATCATGAAGTATCGGTCGATACTAAGCATCAGTATCGTGATACAATATCATCAGAAAAATATATATGATATATCGATGCTTTGATGATATCGCCCCAGCTCTAGTTTGAAATTTACATATATATGACCAAAATAATTGGTGGTCAGTGGTGGACATTTACTTGATAGTCAGTGGCGGACATTGACACAAAGTTTTAGGAGCGAACAAAAGGATCTGAATATTGTTATTTTATTGCATAGTTCTTTATTGTCGTTTTACATAAAACCAAGTTCGATGTGATTATTTTATACTGTTGTAACTGAGGCATTAAGGGTAAATTTACATGATGTGACATGTCAATTCTTGATCCTTTGTTCAAATACATATACTTGGTCAATAAAACGTCTTTAGCATCTTTGTTAGAAAAACCTTAAAGGGACAGATTAATTGCAGTTTTAACGTAATTCTTATCTTTACAATAGAAATGGTTTCACACGTCTAGTCTAAGCATGCTTTAGGGTAATGACTTCTGCTTTGCTCTTGCGCAGAGAGTCTAGTTATACGAGAATTAGATTTTAGATTGCAATAAAGAAAGATCGAAATAATGTAGTCTCGTTGTGGTCGCCGCTCGGCGGACCATAGATCTGACCCGTCGCACTTGTACAAAAAAAAAAAAATCTGCATCTAGTTTTTGCTGTTTCGAGACTTTGTAAATAATATGGATTTTTGAGAATATAATGTTAAAGTATTACAAATACCTCTACATTGGAAATAACTATTCTGTGGTTAGGTAAAATGACTAATAGGATGACTGGGCCGTAAAACTTCAAATCGGTCACTGATATTACTTCGTCGAAAAGGCGAAAAATATAGACTGCCAAATGTGGGAACCAGATTCCCACAAAACCCTGGTTCCCACAAAATGTTTGCATCGCCAGAATAATGTAAATAAATCGTACATAAATACCGGTAGTCGGACACCTTAACACCTTACCATATTTGTGCTAAACTTTAAGCGTCCAATTCTATACTACCTGTGGATTTGTCTAAAGCTTTTGAATGAATGACAAACAGTGTAGTCCCTAATCAAACGCCGCGTTCTGATCTGTATCTACATTGTTTGTTCAGGCCTGTCTGCCATACCACTTAGAGCATGGTATTCTGTATGATTTAAGAAGACTACATTATCAGGTTAGTCAATACGCCATTCAAGTATGTCTCTTGAGTCACTAGTCATTTTAGTACTCCCGTTTTGCACTCTTGGAGATCGTATACTCAAGATATGACATAATGCAGATAAGGCCGACACAGGTATCTCGTACATACTAATGTTGGGCCCCAACGCCAGGAAGTAGTTGTGGTCATGGTACCCAAGTCATAATCCAAACTCATAAATCGGATATTTGCGCCTCGAGACTTGCGCCCAGCGAAGATTCTGATTAGCCTGCGAATTCGCACTGTCTAATCGGAATCATCACTGGCTGCATTTGGGATAGCCGTTAGTGCAGTTTCTTCATGCAGACAGCAATGACTGACCCGACTGCGAGGATGCGCATTCTGATTTGAGTCTTAATTGGGCGCACTTGTCTAAAGGTACGTTTTCTCACTTTTCGGCTCAGATGTTTCTGGAGTCACACTAGATGTTTGCAATACCCATGTTTTGCATTTCTTGAGTCTGATAGAATCTTCACTGGGCGCATTTTGGATAGCTGAGGATGCAAAGGTCCTCCATGCAGATAACGAAGACTGATCAGACTGCGAGGATTTGAGTCTTCGTTTAGAGCACATATAAGAAGGCACAGTTTCTCACGATGTGTAACGTACGAAAAAAGCCCTTGTACCATATACGAACAGCGCCATCTGATTAAAGTCTTCGGCTTCCGTTTTTTTCTTGATGTTTGTTGCAGTGTTGTATTTATTCTCAGTATTGGGACAGAAAGACCTAAGCAAACAGTCCTAGCTAGCATTCTTTATAAATCTATAGCGGGCCGTTATCGGCCCGTCAGCTACCCTGACGGGCCGATAACGGCCCGCTATAGATTTATAAAGAATGCTTACTGAGTGTATACCCAAATCAGACGCGGCGTTTGATCTGGATCTCTGCTGTTTTCCAGTCACCCAGCAGGGTGTAGTCAAATCACTGGTAGTATTAAACGTTGTTCATTTAAGGACAGGCTAAGCAAACAGAGTAGTCCAAGATCAGACGCCGCAAAACGCATGCAACTCATCTAGCAGTTTCTCGACAAATCATAGTAAGATCAAATGGAATAGTTCAAATTCCAGAATCAAAGCTGAGAGTGCTGATTGGGGCGTTTGCCTGAAATCTTACAGGCCTCAGAACTGAATTGGATATACGCTGAACTTAAACGAAAGGACCATAAGGTCCTGACCACTCTCCTGGGCCTAGAGACCGTCATGGTTATGTGCGTTTTGGTCATTATGTTTCCGATGTGAACTTATGACCTTTTGTCGTCATAAAGTTCATAAGTTTTTAAGTGACTACAATCTCAGTTCTGAGTACTGTTTGCCCATACAATAGCATAAGGAATCAAGTTTGAACTGGATAATGCCAAGAGCCGCTGATGCTTCAGTAATATAAAGCTACACAAAAATGTAATCCTGCTGATTTAAAATTTCGTCCTGATTGGTTCAGTAATCATGTTCTCCCATATATTTGTAGTGTAGTGTAATACTTAACTTTTTTTGGCTTAAACATATTTATTTTTGATAATATTTGTACATTAATGCAAACAAACAGAGTCATTATAATACACAATAGGATCAGAACGAAAGCAATTGCTTATTTAGTTCCTTTCCTGTTTCAAATATCAATTAGTTAAACTAACATATAGCAGCAAATACTTTACAAGTAAACATTCAAACGGGAAATGACATATATAGACAGTATACGTTTAAGCGGTAACTACGTGGAAATACAGATACAGCAAAAGTCAAATGGTAAATAAAATAAAGGATGAAGAAGGATAATAATAATGATAGTAATAATAATAATAAAACAATGAGTAGTGAGAAAAGAAATTAGTGATATATTGACTCATACCAGACATTGAGATAGACATTGTATACATGGTTCATATCTGATTAGATAAAGCTATCACAAAAAGATAGACCATAATAGTGTATTGAAAAAGAAAAAGTGAAAGTAAAATAATGACAAAATGCATACTATGTGATCAAAAGAAAGTTATATCCTACACGACAGTACAAACACTACACACATACTGGAGCCAGGACAATGGCCGAAACCAGGAACAGGCATGCAATGCTTTATGGTCCAGATGAGGAGGTCATTGATACATGTTTTAAAATAGTGATAGCTTCGAGAAATAAGAAACGGAACTGACTCTAAAAGCGCTTAAGTACTACTTTGAATGTACTTCTGGAGGGCTTCGAATATAGCAACATTTGTTTCATATGACATTGATTCGTCACCGCATATGAATACCTTCAAGGTAATGTCGCAGAATTGTGAAACTGATACATTTGATTTCTGTGTTCACGGTATAATAGACAGGTCATCAAGAAGTGTTGGGCATTTTCAACAGAGCCAGAGTTACATGTGCAAAGGGGACTTTCAGAGATGTTTTTAAGAAATAAGTCATAGTTTAAGGAACTACATCCAGTCCGGAGCCGTGTATGTAATATTTGATTCTTTCTAGTTCCCGGGTACGTTTACCTTTTGCTGCGACGTAAATTATTTGAATGACTATGCTATCTGTGTTTCTGCTTTCAAGGGGAAGACCGTTTCAATCCCTAATGACAAATGGCAGAAAAGAATGGAAGTAAAGACTTGTTCTTGTGTCAATAGTTTGTATGTCATTAGCATTTCACAGACTATATCTGGAGACATTGCCGACTAGTGGTGGAACAAGAGACGATAGATAAGGAGGAGTTATATGGTTACACATTTTGTAGAATAAAGCTAGTTTGTGCTGTTTTCGTGTTGTCCAGAGTGTCCCGACCTATTTCTTCATAAAGTTTTTGAATACTGACTGCGTGCTGCTTCAAGTTGAATTTTCGCTAAATCTTGTTTTTCTTGCAGCGTACAATTATCCCAGATAGTATCATCATATTCAATAACTGGCCGTATTAAAGAAAAATATATTGTTTCTAAAGATTTCCTATCACGTTTAAACTTAGGTCGTCTCATTTATTCTGGTCCAAGCTTTTCCTTTTATGTAATCAATATATTTATGCCAAGTACAGTTATTTGATAGAACAATTCCAAGATGTTTGTATGTATCCACTTGTTTGATTTCTTGATTAAGCATGTGGACAGGAGGGTGATTTGGTCTGTTTGTTTTCCGTGATTCGAGGAATGATTCTGTTTTAATAGGATTAAATTTTACTAACCAGATTGCTTCTCATCGATCAATTCTTCCTGGGTCTTTGTTTAAGATTTGCGCAGCAAGTTCGGGAGTTTCACTAATGATAAAAAGACTCGTGTCATCTGCGAAAAGACAGATGCTTGCTCTTATATCAGTTACAATATCATTGATATACAAGAGAAAAGGTAAAGACCCAAGAATAGATTCCTGATTCACTCCAGCACTCCAGCATAAATGAAGTTCCATTTTGACTTACCCCCAGGCAAAACATCTCTTAGTTTACGATTAGTGAGATAGGTTTTGAACCCCTCTAACAGGCAACCAGAGATTCCTGCAGCTCTAAGTTTATGAATGAGGTCGGCGTGCCATTCTGCCTGACACAAGGTATTGTATAAGTAGGTAAGTTGATTGACAGTCGAGTCTCCGTGTGTGAACCCCGATTGAAAAGGAGTTAATATATTGTTCTCTAAGAATTGATTATGTAAGTGTTCAAATGATTTGTCTATGTTACTTAAAAGAGAAATTGGACGAAGGTTTGATACAATAGAAAGGTCACCGCCTTTGGGTACAGGAGTAACATGTGCTTCTTTAGACGAGTCCGGAACCTTTCCTACACGTAAAGAAGTATTGAAAAAAAGTCGATAAAGCCGGTGAAATTCTCTGGCAATTTCACGAAGAATACGATTATTGATGGCGTCAGGTTCGGATGATTTGCCGAGCGGGAGGCAGCGCAAAGCTCGACTTCATCTGGAGTAATGCTTATAGAGTCAAGATTACTATGGACAGTGGGAAGGTATGTCAGGAAGAACTTCAAGAACTGTCTGATCGCGAAAGAAGTCATTAATAATGTTTGTTTTCTCGTGATCGTCAGAGTATACAGCCGGCCTCAGCGGCTCAGTTGGATGCGCCGTCCGACTGAAGACCAGGAGGTCGCGGGTTCAACCCCCGCCGAGGTCGGCAACATTCTTTCGTGGAGATTGATCATGAAATATTTTCTACGGTCATTCTCTCCCTTCCGCTGATTCAAGAAGGGCAGTTGTAAGTTTCTGGCGAAAGAATGTGCACAATACTGGTTAACCGCTTAGAGGACTAAGCCTGCCTAGTAAACGTGTGGTTAGGTAAACTGACCGCGCTCGACATGACCCCATTGGGTTGACTGGGCCGTAAAACATCAACACAAACAAACAGAGTATACAACGCCATTATACTCGAGTGGAGGAATAGAGTATTTGTAGTTAGGTGAAATAAAGGATTTTAAAACAGTCCACCGTTGTTTAGAAGAAATCGAACCGATTTTTAGCTTATCGGCAATATTATCATGAAAGGCTTTCTTAGATTCGCAAATCTTAGAATAAACCTCTCTCCTCAAATGTTTGAATCTGATCCAGTACAATTCTAGATGGGTTCGTTTGGCTCTACGATATGCCTTTTTACGTTTACGAATCCATTTTCTTATTACGTAGTAATCCACGGTGGATCAGACGGTCTAATGGTCACATATCTGTTTGGAATAGAAGCCACTGCTAACTTGCTCAAGGTATCTATGGGGTTTTGAGCGTAGATGTCGATGTCATTGCGTTGATAAGAGTCCCAGTGGGTAGATGATACTTATTCCCTTTATAAATCATAGTTTCCTCGTTCGTAACTCCAAATTTTGCGTTTAAACGAGTTACGTTTCGGCTTTCGGAAATTACAGACGCCATAAATAGGACAGCGATACCGCTGCTCTTGGTGGAGGAATGGATCGCTGACACCGCTTAATATAAGATGGCCTTTATTGCTTACTAAAATTAAATCGATCAAGGAGGACGAATTTTCAGTAAAGTGTGCTGCTTCGTTTATGCATTGATAAAAAGCGAACTGATCACAAAGTTTTTGGATTTTACGCGACGTCTGATTATTAAACATATTAAAATTAAAAGGTGATGATTATGTCAGCTATGCCGGTGTCAATAACTAGGTGGATCGAATCTTCTAACCAGAGTAGTAAAGAGCATCAGAGTTTGGTGTCTGTACTAAAGACCAAAAAGTACTTATTTGAGATAACTGAATCCAGATACATTTGATTCCTTGAGGTTCCAGATCGTTCCTTCGCCTATAATGGATGCCATCCTTTACATAGATGAAAACATCGCCAAGGCTGTCGCCAAGCCGATCTTTGCGCTCAGGTTCATTAAAATCGGTTATACAATAATCCTCAGTTGAGAGAAGGATTAAGCCAGGACTCTGTGAATGCCAGACTATCGAATTCAAAAAGCTTGGTTTCTAGAATATTAAGTTTCTGAACTTAAATTTATACGTTGTAGTGGACGAATGATAAATGGTAACTAAGATTAGGGAAACTAAATGCAGGCAAGTTTGTCGTTGATAAGCTGCTGTTAGGTGATGTAATCGTTCAGGATTTGGGTGGATATCTCCTGAGATATGCAGAAGATGTGCTGCCCAAGTGCATTGCCATCATACGGGACCGAACTGAGCAAGGTCGTTAATACTCTGTATACTGTGTGCGGTGTCAAGGTTGTTAGGTACACAAATAGTGCCATCACTGGGCCAACAACGTTTTAGGAACTTATTTTTGACCATTTTTCGCGCTTTCCGATGCAGGAGGCTCAATTTCTTTGTGAGGTCTTCATTAATGAAGACGATTTGTGTGTACGCCGTATACCTTTCTACGTGTTCTGTACGAGACAAACTTGACGATAATGTGACGAGGGCGACCACCCGTTCTAGGTTTCCCAAATTGGTGGCTGCGTTCAATGTCTTTCAACACGAGCTCGACCCCCAAGTCATGCGCAAGTTTGATGACGTTGTGGTCAGTATCTTCTTGGTCATCGCAAGCTGGTTCTATTTTACCAGCAACTTGCAAGCATTTACGCTGGCTGTACTATTCTGTCGCATCTGCTTTATTTTCAAGCGAAGTAACCCTCTTCTCTAGTTCGCTGTTCATATTTCTCAGGTCATTGGCATCCTTTCGAATATTTTCAGCCTGAAGGGTATTCAGTTTTTCCTCTAACCCATCAATTACACCATTACACCATTTGAAATTGATTTGACCATCTGGAAGATCTGTGGGTCAAACGAGTTTTTAAGGAGCATAGCAATGGTTTCCAAATTTAGCATAGTGATTCTGGACAAGAAAACTTTTTAAGGTTTTAATTGTATATGGGCATGGTGGGCATCTTGTCATCTGACCGGGACCATTTGAATATGATTTCATACTCCTGTCCATAGGCTTCATGGGAAACACAATTTTAATTAGCCTAGTAGTTTCTAAGAAAAAAGACATTAAATATATTCAACCAAAGTGACCTTTGGCCAAGGTAACTAAATTAGCTGAACCTTTAGCATTCATATGAGTGTGAAGTTGACTGCATTTTCATTTCAATGCACTATTTCAGCTTTTCCTCTTCAAAGAGTCTAAGGGTCGTAAAATAGGTCCGGGTCAACCTAGAGTCTTCATTTATATAAATTTTATAGTACTTAAATCCCAGATTCTTGTATCAAGGCAATCTGACCAGTGGTTCTTGAGAAGAAGATTTTTAAAGGTTTTTATACTATATATGGCCATGGCGGCCATCTTGGTCATGTAACCTGGACCAAATGTATTAACTTTCGTCTTCCTCTGCCTGGAGGCTGTGCAGGAAATTTAACTGAAATTAGCCAAGTAGCTTCAGAGGAGAAGTCCTTTAAAATTGTTGACTCGATGGACTACGGACGACAAAGGTTACCATTCTATAAGCTCTCCGGAGCCCTCGGTTCCGGGCAGCTAAAAAGCCACACATAAGTATACAAATGTATTTTTATAAAATGAAGTCTAAGAATAGAAATCCAGGCATGTGTCGCTGATCTATTTTTAACAGTTTGCAGATTTGGTGACTTGGTATAAACATTTTAATGAAATAAACCGGGACAAGTCAAAGCATTTTCAAAAACTTTCGGCGTCAAAATCTTCTTTTCAGTGAAAAGTCATATGTAATTCATAGTCCTTTTCAGTACCCCACAGATACTTCTCAGTTTGAAAAGTTTCTTTTCGCCTAGGATTACACTTTTTTTACCAACGTTGAAGATTTGGCGCGTTTTACTGGCGTATTCATATTCGTCCGCCGACATATGATTAAAATCTTATTTCTCAAACTTTTGAAGTTTTCGTTGGCTTTGTTTATTCATTCGCTATTTATAAGCATAAGAGTGAATATGGCTAATATGTTTGAATGCAACATTTAGCGTTATAAGCGTAAGCAGAGAACTATTTTTAACTAGTTATGAGGTTGGTAGTACCAAGAAAACGGATGGTCGAAATGTTGTATGTTAAATCTAGTGGCGTTTGGCAACCGCCCCCAATAAAATTGTCATGTCTTAACGCTGTAAAATTGCTCAAAATGACTCAAACCATTGTTGCTAAAAACAGAGTAATGTTTAACTCCTCCATTTCAGAAACATATTTCAGACATTGGATAATTTAACAAAATGCTCTTTATGTGTGTAAACCAAGTTAAATTACATAGAGAATGCACATGCTTTATCGGGTCACTAAAAAATTAAACAGGCTCAAATAAGTTGTTCAAAATTACAGTTTCTTCTTGTAAAAGGGGTCTGAAGTGAATTGAAATCTAAGTTAGGAAGCCTTTACTTTATAAATAACTATATACCGTAAAACCTCAATGACTCTAACACCGATGTCTCGTTAACCATGGCTAATTCGAACTCGTTTTTGAGTCTCTAGAAAATTGTCTTGATAGTCAAAGAAAGCAAATATTTATGGATAATTTAGGGAAATTTTCTTCTTTTTTATTATGAAACGTATTTTTATGTACTCACTAGAATCGCCTCGTATTTATTAGAATCGCCTCGTCGAGGCGATTCTAACGAGTACAACCAACATACTTTTATTATAGAGAAGATTGAAAAGACATCCCTAAATTATATCCATTTGCCCCCTAACCTGGCGTTATGATTAACCCTTAGAGGCTCGAACCACACATGTCTAGAACAAATTTACATGGATCCAAAGATGTTCGAGTTATGGAGATCTGACTGTATATCAGCAAGGATTAAAATATGATTTGTGAAGAAACACACTGCTTTAAATTTGTCTTGTGTAAGTTTTCTGACCTTGAGGCTTATATTGCCTGTATCTTTATTGCAGGACTTTTGAAGTCAGGTGTGTTAACGAAATGACTACATTGCAATGCAAATATCTAAAAATGTTACGACGCTCGCATGTGAAGCTGGTACCTATGGCAACTATATGTTCAGCCCTGTTCCTGTTTCTTGTTTATAGTTCACTAAACAGCGCTGCAAGAGTATCTTTACAGCAAATAGGTACGTGATTTATGCTAATCTGCTTTCGGCATTTTCAGGTCGTATTTAGCCTGGCGATTTACACAGAAGAATTGAAATTTCAAACTTTTGTCACGATCTAATTTGAAACCCTTTGTCGTAACTATCTAGGTTTGCACAAACAGTTTTATTCTATTCAGTGGTTTTAAAAACAAATAAAAAAATCAATATTCCAATAGTTAAAATGACTGCAAATTATGAAAATAATAATACTAAAAAAAAAAAAAAATCGACAAGGTAGGTAGTTTGGATGCAGGTTTTCAACAAGTACCACTTGTTCAAAACTTCTGAAATTTTCACAATATTATTATGGAATATCAGTGATTTAAAACCAGTGAAGAAAAACAAATTGATTTCTAATATTTTTCAAAAAAAAAAAAAAAAAAAATAAATAAATAAATAAAATAAAAATCCAGTTTACAGTAGAAATTGCGTAAGTCAGACCTATTTTTTTGACCGTAAAAATAATGTTACAGTAAAAATTTGAAAACAAAGTGCAGAAATATAAAAGACAAAAGAATCCTGGTCAGATACGGTCAATCAGAACCAAAAATATTCGTTTAGAATAAAAACACCAAGCGAAACAATGTATCGCCAAAGGATGTTGAAAGACCGTAACTTTAGGAGTTTGTAATACGTTAGAATTCGGCTAAAATTTACTTGAATCATAGTTATAACAAATGCTCCCCATAGCTCTGACCGTACCCACTATATTAGTCCATTCTCCACTTTTGTTATTTTATCTATAAGAAGTTTCAAGACTCAAGAATTATTCCATACTCGGAATTGGAGATCTTCTCTCAGGCGGTTTAGTAGATCGATCACAGTTTCGTTTTCATTTCCTTCACTTTCACTTTTATAGTAAGGAGGTCTTAACTTAATAAATGATTCTTCCTGATAAGAATAATAATACATACCTTATGTGACAAAATAAATAAATACAATTGAACCTCAATAGCTCGAACACCGATGGCTTGTTTACTATGGCTAATTCAAACTCGGTTTTTAGTCCCTATGAAATTCTTCCGATAGCTCAAGAAAAAAAAATTGGAAAATTTTCTTATTTTATCATGAACTTGTCTGTTGTATTTACTCATTAGAAACGCATCATCGATGCGATTCTAATGAGTACAATTAACATACCGTTATTGTGAAGAACAACAAAAAGATCGCCATTTGCTTCCTGACTTGGCGCCATATAACATCCAGTAGCTCGAACTGTCCACATCTCGAACAAATTTCCATGGTCCCAAAGATGTTCGAGCTATTGAAGTTCGTCTGTAACTAGCCAGGAAAGGCCACAACCACAGAAGACCACAATCACAGAGCACAGACCTACCAAGGCACCGAATCATGAAATGACAATAGAAAACAGCCCTTCGTCGAAAACTGCCATGCATATATTAAGATGCCACGGACACTTCAAATTTCCAGCCAATCGAATAACTTGATCCAGATTGTTGATACAAATTCACATAACTAATTGCAAACAGTGCAGATCCAGATCAGTTGGTTTCTTCCAAAGCCAAGTGGTCTGGACCTACACTGTTTGAAGGCAGGGCGTATCCGGGTTCAGCCGGCAGGACCATGTCAAAACCTATTTCATGAGAAAAATGAGAAAAGTATTTTAAAGTTTCGTCAGCTGAAATATTTACAGTGCGTGCTAAGCGTTAATTTCTGTAGAATTATATTGGTTGAACCGCAACAGGAATCTATTTGGCAATATGCTTTTACTGTCTGTATATTTGCTTACAGGTGTCACCAGCGTGAAGCTTTTGACAAAACAACTTGAAGAACCATACTTAGATCAAAAGCGAAGGGTGTTGGAAGATTTATCTTTTGCACAACACCGGCGTTCGAAACCATTTAATCAAACACGGACATGGAAACCATATGTAGATATCTCTTTTGATCCTGAAATCAGTCAGTTACCGGATTCTGACAAGAAACCTCAAGAGAGCCCTAAGCAGTCGGCCGAACAATTAAAATTATGTCACCAGTTTAATTCTGATTGCAGAAAGGTTCATAATAACAGAAACGAAACAGACACTAATACAGTAACGAACCATGACGGGAAAGACGATGAATTCGTAAGAAAAACGAATGCACCTCTGCGGAAAATAAACGTGCTACAAATGAAACTAGAGCAGACATTATCTAGGCAACCCAATTACACCAGTATTGATCCGATCATGTATAGAGATATTCAAATGCAGAAAGCAGAACAATCAAAGAATGATATAAAATACAGTTGACTCCCGTTATCTCGAACTCGCTTATCTCGAATAACCGCTTATCTCGAAGTGAAAATCTGGTCCCTGTCTAAACATGAAAAACTAACAACATGTAAAAAATATTGTGGAAAAGAGAAGAAATTGCTCCTAAGGAGCAATTTCTCCTCTTTTCCACAATATTTTCAATATATCTAACTTCAAAAGTCCAATTACACATATATTTGTTAAATGTGGTTAATCAAATTAGTTTTTCCTCAATTCTGCAAATCTGATATGTCGAACTACGGATATCTCGAAGTTTTTCAGAGAGTCCCTTGGAATTCGAGATAACGAGAGTCGACTGTATCCTAAAGAAGAGATTATAGTGTACTTTGATGATAAGAAGTCACATGAAGAAATGTTCATTGACAGACAAGAGTATAAGGAAGTAACAGATCATCTTAAAGTAGGCACAGAAGTAAATCTTACATATTCCAAGGTGGATACACCAGAGCGGAATACATATAAACAAACTTTAATTGACACTTTTAAAAAGAAAAGAACGTCCAGTGCAGAAGTAACGAAAAAGACAATCAATCAAGACAAAAATGGCAAACAACTGAAGGTGAAATCTAAAATAATTTCACATGAATACACGAATAACAGGACTCAAAATACCCCAAAAACACACTCAGTCAGTAAATCCAAACCAGATATGGTGTTAAAGTCTGTTAACAAGAAGGACACTGGCAATTTATCAAAACCTGGTTCAGATAAAGTTGCAAATGCTGGCAAATATCTAGGCGATAAACTTCCAGTCACTGATATGCCGTACAATGATGTTACTCTGACAGTCGAAGATCTACAGATGTTAGAAACTGGCAACAATTTAATGATCTTGTCCTACATGAGAAGTGGTCCTTCCATGAACGGGAACGTTTTCAAAGATGACGATGAGGACTTTTATGTTTATGAACCATTGATAAAGTTTGCACCATACCATTATTTTACAGAAAATAGACTATGTAGAATGAGGGAATTAAACTGCAGGTAAATTAGGGGGACTGCATGCAACGGTACATGCAGATTTTCCGCATTTGTTTTTTACAATCTATGTTTAGATTGTGGGTACTCGTTAGAACCGCCTCGTCGAGGCGGTTCTAACGAGTACTCACAATCTGTTTTCGAGTAGAAATATCAAAAGTAATGTTTAACCCTGTAAACCCCAGTTTTACTATATAAAAGTGGGGTTTAAGGGGGTCGAAATGGTATAGGCGTGTTTTCGTAATGCCAAAGTCTAAATGCCGTTTTAAATTTGCTCTAGAGCAATCAAATTGGGCTAAATTTGTGTAATTCTGCTGAGTTGAAATTGTTTATCTGTATGAGACATGACAAGAAAATCTGTTTATTATATATGAACAGTGAGGAACCAGATAGACCAGAATGTGCAGATACTACATATACGTGAGGTGGGGCCTTTGCATGGGACGATCCAGAGGGGGTTCGTGGGGTTCAGTCTAATGCCCATTGTCTCAAAATAACATTTTTCAAGGAACTTTTAAAAAAAATGAGTCATTTTCCATACCATATTTACCCCAAATATTCAAACACATTACTAGTTACCTTGTTCTTCTATATTTTTAGCAAATCCATATAACTACCTATGAATGTGTCTAACGTTGTTGGATGAGTGCCAAACAGTGTAGACCCTGATCTGACGCCGCGTTTTGCGACGTCTGATATGGGTCTACACTATTTGCTCAAGCCAGTCTGTCCAATTACTTTGGATAAGTATAGCAATTTGCTTGAATCGAAGTCTTAAGAACTTTTACCCCACCCTCACCCCAACCATTACATTATTCTTGTCACAGCTTAGTTTTGCCTTTTCTTTCAGCAAAACTGACCTTCAGGGATTTGCTGTGGAAGATCGGATAGAAAGCACCTTGAAAGCTTTGAAGAACATATACTCGTGCAACATACGGGGACTAGACGACAGACTTCTTAGAAATATAATGTTTGAAAACAAGTCTGGAAAGATTTGGACTAATTTTACCAAATGCTATATAAGCGTTGCTGAGAATAAGCTTTCTATTGAAAATCTTGAAGGCTATTTGTTAGATGCCAATGGTAAGAATTTCGACAAGCATGCAAATATATTCAGGTATCTTCATACCCTGGGACATCGGGCAGACATGTTGAACTCATGCTTAGAAGAACTTGAAAGAAAATGCCGGGCATCTAAGATAAGAGTCACTAAAGTTTTGCGGCTCTCTTTAAGACTGGTTCCACGTTTGTTGAATCTCTTTCCAAAACTGAAAATATTGTTCGTTCTGAGAGATCCAAGAGGTATAGTAAATTCGAGAATACAAACTGACTGGTTTCCGGTCGCTGAAGATAAGCCAGCCGAAGTGATAGACAACATTAAGAGTTTGTGTTTTTAAATGGAGACAGATACTAACATGGTACAACATTTGAAACGGAGTTTTCCGGACAGAATTATGGATTTTCGACTTAAAGATATTACAGAAAACCCTATAGCAAGTTACAAAGCGATCTTTAAATTAATGAACACGACAATGACAGACGTTTGCAGGGAGAAGGTGATGAAGATATTTGTGTCAAAGCCGAACTTTCAGACAAAGTGGATCACGTCTCTGAAACAGAAGTATGTCAGGCTCACTGAAAAACACTGTGCAAAAGTGTTTAAAGTTTATAAGTACTTCAGTCGTTACTCATGATGCTCAGTTGGAATACATTTAGCTTGGCGTCATTGGTAGGCTGTGTTATGTGATTGAGATTTCCAGGCTGATCGGAATCTTCGATGGGCGCAGCGCATGTAGCCATTACGAAAACATACCTGTATAATTTTGACCCCCTTAAACCCCACTTTTATATAGTAAAACTGGGGTTTCCAGGGGTATACATTATTTTTGTAATTTCTGCTCAAAAACATAGATTGTGGGTACTCGTTAGAACCGCCTCGACGAGGCGGTTCTAACGAATACCCACAATCTATGTTTTGAGCAGAAACATGAAAAATATCAGAATTTTTTATGTGAAAAATTGCCATTTTTTGGTCGTAAAATTTTCAGTGTATTTTGAATAGGCGTGTTTTCGTAATGAAAGGCCATGATCAGAATGATCGGATGCTCAGGTGTCATTCTTTCGGTTTTGTCATGTTGTGGCTTGTTTCATCAGAAACAAAGGACCAGCAATGAGTGTCGTGGCACAAGAACGAAGTAACGCGCTCTCCTCACTAATGGCCGGTGCACATTTTGACAGCTGTTCTTTACTGCATCAGGATAAACGGTGTGTACAATCAGCCTTTGCTTTAGTGATCTTCAACTGGGTCAAAGGATCAGTTCAAAGGGTTTCTTGAAGAAAACTTATTCACCGTTTGAGTCCAGGAAAATGTCAACTTTTAATTTTCTGAAATTAAGATCTTTTAGGCGACGGCTTCAAAAGAATCTATACCAACATTTTTGGATGTGTAATAGTCATAGCTGGGTACTATTACTTTCGGAACTGGAAAAAAAATCTGCTCTCGTTACCTTGTACGACGTCTACAGTTGAAAGAAGGTGGTTGGGGGGTGGGGGTCTGAATTGTTGAATTTTCATTATTTTTCTGAAAGTAACATTTTTTTTCAGTGCCTCTTTGTTTGCTCGCAATTATGTTGTTAAGAGATAGGGTATGATCATAGGTACTTTTACCAAGATTCGATCACAAATCGCCTCTGTTTTCTCTGTTATGATGGTCGAAACTGGTCATAAAATGCCAAACCGTATGATGGAGCAATCAATACACTGTGAATTCAGCCTGTAAGTTGTACCCCGTTGCACCGGAGACACGCCAACACTTCATTGGCGGGCGTGCCCAGTAAGCATTCTACATAAATCTATATCGCGCCGTTATCGGTCCGTCTGGGTAGCCGGTAACGGCCCGCTATAGATTTATGAAGAATGCTAGCTGGGTGCATTTTTCAAAGACGAAAGAAAGTAACAGATAAAATATCAACGAGCCCGATCCTGTTGAATCATTATGTTCTAAAGCTGCGAGATCCTAGGTTTGACACTCAATTAACTTTGGATTGTTCAAGGATTATGTTTGGACATAAGGATGGCGACTTTTAATGCCGGAAAAAATGCAGCAAATTACGCGATAGCGATTCGTTTTGAACAGATTTTCTGATTTCATCTCATTCTGGTCGGATTGTGTGTAGAAAACAGCATGGAATTAATTATTAATTCACTGTCTGTTACAAACTGCGGACAGCGGTCTGATCTAGATCTTCTCTTTTCATTGAAATATTCTACTGTGCAATTGATTTTATAATCGGATAACGAAAGCCTTGTTCAGACTGTACGAAATACCATAAATGTAGGTGAAGCGCTTAAAACGCACACATTACGAAAACATGCCTCTTCAAATATACTGAAAATTTAACCACCAAAAATTGAAAAAAAAAATCAGATAAAAAATTCTGATATTTTTCATATTTCTGCACAAAACATAGATTGTAGGTACTAGTTAGAATTGCCTCGGTGAGGCGGTTCTAAGAATACCCACAATCTTTGGGTTTTTTTTAGCAAAATAAGAAAAATAATATATACCCCTGTAAACCCCAGTTTTACTATATAAAAGTGGGGTTTAAGGGGGTCAAAATTATATAGGCGTGTTTTCGTGATGTAACGCATGTGCGTAAGGAAAATTACAATGTTCGCCTAAACTACAATATTATGTTCCTTCGTTATCATAGGGGCTACTCGTAAAGGAAAGAAATTCGTCCCTTCATTACGAAAACACGCCTATTCAAATATATAGAAAATTTCACCTCCAAAAACTGAAAATTTTCAGATGAAAAACTCTGATATTTTTCTTATTTCTGCTCAAAACAGATTGTGGGTACTCGTTAGAACCGCCTCGACGAGGCGGTTCTAACGAGTACCCACAATCTATGTTTTTGAGCAGAAATAAGAAAAATAGTGTATACCCATGTAAACCCCAGTTTTGCTATATAAAAGTGGGGTTTAATGGGGTCAAGATTATATAGGCGTGTTTTCGTGATGTTAAGAGTAACCCACATTTCGAAAGCGATACTAGGGATTTTTTAGAGTTTTTAATTTGGTGTGCGTAAAACCAATTCTGTTCTGGTTATGCCATTGAATACGCCGTGCTGATCTGAGTCTTCATTGCCCACACATGCAGTACTGGACCTTCTCTAAAGTTTTGCATCGTATGATGTTTAACAAACGTTTTATGAAGGCTTCTGTATGACTCATTGAAACCATAGTATGAAATCGGAAGTTTTAGATGTAACCCGACTCGAACGCATTGTTGTATCATCTTCGCTACAGAAACATTAAATATACAACCCCAATGATACTTTGATCCTAAATCCATCTTCGGGGAAAATGCGAACTGCGCATGCCCAGACCAGTCTGGGCGAGCGCAGTTTGCATATATACATATTGATATTTTTCGTGACGTGGTCCAATACTTTATACATGTGTCGTGTCTCTTGTCTTGCTGTCATATTTTTAGAAATTGAATGGGCCTATTCAAGAGAAAAGGTGGCTATGGGCGTAGTTGAAATGCGCGTTCGGGTTAGCGGAAACACAGCTATTTTTTTATTTTTTTATTTTTTTTACTTGGTGTGCGAAAAAAATAATTCCGGTCTGGCTACGCCACTGAATATTCAACACTTAATGCATGTAAGTTACTCTGAATCAGACTATAGGTGAAATTGAGCATTTTAATCCTTTCATCCCTGAGTTTCTGAAGTGGACTCTTCCATCTTACAATTTAGATATGTTCACGGTATCATAAATAGGGACGTTAGTCGTAAACCAAGATCAGAATGGCAAACAGTGTAGATTCAGATGTCACGGCTCATCTGGATCTACACTGTTTACAAAAGAATCTGTCTCGGTCTACAGGATCGAAACGGTTAACAGGTATCTGATTTTCTCAAAGGCCAGATCAAATGTATCAATGATATTGGGGTAGGAGTATTACTGATTGTCTTTACTGACTCATTCTGCCAGCATTTCAGTGTTTTATTTCATAAAAAGTACCCGGATTGTTTTCGTCATACAATAGAACTATCATACCATATTTACCCTACGTATACGGACTGATAGGCTTAAGCAGACAGTGTAGACTCAGATCAGACGCCACAGGAGCGGCGTCTGATCTGGGTCTACACTGTTTGCCACTCATTCAGAAGTTTTAAGATACATCAATACGTAGTACAATGGACTTGTTCAAGTTTTAGGTCGAATATTGATTGATTGATTGATTGATTGTGTTGGGGTTTAACGACACGTCAACCCATGTGGGTCATTTTGTATCGTCTCCCAGACAAAGGAAGAAAAGATATAGTAGAGGCGATGAAAGAGCGGAATAGGGGAGAAAGAGGAAAATGAATGAAAGTGAAGAAACAGAAAAAAATAAAATTATTCCCCATCTACCCGAACCTGCTGCAAAGATAGCAGGCCGCCAGTATCAGCTGGACGCCCCGGTGACGTAAGATACACGACATCTTTGCCTCACCTAACTACCTCTTTAGGTCGAATACAGTAAGGAGTTAAGGTAGTGCAATGCTTAGGATAAAATAGGGTATGCAACGTTTTGCATGTGTAATAAGGATTTGTTTTTACCATAAATGCCCTAAACAGTGAACAATGATCGTAAAACAGCTGTTAAAATCTGCTCTAATGTACAAGCTCGGGGGAAAGGAGTGGGGGGGGGGGGGGGGGGGGGGGGTGGGGGGGGGCACTCACTAAATAAGCATTGGTAGGGATGTGCTGACAAATGACAAAAGGGGTCTTGTTTTCAGAGTGTCTGAAACGGGGTTGTGTTTCATTGCAAAAACAAAATCTGAGAAGGGATTCAAATATACCTGTCTGGAAAAGTTATGTCTGTCTGGAAAGGGGGTGGTTAACTACCTCAGCCAAATATACCTTAGTTTAACTGATATTGCACATGTGAATCTTGTACTTAAATATTGATAGTATGCAAGTAAATCCTTGTGTGAGTCAACTGACTGAGTAAATGAGCATATATTGTTTGTCTACAATGGGGTATATGTTAGTCTTACTTTTGTTTGTAAAGGGGTCTCAATCGTGTCTGGAAAGGGGTAGGGGTCCCGGGCTCCTGGCAGCACACCCCTACCCGTTTTGATAGGAAGTGCGCGTTCGCGCAGTCTGATCAGAATCTTCACTGGACGCATGTTGGATAACCAACGATGCAAAGTTTCTTCATGCTAACAACGAAGACTCTGATAAAACTGCGCGGATGCGCAGGCTGATTTGTGTTTACGTTGGGCGCACATGTCAGAAGGTACGTTTTCATCTTGCGTCTCATTTATATCCACGCTTTTTTTCCACCATCAGGGTCCAGTTGTTCAAAGCATCGTTAGCTTAACGAACTCGTTAGTGGTCAAAATGTTAACTGTTTTAGTAAGTACAATATCTAATTCACAGGTATTTTTGCTGAAAATACATTAATATTTTTGCTGAAAAAAATGTGAGTAGCTTTTGCATTTGCAAAAGCTACTCACATTTTTTTTCAGCAAAAATATTAATGTATATGCCATATTTAATGATCAAAGTTTTAACGATACAGTAACTAACGACATCGATAGTTTCGAACAACTGTGCCCTGAACGTTATTTATGGTGTTTACGGTATTTCAAAAATATATACCACGGGACAAATATCTCCTGCATTTCTGTTGTTTGGACTGACGAATACGGAAGACAAATAAAAGTTTTTAGACAAAGGTAATATTTATAAAATTAGTAGAAAACGGATTTTCAGTGCATATGAGAACAGCGATGACCCAAACCCGGTCAGTCTGATCAAGACATTACGAAAACACACCTATTTAAGTATACTGAAAATTTCACCTCCAAAAACTGAAAATTTTCAGATAAAAAAAACTTTGATATGTTTCATATTTCTGCTCAAAACATAGATTGTGGGTACTCGTTAGAACCGCCTCGGCGAGGCGGTTCTAACGAGTACTCACGATCTATGTTTTTGAGTAAAAATAAGAAAAATAATGTATAACCCTGTAAACCCCAGTTTTACTATATAAAAGTTGGGTTTAAGGGGGTCAAAATTATATAGGCATGTTTTCGTGATGGTAATGCTGTTTTTCTGTAAGTGCACAGCGAAAACCCGGATGAAACTTTGTGGCTGCACAGACAGATCTGCGCATTCACTGTCCGCATGTTCCCAGGTGAACGTTTTCAGTCTCATTGCATGCCTTTACATATTTCTGTCAGAGTAATTTTCAATCTTCAAAGATGGTTAATTTTTTTCAAAGGCAAAACTTGTCTTTCTTTCTTTTCCTTTTAATTAATTGACTAATTAATTAATTTTTAATTAATCGTTTTTTTTAATTAATTAATTAATCAATCAATTATTTATTTATTTATTTATTTTCATTTATCTATTTATTGATAAATTTATTCATTGATAAATTTGTTTATCATCATAAGTACTAGTAGTTGTAGTAACCTGTGACCCGATCAGCCCATCAAGTCAATCCTTTAATTATGCAACCAGTGCTGACCAAAATCGGCTTGCGCATCCACACGATGATATATATATATATATATATATATAGAAACTGGCCATGATATGAGGTGCTGGAATTTAAACCTAGTTATGTGGCGGAAAAATTTAACCGAGATATGAGGCATATATATTATATATATATAAAACCTCACAATGGTATTATATATGTCACCCCACAAACATAATGTTCATGAAAATACAAATTCTTTGTTTTTATGTGCTTTCTCTAGTTCAATACGCATGCAAACTTCGTAAACTTCGATGTCTCTACACTTATTAAGTGGCGAATAAGTAACTCGGAGTATGTGTAGAATTGTGAGCCACAACTGATGCAGGTTAATACTAATTCTTCGTTTTTTGTGTGTGTGTGTTTTTTTTTTTTTTTTTTTTTTTTTTTTTTTTTCAGTTATGTGTGATTTGAATCATATACTTTTCTTTTATTTGTTTCTCATTTGTTCGTTCCAAACATCTTAGAAACGCTTATTAGGGCTAATTATACTTTGCGGAATGGAATGGAACGGAACAACTTCAGGGGCACACAATGGGGAATACATATAAAATTATAATATTTGTTCTTGACCACTGTTTTGGAGAATATTTTGGCTTATTATCGATTACAAGTTTATCGTCTTGAACATCAAACTATTTTGAATTGTTTTTAAATAATAATAGTTCGTGATTTGCCATTTATGGACTTTGTTCCGTTCCGTTCCGTTCCGCAAAGTATAATAATTATATTTAACGGAACGGAACAAGAATAACCAGAACTGCTTTCAGCTTCCAGTAAGTTAGAAAAACAAATTTTGTGGGGGATTTGGTGGGTTAGACGAATCCCCTTTTGACCCAATATTTCATTTTCATGGGAAATTTTGGATACATTTTAAATTTTTGATAAGTTTGGGATGTCATATTGACCCTAAATTTTCACACACCTTATTCTTTATATTATATTCCTTTAACAAGTCCATTTTACTACCTGCGAAATGTGTGCAAAATTGTTGGGTGAGTGGCAACAGTGTTGACCCTGATCAGACGCCGCATTCTGTGGCGTCTTATCTGGGTCTACATTGCCCAGGCCTGTCCGAATACGTAGAGTAAGGACGGATATTTGATCAAATCGAACCTCTTCGAAGTCATACAGGATCCGCCCCTGATTCATAAAAATGCAGTTCCACATCCCATTTCGCAGGGGTCAGAGTCGTAAAATTGAATTATCAAGGCATATGCAGTTAGCTCCCTTTAAAGAGTACACATACAGAGTGAGGGCCCTACCCCGCATTTACCAGGGTGCATATAAATATTAGTTCTGTTATTCTTTTCCATTATATATAATTAATGAAAACATTATAATTATTGACTTACAGAGTAAGAACTTATGTTGTTGTTTTTTTTATGTAAAGTAGTTTGTCTTTATCTTTAGCATTCAATATGCAAAAACCAAAACCATAATTGATTCAACGAGTTAAAAAAACAAAACAAAAAAAAAACAAAAACGCATATATATCAGGATATCGGAATCGGTTTTGTTTAATGTCCTCGCGGATATTCTAGGAAGGGTCTTCCCGGATAGAAACCAATACTAAGTTATGTGGATAAAGTGTCTCAAGGACATGACACTTGGTGCTAGCGGGTATCGAATCCGCTACTTCTCGATTTCGAGTCCGATACTTTACTACTACACCACAAACCTACAAGCATCAAAGTATTTACAGCCAGCGGAAACCTAGACAAACACGTTATACCGTACATTGTATGTGAGCAACGATCTTCAGTGTTCAGTGAAATCTTTTAAAATGCTAACCTGGCCTTAAGCAACCTTTTCTTTATTGTCATTTTTCTCAGAAAAGAGGGGGTCACATACACAGATACTTGGGGTCAGTAGGGCAGTGCAGGCCCAAAAACATATCTTGTAAATATTTTTTCTCTAGTTATTTTAGTACAACAGAAACACTGCTGATAAAATATAATCATATTCTGTGACTTCTGAAAAGGTTCTAAAAAAACATCATATTTCTCGCAAATGGTAATATATGGTTCTAAAAAACATCATATTTCTCGCAAATGGTAATATATTACCATTTGCGAGAAATATGATGTTTTTTAGAACCTTTTCAGAAGTCACAGAATATGATTATATTTTATCAGCAGTGTTTCTGTTGTACTAAAATACAAAAATAACTAGAGAAAAATATTTACACTGATATTTTTTTTTGGGCTTGCACTGCCCTACTGACCCCAAGTATCTGTGGTCACATATGGTAGATTAGCCATAGCGCCTTTAACTAAATGTACTTACCCTCTTCATATTAATAAATAAATAAAAATACAAGAAAGCAGTCTGCCCATCAAAACGGCTACTCATGTTTCTAAATACTGTGAAACGTATTTAGTTATCCCTCTGTAGATGCTCATGGGTCTGCCCAGACACGTCACCGGGCGACGACACGCAATTCCGGGACGTTCGCATTTCCAGTACATTATAAGTGAAGACACCCAGAAAATGTAAGTCACAAAGTAACATTTCCCTTGCCCCGCATGAAGAAACCACGTGCTCGTAACGGCGGGAAATCGCCTAGAGAGAAAAAAAAGAAAAACCAAACTTATGTTCGTTAAATTATAGCGCCTTTTCTCGTCAGAAATGCATACGAAACCGACACGTTACAAAAAAATAGAACCTAACTATTGGGACAGATAGGCCTATGCAAACAGTGTAGACCCAGATCAGACGCCGCTACGAACAAGGGAATGAAACTTGGGAGAACAGCGAACAACTTGGGGGAAATTTGGAAAATACTTTTAGAACAAAAGTACCTGTGCGACCGGTGAAGACTCAAGATTAGTCTCGCTGTTCCCTTGGGCTTTTAGGCCCTATGGGCTTTTCATGATCGTCCTCCAAGTGTATACGTTTACTCGGATTAACTGGGAGAGTTTTTTTGGAGAGTCTGCGAAACGCCGAGATTCGGAGTAAAAAGGGTTTTTTTTTGTTCTTTTACCCGAGCCGTACAGTATCTACCCAAATTAGGACGGTACAAAAATGTTGTTCATAAAGTATAACCTGGGAGAACATACGCGTTTGGTCCATATGCAGACAAGTGAACATGTAGTTACAGTATACCTTCACCTGTACCGTGGATATCATGGAGACCAGCCAGTAGTTCTGGAGTCATGTTCCGTTCCGTTCCGTTGAATATAATTATGTGTGGATAATTATATTTTGCGGAACGGAACGGAACAAAGTTAATAAATGCCAAGACATATCCATTTTTACTAAAAAAAAAACAAAAACAAAAACAAAACAACTAAATGACATGTACCTGTTCAAGAGGATAAACATACATACATACATACATACATATGTGTAGTCACAAAGGAAGACAGATAGACACACACAGAGATAAACATACATTCGAAGCGGAGCCATACATACATACATACATACATCAGGGGACGTTTGACTCCCTTACACTTTGTTTTTTAACTTGCTTCTGGAAGCTGAAAGCAGTTCTAGATATTCTTGTTCCGTTCCGTTCCGTTAAATATAATTATTAGTGTGGATAATTATACTTTGTGAAACGGAACGGAACGGAACAAAGTTTAGTAATGACAAAACTAGCCCCCGCCATTGGCATGTTTCATATAGTGCTCGGTCGTACATAAGTACGTACTTCCGTCCCTCCGTCTGTCTGTCCGTACGCGATTCTATTACACTCAGTTTCACATTTTTGTAACAAGGGTTCTGCATATTTTTCCTTCCATACATTCCTATAGTGCAATGAAATCTTTAAATTTTGATCTTTTGAGTACCGTTGTCTCGTCTTATTTTACTTTGTTTGGTTGCTTAGGATGGCTGTGGTCTTTTTTTTTTTTTTTTTATTTGGTTTGGATATTTCCTGAGCAACTCTTTCTTTCATGTACAGTCTTAAATATATCTGCATGCTGCAAGAATTTTTTTTTTCTGACTTGCTGGAAGCTGAAAGCAGGTCTGGATATTCTTGTTCCGTTCTGTTCCGTTAAATATACTTACCGGTGTGGAACGGAACGGAACAAAGTTTAGTAATGGCAAAACAAACCCCCACCATTTGCATGATACCTGTTTCATATAGTGCTCGGGTCGTACGTAAGTATGTACTTCCGTCTCTTCGTCCGTCCCTCCGTCTGTCTGTCCTTACGCGATTCTATTACTCAGTCGAACTAGACAGTGTCGAATTCGACAAGAATTGACCATGCTGATAATGTGACATTCAAGTCACGTGTCAACACGTAGCAAACTATCGAAGCAATGTTTTTCATCTATCCAGTTTGGATAAAATGTCCTAGAACCTGTCCATACGATCAATCCTGTCCCATTGGAAACGTAAAGGAAAAAATACACCCCGAACCCCGCAAAAAAAAAAAAAAAAAACAACAAAAAAAAAAAAAAAAAAAAAAAACGATTTTTACAAGATTGTGAGTTTGCAGATATGACCTGAATATGCCTATATATGATTCTAATGTGAAATGGAAAAAAAAAAAAAAAAAAAAAAAAACATCCACGGAAAAGTATAATTTAAAACTGGATGAAGAAACACTGGAAAAAAATCTCGTCTTTTTTTTTATATTTTAGCAACCGGATCCATCTTGGAATTTGCATACTAACCATCAAAAATGTCCAAATGAATAAAACACGTTCCTATAAAAAAAAAAAAAAAAAAAAAAAAAAAGAAATGAAAATAAAACAAAATAGGAATGCGTCTTTGTATATATCGCCATTGTATATATACACTGGCCAAGTTACGAGGTGCTGATATAAAACCTGGTAAATTTTAACCGAAATATGAGGCATATATATTATATATATAAAGCCTCACAATATCATTTATATACGGCGCCCAACGACATTACAATAACACCCACCCTTTCCAATCTCCAATCTCCAAAATGGTTATATTTCTCATAAAAATGTGTGATACTTTTCTTATTCATACTCCAAACATGTTGTGGATTCTCGCTTGAACCGTCTCAATGAGGCTGTTCTAAAGAGTATCCACAACCGTATGTCTTGGAGCAGAAATAAGAATAATATACCTGTAAACCCAAGTTTTCTATATATAATGTGGTGTTTAGAGGGGTGCTCATCACACGGACTTGTAATATGATAATCGAGCTTTTGGTTCATGAAAAAAACAATTTCTTCGTTTTCTATGTGCTAACTTCCATACAAATGCTAATTTAGTTAAGACCTATGTCGCCGAACTTACATCTGCTGAAGGCTGTGTGGAATTGTGACCGACAACGTATGCAATATATATATATATATATATATATATATATATATATATATATATATATATATATACGTGTATATACTTCTTCTTCTTTCATTAATGTATTACTTTCTGACACAAATTTCAAGAATAACGATAATAGAATCGCCGCCGAGAGATAGAACTAAAATTCGTCTGTCCTTGCATACAGGCTAACTAAATTGACATTTTGTGGTGAAAAACATTGGCCTTTCTTTCGTCTGTCTCAAACATAGTTTGCTTGTTTTTTCTTTTGTTCGTTCAAAACATAGATTACTGGCATCTTAGAAACGCTTGTTAGGCAAAATTAATGAAAAACCGTAAACAACACTTTTGTGCAGAAATAGTAAGGAAAGATAATGGTATAATGGAAGGTATTTTATCTGTCACTTAATTCCGAGTAGTATACGGTCAATAGAAGTAACATGGGGCGAACAAAAATGCTCAGGTGAGCTAATTACTAATGCAATATTCAGCTTTCATGTATAGCTTTGTACTGGCCCAGTCGCAAAACAATGTGTGTCAGGTATATTCTTTTCATGGTAAATTTTAAAGGAATTCCTGTACTTAAACCAAACTGGTAGACGTTGATCAGACGCTAAACTCGGAGTCTTCGCTATTTGCAAATGATTGACTGTTTGGGACCCTACGCATATAGAGAATCTTGGATGCCTCGAACACCGATGGCTCGTTTGCAATGACTAATTCGAACTATTATTAGAGAATTCTTCCAACAGCTCAAGATATTAAACAGTGAAGTATAATTGGGGAGATATTACTAGCATGGCTAAAATGACTTAAACTAACAATTAGTTTCATTCACCAATGAAACACTGATTTTTTTTATTCTTTATTTCTGCTGCAGAAAAAGATTGTGGGTGCTAATTAGAACTGCTTTTATTAAGCCCTCTTCACAAGATCAGTCTTTCCAATTCAAAACTCTTGAACAAAACAAATTTGCATGGCACACACTTGTGACATAGTGAATACTTCATACCTCGAAAAACTTGAAAGGTGTTTTTTTATGAAAACGTGATATTTGCACCATTCCTGCTATTAAGGCGGTTCCAAAGAATATCCACAATCCATGTATTGAATAAAAAAAAAAGGAAGTGAATGCAATGAGCAGGAATCTATACTATAACCTTACACCTACCATCCAAGACACCAAAGGGAAAGAAAACTATCATTACATTTTTCTCTGTATAAAGTGGTGTTAACAAAGGCGTTCGTTGCACGGACATGTTATCGTGCTTAATTGTTCAAATGAGATTGTTTCGAGCAATATCGTACTTTTCTATCTGTTCAATTTCGGCAAAATTTGTCTTCCTGTATCTCAGGCTTTTATTAATCTCTCGGATTATGGGGCAATTCTCGGATCCTTGGACGACTCTTTACACTTGTCGAACAAACACGTCCTCAAGATCAATCTTCTAGATCTAGACAGTGTCGAATTCGGCAAGCAGGGTGGCCACACATTTTTAGCAATCAAATTCCCTGATTTTTCCCTGATTTGATTTGATTTTCCCTGATTAAAAACCTTAATATTATCGCAATGGCCCCTACTTTTAGAAGTCATATACTGATTCAAATGCTGTCAAGTGACATGTTTATACACAATGCTGTCACAATATTCTTAATTAAATGAAAATTTATCTAAAATATGATGTACATGTGCTAATTTACTTTCTTGGTAGATTAGATCTGCAGATATTTTAAGCATATGGCAGAAAGAAACCACCAAAAGCCACATCTGAACAGCTATAAAATTTGAATATTTTGACCTTACAAAGATAAGATTTTTTGAAATTCCCTGATTTTTCCCTGTTTTTCAGCAAAATTTCAAATTCCCTGATTTTTCCCTGCAGGGAATATTTTTTCACCATTTTCCCTGTTTTCCAGAGTGCGTGGCCACCCTGGCAAGAACTGACCATGCCTAAACTGTGAAATTCAACACATATCAAACTATCGAATCCAAGTTTTTCATCTATCGAATATGGACAAAACGTCCGAGAACCTGTCCATACGATCAGTCCTGTCCAACTGGAAATATAAAGAAAAAAATAATCTCCGAAAAAAAAATAATAATAATAAATAAATAATAATAATGAAAAAAAAAAAAAAAAACACGATTTTTTCCAAGATTGTGAGTTTGCATTTATGACCTGAGCATCATGAAAACATGCCTATATAATTTTGACCCCCTTAAACGCCATTTTTATATAGTAAAATTGGCGCTTACAGGGGTATACATTTTTTTTTATTTCTGCCCAAAACATAGATTAGAGGTACTCATTAGAATCGCCTAATTATATAGTACCCACAATCTACGTTTTTAGCAGAAATATGAAAATTTTCATTTTTTTTTTATCTGAAAATTTTCGTTTTTTGGTGATAAAATTTTCAGTATATTTGAATAGGCATGTCTTCGTAATGATATGCCTATATATGATTCTAATATTTATTTTAAAAAAAAAATCCACGGAAAAGTATACATAAAAGTAAATGAAGACACAATGGAATAAAATTCGTATTTTTTGTATTAAGCAGCGGGTTCCATCTTGGAATTTGCAAGCTCACCGTCAAAAATGCCAAAATGAATTAAACCCGTCCCTATAAAATGATAACAGGGGAATGCGTCATTGTTTATATATATAACCTGGGCAAGTTATGAGGTGCTGATATAAAACCTAGTTAAGTGGTGGTAAATTTTAACCGAGATATGATGCATATATATATTATATATATAAAGCCCCGCAATATCATTTATACATTTGTATACGGCGCCCAACGTCATTACAACACACCCGTTTGATATAGTACATTATTTCCAATCTCCAAAGTGGTTATGTTTCTCATGAAAATTTGTGATATTTTTATTATTCATACTCCAAACATATGTTGTGAGTGCTCATTTGAACCGCCTCAATGAGAATTCCTCCAACAGCTCCAGGTATTAAACAGTGAAGTATAATTAGGGAGATACTACAAAAATGACTGAAATGACTTAGTTTACAAATATTTTCATTCACCAATGAAATACTGACTTTTATTCCTTATTTCTGCTGCTGTTGCTGCTTCAAAAATAGAAAAAAAAAATTGTGGGTGCTCATTAGAACTGCCTTTATTAAGCCCTGTTCACAAGATCAGTCTTTCCAATTCAAAATTCTTGAACAAAACACATATAAATGGCACACTCGTGTGACATAGTGAATATTTTCATATATACAAAATTGAAAGGTGTGTTTATGAAAACGTGATATTTGCACCATTATTGCGATTAAGGCAGTTCTCAAGAATATCCACTATCCATGCTTTGAATAAGAAAAAAGAAAAAGGAAGTGAAGGCAATGAGCAGGAATCTATACTATTACCTTATACCTCCCATCCAAGACACCAAAGGGAAAGAACACTAACACTACATTTTTTTCTCTCTATAAAGTGGAATTTAACAAAGGCATTCGTTGCACGGGCATGGTATCGTGCTGAATTGTTCAAAATGAGATTGTTTCGAGCTATTGAACTTTTCAATCTGTTCAATTTCGGCTAATTTGTTTTCCAGCATCACAGGCTTTTAATAATCTCTGGGATTATGGGGCATATCTCGGATACTTGGACCATTATTTACACTTGTCGAACAAACATGTCCTCTTGTCGAACTAGACAGTGTCGAATTCGATAAGAATTGACCATGCCGAAACTGTGAAATTCAAGTCACGTGTCAACACGTATCAAACTATCAAATCCAAGTTTTTCATCTATCACGTCCGAGAGCCTGTTTAGACGATCAGTCCTGTCCAATTAGAAACATAAAGAAAAAATTACACTCCTAAGAAAAAAATAAATAAATAAAAACAACACGATTTTTTTTCAAGATTGTGAGTTTGCATTTATGACCTGAATATGCCTATATATGATTCTAATATTTATTGAAAAATAAAAAAAATCCACAAAAAAAAAGTATACTTTAAAGTGAATGAAGACTCACTGGAATAAAATTCGCCTTTTTATTACTTTGGAACGGGTTCCATACTGGAATTTGCAAGCTTACCGTCAAAAATGCCAAAGTGAACTAAACCCATCCCTATAAAATAAATTAAAAGAAAAGAAAAATGATAAAAGAGGAATGTATGAAACGCCATTGCTGTCTTATGCGTCATTGTTTATATATAAATATATATATATATACTGGCCAAGTTACGAGGTGCTGATATAAAACCTAGTTATTAACCAAGATATGATGCATATATGTATAATATGAATTTAATAGGTGCTACCTATATCCGTGCGTCCAAATTATTATCACTTCCTTCAGAGGTGAGGTAGCCAAGCTCAATCACAAACAAAAGTTCCCTTTTTTTCAATAGCCAAAAATCTACATTATTCTCGTATGCATCCCCTCCAGTCTCCAAATGAATGCTGTCCTCTCAAACTTTTCAAACTTTATGTCAAAATGATAATTAACTTACAATGATTAGAGAAACTATAGACATTCTAAAAAATCTGCTGTTTGATACACAAACATGACATTATGACATTGCCTTTTACTAATACCGCATTGTAAAAAAAAACTAGAAATTATTTTTAGAAAACAAAAACAAAAGTCCCCCGAATCCCACCAGAATTGTCATTCTTGTACACAACACATCATCTCGTCCTGTTCTACATTTGTACGAAGCAACATCAAAATATTCCACAAGGTATTCGTGTTACAGAGCAGAGACAAGAAATCAAATTCAAAGACAAGAAGAGGAGATAACTCCTAAAGTAAAAAAAGCCGAAGTTGTCATTCTTGTATGTGACATGTCATCTGGTCCTATTCTTCAATACAACCAAGTATCATCAAAATATTCCAACGAGTGTTTGACTTACATTGCGGACACTAAATCAATGCATAATCAGTGTCAAATATAACAAAGGGAGAAAACAGTAAAATAAGGAAGGCAGAGTTGTCATTCTTGTAAGAGACACGTTGTCTTGTTCTATACTACAGTTCTACAAGGTACCATCGAAATATCCTGAAGGGTATTCCAGTTACAGAGCAGACGAGAAATCTATTTCAAAGAAAACAAAGGGATATAACTCCAAAGTAAGAAAGGCAGAGTTGTCATTCTTGTACGTGACACATCCTCTGGTCCTGTTCTACATTTCTACCAAGAATCATAAAAATTTTCCAAAGGGTCTTTGACTTACAGAGTGGACATGAAATCAATGGCTAATCACTGTCAGACATAATATAACTGCAAGCCAATGCACCATGTCCTGCCACACAGGGACATATTCCCTATGCACTTCTGTAGTATAAGGGCTGAAAACAAACTAAGTTGAACATGAAGAGAAGCAATAAACAGTTATTTCATAACTCCAAAAAAAAAAAAAAAAAAAAAAAACATAAAAAAAACACACCAAAAAGTCTAAGTTAAAAATGCAATAAAAAGTGATAAAAAATAATTTCAGGATTCTGAAAAAAACAATATGCATATCTTCAGACCATCCTAAAAGCATGTGTGAAGTTTCAAAAGGTCGGCCTGAAAATGTAGGAGGAGTTGCGCGTACAAGGTACATACTCCCTATACATTTTTGTAGTATTAGGGCACGAAAAAAAGTCTAAGTTAAAAATGCAAAAAGTGTAATAAAAAATAGTTTCAGGATTCTGAAAAAACAATATGCATATCTTCAGACCATCCTAAAAGAGCCTGAAAAGTTTCAAAGGGATTAGCCTAAAACAGTAGGAGGAGTTGCAGGCAGAAGGTACATACTCCCTATACATTTCTGTAGTATTAGGGCTCGAAAAAAAGTCTTAGTTAAAAATAAAAAAAATGTGATAAAAAATAATTTCATATTCTGAAAAAACAATATGCATGTCTTCAGACCATCCTAAAAATGCCTGTAAAGTTTGAAAAGGATTGGCCTAAACCTACAGGAGGAGTTGGGGGCAGAAGGTACATACTCCCTATACATTTCTGTAGTATTAGGGCTCAAAAAAAGTCTAAGTTAAAAATGGAAAAAAGTGATAAAAAATAATTTCAGGATTCTGAAAAAACAATGTGTATATCTTCAGACCATCCTAAAAGTGCCTGTACAGTTTCAAATGGATTGGCCTAAAACTGTAGGAGGAGTTGCGGGCAGAAGGTACATACTCCCTATACATTTCTGTAGTATTAGGGCTCGAAAAAAGTAAGTTAAAAATGAAAAAAAAAAAAAAAAAAAAAAAGAAATGTGATAAAAAATAATTTCAGGATTCTGAAAAAACAATATGCATATCTTCAGACCATCCTAAAAGCACCTGTAAAGTTTGAAAAGGATTGGCCTAAACTGTAGGAGGAGTTGCGGGCAGACGGATGGTGGGGGTGCTGACGGATGGACAGACGGATGGACGGACACTAAAAATTTCAGAGGGTATAATATTATACCCCGTCACTTTTTTGGTGGCGGGGAATAACAAAGGGAGATAACGCCAAAAGTAAGAAAGGCAGAGTTGTGATTCTTGTACTCGACACGTTGTCTGGTCCTGTTCTACATTTCTACCAAGTATCATGAAAATATTCCAAAGGGTCTTCGACTTACAGAGCGGACACAAAATCAATTGATTATCACTTTCAAATATAAAAATACGAGGGTCGTGCAAAAAGTTCTGTCACTAATAGGCTTCCTTGGTTTTATCCCAGGTATATTCTAAAATGCTTCACTGCACTTGACTGGTGTGTTGAATAGCATACGATACCCATTTATTTCGTGCAAATTGCTTTCCAACTGACCGAGTTATTTCAAATTGAAATAGATGCAGTCATATACCCTGACCAATTTACTTGTTACATTGGAACATGGACCAGAAGACTGAAATTCGTAGCTATATTAAATGCCGCATTAGGCTTAATATAGATTCAAAGCAGATATTTAATCAGAAGGCAGTGTGCAAACAATTCTGAAAAAGAATTTGGACCTGAGAAATGTTTGCACTAGGTGGGTACCTCATTTGCTCACTGAGGAGCAAAAGACACAACCCCTTACATGTGCCCAGGAACTTTTGAAAACATACAAAGGCTGTAATAGTCGGGTTAACAGCTAACAGGTGATGAAACCTGGGTGCACATGTTTGAGCCACAAAGAAAGGCTGATAATAAACAATGGAAGCGAAAAGATCAAAAACGCCCATGTATTGCCAAGAGAACCATATGTTCGAAAAAGATGTTGTACGCAATTTTCTTTAATTCAAGTGGGCCAGTCGTTCAAGTGCCTTGTCCATCTTGTCATACAGTCACTGGTCGATACTACAAGAATTCTGTACTGAAGAAAGTGAAAGTTTTACAATAAGAAACGACCAAGCAAATGATGGTCAGGAGTCCACCTTTTACAGGACAACGCCTCCTCTCATAAGTGTGAGGTTTTAAGTCTTTTTTGGCTTCTGAAAAGGTGAAAGTTTTAAACCATCCACCTTATTCACCTGACCTGAGTCCCTGTGACTTCTTTTTATTTCCAAGGCTTAAGGAAATGCTTTCTGAAAATAAGTATACGTCTAGAAGTTCTCTTGGCAGCGCTATTTATCAGTGTCTCCAACAGATACCAAAAGAAGGCTATTTATCTGCTTTTCGCGAAGGGTAAAAAGGTTACAAAAATATGTTTCAGTAAAGGGGGAATACTTTGAATGTTTGTAATAAAGATATGTTTGATAAAATGTAGCACTGAAGTAATCCGAACCCAGTGACAAAACTTTTTGCAGGACCCTCGTAGCCATCAGAAGAGATGGCAAATCCCCCGACCAAACCGCCATTTCTAAATTTAGTGTATTTCAATCGATATTATGTATATATTGAACAAGAGCAAAGTAAAAAGATGCAAAGATAGTATGAAATGTGATCAAAATAATAAATGAAAACAAAACTAGGTGTACTGTGAATGATTTAATTTTTGAGTGTTCTTTTATTTTTTTATTTTTTTTTTTTTAATTTTGTCAAAATCATCTAATAACTACTTCTGATGTGATAACAAAATACACAGTATTTGTAAATACTTTGAATTTGTGAGTGTACATATTCAGAAATAATAGTAAAAAAAAAAATATGCCTTGTAAAGGTAAAGGAACTTGCTGTATGTTTATTTGGATAAAAACTCAACAGAGTAAAAGTTGTCCTTCTTGCATGCTACACACCTTCTTGACCTGGTATATGCCCCTAACAAAAATTATCAAGTTAACTCAAATAGTGTGGGAGCCTGCACAAGATTTTTGCAAAAGAGGAGATAATAATGGAGAAAGTGAGAGTACTCTTGAACACGACATGCCTACTAATCCTTATCTATGCCTCTACCAAATATTATCAAAATATTTCAAACCACATACTCAAGGATTTAGCTTAGAAATTCATTCAGGGGAGATAACTAGAAAACAACCACAGCTGAGGTTGTCTCTCTTGCATGTAACACACCTACTATTCAATACCAATGCTTCTACCAAATATTATCAAAATATGTCTAAGGGTATCAAAGTTATGGAATGCAAGATTTTGGCTTCAAGGGAGATACCTACATAATGGAGAAGAAAGTGAGAGTTGTCTCTCTTGCATGCGGCATACCTAATGGTCCTCCTCTTCATCTCTACCAAATATTATCATATTATCTCAAATAGTATGGGAGTTATGGCCTGCACAAGATTTCGGCTTCAGGGGAGATAACTACGTCAGGAAGAAAGTGAGAGTTGTCTCTCTTGCATGGTACATGCTTCTTCATTTCTACCAAACATTATCAAAATATGTCTAAGAGTATCAAAGTTATGGAGCACACAAGATTTTGGTTTCAGGGGAGGTAACTACATAATAAAGAAAGTGAGAGTTGTCTCTCTTGCATGTTACATGCCTACTGGTCCTCCTCTTCATTTCTACAAAACATTATCAAAATATATCTTAGGATATCAAAGTTATGGAGTGCACAAGATTCTGGCTTCAGGGGAGATAACTACATAATGAAGAAGAAAGTGAGTTGTCTCTCTGGCATGTGACATGCCTACTGGTCCTCCTCTTAATCTCTACCAAATAGTATCATATTATCTCAAACAGTACCAGGGTTATGGCCAGTACAAGATTTCTGCTTCAGAGGAGACAACTACATAATGAAGAAAGTGAGAGTTGTCTCTCTTGCACGTGACACGCCTATTGGTCCTCCTCTTTATCAAATATTATCAAATTATCTCAAACAGTATGGGAGTTTTGGCCTGCACAAGATTTCGGATTCAGGGGAGATAACTATATAACAAAGAATGTGAGAGTTGTCACTCTTGATCGCAACATACCTCTTCATTTCTACATACATTATCAAAATATGTCTAAGGGTATCAAAGTTTCGGAACGCACAAGATTTCCGCTTCAGGGAAGATAACTATACAACGAATAAAGTAAGAGTTGTCTCTCTTACACACAACACCCCTATTAGTCCTCTTCTTCATCCCTACCAAATATTATCAAATTATCTCAAACATTATGGGAGTTATGGCCTGCACAAGATTTCGGCTTTAGGGGAGATAACTATATAAGGAAGCCAGTGAGAGTTGTCTCTCTTGCACGCTACACATCTTCTGGTCCTCCTCTTCATTCCTACCAAACATTACCAAAATATGTCTAAGGGTATCAAAGTTATGGAGCACACAAGGATGAGTACAATTTCTGCTCCATGGGAAATAACAAATAAAGGGAGAGTTGTCCCTCTTGCATGAGCCAGGTCTACTGGTCCTTCTCTTCATGCCTATCAGATATGATTAAATTATCTCAAACATTATGGGAGTTATGGCCTGCAGAAGATTTTGGCTTCAGGGGAGATAACTATATAACAAAGACAGAGTTGTTTCTCTTGCATGCGCACACCTACTGGTCCTCCTCTACATTCCTACCAAATATTATCAAAGTATGTCTAAGGGTATCAAAGTATCACAAGGATGAGGCTACAATATTTCTGCTTCAAGGGAATAAACAAATAAAGTGAGAGTTGTCTCTCTTGCACAGGACATGCCTACTAGTCCTCCTCTTCATCCCTACCAAATATTATCAAATTATCTCAAATAGTATGGGAGTTACAGCCTGCACAAGATTTTGGCTTCAGGGGAGATAAATACATAACAAAGACAGTGAAAGTTGTCTCTTGTGCATGTGACGCGCCTACTAGTCCTCCTCTACATACCTACCAAATATTATCAAAATATGTCCAATTGGTTTCGAAGTTATGGAGCGCACAAGGATGCCTCTACTGACAGACGGATGGACGCCATACTGATCGCTATATCCCCCAAACCTTTCGGTCTGGGGATAACAAAGGGATATCCCCAAATGTAAGAAAGGTAGAGTTGTCATTCTTGTAAGCCACACCTCGTCTGGTCCTGTTCTATATTTTTGCCAAGTACCATCGAAATATTCCAAAGGTTATAACAGTTACAGAGCAAACGAGAAATCTATTTCAAACAAAACAAAGGAAGATCTCCAAACGTAAAAAAGCCAGAGCTGTCATTCTTGTATGCCACACGTTGTCTGGTCTTGTTCTACATTTCTACCAAGTATCATAAAAAATATTCCAAAAGGTCTTTGACTTACAGAGCTGACACATTATCAATGGATAATCACTGTCCAATATAACAAAGGGAGATAATGCCAAAAGTAAGAAAGGCAGAGTTGTCATTCTTGAACGTGACATGTCATCTGGTCCTGTTCTACATTTCTACCAAGTATCATGAAAATTTTCCAAAGGGTCTTTGACTTACAGAGCGGACATGAAATCAATGGGTAATCACTGTCAGACATAACAAAGGGAGATAAAGTCAAAAGCAAGAAAGGCAGAGTTGTCATTCTTGTACGCGACATGTTGTCTGGTCCTGTATTACATTTCTACAGAGTATCATAAAAATGTTCCAATGGGTCTTTGACTTACAGAGCGGACACAAAATCAATTGATTATCACTGTCAAATATAACAAAGGGAGATAATGCCAAAAGTAAAAAAGGCAGAGTTGCCATTCTTATACGAGACACATCTGGTCCTGTTCTACGTTTCTGCCAAGTACCATCGAAATATTCCAAAGGGTATTTGAGTTACAGAGCGGACACAAAATCTTTTTCAAATAAAACAAAGGGTGATAGCTCCAAAAGTAAGAAAGCCAGATCTGTCAGTCTTGTATGTGACATGTCATCTCGTCCTTATCTACATTTCTACCAAGTATCATCAAAATATTCCAAAGGGTTTTCAAGTTACAGAGCGGACAAGAAGTTTTATAGAGCTGGTGGTTAAAATTTTAAATTTTGACCTAGGTAGGTCAGAATGTTAATAAAAGGCACAACTGTTAGTATTGATCAGTGACCCCTACCCATCAACTTCAGGGTCTGTGCCACCTAATATGACCTTCCATTGTGTCTGTACAAGGTCAAAGGTCACAAAGTGCATTTTCCCTCAAAATGACAAAGGGTAGTCCAGTCTGCAGCTATTTCAAATGTCTTTTAACTCAACGAAAACACCTACATCATATAGTACAGTCATAAAATTTAGTGTCAGCCCAATAAGATTTTCAAAACTTCAAGATGGCTGCCAAGATGGAGGCTAAAATTGTCAAAATAGCCATAATTAAAAATAATGCTATAAAGTATCATGCATATTTAGTGATCCCCTACATAAATCTTGCCAATCAAGCCCCTGGGGTTCAAACTGGTCACACCCCAGGCATCAAATGTTTATATAGAACTATATAGTTGAAGAACCTTCAAAAAGCTTCTTCACTGAAACCATAAGGCCCAGAGCTAACAGTATGTAGCAATGTTAAGTGGTTTCTTACATAAATCCTGCCAGCCATGCCCCTGTGGTACAAATTGGTCATGCCCCAGTGGTCATTAGCAGGCTGTCCAGCACTTCTTGAAAGTTAATTAGGGCTAATTTTAGAGACAAAAATAAGAATTTTTAGGGCTAATTTAGGGCTAAAATTAGGAATTTTGTAACTAAAATAGGGCATATGATGACATTCAAATTGTCTTACCTTTGCATACACTCAGCAAAGATCAGATACAATTATCTGTTTCCTCAGAGGTCATAAAGCTCATATTTCCCATTTTATGTATGTATTCGTATAGTCTAGATCTATACCATGTTGCATTAGAAATCAAGTAGATTGTGGTCTGCCATAAAATTATGACATTGAGCTTTTAGGTTCAAAGATGCATTTCAGAGAATAAAATAAAAAATTGTCTTTCAAATTGGCAACCTTTTATGATTTCAAGCACCTCAAACATGTTAAAATGTCTTTATTTGTTAAAGGGCATATCACAGCCAAACTTTTGGTACCAGAAATTGAGTATTTTTGTAAGTTTTATGGCTAAAATATGATAGAATTCCTTGTGATTTAAAGGAAGGACCTCCTGTCACTTGCGATTAGTCTGTTTTGAGGAAAACACATTGTTAAAAAAGGTACCTTGTGACAAACGGTGAACAAGAGGACCGTGATGATCCTATATCGCTCACCTGACCAAACAGATTTGCATATTTACTGTTGAAGTTTCAGCCAAGTTCACTGCTCTAGGATTTTTGTATAAACTTTATAGCACTAACCACCCCCACCCCCCTCCACCACTATCCCGGCCATGTTTTTTCTTACAAATCTTGACAACTTGAACTGAATCTTAAAAGAGGGTCACTAAAGGAACATTTCTGCCAAGTTATATTGAAATTGGTCCAGTGGTTTAAAAAGTTTTATATAGCTATAAAGCCCTACGCCTTAATGGCCATGTTTTTTGACGAATCATAACAGCTTGAACAAACTTGGTAGAGGGTCACCAAAGGAACATTCCTGCCAAGTTATACTGAAATCTGTTCAGTGGTTTCTGACAAGAAGATTTTTAAAGTTTTCTATTTAGATATATAGGGAAAACAAGAAGATTTTTTTTCAAGTTTTCTATATAGATATATAGGGAAAATAAGCCCCACCTCCTTGCAGCCATATTTTTTGACGAATCATAATGGCTTGAACAACCTTGGAAGAGGGTGACCAAAGACACATTACTTCCAAGTTATATTGAAATCGGTCGGTCCATTGGTTTCTGCCAAGAAGATTTTTAAAGTGTTATATACAGATACATATATAAGGAAAATAAGCCCTGCCCCCTGGCGGCCATGTTTTTTGACAAATCCAAACGGCTTGAACAATCTTGGTAGAGGATCACCAAAAGAACATTTCTGCAAAATTATATGGAAATTGGTCCAGTGGTTTGGGACAAGATGATTTTTACATTTTTCTATAAATAGGGAAAATAAGCCCTGCCCCCTGGCGGCCATGTTTTTTGACAAATCCAAATGACTCGAACAATCTTGGTAGAGGATCACTAAAGGAACATTTCTACAAAATTATATGGAAATCGGTTCAGTGGTTCTGACAAGAAGATTTTTAAAATTTTCTATATAGATATATAGGGAAAATAAGCCCCACCCCCTGGCAGCCATATTTTTTGATGAATCCAAATGGCTTGAACAATCTTGGTAGACGATCACCAAAGAAACATTTTTGCAAAATTATATTGAAGTCGGTCCAGTGGTTTCGGACAAGAAGATTTTTAAAGTTTTCTATATAGATATATAGGGAAAATAAGCCCTGCCCTCTGGTGGCCATGTTTTTTGACAAATCCAAATGGCTTGAACAATCTTGGTAGAGGATCACCAAAGGAACATTTCTGCAAAATTATATGGAAATCGGTCCTGTGGTTTCGGACAAGAAGATTTTTACATTTTTCAATATAGATATATAGGGAAAATAAGCCCCTCCCCCTGGCGGTCATGTTTTTTGACTAATCGAAATGGCTCGAACAATCTTGGTAGAGGATCACCAAAGGAACATTTCTGCAAAATTATATGGAAATCGGTCCAGTGGTTTCTGACAAGAAGATTTTTAAAGTTTTCTATATAGATATATAGGGAAATTAAGCCCCGCTCCCTGGCGGCCATGTTTTTTGACGAATCCAAATGGCTTGAACAATCTTGGTAGAGGATCACTAAAGGAACATTTTTGCAAAATTATATTGAAATTGGTCCAGTGGTTTCGGACAAAAAAGATTTTTAAAATTTTCTATATAGATATATAGGGAAAATAAGCCCCGCCCTCTGGCGGCCATGTTTTTTGACAAATCCTAATGGCCTGAACAGTCTTGGTAGAGGATCACCAAAGGAACATTTCTGCAAAATTATATGGAAATCAGTCCTGCGGTTTCTGACAAGAAGATTTTTAAAGTTTTCTATATAGATATATAGGGAAAATAAGCCCCGCCCCCTAGCGGCCATGTTTTTTGACGAATCCAAATGGCTTGAACAATCTTGGTAGAGGATCACCAAAGAAACATTTCTGCAAAATTACATTGAAATCGGTCCAGTGGTTTCTGACAAGAAGATTTTTAGTTTTCTATATAGATACATAGGGAAAATAAGCCCCGCCCCCTGGCGGCCATGTTTTTTTGACAAATCCAAATGGCTTGAACAATCTTGGTAGAGGATCACCAAAGGAACATTTCTGCAAAATTACATTGAAATCGGTCCAGTGGTTTCTGACAAGAGGATTTTTTAAGTTTTTAGTTAAAAAATCTATATTTAGCTCTTGGACCTAGATATGCAATGGACCGGAACCATTTGAACAACTTTGAAAGAGGACCAACCAATGATCATTCCTGTGAAGTTTGGTCAAAATCCAATCAGTGATTTAGGAGGAGATGTTGTTTAAAGATTGTGGACGGACGGACGGATGGACATACGGACGACGACGAAGACGGACGGTGAGTGATCACAAAAGCTCACCTTGAGCTTTCAGCTCAGGTGAGCTAAAAACACGAATGCTTCAAACACTTAACTCTTAACTAAGAAAAATTTAAACTTGTAAATGATGGTAAAGGGGCTTGTTTATGGGCTAGGCAATATCCCTTATTAATTATCCCTCATTTTCTAAAACTAAAAAGACTACAATGACTAAGTAACAGAACTTCAATCCTCTCCAAATACAGGCACGTATGGTGAGAACATCTTCTTACAACTGTATTATCTAAATAATTTATCCTCTATTTAAAACAAAAATGCCTCCTAAGACAGCTGGAAAATGCCTTAACAAAACCTCCTGTTGACTACTGCTTTTCAGCCTGCACTGACCAAATACTGAGCTGCATAATGACACAACCTGCTAAATAGCGTGCTCACAGGGAAGATCTACATTTGCCCAGTAACTTTTTAATCAGTGTTCAATGTGAGCTAGCATGTGAATGATCTTTGGGTTCTTAACTACAATCCAAAAAACTGGTTAGACTAAGCAAGCATTACAGTAATGTTGATCTGAGTCCTAGCTGGAAACATGTCACCTTGTCATTGCTTGTCTTACTGTTGACCAATTTTATTATTCCACTGAATTTAAGTTTCGTAATATCTTTAATATAGCCGGCCTCGGTGGCTCAGTTGGATGCGCCGTCCGACTGGAGACCAGGAGGTCGCGGGTTCAACTTCTGTCTGTATTTCATTCTGAATTGAAATTTTACTGATGAAATCGCTGTACATTTTATTCTGACCTCTCAAAAAGTTGTTGTAATTCAAAGTATGGACAAGACATGTCTATGGACAAGACATTTTTGCATTTATGCGCTCATATATATTTGTTACATTTAGTTGCCATTCATATAGTATTACATGTATGTATACTACATTGCAGGTCCTTATGACCACATCTATTGTATACATAAACACACTTGTATCAGGACACATGGATCCACTTGTCAACTGCCTTGGCTTTCACTGCGAACTCTCAATAAGAGCTGTAAACTACACATTTAGTATGAAAACATTTTCAAAATTGCAAGAAACATAAAAAAATAGGAATTTGACTGAAAAATTAGGGCTTTTTTAGGAATTCCCTTTGGATTTTTCACTTTTTTAGGAATTTTAGCAAAACTGAAAAACATAAGGATTTTTTAGGAAATTTAGGGCCACTGGACAGCCTGCATTAGCTCCCATCGACTTATAATGGGAAAAAATCTTAAAAAGATCTTCTCTAAATCATTAGGTCCACAGCTTGTTAGCTCACCTGAGCCAAAGGCCCAAGTGACCTATTAGTATGCCATGCTCCGTCGTTGTCCGTTGTCATCCGTCCACAATTTCAAATAAGTATATCTCTTATACCAGCTGGCAAATCTTAATCAAACTTCATGTGAAGCATTATCGGTGGGGGGGTGGGGGAGTGGGGGGGGGGGTTGGGGGGGGGGGGGGGGAAGCTGCTTAATATTTTGGGGCTGATCGGATTGGAATTCTGTTTTCCATGGCAACATATAGCTCCCATAGACTTATAATGGACAAAACTTAAAAAAATCTTCTTCTCTGAAATTTTGAGGCCCAGAGCTTAGATATTTAATATGTAGCAACGTTAAGTGGTCACCTACATAAATCCTGCCAACCATGCCCTTGGGGTTGAAACTGACCATGCCCCGGGGCTCATTAGCTCCCATAGACTTATATTGGGAAAAACTTTAATAAAAAAATCTTCTTCTCTGAAACCATAAGGCCCAGAGCTTAGATATTTAGTATGTAGCAATGTTAAGTGGTTCCCTACCTAAATCCTGCCAACCATACACCTAGGGTCCGAATTGGCCACACCCCGGGGTTCATTAGCTCCCATAGACTTATAATTGGAAAAACTTAACAAATCTTCTTCTCTGAAACCATAAGGCCCAGAGCTTAGATATTTAGTATTGAGCAACATTAAGTAGTCTCCTTCATAAATCCTGCCAACCATGCCCCTAGGGTCCAAATTGGCCTCTCCCCAGGGCTCATTAGCTTCTACAGACTTATAATGAAAAAACAAATACTTAAAAAATCTTCTTCTCTGAAACCATAAGGCCCAGGCTTAAATATGTAGTACGTAGCAATGTTAAATGGTCACCTACATTAATCCTGCAAATCATGACCCTGGGGTCCAAACTGGCCAAGCCACAGGCCTCATTAGCTCCCACAGACTTACAATGGGGAAAAACTTAAAAAAATCTTCTTCTATGAAACCATAAGGCCCAGAGCTTAGATATTTAGTATGTAGCAAGATTAAGTGGTTTCCTACATAAATCCTGCCAATCATGCCCCTGGGGTCCAAAGTGGCAACACCCTGGGGCTCATTATCTCCCAAAGACTTACAATGGGAAAAACTTAAAAAATCTTCTCTGAAACCATAAGGCCCAGAGCTTAGATATTAAGTATGTAGCAACATTAAGAGGTCACCTACATAAATCCTGCCAACCATGTCCCTATTGTCCAAATTGGCCATGCCCTGGGGCTCATTAGCTCCCATAGACTTATAATGGAAACAGACTTAAAAAATCTTCTTTTCTGCATATGTGAAAATCACATTTAGGTGTCTGAGACACACTTTGTGTATAGTAAGCCAAATTCAAACTGTATTAGTTTTGTTGTCATGTTCTCTTCGTGTTGTTGTTTTTTTTGTGCTTTGTTTTCATGTATTTAATGTTGTTTAAAAATGTAAACCTGGCAACCCATGACCCCATTCCCTATTCTGCCCAGTATAGAATAACTGAACCAGCAATACATTTCTTCAATGTCTGAACTGAAAGTATTGTCTTTCAACACACAAGGCCTGTAAGGACTTAATAAAAGAATAGATGTGTTTGAATACTTGAAAGATAAAAAGTGTCATGTGTATTGCTTGCAGGATACACATTTCACTCAAGAAGATATAGAGAATTTAAATGACCAATGGGGGAAAAATTATATTCTAAGCAACTATAAGTCTAATTCCAGAGGCGTGGCCATTTTGATAAGTAAAGATGTAGAATTTACCATACATCAACAACATACAGATGAGGGTGGTAATTATATAATATTAGATATCACAATATTTAATCAACGATTAACACTTATAAGTATTTATGCACCAAACACTGACTGTCCAAACTTCTTCCAAATTATAGATAGCCATATTGATAGATTAAATAATGACATGTTTATTCTGTGTGGTGACTTCAACTGCATATTAGACCCTATACTTGATTGTGATAATTATAAGCACATTAATAATCCCAAAGCTAGAGGTAAGGTTATAGAAATGATAAACACTAAAAACATGATAGATCCCTTCAGAGAAATGTATCCTGATCTGAAAAGATTCACATGGAGAAAGAAAAACCCACTTAAACAAGCAAGGTTAGACTATTTCTTAATCTCAGAAAATGTAATGCAGAGGGTTAGAAATAGTTTCATTGATATGGCATACCGATCGGACCATTCTATGATTACCCTAGTAATAAACTTAAATGATACTGAATGTGGAAAATCCTATTGGAAGCACAATAACTCACTGCTTACAGATAAAGAGTACTTAAATATAATAAATAAACATATAGCAGCAATAAAAAAACAATATGCAGTCCCAGTCTATAATTCTGAACAAACTGAAAATATACCAGATTCTGAAATCCAGTTTACTATAAATGATCAATTAATTTTAGAAGTTTTACTCATGGAATTACGCGGACAATCCATTTCATATGCAAGCTTTAAACATAAAGAAAGAAACAAAGTAGAACAAACTTTAATAGAAAATATAAGATCAATTGAAAACAACCTGGAAGAAAATAAAATTGAAAATTTAGAAAACTTGAAAACGCAACTTAATGACATACGGCATGAGAAATTGAAAGGACATGTTATTTGATCTAGGGCAAAACATACTGACCAAGGGGAAAAACCAACAAAATACTTCTGTGGACTGGAACAGCATAACTATATCTCTAAAACAATTAGTAAAATAGAAAAGGAAGATAGGAGCTTAGTTACAGATCAAAAAGAAATATTGAAGGAAACAGAATCTTTTTATAAATGTCCATATTCTAAGAAAAATAATGAATCAGAGCATATAGAATTAGATTCTTATACTGACAGTGATGCAGTTACCAAACTAACAAATGTAGAATCTGAAAAACTGGAAGGTCTGCTTAGCTTGGCTGAAATTTCAGAAACTTTGTTGAAAATGAAAAATGACAAAAGCCCAGGTCTAAGTGGTTTTTCTGCAGATTTTTTAAAAGTTTTTTGGAAGCATTTAGGTCAGTTTGTTTTGAGATCAATAAACTATGGTTATGCGTTAGGAAAACTTTCAGAATCCCAAAGACAGGGCATAATAACATGCATACCAAAAGAAAATAAACCAAAACAATTTTTGAAAAATTGGCGACCCCTGACACTCCTTGACACTGTCTACAAAATAGCATCAGGAACAATAGCAAACAGGCTAAAACAGGTACTTGATAACATTATTTCACACGATCAAACAGGGTTTTTAAAAGGCAGATTTATAGGGGAGAATACTCACTTAATGTATGATATGTTACAGTATACAGAACAAAACAACATAACAGGATTGTTAATGCTTATAGATTTTGAAAAAGCTTTTGACTCCTTGTCCTGGTCCTTTATTCATAAAGCTCTGAAATTTCTCAATTTTGGAGAATCAATAAGAAGGTGGGTTGAAGTTTTCTACTCTGACATAACATCATCAGTCATACAAAATGGTCATTTGTCATCTTTTTTCCAAAGAAGTTGAGGCTGTCGCCAGGGTGATCCTCTTTCTCCATACATTTTCATAATATGTGCTGAATTTTTAGCTAATAAAATAAGACTCAATAAAGCTATTAAAGGAATTAAGATTGGAAATTCAGAACAAGATTTCACAATATGCCGATGACACATCCATATTTCTTGATGGCTCAGATAATTCATTTTGAAAGAATTAGACTTCTTTGCAGCTATATCAGGCCTTAAGGTTAATTTTGACAAGACACAACTAGTATGGATTGGCGCTAAAAAATTTGACACTAGCTCTATCAAAACAAAATGGAAACTATTATGGGGTAAACAAACTTTTAAACTTTTGGGCATTAATTTCAATACAGACCTTACAAAAATGACTAAAGAAAACTATATGCCAAAAATTCAAACCTTAGAAAAGCAAATAAAGCAATGGGAAAAACGAAGATTAACTCCCTTGGGAAAAATAACAGCCATAAAAGTTTTAATGATACCTGCTTTCAATCATTTATTTATTACTCTACCAAATCCAGAACAAGGTATAATAGACAACATTAATGAGAAACTTTTTCGATTTTTGTGGAATAATAAAGTGAAAATAAAGAGAAATATAGTTATTAAGCAGTATCTGGAAGGAGGGCTAAAAATGGTTAATTTAAATGGATTCATTGATGCTTTGAAGTTAACATGGATAAGAAGAATTTTCAATACAGACAGCAAATGGCAGGACTTTATTAAATTACATATCGAATGTCAAAAATTAATAGGTTGTAGTGCACAGTACATTAAGAAAAGGATAGACAATATCAAAAATACATTCTGGGTTGATGTTTTAAACAGCTTCTTGAAATTCAATGATAAATTGAAAATAACAGCTGAAGAATCTGTCATAAAAAGCCCAATATTTCATAACAAACATATCCAGATTGATGGCAACACAATATTTTATGATAGTTGGTACAGAAATGGAGTGAGATTTGTAAATGACTTATTAAAGGAGAATGGCGAATTTTACAATATTCAAGAATTTTCAGAAATATATGGGATCAAAATGAACTATCTACAATACTGGGGAACACTGAATGCAATTAAAACCTACCTAAGAAAAGAGAAGATAGCATTAACTAAAATCAAAGGACTGATAGTCCTAAGAGTCTGCTAGCTTGTAAAGTACTAATGGAGTGCTGTGTATCTTCTATGCAATTTTACACAATACATGCAAAGAAGATAGACGACATTCCAATGCTACCAATACTATACGATAAGATGGAGCTCTATGGAATATACCAAGCATCTGGGCATTGCACTTCCTGAATAGAAGACTTTCTTTAAAAACTCTTAAATTCTGCTGGTAAGTGCATGTCCTTGACAAATCTGACCTCAAGGCCAAGTCTTGGAGAAATTTCAAACTACACTGAAAGATGATTCTGCATGCAAAATTTCTAGCTAGGACGGACAAATACGGATGGACTCACTAATATACACTTAAATGCAGCTATGGTGACTATGTCTTGCTCAGCGCAAGCGGGCTTGACAAAAAGGAAGATATTTGTTCAAGTTATTTTTCTTCAAACTATTAGCACATTGTTGACAGATCCATTCCTTATCCTCCACACTTTTATGTCCTAATGTACAGAGTCTTATCATCTCGGACTTTAGACCCTGAATATCAAATTTAACATCAGAATGTCTGAAAAATGTTTCACAACAACTTGTACATATGTACTGGGGACCACAAGACACCAACTTGTGAAACTGTGTGACTATAGCATTTTCTTTGTTTTTACAATTCTTACTGCTCAAACCATCTTTTGATGTGTCACTTAACTTAAGTTTCTTATTCAGGGAGGTTTGCAATTCTTCACATATAAGGGGTGAATCAAGTAATGCGGAACCGTGTTCATTTAAGCTGTCAGCAAGCTGGGAGGAAGCATAAGGCTGTGATGGACACAACTCAAATGAAATACATTCTTGTAAAGGAGGATAGGTAGTTATGTCACAAATTTGAAACCCAGCTCATTGGTATCATTTTATGGTCTCCCTGCAAACATGAGATATACAGAGCGAATGCAAATCAAACTGACTCACCGCTGTTGTAGTAAAGGAATTATCAAAACTAAACAATCTACGCAAATGTAAGGAAAATGCCAGTTATATTTGTTTTCTTTAACAAAATGTTTTTGCCATTAACATTTGGCATTCCATCTGAAGCTCTTGCATGTGACTCAAAAAGGTAGAAACAGTCACCTTGTTCCAATAATGCAATAGAAAAGCCGTTGCAAATGAAGACTGCATATGGGTTGAATGAGAAAGTCATAGTGAGTCCTGTCTCTAAATCAAGGAAAGGATACTCCACTAAGGATAAGATATTTAAATTTCCTGAAAATGTTTTTTTTTTTTTTTTTTTTTTTTTTTTCACTTTCCAGGGATAATGCTGGTTGTCAAGTGAAAAATAAGATGGCAAATCACATGGCTCTAAATAGTCGTGATATGTCTTGGCATTCTTTTTTGCATACTTGTATAATTTATCTCCTGCAAACAGAATTTCATTCATGTTGTTGACATTCAACTTGTTGGTACAGATCCTTTTCTGTACAGCTTTCACCAATAATACTAAACAACATGGTAGGCATTGACGCCCTCTTGAATCAGGACTAAATATCCCATCTCTTTGATGGATACTTCCTTGCAATAATACAGATGCATTTTCTTGTAGCGACACCGCCTCGTGGCTGCGAAGAAGCAGCCACGAAGAAGCAGCCACGACGGTGGCGTCAAATGATAACACGTATGGAATAGAACAGAATTGTGTGTACGGACCCTTGCCGTGGCCTGAAAAGTCGCAATGATTAAAGCGAATAACACCGAGTGTTTCGACTGAGACATGTGATGTCAGTCAGCCAATGAAAGTGCTCAGCGATACGTATCGTGTCTGGTTTCCGACCTTCTGGGTGTTGCGACAACTGTGTGTGTTGTCGTATGACAACCAGCTTGTTTACTAGAATCTACCGGCTGTCGAACAGTTTATTTTTCGCGAGGCTACAGACATGAAAGCTTCTTTTACCTGCATTTTTGAAATTCATGGTGTGTCGCACGCGAAAAACAACAGATACTTGTTCAGTTCTTCAGCAAAATTCCTGATGCCGTAAAGTGCATTTCATGTAGGCAACCGGTAGCACAGGAGTTTGACGTTTGCTAATTTCTACTTATAGGGCCTGTCCCTACGATTATGAAATAATCGAAGGTTCGAAGGACAGGCCCTATAAGTAGAAATTATCCAATGTCAAGCTCCTGTGACCGGTAGTGTAGCGTAACTTGGTACCTATTACCGGCGTGCACTGATTATCGGGTATTCAGAAATCACGACCCACAGACCACGGCCCCCGCCCATCGGGGCCAGGGAAGTAGTTGGGCTGCCTATAGTCTCCAGGGCAGAGTTGCCTTAGGCAGGGCCTGTTCATCATGTGATCGGGTTGGGTAAAAGTCCCACAAATCTGGAGGCAGTATCTTTAAATGGATACATTGTTGCATTTTTTTTCTTTTCTTTTTATTCGCTAGAATCATCACACAGCAAATACAATGTATAAATAGACTCTAAGGCTGGCTAATCTGGTCGATTATCACTCCTGTCATTGTGATTGATTATTTATCACAAAAGATTTGGTCAATTTACTTGTCTGTCTGAGCAGGACTCTTCCCATGTTATACTTTACTGTATGTATTTGGTCAAATAGGCCTGAGCAAACAGTGTAGACCCAGATGGGATGCCGCAAAATGTGGCGTCTCATTGATTATAAGACATCTGTAATGATAATCATTTTTGTGGAATTTATAGATCAGTTAATGAATTATCTGATTAATTTTGTCAGCCTAAATAGTCTGTGTGAATAAAAGTAATATACTCCATGTATTTTCGCGTTAAATTCAATATTGCGTTAAACTGATTTCTCAATGAAAATAAACGGCAGCGCCACCTACCTGCTGGATGTTTTAAATACAAAGTCACGCTTTAGTGGGCAAGGTTTGTTTTCAGAAATACACTATTGTTTTGTGATTTCCGCTTAGAAAAGAAATATATTGACCGTGGTGATAACAGTCCTTAATGACATTTACACCTATATCTATTAAATCAATTTTTACAGCTAAAACTAACTTATTTTTTCTATGAAAATATCAAATCTAAGGTACCGTATTAATCCGCCTATAAGACGGGGATTTTTCCAAAAAAAAAAAAAAAAAAAAGCCCCCAAAAATCCAGACCCATCTTATAATCAAGATATCGGTATTTTCGGCAAAGTCCGGTGGTGCCACGTGGTCACGGAAAATGCCGATCTTCGAAACCGGTAGAAGGATATAATGTTTACCTTCGTCCCTTGACAGAAATAGCAGCAAGGTAATTTTGTAGGTGAAGTACCGAATTTTTCTGTGTATTACTCGCACTCGTGTATAACACGCACTGAATATTTGCTAAATAGTTTTGAAATAAAAAAAAAAGAGATGTTCTATGTAAAACACGAAGAATTTATCTGTGCGTTATTTACTAAGTTACCAGATACTAAGTGTCAAATTTCACTAGGATTGAGTTGAAAATGGCCGAACTCGGAAGATTTAGAGTAGAAACAGGCCGAATTTACGATAATGCTAACTGAATTTTCGTTGTGCAGCTCTGTTACCATGGGCCTCAGGCAACTTGATGTAGTGTAGGCAGTTCTTTGCTTCCCCACTGCAGACGCTATGATAATAAAAATGTAGTTATTTCTTCTGTGTTCTCATAATTAACACCTTCTTTGTGTCACTTTCTTAACTGAGACGTGAAATTATCAACTCAGTGCCTCAGGGCAATGCAAACAACAACTAAAGTCGACTAGTTGTCATTCTGACTGCCAATTAACCAATTAAGTGCACAGATGTATGCTGGTAGTTTGATTTTCTTTATCATAAACATTGTTTATTTCAAACAATCTTTTTGGTAAGTTGGAAGAAAAGTTTAAATAAAAAAAAAAAAGATAAACATATGCCCAGTCAGCATTCTACGTAAATCTATATCGGGCCGTCATCGGCCCGTCAGGGTAGCTGGCGGGCCGATGACGGCCCGATGTAGATTTACGTAGAATGCTAGCTGGGTGGTAAGAAAATAAAAGATAAAATGCAAATGACCGATCTACCTACCTCAAAAGCCCAGTTGGTTTTGTTTATTATCAATAATTTTAATAATTGCATAAACTTAAATACTTTTTTATTTTTTCAATGTATGATCGTTCGTGCCAATATTTATGTTCTACCAAATTTATTTCCTATTTTGAACTACAATAAATCAGTTGTGCAGGCCGATTTATTCAAGTTACGGTTGAGTCTTGTCAAAGTCCGGTAATCAATACAGATTCATATGCATATGCCTGTTTGAGTAGTTTCCCTTTGAAGAGATCACATGATCAGCAAAATAAAAAAGCGTAAACAAAAAAAGCATGGACATGAAAAGGATATCAAATTACTACAAATCAGATCGAGTTGCTTGTTTTGAGCTGCCAGAACCCTGGTATGGGCGAGATAGGTATAAAAAATCATGAATATCTTATAGCAATCATTCTATTTCGCATTTTTAACGGGCGATCGTGAATGTCATGAGTTTTCGCGACCGATTATCTTGGTGATTTCTGTCCCGATTTTGGTGTTCCTATAAATAATACACATCGCATTTTTAGAAACGTTTTCTGGGTAAATAAGGTGCGTGTTATACACAGTTAAATACGGTATGCATGCTTGTAAGTGGTGTTGGGAGTTTTTTTTAATTCCTGCTCTGTGATAAATTCACTTACAAATCTGACCAATCATCGCCGATGTCTTCATGTACTTTAGGAATTTCTGAGTGGCAGGGAATGTCTCCGACAGGCGACTTTTTTAACCCATCTTATAATTAATTAAAAGCAAAATCCTGCCTGAGAAGGGCCCAAAAACAGCCCCCGTCTTATAAACAAATCGTCTTATAGGCGGATTAATACGGTATCCGTACTTTATTTTGAAAATGGCCAAAATTTGCAAAAATCACATTACAATTACATGATGATTTTCTGCCAAAAATTTAATTAACGCGAAGTTACATGGCTTTTGGTTCAAAATGGCGGCAACATGGTTGGCTTGTTTACACAAATGCTTTCACAAATCAAATCCAAAGAACTGCATTATTTGTACATAAAATAAATGCTCAGATAATAATTTAGATGACTTCAGAATTATTTTCAGCATTTGTCTCTGTAAGTAGTTATGATGAAACGTTTTACCATTAGTAACGTGAAAATACATGAAACCGGGCTAAATAATAACAGCAAAAAATTCTAAGATGTGAATTATATGGGACTAGACTTAAAAAATACAGTAATTATTATACTGTACACATATGTATAGTAAAAACTTTGCAAACTAGATCACAAATCTTGATTTTGATCATGGTTCTGTTGGACATCCCAGTAGGGCTAGCTGTTGAAAGAACTTATAAGCATTAAAAGCTCTACACAGCTTATGTTGTCTATTTCGTAAATTCTTATATGCAACCTTTTATTTAAGGCTCTTTATCTTTATTTATAATGACTGAAATATGTTTTACCCACACTCCTCAATTATCTGGACAATTTTTATTAGCTGCAAAAATACCAAGAACATTTTGAATCCTCAAAGTCATAGTGACATGCCCATGCTCCAACTCTGCACACACATAAGCATATAGGTGTAGGCAAGTGAATTTTGTTGTCTGAACACTAAAGCTGGCACAACTGATCAGATACAGTCATTTGGCTAGAACCAGGTAAAGTTATGCTTCATAACAATTTCCAAATAAGTGGCTGATCAAAATTTGGACTTTATTGGCTGATACAGAGTACTAGCCTTCCTTGAAATATCACACCAAAGACTTTGTCCTTCGCCTTAGGTTATCTGCCCTTGTGATGAATGTGAAGTTCTCCACTGATTTTGCTAGTTCCAAATAGTTTCGCTAGTTCGGAATAATAAATGAGGGATCTGTAAAAATCCCTCACATAATGCAACAGCCTCTATATATTATTTTATCAACTTGGATAATGTGTTACGGAGAAAATTAATTCAATATAAGACATTTGTCGCAAAGCGACATGTTCACAAAGACCTTAAAACAGATCCTTTAAGCAAAAATCGTATAATTCATGGCATAACAATTTTTTGGCATGTACACCCTCCTTACTGCAAAATTTAGCTCCTATTTTCTGGATTTAATAATCTTTCCGATATAAATATATTTCAATGAGGTTTAAGAAGTTGAAAGGAGTATGTGCATAAGGTCCTATTTTCCCCCTTCTGAAGCCCGAAAATAAAATATGCTTGCAGTAAAATTATGCGTTAATTAATCCAATTGTAGCTTGTGTTTAGCACTGTGTGATGCCGCTACAAAGTCTCCCTGCACTTTGTCAAAGTACAGATAATATATAAGCAACAACATGAAAAACCTGTCTTCGAGGTTTTCGACCAAATAAGACTCAGACCTGCTTACTCAGCCGTAGACTGGCTAACTCGGCCATTGTGCCAGATTAGCTAGTCTTGAAAGTTTTGATAGGTTGTTTACTGTCTAGACAGCCAACAACAACGGTGCTGATCAGACTGCGCATAGCAAAAACCACGTGTCTTTGTTGTTCGCATATGGCATAAGATTTTTATCCCATGAAGAGGCTCATATATCGCTTCAATAGTCTGTCACATGTCTGAGATTCTTGTACATACACTACATCAATATCTACACTCCTTTAAACACAGCATGTGAACACCTTACCCGAAATTTGATTTCTGGGTCGGTTACTCACCTCAACTCCTTACCGTACTTTATTTAAAATTGAACAAGAGGCCCACGGGCCACTCACCTGAGTAGCATTGTGAGTGCAGATATGCAGATGTTATGTAACATTTTTCCAATCCTGTCATCGCAACTAATGAAAAGATCATCCTTTAAGCAGTTCTTAATTTTTAAGATGAATATTATATATGGCAAGACAGTCAATGGAGCGTGATCATTTGAACAAACTCTCAATCACATTTCAACAGTAGGATCAATGTGAAATTTGGTTGCTATTGCCTAAGTGGTTTCTGAAGAATCATGATTTTATACATGTAAACAGCACAGTGGCAGGGAAATATAATAAACATAAACAAGACGGTAGCCATCTTGGATTTCCAATCAGAATGACTTTTAGCTACTGTTGATCTACAAGTCACTTAGATACTTCCAATGAACTTTAAGTCAATTGCCCTTTCGGTTCAGGGGAAAAAGTTCAAAACAGATTTTCAAGATGGCCACCATAGCCGCAATTTGAGATTTCTTATCGCAACCATTTGAGCGTTTTTTGATCTACAAGTCACCCTGATGCTTCCTACCAAGTTTCGAATCAATAAATGGTCTTTCAGTTCAGAAGAAGTAAAGAAAAATAGATTTTCAAGATGGCCGCCATCTTGGATTTCCAATCGGAAGGATTTTAGCTATTTTTATATCAACATGTCATCCTGATGCTTCCTACCAATTTTCAAATTAACTGGCCCTTTGGTTCAGGAAAATAAGTGAAAGGAAAAGAGTTTCAAGATGGCCGCCATGACAGCCATCTTGGATTTCCTATCCAAACAATTTAAGCTATTTTAGATCTACAAGTCACCTAAATGCTTCCTACCAAGTTTCGAGTCAAATGGCCTTTCAATTCAGGAGAAGAAGCGAAAAATAGATTTTAAAGATGGCTGTCATAGCGGCCATCTTGGATTTCTGATAGGGATGATTTTATCTATTTTTGATCTACAGGTCACCCTGATGCTTCCTACCTAGTTTAAAGCCAATAAGCCTTTTGATTCAGGAGAAGAAGTGAAAAATCTACATTTTCAAAATGGCCACCATGGCAGCCATCTTGGATTTCCAATCAGAACGATTTTAGCCATTTTTAATCTATAAGTCACCCCGATGCTTCCTACCAAATTTCAAGTCAACTAGCTTTTGGGTTTAGGAGAAGAAGCGAAAAAAAGATTTTCAAGATGGCCACCAGGGTGGCCCTCTTGGACTTCCGATCAGCATGGTTTTAGCTATTTTTGATCTACAAGTCACCCTGATGCTTCCTACCAAGTTTGGAGTCAGTTGGCCTTTCGGCTCAGGAGAAGAAGCGAAAAATAGATTTTCAAAATGGCCGCCATGGTGGCCATCTTGGATTTCTGTTTGGAATGATTTTAGCGTCTTTTGATCTATAAGTCACCCCTATGCTTCCTAGCAAGTTTGGAGTCAATTGGCCTTTCGGTTCAGGAGAAGAAGCGAAAAATAGATTTTCAAGATGGCTGCCATGGCGGCCATCTTGGATTTCCGCTCAGCATGATTTTAGCTATTTTTGATCTACAAGTCACCCTGATGCTTCTTAGCAAGTTTGGAGTCAATTGGCCTTTCTGTTCAGGAGAAGAAGCGAAAAATAGATTTTCAAGATGGTGGTCATCTTGGATTTCTGATCAACACGATTTTAGCTAGTTTTGATCTACAAGTCACCCCGATGCTTCCTAGCAAGTTTGGAGTCAATTGGCCTTTCGGTTCAGGAGAAGAAGCTAAAAATAGATTTAAGATGGCTGCCATGGCGGCCATCTTGGATTTTCGATTGGCAAGATTTTAACTATTTTTTATCTACAAGTCACCCCAGTGCTTCCTAGAAAGTTTGGAGTCAATTGGCCTTTCGGTTCAGGAGAAGAAGCGAAAAATAGATTTTCAAGATGGCGGCCATGGCGGCGATCTTGGATTTCCGATCGGCATGATTTTAGCTATTTTTGATGTACAAGTCACCCCGATACTTCCTACAAGTATCGAGTCAATTTGCCCAGGGGTGTAGGAGTAGGCTTTTAAATCAATTGTTGACGTCGCATGACGGACGACGGACATTGACTGACCACAATAGTTCACCATGAGCACTTTGCGCTCAGGTGAGCTAACAAGTACAATTTACTACCGAATGTTTTGTCTAAAATAGCTCAATGGGTGGCAAACAGTTTAGCCCCTGATGTGACACCGCATTTTGTAGCATCTCATGGGGGTTTACAATGTTTGCTCGGGACTGTCTGGCCAAATACATCCAGTAAAGTATGACCAATTTCAATATAATTTTGCAAGAGTGTTACTTTGATGATCCTCTACCAAGATTGTTCAAGCCATTTGATTCGTCAAAAAACATGGCCGCCAGGGGGCGGGGCTTATTTTCCCTTTATATCTATATAGAAAACTTTAAAAATCTTCTTGTCAGAAACCACTGGACCAATTTCAATATAATTTTGCAGGAATGTTTGTTTGGTGATCCTGTACCAAGATTGTTCAAGCCATCTGGATTCGTCAAAAAACATGGCTGCCAGGGGGCGGAGCTTATTTTTCCTACTTGTATATATCTATATGGAAAACTTTAAAAGCTTCTTGTCAGAAACACTGGGCCGATTTCAATATAATTTTACAGAAACGTTCCTTTAGTAATCCTCTACCAAGATTGTTCAAGCCATTTGGATTCCTCAAAAAACATGGCCACCAGAGGGCGGGGCTTATTTTCCCTATATATCTATACAGAAAAGTTTAAAAATCTTCTTGTCAGAAACCACTGGACTGATTTCAATATAACACGGCAGGAATGTTTCTTTTGTAACTTTCTACCAAGATTGTTCAAGCCGTCATGATACGTCAAAAACCATGGCCGCCAGGGGGGGTGGGACTTTTTTTTTTTTAACTCACCTGACCTCTGCTCAGGATGAGCTATAGTGATCACTTTTCCTCCGTCCATTAACATTTTCAAATGACTTCTCCTCTGAAGCCGCTGAGCCAATTTTGCTCAGATTTCATGTGGAGCCTCCTTAGGGTGGGGGAACGAAAGATTGCTAAAATGGTCATGGTCCGTTGACCCAAGATGGCCTCCATGCACATATATGGTAAAAACCTTTAAAAATCTTCTCCATAACCGAGGATGCCTTGGGGCTGAATCTTTGCAAGAATCATCAGGGACAAGAGGTCTACCAAAGTTGTTATAAGATTTGTCGTACGTTGGCATTTGACCTTTTTACGGCAAGGTCAAGTTTGCTTCCCTATGCTTTTGTATGGGAAAAACCTTTAAAAATCTTCTTCTCCAAAACCGAGCATGCCTTGTGGCTGAATCTTTGCGCATATCATCGGGAATGGGAGGGCTACCAAAGTTGCTAAAATAATGGTTGTACATTGACATTTGACCTTTTTGCGGTAAGGTCAAGTTTGCTTCCTTATGCATTTATATGGGAAAAATGTTCAGAATTTCAAATAACATCTCCTCTGGAGCCTCTGGGCCAAATTTGCTCAAATTTCATATTGAGCCTCCTTAGGTTGAGGGAACAAAGATTGCTAAAATGGTCGCAGTTCATTAACCAAGATGGCCGCCATGCCCATATATGGTAAAAACATTTAAAAATCTTCTTCTCCAGAACCGAGGATGCTTTGGGGCTGAATCTTTGCATAATTCATCGGGGACGGAGGGTCTACCAAAGTTGCTAAAATTTGACCTTTTTACGGCAAGGTCGTTTGCTTCCCTATGCATTTATATGGAAAAAAAACATTTAAAAATGTTATTCTCCAAAATCGAGGATGGCATGTGGCTGAATGTTTGCATATATCATCGGGAACGGGCGGTCTACCAAGGTTGCTAAAATAATTGTCATACATTGACATTTAACCTTTTTACGGCGAGGTCAAGTTTGCTTCTGTATGCATTTGTATGGGCCCCATACATTTGTATGGAAAAAATGTTGATAATTTCAAATGACTTTTCCTCTGAAGCCTCCGGGCCAGTGTTGCTCAAATTTCATGCAGAGCCTCCTTGGGCAGGAGAATGAAAGATTGCTAAAATGGGCATGGTCCATTGATCAAAATGGCTGCCATGCCCATATAATGGTAAAAAAAAATTTACAAATCTTCTTCTCCATAACCAAATAAGCCCTGGGCCCTTATCTTTGCACAAATTATGGGGGACAGGAGAGCTACCAAAATTGCTAAAATGATGGTTCTATGTTGACGTTTGACCTTTTTACCTCCAAGGTCAAATTTGCTTCCCCATGCATTTGTATGGGCCATATACATTTATATTGAAAGTATTCAAGTGAATTGTAGATCAACAGTTGTTAAAATTGTTCTGACTGGAAATCTTAGATGGCCATCATCTTGTTTATATTTATTATATTTCTCTGCCACTGTGCTGTTTAAATGTATAAAATCATGATTCTTCAGAATCCACTTAGCCAATTTCCACCAAATTTCACATTGATCCTACTGTTGAAATGTGATTGATGGTTTATTCAAATGATCATGCTCCATTGACTGTCAGGCCCATATATTCTTCTTCAAAACTAAGAACTGCTCAAATGATGATCTTTTCATTAGTTGTGATGATAGGATTGGAAAAATGTTGCATAACATCTGCATGTCTGCAGTGACTCAGGTGAGCGAGCCGTGGCCCGTGGGCCTCTTGTTTCCCTATATATCTATATAGAAAACTTTAAAAATCTTCATGTTAGAAAGCACTGGACCGATTTCTATATAACTAGGCAAAAATGTTTCCTTGGTGATCCTCTACCAAGATTGTCCAAGCCGTCATGATTTGTCAAAAAACATAGCAGCTAGGGGGCGGGGCTTATTTTCCCTATATATATAGAAAACTTTAAAAATCTTCTTGTCAGAAACCACTGGACCGATTTCATTAATACTTGGCAGAAATCTTTCCTTTTGACCCTTAACCAAGATTGTTCAAGTTATCATGATTTGTCAAAAAAACATTGCCGCCGGGTGGTGGGTGGGGAGGGAGGCTTAATTTCCCTATATATCTATATAGAAAAGTTTAAAAATCTTCTTGTCAGAAACCAATGGACCAATTTCAATATAGCTTGGCAGGAATGTTGCTTTGGTGACCTGCTACCAAGATTGTTCAAGCAGTCATGATTCGTCTAAAAAAAATTCTGCCAGGGGGTGGGGCTTATTTTCCCTATATATCTCTATAGAAAACTTTAAAAATCTTCTTGTCAGAAACCACTGGACCGATTTCATTATAACTTGGTAGAAATCTTTCCTTGTTGACCCTCTACCAAGATTGTTCAAGTTATCATGATTCGTCAAAAAACAATGGCCGCCACTGGGAGGGGCTTATTTTCCAAATATATCTATATAGAAAAGTTTAAAAATCTTCTTCTCAGAAACCAATGGACCGATTTCAATATACCTTGGCAGGAATGTTTCTTTGGTGACCCTCTACCAAGATTGTTCAAGCCGTTATGATTCATCAAAAAACATGGCGGCTAGGGGGCGGAGCATATTTTCCCTATATAGAAAACTTTAAAAATCTTCTCGTAAGAAACCGTTGGATTGAGTTCAATGTAACTTGACAGGAATGTGCTTTGGTGACCTTCTACTAAGATTGTGCCCTCATGATACGTCAAAAAACATGGCCTTCATGGGGCGGGGCTTATTTTCCGTATATATCTGTATAGAAAACTTTAAAATTCATCTTGTCAGAAACCACCCGACTGATTTTAATATTACTTGCCAGGAATGTTGCTTTGGTGACCCCCTATCAAGATTGTTCAAGCAATCATGATTCGTCAAAAAACATGGTTGCTAGGGCTGGGGCTTATTTTCCCTATATATCTAAATAGAAAACTTTAAAAATCTTCTTGTCAGAAACCACTGAACCGATTTCAATATAACTTGGCAGGATTTTTCCTTTGGTGACCCTCTACCAAGTTTGTTCAAGCTGTCATGCTTTGTCAAAAAACATGGCCGTAAGGGGGTGGGGCTTAATTTCCCTATATATCTATATAAGACATTTTAAAAATCTATTTGTCAGAAACCACTGGACCAATTTCAATATAACAGCAGAATTGTTCCTTTGGTGATCCTCTTTCACTATTCAGTTCAAGCCATCATGATGGATGAAAAAAACATGGCCACTGGGGTGCAGGGTTATAAAATTTATACAAAAATTTTAGAGCAGTAAACTTGGCTGAAACTTCAACAGTAAGTATGCAAAGCTGTTTGCTCAGGTGAGCGATATAGGACCATCATGGTCCTCTTGCTTTTTTTTTTTCCCCCATTGGACCTAGCATGCCAGTTATGCCTGTTTTTGAATCTATTCTGTTCTAAATATCCCCCACCCCCTCCCCCCACACACACCCTTGGATGGGGACGCCAGTGCTGATAAGATCTGCACCAAAAGCAATATACCCCCTCCCGCTTGAGCTAGGATTCTGATATTTATGTCTCCTCCCTTTAGGGTAGGGAGATGTGTATTGTTTTTTCCCTCGGGCGTCTGTCACAAAATCTTGTCCACTCTGTAACTTGAAAATGGTTCAAGCTGTCTCCACATAACTTCATATAAATATCAATCAACATTATCTTACATGCAGAGCACAAGAACCATACGTCTTGCATTTATACTTTTTGAGTTATTTCACTTGGAACTTTATGCGTCACAAAATCGTGTCCGCTCTGTAACTTGAAACCTGTTCAAGATATCTTCAAGAAAGGTCATGTAAATATCAATCAGCATTAGACAACATGCAGCGCGCAAGAACCATAACTCTTGCATTTATACTTTTTTGAATTATTATACACCTGTTTGAAAAACGGGACATATTATTTTACGGGGTATGACGTCCGTCAGAAAACTTTTTCGTTTCCGGCTAACGCCTCCTACAGTTTACATCTGATTAAAATGAAACTTGGTATATAGCTAGACCATGATGTGAAGCAGCACATATTGTTTTTGGGCTACAGACCACCAATTATTAGCAGAGCTATGCCCCTTCGAAAATTTCAGAAAATATTTCGTTTCTGGTTAACTCCTACACTTTACATCTGATCAAGCTGAAACTTCATTTATAGTTAGACCATGATGTGGAACAGTGCATATTGTTTTGAGGTTACAGTCCACTTAATATCAGCAGAGTTATAGCCCTTTGAAAATTCCTTTAAACTTTTCGTTTCCGGATAACTGCTCCTACAATTTACATCTGATCAAGCTGAAACTTCATTTATAGTTAGACCAAGATGTGGGGGCAGTGCATATTGTTTCTAGGTCACAGTCCACCAAATATTAGCAGAGTTATGTCCCTTTTAAAATTTCATTAAACTTTTTGTTTCCGGCTAACTCCTCCTACAATTTACATCCGATCAAGCTGAAACTTCATTTATAGCTAGAACATGATGTGGAGCAGCACATATTGTTTCAAGGTTACAGTCCACTAAATATTAGCAGAGTTAAGCCCCATTGAAAATTTCTTTAAACTTCTAGTTTCTGGTTAACTCCTCCTACAATTTATATCCGATCAAGCTGAAACTTCATTTATGCTATAGTTAGACCAAGATGTAGAGAAGGGCGTATTGTTTTGAGGTTACAGTCCACCAAATATTAGCTGAGTTACGCCTAGTGGTGGGACGATTCATCGATGCATTGGTGCATCCCGATACGCTTCATGTATCGATACACATGATGGAGTATCGATATGATGAATGCTTCTATTCAGATTCGCTTATTTGTGTTCGTTACATTCTTTAATCCGGTCTACAAAGTGACATTTTCAGAGTGCGATTTTGATTGGATGACGCTTGACTGATAGCCAATTGCATTTTGCTTTACTCTCATTATGATGGCAGACGAAACTGTGGTTGGAATTTATTCGCCGCCCAGCGGTAAAAATACTAGTTCTGTATGGGAATGTTTCGGCCATCCTATTCTTACTTTTGAAGTTAGCCATTTTTAGTGTTTCAGTATTATGGACAATGCATGTTTAAGGGAAACCATATAGTTGGGGTCATAGTGTTGTTCAAACACATGTTCTAGTTCATTATAATTTCAACACAAAAACATGTTGGAACTTATTAGAAGGTCATTCATTGGTAGGGCTCTTTTAATGAATATCCACAACATATATTCCTTAAGAAAAATAAGAAACATGCCAGTAATTTTTATTCAAAAAGTGTGTTATCTAACTGATAATACAGGTAAATAATAACGTTACTTTACGCATGTTAAAGTTAAATAAAAGTGTAGTTAAAAGAGATTCAGAACCACCACAGAGTAATGTACATCCAGTATAGCAACTGTAGTTACTCTGAATTGTTCAGAAGGCGGTGTCGCGAAAAAAGGCATTAACTTAATTACATAATTAGATTTATATGATTTGATGGACCTGGATTTTGCTCTATATCCATATTTTCACACTTTCTTACAACCAGTGGCTTCATCCAATATTAAATTTACATTCAGAGACATGGCTTTGTGTGAAAATTTACTATTCCTTGAAAAACAACCAACATGAACACTTTGTACTACATGCTTTCACTATCAATTTAATTTCTCAAAATCAGTCAGATGGAAATGCATTCTACTTCTTTTAATGTATAAATAAGAATGGGTCTTTACTGAGGCATCTGTGTAAAACAGATATACATAAATAATCTAACCATGTACTGAAAAACTAAATACAATTATTTCTCTTCTGTTTTGTTTCTTTCTTCACAAAAAAAAATCCATTTTATTATCTGCATATATAAGCCAATGCAGTGATTGGAGTAATGAACCTCTTTATTTTCCAATGAAGTTTACTACCTGATTATTCCAAATGAATGTATCTCCAGCAGCAATTTCCAATTTCTAGAATTATCAAAGTTCAAGTCTAGATATGCTCCAGTTCATACATATTCAACACCTGATGTAGCTCCACGATTATTCTGGTGCAATTTTATAAATTTATCTTTATCAACTTATTATGAAGACGAGCAGATTAAATAAATTTGAAATGGCTATGTTCAATCCAGATTAGCTTTAATAACTGATTGTCATTTGATAGTGCTTCACCTAAGCATCAACAGATTAGCCCGACCAGCTATGCCTACCCTTTTCTGTTTTCAAGAGATTTTCCGATGTCCACAAAAGAAGGGTCATAACGTATAAATGGGCCAGCAGTCGTCAGACAACTCCGTGTCACTGAGGTGTGAATAAAGTAATTTCATGTAGGAGGAATGAATTAAATGCCTGATGTCTTGCTATATTCAATATCGAATAAGTAGATTCTGATACTTTCTTTTCGTTCAGCTTCCGTTGCTAAGCACAACATCAAAGATGGCGTGGGGTGATTGACAAAAGTAGCGCGTGTATTACTACACCGAATTTTGAAGTCTATGTTTCAAATTGCACTATCTAAATCGATTTCAGTTACAGTTATGTTAGCGAAATAGAAAAGCTATAAAAAAATCCCCTGCTTCACATTCAGTTCGCCGTAATAGTGCCGCATTGCGTCTGATTAAGAAGTAGTGCGCGTATGAATATAGCGGTGATGAAAATCCGCTTGTGACGTAGTAAAAAACCCCATGCGATTGCATAGAGCCTGCTAGCTGTCGCTAGCAGACTCAAAAAGTCCGAATCCATTTATACTTAGCCATATATTGCCTATAAAACAAAACAAGCAGGGAGCTAGGAAAATGTATGACATCTTAAATACAAATGATGAAATACCAACTGGAAAACAGTCATGGAATAAAAAATATAACTTTGAAGAGAAAGACTGGAAAACCATATATATGTTTCCCTTCAAAACAACAACATACTCTCTTTTGCGTTGGTTCCAGGTAAGTCGAAATCATAACATATTAGTTACGAATAAATTGCTGCACTATATGAAAATTAAAGAAGACTCTATTTGTACCTTTTGTACACAAGAAGAAGAAACAATTACTCAACTATTATGGCAATGTAATGTAACTATGGAGTTTTTGAATTTTGTCACAACTTGGTTGCATTTTGTCACAACTTGGTTGCAGAGTTTTAACATTTATATTGAATTGTCTGAAGAACTGTTTTTATTTGGCTTAGAAAAAGAACAAAGATTAACAAGTATCATGAAGTTTTTGTTACTATATACCAAATACTACATTTATTGCTGTAGATGTAATAAACAGCCACCAGTTGTTACCCTATATAAAAAAAGATTACATTTTATGTACAAAATTCATTTGCAAATAGCGCGTGAAAATAGTATCTTGGAAACTTTCCTAGAGGAATGGAATCCATATCAACTGCTATTGAACAACATTAATAGTACTTCAGTAAACTGAAAATAAATGTATGATATTATGTTAGAGCCAATCCATGCTACTTGAATAAACTGGTATTTCAATTTTTTTTTTTTTTTTTTTTTTTTTTTTTTCTGTGCTAGGCAGGACCCCCCTCCTCACCCCCCCCCCCCCACCCCCACCCCCCTCATAAACACTCCCCAGCCCTTCCCTTTTGTTGCCAGGTTTAACAAAAAAGCCAGTGCATATCTTATATCTCATTATAAAAATATATATTAAGAAGGATGGGAGATAGTATGAGAGATGTTATTTGTTATTCAACTGTATGTATTTGATTGTATTGGAAATTTAAAAAAAAAAAAAAAAAAAATCTTCTTTTCTGAAACCATCAGGCCCAGAGCTTAGATATTTAGTATGTAGCAGCGTTCTGTGGTCACCTACATAAATCCTGCCAATCATGCCCCTGGGGTCCAAATTGGCCACGCCCCAAGGCTCATTAGCTCCCATAGACTTATAATGGAAAAAACTTAAAAAATCTTCTTCTCTGAAGCCATAAGACCCAGAGCTTAGATATTTAGTATGTAGCAACGTAAAATGGTCATCTACATAAATCCTGCCAGCCATACCCCTGTGGTCCAAATTGGCATTGCTCCAGGGCTTATTAGCTCCCATAGACTTATAATGGGAACAACTTAAAAAATCTTCTTCTCTGAAACCATAAGGCCCAGAGCTTAGATATTTAGTATGTAGCAACATTAAGTGGTCTCCTAAAAAATCCTGCCAATCATGCCCCTGGGATTCAAACTGGCCACGCCTGGATGCTCGATCTCCCATTCTTTTTATGGGAAAAACTTCAAAAATCTTCTTTTCTGAAGCCATAAGGCCCAGAGCTTAGATTTGTAGTATGTAGCAATGTTAAGTGGTCACCTACATAAATCCTGCCAACCATTTCCCTAGGGTGGAAACTGACCACGCCCCAGGGCTCATTAGCTCCCATAGACTTGTAGTTAAAAAAACTTACAAAAAAAAAAAAAATCTTCTTTTCTGAAACCATAAGGCCCAGAGCTTAGATATTTAGTATGTAGCAATGTTAAGTGGTCCCTACTTAAATCCTGCCAACCATACCCTAGGGTCCAAACAGGCCACACCCCTGGGTTCACTGGCTCCCATAGACTTATAATGGGAAAAAGTTTAAAAATTTTCTTCTCTGAAACTCTGAGGCCCACGGATTACATATTTAGTATGTAGTGATGTTTAGTGGTCACCTACCCATACAACAAGCAAATTCCATAGGGAATTTATGTGCTCGCCTTATTTTTATTTGAGCTGTTAAAAATGATTAAGTTAACCAGAGGACCATTCAGGTCCTGTTTCACTTACCTAAGTATTAAAGCAGGAAAAATACTGAAGCTAAAAATGTGGAAAAAAAAAATCAAAAAACATTATTTTAAGATTACAAGAGCCCTCAGACCAGAAGCAAAATGCCTGTAAAGTTTCATAGGCATTTGCTTAAAGCTGTGGGAGGAGTTGTGCTCACAAGGTACCTACTACTCTATGCACTTTCATAGTATTAAAGCATGAATAAAATCTATGTTAAAAGTTAAAAATGTGAAAAAAGTAAAGAAAAAAAAGTAACTTCAAGATTCTGTAAAAGGCATACGTACGCATATCTTCAGACTATGGATAAAACATCTGTATAGTTTCAGTGGGAATGGTTGCACTCACAAGGTACCTTCTAGGCAATGTATACACTTTCATAGTATTGAAGCATGAAAAAAAGTCTAAGTTAAAAATGTAAAAAAATTGAAAAAAATTATATCAAGATTCTGTTAAAAGCACATGCATATCTTCAGACCATGATTAAGATAAATATGAAGTTTCAGAAGGCTCTGCATTAAACTGTAGTTGTGCTCACAAGGTCCCCAAACAAACTTTGTGAGGTCCCAAAACAAACTCAGAACCATGCAAAAAAAAAGTCTAAGTTAAAAATGTAAATAAAGTAAAAAAAAATAATTTAAGGATTCTGTAAAAAGAACATGCACATCTTCAGAGACACCTGTAAAATTTCAGAAGGATTGGTTAAAAACTGTATGAGGAGTTGCGCTCACAAGGTACCTACTATAAACTCGGAACCACGCACCACGATGCAAAAAAGTCTAAGTTAAAAATGTGAAAAAAGTAAAAAAAATAAAAATTTTAAGGATTCTGTAAAAAGCACATGCACATCTTCAGACCAGGATAAAGACACCTGTAAAATTTCCAAAGGATTGGTTAAAACCTGTAGGAGGAGTTGCCCTCACAAGGTATCTACTTATTATAAACTCAGAACCATGCACCACGAACCACAGAAAGCCGAATACTATGTCCCTTCGCTTTTCTTCGAAAAGGCCGGGGACAAAAAAATACTGGGAGCTGCCTACTAAGCTACCCATAGGCAGCTCAATAGGCTGCCTATAGGCAGCTCAATAGGCTGCCTATAGGCAGCCTACAGGAAATTTGCCATGCAAATTTTGAGTGGCCTACCCCTTATATGGAGTAGGCAGCTAATAGACAATGACTAAAAAGAGAGTTGCCTATAGGCAGCCCATGGGCAGCCCACGGGCACAGTAGGCAGCAAACATACTTGGAGCTGCCTACTGTGCTATTCTGCTTTCCCCTCTGTCATTGGCTACTGAGCTGCTTACCCTACCTATTCAAAGGGAAATGAGCTGCCCATTCTGCCTACTGAGCTGCCTACTCAGTTGGAATTGAGCTGCCTATTCTGCCTACTGAATGTTCACTTGCTACTGAGCTGCCTACTCTGCCTATTCAGTGAGCAGTCTATTCTGCATACTGCATGTTCACTGGCTACTGAGCTGCCTACTCAGTTGAAACTAAGCTGCCTATTCTGCCTACTGCATGTTCACTGGCTACTGAGCTGCCTACTCTGCCTATTCAGTTGAAACTGAGCAGCCTAGTCTGCCTACTGCATGTTCACTGGCTACTGAGCTGCCTACTCTGCCTATTCAGTTGAATCTGAGCAGCCTATTCTGCCTATACTGCTTGCTCATTAGCTACTGAGCTGCCTACTCTGCCTATTCAGTTGGAACTGAGCTGCCTATTCTGCCTACTACTTGTTCACTGGCTACTGAGCTGCCTACACTGCCTACTCAGTTGGAACTGAGCTGCCTATTCTGCCTACTGCTTGTTCACTGGCTACTGAGCTGCCTACTCTGCCTACTCAGTTGGAACTGAGCTGCCTATTCTGCGTACTGCTTGTTCCCTGGAACTGCTTATTCTGTCTACTGGTTGTTGATTGGCTATGGGGCTGCCTTCTCTGCCTATTCAGTAAGAACTGAGCTGCCTATTCTGCCTATTGCTTGTTTATTGGCTACTGAGTTGCCTACTCTGCCTATTCAGTGAGAACTGCTTGTGAGCTGCCCATTCTGTCTACTACATGTTCACTGGCTGGCATCGAACTCAGTACCTCTAACAGTAGATTTGTTTGTGTTGAGGTTTTATGGCCCACTCAAAGCATTAGGATCATGCAGAGCATGGTCAGTTTACCTTACACACTTTTACTGGACAGGCTTAATCCTCTAAGCGGTTAACCAGTGTTGTGCACATTCTTTCACGAGAAACTGACAACTGCCCTTCTTGAATCAGCGGAAGGGAGAGAATGACCGTAGAAAATATTCATGACCAATAGCCATAAAAGAATGTTGGCGACCTCAGCGGGGGTTGAACCAGCAACCTCCTGGTCTCCAGTCAGACACGCATCCAACTGAGCCACCAAGGCTGGCTCTAGCAGTAGAGGCAAGTGCACTAACCACTGAGCTAATCACAATCTACATGGGCTACATTTAAAGAAAAGAATTAGTTCACAGAGGGAGCAAATTCTTTCCTAGAAGAGTTACTCCTGTTTGGAAAGGGACTGAAAGCCAGGGAAGCAAAGTCATGTTTCCAACAGAATGCACTTGACCATGGACAATTAAATTCAAATTTGCTCATTTGAGCAAACAATGCTGGGTTTATACCTCTATGATACATTATGGTTATGTATTGATAGCATTGGTATCAGTATCAACCCTCTGTATTATTGGACCTTCAGCTTAGCTAACTGATCTCAGGCTTATAAGTGGGTCTCAGGTCGATAATTCAAGCAATAATCATACCCCATCATGTGAAAATCTCAATATACATGTATAAGGCAAGCAGATAGATCTATGTCTCTTAATGTCAGTATTACGCCAGAATTACATATTGACTTAAATTAAGTGAATTAAACATTTTTTTCTGCCTATAACAAGCATATTAGTTGGTCCACTAATAAACAAACAAGTACGTAGTCTTACTTACATTCAATGAAATAAATTTCTGTTTTATCTAAAACATCCTAAATACACTTTTTTAAAGCTTTATCACAACAAAGACTTTGCAATCAAAATGGCTGCTATATTTCCTACCAATTTCACCTGACAAAGGATTTAGGTAAAAATAGAACTGTCTGCTGTGCCTATTGCATAAAGTAACCCAGTTGGAGCTGCCTACTCTGCATACTGCAGAAAATAAAATAAGTTTGAGTTGCCTACTCTGCCTACAAAAAAAAATAAATTAAGTTTGAGCTGCCTACTGAGCCTACTGAAAGTAGTAAACATAGAGCTGCCTACTCTGCCTCCTACAGAAATTAAATAAGCTTGAGTTGCCTACTCTGCCTGTAGTAAAAATAAATTAAGTTGGAGTTGTTGTTTTTTTTTTTTTTTTTTTTTTTTTTTTTGTGTGTTGAGGTTTTACGGCCCAGTCAAACCAATGGGGTCATGTCGAGCGCGGTCAGTTTACCTAACCACACGTTTACTGGGCAGGCTTAGTCCTCTAAGCGGTTAACCAGTTTAATGCACATTCTTTAGCCAGAAACTGACAACTGCCCTTCTTGAATCAGCGGAAGGGAGAGAATGACCGTAGAAAATATTTCATGATCAATCTCCACGAAAGAATGTTGCCGACCTCGGCGGGGGTTGAACCCGCGACCTCCTGGTCTCCAGTCGGACGGCGCATCCAACTGAGCCACCGAGGCCGGCCGAAGTTGGAGTTGCCTACTCTGCCTATTGTACAAAATAAACTAACTTTGAGCTGCCTACTGGTTGCCTATTCTGCCCATAGGCAGCAAGATGGGCAACAAATAGGCAGCTCTTGCCTACTGGAGCTGCCTACAGATTATATGTAAAATAATAGGCCATGAATATAGCTGCCTATGGGCAGCCTATAGGCAGCCTTCTTTTTCATATGAGTACATAAGTCCTGCCAACTATGCCCCTAGGGTCCAAATTGGCCATGCCCAGGGGCTCATTAGATCCCATAGACTTATAATGGGAAAAACTTAAAAAATCTTCTTCTCTGAAACCATGGGGCCCACGGCTTATATATTTAGTATGCAGCAATGTTTAGTGGTCCACCACATAAATCCTGCCGATCAAGACCATGGGGTCCAAATCGGTCACAGGGGGTCATTTGTTTACATAGCACTCTATAGCTAAAGAACCTTCAAAAACCATCTTCCCTGAAACGATGAGGCCCAGAAGTAAGATATTTAGTATATAGCTGTGTTTAGTGGTTTCCTACACAAATCCTGTCAACCATGCCCCTAGAGTCCAAATTGGCCATGTCCCCGGGCTCATTAGCTCACATAGACTTATGAAGGGAAAAACTTCAAAAATCTTCTTCTCAGAAACCATGAGGCCCATGGCTTACATATTTACTATGTAGCAATGTTTAGTGGTCTCCTACATAATTCTTGCCAATCAAGCCCCTGGGGTCCAAACTAACCACCCCCCAGCTAATGAACCTTCAAAAATCTTCTTCTCTGTAACCATGAGGCCCAGAGCTAACATATTTAGTATGTAGTAATGTTTATTGGTCCCCTACATACATTCTGCTAATCAAGCCACTAGGGTCCAAACTGACCACACCCCAGGGTGTCTTTGTTTTTGTTTTTTTTAGCTACATAGCTAAATTAAAGGCCTTTCACAAATGCTCTTCTCTGAAACCATGAGGCCCAGAGGTAACATACTTAGTATGTAGCGATGTTTAGTGGTCTCCTACATAAATCCTGTCAGTCATGTCCCTGGGTCCAAATTGGCCATGCCCAGGGTGGGGGGTGGGGGAGGGGGAGGGAGCCATATATAATGTTTTCCCTTATGATAAGACGCATTCAGTTACAAAGACTTTATGCTCACTGGAGATATGCCCCACCCCCTCCACTTCATAAATGACTTTATATTTCAGAAACCGTTCAGATCCCCACCCCTAAACCATATATATTTTTATTCTTTATGGTCAGACGCATCCAGTTGAAAAAGGGAGATATTAGTAAGTTGAATTACCTTGGTGGGTAGCATAAATTAACAGGTGCAATTCCATTAACACGTTTAGTAGTCATGTCTGTGAGTTTTCTCAGGTGAGAGGTTTAGGCTAATTGAGCCTATTGTTAATTTGAGTAACCAGTATGTTAAAGTTAAAGTCGTTTAATCTGCTGCGGAGACACCACACATTCAATATACTTTGCGTAGTCCCGATAGTTGGGGTACAGAAATCATACTGGCCAAGGTTTCACTGATTGTGCAAGGATTGAACGTCCTGCCTTTGTTTCAAACCTGGGGTTCGGCATGGGGAGACGAAAACTATAGAACATTTATAGTGTATTAAGCAGTGTGCCATGCAACAGATAAGACTGAAATAAAATTTACTGCAAGCAATTAGCAATTGCAGCTTTTGATGTATATATTTTCTTCTTCTTCTTCTGCTTCTTCTTTACCTATTTTTTTCTGCTTTTTCTTCACCTTCTTTTTTCGTGATACAAAGGGCATTTCTCGAGTATTGTTTTGTTTTAAACATTACATTTGCGTAAGTTACAAAAGCGTTGTCGAGCAAAGCTGGACTTCGATTGACATCAGCTACCCCCATCCGTATTTGCTGGGTACCACTTTAATTCCTAAACTACATGTTACATTCCGCAAAAATACATGCAAATGTCTTATACAACACTATAGTATATTCGTTTCATCATTTCATCTCAAAGTTTTAGCTTTTAACTTGAACTTACACATAAACAGAAAAAAATAAACGTGCTAAAATATTTTTAATATACCCCACCCACTTTTTGTTGTGTTCTGTCCCCTTTCAGAACCCATTTAAGGATATTTTTACAATTTTATTTTTTTCTGGTTTTAAACTTCATTTGATATAAGAAAAATGGAAAAAAAAAAATAAATTAAAACACCATAGTAAATGCCATTTTGTGTTCAGTGTCAGATATTATCGAGTTTATGCACTTTTTCCCAGATATGCACCAAAAAGCCCCTAAAATAAAAAATTTTAGGTGGCACCACCCTAAGTTCATCAAAATAATGTTTAAAGAAGCTTTTCAGCATCGGTGCCTTTCATTAACACGAATGTCTACCTAAAGTGATTTCTGGGTCCTGGTTTTTGATCACCAATTGCCTCTTTGGGGGGGGGGGGGGGGGGGGGACATAATCATGAAAAACAAGCAATCAACCTTGTTTTTCTGAATCCCTTTTAACTGCATAATTGTGGCTCTCATAGCTCCTGAGTAACGCATATATGATTGATCTAGTACTAATGTTATTTATTCCAGGCTTTGTATTTTAATCTACATGTATCTGCCACCTAAATAACAAGATTTATTCCTATTTCGGAAATAGTTAATCCTTTTAAACAATGCCCATCCAAGTCTTATCAAGGACTCCTTAACTTCACTGCAGTGAGTCCTTGGAGCCCTTATTTTCAAACTATGACAGAAAATCCTGATTATTTATTATCAGTTGGTAAAAGGTAGACAACCAAAATGTCTTGTGATTTTCTTCAACCTGTCATAACTAATAAACAATTGAAACATAAGAATCTTGATTGTTTTATCACTTATCTGGTATGCGAAAAAGTGTTTTATCTCTCAAATCAGGAGCCCTTAGAACCTCTATTGTTTTTTTCTGTCTTATCTGGAGCCTAAAAACTTGTTTTAGCTGTCTTATTTGGAGCCATCAGAACCTGTGTAGCTTTATTCCTCTTTTCTGGAGTCCTAAGAAACTCTATTGTTTTATCTCTTATCTGGAGCTAAAAGCTCCTTTACTGCTTGTTCTCTATTGGAGCCCCATGAACCTCTTATCTCTTATTTGGAGCCCAAAAGAAAATTGTTTATCTCTCTTATCTGGAGCCCAAGAAATGCTAACATCTGTTTTATTTCTATCTGGAGCACTTAGAACCTCTGTGTGAACTTATATTGGTTAAGCTTTCTTATGAGGAGCTTATAGAAGCTATTTTGTTTAATCTCTATTCTTGAACCCTAAGAATCTTTACTGTCTTATCACTCTTATCTGGAGCTTTAAGAATCTTTGTTGTTTTAACCCTTTAATTTGGAGCCCCAAGTACTACCATTTGGTATTTCTCTTCTTGGAGCCCTAACAACCTTTCTTGTTAATTCCTTCTTATCTGGAGCCCAAATAACTTCTACTGGCTTTAGCTCTTATCTGGGGTCAAAAGAAAATTTTTTTTATCTCTTATAAACTGGAGCTCAAAGATTTTTTTGCCACTTCTGGAACCCTAAGAAAATTAATCTCTTAACTGGAGCCAGCCCTTAAAACCTTTGTTTTTTCATCTCTCTTATCTGAAGCCCTAAGAACCTTTATTGTTTAATGTCTCTTATCTGGAGCCCTAAGAGCCTTTCTTGGTTATTCTATCTTATCAGGAACCCTAAGAACCTTTACTGTCTTATCTCTTTTACCAGGACCCCCCCCCCCCCACGAAACTTTATTGTTAAATACCCTATTGTGGAAAACCTCTATTTTTGTAGCTGTCTTATCTGGAGCTCTAAAGACCTGTATTTTATCTCTTATCAGGAGCCCTTTGATCTTTATTTTCATCTTAGCTTGAGCCCAAAAGAAACTATTGTTTAATGTCTCTTATCTGGGGCCCTACAAACCTTTACTGTTTACTCTCTTATCTGGAGCCCAGAGAAGCCCTAATGTATGGCTCTTATCTGGAACATTGATTGTGATGGGGTTTAGCCAAACATCAACCCTTGTGGGTCATTTTGTACTGTCTCCCAGAGCAAGGGAGAAAAGGGATAGAAGAGATAGTAGAGGCAGTGAAAGAGAGGGACAGGGAAGGAACAGGAATGAAACTGAAGAAACAGAAGAAACCAGAAATGTGTCATTACTAAAACACCCCTATTTAAATATATAGAAAATTTCACCTCAAAAAAACTGAAAATTTTCAGATAAAAAACTCTGATATTTTTCACAGTTTTGCTCAAAAACATAGATTGTGGGTACTCGTTAGAACCGCGTCGGCGAGGCAGTTCTAACGAGTACACACAATCTATGTTTTTTGAGCAGAAATAAGAAAAATAATGTATACCCCTGTAATCCCCAGTTTTACTATATAAAAGTGGGGTTTAAGGGGGTCAAAATTATATAGGCAGGTTTTCGTGACGAAATATGACACAGATGCCCAAGGTCCATCATAACCCACACACAAGCATTTTGCAAAAAATGAAGTTGAAAACATTTAGCCATAACTCTCATACTAATTGATGGTTTTTACCCTAAATTGAATTTGACCTATATTTTATGATTATATACCTGTGTATAAAATATGAATCCACACTAATCTTTTAAAAAAAAATATCGAACGAGAAACATTTTTCAAAAATGAAAAAGGGCCATAACTCTGATAATAAGGGGTGGATTTTACCCTAAATGGAACATGACCTCTATTTTAAAATTATATACCTGTGTATTAAATATGAATCCAGTACACTAATGTTTTCAAAAGATATCAAACGGAAACTATTTTTCAACATTGAAAAAGGGTCATTACTCCCAAAACAATTGATGGATTTTGCCCTAAATTTAGGGATCAGTGTATTCCTTGGTATTTACAAGAAAACTGATGCAAAGCATCAGTACGCTGGGAAACTAATCTGTCATGCATTACTTAGCTCCCTATAGATCATAGTATAGTGAAAAAATGTTATAATTTATGAAAGGTTGTAATTATATAAATTATCGCAATACTCAATGATAAAAACATTATAGACATTATCAGGGCTATGTAAAAAAAAAATCAACTATGATCTTCTGTTTTCTAGCCCGCATACTTAATTACATGTCGCCATCCATAGCCTAGGTTGAACATACTATATCCGAAATCATCTATGTAGCAGTGTTTCGTTCTTTTCTCCACTCATAATGTTTGCTTTCAGCCCAAATCTTTCCATGCTTGAATATCAAATTAAACTGTATTAGTAAACCAGCTTATAATCTGTTTGATTTGAGAATGCATATTTCCAATCGTAAACAAAGAAAAATAGCTTTTGTTTCTTCTTCGTAGTAAGACGGAAAAAGACAAAATGAAAAATTCAAACGTGTACAAATATTGACAGCAACAAGGTCATTTCAGGTCGAATGGTCAAATTGGGGCTCCTATGGGAAAATTGCTCATTTCTCTTTTAAATGAGCAAATCCCACATTATTACATTCATTCTACACAGTAGAATGATAAGAAGATGATAAGAGCGGCCGGTGACATGGGCGCCTCCATGATCCTTGACCTCGCAGTTGCAATCATTCGTGATGGCAAGATACCCTCTGACTGGGAGCAGAGTTTCATTATCTGCCTCTACAAGGGAAAAGGGGACGCATTGGAAAGGGGCAACAACCGCTGTCTCAAGCTGACAGAGCAGGTTATGAAAATCCTGGAGAGAATTGTGGACGGCCTCATCAGACAGTTGGTGTCAATCGACGATTCCCAGTTTGGCTTCGTCCCAGGCAGAGGCACTACAGACGCAATCTTTGTTGTCAGGCAGCTGCAAGAGAAGTATCTAGCTACCAATAACAGACTCTACATGGCTTTTGTAGACCTGGAGAAGGCGTTTGATCAAGTGCCTAGGAAGGTCATCTGGTAGGCGCTGAGAAAACTTGGTGTGGAGGAGTGGATTGTGCAACTGGTGCAGGGGATGTATGCAAATGCACGGAGCCGTGTCCATGTTGGTGAGGGGTACAGTGAAGAGTTTGAAGTGAAGGTTGGTGTTCACCAAGGATCAGTACTCAGCCCACTGCTCTTCATCATTGTGCTTGAAGCCTTATCACGAGAGTTCCGCTCTGGGGTCCCCTGGGAGGACCCCTATGCCGATGACCTTGTTATCATCGCGAATCACTTGAGGAATGTGTCAGGAGGCTGGTGACTTGGAAAGAAGCAATGGAGAAGAAAGGACCGAGAGTAAATGCAGGAAAGACAAAGATCACGATCTGCGGTACGGGACTGGACCTCCTGCAGCGTTCAGGCGAGTTTCCATGCGCTGTCTGTCGCACTGGAGTGGGCAGCAACATCATCTTCTGCAATGGCTGCAAGCACTGGGTGCACAAGAAATGCAGTGGGCTCAAGCGCTTGAAAAAGGACCATGACTATAGATGTACACGGTGCCAGGGAACTGCACGCTGACTGGATGGCAGACCACAGAAGGAAGTCCAGGTCGGACCTGACAAGCTTGAGGTGGTAGCTTCCTTTTGCTACCTAGGAGACATGCTCTCAGCAGCAGGTGGCTGTGAACTGTCAACCACAACACGTGTGAAAACCGCCTGGAAGAAGTTCAAGGATCTGCTACCAGTCCTCTCTTCACGCCACCTCTCTTTCAAAACACGTGGCCATGTGTACAGCTCTTGTGTGGGGAGCGCAATGCTCCATGCCAGCTAGACTTGGCCATTGACAAAGCCAAACCTCCAGCGTCTGCAGCGAAATGACAGGGCAATGATCAGACAGATCTGCAATGTCAGGCCACAAGACATTGTCACCACCAGGTCCAATGATCTACTTGTGTGGCTTGGCATTGAGGATCTGGACCTCATTCTGAAGGAGAGAAGACTTCGATGGTATGGACATGTGGAATGCTCCAGTGGTGCAATCAAGACAGCCTTTGACATACAGGTTGATGGAAAGTGTGGGCCTGGGAGGCCCAAAATGACATGGAAGCAGCTGACAGAGAGGGATTGCAGAGAGTGGAAGCTCTCGGCTATCAACCCTCATGATAGACGTACCTGGAGATCTGGTGTGAGATCTGCCATGCGTGCAGCAAGCCAGCTATCTGGAAGGGGGCCCACTGATGTGGATGTTGCCCCTGTACCTGCACGTTAATCAAAAATCCGATTATGATGATATGACAGTACTCCCATTTTTTAAATGACAGATTCATCTGTCATTCCTTGCTGGCATACGCGTTTTCAAGTTGCATCCGGCTTTCACTACCACTGAAATATGTGTCCGCTCAAAATGTAGTCCGATTTATATGAATATAAAGCTATAAATATCTTTACAGCGCAGTGCAATTTTTAAAGCAGGCGACATTCAGATTCTCCCCTGTTTTGCAGAGAAAACCAGACTAAGAATTTCATATGACTTATTTGCCAGCGGATGAATTGCATAAATTTCTCTGATTAAAAAAGAGAAAAAAATGAAATTGATATCTGCTACAGTCATAGTAATTAAGCTATGCAGTTTAAGGGTTATTGTTTGTGTTGAGGTTTTACGGCCCAGTCAACCCAATGTGGTCATGCCAAGCGCGGTAAGTTTATCAAACCACAAGTTTACTGGGCAGGCTTAGTCCTCTAAGTGGTTAACCAATATTGTGCACATTCTTTCGCCAGAAACTGACAATTGCCCTTCTTGAATCAGCGGAAGGGATAGAATGACCGTAGAAAATATTTCATGATCAATCTCCACGAAAGAATGTTGCCGACCTCGGCGGGGGTTGAACCCGCGACCTCCTGGTCTCCAGTCGGACGGCGCTTCCAACTGGTTAACATAATCAACATACTTGTGTATCAATACGCCTGTGCTGGACTAAAGACATGGCGTAAGAAATTAGACCATAATCTACTCTTACCAGCAATATAAACACTGTCTAATCAGCTCTTACTGTCCAAATATAGATTCTGAAGATTTTTTTTATGCTTGAAGAAAAAAAAAAAAGCTGTGCTCATAATCATGCTGCAAAGCGTTTACTTCGATATTAGCTCAGTGCGTTAGATAGGTTGTAAGGTTGATCTGCGCAATTTTTTGTTAGCTATTAATAGAACAGGTGCCGCCTCATGACCCGCTATCAAAAATTAACCAGATATTTTTACCTTAAAACATAATTTGACATTTCTTGCAAATTGTCTCAAAAGAGGAATCAATTTGCATGCAATGTCAAATGCCATCTCCTTGGGGAAAAAAAATCAAAATATGGCAACATGAAACTTTTATACAGAGCACTTGCCCATTTGTTTGAGGTGTGTAAAAAAAATCAATACTGTCGGATTAAAGGGACAGGGCTTTAAGTCAAACATTACAACGTTGTTGATTTGCTTTACATTAAATATTTTCACTGTGGCATTTTAATATATAGGATGCTTGGATTTAAAGTGTAACTATTTGTCAGAAAAAATGGAAAGTGTTGAAAATCTATATTGCTATCTGCAGCGCAATGTTAACTACTCAAGATATTCAGTTATTTCCTTTTATTGTGAAAGTGAAAGTAGACAACAAGTTGGCTTCTTTAAAAAGAACCCAAATGACTCTAGGTCCGCATCTTGTTTTAAATTTGCAGATTTGCACAGCAAATTTAATGACTTCATTTGCAACCAATTTTTAAGTACAGGTATTAAGTTATTGAAGAAAATTTACCACAATTTCAGCTCTATATTGCATGTGAGAACTGGCTTTTTGCAACATTTTGAGATAAATTTTTTCTTTTGAAACGTCAAAACATCAAATGGAACTTCATAGCACTATATAGCACTATATAACAAAATTGGACGGGTTTTCAAAAATCCGTGCTTTAATAAAGCGAAGTCCGGGCAGACGTCGTCTGGCAGATTTATCTTTTGGTTAATTTTTCTGATAAACCCATCCATAATGCCGTTAGGTGTTCTTCCTGTATAGGTTTTATACAAATTAAGATTTTTTTTTTTGATGAATTTCTGATAGAATCTGTCATTTCAGTGCCTTTGGCGCTTTGATTTATTTCACTATGTTACCAATAGCACAGTTCTCTGCTGCAAAATAAAAAAAAAATGTGGGGGTGAATAGTTATATATAGCCCCACTAAGAACAAAACCGAGGTTCTTCAAATGCATACACATTTTACAAAAACAACCTTAAACAGATACGCTGGGCTGGAGCCCGGAGTAAATGACTTGGTCCAACTGGAATTGGCCCAAGGAATACACCCCATTTGGTCCAACAGATAATCACTTGGACCAGTCCAAGGTCAAATGGGGAAGTGTTTGGTCCAAGGAATACTCTGACCCCTAAATTGAACTCAACCTGTATTTTATAACTATATACCGGTGTATAAAATATGAAACCAATACACTAATCTTTTCAAAAGATATCAAACGGTACCATTTTTCAAAGTTGAAAAAGGACCATAACTCCCATAATTGATGGATTTTACCCTAAACTGAACTTGACCTACATTTTATGATTATATACCTTTGTATAAAATTTGAATCCAATACACTTATCTTTTCAGAAAATATTGAAACAGGACAGATGGGACAGGACAGACAGACCTGGCATATACGTACAGACAGCGGTGATACTATATGCCACCAAAAATATTGAAACAGGACAGACGGGACAGGACAGACAGACCTGACATATATACATACAGACAGCGGTGATACTATATGCCCCCCTCCCTCCACCTCCCCCCACCCAACCGAATATGGTGGGGCATAATATTACATTCCCCCAACCCAATGTACCCTTACCTGCTGCAAGGATAGCAGGCCTTGCCTAACTGTAAGCCAGTATTAGTTGGATGCTTAGGTAACATAAGATACATGACACCTTCCCCACACCCGACTAAATGGCCTAAGTTATCTGGAGCACAAAGGAAATTGTTTTATCTCTCTTAATTTGAGCCCTAAGATTCTTTATTGTGTTATGGCTTACCACTCCTACCTTCCATAATCTGCCTTAGCAGATCACCAATACCTTGTGGATATATATTCCTTACAACTGCTTCAGGGAGTTGATTCTTTGGCTCAGAGGTTAGAGCATTGGATTTTTATATGGGCAGACTAGGTTCAAATCCCACAAAGGCGGGGAAATTTATTTAGCTATGCTTCATTCCTTTGTTACGACTTTCATGTCCTAAGATGGGGGCTTGTCCGTGATTGGACTTTACTTTGCTGAAAATGGCTTTGTGTCATCATAAATGATGACTTTCTTGAAGAGGGGGGTGATTGGGGGGTGTGGGGTGGTAGGGGTATTACGGCCTATCACTACTACCTTTGAAATAATCTGCCTTGGCAGATTATGCACAGCTTGTAGATATAGATTCAATCTCTGACAACTGCGTCAGGGAGTTGACTCTTTGGCTCAGTAGTTAGAACATTGGATTTTAATTCGGGGAGAGTGGGTTCAAATCCCTCGATAGGCGGGAAGTTTATTCAGCTATGCTTCATTCCTTTGTTACGATTTTCATATCATAAGAATTGTTTTATCTCTCTCACTTGGTGCCATGAGAACCTTTACTGTTTTATTCCAACTGAATGTATCTGCCTGCCATTAATTATCATAATATTCCAAGCGGTTTAAAAGGTTATAGCAATTTTCACAAATTGATTACAGACGGACATGCCTTGGTATGGCTGTTTATAAAGAAATCTGGCATTTGACAATTTCATTCGTTAGAATTTGTCAATGTATCTGCATGCCAAAAATTATCAGACTATTCCAAGTGGTTAAAACCTAAGAATCTTTAATATTAATCTCTTATCTGGAGCCCTCAAACCTTTGTTGTTTTATGTGGAGTGCACATTTATTATATCAGCTTGCATTTGACAATTTTATTGGGTTTGGGCTTGTCAATATGTATCTGCAGGCCATAAATTATTAATATATTCCAAGCGGTTTAGAAGTTATAGCAATTTGCAAAACTGATTATGGCCAGACGGACATGCCTTGGGTTAAGGCTATTACCATTTTCATCCTTATTACTGCAATGTGCTCTTAAGTTTTGTTTTTCAAAATCGCTACAAAAACTTCTAGTAAAATATCCTCCTAATTCAGGTATACTTTCAAGTAAGATCAGCAGAGACTTCATGAGGGCATTTTAATGATACTTGCAAAATATTGTTCTTTCTTTATAAAAGCATACATTGTTGGTACCCATTTGAATTACCTCAATATGTCAAGGCAATTCAAATGAGCACCAACAACACAAATTGACTATTCTGCAGGCTGCGGGTTGCGGTCCATATACAACTGTTGTCTTGTAATGAGGTTATTGCACAAGAAAACTGAAATGATTAAATTTATACTTTTTTTGTTTTGTGTATACATCAACAGAAAATGATCATTGAATATATGCATATGTAATTTATGTATGTCTATATGAAACTGATAGATAGCAAGATAGCAATGCCATGATTCTTTAGAAAAGGTTATTATCAGGACATGTGGCTTAATTTTATTGGCCGCTTCATGAGAAAGTGTCCCCTTGGAAACTTGTGACATGCACATGCACTTAAGGAAATACTGATCAGTCTTACATGTATGCTCTGTGGATAGTCCAGGCCAAGTACCTACTGTATGCTATCATCAAAGACTCTGCTCTGATCAGCCTTCACAGATGAACAGTCTGATATGACTTGACTTATTGCTAATCATCTTAAAGGTATATTTTGTCAAAATGCTGCCCAGAAAAAGCTGAATGAATAATGCAAGCACTGATTTTACAACATTTATCATTCTATGAAAAACCTTTCAGACAAGTTAAACCCATGAGTTTACTAACAAGAGCTGTCAGCAGACAGCATAGCTCACCTGGATGTAAGGACTATATGCCTCTTTGGCCTATCGGGGGGAGGAAGGGGGCATTAAATAATCATAATTGTCATAGGGGAGAGTGTGCTGCTGAATAAAACTTTGGACCCATATCTATCATCAAACTGAACACGAACCAAATCCATCATATGGTTTTGAAATTTGAGCTTTTAAGAAGTTTAACGTAAATTGATTGATTGTGTTGGGGTTTAACGACACGTCAACCCTTGAGGGTCATTTTGTGTCGTCTCCCAGAGAAAGGGAGAAAAGAGATAGAAGAGAGAGTAGAGGAGATGAAAGAGAGGGACATGGAAGAAAGAGGAACAGGAATGAAAGTGAAGAAACAGAAGAAATAAAAACATTCCCCCTCTACCCTTACCCACTACAAGGATAGCAGGCCTTGCCCAACTGTAAGCCAATATCAGTTGGACGCCCCAGTGATGTAAGATACACAGCACCTTCGCACCACCCGACCACCCCCAGTTTAACGTAAAACTTTAGTGTAAAATTTGTCCGTGACCTTGACCTTTCAGCCATAGTCATACGTGGGAGTATAGCTGAATAAAACTCTAGACCTATATCCATCATCATACCGAATATAAACCAAATCAATCATATAGTTTTGAAATTATGAGCTCTGAAAAATCTTTAACATGAAATTTCAGTCTGTGACCTTTACCTTAAATGCATGGGCATAGGCAGGGTATTGCTCAATAAAACTTTGGACCTCTATCTGTCATCATGCAAAATCTTAATCACATCCATCATTTGGTTTGGAAAATATGAGCTCTTTAAAAACTTTAACGTAATACTTTAATTGTAAAATTTCAAAGTCTGTAACCTTGACCTTAAGATCATGGGCATGGGCTGGGGTATTGCTGAAAGAAATTTTGGACCTACATCTAACATCACATCAAATATGAACCAAATCCATCGTACAGTTTGGAAAATACAAGGTCTTAAAAAACTTTAATAACGTAAATGTGGACGCCTATGCCATTGCCAACGCCAACGCCGGGAGTAGTGCAATAGCTTTCTTGGACTTCATCCAGGCGAGCTAAAAAACTTGTTAGGCCAAACAAAAAAAAAAATCTTTTGATTCTCAGGCTTTCTGTTTTTTACTTTTAAAAAAAGAGCATGAAGGTAGCTTTTTACTTTCATTTAGGCTTCAAATATATTTATTTATCTATATATTTATTTATTATACTTTCTTGTTAATTGGTGCCTAATGCAATCATGCTGAATATGTTTGTAATTTAAATGTGCTCAAAAGCAATGTCTAATTGAGAGCTATTAAGGTCAATCATTTTTCTAATAGCCTAATTAATTATCTTTGTAATCTTTCCGTACTTAAATGGTTGTCAATGCTGTTAGACACAAACAATTATTTAGAGAACAATGTTTGTTTGTTTGCTTGATTAAAATGTTGATAAATACTTTCCATTATAATTATAAAAATTGAGCCCATGCATAACATTTCCTACTATTTCACATGTATGCCAAGCAAAGACTCAGATTTGAATGCACATCTAAAAGTTTGATGAAAAGCATCACTGTTTACTGTTTAAGGTCCCAAGAATTTCGGCTGTGCAGTTTTATCGGAAAATGCTAAAATAGTAGCCAAGTGTCCAGGTAAGACTCTGATCAGCTTGGAGAGATGTAGGGGATTTCAGCCGGGAGGGGTTTTGTCCTAGTTGGAAATTTCACAGAAGGGATTTTGTCCACCTTGTAAAAAAGAGCAGGGGGGATTATATCCACATTGCAAAAAACACGGAAGGAATTATGTCCACCTATACAAAAATGAGCAGAAGGGATTATGTCCGGGAGGGATTTTGTCCTACACTCCCGAAGTACATTTAATGATTTTAATCTCTTCTCTGGAGCCCTTAAACCTCTGTTGTTTAATGATGAGTACTCTTTATTAGAGCTCGATGAATGTTTACTGTCGTGTCAAAGATTGGATGAGTTCATGAATCCAAAGTCCGTTTTTAGGTAAGCAAAACTAAAAATAGCATATCAGGTATTTTCGTGAAGTGTTTGGAGATAGTGCCACGAGAATAGCAAACATATTCGCAATACTCTGTAACAGTGGACGAAGTGGTGTAGCAGATACATCGATCACTGGGATCTGATTGTCTTGAGAAGAGTAAATTGTTGTATTGTCACCATGCAATCTCTCTGTTTTTTTTTGTTTTTTTTTTTTTTGTTTCTTTTTTTCAGTATTTTACTTTGGATCTTTTATAACAATTGTGGCTTAAAAATTATTCATTTTTTTTTAAGTTTTTATTCATACCCCACTGAAAAAAAAAAAAAACAAACAAAAAAAAAAAACATCTGCTGTTCATACACCATTAGACAGGAACCTGGCTAATTGGCACTTACTGTATTTACCCTTAGTCTCAACAAACCATGTGGACCCAGAGCAGAACGCAGAGTGCATGATTAGAGTCGTTACTGAATGTCTCTCATTTGGCAGTTTTTAGATAAATAAACAGGTAGTTGAATGGCCTTGTCAAAGTCTTGAGGCAAGTATGGTAAGGTGTCAGAATGTTTATGGTAAACATGGTATTTTCTCTCTTCTTTCTTTGTTTTTTTTAGCAATAAACAACGTCATTATCTCAACACTTTATCATCATTCAGTCTGATCAGGACCTTTGTCTGCTTACAAAATTAATGGATACTATAGAATATATGAATGGACAGAATTAATCCAGAAAAGATCCAGATGACACTGCGCAGATGCACAGGTTGATCTTGACCTTTGCTATTCAAATGCAATAAGAGCTCATCATTACACACCTTAAAGACTTTTTTTGACATTTAGCATGTTTGGTAAATATTTCAGCAGAAAACATTTTGAAATATTTTCCTCATTTTTTTCCCCAAAAAAACAGAATTTGACATTTCATGCAAACTGTCTGTTTGATTGAATCCTAATTTCTGTCGGAAAGGAGCACATCAATTTGTTGACTGGTGAATCTGCCTATAGCGTGGTTAGTGTTAAAACAGCATAAGAATTTTCACATCGCGGAGACTTAGATGAAAATAGAAAGGATAAAAAAAAAAAACGCATAGAGATAAGATATTATGAGTAAAAAAAAGACTGTTAAAAGGATCAAATCTCCGACCATCGATTTAGTTTTTTGCTTTATGGACAACAAACTTACTGTTTGAGCTATGATCCAATACACATGCAAGAAACCCTATGCAGTCAGTAAACCAGAAAAAACCTAGTGGCATTATTTAAACCCCTAACAACCCTGGATTATTCCAGTCTTAAAAGTACAAAGACACAACAGTAAACATTCATCCAGTAATATACGAGGTTGCATTTGTCAATTTCATTGATTAGGTCTTGTCAATACCAATCTGCATGGCATAAATAATAAATATGGTTCAAGCCATTTAAAAGGTATAGTAATTTTCACAAACTGAATTGGGAGGGACAGATATGCCTCGGCAGTCAACTCTTTATAAAGAAATCTCTTTTTACAATATCATTGATTAGATCTTGAAAATACATACAAAAACATTATCAAAATATTTCAAGCAGTTTAAAACTTAAGAACCTTTAATGTTTTTTCTCTCTTAACTGAGCCCTTAAACCTCTATTATTTTATAAGGTGTACACATTAACTATATATAGACAGCTAACTATATATAGAGAGCTGGTGCTTGTAAAACACTATGCATCCAAATGCCTGATTCTATCACTGCTTGACTCCAACACTGCTTGCCCATGATTGGTAACAATAGTACAAATATACAAGATTTCAATGTTATTTTCTTAAAAGGGAAATGACTCTAAAATGGGAGATAATTTGGATAAGAAAAAAATATGGGTTACCTATTTGGACACCTATTTTTCCATGAGGAATCCATATATGAAATTTCAAAACCCTAGCATGCACAGTTCAAAACTTATGCTATGCATCAAAAAGTGTGCAATGTAAAAATGCCCAATATGACAAAGGGCCATAAATCAAGAAGTACTTTTCAGAATTTATTCAAAGATTGATCAGGTCAACTACTCATCAATACCAATCTATTCACCAGGTTTCAAGGCTCTAGCTTCAATAGCTTTTGAGATATTTTGCTGACAAGATTTCATCCATATTTTTTCAAAGGGCCATAACTCTGGAAAGGGGCATAATCCTGATGGGGAAAAAAAAATATGTGTCAGCTATTTTCTCATGAAGAATCTATATATGAAATTTCAAAACCCTAGCATGCATATGGTTCAGAAATTATGCTTTGTATCAAAAAGCGTAATGGACTGCCGCATGCACGGACGGACACACACATGCACAAACATCCCAGAAGCAATATGCCCCTCCAACTTCTTTGAAGTTGGGGGCATAATTACACTAGGTGGCATTTGACATTTTCAATAAGATTATCACAAACTAATTATGGATGGACAAGCCTCTCAAGGCTAATAAATGCTGATGACAATGCCAATGCCTGGAGTAGTGCAAAAGCTATTACATGTACTGTACTTTTGTACAGACCTGTAAGCTAAAAATGACCCAGGGTTTTCAGAGAAGGTCCTTCAAAGTTGTGGATTGATGGATCATAATATCTCCTCCTTTCACTCAGGTGAGCAAAAAAATAGTGGACCAAGTTATAATGCTCCAGACTTCAAAGAAGGTGGAGGGGCATAAAACTTGGTGGTTGTTTGACTGTTCCTTTGTCCAGTCTTAGCATATAGTCAAAAAAAGTTACAGATAGGATCTTGAAATTTTTAAATAATATTCCAGGATTAAGGGGACTGGTATCTTTTTCTTTTTCAGTTTAACTGGTATAGTAATGTAGTCATACTACAAAGAAAATAGTAATTTGGGCTTATACACAACCAACTATTCTATTTGTTAAATACCCTCATAGAAAATGAATGTTATTGTATGTTATTGTTACAGGAGAAACAACTCTATCGCCAGTGCCGCTGCCAGGGATCAAACGCAAGCAACTGGCATGAAAGGCCACCATTTTACCACGTCACTATTATGCTGACGGTTTGGTGTTTTAAAACCCTTTCAACATTATTTAAGTCATATCGAGACAGTGGAAAGATGATAATGAAAAGTTCTGTGCAATAAAGCGCCCTAGGGCCTACAGTCAAGAGCTGAATTCTGGGTTTTAAAATGGGACCTTGTGATAGTGAGCTATCTAGCTGTTCAATCTCTAAAAGAGCTGGCTTGTATTGCAAGGCAGTACAATTTTGTCATATACATGGACATTTCACTACTACAATAAGTGAAATAAAATATGTGTATTTTGGGTAACCCTATCCTATCTAACTTTCTTGGTGAAATCTATCATTTTTTCATGTTTTCTCAAAAAAAAAAAAGGGTAGGTGGTACTGTGATAAAATACTTATACTAAATCACTCTTACATTTAGGGTACAATCTTGGTCCAGATCTGGACTCTGAGGCCTAATCAAGTTTATTTAGCCATGTAATAGTTTCAATTACCAGCCACCCTGTCCCCCCAGCATGGTGCCACCAATAACACCTACTGACCTTGTCATAAAAAGTAATTAGTGGAAGCCAGATTCTGAGGTAGGAAATGTGATAAGTTTGCAGGGTTATCTATCTATATGGCCTCAGCATCCCCGAAATCGGTCATTCAGAGATTTGCTGAGCTATTACATAAATTACAAATTTTGCATATATGGAATCAGCTGGAAAACATGAAGCAATTCTTCCAAATTTCTTGCAAAGCAATTGTTTGCAAAAGAACCTTTCAAGTGAAATTGAGTACGATTTGGGATCTGAAAGCCAGTTTCAAAATTTTGAAGAGTTGCCAACACTGGTCCAAGGAGAAACTGTCACAAGAAAACGACATGAGCGTATTGCATCAACTCCACAGAAGGGCTTAAGAAGAAAGCGACATCAAACATCCACACCAAAGCCAACTTATAAGGGTCCAACTAAGTAAGATGTACAGAAATTTATAGATTTCTGTTCATACTATGTGGTCATTTTTGGACAATAAATGCTTATTTAAAATTTTGTCTGTAGACTCTCTATTCAGTGATGTCTGAGAGCCAGAAACTCCAAACAGTGTAATCCCTGAACAATAAGTAATCTTTATGTGTCTGTTTGTAACAACGGTCTCCTTTAGATTCTAGAATTCTGTCATTCTCACATATAAACTTTACCATTCGTGTAAAACATTCTAAGTTTCTGTCTTGTATTAAGTCTCTGTTGTTTACAGCTATGTTTAAGTTTAAGTTCTGCATTTAATCTTTAATAAAAGATTGTTTTCTTATCTGATCAGCCCTTTCCAGCAAGCTGCATTGTCTTCTGACAACTCTTGTTTGTTTTCTGTTGTGGTTGAATTTGCAACTGTGTAAAGTTCGTACATTGTACCATGCATGTACTTACCCTAATTATTGTGTACTAGGTTTTTCTTTGTTTTGTGTCATTTCCTAATATACTTTATTTACCCTAAGTATTAAGACACCTTATCTACCTAAAATACTTGTCCTAAAATTTTAAATAGCCCATTTTGCTACCCCTTGATCCATCTAATATAATGCTGTGTGTATGGCAAACAGTGTAGACCCTGATCAGATGCCACATTTTGCGGTGTCTGATCTGGGTCTTCACTCTTTGCAAAGGCCTATCTCTCCCTATACTTAGGGTTATCATGGTATATATAATTTATTAAATCCATATAATTAATACATTGTGTTAAATTAAAAGCAGACATTTGTACATTGAAATACAAGTGTCATTTTGAGATATAATAGTGTCATTTTGAGCATTTTGATCTGAAATAAAAGTGCATGTTTATTTTTGACTGAAATATATGTTCATATTATAGCGCATAATAATTTGAGCCCCGACATGGGAAAACCAACAATATGGTCTGTGTGCCCAGCGAAGACTCCGACCAGCCTGGACATCCACCCAGTCTGATCTGAGTCTTTGCTGTGTGCTATCTGGGTAGCTAAGGACCCATGAATTCTTCTTGCGGACAGCAAAGGCTCTGATATGATTGTGCAGAAGTCCTCTGTGTTTACAGGCCAAATATTGTTGGTTTTCTTGTCACATGACTATAGTTTTTAACTGAATGAATTTTTATCTGTATTGAATATTATGTATATTGAATATTCTATTCAAATTCTAATCATTTTACTATTGTTATCGAATAATGTATGTTTGTCTTGTATCCACTGAATGAAATTAAATTTGCTACATGTATACACATATTAAATTTGCTGTTTTACATTATTTTATCTCTACATCACACATGTTCATAGACAAGATTTTCTCTCTGCTGTCCACCACAACTGCAGACAGCTGCTATTAATTACACCCTGTGGGGCAAATTCATATGATGCTGATAATAATAACCCTAATTAACTAATTATATCTCAGAGTCCAGATCTGGTCCGAGATCATCACGAAAACATGCCTATATAATACTGACCCCCTTAAACCCCACTTTTATATAGTAAAATAGTAGTTTACAGGGGTATACATTATTTTTCTTACTTCTGCTCAAAACATAGATTGTGGGTACTTGTTAGAACCGCCTCCTCACCGAGGCAGATCTAACGAGTACCCACAATCTATGTTTTGAGCAGAAATATGAACAATATCATTGATATGGTTAAGAAGGCTATCTCGCAGATGAAGGCAGGCAAAGCACCGGGCCTATCAGGCAAAGTGGTGGAGATGATAAGCGCGGCCGGTGACATGGGCGCCTCCATGATCCGTGACCTCGCAGTTGCAATCATTCGTGATGGCAAGGTACCCTCTGACTGGGAGCAGAGTTTCATTGTCTGCCTCTACAAGGGAAAAGGGGATGCATTGGAAAGGGGCAACTACCGTGGTCTCAAGCTGACAGAGCAGGTTATGAAAATCCTGGAGAGGATTGTGGACGGCCTTATCAGACAGTTGGTGTCAATTGACGATTCAAAGTTTGGCTTCGTCCCAGGCAGAGGCACGACAGACTCAATCTTTGTTGTCAGGCAGCTGCAAGAGAAGTATCTAGCTGCCAATAAAAGACTCTACATGGCTTTCGTAGACCTGGAGAAGGCGTTTGATCGAGTGCCTCGGAAGGTCATCTGGTGGGCGCTGAGAAAACTTGGTGTGGAGGAGTGGATTGTGCGACTGGTGCAGGGGATGTATGCAAATGCACGGAGCCGTGTGCATGATGGTGAGGGGTACAGTGAAGTGTTTGAAGGTTGGTGTTCACCAAGGATCAGTACTCAGCCCACTGCTCTTCATCATTGTGCTTGAAGCCTTATCACGAGAGTTCCGCTCTGGGGTCCCCTGGGAGGACCTCTATGCCGATGACCTTGTTATCATCGCTGAATCGCTTGAGGAATGTGTCAGGAGGCTCTTGACTTGGAAAGAAGCAATGGAGAAGAAAGGACTGAGAGTAAATGCAGACAAGACAAAGATCATGATCTGCGGTACGGGACTGTACCTCCTGCGGAGTTCAGGCGAGTTCCCATGCGCTGTCTGTCGCACTGGAGTGGGCAGCAACAGCATCTTCTGCAATGGCTGCAGCACTGGGTGCACAAGAAATGCAGTGGGCTCAAGCGCTTGAAAAAGGACCCTGACTATAGATGTACACGGTGCCAGGGAACTGCACGCCCCTTGGATGGCAGACCACAGAAGGAAGTCCAGGTCGGACCTGACAAGCTTGAGGTTGTAGCTTCCTTTTGCTACCTAGGAGACATGCTCTCAGCAGCAGGTGGCTGTGAACTTTCAACCACAACACGTGTGAAAACCGCCTGGAAGAAGTTCAAGGATCTGCTACCAGTCCTCTTTTCACGCCACCTCTCTTTCAAAACACGTGGCCATGTGTACAGCTCTTGTGTGGGGAGCGCAATGCTCCATGCCAGCTAGACTTGGCCATTGACAAAGCCAAACCTCCAGCGTCTGCAGCGAAATGACAGGGCAATGATCAGACAGATCCGCAATGTCAGGCCGCAAGACATTGTCACCACCAGGTCCAATGATCTACTTGTGCGGCTTGGCATTGAGGATCTGGACCTCATTCTGAAGGAGAGAAGACTTCGATGGTATGGACATGTGGAACGCTCCAGTGGTGCAATCAAGACAGCCTCTGACATACAGGTTGATGGAAAGCGTGGGCCTGGGAGGCCCAAAATGACATGGAAGCAGCTGACAGAGAGGGATTGCAGAGACTGGAAGCTCTCGGCTATCAACCCTCATGATAGACGTACCTGGAGATCTGGTGTGAAATCTGCCATGCCTGCAGCAAGCCAGCCTCGGATGGGGGGGGGGGGGGTAACTTCATATATATGGCATAGTACGGATGTGCGTGCCAAATAGCCCCCTTTTTCAGCACTGCCAGGTATATGATTGGCCCCCTTTTTTCAACAAAAAGTATATGAATGGCCCCATTTTTCTGGATTCCTATGTGAAAGACCCCATTTTTCTGACATCCTGGTATATGCACATATTTTTCTCTCAGAGATTTTTCGAGGCTGCTTATCCTCTTGGTATTATATGAACTGACTGTAATATTTGTGTAATAACCAGCAAAAAATGGGTACAAAAAATCAATGGGCAGTATATGAATAGGTCAACATTTTGGATGATCAAGTATATGAATGGGTCCGTTTTTTCGAAGGCCAGGTATATGAATGGGGTAGGTTTTGAAATACTGGCTCGCACACCCGTACAAAAATTACCCCTAAGTTACCCCCCCCCCCCCCCCCCCCACGAGAAGCCAGCTATCTGGAAGGGGGCCCACTGATGTGGATATTGCCCCTGTACCTGCACGTTAATCAAAAATCCGATTATGATGATGATGATCAGAGTTTTTTATCTGAAAAATTACAGTTTTTAGAGGTGAAATTTTCTATATATTTGAATATGTGTGTTTTTGTAATGTTGTACCATATATATAAGACTGAAATATTCTGTCAGAAAGGTCTGAGCAAACATTGTAGACCCAGATCAAACTGCTCCTGTAGGTAAACTGTTGGTCATTCTGTCAGTATTTTTGGACACATCTAACCTCTAAGGATAGGCAAATCAGTTTGGTAAAATTTTATGTGAAAACAGGCTTTCAAGTGCCCTCCAGTGAAAAAGTAGAGATATTAAGTATGGCTTAAAGTAGGGCAAAAGTAGGCATTTCAATCATGCAAAGTAAGGATAGTAAGGATGTTCTATTTTCAGCTCAGTGTGCGTGTGTGTGTGTGTGTGTGTGTGTGTGTGTGTGTGTATACTTTCTGTATATGACATAGTATTGATGTGTGTGTTGAATGGCCCCCTTTTTCAGTGATGCCAGGTATATGATTAGCCCCCTATTCTACAAAAAGTATATGATTGACCCTTGAATCTTATGTGAAAGGCCCCACTTTTCTGTTTTTTTCACATCCCGGTAATTTTTATGCATATATTTTTTCACTCAGAGATTTGTCAAGGCTGCTTGTTCTCTTGGTATTCAATGAACTGACTGCTATATTTGTCTAACTACTGGCAACAAATGGGTATAAAAACCAAAGGGCAGTATATGAATAGGTCAACATTTCAGATGATCAAATACATGAATGGGTCCATTTTTTCAAAGGTCAGGTATATGAATGGTGTAGGTTTCGAAATACTGGCTTGCACACCCTTACCACATTCACCCCTTCCCACCATCCACAGAGGTTTTCAGACAGAGAAAAAGACACAATTTAATTAACAGTCTTCTCTGAACAAAAACACTGCATCACCATGGAAAGCAAATGCCAAATTAAATCTTCAAAAAAAGGAGTACAACTGAAGTAAAAATATTTTATAAACTTTTTCATTGCGACGGCTCAGATTAAGTTGATCTGATATTTACAATTTCCAAGCAAGCGAGGAAAAAAAAAAAAATTACAATTTTTGGTCACATCAAACATTTTTGGACTAAAAATTAGAGTATCAAAAGGGCATTTTCAGACAAAAGTAGGGAAAAGTTGAAAAACAAAAAAGTAGAGAAAAGTAGGGCCTGCTTGAAAGCCTATGCAGTCCAAATATATTTGGTATAATTGTTATGGTATAATTATAATTAAAATAAAATGTTAAAAAAATCCCTACCTATCCTACTCTAAATACCCTAAACACATTCTTTAGTTTGGCCTTATCACCCACAAATTCAGTGTTGTCAGTTCAGATTCTAATAATGCAGAGATCTAACTGAATTTGATTTCAGATCACGACCTGAATTGCGATATGTAATTATGTCTCAAGTCAACAATATTTCAGTAGTTTAGAGACATTGCCTCCAAATTTGTGGGACTTTTACCCGACCCGATCACATGAATTCGGGTCCTGCATAATTTCTAGCAGCTCTGTCATGGAGGCTTTAGGCAGCCCATCTATTTCGCAGGCCCCGATGGGGGCGGGGACCGTGCTTTCCAGTGTATGCCGGTAGCCTATATATCGTTCGCTTACCTGAAATCCATTTTACTGCTTCAGGATTTTTCCTAAAGATATTTGACCATTTGTGCGTTTTTGTCTTTATTTCTTTTTGGTCTATTTTTTTTTTTTTTTTTTTTTTTTTTTTTTTTTTTTTTTGCGAGTCTACACCTTACGAAAAGCAAAAACAAACATAACAATGTTCAGTTTACAAACCGATCGAACAAACACATTAATGTGTCGAAGTTTTTTTCAGGTTATCACGTAACCAAAAAAGCATAAAGTGTATGTGTTAGATGAAATTCTACATCAATGTGTACCTTATGCACAAAACCAATCGTGCTTAGCTTGTAAGTAGACGGAGAATGGAAAGAAATAAAATTCGAAGTGGAGAAAAATTCAAAATGGCCGCGACCGCAAATTTTGTAGGCTGACGTCACGTCTCGTGATTTACCATCTTGCATTTGGAATATTTGGCGTTATTATCGGCACGGCGCTATGTCAATAGCCTGTGCCAACTCACCCTTGTTTTTCAGGATAAGCACCGAACCACCCAAGCGTTTGTTGGACCAGTACATTTTTGGTCACACACATCACTGGTCACATAGTTAGTCTATAGTAGTGCATCTACACGCCGAACCGCTTCGCGGTTCGGGTTGGACTCACTTATAATCTAGTCTATACGTAGACCCTGTTTTACATTCCAAGAAACACAGAGGTGAAGAGATAATCTATCTGAACTGCGTGTCTTTCGATGGTGCTCTGTTCCGAAACAAAATATCGAAGTTAACGATTTTAAACACTACGTATTTCCATCATTTTTCTGCATTTTTTTTTTTTTTTTTTTTTTTGGAACTCTTGCTAATATAAGTCCGTAGTACAATAGACACAAAACATGATAATCTTTAAGAATTTAAGTTATGTCTGCAAAAATGACTACGCGGCATGCCAAAAATCGATTTTGTTTTTCTGACTACATACTTTGGTGTTAGACAATGTGCAAATCACTCATTTTCGATGCCGATTGTTAAAAGTAATAATACTTCAACGTATATAACCCTCAATTGTTTTAGCAACTAACAAAGGAACAGAACAACACATTATTTTCTTAAACCCTGACCTTATCCTGGGTCGCAGTTTGGTTACATACGTGTAAAGGAGGCCAACATGAATAGACAGGATCCTACCTATTTATACTCGTAAAAATACCATTAACTATTTAAGAAAAAAAAATAACACCGGATGCATTCCCATTGTCATTTTCGGCTAATAAGCGATATTTTAACCCTAACATATACAATCGATGAAATCTATGTTTGCGACTAAAACGTAAAATAATCTACTTAAACCCAGATAGAATATAAAAAAATCAAACCAATTTCCAATATTCGGTGCCAAATAGTGAACTCAGGAACCAAACACCATGACTTAGGAACAGAACACCAAAATTTTAGGAACAGTGTACAATTCAGGAAGAGAACACTGTATCTAGAGACAGAACATCATTTTTGTCACAGCCCTAAAGGTCCAGGTAATTCATATGCTGTAAACGTTCCGAACGACGATGTCCCCATAACCGATAAAACACTTCACAAACACTGCAGAGATTACTGATGATAATTGTCAACATAAACTATCCGAAGCTTTTGCATTTCTCTTTGTCATATTGTTTAAAGAATCACCTAGTTTACCATATTTAAGGTATGAACAAATCATAAACTCTTTAAGTGTTAGGTTTACGATTTATTTAAAATACGGGGTGTCTATATAACACCCATTAGTCTGTATAGTGTGTGATGCAAAATATGAGGTAAAAGTACTTGATATTTCATATAATCTGGTAAATTGGCTTAAAAAAAAAAACAGTTAACAACTTTTGCTAGTTTATCACTCTAAAACTGTGGATTCACAATTTATATAAATACGGAGTGTATATGTAACTGAGATATGTAATACCATATTAGTCTGTCTTATATAAGATGTATATATTTTAAATGTGAGGTGAGAAGGTTTTGAGATTTTTTTTTTTTTTTTTTTTTTTTTTTTTTTTTCTTCATTTATGGGTAAAGCAGCTTAAAACAGACAGCAACTTTGCAAGTTTATCACTCTAAAACTGTAAATCTACAATTGTATAAAATACGGGATGACTATATAACACCCTTAATCTGCCTAATATATGATGTGCATATAAAAAATGTGGTGTGAGAAAGTATTTATTCCAAGGCGGTTCTTATGTTGTGGTTTGATATTGTTATAGTTCGTTATAGCATGTATGTATTGCTGATATCATTTTTATTTTGAATAGCCGTTCGGCCAATTTGTGGGAAAGTAACTATCCTTTTGGCTTTCCACTTGTGACATTTCCTTTACGGTGAAGTTGTTTTATGTTTGTGTTTCTTTCCCTTTGGTGTCTTGGATGGAAGATGTGAGGTAATTGCATCGATTCCTGGCCATTGCCTTCACTTCTATTTTGATATTTGATTGAACCTCATGTGTTTTACGCTCTGGGCGGCTAAGACGCACCGAGGGTGACTTCTAACTTTTCGGAGCAATTCTAGGAAAATCTAACTTTTCGGAGCAATTCAGAAAACTTATTAACCATTATATAAGAATTGGCTACAGCCTGGATATTATGCGACAGACTGCATGGCTAGTTGTCAACTCAATCATTGTTGATGGCTATGCTTCACTCTTTAATTGCACGACGGCGGTTCGGGCCTCAGACTCAGTGATGGCCTCTTCGTAAAACTTTAACCAGTGGGTTGGGGCTTGGCGATATGTCTTTGGCTTGGCCCGCCGTGGTTCAACTTTTGGTTTTCATTTACGCTGGCTTACAGTAGAATTAGCCATAAGTACTCGTCTTTGTTTATTGTAGTGATTAATTTGACTTTATGTTTTTGCTTTGATGCATTGACTGAGTTGGGAGCATTTAAGCGAATCGATTTTTTAAGTATTTCTGTATTAAGAGAAGCATCGGGACCCAGGGTGAAGTTGGCTAGCTGTAAAAGTGCTTTAAACTCCGCCCCCGGTGGTTTACTCTACTGACCGTTCTAAGGCGATGGTCCCGGTGTTAGTCTTACTCTTTGTTGCTTTGTGGTTTATTCTACGAGGCGATTTGTTTTATGTCTTACCTTGTGTCAATTTGTTCTTGTGTTGTTGTTTTTTTTTTTTTTTTTTTTTTTTTTTTTTTTTGTTGTTTTTTTTTTTTTTTTTTTTTTCTGTCCTTTTAGCATTGCGATTTTCTCGCTTGTGGAAGAGAGAGCTAAACTTAGTGTTTTTCGTACGTTTGTTCGATTTCTACCTGTTTGGATTTGTCGGTTTCCTCTTCCTCTTAGTGTCTGGGAAGAGCTGCGGTTTGTGATTGTGACACTTCTTGGACGTTTCTCTTACCTTTTTTTTTCCAATTTGATCAAGCTCCGGGTTTGCCCAACTGTACAATTTCACAGAAGCCTCTAACAACGGTAGATTTTTTTTTTTTTTTTTTTTACATATACAATTCATATAATAAACAGACATTAAAATAATACAACACTTCATACACAATTTTGACGCAAATCTCGTCACGTTGGCACGGTTGGAGAATTATACTGGTATATTACTTGATTAGCCTGCTTGGTTAATCAATTTAATACACTCAGTATATATACCCAACCAAATGAGGATAACTGTGTGCCAGTGCGAAGAGATTGCCTCCCTTTCCAATAATATCTATACGGCGCCCTTATCTTATTTTTTTTTAAAGTTTTATTACACTTTCTTAATTATTGATCGATCTCATTATTATTATTATTATTATTTATTAAGCTCATTTTAATCTTATCATTTCTCTGTTTAGTCAAGGCCTTAATAACGTTCTTGTATGTTGGCAATCCCTTGAACCTTTTGTTCACTGTTCCCAGTTCTGGCTGTTTATACCATTGTATTAGACCCTTATTTGGCGGCCTCGGCCCGTCCAAGACTCGATGGAGTCTAAGTACTGCACCTCACATTGAGGTCAACTGTCTTTGGAAGGACATGGAAGGACACAACAAAAAATAAACAAAAACAGACTAAGGACATGTTCTATAATTACATAAGATGAAGCCTGCTAAGATTCTACCCTTTATTCTACAATCACGCACATCACCTTATAGAGTGACGTCATTGACGTCGCAGCTGTATAACCGACGCCATGATAGACCCATCACTGACGTCGACGTATCACCCGCGACTTCTATCCCTATTAATGACATCGACGCGGTCGATGGTGAGCGTCTGCCAACTGGCGGCAACGTCGTCCGCGTAACGTCATATCATATGCAAGCCCCATTTCCATACACGCACAAACGATTATAATGTATGGATGACAATCAGGGACATGACGTTCCAAATGTCGCAATCCTAAATGTCACTGACATTACTAATGAAAAACACTTCCGGATAATGATCAGAGGGAGAGTAACTGGATCAACTCCGACTATTTTAAACTCGGTGCCCTGATCAGACGAAATCGGAACACTTAAATATAACAGTGATTATGCAGGCGGAATAATACAAATTTTCAACAATTTCTTAGACTCATTAAATTATCTATTAAACTTAGAAAGAGAAAAAAAAAACCTGCTATATAGGTGCCTGTATGTTCGTGCGTATGTTTGCGTATTGCATATGCGTATGTAAACCTAAATTTCTGGCCTACGCGATTCGTATGGTACTGCACATTTTACATTGGCTATTCCGATCCTGCACTGTTTTCTTATTTTGTATAAACTAAATCACACCTTGCGACTGCTGCCTCAAAACGACTGGTCAGTCCGCACATGCCAGCGCGGCCTGCTCAGTGTCCCCGATAGCAGTTACAGTTCTCGCTCCCTGATTTCCGACAAGACTGCATAACCTAGCGCAGCCTGCTCAGCATTCCTGAAATAAGCCAGGTAACATATGCAGTATCGGACTAGCGCGCGCTGCAATATATAGTTTATAGGTTTACTATTCAGATTTTCCTGCTTTTGATATTTGAACAGAAAAAGACTACAAACATAATATTAATATAAATTAACGACGCGCCGAACTGTCTAATAATAATTTAAACGGATCTTTTGTGTTGTCTAGTTGTCCTTCGAATTGGACTGTATCGGTGAGTTTATATATAGTAAGGTTATTCTCTTGCTACGCATCAAATGCAAACATTATGCGATTTTCTCGCTTTTTTGCGTTTCGCAACCAGATAACTATAACAAATGGTCCGACTGTGGAAAATGGACCCTACCTCTAATAGGTATTAAACTTAGTCAGCTGGCACTGCAGTCTGCTCTGGGTCGTAAACAATGTGACTTTCCCATACAAATATCCCATAGGCCTGAGGGCGATACTTTTTACTATTTCACTGCCAGTGTGATAGTAACAAAATGTCATCCTCCGGGGTAAAAGTGAAAAAGATAGCACATGCACGGAATACCAGGGTGATAGTAAAAAAGTATGACATAGGAGGTACTACTTCAGCGTACGGGTCAGTAGTCATGTTAGGTATCACATTCCTGAGAGAGTGATACTGAAAAAATGCCCGCCCGAGGAATATGAATATCATCAACCGAGGTGACATATAACCACCCCGTATTTTATATAAATTGTAGAGCCACCGTTGCAGAGTGAAAAAAAAATCTAATCAAAACTAGCAAAAGTAGTTGACTGTTTCCCACCTGATCCACTAGATCAGTTTTAAAACAACCAGAAAATCTATAAAAAAATAATGTTTTTGTTAAATGCTTTGTGCTTTTTTACATTATAAAATAGTAAAATATTAAAGTACCACATAAAAAATTTTATACCATCGAACATTGTTGAGTTGTTTTGTTTCCCTATTGAAAGATTTGTCTAACAATTAAATAAAATGTATTCTCAAGAATCACTAACATTGTAACCCCTGAATATACAAAAATGCAATACAAATGTTGATTTATTAGCAAATGTTGCCGTCGACCGTTTTAGTTACTTTTTCACGTTTTTATTTAGAAGTTGTTCGTACTGAAAAGCTGATTTTGGATATAAAAACTTTCAGGTTACCGAAAATTTCATATAAAACAAGTCAACCATGTTTTCGCTTTTCGATGTTTACCAAACACATTTTGCCAGTATTTTTTTTTTTTTTTTTTTTTTGCCAAATTAGAGTCTTCTGATCATATGGGCCTTTTAGCCTTCAACAACATAATCTTTTTGTAAAAAAAAGAACAAAATTATCATTTACCTATGCATTCAGTATAGTAAGTGGTGTTACGCTTTTTGTTTCATTACATGAATTAAACAATTTGTTTTTCAAAAAATTATAACATTGTGTGAAAAAAATAAAGTGTTTTGATACATCTGACATTTAAAATGTTTGTTCTGAAATGTCTTTTCAATCTTAATAATGTACATTTTCAGAGACATTATAATATAGCGTTGATTACT